>CM061348.1:20820256-22070256 GCA_030867105.1 Liasis olivaceus | reverse complement strand
AAAGAAAAACCCCAAAATCTAGACTTTCTCTGAAATAATAGCAATTAAATAAGTCAACATTGAAGTTTTTATAAAGAAAGAGAAGGAGAGAACAGTTACCTACCAATATTTGTTGATCAAGCTAATTAAATTTTTAAAAGCACAGCAGTAGTAATTACCCTAAGTAAACCTTAGAAGGCACAGTATAGAGCAATTCCAATTTATGGTATAATGCATTACATATTTACTCAAACATTTGCTTAGTTGTAGGTATGCATAGAAATGTATTAAGGCTATGCACATTTGGTATTGAGAAGAAATGCTTCAGGTCTCAAGTATAGCACCTATTTACTATTCATTTAAGCAGCCTGATTTTTTCAGGCTTCTTGCACAAGGCTTTCACTGATTAAAAGGCATATCCATTTAAAAGTAGCAATAACTTTTTCTCAGGTTCAAGTGGAAGTCAGGCCACTTAAAGAGCAGAGAGGTGCTGGCCTTGTAAAACCATTTATTCTAATGGATAATTTCAAAATGTGTACAACTCTAATTCTTATACCATAGATCTTTCTAAAGTTAAACTCATGCATATAGTGCAGTCCTAGAAATCCGATTTTGTTTTCCTGGATTATTCCCGGGTGAGCAAGTGTGTACATATGTATATAATATGTGCAATTATATGAGAGTGTGCCTCATAAAACTTAGTGGAATATATGAATAAAAGCATGTATGATTGCACTGGGTTTACATATGCTATGTCCAAACCAAACTAACTACATTAAAATAGGCAAAGCCAGCATCAAAGTCCAATGACTTTTGACTTGTCGAGCTTTGATAATACATTTATTTTCTGAGAAAAAATTCTCTTTACTTCAGTCAAGTTTCTTCTAAGTTACATAAGACACCAACCTTGGCTATAATGTAAAATAACTGCAGAAATAAGGATTCTTTCCCTACTCCCCATTGTGCACTGATGTCTTTATGCAGCTACTTTACAGTAAAAAGGCAATGGACCTGCCATATTAAAATTTAACTTACACACGGCATATTGTTTTTTTTGCATTATGTCATATTGATGTGCTATAAAGTTGTCAACTTCATTTCCACTGTACTATTGCTGCGACATAATGTTGTCATTGCCTTATTGGATGTAAATATATAGTGTTAGCAATGAATCTGAAACAGTAACACTTTCATAACTACAATTAAGAGTACTAGAACTTGTGGATTTTTAAGAGTTCCAAGCTGGCTATCCTATTTTATTTGATATCCTTACAGTGAAATATATTAAGCTGATGTGTACCCTGAGGTAGAAAGACCTTCACCAATTAGACTGGGTAGATTGTTGGTGTTTAATCAGGATATGTATATTATCCCCTATTGTAGGGGAGGTGGGCGGGAGAGAAATCCAGTGAATGAATGAATGAATGAATGAAAGAAAGAAAGAAAGAAAGAAAGAAAGAAAGAAGGAAAGAAAGAATATTTGCCATGGTATACAAATTGGATTATTAATCGTTTGCATCAATATATTTATAAAATTTTTAAAAACATTATTAAAATTATTATTAAATAATAATTATTTAATATTATTTAATATTTAATATTAATATTAAAATATTAAATATTATTAAAAGCATTATTATTAAATCTTAAACTTTAAAAGTTAGAAGAAGCGGAGATAAATGGGGTAATTTCAGCATTGTCCTTTTATTGTGAGTGAATTAAATTGTGCTTATCACAGGTTCATGGTCTTTATAGAAAGTATGAATTTAAAAGCAAGTTTTATTATTTGTAATGCTTTTAAATATTTGCTGTAAATTATTAGATAAGAAAAATAGATGACTTTATATTCTCAGTGAAAACTAGTTACTACAGAAGTGCAATAATAATATAATGCTATACTTGTATTATGCATTACAATAATTATGGATACCATATCTGGGTGGCAAAAATCTGGAAGACTACTATATATTGCAGCAATTAGTTAGAACTTTCCATATCATTTTGCTACCATATAGTCTTCATCTGCCATATAATCTTCACCCACATCTCACAGCCATGGCATCATGCTAAATGGGAGTGTCTATGTTTCCTGCAGTAAGGAGGGGTATTCATAACCTATATCATGTTGGAGAATATATACTTTCTTATTTATTTCTATAGCATAATTAATATACTATTATTTAGAAAAATATTTATTTTAATTCTATTAATATTAAGGCCGCAAACTGATTAAATCTACTTCAGAAATCTCTGGCTTTGATTAAATTTCAGAAAATGATCTTGCTATAAAATTTTAATATAGATTTTTTTTTTTTGCAGGACTAAAGCATAAGATTGAAGCTTATGTGGTTTAAATGAATTATTTAAAAGAAAAGCCATGTTATTTTCCAGAGTTCTGATAGCCCCAAGTAACGAGTAATTTGCTCTTAACTTCCAAATTAAAAAGGCCTATTTTGCTGCACTTATCGCATCCTCTGAGTGCCAGCCACTGGACCTGTTGAGGGTGATCTGATTCCTGCTAGGTTAAGAGGGATTGGTAGAGCGTCTGTATGGTAGCTGTGAGGACTATTCTCAGTACCTGGTGGATAAAATCATTAAGACTTGCTCTGAGTTAGATTCCAGCTGGGCAGGTCCTATGGAGGTGTCATCCTCACCCTCTAAAGTTGGTGACTGAGGCAGAGTCTTGTATGTTATCTGGGATGAGTTCAAGCCTATTAGTGCTGAAGAAGTGGACAAGGTTCTTAGAGCCATAGGTACAGCCATTTGTATGCTAGGACCGTGCCCCTCCTGTCTGGTTGGTTAAGGCCTCCAGGGAGGGGAAACATGGGTGGATCTGTGGTGGTAAATGCCTCTTTGAGAGAGGGGGTAGTTCTGCCAGCTCTGAAAGAAGGCCCTGGAGGAAGTGGATTATTTGGACCCTTTTCAGTCAGGATTCAGACTGGGGTACAGTACAATATTGAGACAACTTTGGTTGTGCTTGTCAATAACCATTGGCAGTGGTATGTCCATCCTGGCTTTCCTTGATCTCTTGGCGGCCTTTGGTACCATCAACCATGGGATCCATCTGGACTGGCTTATGGACTGAGAATGGGGGCATCATTTTGTGGTGGTTTTCCTCTTTCCTCCAAGCTGGTTCCAGTCAGGGTTGGTGGGAAAGGGGCAGTTCAGTCTTAGGCCCCTGCTTTTGGAGTGCCTCAAGGCTTTACCCTCTCTTCCTTCCTTTTTAACATCTACAGGAAGGCACTGAGTGAGGTCAACCATCAAAACAGGATGAAGCACCATTAATATGCCAATAAATATCCAGTTGTACATTCTTCCCCCAGCCATCCAAGTGAAGCTATCAAGAGTCTGTCCCAGTGTCTGGAGGCTATGAAGGTCTAGATGGGGAACAATATGTTGCAGTTCAACCCTGCCAAGTGTGTATGGGTTCTGGGTCCTCCAGATCTAGGAACTGGAGTGTTTCCATCATTGTTTTTGGATGGGGTGGTCTGACTCCATTCAGAATCAGTGCACAATCTGGGGGTCCTCCTGGACTCAAAGACCAGGTGGCTGCTGTGGCCAGGCAGGCCTTTGCACAACTTCATCTTGTGTGCTAGCTGTGCCCATTTCTGGACTGGGAGGCCTCGCTCATAGTCACTCATGCCTTAGCCATCACCCAATTGGACTATTGTAACACGCTCTACATCGGGCTGCTCTTGGAGACCATCTGGAAGCTTCAGTTGGTCGAGAATGCAGCAGTGTCGATAATTACAGGCACAGCTTGTTATGTACATGTGACATCGCTACTCTGTGAGGTGACCTGGCTCCCAGTAAGTTTCCAGGTGCAATTCAAGGTGCTGGAGATCATCTTTAAAGCATTACATGGCATAAGATTAGGTTTCTTGCAGGATCATCTTCTCCCAAGAACATCTGCCTATCTAACATGCTGCCATAGGGAAGGCCTACTCCGGGTTCCCTCTTTTAAGCATTGCCATTATATGGGACCTGGAAGTGTTCCTTCCTGGTGGCTGCCCCTCTTCTTTGGAACAGTCTCTCCCCTCACCAATATATGAAGACCCCCCCCCCCCCCACTTCCCTTGCCTTTAGAAAACGATTAAAGCATGGCTTTTCCCCCAGGCATTTCGGTCCTGCTGATCAAGAGTCCCCTTTTGGTTGTTTAATTATCATGTTTTGTTGCCATTTTACATTTTATAAACTGCACTGTTTTTTAACATTGTATGTTTTTTTTTTTTTGGTATGGTTTATTGATTTGTTGTTTTTTGTTGAACGCTGTGCAGAGTCACATTGTTTGAGTTGGGTGGCCCTATAAATCCAATGAATAAATAAATAAAACTGTTCGCTCCCAAATACTTGATTAAAGCTGGTGTTGATTTTTTAAATAAAATATATACATGCTTATATTTATATATGTATATAATTATATAAACATGTATACAAAATTGATTTGCAGACTCTTCTGATACCTAACATTTCAGGACTCTTATTTTTGTAAAAAGTGCTTATGATCTAGAAGAACACCGTGAAGTTATGTCACCTTGAATTTTAAATGCTTCTAGTTTTTAGCATATTTTTCAAATAAATTGGCAGCTTTTGACATCTTTATAGGATGCTATAAAGTAGCCATTTGCTCATTTTTCAACTAAGGCTCAAAAAACGTACTATTTTATTGCTCTAAAAGCATGTACTTTTAATACAACGCATGAGCCCAACTGGGGATATAGAATCTGCCATACTGTAGTTAATATAAAATTAACGGGACAGTGTTTAAAGCTGTGTCCCACTGAAAGACATTTTTATTTTCTGAAATTCAGATTTCTACTCCCAGACATGATTCATAGTCAAACTGATCTGTATATTAAGTTTTTAATTTATTGGTTCTATAATGTTTCTGAAATGGAAAACCAGGTAATATTATCAAAGATTTTTTTTCTTTTATCATAAGCTATCATATCAAAATAGGTATTGCTTTCCTTACTTTCCTTACTTCCTTACTTTGGCAGCTACCAATTTTTTACTGTTTCCAGGACTTCTATGGAAATATAATTCCAAAACAGACAGCTCTCTATAAGCAACTTATGTTTTTTTTTTCCCCCTCCAAGCTAGTTCTTTGGAAATTTATACTGTTTTATTTACATTTAGTCATTGTAAAACCTGGGGCAATGAGGACAAATTTTGGATAATCACAAGAGACTTCTGAATGATTCATTTCTGAGGGCCAGAGTCATCATGCTCATTCAGATTTATGTTTATGCTCTTTTTATTTGCTTTTATTAATACTAGTAATTTCAACTTATACTTTTTAATATATAGCTTAATAGTAACTTTTACAGATGAATCTATATTAAAATGAGTGGCAGTGTGAATTATTCCTGTTCAGTGTTTGAGAGAGTCAGCAGTGCTATACAATGCTTCTTTATTTATTTATGAAGTCTATGCCCAGCACCTCAATCCAACTGGACTCTACAGTAGACAGTTTATAGCATATGTAAAAAATACAGCAAGAATAATATGGTAATATAAAATATAAACAGTATATTACCATATTAAATCAAAAACTTACATTGACCACTCCAGAATCAATCCTGAAAGGCCCTCTAGTTTTTGGGCAGCCATAAATGTGGAGTCCCTCTTTGCCTCAGTGGATGAGCTTTTCCAAGGGAGGGGAGCCCCTATGGAGAATGCCAGATTTTGAGCTCTCTCCCATTGCACTTGCTGGTAGGTGGGGACCTTGAACAGTTATTCTTTCACTGTCTGGGTTGGATGGGAAAACCTAACCAGGGAAGAGTAGTCTCTTAGATATCCAGGCTCCATGCAGTTAAGGGTTTCAAAGGGTAGTAATCAGCAATGTTCAGTTTCCCTACTTGTCAACCTAGAATTGCCAAATTCTAGCCTCCCAAATAATATATATATACATATATGTACATATGTTTGTTCATGCTTCTGGACAAGAAGCCATATTCCCAACAAAGAGCAAAGCTGGCTCAACAGAATTAAATATTGTTAAATGGATTAATAGGTTTTAATCCTATTAATAACTATTACTGAAATGTAATTGCCTGTAAAATAAGACTTCCCATTTATAAAATCAGTTGTCCCTTATCCCTGTATATAGATTCAGAAATCATTTTCTCTACAGAACTCTACAAAAATGGATGTGGAGTCTGGAGAGTCAGAGGTTTCCTTTCAATAGCATCTACCTTTGTTAATATAAGATAGATACATTTAAATGTGAAAAACAAGGCTTGCATACATAATGGTTAGGTACCATTGAGTCAGATTTTACTCCTGATGATTGCATGGACAAATACCTGCCACTTCAAACTTTCTTCAGCAGTAATCTGTAGTTCTTGCAATGACATTCCAATACAATCTGAATGACCCCACCCACCTATCTGTTGTGTGCTCTCTCTTCTCTCAACTTTGCCAGTCATAATAATTGTCCTCTTGCATCATATGCCCAGTGTATGTCCATTTCTGCTTGCCTGTTGTTGCTTCAAAGGAGCAGTCAGCCTTTATGTAGTCCAGGACTTTAACCGGTTATTCATGTAGTCTACAGGATGTTAATAATCATCTCCAAATCAGAGATGGCTGTGTTCTTTATCTTGCTGTTTTCAGTGTCCAGCTTTCACTAGTACTGTACTTTACCACTAGAAAAACCATAGCTTTTTCTCAAAACTGATTTGATCTTTGTTGTCCTTATTCTTAATTTTATTTTTATTTCTGCAGCGTGCTACTTGTCTTTCTTCATAACCCAAGAAAACAAAACTCTGTACTCCTTCAGTTCACTAAGGTAACTGACAGTACCTTTGTCTTCTTAATAATTAATATGAATGTGGATTATTCACTTCCAACGTTTACTTTCAGTATGAGCTCTTCTAAACCTTCTTTACTTTTGGGTAACAAAGTTGTACTAATAATATCTCAAATTATTAAAGTTTCAGTCTCCAACCTTGATTCCAGCCGTTGTCTCTTCTAATCCACTCTTCTCAGCATATATTTGTTGTATAAGTTAAACAGGTGTACAGAGAATATTCATTCTTCTCTCCTTCTGTTTTTTGAACACTTTCTTCAAATTCAATTCTTATGGCAGCTTCTTGTTTATCATACAAATTCCTCCCATTTAGTTTTCCTCGTCCAAGCCTCACAGCCTTATTGTTTCTACTAGAGATCCTGGCACTGCCTCAGGAGCCCGGGTCATGGAGCTTGAGAGTGGGTGGGGATTCTGGAAGGTGGCACTGCTCAGTGTGAAAGGCTGGCATCTGTTCTACATGCATACACTTTCATAACGCTCATGTTCACTGGGTTTCCATAGTTTTCATAGAAATGATCCTGCCATTTATTGGATTATAGCCAAACTCATACTTAGTAATATCCTTTTTGAGTATCACTGCTAGTCTGTTCCTTCATATAGTGTTTCTCAACTTTGGCAGCTTGAAGCTGTGTGGACGTCAACTCCCAGAATTTGTCAACGTTGAGAAACACTGATATAGACAGACGACCAGAATAGCATATGATGCAGCAGTTTGAGTTAATGTTTGAGTTAATATGACCCAGTCCAATCCATTGTTTTAAAACTGAATCGTTACAAGATAATTTTAAATTAAAAGTTAATTTGTCTGGGTTTTTAATTTTTTTTTCTCCAGCCATATTTGATAGCAGTGATCTTTTTTGTTTGTTTTTTGTTTTGTTTTGTTTTGTTTGTTTTTACACTGAATGTATTATTTGTGTCCGAGGGAAAATCTTAGATCGGGTCAGGCAAACATTCGTGGCCAAAGTTACCATATTTTGGAAACAATGAAAGCTACAATGTAGGTAGAGCCGGACAGAGTATGTGGATGGGCTTGATTTGCAAATATGTAATATAGTTGAGTTTGATTGCAGAAGAAAGAAATACTCATAAAAGATGCAGGATTGGCTATGAGGTATGCCTTTCTGTGGCATTTTCTGGTAATGTATTCATGCATTCTGGTCATCACCTCAAGCTACATTTTTATGAATTTATAAGCTTGCATTGATAAATAAAAACCAAGTTGTAGCTTTCATGTGAATATAATGAATTTTCCTATTTTTAACTTCCAGGCAAGGATTATGATAAGAAGTAGATGGGTTACATATTGCTCTAGAGATGCACAAACATTTTATTTCTGGAAGTGAAGTAGTCCCTTTAAGGAATTTGCATTCAGGCCTGATTTTCTCCTTCCCCATCTCTGAGGGAAAAATATATTTCGTTTGGAAGTCAAATGAAATAACGTGGTAACCAAAATTTCTTTGACATTGCCTGGCGTCTTTTCTTAGCCACCTTCTTTGCAAAGTGAATGCTCCTATATTCTGATCTTGAAAGTGTATATTTTCTTAAATAAATTGTATAGTAGGTAGTAGAAAGAAATATGTTTGAACAAAATCAGGGAAGCCAGAGCCCTGTAAAAATACATGTTCAAATGTTCATGACATTCTTTAATGGGATTTCAGGAAAGTGATTTAGTACTTTTCCGTAATCATGTTATGTTTCTTAATGTCTCTTGGAATAATATATATATAACTCATTATATTCCTAACTCTTTTAGTACTAATATATAGAGTAAGAGGAGGTTGACTGTAAAAAAAAACAATTGAACTTATTAACAAAAACAACCAGAATATAGTTCAGAGTAAAAAAAAAAAACCACTCCTTTTACTTCTTATATTAGAGAATAGTGCTAGTAGTAATCAACACTTGAAGCGTATTCCTACTTTGTTTTTAGTTAAACCATTTGTGGAATCTGACATAATATTTTTTTCCTCCCCAGTAACTTTTAGAAGTACCAAATTTCTTGCTGATGCATTGAAATCATTTTATCAGTTGCTAGAATGTTCAAAAATGAATATCAGGTAAGGGATAAATATTTCTATTTTTTTTTTTTTTTGGCTGTGTTATTTAGAAAAAAAATGGAAGTGTTGAAAAGACTATTACTGAATAGTATGTAGTATTGGAAAAATGTGCTTAGATATATAAATATTCTCTGTGTCTCTTCTTTGAAGACTTGAATAGGCATCCACAAATTTTGAGAGTCTTTGATTGCTTGTCATTAGTTTTAGTCACTCTCAACCTTTTCTACTTTTCTGATCCAACCTGAAAACTTGAAGAAAGGCAAGATTACAATTAGGAAGTAATTAACTGTTGTGGATGACAATTGCACATGTAAAAGTTTTGACAGTACGTTCCTTACCTGCAGAATTCCTATTACTTTGAAACCATCCATTTTATAAAAATTATATGCTTAACACTGTTTAATACACCTTGTATATAAACTGCATATTGAGTGCATAAGACATTATTTCTTC
The DNA here is from genome assembly GCA_030867105.1 of Liasis olivaceus. Lineage (NCBI taxonomy): Eukaryota > Metazoa > Chordata > Lepidosauria > Squamata > Pythonidae > Liasis > Liasis olivaceus. The sequence continues at coordinate 22,060,956 of CM061348.1, read as the reverse complement.
TCCTTGTCTTAGAAGAATTAAGCATGATGACAGTGGCCAGCAGGGTGTGGTGAATAGAATGGTAGTTTCAAAATCTACTAGACCACAAAACCCAGTGTATGGCTTTGGGCCAGTCACTCTCTGTCAGTGTAATCAATCTTACAGAGTTGTTGTAAGGATGAAAGGAAGGGTGTCACCAAGGTATGCTGCCTTGTGTTTCTTAGAGAAAAGGGTTAGAAATAACATTTTTCCTATTTATTATTCTTTGCCTGAATTATAAAATGTTTGTGGATATAGGGCTGGCTACACATTTTCAAGTTGGATTTTAATACGGTAAAAGCTAATAGAATTATGTTGTAGAGAGTCCAGAAAAACTCATACCCAGGTAAGATAGATAACTGATGAGGCTGGATAGACATTGAGGGTGGGGGGGGGGGGGGTTCTTTAATTTGGACTTGTGAATGAATGAGGGATGGACTCAGTGGCCTAAATTTTCCCTTCCAACTCTGGGGAATACAAACATTTAGGGAACTTATAAATCTAATAAAGAAATAAAATAAACTTTTCCCATATCAAAGTATCTGCAAAGGACCTTCTGCAGAGAATTCCAAAGTGTATTTTTAGAGTACATACCTTGTTTACAGGGGGCCTTTTGTCCCTCTTTGTCACCTTATGTGAGTTTGTAGTGTGTTCTAAAATACTTCCATCTCCTACCATGTGAACTGCAGGTAAAGTCAGATCTGATGTTGATAATTGGCATTGGTTGTGATCTTATTTGTATTTCAGATTGAATCCCACTCCTGTATATTTGAGTGGTAGAAATAGCAGAACTGTTTTATCCTAGCTTTTATATTAAGTGGGATTGATCATAGCTGATAACCTTCAGATTGGATTTTGGTAATGAATTTACACTGGAGAGTATTTGGCTCATCTAAAATGCTACAGTTACTGGGACTTGGTTTATAGAACATATTATGCCACTGTGATACCACTGTTCCAAGTTATTTTTTCTCAATGCGAGGAGTTATATAGTGATTAAATAATAAGTGCCATATGTATTTATTCCCATTTTTTTTTCAAAACTCAGTGCAAAGTGTTGATTTCATAAATTGGAAAAATAAATACCCAATTTTCTACATACAGAGTATTTAAGAACTAATATTAAAATGATTGTTAAACATAAAAATAAAGAAAAATGTAACTCACCAATTCAGAAATGTTGTTCTGTAGAACTCTAGAATATTAAAAGTATTCTTGACATGGCATTCTGGACAAAACAGCTTATTTCAGGGCTGAACTTCCCCAGGACATCTCAATTTACTTCCCGTTCAGATTTACTTCCATAAATTGCAGAACTACCCTAAGAATGGACAGAGGAGGAAAAGAATGTTCGGGACTTTTCTGGAACATTCTGTTCCCAAATGAGTGACCTTTACACATCCTTATTTATACCTTTATAACAATTTTTATTGCAAAAAATAATCCTAACACACAGTTATCAGTCCCAAATAATCATCAATGCCCTTATTCAGATGTACATATAACTTCCAACATAGCAGCAACAAAAGTCACAAATCCTCTATAATAAAGTAGTTCTTCATACATACCTATCATGTTATTCCCTTTTAAGATAAGCAGCTTCATGTACAGCATGGAAAATGAGAAAGAAATAGTAAACAGAATAAATTAAAGGCATCAGATAAGAGGAAAGGAAATAGAGCTGAAACTAAGTTATACCAACACAGTTCATGTTACTTCGGTATGTCTCTATTCTTACAAAACTTGCTTGCTTCTACCACAACTGTACACAGTTTCATACACTGTCCTTTCCTCTTTAAAATTCTCACTTCTTTCTTTTAAAGGATCTCATCAGCTCTATCCCACCAACCACAGGTTTTTGTTCTTCTTACTCTGAAGTAATTCATTCTTCCTTCACATACTAGTTTTGCAGTTTGATGCTCAAGCATTCTGTCTGTCTGTCCAGCCCACATCAACATACAAGTGAAACTCGAAAAATTAGAATATCGTGCAAATGTTCATTTATGTCAGTATGGCAACTCAAAAGGTGAAACCAATATATGAGATAGACGCATTACATGCAAAGCGAGATATGTCAAGCCTTACTTTGGTATAATTGTGATGATTATGGCGTACAGCTTATGAAAACCCCAAATTCACAATCTCAGAAAATTAGAATAGTGTGAAAAGGTTCAATATTCTAGGCTCAAAGTGTCCCACTCTAATCAGCTAATGAATCCATAACATCTGCAAAGGGTTCCTGGGCCTTTCAATGGTCTCTCAGGCTGGTTCAGTAGGAATCACAAGCATGGGAAAGACTGCTGACCTGACAGTTGTGCAGAAAACCATCACTGACACCCTCCATAAGGAGGGAAAGTCCCAAAAGGTCATTGCAAAAGAAGTTGGATGTTCCCAAAGTGCTGTATCAAAGCACATCAATGGAAGGTTATGTGGAAGGGAAAAGTGTGGTAGAAAAAGGTGCACAAGCAGCAGGGATGACCGCAGCCTGGAGAGGATTGTCAGGAAAAGGCCATTCAAAAGTGTTGGGGACTTTCACAAGGAGTGGACTGAGGCTGGAGTTAGTGCATCAAGAGCCACCACACACAGACGGATCCTGGACATGGGTTTCAAATGTCGTATTCCTCTTGTCAAGCCGCTCCTGAACAACAAACAACGTCAGAAGCGTCTTACCTGGGCTACAGAAAAAAAGAACTGCTCTGTTGCCCAGTGGTCCAAAGTCCTCTTTTCTGATGAGAGCAACTTTTGCATCTCATTTGGGAACCAAGGACCCAGAGTCTGGAGGAAGAATGGAGAGGCACACAATGCATGATGCTTGAAGTCCAGTGTGAAGTTTCCACAGTCTGTGTTGATTTGGGGAGCCATGTCATCTGCTGGTGTTGGTCCACTGTGCTTCATTAAGTCCAGGGTCAACGCAGCCATCTACCAGGAGATTTTGGAGCACTTCATGCTTCCTTCCACAGACGAGCTTTATGGGGATGCTGACTTCATTTTCCAGCAGGACTTGGCACCTGCCCACACTGCCAAAAGTACCAAAACCTGGTTCAATGACCATGGGATTACTGTGCTTGATTGGCCAGCAAACTCACCTGACCTGAACCCCATAGAGAATCTATGGGGCATTGCCAAGAGAAAGATGAGGGACATGAGACCAAACAATGCAGCGGAGCTGAAGGCCGCTATTGAAGCATCCTGGTCTTCCATAACACCTCAGCAGTGCCACAGGCTGATAGCATCCATGCCACGCCGCATTGCGGCAGTCATTGCTGCAAAAGGGGCCCAAACCAAGTACTGAGTACATATGCATGCTTATACTTTGCAGAGGTCCGATATTGTTCTATTTCCAATCCTTGTGTTATTGATGTCATGTAATATTCTAATTTTCTGAGATTGTGAATTTGGGGTTTTCATAAGCTGTACGCCATAATCATCACAATTATACCAAAGTAAGGCTTGACATATCTCGCTTTGCATGTAATGCGTCTATCTCATATATTGGTTTCACCTTTTGAGTTGCCATACTGACATAAATGAACATTTGCATGATATTCTAATTTTTCAAGTTTCACCTGTACTTCTTTCGTATTGGTCTCTCACGTTTATGTTCAAACCACATTCATTTATCAGCTATTCCCCACCTTCTTTGATAACTTAATTTTCAGACCCATACTCCACTCCAGTCTTTCTAACATTCACTGCAAGTTATTGCAGTTCTCACCCAACAACACAGCATCATCTGCATCTGCAGCTCCAACTACACATCTCTAATGTCACCACAATTCCTTAGACATTAAGCATAATTATATTAAACAACCAAGTGGCCATCACACATCCATGTCTTACTCCCTGCACAAACCAGAAACATTTATTAAGCATTCCATTTATTCTCACACAGACTTTCCAACATATTCTGTTCTTGAAGACTTGATTTTTCCTTTGGGCTCTGGGCCTGAGCATTAGGTGAGCCTGTTTTTTAAGGGGTGTGATTGTGCAGAGTGGCCTGGGACATTATGCCTTTCTACTTTTTGTTTTCATGTTTTTTGTTTATTGAATTGAATGAGAGATTAGTTACCCAAAGTCACACTACGTATTGGGTGCTATATAAATTGAACAAATCTGTATTTTTGCGTTCACTTCTGCTATTTTTCTTTGTGCACTGAGGAACAATAACGCATTCCTCCAATTGTCAGGCTTCACACAGATGTTAAACAAGTCCCACAGCTACAAGTCTATAAGCAAATCAAATCCATATTTAACATATTATCCACCCCTGCAGCCTTGTTACTTTTCAATATTCTTACAGCATTTATGACTTCCATCTTTTTTTTCTGGAAACTAACATTTATAGCATTCATTTCAATTCCTGTCTTTGATGTATGACCATCAGTCTCATGCTAACCTCTAAAATGTTCCTTCCAGCATTCCCTCACTTCATTTCATCACCAGTCATTTCATTGCTTTTATTTTTAATTTTGTTCATTCTGTTGGAGGCTCCTTGTTCAGCCCTTTTCACTCCCCAAACTATTCATCATTTCCTTCAGAATTCTGCATTTTCTCACCCTTTTAAACTTAACCATTCCTCTCAATACATTCTCTGCAATTGTCTTTTTCTCTCTGTACACATTGTATATCTTTCTCTCATCCTCATTTTTGTAGTTGTCATTCTCTTATATGTGTATTTTTTCTCATCCGTAGCCTCTTTCAGTTCATCATTCTACTAAGCATCTTTTTAATGCTTCCTGTTAGCATAACTGCACACTTCTGTGGCACTCTGTAACGTAATTCTTTTCATTCTGTTCCAGGCAATTTCCATATCTTCTTTCATTACATTCTGTTGCTATTTTAATTTATCTTCTAGTACTTTTTATTCTTTTTTTTCTTCCTTGTGCTACATGCACTCTTCTTTTTTTTCACTTTTCTACTTTTCCCTTCCTTTCATGTCCATTCTTTCCCCAGGTTGACTGTTAAAACTACCAAAGAATGATCTGTCCCACATTCTGTACCTCTTAATGTCCTTATATCCTGCATGAATTCTCTCATACTTTGCCTTCTTTCTTTTCTATATCTACACACATAAATTATATCTATTCACTTATGCTTAAATCATGTTATATATAAATATATGTATTTATTTATTTATTATAGAATTTATATAGCTGCCCAACTCAACCTTGTGACTCTTAGTGGCTCACTAGACCAAAAAAAAAAAAAACCTCAAGGCAAAAGCAAATATAAATTACAGCGTATCATAAAAACAGTAGTATTGTCTAACCAAAAACTGTCTCACAGTCAAAATCCCATGGATGCCTGGTTCAACTAACAACTGCCCCCAATGCCTGAGTTAAAAGCCAGATTTTCAAGGCTTTCTGAAAGGCTAACTGGGTCAGGGCCATCTGGGCAGGCACTGTGATAGAGAAGGCATGCTTCCTTTGTCCCACTAAATGACACTATTTCACAGAAGAGACTTGGAGCATTTGCACACTGTTAAATCTGGTGGGATGGACAGACACAGTTAGGGATAGGTGGTTCTGCAAATAACCTGGACCCGTACCATGTAGCACTTTATAGGTAACCACCAGCACCTTAAATTGCACCCAGAAGCCTACTTGGAGCAAGCATGCTTGCAAAGCAGTGATGTTACATAGGCGTCCCAGGGTGTGCTCAACACTGCTGGCACCATCGCAGTTTGGATCATCCACAGCTTCTGAATGTTGTTTAAGGGCATCCCCATGACAGCATATTACAGTGGTCCAACCAGGAAATGACTAAGGCATAAGTGACCATGGACAAAGCCTCCTGTTCCAGGAATGGGCATAAGTGGTATGTAAGATGGATTTGTGCAAAGGCCCTTCTGACCATGGCTGCTACTTGCTCCTCAAGCAGGGAATATGAGTCCTGAAGGACCCCCATTATGGTTAGGGTTAAGCTGAAGTCTCTTTTCCCCATCCAGACCTCCACAGCCTCCAGGCATTGGGAAAAAGCCTTGATGATATCACTTGGGCAGCCCAAGGCAGAAATTTATAGCAGAGTATCATCAGCATACTGATGGTACTTTACCCTGTGCCAACAAATAACCTCAATCACCAGCTTCATGTAGATGTTAAATAGTGGGTAAAGAGTAAAACCTTGAGGAACCATACTCTACAGAGGTCAAGGGCCAGACCTTTCCCCACCTACCAACACCAACTGGAACCAGTCCTGGAAGAAGGAGGAGAATCACAATAAAACAGTGCCCCTCACTCCTAACCTTCTAAGCCAGTCCAGAAGGATACCATGATCAAGGACATCGAAAGCCACTGAGAGATCAAGGAGGACTAGGACAGACACACTGTGCCCACTAGACATCATCTACAAGCACAATCAGTGCTATCTCAGACTATAACCTGGCCTGAAACCCAATTGAAAGGGGTCTAGATAATCCATTCCTCTAGGGACCTTTGGGGCTGTAAGCCTACCACCTTTTCAGCAACCTTCCCCAAGAAGGGTAGGTTGGAGACAGGACAAATTCTTCGACATTGTTTCGTGAATCAGAAGTTCTATATTTTTGTAACATAAAATAGCAAGAGGGATTGGAGACGAACCTCTGATAATAGATCTGAATATATATGAGGGGTGTATGTGGGAAAACATTGTGATGTTATGTATGTATGTATACGTGTACCTACAGTACATTAGACGTCTGTGCCATTACAGTCAGTCAGACCTAAGGAGCTTACAAGTTCATTCATACAAAACATCATAATACTGTATAAGCGTAATACATATCAAAAACAAATTACGTTATGGTTGTGAGCTGCCCAGAGTTCTAGTTTTAAATGTGCACACATACAAGTATCTTAAATAAATAAATACAGAATACACAGTCAATGCAACAATACTGTTATCAGCTCCCATCCCTCATCCTAGATAACTTTCATTCATATCAGTCCCTCAGGCTTCAAATGGTCTTCTAAACAGCCAGATTTTAAAAGCATCCTAGAAACCTTCTCTCACTTCAGGTGGTTAGCTGGTTCACAGGTGATTAGCTAGTTCACTGAAGGAGAGACCCTAGCAGGAAATGTTCATCACCAGGCTCCCTCCCATTGCAGCTTACAGGAGATGAGAACCTTCAGCATGCATTCTCTGCCTACACATTTTTGCCAGGCAGATTCTACTGGAGTAGGCAGGCCCACAGACAATCAGGCTTGTTTAGGACTCTAAGGAGAAGAATCAGAATCTTGATCACATTCAGAGAAAGCCGATAATAATGCTACACTAGCAAATTATATGTTCTATTTAGAGAGCCCTGGTTAATTCAGACTAGATGAAGTTTTTGGATACTTTTCAAGGGCAACCACATTATAGTACAAGGAAAGTTTACTACAACGAGAGCCAGTTTGGTCTAGTGGTTAAGGCACCAGGCTAGAAACCAGGAGACTGTGAGTTCTAGTCCTGCCTTAGGCATGAAAGCCAGCTGGGTGACCTTGGGCCAGTCACTCTCTATCAGCCCCCAACATCAGGCTCAGGCAACAATACGGTCAGTCAGTTTCTGTCTCAACCAACAGACAAATATTTGGTTGATCTAAAAAAAAAAAAAAAAAAGCAGACCCTGCACATGCAGGAAAAGCACTAGGATTAAAAAAAAAAAGTTACTACAACATGATTCATTTGTGCAGTTACTGCAATGGTATAAACTAGTGAAATGCATTCTCAGTTTCTGTTGTCAGTTGAGCATACAGATGAAATAAGCTTATAATGATACTTGATATTCATTGTGGGAATGAATATTGAATGGATCTACTCATGTTTTAAGTATTATACTTGCTGATTTCATATGACAGTGGGACAGATCTTTTCTTTTTTTAATTGCAGGGTGGCCCATTTGTTGAAATCTTCAGTGCTCAAGGCAAGAACACTGGGACCAAATGGAAAATTTTTGGCAATCCGTCAGTAATAGGGAAAGTATGTTTTGGAGAGAAATGGTAAAAGCTTGATTATAAATTATAGGAGATGGACACGGAGCTTAAAATTTTAAAAAACATGAAAGCTTTGACTTAACTATGAAAATGTCGCTATCATTCCTTTTATCAGGACAGAATAAATGGCCAAAGGAATTAGCACTTGATGCTAATGTGTATATTCATGTTTTTGACTACTTAAGATCTCCTAGGCTTTGGTCTATTTCTGTGAGTTTTTAATATATTGGGGGGAGGGTGTGTGGATATTTATTTATTTTTATTTTGTGAATTTATATAGTCACCCATCTCACGTGACTCTGAGTGGTGTACAAGATAGAGATTTTTTTTTTATTTGAGTCTTTATGTTTTCTATATAACAAAGCAAACTCTTTTGGTCTATTAAGAAAAGGAACATCTCTAGTCAAGAAATATACTTATTAGGACCAAATAAAGTGCACAGAGTTTTGAGCAAGTTTTCAAGGTATCAGGTATTTCCAGGCTTTTTCACAAAATAAGAGATGGAGAGGAGGAGGATGGGGGGAAAGTGATGTTTGCTGCTGTCCTCATGAAGTCTACATGGTCAGCATCTTAAATAGGTTAGTCACTCCTAAATGTAATTAAAATTTTTGGTTTTACTTAGGCTAATTGTGTAAAACTGCCCAGGCTTTTCTTGACATGGAAATTGTGGTGAAGCAAGCAACTCTTTCAATATGGCAGGCTGCTGTCAAGGCAGAAAAACTAGCCAAATAAATATCCTAAATGTTAGTGAAATGGAAGATGATGTTTTGACATACTAAGTGGGAGATGTTCCTGACATCCTAACTGCAATTCCATTCTTCACAAATAAGGCTTATTTTCAGTGGATCTGGTGTGCATTTTCAGAATTATACAATACTGGGCAGTGCATTCAAGCATACATTATCTCTTGAGGCTGAAGCACAGACATTGCATCCCTTCTGTTTTAATGCCCCAGCTTTCCACTTGTACTAGATTTATAAAATACCATTAAAGCATGGTGGCAGTTCCTGAGCTAACCCAAACATGCCACTCATCTTGACAGTTGCAAAGTATGAGTGTGGCTAACCATTTCTGTCGTTTGCTTGGAGGCGTGATGACGAATAAATCTTGCAGTTGATGTATTTATTCAGCTGAATTGGACATTTTGAAGGTGATGTATTTTTTGTTGGTTTGTTAGGAATATGATAAGGAAGTGAAAGGCTTCGTCTTTGTTCTGGAAGGAAGCAGCCAAACCAACAAGATGCAGCTTCCGAAGGAGACTAAGCAAACTCGTAAGTATAAAAGTATTATAAAATGTCATAAAACGTAGTAGGCTGTGCACAGTTTTCAGAACAAGTGCTGCACAAAGTATATTAATAGGAACAAAGCATCCCTTCGTGAAGCTTTAAAGCAGGCTTGCCCTTCAGAAGGTTCGTGTGACTGTTCCCCAGTTGTATATTTCACTAATCCTGCCAGTGAAATGAATTGACTGTTCAAGCACACAAACATGCAGATAGATGGAAAGTGCCTTTGAAGCAGCTGCACAATCATGCCAAAGATTGTAGTTGTGATAATGATTCTTGCAGAGATGTTTTGATTGCACTAACATGTTTTGTGAAGCACCTTTTCATAATGCTTTGCGCAGCCCTAGCAGTTAGTTAAATTAGTATTATGTTAACTGAATAATAGTTGGCTAGTTATAGTTCTAGCTATAGTTCTTCAATATTAAAGTTTAAAAAAAAAAAATTCAGAGTGAGACATGTAGAATTGTTTCATAGCTTCTTTTGTGAAAGCTTTTCTTCTGGATTCATAGCCAGCATGTTTTATGTATATACTACTCTCTCTTGTTCACACATGCCTTTGTCATCTATAGGAGAGCCTACTGTAGCTCTAGATTGTGTATCAATGGACTATATGAATATGCCTGGAATATATACTGTTGTAAATTAATATCTCTGTAAATGTGAAAGTATATGTTGTTAGGTGAGCATCAACATCACCAATACAGTTTTTAAAATATTGTTTCCAAAGTCTTATGTTCAGTTTGAACTAGTAGACCTTTGTCCAAAACATACCGATGGAACTTCATTTCATATAGAAGTGCAAACAGTCTTTTCTCTAATTGCACATAATTCTATTGTGATAAAATCTAAGATTTAGAAGTGTGAGCCATTCATTCCTTATTCTCTTGAAATATCATGCTCTAAGACTATCCTTTGATGCGTGTGCCTGCGCTATGACTAGTTGGTTGTTACCAAAACATTGAAGAATGGGTGCGTAAAAAAATTATTGTTCCAGTTCATGAAGAGCTGTCTGTCAGTTTTGCCTCTTTTGGGCCATATTTGGACAGATATTCTGCAGATCCTAAAAATATGAAGACCTTGTCTATCTTGCAGTTGGGCTATATCATGTACAGCCGTAGTCTTAACCTCACAAAAGAGAATGCCCTCAGCAGTTAATATGTGGCCCATATATTTTATAGAATTATATAAATTTAATCTTATCTTTATTAAATTTAATATTTTTAGCATGTATTACTGATGTAAAATTTGATAATATCATCCACTATCATATACACCAGGGACTTGTAAATTTACAAATTTCTTCCCCTTCCAGACCATGCTGAATCTTCCCTGGACCATGCAGTTGTAGGGGTGGTTTAGCAATTTCCAATTTTTCTGGAATGTTCAATTTCTGAATTGGTACATCTCTAATATATACCACTTTTATATTGCCTAAGGCTTCTTCATTTTTTTTGTCTGAACACTTTTTCAGAAAATGTTAAGTTCAAACAACAAACAATGAAAGTAATATCGTCCCAAGGATGTAGTGAAACATGCATAAATGTGATGAATATTCTGACAATGATGAATTTCACCTGACAATACCTATTGTTTTCATCAAGAATAGAAAAACATTTTATGCCTATAAGATGACCCCAGACCACCTCAGTTGTAGGGATATTGTAACACTAACATTTCACAAACTTGTTTACTCCCTGCGAATCCAAATGTGTTCTCAACTCTTGATTCTTCTTTTCGATAATAACTAAACTCTTTGGGAGCCGTAACACTTGGTATCACTGCTGGATTTTCCATTTGGCACGTAATCTATCAAGCATTGCCTATCTTTTATATCCATGTATGACAGGAGCCTTCTGCTGGATCAGTATGTATATGATAAGGACCTTCAAATTCACCAAGGCCATAAAAAAACATTAGAAAGCAAACAATTGTTCTTGTATTAAAAGCTCAAATACACTGAAGCCAAAGCTTCATACACTTCCCTTCCAAATACTAGAAGAGAAGAAATTCACATCATAAAACAATAATATAGTTTTTATCTTTAAGGCTTCACATTTAGCAACAATTGTGCATAAAGACTCTTCCATAAGTTACAAGGATTAGGTCATTCTTAAGCAGGCTATTCTTGCCACGCAACTGCCAAAACATTTTCAGTGGCAAAGCTCCTGTATCAAATTTAAATTTCACTTCAGTCCCCTTTTAGGTTAAATCAGTAAACCATCCAGCTTTCTGAGTTATATTATAATTTGAGGTGAATCTAATAATTCTTCATTAAACAAATCGCTTATATCTAACCCATTAACACTGTATTCTTTTTCATTGCTATTCAGTGACCTGACTCTATATATTTTATGACTTTTTGTGCCCTACTTATGACAGAATTTCTCAAAATGCAAAACAAATCCAAGGCTGATTTACTGTCCCACCACAGAGACACAGACGTATTCGGTTTTGATTACAGCTGCTTTTAGCTTGTAATTTCTCAGGTTTAAAAACATTTACAGAAGCCTTTTCCCATTTCTTTCAAGTGACCTTTACTGTGGACAACTTCTTGGTGGATGTTAATTGTCCTTGTCTTGTACAGGGTTTTGGTTACTTCAGCTGCATAGCATAGGGTTAGACTTTTTCAAAAGACTTTCCTTTATTTCTCTGTCTTTTATACTGTTTACAAACCTGCCATTGTGTCAACAGGTATTGACTAAAATTCATCGTTGATGACCTTTTGAATTCTATGACAAACTTTTCTGTAGTGTCTCCCAAAATGTGCATATGCTTCCAAAATGAAGAATATTGAAACACAGCATTCCTGCAAGGTGTGCAGTATATTCTAGCCTTTGACAAAAATTCCTCAGTGTAATTTGGAACCACAGTGTCTGCGGGAAAAAAAATAGTATTATAAATTGTTAGCGCTCCCTCTCCACACGGTGTAACAAGAAATATTTCTTCAACTTACCATTTCTTATAGAAATCCACCATCCTGTTTGCAGCCAAATATAAATGAAGCTTCTGTTCCCAGCATTTCCCGTGCTGGGATAAATTCCCTTGTAATATAAGTGGAAAAGGAGGCCTTGAAGTGTATATATTCCCAGGTGCTGCTGCACTAACCCTCCATTCGAATCCAGACAAGTTTCTGATGCTGTTTGATGCTGGCCACTTACTTAAACCCAAATAAATCCTGAAGGAAAGAAATATTTATTACCAGGTTGTACAAAAATAAACAACAAGAAAGGTTGAAGAGCAAGCAAAGGCAGTAGAAAGAAATAAAAAGGCTGCTTTACACGCACTTATTGTGTCAGGTTTTTGTTAAAGGCACAATACAGCACACTTACAGAAACTCTTTGGGCATTTTCAGAAAAATGGCTGCCACGGGAGACGTTTGCCTCCTTGCAAGATTGGTTTTAGAAGGGACATGACCAGTCACAAGACATTTGTTTACTAGAAGGACCATTCAAGCCAGTTCTTTAGCTCAGGCTTCTTTCTAACACTTTATCTTTGCCTTTCATGGCTAGATGGGTACTTTTTTGAAGAAAATATTGAGCTGCAGCCACAGCCAGACAGTAAATTCCTTGCTTTAGAAGAAAAGTGGGACAGAATTATTTTTAAAAAGGGCATAGTTTAGGCATGCACATGACCTGTGGATTTAAGAATGAGATACCCCTTTCTATAGAAGCAAATGCAGCAATTTATAAAGCTTTTTTTCTTAATTGACAAGTTTTCTTGTTGACAAGTTTAACAGGATATAAGAATTTTGTCAACTTGAAAGATGACAGGTAACATCAGTGTATTCATTGATGAGGGTCTTTAATCTCTTTCTGTGCTTACTGTAAAAAGAACAGTAAATATCTGTTTCATGTGTTTTTCATTATTGCAAAGTCTTAATTCTTATAAATTGCATTTTTCAGATGTATGTACAAGTTTTGTCATACCTCACTGTTTTTTCCTCAAATTTTTATTTTCTCACAATTTCCTTTGTTTGAAAGGACTATCATAAATCTTTATTGAGTGCCCTCAGTGAACAGTATATAGCTCAACAAGGACAGAGTACATTAATTGTGTAGAATCCCAGCTATCTTTTGTTATGTGAAAATCTTTGTGCTTAATGAATATTGTGGTTTCCAGGTTGTGAAAATGTAGCACTTTCCTTCCTCAATAAGCAGAACCAATACAATTTGACCACTTTATGAATAACTGCTGTTTTAAATATCTTGAATATTTAATATTGGTCTTGAATATCACCTGTGTCGTGATTAGCAATGAGCAGTATAATCTTACATGCAGGATACATGTGGACCTAATGCTTACACGTGGCCTGCGAAAAGGAGACTATAAAGTTCCATAATAAGAACAGGTTGATTTTCCTTTGCCCTTAAATTCATAGGCAAGCCATCTGTATCTTAGCTGAAAGTAGAATGAGAGTACTATAGTATGACCCGTGAGCAGAGTTGAGCCCTTTGCATTACAAAATAAGTGCTGGCAAGAGCTGAAAAAAATGTGGCCGAACACTAATAGTGTATTTATCTAGTGTCATTAGTAAGTAAATTGAGAATTCTAGAAATTCAGATAGAAGAAATATTCCGATCTTATAGTCACATCATTGTTTGTTATAATGCCACTATTTATTGGTACAGTATCAATAACAAATCCTGTTGTAACAACACATCAATGTCTAACTTCATATGCAATAGTTTTCAGTAAATACAGTTATTTTTCCTGTATATAACATTCCTTAAAAATAATCCTAACCCTGTGTCAGATTGCATTTTGAAAAGGATCTAGGAAATGGGCCATTTAAATTAATTTAGAAATGGTTATATTTCTGGAAACAAAAATTTAGAGGGATATTTTAAAAAATAGTTGGGTACTCCTGCCATTCTTTCAGACAAGAAGGAGCTAACACCGTTGCTGTCATGAGGACGGTCTTAATCTGCTCTAAACAGCATGCTGGAAGCAAAATTCAGAGAGAGCTTTTATGTTTGCGGGCAGTGGAATTTAATTGTTTGTTTATTTAAAAGATTTATATGGCTGCCCATCTTAAGCAACTCTGGGCAGCTCACAATTAACACATACCTTAACTATACTCCTTACCTAAGATTAAAGATGCTAGGGAAATGATTAAAAAAAACGACAACTAAGCACTGATATAATTTACTCAGTTTGGATAAATTTTCCATAAATTATTAGATACCTGACCATGGGGTCTGCTCAACATTTTCTTTGTGTGTGTGTGTAATAATTTTATTAAAGTTTACAAATATAAAGATAAAAAACTAATAAAAAACTATGAGAAAAGAAAAAGAAAAGTGCAAAGAGAGAGGAAAAAAGAAAAGGAAAAAGAATAAGAAAAGGAGAAATATGAAAAAGTGACTCCCCTCTCCTTCTAAATAAGTATAAACATCTTCAGTAACTTAACATCTTCTCTAGCATTTCAATAATAAAAAAAGATCTCTTCTTCCCATATCTCATCTCTTATCAATAAACAAATTGTAAAAATTCATAATTCAGTCCTGTTCAGCAAAAGTCCACTAAGAGCTCCCAGAAATAATAAAATATGTATTTTAATCTTAATCAAATGAATCAATTTTGTATTCCAATTTATTACTTTCTCTGAGGAATAAAACAAAATAAATCTCTCTCCATTTATAAACAAATCTTTAAAGCCTCATCATTCAGTCCTGGTCAAGAAGAAATTCCATTAATAGCTACCAGAAATCACAATACATATATTGTAACCCTGATCAAATAAGTTCACTTTATAGTCCTTCAGATTACTTTTAAAAAGCTGGGTCTTTAATCCCATAAAATAATATCCCACAAGCTGATTTCTTATCATTTTCTCTTTGTCTCCTCTCAGGAACAGCTTCAGTATTTTAACACATCCCTTTTGTGAATCCAAGATAACAAAGCTATCCAACTTTTCTGATTTATTATTTATATGTCCCCTTTAGTTATTAAAATATCAGCCAGATTCACTTGTAAATCTATTGTAGCATCTTTTTCTGTATCATTTTTATAATATGCCATTTTAAAATGTGTTTTCAAATCCACATCATCTTTTCCCATATCACTCTTGTAGTCTGGCATTTTTTAAAAATCCATTCTCAAATCCACATTCAAGTCAGCCTCAGTCTCTATTTTGTCCAGTAAAATATGTTCCTCTTCTGTAGCCTCTGTTAGATCCATTTTTATAGTGGCAGAGAATCTTGAAAGTAACTTCTAATTACATTCTTCCCCGACAGCCTTAATTTCTTCTGTAGTCAGATAATATTGCTCCATTATATTAATATGTCTCTTCTTTAATTGTAATCCTTAGTTCCCTTTGGTTCCCTGTAGTCAGCCTTCAGAGTCTGCTCTTATATGTTTATTTTCCAATCAGCAAAACTTTCCCACAAGAGGATTTCTTACAGTTAATTTCAAAATCTTCATATATTCTTTTATAAAATTTTAAACAACCCACAAGAAATATTCTTTCAAGTCCTTCTGGCCCCTTAACTTTCCAAAATCAACATTCTAGTCCCACTTTTGCTGTTTTCCAAAAATTAAATTTTTTCTTTTTAATCCTTAAACTTACATGAAACTATTTTCATCAAGGATAGAAGTAAACTCTCCTGGTACAATGAAACTTGCCCTTCAGAAGGTTCTTAACATCCAGAAGATCAATAACAAGCAACTTCCTAAGGTAGTTAAGAAAAGAAGTGGGCGAACCTAGTGTCCATTTGAAGGTGGTGAACCATGGCTTAGGTAGGATGATATTCCCCTGGCTCCCAGAGCTCTCAACGCCCCCAGAGATCGCTATTTTGTGGTCTCTTCACGAACAAGGGTCTGCTCAACATTTTCTAACAGATAATTGTGTACAGCTCTGACTTCTTCATTGAGATAGATTGGAAATCCTTCTGCTACAAGGAATTTGTATATTCTGCAGCATGCGCTTAGAGTTTTACCAGTGAGGCATGCATGCAGGCTAACCAATTTTAAATGTGTGTGTTCCACAATTACTGGAATCTTCTATAGCAGTATACCATTTGAGGACATAACTGGCCATGCCAGAAAATTACATCTCTCTGCTATAATTTGGGGTAAACTGGAAGATCAGTCACCAGCAAAACTTTTTCAAGGAGTGTGCATTTTAGGACCTCGCTTTTCAGCCTGGGGCTCTCTGTTGTTTGTTTGTTTGTTTATTTATTTTCAGACTTGTATGCCACCCATCTCCCCCAACAGGTGACTCTGGGCGGCTCACAATAATAAAAAAGAAGAAAAAACACAGGTCTCTCCAAACATGGATAAAATCTATAAATAATTAAAAAATATATATTAAAAATGCCCTAAAAACCTCCTATGATTTTAGCCCTAAAAAACCTGTAAGATGCTGGGGGGGGGGGACAACCCATCACCCCACCAGCCATCTCCACAGGTGCGGGCCCCCCTCTGGCCCCCAGGCCTTCTGGCAGAGCCAGGATTTGATCCCTTTCCTGAAGGCCATGAGGGAGGGGGCACACCGCACCTCAGGAGGCAGGATGTTCCATAGGGCGGGCGCTGCAGCAGAAAAGGCTCTCTGCCTAGACCCCACCAATCGAAATTCCTTGACTGGTGGGGTCTGCAACCTGCCCCTTCTGCTGGACCGAGTGGGTCAGGCTGAAATGATTGGGGTGAGGCGGTTCCTCAGATAACTTGGTCCAGTGCCATGAAGGACTTTAAAGGGGATGACCAACACCTTGAATTGGACCCGGAAACAAACTGGTAACCAATGCAGCTCACGCAACAGCGGTGTTATACATGCCCTCCTAGGGGCATTAAGAACTGTCCACGCTGCCGCATTCTGCACCAGCTGTAGCTTCCGGATACTCTTCAAGGGTAGCCCCATGTAGAGCGCATTACAGTAGTCCAAGCCGGAGGTGACCAGGGGATGAGTGACCGTGCGGAGGTCCTCCTGATCCAGGAAGGGGCGTAACTGCCGCACAACACGAAGTCGTGCAAAGGCCCTCCTAGCCACGACTGCCACCTACTTTTCAAGCAGGAGTCGTGAGTCCAGGAGAACCCCCAGATTACGCACCGCGTCTGTCTGGAGTAGTGCAACCCCGTCAAGAACCAAAGATGACAAGCTCCTAGATCTTGAGGCTCCCCATATCCACAGCCACTCTGTCTTACCAGGGTTCAGCTGAAGCCTGTTATCCCCCATCCAGGCCCCCACAGCCTCCAGGCACCGCGAGAGGGTAGTTACAGTGTCATTTAAGGCATCTGGGATGGAGATGTATAGTTGGGTATCATCAGCATACTGATGATACCTCACCCCATGGTGCCGGATGATCTCACCCAGCGGTTTCATGTAGATATTAAATAGGAGCGGTGAAAGCACTGACCCCTGTGGCACCCCACAAAGTAGGGGCCGGGGGCTGGACCTCTCGCTCCCTATCAACACCGATTGGGTTCGGCCTTGGAGAAAGGAGCTGAACCAGCACAACATTGTGCCACCCAGCCCCAGCTCCTTGTTGCTGGTCATTAAATTTTTGGAACCAAATTTAAACTTTCCAATTTGTCTGGACACTTTATTTATATCCTACTTTAAAAGTATTATATGGCTTATGTTTTCAATTAATATTACATTTCTGCTATTTTTAAAAAATCTAAATAATGTATCTTTCATGAGAATTGAAATTTAAATTATTGACATATTTAGGATAAAGTGCTAAATTAGGACAAAGTGCAAAGTTTAATTTGGGAATTCTTATTTACTAAGGCTATATTGTGATTTTTATGTTTAAATCAGTTTAAATTTGAATTATTTTTCTTGATAGAAATGGAGAAACATTCTGACTGTTCCTACTTTGTACTTATTTACATCTTTATTCTCCCTATTTAAAATCAAAGCATTAAAATAAGATTTGCAGGTTTAAAAATTATATAAGGACTAAAAACAGGCAAAAATTGAAGGTTGTTCTTAATATTTATATGAACCTGTCACTCTATTCACTGTTCTTGAAAGATGATTTTTGATGTAGATTAAAGAGATTACAACATTTTTACAGCAAGACAGGGAATAAAGGAAAGTTTTCTAAAATGAGATAAACCATGTCCATCTAGCTCAGTATTGATTGACTGACAGTGGTTCTCCAGAGTTTTCTTTCTGTGTCTGGAAATAGAAGGAATTAAATCTGCATGTAAAATTATGAGTTCTGCCATTAAAACAGCCTCCTTTCCTCTTGAGCCATGTTTTAAAACTGCTTCTAGCTGGACTAAATAGTCATGAATAAAAAAAATCAGGCTATAGATCCACTATATATCCAATAGTTGTTTAACTTAGTGATGAGAATAGAATTTTTTTTTCCCTCACTGTTCTCATACTAAATATTGTTAACATAGTCTTTTCAAATTGAATAATTTGAGGTTTTATGCTGAACTACACCAAATCCCTATGATTCGTTGATTCTGGGAAAGGCAAAAAAAATGTAGTTATTTTTTCATAAGAATAGAAGAAGGGCCCAGTACAGTCAGTTTAAATGTCCATCTTGTGCAATATTCTGTTTTAAGTAATGAACACAGATCTTCTGGAAGACTTAAAAATGGAACATAGTGTTCCTCTTGGTATGTCCTCCAAAATTGGTATTCACTGTTTAGTTTTCTTGAGACATGATAATTGATCAATCCATTTCTTTGCTTACTTAAAACCTAAGTTTTAGGTTAAAATGCTTAAATTTAAGATACTGCCATACATGTGGTCATTCCTTTGTCAATGCACTACAGTCTGCTAGTATTTTACAATTCACTATAACAAGGCATATCTGGCCTTAGGAGGAAGAGGTTGAGAGGCAGGTTATAATCATCTATGTATCCTATCAAGTATAATGCCTAAAATCCTAACTCCATGAAAATATGATTTTAATAGATATGTATGAAGGATAAAGCTTTCCCATTACTTATTATTTTCTGTAAATGCCTAAGCCATGTGTTTTGCTTAGCGTGATGTGCTTTGGTGAAGATACTTTATGTAGTCAGTGTGAAAGTCTTGTGAAAGCAAGGCACTGGGCCAGGAATTATTAACAGGTAGGTGGTATCAAAGGGACAAAACAAATCTGGAAGACTGGAATATTGTGAAGGTAACTTAATGGAGGATCTTAGGAGTAACAACACCAAATAAAATTATTTTAAAATACAGAGGAGGAGGAGGAGGAGGAGGAGGAGGAGGAGGAGGAGGAGGAGGAGGAATAATAATAATAATAATAATAATAATAATAATATAAATTATATGCTGCCCAACTCCCATTGACTAACCAAAGGAGGCAGACAGGTAGGTATCTAGAGCGTCAGTTACATTAAGGTGCACAGTGAGGTGGTGTCAGAAGCCTCGCAATCAATTAATTAACCTGCTTGCTTGCTACGTTTCTGCCATTATGGAAAAGGAGAGGGAGAGACTGTTGGAAACAGGTGGACTGTTATCAGGGTCTCACAGACAACCAAGGTTGTACCAGCCTGAGAATCTTCAGGAGCTAAGATCATCAACAACTGGACCCTGGGCTAAGGGGGAGGAAAGGAAGGAAAGAAAAGAGGCTTGGCGCACGCGGGCTTTTAGTCTTGGCAATGCCTTAGAAGTGTTAACTACTTCTCAATAAAGACCTTTCCTTTGAACTTTATTTTGGTTCTTTGAAGTTGGTACTTAGATTGGGAATTGGGCTTGGCAGATTCTTACAGGTGGTCTTAGAAAATTAAGAAGATTTTCT
Organism: Liasis olivaceus; assembly: GCA_030867105.1. Taxonomy (NCBI): domain Eukaryota; kingdom Metazoa; phylum Chordata; class Lepidosauria; order Squamata; family Pythonidae; genus Liasis; species Liasis olivaceus. The sequence continues at coordinate 22,040,994 of CM061348.1, read as the reverse complement.
TTGCGAATTGGCAAATTCTATTTAGATTTCATACTAGTGAATGACTAAAACAGTCTCAAGGGCAATACATTCAGATTTGTTCAGGCATTATTCCTGAAAGCCATTTTTGCTTACAAGTGGGTTTTGGTTTTACGAGAACCTTTGCCTAGTTAAATTTCCAACTTAAGTTACCCATTTCATTTTGAACATTCCGATTAGATTAAATCCTCACTTGTCCACAGCTTTTCTAAACTTGATTTTACTGTGGCATTAATTGTTTAAGTGGTTCAAATAAAGTTTATGTCGGTCATCTGTAAGTTCAATTATCATGCGCTTTTGCAGGATGTTAAGACATTGATTAATTTTGTGTCCTTGTAGAACGTACTTTGAATATGTACTCTGTCAACAAAATAAGTAACTGTAAATAAAGTAATTAGATTCCATGTTTTGTTGAAGTTCTACCCGAAGCACAATTTGATTTTAAGAAAAGAACATATTTCAAAAATAATTAAGTTTGTTTTATTTTTCTTCTATTTTTTCTTTTTGTAGTACATAAATCTTGACATATGAATATAGTAAATGAATGTTCATGTTGTTCTTAATTTATTTCTTTTATTTTGTTGTAGTTGGACTGATCCAGCAATTTTTGGTCCTTCAGATTTATGTACCATTGGGACAAGATTTCTCAGCTGAGTTACTGTAAGATAATATTGAACTTACTATCACGTTTGATGCACTGTAGATACTAGATCAAATGAATTAGTACCAGCTGCTGTTAACTACAAGTAACAGCTTTTAGGTTAAAGAATAACATGTAATCAAGTTGACATAGAATAATTAAGCTTATTTGGTTGTTGCTTGTAGACCGTTTATATTTCTTTGAAAATTAGAAGACTTAAGCATGTTTGTCATAATGTAAATATATGAATAATCTTATTATTATAAGTAGTAGTTAGGTGACCGTTCCTAACTTTAGGAACAGACTTTAAATAATTACTTTTGACACTTTTAAAGAGTGAGATAAATTTGTTTTACTTTGACCTTGATTTATTTATTCTTCTGTTTAACAGATCATTTGTTTTGTTTTGTTAACAGTGAAAGTGCCTGGAAAATCCAGTGCCAATAGATTGTTTATGTCAGCCTCACTAGGTAGACCAGACCAGGAAATCAACTCCACAGAGGGCTAAAACTCATTTTATTGTGATTGGCTCTAATAACAGAATCTTGCAAGTCTGATTGTGCTGTACCTCCTCCTCCTCCTAATAGTTCAGGGAATTGGGGAGTTGTCTGCCTGAGCCACCTTCAAATGTTATCTTGTTGTAGACTTAAAAAATACTTCAGCCTCTTTTGCCTAGGCAATGGAGCATCCATATCTCTGTTCAGGTCATCTTCTTTACTCTCTACAATTTGGATGTGATCATCCTAGGGACCAAGGACACAAGTAAAATCATGTTTCAGTGTTCTAATGTTTTTTTAGTTACAATGGAAACCTTGTTTTTAGATTGTGAGTTTTGAGTTTTATTAATTTTATTAGCCTTGAACTCTTTCAAGAAAAGGCAGTGAAATACATTTTAAATATTTTCAACTGCTTCTATAGAAACTTGGAAACTCTACAGTGACATTTAATGTGTTTATATTTCTCCCTGTCTTCTCTCCTCTTATGTCTGTTTAGAATACTGCATATAAAACATAAAAATAACCATATATTTCTACCATCAAATAAACTCATACAGAAAGGATTTTGTAATCATTGAAATAATGTAGTTATAAAGTGGTGTTATAAAAGAAAAAGTCTAATGCATTATTCCCCTTCATGGATCACTGCCTTGTCGTGGCGAAGGGGCTTGTGTAACTCAGTGAAGCCATGAGCTATACCGTGCAGGGCCACCCAAGACGGACAGGTCATGACAGAGAGTTCTGACAAAATGTGGTCCACTGGAGAAGGAAATGGCAACCCACTCCAGTATCCTTGCCAAGAAAACCCCATGGACAATGTTAAAAGGCTAAAAGATATGACGCTGGAAGATGAGCCCCTCAGGTCGGAAGGTGTCCAATATGCTACTGGGGAAGAGCGGAGGGCAATTCCAAGTAGCTCCAGAAAGAGTGAAGCAGCTGGGCCAAAGCCGAAAGGACGTTCAGCTGTGGATGTATCTGGAAGCGAAAAGAAGGTCCGATGCTGTAAAGAACAATATTGTATAGGTACGTGGAATGTAAGATCCATGAACCAAGGCAAGCTGGATGTGGTCAAACATGAGATGACAAGATTGAACGTCGACATCTTGGGAATCAGCGAATTGAAATGGACGGGAATGGGTGAATTTAATTCAGGTGACCACTATATCTACTACTGTGGGCAAGAAACCCTTAGAAGAAATGGAGTTGCACTCATAGTCAGTAAGAGAGTGGGAAAGGCAGTAATGGGGTACAACCTCAAAAACGACAGAATGATCTCAGTGCGTATCCAAGGAAAACCATTCAACATCACGGTAATCCAAGTCTATGCCCCAACCACTGATGCCGAAGAAGCTGAAGTTGACCGGTTCTATGAAGACCTACAAGACCTTCTAGAACTAGCACCAAAAAAAGATGTCCTTTTCATCATAGGGGATTGGAATGCTAAAGTAGGAAGTCAAGGAGTAATCGGAATAACAGGCAAGTTTGGCCTTGGAGTACAAAATGAAGCAGGGCAAAGGCTAATAGAGTTCTGTCAAGAGAACAAGCTAGTCATAGCAAACACTCTTTTCCAACAACACAAGAGACGACTCTACACATGGACATCACCAGATGGTCAATACCGAAACCAGATTGATTACATACTTTGCAGCCAAAGGTGGAGAAGCTCTATACAGACGGCAAAAACAAGACCAGGAGCTGACTGTGGCTCAGATCATGAGCTTCTTACTGCAAAATTTAGGCTTAAATTGAAGAATGTAGGGAAAACCACTAGACCACTCAGGTATGACTTAGATCATATTCCATGTGAGTACACAGTGAAGGTGATGAATAGATTTAGAGGATTAGATTTGGTAGACAGAGTGCCTGAAGAACTATGGACGGAGGTCTGTAACATTGTACAAGAGGCAGCATCTAAAATCATCCCAAAGAAAAAGAAATGCAAGAAAGCAAAATGGCTGTCTGATGAGGCTTTACAAATAGCTGTGGAAAGAAGGAATGCGAAAAGCAAGGGTGAAAGGGAAAGATATAAGCAACTGAATGCAGATTTCCAGAGAATAGCAAGGAGAGATAAGAAGGCCTTCTTAAATGAACAATGCAAAGAAATTGAAGAAAACAATAGAATGGGGAAGACTAGAGATCTCTTGAAGAAAATTGGAGATATCAAAGGAACGTTTAGTGCAAAGATGGGCATGATAAAGGACAAAAAAGGCAGGGACCTAACAGAAGCAGAAGAGATTAAGAAGAGGTGGCAAGAATACACAGAAGAACTATACAAGAAAGATCTTAATGTCCCTGATGTCCATGCTGGTGTGGTCACTGACCCTGAGCCAGACATCCTAGAGAGTGAAGTCAAGTGGGCCTTAGGAAGCATTGCTAACAACAAAGCTAGTGGAGATGACAGTATTCCAGCTGAGTAATTTAAAATACTAAAAGACGATGCTGTTAAAGTGCTGCACTCAATATGCCAGCAAGTTTGGAAAACGCAACAGTGGCCACGGGATTGGAAAAGGTCAGTTTACGTTCCAATTCCAAAGAAGGGCAATGCCAAAGAATGCTCAAACTATCGCACAATTGCACTCATTTCACATGCTAGCAAGGTTATGCTCAAAATCCTACAAGCTAGGCTTCAGCAGTACGTGGACCGAGAACTACCGGATGTACAAGCTGGGTTTCGAAGAGGCAGAGGAACTAGAGATCAAATTGCCAACATTCGCTGGATCATGGAGAAAGCATGAGAGTTCCAGAAAAACATCTACTTCTGCTTCATTGACTATGCAAAAGCCTTTGATTGTGTGGATCACAACAAACTGTGGCAAATTCTTAAAGAGATGGGGATACCAGACCACCTTACCTGTCTCCTGAGAAATCTGTACGCGGGCCAAGAAGCAACAGTTAGAACCGGTCATGGAACAACCGATTGGTTCAAAATAGGGAAAGGAGTATGACAAGGCTGTATACTGTCACCCTGCTTATTTAACCTATATGCAGAGTACATCATGAGAAATGCCAGGCTGGAAGAATCACAAGCCGGAATTAAGATTGCAGGGAGAAACATCAATAACCTCAGATATGCAGACGATACCACCCTAATGGCAGAAAGTGAAGAAGAACTAAAGAGCCTCTTGATGAGGGTGAAAGAGGAGAGTGTGAAAGCTGGCTTGAAACTCAACATTAAAAAAACTAAGATCATGGCATCTGGACCCATCAATCCCTGGCAAATAGAAGGGGTAGTAATGGAAGCAGTAACAGACTTCATTTATTTGGGCTCCAAGATCACCGCAGACGGAGACTGCAGCCATGAAATTAAAAGTCGCTTGCTCCTTGGGAGGAAAGCTATGGCAAACCTAGATAGCATATTAAAAAGCAGAGACGTCACCTTGCCGACAAAGATCCGCATAGTCAAAGCTATGGTTTTTCCAGTAGTAATGTATGGCTGTGAGAGCTGGACCATAAAGAAGGCTGAACGCCGAAGAATTGATGCCTTTGAACTGTGGTGCTGGAGAAGACTCTTAAGAGTCCCCTGGACTGCTAGGAGGTCAAACCAGTCAATCTTAAAGGAAATCAACTCTGATTGCTCATTGGAAGGATTGATAATGAAGCTCAAGCTCAGATACTTTGGTCACCTAATGCGAAGAGAGGACTCTTTGGAAAAGACCCTGATGCTGGGAAAGATGGAAGGCAAAAGGAGAAGAGGACGGCAGAGGATGAGATGGCTAGATAGCATCACTGAAGCAATGAGCATGAAATTGAGCAAACTCAGGGAGGCAGTGAAAGATAGGAAGGCCTGGCGCAATATGGTTCATGGGGTCACGAAGAGTCGGACACGACTTAACGACTAAACAACAACAACAAAAAATGCATTATTGATAAAATGCTAAAGGGTGCATTTGGGTGCTTTTAATCTTGTGCACCTAGACTCAAGCAGGTGTTCTGCATTCTTAATTCTCATTTATTTCTATATAAGTTAGACTGTGATCTTGTCCCTGCACATCATTTCTGCAAAGGAAATAGTTGAAAAGAATTCAGATGTTGTTGTTCCTAGCATTTGTCCTGCTTTCTTGGAGTGTCTGCTTGTTTTGCACTGTGCTTGCTGCAGTTGACATAGAAAAGTGTTAAATGCATGAAGCGATGAAGAGTTTTGTTTTTCAGCAAGCTTGTCACAGAGCCTGATGTTGATTAAGACTGAGAAAGAGTGACTGGCTTAAGGCACCCAGCTGGTTTCCATGCCTAAAACAGGACTAGAACCTGGGGTCTCCCTGCTCTAGTCCAGCATCTTAACTATTACCCCATACCAAATCTCATCATTAAAACAATTTAAATGTCCAATATAAAAAGAGAAAGTCTCTTCAGTTGTGAGCTTGACTCTGTGCTTTCATGAACATCTCCAAGGACTTCTGTGTACTGCAACATAATTGTTTTTCTGTTTTGTGGTTGAAGTGCACTGGAGGTCCACCTACATGTTCCAAGGCTTATATATTAGACACTCTTATTTGCAAACTAAGTAGAACAAGCCACTTCAAAATAGTATGATAGTATTTATAGTATGACATTGAAATATTGTTTTCTGTCTGAAGATAATGGTATTATAGTAAATAAAAAGTTTGTAAATCACTAACTTAGATATTGGATCATACATTGGAATGGAATACATACTACATAGGGTTTTTTTGTATATATATTGAAGATATGTTTTTAACTCTATGATGCTGATTTTCTTACTTCAGAAAACTCTGCTATATAAACTCTCTTCCAAACTCTGAACAGTCTTAAATTCAAGTTATCTGCTTTGCATTGAGCCTATAATGTTTTTCAGAACCAAAGTTACTTTGATTGTTATCTGAGGATTGACTGCAATAGATTTCCAGCTAGCCATTTTCTCTTGGACTCTGTGTACTATAAAAGAACCAGATGTTGATCCCATCTGTTGTATCCAATAAGGAAATACATTGGTAATGATGCCCTAGAAGCAATATAAACATTTTTATAAAGTTCAGCGTTGATTTCTTAATAAATTACTTGGCTAAAAGGCATGTTATTGTATCTGAAGAATTTTGTAGTATTCCTGTAAACAAATAGCATATGCCTTTAGGAGGAGTTAAAGCACTTCATATTCTATAAAAATCAAGGATCTCCCATTTCAGTCCCACAGAAACACACACTAGAAAATAATGCATTTGCCAGCCTTTTGTTAGCAAACACTATCTGCAGAAAAAGATATCTTAATATTAAATTAAAATTCTAATAATAGAATTTGTGAAAACAGTATTTAACATCAATTTCCCCACCCACATAATCTTCCAGAGGTATCTTCATCGTAAAAGAGTTTATATAATTCCTTTTTATGTTTAAGTACAGATTGATATTTGTGATTTTTCTCTTGATGTGTCATTTACATTATAATGTAGTAACAAATGGCAGCTGTGATTATATGTTTCTCAGAATTTTGATGAAGCTTATAGTAGTAATAATACTTTATTGATTAGCCTTATGGAATAGCCTATCAGAATGCAAAATACAGAACAACAATAAGACCATGTCTAACAAGATAGAGTAAAAGGCAGAACTAAAAGGAAATACAAATCATATTTCTGTATCACCCCTACAATTTACCCCAATCAGATTCACATATGCAGTTGTCAACTGTACTGTTTTGTTCAGATAAAAGGCCATGTTATATGTAATATTTGGGTTCTGACTGCACATGAAATATTGTTTTAATGTATGGATCCCAGTATGCTGTTCATCTAATGTGTGATCCAAGATATTGATCTCTCTTTCTTACACAGTTGGCATTCAAATAATATATGAGCTGTGGAGCTCCACCAATATATATACGTTCTTCCATATTCCATTGTGTCCAGCTGCTCAAATCTAGCTTGAGTAAATACCCCCCTCAGATGCTTGAGCATTTCTGTATTTATATATTTGGCAATTTAGAAGGTGTGTTTATAGCAGCTCATCCATTTCAGTGTGCCAGCCTTACTGAGGGTACTGTATCTGAGCTTCTATATCCAAAATTTGTTATACAGCAGCCTTTTTAACGTTTTCCAGAGACAGTTGGACAAGAGACAGGGAGACCACAACTCCTGATATAGTTTGTGAGTTGTGCAATGCAAGAGGATTAATAATCTAATTGAGATTTAGTCTGGTCTATCAGACACAATTTTGGGAGTCTCTCAGTTTCTATTGTTTTTGCACCAGTAATTGTACGCCCTGATTTTAGACAAAAAACAAAGTGTATAAATTCCCAAATCGGCTCTAACTGCTTATGATGCTCATATTGGTGGACAGATCTTTCATAGTTCCCTTTTGAGAAAATCTCCTTTCAACTTTTATAGTACAGGTAGTCCTTGGTTAGCAACAGTAATTGGGACCAGAATTTCCATCACTAAGCAATGTAGTCATATAGCACAATATCATATGACTGCATTGCTTAGCGATGGCAATCCCAGCACTCTCCATTGCCATTGTTAAGTGAGGATCACGGGTTGTTACGCGAGTCCCAGGCGGCTTGCAAGCAGGGCAGCACGAGGGTAAAGCACAAGCACAGCAGGGCTGGGGGTGGCTGCTGCCAGGTGGGGGAGGGTGTGAGCGACTTACTGGAATGACTTGCGACCTTCCCTGCTGGCTTCCCCACTGACTTTGCTTGTGGGAAGCCAACAGGGAAGGTTGCAAATAATGATCACGTGACTACGGGATGCTGCAACTGTCGTAAGCACAAGCCAATTGGCACGTGCCCAGATCGTGGCCACATGACTGTGGGGGTGCTTGGACAGCTGGAACTTCAAGGACCGGTTGTAAGTGTCCTTTTTCAGTGCTGTCGTAACTTTGAACAGTCACTGAACAAATGGTAAGCGAGGACTACCTGCATTGAAATTTTTGAGAAACTTCATGAGAAATTTTGCTTTACTGAAGGTGCCTTCATTTCTGCCTTGTTTATTTGATTTATGTTCAGAAGTGCAAGGCAGCATACATAAAACTCCATCCTCCAGTTTCCCCACAACAGCAACCCTGTGAGATGAACTGGGATGAGATAGAGTGACAGGTCCAAAGTCAGTAAGTGAGCTTCTGTGGCTGAGGATGGACTCCCATTTGTATAATGGACATGTTAATATTTGAAAAACATAATAAGACATCATATGTTTTGCTCTCCTTATTGCACAGCTTACATTTTATTTATTTGTCATCTCCTCTTCTCTTATAGATTAGCTGTTAAATATGCATAAAGGAAATTAAAATAATATCTATAAAGAAAATGATAAAAAGAACGGTTTGGATGTTGCATGTACCCCTGAAACTTAGCTGTCCTTTCCACTTCCAAACAATTAGTTTTGTTCTCTTTGTGGGGAGGGGGGAAGAAATAGGTTCTTATTCAGCCAGGCACAAGAAGATTGTTTTAGCCAAATGAGAACTACCCCACACAGCAGTTGAGATTATGCTCATAACTACACAAATCTAAGTGATCCAATAACCTGAACAAGAGTAAAGTTTAGTTTATTTGTGGTAGATACTGGTTGTTGCTTAAATATTTGATATACTTTGCATAATTGAAGAAATAACTTTCTAAAAATCTGTAAAACTACCTAATAATTGCCCAGTTGGCAGGTCAAAGAAAGCTATAGCTACCATAGCAGATATAATTATACCAAAGGCCTCCTTATTTCAGCTGCCACCTGCAGTGACAGCTGAAGCTCAAGAAGCATGTTGAGATTGTGAACTTGCCTTTGGAGGGGTAGGGGGAATGCAAGCCTATCCAAAACAGGCTGAACCTCTGTCCCCAAAGTCTAGTTTCCTGGTTATCAACAGCAGCTTCATCTTGACTGATGTAATTTCAGCTTATTCTTTCTCCTCCAGCCCATTGTTGAATGTAGCCAATTGATTTTTTGGAATTGGACGATAAAAAGCAACAGAGTTGGGTATGCTAAGCATACTGATGATACCCAGATTATCTCTACAGCAGTTTCATATAGATGTAGATGGAGCCCTGTAGGATACCATGAGTCAACAGCTTAAGTATCATCAAAGAGTAGTTCTGTAGGAAAATCAACAGGAAAGGCTGAAGTTACTATTAAACAGTGTCCCCGAAGCTCAATCTGACCACGTGTTCTAGAAGGATGTTGTGGTTGATGATACTGAAATCCACTGAGAGGTTCAGGAGAATTAAATAAAACCACACTGCTGCATCTAGTATCTCTTATAGGTCACTTACCAAAGCACACAGCACAGTTTCAGTACCATAGTCTGGACAGAAGCCAAATTAAAGGTCCAGAAAATCAATATAATCCAAATGTGTCTGGATCTGAAGAGCAGTACATGCCCATAAAATTAAAATTTGGAACCGATGTGTAGTTTTACAAGTCTTTTGTATCAAGAAATGTCTTCTTCAGTAAAATGCCTCCTTTAGGTGGAGGGAACACATAATTCTTGAAAGAGGCAGTGATTACCTCTCTTAACCATGGAACCAATTCTATCCTGGTTACTTGGTTAGCCAGGAGGAAGAAGGATCACGTATGCAGGTTGTGGCCCTCATCTCTCCACTCACCCTGTCCTCATTCTGATACTGTCAGTAGGGTGCCTAGAGTTAAAGCATCACCAGCAATTATGCAGTCTACTCTTATTTGTATTTTGTGCATTCAGCAGATGATTAATATATACTGCTTTTCAATCATAGTTGTGCGTTGCGTATTTGTGGATGATTAAGAGGAAACTGTGTGCTCAAATGTGCCCAATGGGAAAAACTTAACCTGAACACACACACACACACAGAGTATATTCTCTTTTCATCCATAGCATAAAAACTGTTAGTAATCAGCAAAAAAGTAAGAACAATAAAATACAATAAATGAAACAAAAGACAATGATGTAGAATTGGAGAATTCCTAAAACATAAAATAAAAAGAGAGGTAAAATTAAGAAGCCTCAAAAGCCTACTAGAATAATATTGATTTTTAATATTGGCACATGGTGGGAGGATGTTTTTTTTTTTTTTAATCTGCTTAACAGTCATTACTGACCCTGCAGTGACCGCCCCCTAGCGGTTTTCAAGGCAATTGCATCTTTCTAGTTTCGGAATTAGACTTTGCCAGAGCCTAATTCCTAGAGCGTCAGCCCAGCTGGCAGCACAGGAGGCGGGATTTCCGTTGCTTCGCGCCCCTTTTTCGGACGAGCGCGGTTTCGCGCTTTTTACCGGCAACTGTCCCGTCTCTCTGTGGAGCCGCTGCCAGCATTTTCCTCCCACCGGAGTGAGAGTGCTCATTTATCTACTCACGTACGTTTTCGATCTGCTGAGTTGGCAGAAGCTGCGGGTATAGAAACAAGAGCTCACCTTGTTAACGCGAGGCTGGACTCGAACCGCTGAAGCTTTCAGCCATTTCTGGCCGGCACTTTCAGCATCATTAAGCCGCTGCGCCACCGCGTCCCCGGGAGGATGTTAGTGGAAGCTTTTTCTTGGGAAGTATTCAAATGTGTAAATTTTACCACTTTAATCTGAATGGTATAATCCAGGAGCAGCAGCATCGTTTCAATGTGCACCTTTATCTTTGAGAAGAGAGATTCCACAATTTTTCTTAATACTTATTTGTTAGATTTATATTCTACCTTTTCAATCACACACTCTAGATCTCCTCCTGTTTACCCCATGATAGCCCTCTTGTGGAGTAGGTAAGTCCTGAGAGAGAGCGACTGGCCCAAAGTCACCCAGGTGCTTCCATGGCTTAGGGTGGACTAGAACTTCCTAATACTAGTTCAGCACCTAAATTCCTACATTACACTAGCTCTCTTCCACTGCTTACTCATATTACATAGAAATATTCTTTAATATGTACTTGTACAGTTGCTGACTGTTTTGGAAAATGATTGAACACATGAAACTCCTCTGATACAGAAGTTACAGATGGTTTCTTTCCAGGGTATAAGTCTGTTGAAGAGGACAGCATTTGGTAGTGCTGATGAAATTAATTTCTCCCTCTTAGCTAGTACCTTCATCATGATAAACACAGCTCTGCATGTGAGTTGTATAAACCTTCATTCGATAAAACTATAAAAAACTTCCAAGCTTGTGCTGCCTGCTTTACTTTATTATTATGCAAAAAATTATGGTGCTTTTTATGTTTCATTTGTTCTCTTTTGCATTTCTTTTCAAATAGACATAAATTGTTCCATTTTTTGCATTCTGTTCTGTGGCAGATTTGAACAACCAACAAGGAAATCTGCAAAAGCATCCATAATTCCTCACAAAGCTGAGCTCAAGTTTTCTACCATGCAAAAGTGCCATCATGAATAAAGGATACAGATCTTACTTAAATGAGATGTCCTATCTATTTGTTTTAACAGCAGTTATTGCAGAAACAGAAAGGTAGGGCTTGCTTAGTAGCTAGAGTTTGGGAATAATAAAACAGTGATATATTATGCATGTACAGAGTTCACCTTCCCCAAGTCCTGCCATACTGCCTCTTTGTGGCAGTGTTCCTGGGAGAGTTTCTTAATTGCTAACACACTCTTCAAACGACATCTGCATACATGAAAATCACCAGATAGAGTACAAAGAACTTAGGTTGATTATATTATTGATACAAGGAGGTGGAAGAACTCAGTTATAACAGCGAAGATATGGCCAGGGCTGACTATGGAACAGATCACAAACTGCTCATGTTCATATTCCAAGTTAAGATAAAGTGAAAGAAGAAAGCCAACCAGTCTCTACAATATGATCTTGAGAACCTCAGGAATCAATTTGAAGTCTGCACCTCATTGATAGGGAACTGTGCAGTGAACTTAAAGAAGTTGTTAAGGATGAATGTGAAAAAGAGACTGCCAAAGATCAAGAAACAGAGGAAAGCAAACTGGGTGTCAGAAGAGTGGAAATAGCCAAAAAGAGAAGACAAAGAGAAGAAAGACAAAGAGAAGAAAGACAAAGATCTCACATAGGAACTTAACAAAGAATTTCTGAGAGCAACATCTGTGAAGACCTTGAAGATAGAAGCATACATGGAAAAACCAGAAGGTCTCTGAATTCAGAAAGAAGTCCTAACCTTGAACTGGTTACCAAGTTCTAAAGGTTACCAGTGAGCAGATAGTAACTGCTTCAGAGAAGATCAAAATAAGATGGAAGGATCTGTACAGTAGAGATATGAACATCCAAGGTACCTTAGAAGATATTCCCTACTTAGAAGAACCTTTAATACTAGATATTCTGGAAACTTTAGTAATGAAAAACAAGGTGCACAGGGAAAAATGAGGCTAAGATTAAATATAAAGAAGACCAAACTAATGACAACAGGTACTATAACCAGCCTTAGAATTGACAATGAATATACTGAAGTGATAGATAGTTTTTGCCTTTTAGGATCAGTCATGAATTGTAAAGGAATAAGCAGTCAAGAAATACACTGCGGACTAGCATTTGATACAGCAGCAATTAAGGCCTTGGGAAAGATATTCAGATACTGGGGTGTGTCCACACCTACAAAGATCAGAATGGTGCAGGTAACGGGTTTCCCTGTGGCACTCCACAGAAGTGTAAGTTGGACTTTGAAGAAGCAGGATAGAAAGAGTATTAACATTTTTAAACTTTAGTTTTGGTGACTTTTGAGAATACCTTGGATAGTCAAGAAAAGAAACAAATGAATCTTAGAACAAATCAATCAGTCGCTTCAGGCACAAATGATGAGGCTCAAATTATCATGCTTTGGACACATCATGCACAACCTATTTCTATGGTGAAGTCTGTAATGCTGGGAAAGATGGAAGGGAAAAGAACAGGACAATTGTTCTGGAGAAAATCTATTTGTGTAGTTGCTAAGAGTAATCACAAGGGCTTGGGTTGTAGCGTATAGCTCTCCACAGTTACATAGCACAGATGTGTGAAATTTTATTCAGTCACTGTATGAAATGCGCATGCGCACAAACACACACACATATAAACACACATATATGCACCAAGAGAGAAACAGACATAAACCAAATATAAGTTTATATATGCACCAAATAAGCATCAGTAACAATGTAACATATGAACTAACTTCAAATTGTCTGAATAAATGTTGTTAACCTTTTACAAACTACAGAATGAATATATTGTTTGGAAACATTTTGATAAAAGAAACACTAGCAGCAGATATTCCCATGAATGTTATTAACCTTTTACAAATTATACAACAAATGTATTGTTTTGGAAACATTTTGATAAAAGAAACATCAGCAGATATTCCCATGAATCCTCTCAGCTACAGGATGCATAGTGAAGTTGAAGCTAAATTTCTGTGGCTTGGAGGCTTATTAGAGGGTAAGTTTAAAGATGGTGATCTGACATCATTTTATCTGGCAATGAGGAAAAACAAGATATTATGGAGAAAATCTGAAAATGAGAATCAGACTTTAAGGAACTTACCAAGAAAAAATTGAGCAGATTTCCTTTCATATTCCTTTTCATTGTGTTTCAGAATGGGGAAGAATTTTTCATCTTTGGTTAGTTTTTCTGAGTTCTGCCATGGTTACAGTGAGCTTTAACTTAATAATAACTTCCTATTTAATGAGTTACTATCCCATAAAAGGAACTGTTCTCTGTTTCTATCACTTCTAAATTTATGGGAGAGACTTTAGTGAAACACTTCCTTGAACATATTTTGAAAGTGTAGGTAAACACTGCCTACCAGGTCACCATTATCTACAGACATACAGTGGTGATGCTCTCTAAAATTTTAAAAGGCTAGAGAGACACATTTAATTTTATGTAAGTCAAGATTTTTTTTATTTTAACAAGACCTGTGCTAGATACTTGGTAAGTTTAATAACACTATCCCTGAGCTTACTAGAACAGAGATATTAAATTAACTAATCTTGATCCTTTCCTGGACTTAGTGTTGCATTTGTCACTAGAGACAAGTTACATATTTTAATTAGAAAATCAGTAATTTCACATTTTAATTTTTAAGAATTCTTGGATTGATACTATATATTGTATTTCTCAATATTAGTTTGCAGTCCAGGTAGGCAACTCTTCTAACCATGAAGGAAGCATGCATTACAGTCTAGGAACTATGCATACAGAAACATACTCCAACCCTGTTGATTGTCCCACCAAGTACAAACCCTCCACATCAATTCCCTTCCGACTGCAGTATCAGCAGCTTTCTTTGAGATCTCTTATATTCCGTATTCTCTATCCTTGTCCTGCCAACTTGCCTTGAGTACTTCTATTCTTTGCATAACATGAACCTCTGCGTTTTTGAAATCATCTTCAAAGGCCCTCTTGTGTGTCCCAGTAACTGCTGATGTCTTTTTGGTTAGTGTTAGGGTTGTGGGCTTTGGGGTTGCTGCACCAACTCCTTATCCTCAGTTATGTCTCAAGAGCTTCTGTAACAATAGAAATGGCTGCCAGAACAGTTCAACTGGTAAGAGCTTCCATATTTTAATAGTAAAATAGTTTCAGTAGCTGCCATTTTACCTCCAGACCAAATTCAAGGTGCGAATCTTCCTTCAACATTACTTGTGTCCCAATAGCTGAAAGAAAACCAGGTTCACATGCCAGTCCACCTGTGTTTTGATACCTTTTGTTGAAACATTTCCCCATATACAGTATATCTCACAAACTGCCAAGAGTTGCTTTGGATTGTGGTGGGATCTGTTGGACTGTGATGAGATATGCCCAGGTGGAGTAGGGCAGCACTAAAATTTAAAGAAATAAAGATGAATAGAATGAAATAAAGTTTTGGGAAATGTGCTGTGCAAAAATAAGAGAGAAGTCTGTATCATCCAGAAGAGATGCAGATGTTTTATATATATAAAACAGCCTAACAAAATATTAAGGTGTTTCTTTAAAAAATATTCACAGGCATTTTAATTTGAGCAATGCCATAAGTGGCTGAATGTCCTTAACTGTTGCCTCATGTTATTGGTATTGGTATTGTTTTTGTTTTATTGTTTTATGAAGTGTTTTTATAATATATTGCATCCTAAGACAGTCCGCTGCATATTCCTCCTACTTGGTGAGATACAGGCAACAGTATGTTGGCTGCAGGGCAGTCTCAGGTTTAGAGATCCTAGCTTGCAGAGAATAATGTGAGCATGTGGGATAAAATTGGGTTTTGGTTGGGCTTGTGGGATACTGGCCACAATGTGTCAAAACCTGACTGGTACTGTCCTTGCTATTAGAAAGAATTACTGCATGACAGGGAGGTAGAACAAAGGCTGCTAACCTCATGTATACTTTCTCCTTTATTATTATGTGAAATACTTTGTTGACCACAGCCATGATGGGTAGTAGAAGTCAGTACCTGGTAATACCCATGGCAGATTGTGACCAGGAATGTTAGATGAGTAAATGGGAAACAGTATGAATTAACAAAGGAAAAAAGTTCGAAAAAGGATATGCTGTTTGTCTGTGGAGCTAAGATAAAAGGGAAAGATGTAATAGAGCTGGATGATCTGATCTTGTGGAGTGGAGTTAATGAATACATGCAGTGAAATGAAGGCATATGTTCAGTTAAGAATGAAAGGCCTAAATGTATACAGTATCAGAAGATATGAATTGGTGTCATTTAGATTGTTAGGGACTTATATGAAAGTAAGAATCCATACTTCAGTCATAGTTACTCCAGTAAATAGTGATAACGGAAGAATCAAATGATGGGTTTTAAGAAAAAAAAATGTGTAACTTTCTGAAAGAATGTGATCCAAGGGAAAATATTACGCTGCTGGGTGACATGAATTGATGGGTAAGATAAAGATAAGAGAGTATAGAGAAAGTGATTACATCATTCAGAGACTGAAAAATGAACAAAAATGGTGAACGTAGGGTATCTGCTTAGAGAAGTGTCTGGTTTTTTTTAAAAAAAAATGATTTATGCATATCTATTCATACATGCACATGGCAAAGGAATATATATATAAATCTAAAGTATGATTAATTTGATTGTTTATGTTGAAGAATTGAGAGAATTACTGAAGGATACAAGGATGATGAGAGGTTCAAAAAGTGGACCTGACCATATTTTGGTAGTGTCAATAGTGGCTCTTAGGGGAGAAATGCACATGGAAAAAGAGGAAAATGTGAAAGAAATTACTGTGAAAATATAACATCTGAGAGAAAATACAATCATATATTATTAATCTTTCATCTAATACTTTATCTGTGAGCATAAGAAATGGAAATGGTTGTAAAGAAATAAGATTTGAAAGCTGCTTGTTGTTTGGCATCAGTCTGAGTCTTCAGATTCAGAAGCTGAAGAGCTTAGCTAGAAGGAGAGTCAGCCTGGAAAAGGCATGAGGGGAGACAGATGAGTCAGCTGATCCAGAGCCCAAATTTGGCAAGGTACCACACCCAGCAAGACGTTGTAAATTACAAACAAAAGAACAAAGAAAGTCAAACCATCTACTTGAAAGAAAGAAACATGACTTAGCAAATCAGTCAAGCTGGTAGACATGTCTATAAAAAAGATGGTTTGACTGGCTTTTTGTAGCAAACGATATTCTGCCCCCTACCCACCCACTTCCAGTGACTCTATCTGTATGCTGTGATGTGATCTAGATTACCTGGCTGATTTTGGTCTAAAGCTAATTATTTTTAGATCCTCCCTTCATTTCTGGTTTTTTTGGGGGGGTTTTTTTGTCTCTTTGGACTTTTGGAAAAGTAAGCTTCCATGCCTCCATTTTCTGTATAGAAAGATTTAAGTCTACAGTGTACTTTCTGTTACTTCAGTTAAAAATTTATGCCTGCAATAAATTCCTTGAAATTGTAGCAGAAGCTGGCTGCGTATGTGTCATTGGGAACACAGAATAGCAAGGCATAGTTAAGATTAGAAGAAGCAGAGAAAATACAAAGCAGATATGATGAAAATAAATATATGTTTTGCAAGTGGGAGAAGAAGGTTAAACAAAGGAATCTCTTGCAGAGTGAATGGAATTAAAAATCAAAGATCCCAAATAATTTTAGATGGAAGGAGTAGTTTAGATGATAAACGTATGAAAATGATCATAATGTGTAAAGCAGTGGAACTTAAAAATACTATAAATGCTAGTGCCCGGGAGGGGGGGGATAACGAGAATGTGAGCATGCTGAAAAGCAGGAACACAACGTGTATAGATGGTATAACTTAAGAAATGTTAAAATACTAACATGGTTTGCTTATGGAGGATCTGTGAGATTTGTTTAACGTTTGTATAAGACTTATGGAAATTTTGTTTCCATAAAAACAACGATTGGGTATGAAATAAGATATTTATAGGGTGAAAGCAAGGACTAAAAGTCATAGAGGAGTATAGAGAGTATAAACACTTATTAGTCTGTTTTCTATTTTTCTTATATCATGCCTTTAATTCTTTTGGCTTCTTGTTTCTTTTTTCTTTTCTGCACGCTATATAACATTTCTTTTTATGATGTTATGTTGAATGTATGTATGTATTTCATTTATATTTACTTTTTGTTGTCCTGAAATCTGTCATGAAAAGTGATATTTGTTTGTTTGTTTGTTTGTTTGTTTACATGGCTGCCTGTTTCATACAATGACTAGGCAGTTCACAATAATCCATAAAACATAGTTTTATTTAACTATGTATATGTAACTATTCCATTATTATTTATACTTTCTTTACAACTAACAATGTTTTAAAATGAAATTGTAAGAAAGAATTGCTTTATTTATTGGATCATATCAGATGTGTACATCTGTATATTTAATATTATGACTCAATTTGATTTAATTAAATTTTTAATTCATATGTAGAGAGAGAGGGGGGGAGCCATTAGAAGCACTTTACTGTGGCATTTTTTTTTTCGGAGATGGCAAATGAGTTCCTATTTTAAATGCTCTACCATTAGTTTAAGTTGTTAGTCTCTAAATGAACAGCCATCTGTCAGACCTTGAACATCTTGTTAGCGAGCTGGTCCAGATATGTCGCAAATCCTTTAAATTACTGTAAAACATTTCATTTTAAATACATTGTTAAAGGGTAAAGATAGGCAGTAGTATTTGGCATAATATCAAACATTGCTGTTATTTTTGCAATACTTATGTTTTGTTAAGTGTAAATTAGATCCTGAAATCCTGTTAAATCTTGCTCGCGTGGATTGCATATGACATTGCAGCAATTTAAAATTAATAATTTTTCGTGATTGTGAGAAAAACTTATAGAAGACTCCTGCTAATTGGTAGAGCAGGCAAAGAAAGGTTACTTAAGTGTTATCTAAAAAACTTTGTAACAGCTTCTCAAAGAGAACTGTATTATAAGGCTTAAAGTATTAATGAAAGGTAATCATTTCTACTACTTGCCACATTAAAGAATTAGTGGTGATAATGTTTTCGAAAAGAACAAGTAAAGATCATTGCTTTAAAAGCAAGTAACTGAAAAGGAGATTGAAAAAACAAAAGATTAAATATTGTGTCCTTTTTCTCATTATACAAAAGTAGTTTCCAGGCTGCTTTTGAATGAGCAAGAAAGTGAAAGTAATGCCATATACAAAAGAATCAACCTACATACCTTGCTGTTTATTTTGTCCACTTTCATATATACCATATTTTTCCGACTATAAGACGATACTTTTTTCTAAAATCCTTACCCTAAAAATTGAAGGGCGTCTTATTCAAGGAAGTTAGCCAAAGAGAGAAGCACCCGGTTGCAAAACTGCCCATACTTTGTTTCTGCAGACAGGCTTCCTCCTATTGCTAGCCTCCAATCACGAGTGAAATAGCTTGTCTCCCAAACAGACTTCCTCCAATCACGAGCCGTATGTAACTGACGTCAGCTGATGCTGAACAAACCAATTAGAGGAAGGCTGTTTGCAGAGACAAGCTATCGGCAGTTTCACTCGTGCTTGAATGTAATCAGTTATGCAAAAGAGCATGGAAATAGAGCTGCAGAGAGACGGTTTGGACCTCCTCCCACCGAGTGTATCAGGTAAATGTTAACTAATTACTAAATAAAAATGTGTTCTGCACTCTCTTTAAAATATTGATTTCTTAATTTTGGGTTGGAAAAGTGGGGGTCGTCTTGTACATGGGGGCGTCTTATTGACGGAAAAATACAGTACTTAATTTATGCTTCTTTCACTGTTTCCTGTATTGGCCTTTCTAATGTTCCATTATTTCTTTCCTTTATAAAACAATTCCTCTCCATGGTTTTTCCCCAAAATATTGCTTGAAAAGAAATATATGTAAAAGAAGTGCCTATTCTTCAGGACCTGAAGTGACACTCTGAGTTCTAGATTAAAATGTATTCAATATTATGTTTTTCCCACTCTGGTATACAGGTAGTCCTCACCTAGCAACTGCCTCAGACAGCAAACATTCACAGTTACAATGGTGATGAAAAAGCACCTTTGCATTTATGACCTTTGCAGGTCTATAAAGCAAAGGAAAGCTGAAGTAAATTTGTAAGCACAGTCATGGTTTCACTTAGCAACCGTTTTGCTTAATGACCAAGTTGCTGGTCCCAATTGTGGTTGCTAAACGAGGACTACCTGTACTATCTTTTAATTGGCTAAATAGTTTTTCAGCTGATCATATTTATCAGGTAGTAAGGAATATTTTGGAGAACAAAATGTGCATATCAAGATGAGGCTTTCATGTATAGCGGGCTATACAATTTCTGTATGTGTCCTTGTGTGAAGGACTGCACTTGGTCTTGGAAAGGCTACATTCTCAAAATCAGTGAGGCCTGGAGAAAGCTAAACTTGATTTGATTTCACTTAATTTGATTCATGTTAAATATAATTAATGATTATTCATCAGTCACATATTAAACATTTGTCCTCTTTGAGGTGAAAAATAAAAATATAATAACTTTTGAAAGTCTCTGGGGGCTGCATCAAAAGCTTTCAGAAGACATGAGGCTTCGGATTATGTACTTTTGACATAAACAATAGATTATTTATGATAGGTGAACTGAAATAGGAACTCTATTAGAAACACAGTATGTTTCAATTTAGGAGTTAGCCATTTATTTCTAATGTATTACAGAAATCTTGAAGCTTTATTTAAACAGTCAAATAGTGACATATACAGGCATAAGAAGAGCCATGTTGGATCACTCTATATGGTCCAGCTTTTTCTCCCACAGAAATAAAGAGAACAATAACATTTTTCTACACATGAACTACCAACTTTATTCAGAAGCAAATTACTTTTAGAACTGGAAGTGATATGGTCACTACTAGTAGCCACTGATACCTTTATTCTCCATTAATTATTTAATATTTTGAAGACTTCCTCAAGTTAGTGACTGTCAACACATAATTGTGGTAGCAAATTTAACCACAGTAGAAAACACAATTATGGATTCCTTTATTTGGAATCTCCCATCATTCAGCATCAGATGACCAGTTAATGTCATTAAACAAGTTTACACTGTTTTACTACAGTTCATACCTACAGTCAGTACTGTGTTGTCAATATCTTTAATTATTTTACTGGTTGTCATATTGCAATGTTCCATCCCTTTTATGGTCAAGAATACTGGGATGATTGCTGCCAATCAAGGACCTTCCTTGCTACCCATCTGCAGATCCCTTTCCCATTTCACCTGGTTGACAACAACAAATCTATAGCATTCACTCGTAAGGAACAAAATAACTTACTAGCTAAAATCATTTAAAAATCATATACTCATCAGAAATCAAATAAAAGTTCTACTATAAATCTGTCCCACAGACTCATCAGAAAATAAAACAACTTACTCTCTGTTTGCTTTTCTCTTCCTTTCCCTATTTATTTACAGTAAACACAACACAAATCCTTGGGAAGTGTAGGTAATCAAACTAAATGAGCTCTAAAATGGAAGGAGCAGAAGTACACCCAAACTAAATTCCCTGAGAATGAACTCCTTTGGACATAGCCAGGAATGGAGAAATGGGTGGGAGACAACTGTTGGGCTACCTATTATTGACATCATTTGGGCAACCAGCAATTCTTGGATAAATGGAGCAGACTTGTTCCATGTTAAAACAGCCTTATTTTCTCTGTCATGCTCCATTTTACTCATCTTTTTTCTAAGTTAAAAAGCCACAGAAATAGTCATATTTCTTCACAGGGAGTTGTTCAATTCCAATCATCATTTTGGTTATTCCTTTCTGCAGTTTTGCCAGCTTCTTGTAAATGATGATCTCCTAATTAGTTCGTGGAGAGCCTTTTAGATAGATATCTGCAGTGGTTTCTATATACTCCTCTGCTAATAAGTAGGGCTGATTTTTGATGCTATTTAACTTTTTCTTTTTAGTACTGTCAGTGTGTGATACACTTTTCCTGAGATGGGAATGACAGTGTCCTTGTCATGTAACCTTAATATCAAAGTGAGGCAGAAAGTATTAAGGTTTGGCTTCCACAAATTGGCTTCCAAGGGTAAGTCTTGTCTCACCTAGATTTCTTTGTGTCAATAGACAGGTAGATGAGTGCTTTGATAGTTATCGCATTCCTGAATTTTGAAAGAAAACTTTGACAGAATTCTTCACAAAAGTCTCTCAAACAAACTTAGCAGCTATCAAATAAAGGAACAGTGAGGTTATGGATTGGTAACTGGCTAAAGAATGAAATATAGAAAATAAAGAGTAGGAATAACTGGAGAGTTTGCAAATCAGAATAAGGGTCCTTAAGTTCAATGCTGGAACAGTCTGAAGTTCAGGATGAGCAGTATGGTGACCAACTTTGCTGATAATGCCAAACTGTTCAGATCAATAAAATGGAAAAGAATTTGTGAAGAGCTCCAAAAATACATTTTTAACTGAGTGAATGGGTCCCAAAATGACAAAGGTAGCTCCATGTAAGAAAGTGCAATACTGTGCACATTGGCACCAAATCAATCAATAAATCCAAAATTTACATATATATTTTGGGGAACTGAAGTGGCAGTAACTGATGGGTAAAGGGACAGCAGCATCTTTAATAAACTATGATGATAATATGACAGCATACGCAATGAGATCATTATGCAAATATTGCAGAATGTACCTGGGTCGTGACTTCTGATGCAAGTATGTAAATGTGTGAGAAACTCATTTGTGCATGTGTTATTATTTGCCCCCACTTGCCTTCCCCCATAGACACCCATACAAAAGAATCTTTCATGGTGTCCACATAAGAAGCAGCTTCTGTTTTTAAAAAAGGCAAATAACATGCTAGGAATAATTAGGAAAAGTATTAGAGATAAAAAAAGTATAGTAACAGCTTTATATAAATCAATATGAAAATCACACTTAGAGTAGATGTATGGTTATGGTCATCACACCTGATGGATGTGATAGAAAGGAGACAAAACCAGTTAGAGCAGCTTCCCAGTAAGGAAAGACTACAGCTCTTGGGGCTCTTTAAACTAGAGTGAAAGATGAGAGATACGATAGATACATATTACATATTAGATACATATTACAGAAAACGTGACTGCAAAGAACATTTTCTGTCTTGTGGCATTGAAATTGAGGATCTTCCATTAAAACTAAATTGATAAATTCAGGATCAATAAAAGGAAGTATTTATTTCATTGTTGGAGTGGAATTTGCTGCCATCAGATGTGACAGTAGCTACCAATTTAGATATTTTCAGAAAGGGACTGGACAAATTAATGGAAGTTTGGACTATCAGTGTCTACTAGTGTTATTACTGTTTGTTGTTCCTTGAGTTGAAAGCAGCTTCTGGACAGTTACCCAAGGACCATCAGCATCCTGTTGATTTTTGGCTACTGTGTGGCACAAATGCTAGATTAGAAGTATTGTTGGCTTGATCCAGCAGAAGGGTTCTTATGTTTTTAAATGGAATTACTAGCTTTATTTAAAAAACAAAGCAAAACCCTGTCTTCCCTTATCCTTATTAATTGGCAAAAAAAAAAAAAATGTTCGCAAAGTAAGGATGTAACAGACCACGACTGAGAGTATCTTTGGAATTATTGGATAACTCATTGGTGCCTTTTGATTTTTACTGTTCTCTACTTTGTCATTTTAGTACCAAACTGTTGTGAAAACAAAGCTGCAATCAAGACTGTTTGTCAGGATGTTAGTATATAGGGTTAGAACATGAAAATCTGCAAAAAGAGGGCTTGGAAAAGTAATCACAGCAAATGATATTTGCAAATGTGTGAACTCAATTTGGATATGTAATTATACAAAGTAATTGCCATTTGGAAAGGGTGAAAATTGTAATTGCATGCTTAGAAATGTAGCCCATGACCCAAGCCCACTCAGTTTCTGGAACTTTTCATGTCAAACAGATAGAAAATACAACTTTTACTCTCAATTAAGTATGCATTTGGTTTTGTGTATCAAAAAAGCTATTGAATATTAAAGCAACTACGAAGTTTTCTAATTGACTTTGAAATGTTCTGCACAGCTTCCAGAAGAATAACTGCCCCAAAACAACCAGTGGCAGTTCATGCCCAGTGAAGCTGCTGGTGCAGAGGGCTGGGTGACTAATGTTTGGCATTCAGGTACATCATACTCCAATCAGAAAGGACCCGTCTGACTTACTTGTTCTGAAAGATGCTTCTGGAAGTGCCTACTTTGGTTATGTGAAGAGGGCTGAGGTTTGGTAGCACTGCTTTTGGGTAATGGTGCCTACTCCTTGGGACAACGTCCCCTTGGAGTTCAGGCTTGTGACCTCTTTGATCGCTTAAAAAGCTGCAGAAAACTCAGATTTTCCAGAAACCATTTGCTGAGTGAGAAGTCACCACTGGATTGTTGATTATTAGGATATTGTTTTTGTCCTTTTCTCTATACATCTTGCATTTAATCTCTTTTTTTTTTCTTTTTATTTGCTTTTTAATTTAGTAACAATTAATTGCTTAGGCTGGTGTGGATCTTCCGGGTTGTGTGGCCGTGGTCTGGAAGTTCTGTTTCCTAACGTTTCACCAGCATCTGTGACCGGCATCTTCAGAGTGCAGGAGCACAGACGGGAGCAGTTCTCTCTGTGCCCAGGATGGTGTGACCCTTTTGTGGGTATTTATAGAGATCTGGAGGGGGGGGTATGGGGGGTTAATGAGTGGCTGCTTGCCCAGGTGTCAGGAGATCTGTGTATCTTCCTGTGGGCCAGGCAGGGTCCCTTCTTCTAATGAGTTGTTAACAAGTGGCTGCTGAGGGTGATTAGCATGTTCATTGTGTGAGTTGTTTGCATGTCCTGGTGGTTGAGCTGAGTTCATTGACCTTTTGCAGGCTGTATTTCTCAGGATTGGTAGCCAGGTTTTGTTGATTTTTAGACTCTCCTCTTTTTTATTGAAACTGTTCTGGTGTTTGTGAATCTCAATGGCTTCCCGGTATAGCCTGGTGTAGTGGCTGTTTGTGTTGTCCAGTATCTCTGTGTTTTCAAATAGGATTTTATGTCCAGTGTGCCTGAGAGCATGTTCAGCTACTGCAGATTTTTCTGGTTGCTGTAGTCTGCAGTGTCTTTCGTGTTCTTTTATCCTGGTATGGATGCTGCGTTTTGTGGTCCCGATGTATACTTGCCTGCAGCTGCATGGTATGCGGTATACTCCTGCGGTGGTGAGGGGATCCCTTTTGTCTTTTGCTGATTTTAGCACTTGTTGTATTTTTCTGGTGGGTCTGAAGATTGTTTGGAAGATTGTTTGGAAAACAGGCTTTGGAAACAGCACCCGTTACCCCATCAGTCTGGTTCCGGTTTGTGGATGACACCTTCGCAATTTGGAGTCAGGAGGAAGAAGAACTAGAGAAGTTCCTGGACCACCTAAACAGCATCCACCCCAATATACAATTCACTATGGAAAAAGAAATGGACGGCAAACTCCCATTTCTAGACACTTTGGTCATACGCAAACCAGACCTCAAATTAGGACACAAAGTTTACAGAAAACCCACCCACACAGACCGGTATCTACACAAAAACTCCAACCACCACCCACGCCAGAAAAGAGGCATTATCAAAACCCTCATGGATCGTGCCAATCGGATCTGCGAAACCCAATTCCTAAACTCTGAACTTAACCACCTTAATTGGGTCCTGCAAGCGAATGGCCACTCCAAGAATGAAATAAAAAGAGCCATCAAACCAAGAAAACAACATGCGACTGAAGAAGAAAAACAGCCAGCCACCAACAAAGTATTTCTGCCCTACATCAAAGGGGTCACAGACCGCATGGGAAAACTGATGGAAAAACACAATTTCCAAACAATCTTCAGACCCACCAGAAAAATACAACAAGTGCTAAAATCAACAAAAGACAAAAGGGATCCCCTCACCACCGCAGGAGTATACCGCATACCATGCAGCTGCGGGCAAGTATACATCGGGACCACAAAACGCAGCATCCATACCAGGATAAAAGAACACGAAAGACACTGCGGACTACAGCAACCAGAAAAATCTGCAGTAGCTGAACATGCTCTCAGGCACACTGGACACAAAATCCTATTTGAAAACACGGAGATACTGGGCAACACAAACAGCCACTACACCAGGCTATACCGGGAAGCCATTGAGATTCACAAACACCAGAACAGTTTCAATAAAAAAGAGGAGAGTCTAAAAATCAACAAAACCTGGCTACCAATCCTGAGAAATACAGCCTGCAAAAGGTCAACAAACTCAGCTCAACCACCAGGACATGTGAACAACTCACACAATGAACATGCTAATCACCCTCAGCAGCCACTTGTTAACAACTCATTAGAAGAAGGGACCCTGCCTGGCCCACAGGAAGATACACAGATCTCTTGACACCTGGGCAAGCAGCCACTCATTAACCCCCCATACCCCCCCTCCAGATCTCTATAAATACCCACAAAAGGGTCACACCATCCTGGGCACAGAGAGAACTGCTCCTGTCTGTGCTCCTGCACTCTGAAGATGCCGGTCACAGATGCTGGCGAAACGTTAGGAAACAGAACTTCCAGACCACGGCCACACAACCCGGAAGATCCACACCAGCCTTCGTATGCCGGCCATGAAAGCCTTTGACAATACAATTAATTGCTTATTTGTTTTTACAGTGCATGTTTTATCTGCTCATTTGTTTGCTCTATATGGGTGTGCATTTGTATAGTCTTGGTGGCTGAAGAGAGAAGTAAATGAGTGAAAGGATGAGAAGTTCACTTGTTCCTGTTCACCGTGAAGTCTGAATGCATTATGGCAGTGTATGAGCAAAACCAGCAAAATAATTATTAGCAGGCAGTGCTAAGGAGATGTAGGCAGAGACTCTTCTTCCTCTGTTTCTAAATTATGTGCCTTTATTGCTATTTCCCAGTCATGTGAATTGCCCTTCCACACCTTCCCACTAGAGTCACTAGCTCCAAAACTTTTCAGAGGCCTTGCCTGTAATTCCTTTTAGCACTTCTCCACCCACCCTCTCCAGTTTGGGTATGTTACTTGTTCGTGGTCCCAGAATCACTAAGAACACCCTGCCTGTGACTCCTGCCTAAAGAAAACTTCAGGAAGAGCATAGAAATCAGGAGGACATTGGGACTTGACTTCTCTCTTTAACCACCACCACCACCACCAAACAAATTTTCTGACCAAGCAATTCCCGCACTTGGCCTGGAGGTTGTAGCTGCTCTTTATAGACTTCTTTTGACTGACTGGCAGTGAGCAGAATGTGGGCTGCCTTTCTGGAGTGATTTTTTTGTGGCCTTGGTCGCAGATTCTCTGCTTTCAGTGAAGCAGGGAGGCAAGCTGAAGCACTGCCCTTCCTGGCTGATTCCATTACATATACATTTTAAGAATGTTTATGGCACCAATGTGTGGCTGAGAGGCACTTTGGAAGGAGAATAAAGGGAATATGGGAGGGTAGCATTTGGGAAACACCATGCAGGCTTCTGTTTTTAAAACGAAAGGAAAAAAAGGTGGGACTTGGAGCCTGGCAAGCTATTTCTGGATACATTGGTACCTGTGACTACCGCAGTAGGGATCCCAGCTCTCACCCATAGAAACTTATGATGCAAAGCTTAAGTTTTCAGCTATCAAAAATTCATATATTAAAGGCAATTAATGAAAATATTCCAATGTTCTGTTCATGCATAAAACCCAATTTTTGAAAAAGGCTAGTGTAACTTTGGAAAATAATGACAAACTTCAATTAGAATAGCATGTAGCAACCCTGAAAAGATATGATCAAGAAATAATTTTTAAATTTCGGTGGAGTACTGATTATTACAGCATATAATGGTATTTAATTGAGATTGGAACAGGAAAAGTATAATAAAGAGGTTCGGTTTACTTCTGTATACCTTTAAGTCTATACCTCCTATACATCTGTACTACTTTGTTTTCTGCATTTTTCTTTATCTGTTTGTTTTACTCACCACCTCTTACAATTTTTATTGCAAATGCTATTACCAAGGGTAGTGGTTTATAGGTAAAGCCTGTACTGCTAAATTAAACTTTCAGTATGTCTAATTTATGTCAGTATGTCTAACCTATGGTTTTGAACACATTTACAAAAGTGTATTAGTTTGCTTGCATGAGAAAATAAGACATCCACTGAAACTTTGTGCCAGTCTTACCGTCATAAACAGACTGTTCATCTGCACCAGGTCACCTTATAAACAGAAGAGCAAAATCGGATGGGTACCTGCCAATAAATGAAAGAAGCCAGCAAAATTAATTACAAACGTAAATAGCTGCAAACTTAGTTATAAATAAGCTGGTCCTGGAAAAGGTTCATTAGTTAAACATTGTGGACATATATATTCATTATAGGGCTTTATCCATATTCAACAAATTAAAAGCTGTTTTGCAGATTATATGTTTGGTCCTATATCATCTGGCACAGATTTCTAAAGGTTGGCTAAACAGATCATCTTTTCAAAAAAACTGAATATACAAAGTAGTTTAAACACAGAGAAATTGGCATTGGGATAATATGTTAAAAAGAGGACTTATGAAGACTCAAAATAAATTTGTTTTTTTTTCCAGATTGAATATGGAACTGTTAACTCCCATGGAACCTTAAAGTATTATTGATATAATCCTGGAATTACATCGGGTTTCTTGGCTAATTTCAGCTTTTAATTTTTACAACATTTTAAACTTTTAAACAAAATTTTAAAAAATGATAATAACATGGAACATGGAACATTTTGTTCCAACAATAACCTTGGATTTTATTTAATATTTATTTGAGAAAATAAAAATATATACAACTGAATTCTGGTGCATTATTTATTAATCTGCCCATCTGTCAAGAAAGAAAAAGCAAATATAAGCTGGCACTGATAGTTACTATCTTGTGGGCCAGAAAAGATGGCCAATATTGTTATTTAGTGTCTAACCTATTCCACATGGGCAGCATTTTGAGAATAGGCCTTTTTTTTTAAGTGTCCAGTGCATGCTCTCAAAATGTTAAATATGCTCCAAAATGTTGAGGACTTCTAATGAAATCCAAACCTCCATAGTGTTTCTAGTATTCTGAGTGAACAGAAAGTGAAAATAGGAAGGACAAGAAGAGAGGAGAGCGACCAGGGAAGTCTCAGTTTCAGAGAACAAGATCACTGAGGGAGTCCACAAGGACAGCAATTAGGAGTTCAAAGGGGATCTGGAAGGGGGAGACCCTAACAAATTTTTGATCTAAGTGAAAAATGTGTACTTGGTAACCTGAGAGCTTGAGAAGAAAAAAAGGAAAAATCAAAGTCTTCAGCTACTGCCTTTGGAAACAAAAGAAGATGGACAGAGAGGAACTTGCAGTTGTGATCCGCAATCTTGTGTCATGTCTGGATCTAGCCTGAAAATAACCTTTAATATCTTTGCAGAAACCATAGTTGTAGTGGTTCTTGAAAAAAAAAAGTCAAAAGATTAGATGTTCAAAAGACTATACTTCCCCTGATGAGAGAGAAGGAAAATAGAACACAATACAACAAATTGCTAGAAGTAACTCTCCAGAAGGAAGAGAAGGCGGTGAATGAAAGTGACTACTTAAAGCCAGAGATGTTAAAGATATTTTGCCCCACTGGCACTCAAAAATAATACCTGTAAAAAAGGTATTGAACCTTCAGGGAAAGAAAAAACAGACACTTGTAAAGGGTAGAAGGAATAACCTTGAGGAACAGAGGAAGAGATACAACCAAGACAACAGATAAAAGAAACCCAAGTAAGCATCTCAGATAAAACCCTCCCTAGTTCTCATGAAGATAAAGGGAGGAAGGGGGGAGGCACATTCAGACTTGCAAGTTTCTGTTACTATAACTTTACAATAAAAGTAGTATTAGTATTCATGATTTTGGTTTCCTAGTCTGGTCTATCTTGGAGGGCTGACAGCAGTGTGGGACAGGAGACAGAATAGTGGACATCTGAAGGGCAAAAGTAATCCAGCAGTGTCTGGCTAGAAAATAAAATAGGGAGTTGTGACTCATTTCAGAAGGAAGCAAATAAATGTGCGCCAATCAGACCTACTGGCTTATGAAGTTTACAGTCTGCCAAGAGCAAGGTCTAGAAATTTGACAAAACTTCAAGTTAACTAACAAGTCTATTAAGATTTACCCCTTATTTTTAATTCATATACAGTGGTGCTTAAAAGTTCGTGAACCCTTTTGAATTTTCAATATTTCTGCATAAATGTGACCTAAAATGTGATCTGTTCTCCTTAAAAGTCTCCTTGTGTAAATGCAGAAATATTGAAAATACAAAAGGGTTCACAAACTTTTAAGCACCACTGTAGAAACAAATGGTATTGCAAAAAAAAAAAAAAAACCAGCTGCAATTGTACCACCATGGAATTTGAAGATTTAAGTAGGACATATAAGATCCTAGGGACTCAGGTGTTCTCATCCATCCATCCTTCTACTCCACTTCATGAAGACCAGAAGGAGAAAGACAATATAAATGGAATTGACAGAAGAAATTAGTTTTCTGGGGCCATAGATGGTCAAGATGATCAGCTTGTTTGGTACTGCGTATGCCTCACAAGGACTGGTAAAATGTATCTAGGTGAAGCATGTAGAAAGATGTGGTTATATTGGTAAAATGGGGCCTGTTTAGCCAATCAGTGAAAAAATAGGAACAGCATTGGCATGGCCTTCATT
This sequence comes from Liasis olivaceus, assembly GCA_030867105.1. NCBI lineage: Eukaryota > Metazoa > Chordata > Lepidosauria > Squamata > Pythonidae > Liasis > Liasis olivaceus. The sequence continues at coordinate 22,010,900 of CM061348.1, read as the reverse complement.
GTACACTAATGTTCACAGCATGAGAAGATTAGCTCAGGAAGACAAATATGATTTAACAAATCTGATCACATGTCTCCCTTAATTAGAACAAAGCAACTGAAGGATATAATTTATTCACAAGGAATAAATTAAGCAATACGAGGGGAACAGGTGTTGCATTCTATGTCAGAAATACCTATACCTGCTCAGAAATCCAAGTGAGTGAACTTATATTGTAAAGTGCATCTGGCTTAAAATAAATAGAACAAATAAAAGCAATACTGTTGTTGTCTACTATTGTCCACCTAACCAAGCAGAAGATATGAATGTGTCAGTCCTTCGAGGCAGGCCAGTTCAGGAAACAGACACTACAAAGATCACAGGAATTCTACTTATTGTTGTGGAGTACAATAACAGAATATTGAAAGCCTGTCAGAGCTTCCCTTTGCCCATATTTATACCAAATAGGATCAAAGCAGGGTTGTTTTGGGTTTATTTTTCACACTTTCCTGTTTCACAGGAAGTTAATGGCATTTGCATACCTTTGTTAAGGTATTCTCCAAATTCCTCTACAGAATAAGGCTTTCCAGAAAGAAATTGCAGATCTTCCAAAGAAGCATAAAGTAGTAGCGATTGGAGATACTAATTACCCTAATTTCTATTGAGAAACAAGCTCTGACAAACATAATCCAGAAATTCTTAAAATTGTGTTGCTGACAACATTCTCTTCAAAAGGTAGAAGAAAGCTTAATAGTTTGAGCTGTCATTGACTTGATATGAACCAGTAGGAAAGGTTTAGTTAAAACGTTTAAGTAGCATGAAAATGGGAAGTGATAATGTAATGTTGGGGTTCTTAATGTTATGAGTATATCAGATATGAATCTTGCAGTTAAACAAGCAGACTAATAAATTTAGAGCAGTGATACATAAAATTTCATGGGACGAAATGGTAATGGAGAAAGGAGTCCAAGATGAGTAGGGGAAGAAAGGAATGTTTATAAAGACAATGAGAACAGCAAAAAAGTTAGTGAAGATCTCAAAACATAGAAAGGAGATAGAGAAAGGAAAGAAATCACCAAAGAGTACATATAGGTAGACCAGGACTATAGAAAAAGCTGAAACTCAGAATGAGCTGAAGCTGGTGAAGGATACTAAAAATAAAAAAGGGAGAGTAGGTATATTTAAAAGAAAGGGAAGAGAAAAGCATTTGTACACCAACTGTTCAGTAAAGATGGCAAATAAGATTTTTGTTGAAAATAAAAACTACTGAGCTGTCCTAGTTCAGTCTTCCTCAACAAAAAATACATGTTCCATCAGGAAATTGTAAAGAGCAGGATGAAGGGGCAGGATGAAGCATAAGACTGGCAGAAATATAGGCTGGGAATATCTCTTTGATTTAAATGAATTTGAATCTCCAAAGCCAGATGAATTGCATGCTGGGGTACTGAAAGAACTAGCTTGGTGGTCTAGCCAAATATTTGTGAGAAATCCTGGAGAACTGATAAAATGCTTGATGACTACAGGATAGCAAATGCTTGTTAAATTTACAGATCCCAAAATTAGGTGTGATAATTAACACCCTGGAGAACAAATGTAATTCAAAATTATTTTCATATGTTAGACAAATGCACTGAAAATAAGAGAGTGGATTTTAATGGAGGCAAGTGCAAAGTTCTTCACTTAGGAAACAAGCAAGTGCAGAAATATTGAATGTGTGGGGTTACCTGGCTTGGTCATGGTACTTGTGAAAAAGACCTGGGAAAAGCATACACACATACATATATACATATGTACATATCCATTATGCTGTTTCTTTTCAAGTAATATAATGATAAGCACCATTACTCAGAGTGCAGAAAAAAGATTAATAGTAAGCCAAAGAAAATAAAGGCATGAGATAAGAAAAAAGGAAACAGCTAGGAGTGGCTTACATCATTGTTCACTATAGCTCTTCATCTCTATCTTGTAAATCATCCTTGCTTCCACGACCACTTCACACATATCTTTTGTTCTTTAAATTTCACAACTCTCTTTGGGGACCTTATTAACTCCATCCAAACAGAACTTTCTTGGACTTCTACTTCCTCTTGACCCAATCACTCTTCCATCATATATTTGTTTTTCAGTTTGATCTTCATTTATTCTCTCTCTGTGACCAAAGCACTTCAATTCACTTGCTTTTTATTGGTCACTCACTTTTATAATCACTCTACATTCATTCAATATCAATTTATTATTGTCCTTATCTTGTTTTATCATACATTTTAAATCCCCATTCACCTTGCATTCAAGTTACTTTTGTAATTCTCCTGATACAGCAAACTCACTTTTATAAAACATGGACCAAAGCATGCTTTTATGCATAACCATTTTTGCTCCTTTGGGTAAAAGTTCATTCCACTCAATAGGGTACATACTAATCACCAGCATCTCCATCCATTCTATGTTTAGTAAACGTTCTAGCAAGGTATCAATATTTTTTTCAGATTTTTATCATTCATGTGTAACTTATTCATTCTGTTTTGCCAGTCAAACACAGATCCATACTCTTTCTTGTATCATCAGTTTATCTGACATTTGCTGCAAGCCAGCTGGTTTTTCAGCCAGCATGGCATTCTCTGCATAGAAAAGTACACATACATTCATGTCCCCAGCCAAAACACCTCTAACATTATCCCAAGTATTCCTTATATATTTATCTAAACATATATAAAATAAGCAAGGGGATATCACACATCCCTTGCCTTATGCTTGACTCAGTGTTCAACCATCTACCAAGCATTCCATGTATTTTCATGTATGCTTTAATTCCATCATTAGTACCAGTATTTCATGTTCATGCAAAACATTCGATAATTTGAGCCTATTTACTTTATCAAACATTTTCTCTTAATCAACAAACATGTGATAAACTCTCATACTCATTTTTTTTCAGTTATCTTTTGAAGAACAAAAATCTGCCCGGCATGAAGCCACACTGTACTTCTCAAAGTTTGCTCATTTTTGCTTCTTTTACTTTTTCAGTTAGATTTTTGCCATGCACCTCTCAGGCAGATTTAACAAATTAATACCCCTGTAGTCTTTGTGTTCTTTCTACCTTTTCTTAGTAAAGAGAAATAATAATGGCATTCTTCCAGTTGCCAGGAACAGATGTTCCTATAAACATTAAATAAGTTGCACAGCTACTCCTGAGACCTTAACTCTTTTTAACTCTTGTTGCGTTTGCTGTCATGAGGAAAGTAGTCAAACATAGTTGAAGATATGAAACAGAATTGAAAACTGAATTGAAAATTGAACTGAAAAGTAACTTTGCTTTAAAGTATTTCAAAAAGTAGATGTTAAGCAGGAAATGAATTTAGTTAATGACCATTCTGTATTCTTTTTACCCTTAGACTTACTGTTTTTCTATCACATGCCTGACCTTTTAGATATGAAGACTTAAGCATTAATATAATAAAAATACAATCTCTTCTTAAGCTAGCTAAGGTGATTTCTGGCATTACGTTGGTTCATACTAGGCTCTTTGTTCTGTGTGATTTCAGTATCTATATTCAGGACAGCTCAGGATTTCATATCCTCCATGACAATCACAGACCTGTCTCTTAACAGTCTGGACTGCTGCAATATATCTATCACCTGTCTGTCTGTCTGTCTATCTATCTTAGATTTGTTGTTCTGCTTGGGCACAGCTAGTGATTTGAAGGTGGATCCTATCTGATTTCATTGTCAGGAGCAGAACACTTTCTGGTCAGTTATAGACTAATGGCCAGGTGGAGGCCTAGTTAAAATGGTTTAACCTAATGTTAAGCTAAGATGTTAATGTAATGTTGAATTATATACCAAAGCTTTGGAATTTGACTGTTTATCAGGAATTGTTGTATCGAGGATGGGGTGGCGGGGTGGCAAAAAGAATTATAGTAAGAAATTAGAAAAGTGATATTATTCCAGATGTCAAGGAATGCTTGTTGTAAATGTATGATCTATCTGTTTTGGAAAATGCAATATTTTCTACCAATCAAAAAATGCATCAATATGTGTAATTATGGCAGAGATTTTGTGATATCTTACAACTATATCTTGTATTGTTTATATTATAGTAGTGAATTCACTGGTAAGCCAGTGACTATTGATACTTATAAAATATAAGATAGATTTTTTTTCCTTCTTAGTTTGTATCTTTAGTTTGTATTTTTTAATTTTTTAAAGTTTCTTTTTTTGTAAGATTAAAGTTTGTTTTGTTAGAAAAGAATAAAGATATTACCGTGTTTCCCCGATAATAAGACACTGTCTTTTTTTTTTTGTCAAAAAAACACCATAGGGCTTATTTTCAGGGTAGGGCTTATTTTAATTAACATTGACAGCAATTTCAATTAAACAAAGGTAAAGGTAAATGTGAACAAAAAAAATCTACCTTTATTCAAAACGGCTTGTGTGCCTGTGTGCTTTTTCGGTTTCAAGAACGTAAACGCCTTCCCCCGTCGGGCCTGCTGAAGTTTCCCTCCGATGGGTCCGACGCACCCGCGGGGGAGAGGGCGGGAGCCGGGCCCGTCCGCCGGGCCCGCTCTCGGGACGGAAAGAAAGCGAGGCGGAGATGAAGCGGGAGGGGCGATGTGCTCGGTCGCCGGGCGGAGGCGGCGGGAGGACCCCGGAGCGGGTGGCGCAGAGCGTCGCGGCGGAGGCGCCCGCTGAGCCCCACCCGGGAGACGGGGGATCCGCGGGCTGGCCAACGACGGCGGGGTCGCCGTCTTCGCCGCGCCTCTGGGGCCGTTCTGGGGCCGGCGCGGAGAAAATGGCGCTCGTGATAGGGCTTAATTTCGGGATAGGGCTTATTTTAGCTGTAGGAAGGGAATTTAGGGTAGGGCTTTTAAAGTGATAAGGTCTTATTATCGGGGAAACACGGTAAGTAAAAATTTAAAATTAAATACAGTGGTACCTCGGTTCACGAACGCTTCTGTTCACGAACAATTCGGTTCACGAACAGCTCCAGTCACAAAATTTTGTCTCCATTCACGAACGCCGGATCGGGTTACGAACAGGATCCGCGGCCATTTTCCCTCCCGTGACACGTGGTTGCGGCTTCCTGTAGGGAGGGGGACTCTCCCTCCAAGCAGTAACCGCCTCCCCACCCGCCTTCCTGTCCTCCACGCCAGAAGTCGCGTCGAGCAAGGTTAGCTTTCTCTCTCTTCGTACTGTACTTTGTGTCATATTTTTGCGGTTTAAAAAAAAAAAACATATGGTTCAGAACGGATTAACCGTAATTACATTGAACCTTATAGGGAAATTTGATTCGGGACGCGATCAAAAATCGGTTGGCGACCAAATTCGGAGGGGTCAGAACGGATTAACCGTATTTACATTGAACCTTATGGGAAAATTTGATTCAGTTCACGACCAATTCGGTTCACGACCAGAGTCGCGAAACGAATTAAGTTCGTGAACCAAGGTACCACTGTAATATGGTTCAACCTAGCAGAAACACAAAGAGCATATAAGTGTTTGCTTCCATTGTGTTCACAGAGGACAGATTGATGTTGCTTTTCTGCACTGCATACATCTCCTCTACCTGCTGGAGGGGGGGAGTCCAAAGGATTGGTGGCTCACTGAAGAAGTATGCATAATCTTTGCCACTGAAGTGGGTCAAACCTGTCTGAACATGGACTCCAGTGTTATACCTGATCATAGAAATTTATTTTGGCAACAGAGTGTCATGTTATTTTGGCTTCAAAGTCTCAAAGATGTGGACAGAGTAATTCAGCCAGCTTAAGGGAGATGAACAGTGTTTAATTCCAAGAGAGATGTGTTGGCTCCCTAGCCCAAAAAAGGTAGTCGTAAGACCTTTGCTGAAGACCCAGCAAACATGTAAAATTAGATTTCATTTTTGAAAAAAAAATTACCAAAAATGCAATAGCCTCAGAACTCCAGGTGCATCTGAATTATGTGATTATCTGGACCCATTTCCCTTGGGATTTCAGCTGGGGTATGGTATTGAAACTGCTTTGATTGCCTTGATGAATGACCTAATCGAAAAACTGTGAAGTGGCCCTGCCAGTTCTCCAGGCAGCTTCTGATATCATTGATGACGTTATCTTTCTGGACTACTCAATAGTCTTATCAAGAAGTGATCTTTTGAATAAGAAATTGGGGCCAGGAAGTTAGATAAGCTTGTCCTGAGAGGTGTAGTATCTGTTGGTGTGCCCCAACTGTGCATTTAGTCACTATGGTTTTTGTCTTCCTGTTGTTGTTAGTTTTGTGAGAAAAATATATCTTTGGGTGAATCTTTGGGTGAAAGGAGCAAGTTTTAGAGGCCTCAAATGAATGGGATCGCCTTAATAAAATTGAAACATAAAGGAATGTGCAGCACCCTTGAAGCTGGTATGAACTAGGCTGATTGTGAACCCCTTATCACAAACATCCCCATAGCAACATAAGGGAGGATGTCTTTTCCTGGCAGTTGGCACCTTAAACAATTTGTTTCTTCCCCTCTGACACTATTGCTTTCCTTATAGATAGCAGTTGTTCCATCCTTGTAGATAGCAGCCAAGAACAGGGACAGAAAGTAACTTGAGAAGTACTGCTCATTTAGGCATGCCTGCATCATCATATGAATATGTATACATATGTGTTCTTTTCCCTTCCCCTTTCTTGTAGAGCTGTAAAAATATCAGGGCATCCATTTTGCCCTCAGGGGAGTGTCTCCCACTAACCTTTGGTGGGGTCCCCCTCCAGTACATACTGCCTAATAAACACTACAGTAAAGTCTTGATTATTTTGCCTTTGTGTCCTGCGTTTTGATTCCACAGTTTTATTGTAATTCTCTTTTTATTTTACACCATTATATTTTATTGTTGTAAAGTTGTATTATTGTGAAGTAGGTTGCCATACAAATCCTTGAAATAAATATCTGCATATCTCTCATTGTTAGATGTCTGTCTTTTTCTCAGTATGGACAGTGCTTCCTTCTATATTCTCAAGTTACAGAATGCATTCACTCAAGAATTGCACTTAACCCCCATTTGTCTCAGCAGCTAGATAATCTGTAAAAATACATCTCTTTTGCTGGGATTTTAAAAGTTAATTGTAAGATATGTCTTCAACTGTTTCCATTCTGCTTTTGTTTTCTATATTTTATCAACCTCACTGGGTATGCACCAAAGCAGAATGTAAATGAATAACTTGTGGTAGTTTCTTACTCATTTCACTTAAAATAATGAATTCATTGGCATGTTTCTTTTCTTATAGGATCAAATCTCTTTTTAGGTGTTCTACTGGCAGCTGATGTCTATTCTTTTTAATAAAAAAAAATGGGAGGTTCCACAAAGTATTGCAGTGTTGAGATTCTGATTACTCCATTGACTTACTCCTGTCCCCATTTTTGCGTTTTTCCCCAGCTCCCAGGCAGCAAGATACTCCCAGGCGCCACTCCTGTTTAAAGGATTATTTTCCTAAATATGTTTGTATTTTTCCAATAAGCTGTCCCCAAGAATATTGCTGCCTCCCAACTGGTGGCATTTAGACTAAGAAGCCGCACTTTTAGCTTGAATATCCAAAATAAAGAAAAAGATTCTGATTTGGGGGACTTGTCTGAAATTGTTTATCAGAAAATAATTCACATTTTATCCTCAAGGAGAGAAAAGCAAGCAATAGGAATTGCTAGCATGATGAAAAGGGTTCAGTAAAATAGGAACTGACTAAACTTACAGGTCTAAAACTTGGCATTCTGATAGAACAAAACCATTTTCAGTTAGGAGACATTAAAGAGATATTGAGCTAGTTTGACATTTTTGGAAACAAGGAAACAACATATTAGAAGACAAAACTGATTGTGGTTGTATGTTAGTAATGCCCAGATGTAGTGTCTCGGGCATCATTGGAAGAATAACTTAAAGCACATAGGTTTCATGCTTAGAGGTGGGTGTTCAGAAGAGGAAACTGACATGTTATGCTTTGTATCTGTTTTTAAACAAAAAGCCCATGTGATACTACAGATGCATTTTTAGAAAATGAAAACATACAATGATTTTCCTTTTTAGAGATGTAATAGCATTTCCCAAAATGACACAAGCTTAAGGGGCTGGGAAAAAAGCATGATTATTGAAAGCTGGTGATTTCTCAATTTATATAAATTGAATTCTTTCATAATTTGAAATGCTATGGAAATTGAGTGAGAGTATTGAAATAAAATTAACATGTAAAGTGATTTTATGTATTCAGCTTATAGCTACTAACTTTGAATTTGAGAAGGAAATCTCATCTTGTAGAAGGGATAATATTTAAGTTCTCCATTTGCTATCCTTGATATAAAGCTTCTACGTGTGAATGATGGTTTTCTGTGGCTACCCAGAGACAAAGATTTTTGAATTGATGGAGATCAATCTCTATCATCTCCATTCTCACCTTTTTTCTCTTGTAGGATAACTGATTTAGGAAATATTAAAAGAAGATTGTATTTATCGACGATCCACAAAGAATTGTCTGTGACCCCTTTGCATGCAAAAATCCCTCTCTTTATGATCAAGCGCAAAATTGTAGGTATATTTCCTTCCTTGTTCAAATTATTACTGTAATGTATGACTCTCTTCTACTTTCTATTGCAATACTTAAATATTTGGTCATTCCTACCAGTAATCCAGCATATCATGCTTACAAGAAATTGTCTTTCCACATAATTCCACATATTTTTTCAGAATTAATTGTACAGCAGTGCACACAATGTAGTGCAAACTGGATCATCATTAGACACCTCTGTAGTATGAAGATTAAGCAGATTGTTTGAACAAGAGCTCAACCGTGAATTATACTGATAATTTTCAGGAGCTGTTTGTTCTTCCCACTCCTAGCCAATGGAAAAGAGCCAAAGCACAATTTCATGCCAAGCATTCTGGTAATGCTGTTATTAATTCTTTACACTTAGCCACCTTAACTGCTTGGATTGAATAAAAAGGTGTGATATAAGTTAAATAAATAACATTGAACGTGGTATGCCAAAGATCATGAGAAATATAAGAAATGATCCCATACTATTAGACAAGATGGTTACCTCTACAATTGATATAGGCAATTTCATCACTGGCAGTTGATCCCAGGTAGAAGTAGTGTGTTTCTAAGAATGATTCCAGATTTATGTCTGATCTTTTATTTTTGTAAGGAAAACAAAAGAGAGTTCTTAGATTCATGTATGTGGGGAAAGAAGCTTCAGATTTAATTTACAGAATAAAAATTCATACAAACTGCAGAAAATACAGGTAGTTCTCACTTAGTGACCACATTTGGGACCGGCAACTTGGTTGCTAAGTGACACAGTCACTAAGTGAAACCTCATATGACTGCATTGAGCTTATGACCTCACTTCCGCTGCAGTCATTAAGTGAATCACCACGGGTCATTAAGCGAGACATCACATGACTGTGACTTGCGATTTTACTGCTGGTTTCTCCATTGACTCTGTCGGAAGCCAGTGTGCAAATGGCGATCACATGACAGCAGGATGCTGTGACAGATGTAAACACCTGCTGGTTGCGAAGCACCCGAATCTTGATCACATGACCACGGGGACACTGACAGCCATAAATGGAAGGTCTGGTTATAAAGTTGCACCATCGTAACTTCGAACAGTCACTAAACAGGGCAGTCATTAAGTGAGGTCTACCTATTATTAGGACTGTGCAGTGCCTTTGAACGAGCTACTTAGTAACGTGCAGAAGTATGTATGTAACACCTCTTTTCAAATAGTTAAGTAGTTTGTGTCATTTGCAAGGCTTGTGCAACTGCTTCCAATGCAGCTCTCAACTTTCACTGTGAAATAGCTGTGCTTCCATGTCCGTGTGTAGATAGCCAAAAACAGCTGCTGAAGCAATCACGTGAGCCTTGCAAATGATGCAGCAGACTTACCCATTGGAAAGAAGTGCTTTGTACATATTTCTGCACATTGTGAAGCACTTATTTCAAAAAAATTGCAGTGCCTTATTCAAAATAAAAAATATAGTCATAATTTCTAAACAATTTCTGTTCGGTGCATTATGTCATTAATTATCATACCCCTTGTTGATGGTATTTGCCCACGTTTTAGGATTTCCTTAAATGCAAATCATATATGAATGTGTGTGTGATATAATCCCCCAGACTATTTACATATGCAGTGTTTTCTGGCAGAGGTAATTTGGGGATGTTGTTTTCATCTTAAAGTAAAAAAGCTTCCAAGAATAAGAATAGTCTTTTGTTTTTTAAAAATTGAAATTGGTATGTGTTATACATCCCTTAGAAATGTTATCAAATTAAATCAACAAGATCTGTAAGTTTTGTTACCTCTTTTCTACAATCTGTTGGAAGTCAGGAATTAATTTAGCAATGTGGGTTTAATTTTTACTGCAAAATTTATTCCGAATTAATTCTACCTTCTAGTACTATATACTACTGTACAGTAGTAAACATGTCCCTGTATTTCACTCAGAACAGTTTCCTTTTTGTATTCAAAAAGCAAAATCCAAAGCAGCCCTCTTAATCCTTGCTTTTGAAATATTTTGGTGAGTGAAACCTGTTGAGGTTTAAAACAACAACAACAATAACAATAGTGATCTAGGGAGATGAATTTCAGTGCTCCTAATAGTTCTGTTTCTAAAAACCAGAGGGAGGGTGAAATGAACAAATAAAATACTCCAAGAAATGTATTGATTTTTGCTATTGCAACCCTTTTTTGTTTCATTAAACTAATAATGAGGGAAAAACATTCTCAGTGGAATAAAACATCCTGCAATGTAAATAAGTTCTTTAACCATGTATATGCCTTTTTAATGGACATTTTACTACTCTAAGATAGATTTGAATGTACTTCTGAAACACATTAAATTGTTTCAGTTATGATCCCTGAAGCTATACTACTGAATATTTTAATGTGTGTCGACTGGCTATAGAAGCCAGCTTCTAAAATATAACGGCATACTCTGAGTTGGGATTTTCAAAATTTGTGTTGCTGTGACTCCCTAAAATGAATGTATGTGACCTTTCCATGAATAGAACAAATGAGCTGCTTGTTGGTCCTAGTGACCGTGCCAGCTATCAGTTTCCTTATCCCATTGCTTTTCCTCTTTATACAAGCCATGCCAGAGCCCTGTCAGAACTTGGACTCACTGTTGTTTTGTCCAAGCAGTGTGGGACTAAGTTCTAGCAGCAAACCATGTTTGTCTGTACAAGGCTTCCTACTCAGTCTGGACAAGCTAGCAGCTTGCAATCAAAGCCAGATAATTTTCAGAATGCTGGCTTACGCAAATAAAGCTGGATCGCCACATGGAGATGCACAACTCCCATGTCCAACATTCCAGTTTGGGAATGTTGCTGAAGGCTGTGGGTGAAACCATGTCCTGCCAAAAGATTATATAAAATCTATATCAGGCTTTTCCAATTCAAGTGATAGTCTTCTACTTCAGAAGCAGGAAGGAAGAAGAAAAGTAATCATCGACTGCAAAGAGCATCATGTACATTTTCCCCTCCCTGTGCACCTTTACACACTTAAATGTTCAGAGACAGTCAGATGGAGACATTTATGAGAGATTAAACACAATATTTGATACTGGCCAAGTTATCAGTATATAAACAAGTCAGTACATGTGGGGAGGGTACAAAATGGCTTACCCAAAGGGCAAAATATCTTTATTATCTTAATATCCCCTACATTAAGATATGAATAATACCTAAAAACTACCTAAAACTAAATGTACCTTAAAACAAATAGTTCCCTTCTTTGGTTTTAAAGCAAAGTACAGTTGGATGTTATGGATAGGAAACCTCCAGGAAAAACTAAAATTATAGGTAAAACTGAGAAATTGAAAAAAAATCCCAAAAAGGAGGTACTGGCAAACCACTTCTTCACTGGTATGAAGAAAACTACACAATGTGTTCATGAAGTCACCAAGAGTCCGGCTTACCTTGAAGGAGAATTGGCTTTAATTACATCCTGAGAAGAAACCTTACATAGGAAAAAAAAGAGAGTGATGATCTAAGAATTGTCTTGCGTTCATGCACATGTTCATATATTTGATGACTTGCTTGACTTCATCATTTTGACAGAACCTCCATAGTGGAAGAATGCATTCAAACCATCCCTGTTTATAGCCATTGAGAGCGCACTGATGGTACTTCACTTTCTCTGAGTCAAGGACTGAGAAAAATATGAACAATTGCATCAGTGTAGCTTTTGGAAACATTTTAGTGTCATGGCATAAACTGTCACCAAGTCCTTCAGGCCCAGTCTGTTATTTATAAACAATAGGAAAAATGGACCCTTCCAGTCAACCAAATGGAGTGTCAGCATAGCACATGAATAAGAACTATGGGCACACAGAGGTTTAAAGTAATCTGGGAAACTACCTTGGGGATTACTATTAATAAACCCAAATGGTCCCTTAAAACCTCACTGGAGGAGTTAGCAAAGCAATTATTAAAATAACATTTCACTGACATTGAATGTCTATATTATTATGTAACCTATAGCTTTACATCCATAATTAGCATTACTTTGCATAGCAGGACAGGTGACATAGAAATATTTGGAATAAATGAATGTTAGGTATCTTAATTGACATGCATAACTTGGTTCTGTTTAAGAACCTGATGATAAACCATCTCAGAATGGCCTTGTAATAGTCAGCCACAGGGAAATGAGCTCAGCTTTCACCAATCAGTGTCAGAATAATTAGTGTTTTTTTAACTTACCTGAATATCTGATACATCAACCTTAAATTAAATTACTTATTTAATTAGATGCCAGTGATTGAGTTTAAACACTTTTTAACTATACAGTTCAATCTGCACTATGTTGACCTGTCTTTAATAAGTGTTCTAACTTGGTCTATAATAACTCATAGTTCATGATTTGATTTGATTATTTCCATTTGTAAAGGGTTTCAGTGTAATATCTCCATTAAAAATGTCAGCTTTGAAGAAGCTGATTTTTCAATCGTTCAGAAAATTTTGAGAGACAGTTTTCAAAATTGTAAATCATCTTTTTTTTTTTCTTGCATAATATCAAATACATTAACTGTATGCCTTTGGGCTGTTTAATCTCAGAGCCAGACGTGACTGGAGTGGCATATATTCCTCGTGAGATGGGTGGTGTCTAAATTCGAAATATAAATAAATAAATAAAATATAAGCATAGCAAATAGATGCAATTGGTTTTTAATTGTGTGTTTTACTGAAAATTAATTTTAAAAATATATCTCTAAATTTTTTTTCCTCAGTGGTGCAATTTGTGCATTGATTTGGTGGCATTCACCAGTGAGATATTCAAAGGTGCTGTTTTTCAGTCCTTGGATGGCATTATTGTTTCAGCCAACTGTAAACTGCGAAAAATCTTCACGCTGAAGTCAAACCCACTGAATCCCGCAGACGACAATGGTATGTTATGCTCAGCTTCCTGGAATCCTATTTGGCTAAGATGTGTTTCATGATTCTGGACTTATCTTTCAGATCTCTGTGATGCATTATCAAAAGGTTTAGATGATTTCTTGGCAATTAATGGATACATAAGTCATACTATGCACGTTTCTGGCTCATGGATAGTCAGTGACCTTTTCTAAGTGTGGTTACAAATGTGGTTCAGCATTTACATTTTTATAAAGAAGCACTTTTATTAAAACTGCATTGAAGATACTGTTTCAACTTTAAATTAGCATACAAACTGCTAATAATCTACCTTCAGGTAAGTGTTTCATTAAACACCTTGAAAGAAAGCTTGTTATTCAATTATCAAAGGGTTTTTCTACTGAGATATGTCATTTTCTCAAGGTGGCTTCTAAAATGAAACTGCAGAGACTACCCATGTAAAATCTGGCCATTATGGAAATTTGACTTTTGAAGGAGGAAAAGAGAGTTGATGATAAACTGCACATTAAGTCTCTTCCTAATAAAGTGTATTCATGTATTCCTATTATTCATAAGCTACATATTTTATTTGAACTGTACACCATCTCCTAGACTAAACAATAGAAAACATTTTTTCACCCTTCAGCTCTGCTTATCAGAATTTGGGTTGCATATTATCCCTCTGATGCTTTCCTACTTCATTGTCTTCTGTCCAAACTAGATACTTCAGCCTTCAACTGTACTCTACAAAAGGAAGCAGTAAAAGGTGCTGGGAAACAATAAATAAAAAGCTTCTTTTATTTTTGTTATATAATGTGAACTTTTCCTCTAGACTGTGGTTTGTCTGAGTCTCCTTGCTTTGCTGCTTTTATCCTTTTTATGTTTTCTTGTTTGGTTCATCCAAAGCTATTTGTGATTGCTCCCTGTTTATTGCACAGTATTCTGGACTGCACAAGTTCATTTTTGGGGAAAAGCCAGATGAGGCTAGATTTTGGGGCACAGTTTTGATCCCCCCCAACTTACTGATCCTGTAACTTTCCCTCCTTGGATGTATCATCCCAGTAAATCACTTGTCCTCAAAAGTTTTACAGACTTTCAACTATTCTACTTCTGTTATTGGTCCTGTTTGTGGAAATGGAACACACAAGAGAACGTGAACATGGTAGAGGTTTGATTTGAGGTTGGCAATCTAAACTGTTTAAAAAAAAAATTAGTTTTCTCAGTCCTGTTCTGAAATGGAGATCACAATGAACTGTTGCTGATGTAATGGTGAAATTCTGAATGTTCCTCCAAACCCCAAATACTGTCTCAACCATCTACTTCTGCCTTTCTGTGTCAGAACTGAGAGCAGCTATAGATTACCAGCAACAAGAAACGAGCAATAGGCAAACTGTGGTAGTCTAGATATTGAACCACGATTCCCAAAATCCTTAGGAAGCATAGACTTTGGTGAAGGATGTTGGGAGTTGTAGTTCAGCAACATCTGGAATGTTATAGGTTGCTTATCCTGAGATAATTGTGTTACGCAGATGCCTAATATGCCTTTCTCAGGCAGGGACTCGAGGAGTTGAAGTTCAAGGCATTTGGGGGTTCATAACCTTTAGGGCACACTCTAAGTACCAGTGAGGGATGTGAGAAGACCTTCAGTCCTCAGATTTCCCATGTTGCTGCTTCACCAAACACTTCCCAGCAGATAAATAGGAAAAGATGGATCAGTCAAGATGTCTAGCTCAGATTATTATTTAAGTTGAAGAAAATCTTGGCAGGGATATGGTGCTTGGTTTAGGATATGACTAAATGTTAAATCATAAAGTTGGAAGGAGCGATTTAGTCCATCTTTTCCTCTCTGCTCACTGCAGGAATCCAAATTAAAGCATCCCTGAAACATATCTGTTTAATTCCTGCTTGACTACATCCAATAAAATGGAGTCTTCTTCCTGCCTTAGTAATTGGTTCCATTGATGAAATATTGTTACCATTAGGAAGTTTTTCTTAATATTCGGTTGGCATTTGCCTTCCTATAACATAAAGCTGTAGTCTAGGACAGTAAAGAACAAATCCTGGCCTCCATCTGTTCAACACCTCTTCAAATACTTGCAAAATCATCTTTTCTCAAGATTCTTTTTCCAAATGTAAAGTTGCCCTGTTTTCTCTGGGCTTAGTTTCCAGTCCACTGTCATCCTCATTACCTTTTTTGTACGCGTCCGATTTTGGCAGAATCCTTTCTAAAACATTAGATCAGATCTTGGAGAACAGAGAAGAACATTCACTTTCTGCAATGCAGAAACTCTAATTTTATTAATGAAGCCCTAAAGTGTATGTGTTGTGTGTTGTTGTTTTTTTGGTAGGCTTATTCTACCGCTGATGTATATTCAGGTAACGTTCAACTACAAGGATCCTCCATTTCAAAATGTTGGTAATAACATTGGTTTAAACACATAAACACTTTGACAGTGAAGAATTCTCCCATTCTTTGAGGCAGTGGTGAATGGTCTCTGGAAGGAAGGAACAGTAGGAAAACTGTTTTGAGGTTTTGTTAACTAAGTTTCACAAATGTTATAGAATGCAGTTCTGCTTGGCCACAGCTCACATGCTGCAGATATTCATGTAGTTTATCAGAGAAAAAGGATAAACCAGTGGAGGCGGATATGTGTAGCTCAGGGTTGAACTGTGGAGTCCTTGGGGTTCTCTGAGCTTGGTTCTTTTCCTGCAAACGTTTCATTACCCGGCTAGGTAACATCTTCAGTGCTGGAATGGGATGGGGCTTGCTCTCTGTTTATATACTCTTGCATGCCCTGCCAGTGTTGGTGGGGGTGGGGCTTTTGTTTTGCTCCTCTGGTGGGTCCTTGATTAGGGTATTGTTTGCTGCCTTATTCTGTGCCCTGTGGTAACCTCTGCTTATCTTGGTAATAATTGTTGGTGAGGAGCTGTTCTGGTCTTTTGTCTCTTTTAAATAGTGTGTAGATGCTGTTTATCTCTGTTAATTGCTGCCTTGTCTGAATACCAAGCTTCCAAGAATTCCCTTGCATTTTTGGATTTAGCTTGGTCTAAAATGCTGACAGTTTCCCAGTTAAAATTATGATTATATCTGTCCATGTGTTGTGAGATTAAGGAGTTTTCATCATGTCTTCTGACTGCTAGTTGGTGTTTGTGGATGCACTCTGCCAGTGTTCTGCCTGTCTGTCCTACATAGTGTTTGTTGCAGTGTAGCACTGTATGTTGTAGATGAGTCCTGTTTTTTCTTCTTGTGCTACTGGGTCTTTTGGTTTACTTAAGATATTTTGGAGGGCTTTCATTGGTTTGTGTGCCATGGAGATGCCATGTGGTTGTAATAGTCTGTTAGTGGTTTCTGAGACGTTTCTGATGTATGGAAGTGTGATCCTTTTCATAGTTTGTGTTGCTTGTGTTGTAGTAGGTTGAGTGGTCAGGCACTTTTTGATAAGGGAAGGGAATTCTTGGAAGCTTGGTATTCAGTCAAGGCAGCAATTAACAGACACAGAGATAAACAGCATCTACACACTATTCAAAAGAGACAAAAGACCAGAACAGCTGCTCACCAACAATTATCACCAAGATAAGCAGAGGTTACCACAGGGCACACAAGCAAGCAGCAAACAGTACCCTAATCAAGGAACTACCAGAGGAGCAAAATAAAACCCCCATCCCCACCAATACTGGCAGGGCATACAAGAGTATATAAAGAGACCAAACCCCATCCCATTCCAGCACTGAAGATGTTACCTAGTCAGGTAATGAAACGTTTGCAGGAAAAGAACCAAGCTCAGAGAACCCCAAGGACTCCACAAAAAGGATAAAGTTTTAGATTTATGCAATTATCGTCTCCATAGAACCAGGTGGTGAATTCTGAATGCACCTACTAGTGAATAAATGTTATCATGATGTAAACAGATTGTTATTGTTGTTGTTGTTTTGTTCCTGGACTAAACTGCACTCTGATCCAACTATATCAGTATTGGTTCTTAAAGGAAAAGATGTTGCCATGGACATGGCATTTTAATTGTGCATTTATTCTCTCTAGGTGATTTGAATGTGTATGGCTTTGGTTTTCAAGGATTGGCAATTTGTTTTGCAGAGCTGTAGCATCCATGCAGGGAGCCTTTGCTTGCATTACCTGCTTGGTTGGTTATGTGTCCGTCCGGAATGTTGTCTGTCATACTGAAATGTTTATTGAAAGGTCTTCACAAGAATGACAACTAAATGAGGTTGGGTTAGGTGGTATTGCTTTCTAGTTAGTCTGACATGGAAGTTGACATTTCCTGTGTTTGCATGTGATACACTGTACAGGCATAGAATTATAAATATCTCTAATTGTTAGGTTACATAGGAAATGCCTGGAAGATTGGTCACAAACCATTAGAATTATGATTGGGGGAAAGAGATTTTCTTCCCATTGAGATTCTGATACCTGTGACACATGTTTTGTCTTAGATTTCATGGCAATTCATTCATCCAGTGTTACTTCATAATGTATGTTATTGTTTGGAACATGTTCAGCCAGGTAGTAAGTTAGTAATCTTCTCAGAGAACTTTTATTAATGGGCAGATTAAAAGCACAATATGTAAAAAATAATAAAGAAGTCATTCCAACCCCTGAGGCAGATCAAAATGGAAGGGAACAAGGCAGCTCTACTTGATGTGTAGTTGAGCCAGTATTATTTAACTTGCTCTTGCCCTAGAATTGCTGTAGAGGTGAACAACTTAAGAAAAATACATTTTTTGCATAGTGCACAGTTCACTGTTATACACTGGTCTGACATAATGAACCTGCTTTTCTTTATTCACATCAGGTGCTAATTATCTAAGACCTATTAAAAGCTATAGCATTACCTTGCTTCAATATAACACTTTCTGCTTTACAGCATTAGGATTTATGCAAGAATGTTTCCCACTGAATTATGCTATATTGAATGGGTACTAGTAGGGTTTCTTAGTAGCCAGGGTAGTGTCTCAGGCCCCACTGAGCAGGGTTTGACATATTCTCACTTCCCTTCTAGCCAACTGCTCCATTTTTCATCAAAGTCCAAATTCCAGAGAACTTTTTTATCTATTTGTTTTGCCATTCTGATCTGCTTCTTATATGTGTCACTATAAAGAGTAGGTATGGGAGTTCTGGATGTTCTGCTTCTCTTTTGCATGCTTCCTCTTCAGTGAGCTTCTTGACAGCTCTTATTATTTCTTCTCAAGTCTGAGATGTAAGGACTGTGACCGCCTTAGGAGTTCTGTTTCCCTCATAGCTCCCAGCACCATTACCTGAGACACTTTATGAAATAGTCTTCAGCTGTCTAAGGTAGTCTCTCAATTTCCTTTTGGATACTCATCCCGCCCCGCCCCCCACCAGGCCAGGATAATGAACAGATACCCATTTTTGCCAGGAAACAAAGTGGTGACGATGTTATCTGATCTTCTGTGGATAAGCAGGAGAAATATGTATATAAAGTCATTGGCATGTAGCTTTCCCTTAGCATATGCTTAACTAGGGAGGCATGTCTTAGTTTTAGTGGAGAAAGCCAGCCTGGTATGTCCTGAGCATTCATAAAGAAGAGGAATTGAAGAGGAAAGCATAATTGTGCCTAGTTATTTTTACAAAAGCAGTGAACAGAAATTTGTCTCATTTATGAAACAGTAGAGGCTAATTATTTCACCCAGAAGTTGAAAACTTTCTATTCATTTTAAACAGGATTAGAGCAGTGAGGCTGAGCCTTTGGGGTGAGACACAGAATTGGGAATCGGATGGATAAGTCGATTTCTTTCTATAAAGCTCTTTGGATATTTCTCTGGAGGCTGAGCTGTATCCTCACATTTTGTTTCAGCTTTTTCATTTCTTATTAAACTAGGACGTTGATGTGCTTTCTGATACAAAATGATTGGCAGACTCCTCAGGTACTCCTAGAGTCTCTCCCTTTTTCCATTTGGGAGTTCTCTTTGTTTTTTCTTAATGTTGTAACTGATTGTGTACAACAGCGTGATCCAGTCAAGTTTTGTTCTTTGCAGTAATGTCCTTCTCCGTTACTGATAATCAGCATTTCTCTGGGCTTGTCAAGTAACATGCATGCCTAGGAGACTGGTTTTACAGGGTCAGGACAAGCCCCTATATGCTTAAAGAATAATACTCTTTGCAGAGGAAGCAGATTGTGCTGTTTAATTGTGTAGGTTAGATTCAGTAAGCAAAGGACAAAGACTTCATATAACTTTAGTGCCGAGGGTGTTAGAACAGGAGAGTAGCAGCACAGAACAGATGAAAACTGGCCCAAAGTATTTGAGTACTTGGGTACTCAAATATATTGACCTCACTGAGGTTACTTACAAGAGGAGTTTCATGCATAGCGTAACTGCGTTAGAGATCACAGAACAATCTGCACAATCTAAATTGTGAAACCAGCTAATTGCTGAGTGTTTTTAATTGCAAAACTCCCCTGAAATCTAATTAATTCTTATCTGCACACATAAATTATTTTAAGAGTAAGCTAAGAGCAATCATGCATATACAATTAGGCTTTCTGGAAAGGACACACAGCTGGTGACTAGTTGTAGATTTATACAACTGAAAAGATTAAGATCATTGTCCTGACCAACCATTCTAACAAGGTAGAAATTAATTATCTGTTCCAGAGTGCACAGTATGTGACTTTATAGCCAGATGCAACCTCCCAAAGCCAGGGGCATTGCCCTCTGAAATGTGTTGTTGAACTGTAATTTTGAATCTGTCAAAAAGGGAAAATAGTTTAATGTATCAGTATAATCATATTAACAATGTTTAGAGTATGTGAATCAATCAAGATCAGATTTGAATTTGCAATTCAATGAGTTGAATTTATTTGAATTTTCAGTTTGAACCATCAGTTCAAATAATTGTTTGATCAAATTGCCTTGAATTTGAAGTTTTGCATAGCCTTACTTAATGTAAACTTAATTTAAAGTAAATCAAATTTAATTTTCTCCTTGATTCATCCACTTCTTGTTCTGATCAAACTTACTTTCTGGAATGAAAGTCCTGTCGCTCTACTCAAAAGCCAGGTGGTGTTCCTCAACCCTAAAAACATTTTATATATCAATTGTCAGTATCAAGTCCATTTGGATTTCATCAAATGTGTTTATCTAGGTATCACTTACTCCTCTTATTTTAAAATAAGTTCCCCTTTTTTATACTCCATACACTTTCTTAACAATAGTAGATAACATGAATATATATATTTATACAAATTATAGGCTGTCTGATTCCCAACAACTCTGGGTGGCTTTCAATAAAAAAGTGGAAAAAAAATTACAAAAGACAAAAAAGAAATCATGAGCAGCCCCCATGAAAAGATGCTATTAAAAAAAATCCAGCAGGCGCTCAGCCTTCACTCTGCCGCAAAGTCTGGAAGAATAACGAAGTCCTTAATAGCTTCCTGAACAACATTGGATGGGAGTCCTCCAGTGCCACAGCAAAGGAGGCACATTGCCTGGGTCCTGCAAGATGACCCTGTTTGATCGATGGGACCCAAAGCACACCTACTTTGCCTGATCTCACCAGGCAGGCAGAAACAACTGGAAACCAATAGTCTCTCAAATAACGAGGCCCTGTGCCATGAAGGGTTTTATAGGTGATAACCAGTACCTTGAATTGTACCTGGAAGCCAACTGGTAACCAATGCAGATTGTGGAGCAGAAAGGTGATATATCACTGCCTGTGCCACAGTGTTCTGGACCAGCTGTAGCTTCTGAGTGGTCTTCAAGGACAGCCCTATGTAGAGCTCATTACAGTAATCCATTTGTGAGGTGACTAAGATGTGAGTGATTGCCTGAAAGGCCTCCCAGTCCAGGAAAGGGTGCAACAGGTGCACTAGATGTATCTGTGCAAAGGCCCTCTTGGCCACAACTCCCGCCTGCTCTTCAAGCAGGAGTTGTAACGACTCCCAAATTGCACACCAGTCTTGAATGAGGAAGTGCAATCCCAGCCAAGACCAAAGATGGAAGACCCCAGAATCAAGGGGCCAAATATCGTGAACTACCCAGGGTTGTTGCCAGGGTTGGCCCCGAGACTGTTTCTCCCTCTCCAGACCTGCACAACATCCAGACATTGAGACAGGACCTCAACATATGATGATGCCTCACCTCAAACTGACAGATGACATCACCCAGCAGTTTCATGTAGATGTTAAACAGAATAGATGAAAGCAGTGAGCCCTGTGGTTCTCTACAAGTAAGGGATCTTGGACAATTCCCCCCTCCCACTAACACCAACTGAACCCAGCCAAAATGGTGCCTCCCCCCCCCCCAAACCTCACAGAACGATAGCGGGATTGACGATACCAGAAGCCACTAAGAGATCAAGGAGCACAAGGAAAGATGCATTACTCCCATCCCATCTCTGCCAAAGGTCATCAATAAGTGTGACCAATACTGTCTCTGTACTATAACCCAACCCCAAACCCAAAATCATTGGTTCCAGTGGTTCCAGTTGGTTCCAGCACCACTGAATGCTGGCCACAGCCTCCTTCAAGGCTGAGGGGACAAGCCCCTCCTTCAAAGAAGCAAATTCCACTTAATGGACCTACCAAGAAGTCACCTATTGGATGTCCTTGATCTAACAAACAGGTAGCTGAACTCATAATTGGAGAACCTGGTCCACTTTCTTGTGAGTCACAGCTGCAAACTTGCTCCAAATAACCCTGTAAGATTCTGCTCCAGCCATCCCCACTGGACCTGTCAAATTGGACTCCAACTCCAAGAGAATCTTTGCACTTTATCTGCCATATCTTCTTGTTCTTCATCATCCTAGTGTTTTCCTGCAGGTGCAGGGTCCACTTTTCAGATCAATGAATGCTGTTTCACACGATCAAACACAGCAGCTGAGTCCAACTGGATGATTTTCATGTCTTCATTAATTGTGTCCTGCCACCTTTGCTTTGGTCCTCTGCACGTGCATTTGCCATCAATTTAAACTGATAGCCAGTGCAGGCAACAGTGTGGGATGCTGCTTAGAGAACATGGCCATACCACTGTAGGCATTTTTCCCGTATTTACTCTGTTACTGGCGCAACACCATCTGCTGCCTGATTGTATCATTGCTGACGTGGTTGAGAAGGGAAGCATCTAACAACCAACAGAGCATGCACATCTCCATGGCATGTAAAGGTTGCTCAGCGCTTCTGGTGGTGGCCAGCACTCAGCACCATACAGTGCTACTGGGCAGACCATCGTTTTATACACTTTCAATTTTAGGTGAATTGGCGTAACGCCTATCGCAGAGCACTCCAGTGATCTCCTTCCATCACAGTTTATCTGCCATATAGCAAGGATAATCCTCATAATGGCCAAAAAGATGCTGCTATGGCTCGTCTCCTCTCTCAGCAGTTTCATCTTGATTGCTTACCCACAGTTAGCTAGATTGGGCATGTTTTAAAGCAGGATCTCCTTACAACTAAATCTCATTCTGTTCTCTCTATATATTTATTTACACAATTTAGTTCCCTGTAGCCTGAAACTTACCTCTCACCTCATCCCCGCCCATGTCATCCCGTAACTTATTTATTGCATCAGGTACTTCACGTGAATCTCATTGATTTAAAAAATATTAATGTCAGAATGTTTTGATTGGCAAGAAAGGATTAAGGTTGAGGTATAATGGTCTCACTCAGTATACTTTTTGATGTTGGGAGCTGCGGCACATCACTTAACAACTAAATCCTTCTGTTCAGGTAAAGTAATGAGAATGTCTGGTGCTGCTAATTTCTAATCTATAAATAATGAGGCTAGCCCAGAAGAAATCATGGCATCAAATTAAAATTGAAAGATACTGAAATTGAACAGATGTGTGGACTTTTTTTCTTTGCTTTCTGATTCCTGAGCGTGCTGCAAGGTTTTTTTCAGTATACAGCTACAGGAACTATAAGCTTTTAAAATGTGAATGCTTGATTTCCCAGAATACATTCTGGAAAACAGAGTTCTGGTAAGTATCTGCAATGTACACTTCTGCTGTCATTAGTTTTGTTCAGATGGTCAGAATGAGAAGGTGAAGTCTTCGCTGTGGTTTACTCAGATTGTGCTGATCTTCTATTACAGCTGATGGGCCAACAGATACGATTCCTCGAGCCTGTCAGTTAAATGCAGATGTGCCACAAGTCACACAACTGCTGAACATGAATAAGCTGCGCCAAACAGAACAAAAATGTAGAGGCCGATCTTTAACTTCACCAGAATTAGGTACCCTTTATGATTAATATTTCTTTTCTATATAGACTTTCAGGCCCAGGACTTTTCTTCAAGTGACATTGCCTGTATCCACACGTGGCATTAAGCCATAACATGCCACATTTGTTTTGGCTTAGCTTTTGTACAAACCCAGATACTGTGACTTATCCAGCAAGCAAGTACAGTGTGTAAACCCAACCATTCTCTTCAAGGGAGATGCATATTGTCTGGTCTCAGAGTCTGTGGCATTTATTGCTATTTTTATTAGTAGTTTTAACTATTAGAGTCTGATTTTTAAAAATGTATAGTTGGTTTGAATGCTCACTAAAAGATAAGCATAAATAAAGTAAATCTAAATAAATAACTTTTGTAAACAGCCCAAAGATTATTTTTTCTAAATGGCCTATATTCCTCTCTAAATGTGGGAGTGGATGGATGGACTTAATACATTATCACTTTTGTAGAATGTTGTTTCCAAGTGGGCCACTTTGTCTTTCTTCCTGGAAGTGAATGACAGCCATTCATATATATGAGAAATGAGTGGGATTATAGAGACTAGTATAGGTAGTCCTCATTTTGTGACTGCAATTGATTCTGCTAATTCAGTCTTTAGCAAAATGGTTGCTAAGTGAACATGTGACTGAAAGAGAGAGAGATTCTATAAAGATCACTGGTTTCAGATAAAGTTTTCTCATACAGTGTCCTATGCCTGACCCATTTTTTCCCTTTTTTTGTCCCCCATAAGGTGGAGTAATTGCCTAAACAAGCAATCTCTTCCTGAGCTGCTTTTCTCCGGAGTGCAGTCCTACCACAGGTTAATAAGCCCAGCTCTGTGACCTTCATTAGTTGATTAGAACCCTTGGGCTGGCTGGCAGCTGCTGCCTGAAACTGACCAGACATTAATCAGTTTCACACTGAACGCTTTTGTTGTCATAAATTCCCTCCTTGGTCAGAAAATGAATTTTTTATTACCATTTATTACCATAGTATTTGTGAATGGTCCCTATCTGAGGCAGTCACTAAATGAGGACTACATGTAAACCTTTTCATCTTGTCAACTTCACTAATAGGTCGAATAGGGATACTAGGGATCTGGAATTGTCCCTTTATCTGGCTCCCAAATTATCAGGATCATTATCACTTGCAGGATCCCACTTTGTCATCTCTTAGTCTGAATTTAAGATCCATTTCTTGGATATGGCATGGTGTAATGAAAAGTTTGGAACTGCTTTTGAGAAAGAGACAAATAGAAAGTGGGATCAAAGCTAATTACCTCCCAATAAAATGGTTTCATAAAGGATGTTCGTACAGTTCTGCTACAAGATTTGGCTAATCTATAAGTGTAAGGCTATTGCAAAGATGTGCCTCTATATAAATAATCTTATATGGGGTGTGGTCAGGGATGGCAATGTGGATTGCTGCTGGGATGCATCAGTTCTTTTTTGGCATTGGGGGATTCTGGATGGAGAACTGCTGTTGGACTGATTTGGAAACAGAGGACCAGCAAAGCATGAAGTTATTAGAACCGTGTTTCTTTTTGAATGTACCCTTTGGAAAACTGAGTAATTCTAAGCTCCATATTAAATTTTGCTTTCTTTAAAACAAAACAAAATTTGGAAAAAATGTGTGATTTTCCTTCAAGATATCTTGTTCCAAAAAAAAAAAAAACTTTACTCTGTGAAACCATATAATGACCAAAAATATTAATATGAATTGCAACAAAATTAAAAAAGTGAATAATTTAATTTAGAATATTATGAACCTACTTCTGTAGGTTCTCTGGGGAAAGTAGTAAAAGAGTTCATTTAATTTTAGATTAGCAGTTAATGGTGTAATTATCTTCTTTATTTGTATTTCATCCTCTATATGATAACCCATTCAACTTTAATTTTGTAAGACATTTAATTGTGTGTTTGAATAAAAATTCAGAGTATTTCTAGGAATTTCAGTGCCATTTATTTTAAAATTCAAGAACAAATGATGTATGGCATAAAGGTGATTACAGGTACATTGGCATGAATTCCTTGAAAACAATTAATACCACTATTAACATTTTTAATTCTGAGCTAAAGTTATGTGGGTGATTCAGTTTAAATGTGCTTTAAGTGGATGTGCTTTAATATGAAATTATGCAAATGTGAATGTTTATATAATATCACAATCAAACTAAATCACTATTTTTTAAAAAAATACCCCCTTAAATCAAGCATGACTCCTGGTGACCATGTAGTTTTTTTGCAATGTTATGAACGTGGTTTGTGTCTCCTTTTTCCAGGTTGTTTTCAGTATCCCAGTCTAATATAGAGAGAGCCAGTTTGGTGTAGTGGTTAAAGCACCAGGCTAGGAACTGGGAGATGGTGAGTTCTAGTCCCACCTTAGGCATGAAAGGCAGCTGGGTGACCTTGGGCCAGTCCCTCTCTCTCAGCCCTAGGAACAAGGCAAGGGCAAACCACTTCTGAAAATCTTGCCAAGAAGACTGCAGGAACTCATCCAGGCACTCGCTAGGAGTCAACACTGACAAAGGCACAAAAAAAAAAATAGTCTAATACACAGTTCTGAGATTTCCTTGTAGTCTCCTGTATAATGAGATCCAATCCTGCCTACCTTTTCTGAGATCACCCAAAGTTGCTTAGATGCTGCAACCTAGCTCATCTAATCAGTCCTCATTGCCTTAATAATAGGTAAAACATGATTACAGGTAGTCCTTGGTTAACGAAAGTAATTGGGACTGAAATTTCCATCGCTAAACGATGCAGTCATAAAGCGCAATGTCACATGACCGCATTGCTTAGCAACAGCAATCCCGGCACTCCCCGTTGTCATTGTTAACCAAATCCCACCGGTTATTAGATGAGGACCCACCTGATCCAAGCCATTCCTGGCTTGGTCCCTCCCAGCCCTGAGCCTCAGTAAGGTAAGGGGCTGCCTCCTCTTGAGCTCCACCCACCCACCTACCTCCCCCCCATTTCTGCTGTTTTGGCCATCCTGCACAGCGGCACTCCTCAGCGGTGGTGGCAGCAATGGGGGTGAACTTTCAATATTTCTGCATAATATTGGACCATGGTCTATGATCTGTCATGTTTTGGGTCATATTTATACAGAAATATTGAAAATTCAAAAGGGTTCGCAAACTTTTAAGTACCACTGTATATTTTCCCACATATCCTGCCTATTTTCAATGCCATTGTTATTTATGTATTTATTTATTTATACATCACATTTCTAGGGATAAACCAAAGGACAAGGGTGTATTTTGTCCACCATGCAGCCATAGATTGTGGCCATGGTAAGCCTTCCATCTCAATACATTTTTGTTTCTTCTTTCTAGACTGAAAGTTCCTAATTCATTGCTCACAACTAATTTCCCCGAATTACAAATATAATTTTGTTCTACCAAAGAGAATTCATTGTTCTGAATGCTTTCAACAAAATTAATAAAGCCCACATGTATCCACTTAATCATTATATGTGTAAATTGACTAACACTTTACACTATTAATTCCTTCAATTCCCAGGCCAGATTAAGTCTTGACTGTTAGTCAGTGTAGGAATGTAGGAAGCTTTTTTTTTCCTCTCCATTAATGGGACCATGGTTTAATTCAGTGTTGTCCAAACTTGGCCACTTTAAGATGAGTGGACTTCAACTCCCAGAATTCCCCAGCCAGCATGGCTGGCTGGGGAATTCTGGGAGTTGAAGTCCACTCATCTTAAAGTGGCCAAGTTTGGACAACACTGGTTTAATTGAACACAGAATCAAGCCCGGTTGCTTAAATTGAACAGCTCACCTTGCTAATAGCAATATGCGGTTGTCCACTAAGCACAAATCAAAACTGGTAATTTACTTAAAAACTAGCAGTCTTTGCCCAAATGCTTTTGTTTCCGCAGGAGCAGCACCTCTAGTTTCTACTACTGTTATTAAGGATAGGCAGGTGCATTTATGTGGAAATTACATTGCCTCACTATGCAAAATACAATATGGTTGTATTGATTTGATCTCCAAAAATACATCTCAGTCCACTTCTGCTTTAAGTTTCTTGAGATTTTTTTTTATAAACTTGCATCTCCATTGTCCATATACTGCAAATCATTTCCCTGTTCCCCAGTTCACTCATGGTGCTTGTCCACACAGTAAGGGATTTCTGAAGCTTCCTCACCTGTTAGAAATGCTGAGTTTATCCGTTCTGAAGAAACATGAGACACTTTCATTCAGAATAGTGGCAAAATAAATACCATAGAAAGTGCTTTCTGCAGTAAAGCCTGGTCACTCAGATATGTCTAATTTCCAGTCTGG
The DNA here is from genome assembly GCA_030867105.1 of Liasis olivaceus. Lineage (NCBI taxonomy): Eukaryota > Metazoa > Chordata > Lepidosauria > Squamata > Pythonidae > Liasis > Liasis olivaceus. The sequence continues at coordinate 21,983,080 of CM061348.1, read as the reverse complement.
CTTTAATTTGCTTTAAATTCAGGTTACACAGGCCCATTAAGGGCCTCTCTTGTGGTCCCTAGCATACTAAGAAAGTGCCCCTGAAAAAAATCCCCCAAATCACATCACCCAAATGGGCATGGGTCTGTGCTATTGCATGTTCCATGTGTACTTGTAGTATTGTTAGAGGTGTGAGTATACATGTACTTTGGAAAGCAAATGAAGCCATGTATTTGCAATGAATGCATGATGCCTTGAGGCGTATGGGTCTGGAAATCAGTGTATCAAAGACCAAGGCAGGGAAAAAAAGGAGAGAACGATTACAAACTTGGCATGCATACTTGGCAAAAAAAAACAACAACCCTGGAACAATTAGATAAATCTGAATACCTTGATACAATGTTTATCAATGATGGGAAAATGAAGAAATTTTAAAATGTGCAAATGATAACATACTGGAGGATATATGGTCTGTTATGGGAAATGGATGTAAAAAAAAATAAAAAAGGTTGTATATAAGAGTGCTTCCACCCATGTGTTATATGGAAGAGCGAACTGAGTACATCAGGAGAATGATAAAAGTAAATTGAACACAGAGGGAATGGGATACATAAGAAGAATGTGTGATAAATCAACCGGGCTTGATTCTGTGTTCAATTAAACCAGTGTTGTCCAAACTTGAGAAAGGTTAAGAATGAATGAGCATTGAACAAATGTGAACTGAATACAAAAGCAAGTCATGTGATTTGGTCATAAAGCAAAAATGAGTGAGGATCAAATTACGAACTTATGAATATGTGAAAGAAGAGTGAATGCTTTGAGAGGAAAGGAAAGACCATTGAAGTGTGGGTGGATGGAGTTGATGAGGTATTCAGAAAGAGAGCAGTGAGAAGTTTAAAGAGCAAAAGAAAACATAAGAAGTTGTGATGGAAGCAAGGATGGTTTGCAAGGATAGAAAGCAATGGAGACACGCGAATGGTGTGGATGCAAACTAAATTTAACTATAACTCCTTTGCTTTTTTTCATGTCATGCCTTTAATTGCTTGCCTGTACCATTTCTTGCTCTTTTTGTGTGCTCTGCATAATCATGTTTACCCTGGAAGAATAGTAATTGGAGTGTGTGTGTGTGCGCACGTGTGTGTGCGCGCGTGTGTATCATCCTGAGTCTCCCTTCTTTTCATTTTAATACATTGATCCTTGTCCTGCTCTTGGCTTCAAGACAGGCCTATCCACTCTGATAGCCTTTTGGATATTCATAGACCATTCTCCCCTCACCCCTTGGTCTTACTCGACAAGAAGTACTGTGCTGGGTGCCGTCCTGCACGTGCTGTTGGCTTTGGGAGTTGTGCACAGGGGTTGTATCAGCATGGAGGCAACCAGGGACACATCTTGAACTTTCCCCAAACGTATATTTCAATTATGTAGAAATATAATTTAATAAGCTATAGATATACAATTATATTGCAGAAGTAATATTTCTTGTACTAATTCCATGAAACTGAAAGTGGAAAATAGTTAAAATAATGAGAATGTTAAAAGAAAACAAAATCCGTTTTTAAAGGCAATTAAAGTAGCACAACTTTAGATTTGGTTGGTAAAGTAGTAAAATAATTAGTGGCTATATCCCTGAGCTATGCCATTTTTTTTTTCTTGTTAACCCAAGAAAACGAATGCCTTGAGCTTTAGAGTTTAATCTTTATTTTTAATCTAACAGTATGAATAGGAGATGAATTCTTATGCCATTCTCTTTCTTTCAAGGTCCCCAAACCAGACCTTCCTAGAAATGAGTACTTTGATCATTTTAAGCTTCAATTTAATTTGAAATTCCATCTTTCATCTTTTCCATTTTATTTTAATGCTGTAATTCCAGTGAAACTCAAAAGCCCAAATTACCTTTTTTTCCCCCTCAATTTTTATCTAAACCTACTTGTTCAATGTTAGGAAAGACTTGTGTATATTGGTATTTCCAATTGATTACTATCAGTATGATAAAGAATTTTTTTAAAATCCTGTTTTTTTCCTAATGGATATTGGGGCAGAGAAGAGAAATTTTTAAAAAAAAAATTATCGCACCTGAGAGAAGTATTCCATCACTCTTTTTATTTTTTGAAATTCCTAATTTTGTTTGGTTAATATGTTTCATTTTCACTAGGTACAAATGATTCTGAACCAAATGTGGTTGATTGCAGCAAAAACTCTTCCAAGTCTGTGCTGCTGTAGCATCATGGTTCTCTAGTTCTAGTTGCCGGTTCTTACATGATCACAATGGCACTATTTACACACAATAAAGAATACCAGCAGGGTTGGTAGAAAAAATATTGTGCCAAAACCTGGTTTTCAGCATCTCACAAATTTCCTTTCCCAGTGAAAGATGCTTCTATTTTTCTCTTATTTTCAGGGATTTTGTAATTTCTTTTAAACTTCTCTTTGAACGTAATCATTGGAGATGATGGAGCTGGCTATTGCTGATTATTCTGAAGCCTTTCTGGCTGCCATGTCCCAGTCTGAAAATGGAAACTGTTTGTTCCTGAAGTCTTTCCTTGGGATTAAATTGAAACAGGAGGAAGTAGAAAGGCTGTAGACCATTAGAAAAATTATTGTACTTAGCTCCTGGGCAGAGAAGTGGCATATGAATCAAATACATAAATATGTGGTGAAAGAAGGCACATTCATATAAAGCCTGTGGCTGCCTTGTAATTAAATAACTGCAAGAATATTACACTTCACCCTTGAGAATTTCTCTGAAAATCTCCTTTGAAAGAAGTGTCAAAAGTGAAAAACAGCCTAATGTCCAGAGAATGCTGGCCAGTTGTAGGCCAGTGGGAAGCACTGGAATGGATTGCCATATTATGGGGACTTACAGTGAAAAAGAACTCTTTGCATTACAGCTTGCAATTCCCTTTTATTTAAAGAAAATACTAGGTAGATGGCTTTGACTAAATAGGAAGCGATTCTCATTACAATATAAAGGTATGACATGACAAGTACAATCTTTAAAAATCTTATTTAACTAAGAATAAACCATATAGGGTTGGGGGTTTTTTTAGAAAAAATGGAAAATGAATGATTCAGAAACTAATACTGTCAAATTGTAAATGTAATAACTGAAAAAATATAAGGATGTTTGTTCAGCAGTGAAATTGAGACAGGTTTAAATATATGCTACTGTAAAGTTCTCTGTTTCCAGCATTACAGAAAGATCTTGCTATTACTTCAGCTCCAAATCAGTTAATTAAATAAAATCACATTCTAGCTGAACATTTTTGTTCCTTCAAATACAGTTCTCTGGTAGTCGGGACAGATTTTAATATCTATTCTTTTATTTGTTTGTGCAATAAGGAGAGGAATTACCAGAGAAATATCTTCTTAATAGCACAAAACGTATAGCAGGCCAGAGAGATACATATTCATTAGGCAGGGCCAGTTTTTCTACTTAGCATACAAATTGCTGGCTGATGAACTTATCAATAGTTTCTTTGCCATTATATTGAGGTGACATCACCTATCTTGTAAGGATTGCCACCAGAGCTTTATAAACTACATGAGAATGATTGCAGAATAGCCTCTTATATATTTATTATGCAAATTTGTATGGCCACCCATCTTACAATCAATGCTGCACGTTAACATTCCACATAAAATAGTTCGGTGATCGATCATCGGCATGTTTTGTTTTTGCATTTCATGTTTTGCTGGAATGCATGTTTGTGGTAATACTTGTGCTTTGACCTGTTAAAAATACATTAACCACTGTTTATGCCCAATTGTTCAAACTATCAAACTTTTAATTATCTGTTTTGCTATTTAATAGATCCTCCAACAAACCGAGCATCAGCCACTATACGCAACAGTAAGAGTCAAGACATATCCCACATTGCATTTGGATCTAAAGTCCTTGGGCCACCTCCTCCCTCAGGCCGAAGGTTCACCGCAAGGGCATCTGGGGAGGTAAGATACATTCTTAAGAACAAATCTGGAACCTCTAACATGGAAACAGAGAGACATGGTTGTGCTGAAAACAGTTTAAGAGGCAAAGAAATCTCGGCCTTGTCAAATAGTAATAGAGTAAGTGAGGGTTTATGCAGAATTAGCATCCCATGGACAGTCCAGTACCAGCCCAGTACCTCAAGATCACACTGCCAGAACTTACCAGCAAAATAACTATGGTTTGGTGGCATATGTTTTTTCCCCAAATTAAGGCCTGGAATAGGACCAGAAAGCCCTATGAAAGACAAATCCTTCCCATTCCAACCCTCAGTTGCCTTCCTAAATCTAAAAAATGGCCCAAAATGGGACAAAAAAACCTAGCATTTTCAGAATATATAGGGAATTAATGGTAGGAATGGGAGAGGTTTTCTTCCCATAGGCCTCCCACTTCCGTTAGTCTCCAAAAAACTAGGGAGGGTCCCTTCTGAAACACTTTCCATGGTTTTCCCCCAGCTCCAGACTGAGCTGCCTCTTATCAGACCATTGCCTAGCCTGCAGATCTTCCTCCTGTCTCCCAAAGTCATTCCCATATACCATCACACCGCCTCTCCCCAGCTGTTTCTTCTCGTCCCATTAGATCCAGCAGAAGAGGCATGCTATGGGTCCTACCAGTCAAAGAACATCATCTTACAAGACCCAGGAAGCAGGCCTTTTCTGTTGCTGCACCTGCCCTTTGGAACACCATTCCCCCCAAGATTACATTGGCCCTGACCCTGCCAACCCTACAGAAGACTCCTGAAATGTGGAAATGTTCCCAGGCATGGGGATTAGCATGTTAGTTAGAGCTCATTATGTGTTGTTATTTGTCTGGATTGGTTTGGCTCCTTGGCTGTTGTTTATGTTTTTATTAGGTTGTAAGCCACCTAAAGTCACTAATGGGAGGTGGGTGGCTATAAAAATAAAATAAAATAATAAAATAAAATAAAATAAAATACTTGAAGGGCTGTCACAGGGAAGAGGGTATGGATTTATTCTCCACAGTGTCCAGGCTAGGACAACAAGCAGTGGCTGGAAATGTTCTCAAACTCAAAATAAGGAAGAATTCCCTGATTGCAAGAGCTATTAAGCCTAACCCTTTTCAATTTCTTCAGTATTTAATCATTCTTTTACTTTTTCTTTTCCTTTCTTGCACTTTTAGGCTTCTGTTTGATTCTTTTTCTTTTTTCCTTCTTATTTTATATTAATTTGTATTAGTTTTTATCTTTCTTTTTAAAACTTTTAATAAAACTATACATTAAAAAAAGCCTAACCTTTTTCAGTTTCTTCAGTATTCAATAATTCTTTCTATCAACATTTTATTTTAACGATGAAGAGTCTTAAGAGCTATTATGGGCATAAACCTTTAGTCCACAGATGCATCTTTAGCTCTTCGAGGTGCTGCAACATTCCTTGGCGTTTTTGCTGTAACAGACTGATATGGCTAACCCAGTTAATTTTAATAATATTTACCTAAATTTATCAATACCTCACATCTGAATAATACTAAACTTAATTTCCACTAGTGAACATTTTTAATGTGACAGTGAAGACACCCAGTCTCCAGCCCCCATATGCTTACATATCTTACTTCTTTTCACTGACCTCTTGACAACTGCCTTATATGTTAAACTAAAATATCTTTTTCTATCCATGTATTAAGTCAGTTGTAATATAAACAAGATAGTGATGTCACAGGGCTATAAGTTAATCAGATTTTACTTTCAGGTGACATCACAAAGCTAATCTTCAATGACGGTTCTGCCTCCTGCCCTTGCCCTGGATTGCCTTCATGACATTCTATTACCTTGTCAAATTTTCACAGTGAGAATTCATTATGTAAGAAGCATTTGGCTCATTGTAGATGAATATTCTTGCTCCTATCTCCACCCTCCAGCCTCCCATGCATATCTCATCAGTTGGCACTTTTGACAGCAGTAAAATGAAAAAGAATTCAAACCTTCAGTTTTTTTCTGGCCAAATTCTAAATGCACAGTTCCAGTTTCTCACAACATAACCCATGCGAAAGTGCAACAGAGATTACAACATGTGCATGTAAAGTAAAGCTTCCAGTAAGATCCATCAACACTTGGAAAAATAGTGATAATTTCAAGGTATTGATGAGGTGTTAATGATGCTAAGCACTAAACAAAAATGTGTTTGCATATATGTGTATATACAGACACTCACTTTATACTTTTTATTGAAAATTATTGTATTTAAAATACAGACCTTACCATGTTATTTATACTAATAAAAACAATGTTCTGTCCAATAGCATATGCCTATAGCGTTTGTCCTAATAAATATTGAAACATGATCAGAGGTCTGCTACATTTTTTGCTAGCTGTATGACAGGGCATCTGTGTATCACTTTTATTGGTTATCGATTTCAATGTGATGTAAACATTTTAACATCTTCTAGTAGATGGAAATTAGAGATTTTCCACTGTTTAGACACACAGATTAGGCCTCAGTCAAGAAATTCATAGTCATGAATAGCTATATTAAATCTTAATATTAGGAATGCCATTTTCAGTTACATTGAATAATGCAGCAAGAGATTTTATCCCAAAACAATACAATTCTACCAAAAGAAGAGAATATGTGCAGCTCAGGGTTGAACCGTGGAGTCCTTGGGGTTCTCTGAGCTTGGTTGTTTTCTTGCAAACATTTCGTTACCCGGCTAGGTAACATCATCAGTGCTAGGAGCCAGGTAACAAAATGTTTGCAAGAAAACAACAAGCTCAGAGAACCCCAAGGACTCTGCAGTAGAATTCTGTTGCAGAACCAAGGAAGAGGTACACAACTTTTAAAGAATCTATTCTATGGGATTAATGGAGAGGCATATCAAACCAACATCCAAATATTACACAGCACTATTTTATTATTCCAAGTCAGAAAAATGCATATCCTGTGTGTGTATATATGTGTAGTATATAAATATGCACCATTAAGTCAACTGATATATAATCTGGAACATGAACAAACTTTAATCACTTGTCAGTCGGTCAGTAGTCAGTCAGTCAATCAGTCATATCTAGTTCACCACACTTCAAGTATCTAGTCAAAGATAAAGGTGAGACAGATTGGAAAAATGGATTGAAACTGTCCCATGGTTGCAAATAGAATCTTCTTTATTGGATTGGTCATCTCCAGTATGGATGCTCTCAGCTGACTGTTTTATATATTGTGTCCTGGGAAGCTATAATTGCATTGTGGTTTGTTGTGTAGCCGCCTGACTTCTCACAGTTCTCTTGGTTGAGCACATCAATTGTCATTAAGGCAAAACCGTGATTTTGATCAGGATTGCTGGGGGAGGAAGCTTTCAATTTCCCACTCCAGCCCCCCCCCCACCCTGTGACACTATTTCATAGAAAGTTACTGGAAAATGCTTTAAACTTCGATAGCCCAGCAATTCCAGTGAAGTTGAGATTGTTATTTTCCCTTTGCAAAATGTCACCAGGTGGGGAGAAGCTGGAGTTCTCTTACCCCAGATATCACATCTTCCAATTCACCATGTTCTTCCTAGCCTAACAAACAATTGCTTTTGGTAGAGTAGAAACATAAGTTCTTGTTCAGACAAAAAGGAGCTTCTTCACCAGCCCGAAATGTAAAAATTTAAACCTTACTGCAGAAAACATTGTGTTAAACTCATGGGGCTTGAGTTTGTAGCCTGTATTGTATAGTAAAACAGTACAGTGCTACCCTGTCCTGCTAAACCTCGCATTTTGCTTCTTTTTGCTAAACGTGATAAAGAAGCATCGTATTTGTAGTATAACTTTAGATTTCCTAATTTTCTCCTTTCTCTAGCTGTTCATTTCTTAAATTATATAAGAGTGGTACAATTTATTTTGGAAAAAATACTTACTGAAGCCCAGTAATACAAGCTTATATGTAGATAAAATATCACTCAGCTGCCACTGTTCAAATTTAGCCATTTTAATTAATCTTCCAATTCTGGGGAAAAAATTAAGGGTTTTTTTCCCCCTATCTTTTATTTTTTTCTTAATGTATTTTATACTGAATTGATATAATTTGAGAAAATATCTCTTTTTTTTAAGGTAACAAAATCAAGCATTAGAACAAAAAGATCATACCAAATGCCAAGTTTGGAAAAGAGAACAGAACCAGTACAAGATACTGTAAAGGCTGAACAATCTCCATCACCTCTTGATATGGCTTTAGATCAAGAAAATATAGAAAATATCTGTAACACAAATCAGGTTTCCCTGGACAAGGGTAAGATACTAAAGCAGTAGTTATAAATGCTGACACTGCAACATTTTTGTATTGTTCTTTATTAATTGCTTCAAGGAACTATATAGTAGATTTAATAACGGTTTTCTCTGCCTTATTGCTTGGACAACTGTGTTTTAAATGGATGAGTGACCTGATTTTAAAATTAGGAAGACTAGAGTGGTACATTTGAGGTGGCAATAAGACATTACAGTAGAAATAGATACTTGTGGAGGGGATATTTTCTATTATTACTAAATTGTTTTCCAATATTCTTGTGAGGCATGTTGGGTTGACAGAGGTCGCATCATGTCAGCCAGTGAGCTTCATGATTTGATTTCAGAATATTTCCAGAGTCAAGAACCTTCTGAAAACTATATAATATTTAGGAAATATTATAAAAGACTTGTTCATATATGCATCCACATCACTTTGTAGTTAATCTTGGGTTTACATGTACATGTATATCACTTGATTTATCTAAATACATGATTGTGGAAAATATGAACTCATTCTACAGGAAAAAAATAAGGTTGGAGCTGAAAAATGGGATCATAGTGAAAATCATATCTGTATGACCTAATTATGGTATAATGACCTAATTAAAAATTCACTGAGTAAACAGGTATGGATTAGCCTTTGCCTATTAAAGCTGATTTGCAAATTTAAAAACAGATCCTATTGACTTTCATGTATTTGTTGTTGTTCAGTCGTTAAGTCGTGTCCGACTCTTCGTGACCCCATGAACCATATTGCGCCAGGCCTTCCTGTCCTTCACTGCCTCCCTGAGTTTGCTCAGTTTCATGCTCATTGCTTCAGTGATGCTATCTAACCATCTCATCCTCTGCCATCCTCTTCTCCTTTTGCCTTCAATCTTTCCCAGCATCAGGGTCTTTTCCAAAGAGTCGTCTCTTCGCATTAGGTGACCAAAGTATCTGAGCTTGAGCTTCATTATCAATCCTTCCAATGAGCAATCAGGGTTGATTTCCTTTAAGATTGACTGGTTTGACCTCCTAGCAGTCCAGGGGACTCTTAAGAGTCTTCTCCAGCACCACAGTTCAAAGGCATCAATTCTTCGGCGCTCAGCCTTCTTTATGGTCCAGCTCTCACAGCCATACATTACTACTGGAAAAACCATAGCTTTGACTATGCGGATCTTTGTCGGCAAGGTGACATCTCTGCTTTTTAATATGCTATCTAGGTTTGCCATAGCTTTCCTCCCAAGGAGCAAGCGTCTCTTAATTTCATGGCTGCAGTCTCCATCTGCGGTGATCTTCGAGCCCAAATAAATGAAGTCTGTTACTGCTTCCATTTCTACCCCTTCTATTTGTAAGGAATTGATGGGCCCAGATGCCATGATCTTAGTTTTTTTAATGTTGAGTTTCAAGCCAGCTTTTGCACTCTCCTCTTTCACCCTCATCAAGAGGCTCTTTAGTTCTTCTTCACTTTCTGCCATTAGGGTGGTATCATCTGCATATCTGAGGTTGTTGATATTTCTCCCTGCAATCTTTATTCCGGCTTTTGATTCTTCCAGCCTGGCATTTCTCATGATGTACTCTGCATATAGGTTAAATAAGCAGGGTGACAGTATACAGCCTTGTCGTACTCCTTTCCCTATTTTGAACCAATCGGTTGTTCCATGACCGGTTCTAACTGTTGCTTCTTGGCCCGCGTACAGATTTCTCAGGAGACAGGTAAGGTGGTCTGGTACCCCCATCTCTTTAAGAATTTGCCACAGTTTGTTGTGATCCACACAATCAAAGGCTTTTGCATAGTCAATGAAGCAGAAGTAGATGTTTTTCTGGAACTCTCGTGCTTTCTCCATGATCCAGCGAATGTTGACAATTTGATCTCTAGTTCCTCTGCCTCTTCGAAACCCAGCTTGTACATCCGGTAGTTCTTGGTTCACGTACTGCTGAAGCCTAGCTTGTAGGATTTTGAGCATAACCTTGCTAGCATGTGAAATGAGTGCAATTGTGCGATAGTTTGAGCATTCTTTGGCATTGCCCTTCTTTGGAATTGGAACATAAACTGACCTTTTCCAATCCTGTGGCCACTGTTGCGTTTTCCAAACTTGCTGGCATATTGAGTGCAGCACTTTAACAGCATCATCTTTTAGTATTTTAAATAACTCAGCTGGAATACTGTCATCTCCACTAGCTTTGTTGTTAGCAATGCTTCCTAAGGCCCACTTGACTTCACTCTCTAGGATGTCCGGCTCAAGGTCAGTGACCACACCAGTATGGACATCAGGAACATTAAGATCTTTCTTGTATAGTTCTTCTGTGTATTCTTGCCACCTCTTTTTAATCTCTTCTGCTTCTGTTAGGTCCCTGCCTTTTTTGTCCTTTATCATGCCCATCTTTGCACTAAACGTTCCTTTGATATCTCCAATTTTCTTGAAGAGATCTCTAGTCTTTCCCATTCTATTGTTTTCCTCGATTTCTTTGCATTGTTCATTTAAGAAGGCCTTTTTATCTCTTCTTGCTGTTCTCTGGAAATCTGCATTCAGTTGCTTATATCTTTCCCTTTCACCCTTGCTTTTCGCATTCCTTCTTTCCACAGCTATTTGTAAAGCCTCATCAGACAGCCATTTTGCTTTCTTGCATTTCTTTTTCTTTGGGATGGTTTTAGTTGCTGCCTCCTGTACAATGTTACGGACCTCCGTCCATAGTTCTTCAGGCACTCTGTCTACCAAATCTAATCCTCTAAATCTATTCATCACCTTCACTGTATACTCATAAGGAACATGATCTAAGTCATACCTGAGTGGTCTAGTGGTTTTCCCTACGTTCTTCAATTTAAGCCTAAATTTTGCAGTAAGAAGCTCATGATCTGAGCCACAGTCAGCTTCTGGTCTTGTTTTTGCTGTCTGTATAGAGCTTCTCCATCTTTGACTGCAAAGTATGTAATCAATCTGGTTTCGGTATTGACCATCTGGTGATGTCCATGTGTAGAGTCGTCTCTTGTGTTGTTGGAAAAGAGTGTTTGCTATGACTAGTTTGTTCTCTTGACAGAACTCTATTAGCCTTTGCCCTGCTTCATTTTGTACTCCAAGGCCAAACTTGCCTGTTATTCCGATTACTCCTTGACTTCCTACTTTAGCATTCCAATCCCCTATGATGAAAAGGACATCTTTTTTTGGTGCTAGTTCTAGAAGGTGTTGTAGGTCTTCATAGAACTGGTCAACTTCAGCTTCTTTGGCATCAGTGGTTGGGGCATAGACTTGGATTACTGTGATGTTGAATGGTTTGCCCTGGATACGCACTGAGATCATTCTGTCGTTTTTGAGGTTGTAACCCATTACTGCCTTTCCCACTCTCTTATTGACTATGAGTGCAACTCCATTTCTTCTAAGGGTTTCTTGCCCACAGTAGTAGATATAATGGTCACCTGAATTAAATTCACCCATTCCCGTCCATTTCAGTTCGCTGATTCCCAAGATGTCGATGTTTAATCTTGTCATCTCATGTTTGACCACATCCAGCTTGCCTTGGTTCATAGATCTTACATTCCATGTACCTATACAATATTGTTCTTTACAGCATCGGACCTTCTTTTCGCTTCCAGATACATCCACAGCTGAACGTCCTTTCGGCTTTGGCCCAGCCGCTTCACTCTTTCTGGAGCTACTTGGAATTGCCCTCCGCTCTTCCCCAGTAGCATATTGGACACCTTCCGACCTGAGGGGCTCATCTTCCGGCGTCATATCTTTTAGCCTTTTAACATTGTCCATGGGGTTTTCTTGGCAAGAATACTGGAGTGGGTTGCCATTTCCTTCTCCAGTGGACCACATTTTGTCAGAACTCTCTGTCATGACCTGTCCGGCTTGGGTGGCCCTGCACGGTATAGCTCATGGCTTCACTGAGTTACGCAAGCCCCTTCGCCACGACAAGGCAGTGATCCATGAAGGGGACTTTCATGTATATTTCTTTCAAATTTAAGATTAGAGACTCCCAATATTCTTTTTTCTAACTTTTTCTTCTGTGCAGCCACACCTTCCTACTTGTGCCATTGAGAAAATTTACAGTGATGGCCCAGAAATAGTCAGTAACAAGCACGAATGTTATGTTCTTTAATGTCATCACTCTTTCAGTGTAAGAGAATAGATCTCTTCTGTTTCTTTTTTTTAATAATATTTTATTAAAGTTTTAGATAGACAAAAAACTAATACAAACTAAAAAAGATAAAAAACTGAAGAGAATACAAATAAAATACAAATAATAAAAAATTAAAAGCGCAAGTGGTTAGTTGGTTGGTTGGTTGGTTGGTTGGTATGTATGTATGTATGTATTTATTTATTTATTTAGTATGCCACCATCTCCCCCAGCGGAGTGAGCTTGCTATGCAGTTTATATTCTGGATATTGAAACAGATGTTTAATGAACAGTTGGTCTCCTATACTTCAGTCAGATTTGATACTGGTTAACTAATAGACATTCTGATCACTCTCAGAATAGCCTAACTCAACCAAGGGAATACAAAATATAATAGAAAAAGTTCTCAGTTATTCATAACATGGTGGGCAGGAAGGTGAAGAATGGAGATAACAAGTAAAAACACTGTAGCAGTCAGAAAGATATTTCTCTATATCTTGTATGCCATCAACAATCTTTGTCATCTTCTTTATTTATTACATTTATATCCCACCTTTTGTTCAGAAGCTCAAGGCTGCATGCATAATCTTCCCTCCTCCCATTTTTTTCCCCTTTGCAGCAACCCTATGAGGTGAGTTGAGCTTACAGAAAAGTGATTGAGCCAACATTGCCCAGCAAGCTTTTATGGCCAAAAGTGGACCTGGATCTCCCTGTTACCAGATGAACCCCTTAACCACTACACCATATAGTTTCATTTATTGTTTATTTACAATATGAAGTACAATCCATTGCCCTGAAACGTACTTATGTCCCTGGGTGACCTGTATAGACAGAAGTAATAAGCACATCATAGTAGTTCAGCTTCACAGTTATAAAAGCATCAGCAGTAGAGCCTCAATCCAACCTTTAAAAAATGTTACAGCCCTCTTGGTGAATAAAACGGAGGAAAGGGATTTCTGGTTTTCAGTTTTACTGTTTTTGATTTGGGGTTCCTCGTGGAGCTCCCTGAGGTGAAAGAGCACTACAATCATCCTCATCACCGCCGCTACCACCACCCAAGGTTAAGACTCAGAAAATTATCAATTATTCTGCTGCCTCAATAGAGGTTGAATGTTGTCAATGTTAAATCTCATCTGTCATCCAGATTACATATGCTGAGTTCTTTAACTAAAAATTATACTATCCCGTAACAGAAATCAAGCCAGCCAGATGGAAAGATAATGAGACAATAAGTCAAAGTTTGATCCAGCTGAACATGTAATTTAATATTGAGATAAATAATAAGTCCACGGTCAACACTGAGTATGGCAAATACTGGATCAAATTTACAGAAAAGGTAGGAACTGGGGAAAACACCAGTATGAGAGAGAGATATGAAGATAAAGGAGATGGAATATAAAATCAAATAAGGGGAAAGTTTAGTAGAGTGAAAGTTTAGTACACGAGCAGACTACTAAGTTTGAAGAAAGGGACTGAACTATACATGAGGTTTTTGTGCAAGATAGCACAGGTAACTGTTTATAAAGTCAGATCTGAAGAAGAGGAATAGAGTTTACCCAAGGAATTATAATTTTATGTAGTAGAAGGATTTACTCACTTCAGTGACTCTTGGTAGGCTTACCCTTTTCATCAAAGTCACTAGAGGTGAGGGCTGGTGGGGCTCTATGGGTGTGAAGGAAGCCAACACCTAAAAGAGGAAATTCCAAAATCAAACCTCTCAAAAGGCAATGGAAAACTACTTTGGTGTTGTTACCAAGAAACTGTATGGACATGGCTATAACATTTAAATGAATTGGGGTGATGAAATATGCACACACCCCAGTGGGTAACACACTCATACTTCCTGGGGAAGAAGGTCAGATTTTCTTCAGTAGATAGAGAGATGATCATGATCATGATGATACTGTCAGACCAAAGCTACAAGAAAGTTTTGTTACTAATGGTGCCAGTATTAAAAGAGGAATTCCTCATTTTACAAGGACAGATAGAATTTGAACATGGAACGTAAGAATCATGAACCAAGAAAAACTTGAAATTGTCAACACAGAACTGGATATTAGATGTTTTAGGAATAAGTGAGCATAGGTGAAACAGAATGGGGGGCTTTGAATCAGATTATTACTGTTCAGGAGATACAAAGGAATGAAATGTCAATATATTCTAGATATTTATTTATTTATCACAGGTACTGCTAGTCCTTGCTTAACAATGGTAATTGGGATCATAATTTCCATTGCTAAGCAATGCAGTCGTAAAGTGCAACATCACATGACCACACCACTTAGCAACGGCAGTTCCGGCAGTCCGTGGTTACCGTTATTAAGTGAATCACTGCGGATCATTAAGCGAAGACTTCACATGACTGCAACTTCTGACTTCCTGCTGGCTTCCCCATTGACTTTGCTTGTGGGAAGCCAATAAGGAAGTTCGCAAATTGTGATCACATGATGCAATGGCCAGAACTTTATATTATAAAGGACCGGTTGTAAGTACCACTTGTTCAGCACCATCCTAAATTTGAACAGTTGTTGAACGAGTGGTCATTAACCAAAGGCCACCTGTATAGACTGCTGTAATCCCAAAGGATTCTTGTGATTATGTAATAGATATGTATTTATCTATTATGTAATGGCTCATGTAGATATAAATCAGTTATAAAGTAATAGATTATGAAGTTGATATGTACTTGCCTATAATCTAATAAATGACAAGATCATATCCATTAGTGGATATCTAGCAAACGTCAATATTATACATATAACTGTATGAGTATATAGTGCAAGTGGTCGACACTGAGGAATTCTATGGCAAATTGCAAAATGTATAAATTGCTGCATGAAGAGATCCCTTCTAATTCTGATTCTTTTATACTTTCACTTTTAGCGTGAAGAAATACTGTATGGAAAAGGAGATTATATGTGTATTTTTGGTATAAATTCAGAACTTTAATGTGTTCTTATGGGACATGAAATGTCCATAATAACTATTTCTTCAGGAACTGTCCATTGCTTCATGTATGATACATTTTATCTCCAAAAATAGATTGTGAGGGTTGATTAGATTGGAAATGGAAGTGGAATAGGGCATGTATACATACATACTCACAATTCTCTTGCAACCTGTTCTGTCCTACATTGTGAGTTGTATCACCTTCTATATTCCTAGGCAAAATGGAGATTTTGGAGTCAAAATACTAAAGAAACAGAACCACACAATCTCCCCCAGTTTTCCAGTATAATTCCCTGTAGTCCATTATCTCACCCTCCCAGGCAATGTGAAAAGCCAGTAAAATTCAGTGCTCCAAGTGTCATACATACTAAGGCTAGAGGGCATTTAGAAAATCAAACATTTTTGATGTTCTTTTTGGTGCTTCCATTTATCATTTGGTGTTACAGTTTACTAGTTACTACATTATGGTTGCTACTTCTTAGGTTCCTAGTGCAGCACAATAGCCTGTATAAATGGTGTGGTTTTCACATTGGTCTTAAGAAGCTGGAGTCTTAAGAAGGAACTAGCTTTAGACTTTTCCCTGGATAATATATGGCATTTTAAAGATTCTAGTCGAAGACAAATGCAGTTGAAATAAATACTGAAATATTGCAGAAAAGAAAACAAATATCCTTGTGTCCATTAAGATTAAAGATGCAGAGGGAATTGTGGAGATACAGAGTAATGCAAGGAAAATGCAGAATATGTATTTGTCTCAGTCATGAATTGATCCATAATCCTGAGATAATATGCACTGCTTTATGTAAGATTTGTTCCGGTTATGAACAGAAATTCTTTAAACTGGCATCATAGAAAATGTATAAACATATCTTCGCTAGCAGGTGTGCAATGTCATTACAAAAGGGAAATTGGAGGCAAAGAAAGAAATAAAACAAATGAATATTGTATATCATTTGTCAGCTTTTTTATGTCATGTTAAAACCTTCATTAAAATGTGAGACTGCAATTAGAGACTCCAGCATAAATCTGACTCTGCAGTGAAACTAATTAGACATTTAGGTGATCATTCTTGTATTTATCATGTTTGCTGCACTGCCATGATTACACAGTAATTTACATATTTTCCTAAGAAGTTACACAAAATTATTCATTACAATTGATATGAAAACATTTGATTTCCCCCCCCCTCACCACTACTATTCCCCGTAGAAGAATTTCAGCATTTCTTGTGACTCAGAGATAATAAGATTTTGTTTGGCCTTGAACAAGCATCTCTTTCATTTGTAAACAAGTATCAATGCTACATTGGCCACAATTTACATGATATTTTGAACTGTGTAATAATTGGTGTGAAATGCGGTTTTGCAGTGCTATTCAGTAAGTTCTTTTTCCACTTGTTTGTAGTTCAATCAAATT
This sequence comes from Liasis olivaceus, assembly GCA_030867105.1. Lineage (NCBI taxonomy): Eukaryota > Metazoa > Chordata > Lepidosauria > Squamata > Pythonidae > Liasis > Liasis olivaceus. Next base: position 21,966,437 of record CM061348.1, on the reverse strand, counting down.
TAATTTTTTTATCTACTTCTCCAAAAGTATCTAACTGAACAAAATCTATTCTCCCCAGGATTTCTTCATGTTCTGCTGAATGGATGAGATCCTAACTTGCCAAGAGTATTGTTACCTGGCCTGTTACCACCCTTCCTAAATTGTACTTGTGATTGGCTCAGTGTTTGCCTAGTTCCAATACTCTGATCAATGCCATGAGGCCAAAAACAGCACCTTGCTTGCATAGTGAAAATTGGCATTCTCTATACTAGAAGGAGGCTGGAAAGCATGTAAAGCAGGGTACTTTCAGAAGTCCGCCCCCCCTTCCATAACCCCCCTTTCTCTGCACAAAGGAATAGACATGATACTACTTGGGAGACAGACTATGACAAATATGGAGAAAATATTAAAGAGCAGAGACATCAGAGTGACAAAGGTATCTATCGTCAGGGCCAGGGTGTTTCCAGATGTAGTATATTCATGTGAAAGTGGAACCATCCATCTGAATGTGGAAAAATTAACACCTCTGAATTGTGGTGCTGGAGAAGATTGTTGAGAATACTTTGGACTGCCAAAAGAACAAATTATTCAATGTTGGACAAAGTAAAGTCAGACTGCTCACTGGAAGCACTAATAATGAAGCTCTAGCTTAAATATTATGGACACAGAGTAAAGTAAGAATCTTGAGAGAAGACCTTGATAGTTGGAAAAATTGATGGCAATAAAAAAAGGGACAGAAGACACGGTGATTGGATCACTGATGATAGAAAACATAAGTTGACAAGAACTTACAAAAACAGTTACTGAAAATCCTACTGAGATGATGTCCATCAGGTCATGTTGAGTCGGAAGCAAAAGAACAACAACAAAATTTAAGCCAAAAGTTGAAAACAGGTTATATTACATATGCATGTATACACAGATAGAACTTCTATACTTTTCATATTTTTCTGCTGTTGATGATGAAATAGACTAATCTTGAGACATGTATTATGGCAGTTTTATATTTCTATGTCTTTTGTTGTAATATATTTCATTATTTTTTTTCTTCTACTGTAACTTTAAGAAGAAAAGCTTCTTCTCGTTTTCCTTTGTTTTACTTGTGGCTGTGCTGGGTTTTAGAAAAGCACAAGTCTACCTCCATATTTTCTTCTTTCTTGTTCCTCTACAGTTGAATTTCCTTCCCTGCTTTTCCATTGTTATTCCAGGCTAAAGGACTTTGCTGCATTTCTCCCAATTCCAGGCTCATTTGTAATTCCAGTATTCAAAATTTATCAGATCCTGCTGAAAGAGGTTTTTGCTTAGAGTAATAATTGACAGATCCCGTCCATTATTGTTCATTCTGCTAAAGAATCCCCTCATTTTTACCCCTCCCTTCAGTCCAGGAAGGAAGAAGAAATAGCAGTTTTTTTCTTCTTTCTGTTTGAAAGCTTACTGATGATTTCCCAGTATTCTGAACTAAGAACTTGGTTTTGCTTTCTTCTTATTTGCTGAATTCCTCAAGGAAAATATAAAATTGGCCCTCAACCATTTAGCAAGTCAGAGAAGAATATTCCTTGCTCAACAGAGCAAGTCTCTCTGTCTCTCTCTCTCTCTCCCCCCCCTCCCTCCCTCCCTCTCCCTCTCCCTCTTCCTCCTTTTATTTTTATCAACAGGAAAATACTGCAACCAACAACTTTCCCCTATTTTCCTTTTGTTGTTATTGGTTGGAAAAGAAGGATCCTTGCAATCCATTACTCCCTGTCCATCTCTCCCCCCCACCCTTTGTTTCTTTATCCCCAAAATGTTACGCTAGTTTCCATTCCATGTAAGTCAGCAAACATATAATTCTTTTTCTTTTTCCTTTCCTAAGTAACTTCTTCTGTGTATGATCTTTTCTTAAATTTTCCCTACAAGCTCATCTTCTTGTAGCTTCATTTTTGGGCTTCCAGAATGTATGATTCTGTTTAATATCCAGCCATGTCCAGGTTCCAAAGGATTTGGCACTGTTGCTATATCTAAACATCAAATCTGGTTTGATGTGTTCTGATTTGAATTCAAAATCATGTTCTATTCCACATTATTGCCTGCAACTGTGCATTATGAAGAATAATGCAGAATGTACAGATATCCCAAAACTGGGTATCTTTACTATGCAAAACTCACTATCAGAATGCCATTTACAGTTCTAACCCATGATGCTCCCGCACTGGTGTAGTAACTGGTAGTTCTAGCCCACTTCTACCACTAGTGATGGTAGTTACTGCAATGTGACATTCATTCTAGTGATTTTTTTGCTGAGATTGTTTTTTAAAAGTTGTTGGTGATATTATTGGATTTTGGAACTAGGTAGTTGCAGGCTCTAGCAACCAAGCCATACACTGTTACCTCTAATGAAGATAAGGGAGTGATGCATACTTGAACAGGCCTTGATGTTATTTCATATTCCCCTTAATCAATCACGTTGACATTTTTCCGTAATATCATTTCAAACACTAAAATATAATTTAGCAATGAAAGGGTGTAAAAAAACCCTCATCCTAAGTTGATCTGGCAGCCATCCTTTAAATCCATATTGGTGACTTTATGTTTGTTCTAAAATACAAAGATTAGTATTGCCTGATCACAGGGGAAGCTGGTAAAATGGATATATTCATGCTTTTTTTCCCCCAGCCCAGAGCTATAGAGTTGAGATGCAAGTATAAATTAAACATGAGCTGAAAATAAAAGCTGGAATACTTAAGAAATCCTCTTTGGAGAAGAAAGGTAGCATTCACTTTTTAAGAAATGTGATACTAATTATTTCAGTCACATTCCAGCATAACTAAGAAACAGAATTCAGTGGGGATGTATAGATGAAGGGATGTGATTAGACAGATAGAAACAGGCTTGAATCATTTCTAGGAGCAAGTAATCATTCTACTCTTGTAATGATCAAGCCACTAAGAAAGATTTAGGAAAGACTACACAAGATACACATAGAAGGAACTATTTTGGTCTTTGTTATTTACATTATACTTTATTGATACACACTGTAGTATAACCAGGTACATCTTTATACTTTATCCAGATGAATGTTTGCCATTCTTCTACAATGGAGAACAATATTGTTCATTAGGGATGTTTCTACCAGCACTCCAATGCTGATTAGTGTTCCAGGATACAAAGTAGTTCTGTGTCCACAGCTTAAAAAGATTTAGAGCATAAAGGGCCTAGGCCCTTGCAATAAACAGGAAGATTTATCATACTCGCTCTGCCTGTAGTAAGTAGAGGAACATCATTGGTACAAGATACATTACTAAAAATCTTGTACTACTGAAAATGCACCTGCAACGTTAGGATCAACAGTCTTGCAATGCAGCATGATCTATCAAACACCAAACATGATCTATCAAACACCAAGATACTTTATTAAGTATTAAGTAACCATCCCTAAAATTTCTCCAGAATAATCTGTATATTGAAATTAAAATATGTGCGTCTAGCTAAAAATAATTTATCCTGAATCTTTTGAGAAGAGAGGTTAAAAGATTATAACACTGAAGACAGGATCAGTAAAGAGGAGAAAACAATAGGCTAGTACCATCGTAAGGAAGGTAGGCCATATGCTCTGCGTGCAGTCTCCAGTATGTCCATCGAACAGGATCTCGGTCATCCGAACTTGTCCAAACATGCAGTGCAAGACTGATGAATTAATGGTCTAAGTCTATGTAAGATTGTTCCTTTTGTTATATCCTGAGAGGTTAAAATTATTACTTGTTTACTTAGTTAATTTATATCTCCTTCTTTCCCAGGAGGCCAAGGCAGCTTATATGACAATTTCTATTTATGTTATCCCCCACCAAAACAATCTTTTTATATTATGCATTTTATATTTATATATTGTAGATGTTTAATGTTAAATGGGGGGTGGGGCTTGGTTTATTGTTTGATTTTATGCTGTACTCCAGCCAGAGTCATATTCTTTGAGTTGGGCGACCTTATAAATCTTATTAATAAGTAAATAAATAAGCTGGAATATAGGTTCAACTGACCGATTGGCCTAAAGTCTCCCAGTGAATTCCACTGGACCTGAACCTGGAATTCCCCACTCCTTGTCCAACACCTGAATTACTACATCATACCAATTTATTTTTTAATATTTGTGATTTCTTACAGTTTCTATTCACATTTCCATATTTGCAGTACTGAATAGTTGCTTTTTCCCAAAGAGACATTCTTATACAGACATTATTAATATGCAGTGTTGGACTTTTCTTGTTTGCAGATGAATGGATATTTCCTGACAAAGAAAGTTCTCAGCTGGAGTCCAGCAATCTTTTACCAATAGCCTGTGAAACATCCCCTGACCTTTCAGCCTCTGCACCAAGTGATGACCAAACATGTGAAATCAAACAAACACCTGAGGGCCACGAGGATATTTTCATCTATTCCTCAAAACCTAGATCAGCGCCTCATGGAAAGCCCTTGAATCTTTCTTCAGAAGATTGCAGTTTTTCTGTGGATTTGAAGGAAGAGATTAGCAGGGACTGGCGAGGAGCTCAAATGGAAGATGATTTCTGTGGAAATGAGAGCAATGGAGAGGTAACTTGATTGGTTGGGTTTAAAGGCTTGCTGTTATTGTGCTATATTCCCACTGGTGGTACACTGCCATTCCTCCTCAGGTATGGATATGTGTTAAAAAGTGATGTGTACATGTGTGTGTGTGAAAGAACAAGGAAAAAAGTCTTCACAGAAAAGTTGAACTACTAATTAGAAAAGTAATTATACTGTGGTGGATAGGGCATGGGTCTGGGTTCAGGGAGACCAAGGCCAGTTTTGGAAAGCTAATTGGAAGGCTTTGGGCCAGTCACTGTCTCTTAGCCCATCTTACCACAAAGGGCTGTTTTGTGGGGCAAAATGTGAAGAAAGGAGTATTATATTGGATAACTTGAGCTCTTGGAAAGGGAAAGCAGGCTAGAAGTCTAACAAAAACCTAGTTACATATGAGCAGATAGAAATAGATGATATGGCTCTATTCACATAAAGCATTAACATGGTTTAAGTAAGTTTGCTGATTTCACACAACAAGCTAAACTAACATATAGTTTACAAATCACAATGGCAAAGCTTAAACAATACATTGATCAAAACCAAATAGATCACATTGTGGCTTAGCAAGAAGTGAATGTGGTATATATGAGCTATAAGAGGAGGAGATAGTAGTAGATTAGAATAGGTTCATAAGATATATACATATCTTATGGTAGGAGCATGTGGTGGTGGTAGGAGTACTTGGGGATATGACTCCTAAGCTGGGAGAGTGGCTCCAGCAGATCCCAGGAACAACATCAGAGCTCTCTGTCCAGAAGACTGCAGCGCTAGGAACCGCAAAGATACTGCGCAGAACCCTCAAACTCCCAGGCCTCTGGTAGAGGACCCAAGATTGAGGAAGACACATACCACCCATAGGGGTGAAAGGGGATTTTATTTTTATTTTTTTTATAATATCACTTATATAATCTGAATAACATCTTCTCACTCCTCTTCAGCAAATAAAAAGTACAAATAGTTGAATAATTATACTCCTATAAAAATTTATAAATAATAATAAACTTATATTTAACCAAAAGCTTTTGTGGAAATCCAATGTTTTTATATAATTTTCAACTATCTGCAGTCCATTTCAAAACAATTCAAAAAGTGTTTAGGGAAAAAAAATCCTGTTCCTCCTCAACAAAAAACCTAGTTACATATGAGCAGATAGAAATAGATGATATGGCTCTATTCACATAAAGCATTAACATGGTTTAAGTAAGTTTGCTGATTTCACACAACAAGCTAAACTAACGTATAGTTTACAAATCACAATGGCAAAGCTTAAACAATACATTGATCAAAACATGGGATTCCTGTATACAGAATGGATGTTGTAACAGCCTTTACAACCCAATACATGCCAGTAACAGTTTAAAAAGCTTTCCATCTGATATGAACATCTGTCCAGAATAAGTAACATAAATAAAAAACATCTTGCTGCTAATTCTGGAAGGGAAAGCATACTGAAAATATTGTTCGCTGTCCTCTGAATTAAATAATGTTCCTAAATGGACAGTTCTTTCAAATTTCCAGTCTTTGATATATTAAAAAAAAAGTGGAATTGTTGTTTAATTCCATTTAACAAAAGTGCAGGATTATAGGAAAACAGTTAATTGAATAAAATGACTTAGGATAAATTGTCTACAGCTTTCATGTTCTTTTTTTCTTCTTTTTCTTTTTGGGTCATTTATTTCTTTGGCCCAGCTCCTCTTCTAAACTTTAATAAAAGGTATAATTTCAGCTAATTCATCCCTGCTATTTTAGAATATATTGTGTGCTATAGATAAAACTGCAATAATATGCAGACAGAGCCATTTCTTTTTTCAGAGTGAATATGACTAGAAAAAGTGGTTTTCGAAAGAAACCCTTCGCTCTTGTTTCTTTAAAGAATGGGCAGCCCCTGTGAAAATGTGATTAATGTGAAAAATATTGATCCTTAAAATCACCGAAAAACAGCCAATCCTAACTCTTTTTGTAATTATAAAAATTATTTCTTATATTGAATCTTTTCCTATTGACTTCCTTTTGTAGAGAAAAAAAGGAAAAATTAATGCAATTGTTTATTTCCCTGAAAAGAATTGCTAAATAGAACCAGTGGCTAAACTCTGGCCTTCTTGAATCTTTGTTTATTTTTTCACTTTAAAACTATCTGGTTTCATTAGTGTTACTATGATGCCAGGATTGCAGACTTAAGCCAATTAAGGTTGACATAATGAATACTGAAAAGGCTTGGACATTATTAATGTATGTTTGTTTTTGGAACTTGGTTAAAGTATAAAGAATTTTTCTGCGCTCTGGCAAGACAAAGCCAGTTTTGGATTATGAAAACCACAAGTTTGCTATCATATGATATAATACTTTTTCCTCATCTAGATATTTGTCTTGCTGGGGCGGGGGGGAGGTTCTTCTGGACTTGCAACTGCTGCTTAAAAAGCAGGTGGCAGCTGTGGCCAGAAGGGCCTTTGCACAGGTTCATTTTGTGTGCCAGTTGTGCCCTTTTCTTGACCAGGTGGCCCTGCAGACAGTTACTTATGCCCTTGTCACCTCACAATTGGAGTATTGCAATGTGCTGTACATGGGGCTGCCCTTGAAAACCATTCAGACACAATTGATACAAAATGCAGTGGTGCAAGCAGTAATGAATGTGCTCTGGGACTTTAGAATTCAAACAGACAAGCACCTGCCTGACAACACCTCAGACTTAACAATTCTTGATAAGAAAGACAAAAAAGTCTGGGTAGTGGACATTGCAATACCTGGAGACAGCAGAAGAGAAGAGAAAGAACTGGAGAAAACCACAAAATACAAAGACCTGCAAATAGAAGTAGAATGACTATGGCAAAAGAAAGCAAAGATAGTACTAATAGTTATAGGCACCTTAGGTGCAATCCCAAAACATCTGGAGCACCACTTGAACACCATCGGCATTGACAAAATCACCATCAGTCAATTGCAAAAGGCAGCTTTACTTGGAACACCTTATATCCTGCGACAATACTTTTAACATGATCAAACAACAACGTCTGCCTATCCCAGATCCTTGGGAAGGACTCAATAGGTGGATAAAAATGCCAAATCCAGTCTAAACATCTAGTTGATTGTACAACCATCATCATCATCACCATCATGCTGATGATGAAGAAGAGGAAGAAGAAGAAGAAGAAACACATTGACTTGGGTATTCTTTGGCTTTCTCAATTATCCAGCATGCATCAGCACTAATGTCTTGTGTTCCTTGGCCTTTTCTAAAGCCATCTAGAACACCTGACATCTCTTTTTCCATGTAGAGCTCTAATCTGCATTGCATGATCCTAAGCATTGTTTTGCTAGCATATAAAATTAAGGATATTGTACATTAGTTTGCACTCTGTTAAATCTCCTTTTTTGGCATTGGACTGTAGATTGACATGTTCCAATCTGTTGGCCACTATATCATTCTCCAGATTTGCTGGCATAGCTTGGTCCGAACCTTTACTAATATTTCTTCTGTTGCTTGCCATATTTCTGTGGATATTCCATCAGTTCCTGTAGCCTTCCAACTTGGTAAGGACCAGAGTGCTGATCTAAGTTCATATTATAGTTCTGGAGATTCTTGTAAGTAGGGAATATCTTCTAAGGTATCTTGGATGTTGACATCTGTACAGTTTCAATATATTCCTGCGATCTTCTTTGAATCACTTACTATCATTGGTGTCCTTTAGAATACCAATTTGAGGTTGCAACCTCCTTCTGAGTTCAGAGATCTTTGGAAAGACTTTACTTATTTTTCCATGTCTGTTTCCATCTTCCATGTAAAGACATGTTTATGTTGCAGTACTGCTTCTCATGTCTTCTAACAGCTCTCTGTAACTCTTGTTAAGTTCCTTCCTGAGGTTTTTTTTTCTTTCTTGGCTTTGGCTTCTCTTCTTTTCTTGAAAATTTCCATAGTTTGTTCTGACATCCAGTTAGTTTTCTTCTGTTTCTTCATCTCTGGCAATCCCTTTTTCCATTCATCCTTAATGACTTCTTTAAAATCATTCCACAGTTCCTCTAGTTCTCTATCAATGAGGTTCAGGACTTCAAAGCGATTCCTGATGTTCTCCTTAAAATGGTGGATATATGCTCAAAATCATACTGAACTACACCGTTGACTTAGCAGTCCCATGAGAGTTCAGAATTGTCATCTCAATGCAGTAGAGACATTTCCCTACTTTGAACTAGTTGGTTTTCCTCTTCTCCTTTAGCTTAACTTGGAGCTCGCACATGAGCAGTTCGTGATCTGTTCCACAGTCAGCACCTGGCCATATCTTTGATGCTATAACTGAGCTCCTCCACTTCCTTTTAGCAATAATATAGTCAATTTTGTTTCTGTGTATTTCATCTGATGATGTCCATGTATACAGGCATCATTTTGGTTGTTTGAAGACAGTGTTAGCTATAAAGAAATCATTGGAGTGGCAGAGTAAGTCATTCTTCTATACTCCTGACATACATTCCCAGCATTCTTCACAGGAACACACATCCTTGCCATGATGAGGGAACACTGCAGGACTTGGGGGGGGCGGGGGTTGCTCTTGGCCAACAGTAATCAAGTCCTAATCTTTCAGAAGCTTTTTCCTGCCTCTTTTTCCTTTCATTTTCCTCAGTGAATAAGTTGTTTGTCTCTTCATCTCTTAACTATGACTTCTCAACTTTAAAGATCTGGAAACAAAAGAACTGAGTCATAATTGCCTCATACTGAGCAGCACTGAAGAATTCTCTTTTTAAAATTACAGCTCAAGTGCAATCTTTTTTTTTTTAATTTAGAAATTATTGTCTAACTACCCTTCTGTATGTTCTTTCAAGGAATATGGTATGGCAATTGAAAAGTCATATCTGAAGGGAAATCAGTGTCTTTTGTGTACATATGCCATGCTACACTTAATCAGTTCTTAATTGAAATTCTTGGCACTCTTGAATGGGTTATTTAAAAAATACTTAATATGCATAGAAACTGCAGTGTGAATGTGGATAAAAGATTAATGTGATACTTTTTAAAGAAATACTTTTCTATATTGTATTAATTTAGTCTTAAGATATTACTGTAGTTCATACTGTAAGTGATTGTGTGTATAAGTATAGAAAGGCCTGTTTTATTTGTTGCATTTATTTTATCCTGCTTTTTGGTGAATTTAAGGTAATGCACAACCCGTACCATTTCCATTTTTCTAAGAACTCTGTCAGATAGGCTAAGCTGAAAGATATATCTCCCTAGTTCTAGGCCAGAATCTAACCACTTTGAATACTTACCCCCACCACCAAAAAAGAAATCAGCAAAGACATTTAAATAATAGAAAATGTGAATAAAACTATATGTGCCATGGCTATCATTCTTACGTCTGTATTGTTCATCTAAAGAAGAGAGAGTTTGACTGCAGACTAGGTTCACACAGTACGTTAAACTACGCTAAAATATAGTTGAGTCTGTGACTCAGTTTATTATGGAAAGCCAGCCATTGTCTTAGTCTGTTGTATGAACCAGGTTGTCACATTAAGACATAATGTGATCTATTTCTTGGGGCTTTACCATGTTATGTTAATACACCACGTGGATGTTCTTAGCCAAGGTTTAGTAAAATTTAGCATGTTGTATTAACACAACCTAAAGAGAAGAAAAATCCAAGAGAGGGCTTTGGACTATCCCCTGAGAATCTCCTGGAATTATTTATTTCAAGCATTTCTTTTGTTTTTCTTTCATTGCTGATGAAAGAAGCGGGAACTCCAAAGCAAGAAGAAATGAGATGTCCCTGTTACTATTTAAGAAAGATTATACATACATGCACACCACACTTTGTATTTGAATATATACATATGTTCACCATTTTCCTATCCTTGTGCTTTTTCTTTTCCTACCTGATAATGTTCAGAAAGTATACATGATATTTCTAAGCCAAAAGCATATTACTCAATGAGTTTTCCATGTGTTTGTAGCTGTTCTTATCCCATGCCACCCTCCAAGAAAGGAAGATGGGGGAAATCATGATGCTTTGATTTCCCTGTACATGTTCTGATCTTCCCTCAAATACAATACAATGCTGGAAGTAATTGCATTAAATGTCTTTACATCATCCATTCATAACAGGGACTGATTAAAAGGCACATAAATAAAGTTCCTTTATTCAGCTCCTATCATCCCAAACCAGTGGCAACTGATTTTTGTAGATGAGTCAAACAACTAAAGTATACAAGTAGTCCTCACTTAACAACCATTCATTCAGTGATCATTCAGAGTTATGGCAGCACTGAACAAATAGTACTTATGCCTAGTCCCCGAAGTTATGGTTGCTGCAGCACCCCCACACTCACATGATCAAAATTCAAGTGCTTGGCAGCCTGCCCGCACCTAGGACTGCAGGGGCACTTCAACTCCTTCCACCACCACCACTCTGTCTCTGCCCTTTTGGCTGCCCTGCACGCCACCACCTCTGCTGGCCTGTCACCCCCAACTGACCTTCACTGTCTTCTTCCACTACGGACAAGATGCGCCTGGCCTGGCCTTATGTAAGGCAGCTGCTGACCACACCAGGCCGCCTTCCTGAGGCCACGCGTGTCCTCCAAATCACACGCAGCCTTCTCGCAATGCTTCGGAAGACTTCTGAGGCTTTCCCAAAGCTCACGAGAAAGGTGCACCTGCCCTTTTCCAACTTGCATACGTGCTTCTCCAAATTGTTCATGTTCTTCTCATGACTTGGAGAAGCACACATGCAACTTGGAAAAGGGCAGGCATGGCCTTATCATGAGCTTTTGGAAGGCCTCAGAAGCCTTCTGAAGCATCACAAGAAAGCCATATGCAATTTGGAGAAGCACGTGCATAACTTGGAGAAGGGTGGATGAACAAATTCCCACTGTCCCTACCTACTGTCTAGTGAAACCACAGCCAAGGGAATGGGCTTGGCAGAATCAGCGGGGAAAGAAGATCCTGTTGAGCTTGATTCTAGTCTAGCCCCGTGAAGAAACATGAGAGGTGTAGAATAAGTGGGAGGCCTGCCCAGGCTGCTAGTGAAATACCACTATTCTGATCATTTTTTCACTTACCTGATGAGGTGGGGGGCAAGCCCCAAGGGCTCTTGCTTTTGGCTTCAATCACCTGGTGTGGGCCAGGTGCAGCCCGCTCCAGGGACTGCATCAGGTGGGGAGTTTGACTGGGACAGTACACCTGCCAAACCATAAAGCATGTGTCCTAAGTGGATTTCAGGGAGGACAGAAACCTCCCGCAGAGCAGAAAGGCAAAAGTTCACTTGATCTTGATTTTCAGTACGAATACAGACTGTGAAAGCGGGGCCTCACCATCTTTCTAAGCATTAGAGAGCTTCAGAATTACAAGTTTGAAAATGCTGGGTGAGCCTATCTTTAATCCTGAATGAAAAAAAAACTTTAATTATAACCTTACAAATTTAAAGAATCTGAAATAAACAGCAAAAAGCTAAATAAGATTTTGATCTTAGAAGGTTATAAATGGATTAAGGGTCCAAATGGAATTGAAATATTGAAACTTTAGCAATAAGATTTTGGAATTAATTATAAAGTACAAACAGCTGCTTGTGTTAAATAGAACCTGGTTTGATTTTTACAAGACACAACATACATGGACATCACCAGATGGAGTATATAGAAATCAAATTGACTATATTATTGCTAAAAGGAGATGGAGGAGCTCAATTATAGCAGCAAAGACATGGCCAAGTGCTGACTATGGAACAGATCATGAACTGCTCATGGCAAGCTCCAAGGTAAGCTAAAGAAGAAGAAGAAAGCCAACCAGTTTCCACAATATGATCTTGAACGTACAGTCATGTGAAAAAGAAAGTACGCCCTCTTTGAGTTCTGTGGTTTTATGTATCAGGATATAATAAAAATCATCTGGTCCTTAGCAGTTCTCAAAAGTAGGTAAATACAACCTCAGATGAACAACACATGACATATTACTCCATGTCATTTATTTTACAAAAAAAAGCCAAAATGGAGGAGCCATGTGTACTTTCTTTTTCACACAACTGTGTAACTACCATTTTCAAGGAGAACATCACAAATTGCTCTGATGTCCTGAACCTCATTGATAGAGAACCAGAGGAATTATGAAATGAACTTAAAGAAGTTATTAAGTATGAATGTGAAAAGAGACTGCCAAAAATGAAGAAAGAGAAGAAAGCAAACGATGTCAAAATAAACCATGGAAATTGCCAAGAAGAGAAGAGAAGCCAAAGCCAAGAAAGAAAAAAACTCAGGAAGGAGCTTAACAAAGAGTTTCAGAGAGCCCTTTAGAAGAGACAAGAAGCAGAATTACAACAACATCTGTAAAGACATTGAAGATGGAAACAGACATGGAAAAACAAGGAAAGTCTTTCAAAAGATCTCTGAACTCAAGGAGGTTGCAACGTTGAACTGGTATGCTAAAGGATGCCAGTGGACAGAAAGTAACTAATTTAAAGGAGATCAAAGGAAGATGAAAGGAATATACTGAAACACTGTATAGTAGAGATATCAACATCCAAGATACCTTAGAAGATATTCCTTACTTACAGGAGCCTTTAGTATTAGAAGACGAAGTTAGATCAGCATTCTGGTCCTTACCAAGTCAGAAGGCTATAGGAACTGATGGAATACCCACTGAAATATCGCATGCAACAAGAAGAAGAATCAATCAAGGTTGTAACCAAGCTATGCTAGGAAATCTGGAGAACAGCACATTGGCCAATTGATTGGAAGAGATCAATTTACACTTCAATACCAAAACAAGGACAGAGTGCAAACTATCGTACAATATCCTTAATTTCACATGCTAGCAAAATAACACTTAGGATCATCCTATGCAGATCAGAGCTCTACATGGAAAAAGAGATGCCAGATGTTCAAGCTGGCTTTAGAAAAGGCCAAAGAACACAAGACATTGTTGCTGATGCCCACTGGATAATTGAGAAAGTCAAAGCATGCCAAAAAGAGGTCAGCATGTGTTTCATCAATTATAGAAAAGCCTTCTATTATGTTGATCAAGTCAAGATGTGGAAAGTGCTCAGAAAAATGGGAATCCCAGAACATCTCATTGTCCTCATGAGAAAATTATATACAGGTCAGGAAGCCACAGTACAGACAGAACATGGTGAAACAGACTGGCTTCAGGTTGACAAAGGAGTTTGACAAGGCTGCATACTCTTCCCTTACTTATTCAGTCTATATGCTGAATATATATATTAAGGGAAGCTGGATTGGAAGAAGATGAGTGTGGTTTTAAAATTGGAGAAAGAAACATCAATTGCCTGCACTATGTTGATGACACTACCGTGATAGCTGAAAATGCAAAGCATTTGACTAAAAGTCAAAGAATACAGTGAAAAGACCAAACTAATGACAACAAGTAGAACAACCAGCCATAGAATTGACAATGAAGATATCAAAGTGGTGGATAGCTTCTGCTTTTTAGGATCAACCATCAACAGTAAAGGAACAAGCAGTCAAGAAATATGCCGCAGACTAGCATTTGGTAGAGCAGTCATGAAGACCTTGAAAAAGATATTCAAATGCCATGATGTGTCTCTACCTACAAGAATCAGAATCGTGCAAGCCATGACAGTCTATGGAAGTGAAAAGTTGGACTTTAAAGAAGCAGGTTAGGAAGAGTATTGACACCTTTGAACTTTGGTGTTGGAGAAGACTCCTGAGAATACCATGAGCAGCTAAGAAAACAAACCAATGGATTATTGAACAAATCAACCTAGAGTTCTCACTCGAAGCACAAATGACCAGGCTTAAATTATCCTAATTCAGACCCATGTTGAGACCCAGCTCTCTGGAAAAGGATCTAATGCTGGGAAAGATGGAAAGAAAGAGAAGAAGAGGACAACCAGCAGCAAGGTGAATGGACTCAGTTACAGTGGCAATGAGCGCACCATTGGGAGACTTGAAAGAACAGGTTAGGGATAGATCATCATGGAAAAGATCTATCTATGTAGTCACTAGGAGTCAAAAATGACTTGATGGCACATAATCATAATTACTATTTTTTTACCCTTCAGTTAAAAAAAATCTGAAAACCTCTTTATTTCAATAGATTAGTAATTAAATAGAATTTGGCCAGTCTTAATAAAATGAGATACAAATGAAGTATTTTGTCTATCCTAAAGTTTCTTCATAGTTTGGCAAATAAATTAGGAAATCTTCAATGAAAAATCCTTTTTTGTCTGAATCAAGAAACCACATTACAAATTTGGAAAAGGCATTAAGTCTATTATGATTGTCTAGGTTAGAGGAAAAGGATAACTGGTTGCATTCAATATCACATTAAACAATGCTGGTTTTAACCATGGTATGTTAACCAAGCCTAATGGACTGCTTCATGTATAACAATAAGACATGGTTTACAAACCAGAAGGGTTGAATTACTCACTGAGATGAACTAAATTAAAATAGACCACATTATACATAGCATAGTGCGTGAATCAGCCATATAGTTAACTATAGGCTTCCTAGTTTGGCTTCTACCTTGTAAGAAGGGGCTTCCAGCACAACCAAAATACTTATATCAGAGTTTATTAAACTGATATGACAATCTAAATAATATAATTGGAATAGAGAAGATTTCTTCCAAGGCTTTTTCTATTCTGAAAACTTTGCTCTCACTGTTTTTTATACCTTTTAGTTAACAAGAAACTCTTTTCTTCACATTTAGCATGTTTCACCCTCAGAGGAATTTTTGTTTTATCATGACAACAGTTTTGATTTTGAAACTGATTTTTCTTATCACCAAATAAATAGTTGTATAAACAATTACTGTGATAGAAATAAGGCTGGAGTTAGATGGAAATAGACCTTCAGATCATCATTGCTTTCAGGCTAGTTGTTCATAATTTGAAGGTATTAGTTGTGCATGCTTCATTTTTCATAAATATCCTTCTTTTTCTTTATAGAAAATATCCACATAAAAGTTATTATCAGGTAAAAGAAGCAGAATTGTAGCTTTTCTAGTATTCTGGGGAGGCTGGAGAACTTATGGTGATGAGTGTTTAAAATCGTTTATCTTGTCTCGTTTCCTTATTCTAGGATGGTAGCTACATGGACTTCATGCAAGAGACTCATCATCTTCCAAATAACTATTTTATATCAGGATTACCTCAACCAGTGATATCCAAAGAGATTCTTCCCAAAATGACATCCAAGAGTCCTGAAAGCAGGACACACAAAATCTATACCAAAAAAGCTAATGAAGAAATATTATCACAGTGTACAGAAGATTCTGTTGTGATAATGGATAAGACAAATAACATTCAAAGAAGCTTGTTGCCTACTTCTTGTTCATCCCCTGTCAGAAACCTACCTGAACCCTGTAAGGAAACATCTAGGGTATCAAAAGGTGTCTCAACCAGTGCATTAAGAAGTTCCATCAGTAGAAAATCTCTAAAAGAAATCCAGCAGGAGTATTCAAATCCAATAGTCCAAATTCCTGTAAGTATTTTTATAAATCTTGTTTGAATAAAGAGGATATTTAAGATTCTGCATCTTTGCATCTATTAATATCATTAGCATTTTAGAAAGCATTACCATGGGATAGAGCAAAGATCAATTGTATGGAAAAGGAGGAAAACTGCCAGACTGATACATAATGCAAAGATAAATCAATTATAAATTAAGTTTAAAACACAGGGCAAGATACATCCATGGCGAATAGGACTACTAATTAGGATCAAGAATGGTTAGCAATGTAAGTACATAACCTCCCAGGCACACTAAATCTGGCTAGAGAATAAATGTAAGTAAATAGGCCTTAGATTGGAAATATAGTGTTTTTTATAGCAAAAAGAGCAAATATCAAGACTTTTTTTTTTAAAGAAAGCAAACTCTTACGTTGTTTATCTGCCATGGTTTGTCAGTCCATATGCCAGGATTTGTCAGGGGCTGACAAAGGCTTATTCGGGATAATGAAACATTTTCTACAAAAACAACCTACTTCCAATCTGTCCAGTTGTAATTTGGCATTTCTTAGACTAATGACTGAAAGAAGAGGGTAGAAAGATTAATGAATTCCTTTAACCAGTTTTAAATATAACTGGTAGGTCTCTAGAAAGTTTCTAGTGACTAGAGTAAAAGAAGTTTCTTAGAACAATTGCAGATGCAAAAGAATTTTGTTCATCTTTAAGATGATAGGTGTTTCCACACCTGTATCCTGCTTATGGATTTCCTCTGGCTATCAGGTTAGCCATAATATAAATAAGAGATGGAAAAGATTGAACTTTGGTGTGATGTAGGACATTTCTCGTCATACCCCTGAAATATTTGGTTTATTTTCTTAATTGAAATCTTAGAGGTCAGCATTTACCTTTTGCACTACCCTAAAGGCTTATGGAACTGGAATATCAGGTGACTAGTTACATGCCACAGTAAAGTTCCCTTGGAAGAGATTTTGCAAACGCAAAGGAAAAGCTATTTGTTCTCTGACTGAATGCCACGTTTTTTGGTTGAGAAGGATATTTTTTCCAATTGTTAGATTAGTAATAGGCATGGAATTTGACTGATCAGTTGCCTCTCTGGAGTACCTGACTTGGTTTTTGTGTTTGTACCACCTGGGGTTGTCTGCCCTGCAAGCATTATCGCATGTAGTTTGGGTAAGCCAGTAGGGGCTGGAAATGAGCGACTATCTCCTATAATGCAAATTTAACACACCACATACAGTAAAATAGGCAAGTTAATTCAGCTATTCACGCATGGCATTTTCTTCTCATGGGGCTGTCAGGAATGAATAGCATTTTCAAGCAAATTCTACTTGTTAATAATACATACAAAGGGGCAGGCAAAATACCCAGCACCATAGATTGTTGTCCTTTACGTGAAATGTTTAAACCTCCATTGAAATATTTTCTCTTTTGAGCAAAAGAAAGAGGAAAGACTGGCATGAGTGTGCTGAACACGCCCCTTTCTTATTAGCTTGCACCAGCCTTTCTCTAGTATGTTATGATGGACAGCTACTTAGACTTCTCAAGTAGGGAAAGCACTTCCTGGCATGGATAATCCCTAGGGTCTGGTTCAGTTTCAGCTCCTTTGTCCTTATTTTTCAAGTTGTTGTTTAATTCTTCTTCCAATTGCTATCAAACAAAATAGAGGAAAAAAGAGAGAGAATTAAGTTTCATGACAAATGGCAATGGCTCAAACATCTAAGCGGGGGAAAAGGCAAGATTATTGTAGTTTTAAAGGCAAACTTCTGAAGTCAGTGCGTTACCAATTCAGGTTCAGTTTGAAGGAGAAGAAAACTGATAGAATTTCAGTAGCAATCTGTGGGTGAACTCCTAAGATCATTCGTCTCTGCACTTCATAGCATCGCTGCAGCCGACCCCCCAAAAATAATAAATGAAGCGATTGAAGGATAACAGTAAGATAGTGTCATACTCCAAATCCCCAAGCCATCTGGGGAATTGTACTCATGTCCATCTAATTCTCCTTCTCCTGGTTTTATTCCCCACCTTATATTTTATTTACAGCTGCCATGAACAACGTAGTCCACCATTTTATGCTTTTCTTATCTGATATCTAGATTTCCCCCTCTCAAGTGATATGTTAACTAGTCTGCAATGAATAGGATGTTTACAGAGTTTTTAAATGGTTTGTGTTCTAAGAATATTCACTCTGAGCTGTCAGATTCTTATGACATGATTGGACAGTTCAGTGTTTTCCTGTCTAGAATATACAGTATTATTGTAATAGCTCCTGACTTTCCTGTTCCATTTCTACCTGGCTATATCTTTTAATGCAGAGAAGTCAAGGCATGGAAGTTTTGATTCTGTAGGCATCTCAAATAGAGGCCCAATTTTGTCAGTCATCTCTGTCTCTCTCTAGATCCGTGTTTACTCCTTGTTTTGAGTCTTTAATAGAGATTCACATTCACCGTTGAAGTCCATGTACATGTGGTCATGGTCTTACAGCTAACAAATGTTTATTTTCTATTTATTTTGGAAAATGAACATGCCTTCCATTCCTGTAATGGTTCTAGGCAGTTCCACAAAAATACATTGAATACATCATTAAAAACACGAAATATAAAACAGTAAAAAATAAAAAACATGAACATTGTAAAACAAGTTCTGGATAAATAAGTATGTTTCTGTATCATCCTAAATTATAAGAAAGAGGCTTGCTTCAACTCCAGTAACAGTTTGTTCCATAATATCAGTCATGTTACGCAACTGCAGTGTTCTTTTTGTGAGCTTTCCACAGGCAAACTGCTTGACCAGCGTTGAACCAATTGTGGGATTAGAATGACCTCTAGTACCTTTTTGCAGAAATCAGTATCCAAGCAAAGCTTCTCCAGTGAAGCAGTTAACTGTTGGTTAGGAATCTATTTTGAGAAAGATGAGCTGAACCTATCCAAATATGTGTTGATCTATTGTAATCAATTGATTACAGTGGACTGGATCAAAGTAGTTTGGAAGCAACAAGTTTTAAGCCAAAACAAGTAAGTTCTTCTAACATGGATGGGTTTTGAGACCTCAGAAGCCAGTGATGAGTCTGTTAGTAATTATTAGTATATTCACATTTTTTAAAAAAAGAAACGAAAAATCTAGAAATAATTCTTTTATACATAAAAGTTTCCTGGATGCCTGGAGGATTTACCAGACAGTTGCAATTTACAAGCATGTTATAGTTCCTCGACTTTTTCCCTTCTCTTTCAGTACTAGAGGAAAAGGTGAAGCTGTTTCCATCATTGGCTTTTGTGTCAAAGCACATAAGCACTAGGACCTTAAAGAGAAGAACTCCCTGCTAATCCCCTCCTGCATATGATTGGCAAAAATGTTCAAACAACTCTTAATAAAATCTATTTGCTCACTACTTAGTAAACTTTAAGGACTTGCATGCTTGCAATGTTTTATTCATGTTTTAATAGAGTTCTCTATTATTAAGTTCAAATATTTTTAATTAAGAAAGAAGTGCAGTCCTCTGGGTAATATTGCAACCAAGTAGATAGCTGGTAATTAAACTTTTCTGCACATGTAACTAAATTTAAACAATTCTGAATAAATCATTTGAACCTGGGAGAATGCAAATGTCATTATGTGCATCTCTAAACTGGAAAAAAATTATCTTTGATAACAGGTTTTGTCAATCTGTTGAATGTTTAAGGGCTTAATAAAATGCTTCTCATCATAAAGAAAGGATAGAGAGAAAGAGAGAAGATAAGTTTTAATTGTCAGCTGAAGTATTACATTCAGAAGAACCGTGAATGCCACATGGAATTACATTTTGCATTAAATGTCCCGTTGAAAATAAAAAATGGACTTCGGTTTAAGTAGTTTTTTTAAATTTCCAATTTCTATTTGGCTGTCACAAACAATGCAAATATAAACCAGGATTATATCTCAGAAAAGCAAAAAAAAAAAAAATCAGAAATCTCATTTCTAAGTACCATTTCTATGAGATAGTCCATTTCAGAAATTGAAGAAATTTCCTAAAAAATATATTATCAGATTACAGTCCGAATCCTGTGTAGGTCAAGAGTTTCTATTCCTGGAAAAGAAACTGCTTTGTTTCTTCTAGCCAAGGTCTCAGCATTCCGTTTCCCCGGTTCACAGTTTCTTTGTATACTTTCATACAGCTAAGAAAAATGTGTAAAAGATCTGCTCAAATTCTATCCTCCAAAAGCACATACATCATCTTGAGCTGGTTTAAGTTGTTTGAATCCTAGTGATGTATAGTCTTAAGCTGTTGTACCTAACAATGCCATTTTTACTTAATATTATTTATGTTGTCTCAGTAACATAAAAAATAAAAATCTGTGTTTCATAAGGGATCCTCAAAGCTATCATCCATAGTATTGTATATCAAGGTAGCTTTTAAGACTGAACAAGGGAGTAACCTTTATACTTCCAATGTATCAAAAAAATCACTGCCAAATGAAACTTTGTGGATATATCCATACAGTTGCCTTAGCAACAGGACAGAATGTTTTTTTGGTTTCCCGGGTGGGCAACAGCCCTGAAATTGCCTAATTATCGCCCATCCTAGTAGTAACCAAGCCGAACCCTACTTACCTTCAGAGTCCAAATACAGATGAGGCCAGCTAGGTGCTGCCATCCAAATAAGATAAATGAGAAAAATGTTCACAAAAAACAAAAGGGAAGAGATCTGGGAAATTTAAAAAAAGCTTTTACAGATGTAGTATAGCAAGAAAGGAACAAATTACTAGTTCAGGGATGGGATTTACCCATAACTGCAATGTAACTGAGCAATGTAAAGCTGATACATAATACCTCATTTCCTGGAATAATTCCTTTTGTGTTTTTGCACTTCCTACCTACCTACTTCCTTCTTTGTATTCATTATTGATTTTCATATCAAGCCTACACATTAGCTGGATATAATTTCTCCTTCCTTAGGCTTAAAAGTGAATTGTTTCCTGTGAAAAGATGAGGTGAAACAGAAAACCACACTACATGCATTTGGTCTCTGCTTGTGGTATACTTAGATCTGAACTGCATATTTGGCAACAGAAAAGGGATGTAGGTTGTTTTCTTCTGTAGCATGGGATTAGATTACTTCGAGCATCTTTGAGAGTTGGGAAACAGTGATAGATCTCTGTCTATACCCATCGTCATACAGTGTGGAATGCCTGCCTCAAAAATGTTTCCTATGTGGGGGCAGTTTCTCATACCCCACCAGTTAAAGTATGTCACCTTGGAAAGCAGACCTGCCCATGACAAGGCAGACACCCTAGTGCTTAATTTAGCTGACAGCTCTTACCTCCTCAACAATATATGAAAGACCTTGAGTGGAAGGAATGATGCCAGAACTGAAGGCCCATTATAAATTTGACTAGTCAAAGTCTGAGTCCATGTTTTATAGAAACTGACAATCAGAAGTTCAGATTTTGGAAAGATGAATAGTTTTCCAAAACACTTGATTGTAGAGATTTTACACAGAGAATTCATGCAAATCTAGGTATTCTAGAACAGAAATACTGCATTAGAGAAATCTGCAAATCTTTAAAGTCAAATCTACTTGCTTGGCTTTACAAATCTATGACACAATGACTTTCTGGCCACTTCAAATTACACTAGAGGGAATACTACCCAACCTATAATAGGCACATTTCTCTATTCTTTCAATGCATTGTTTTCATTGTATTATTTAAATTTCAATATTGTGATTAAACATGTTGAGTGTACATTGTTATTTATGAACAAAGAGGCTCACTATATGAGCTCACATTTGGATTCCTAAAGAACAGCACATGTGAGGAATTTCTTTCCATCCCCCCCAGTTCCTTCAACCTACTCCTTTTTAAATATATAAAGCAACCCCATTATTGGCTCTAAATCTATATACATCAAAGAGTGTTGCCATTCATGTGTAGAATGGTGTGCTTTGTAGTGCTGGAGAGGAAACAAAGAAGGCTTTTATTCAAATAGCTTTCATAAATGATCTATTTGAATTGCCAAAAGTATGTCACTGAAAACTGAGAATGGCCTAGTACACACCTACTAAAAAAAAAGGAAAATGGTATTTTTGAAGATAAAATACCATTTTCTTAAAAAGAAACTGCCCCTTTTTTAGTTCCAAAACAGCAGTTGCTATATTCTCATTTAAATAGCAGGGTGAACAGTATAGAACTTAGCTGATATTAGTATAGTATTATTAAATTCGGAAGAAGGTGGCGTTTTCTCATCTTTCGTATAGGTAACTCCTGGCTTTGAAGCACAGACCCTACGATGTGTTTCTGATAGATTTGCAAGCTTAAAAAGGGACGGCTTTAAAGTAATTGCCAGGCCTTTAGCAATAGTGCCCACCACAGAAACAAGATTTACCCAGAGTCTCTTTAATCAGGCTTAAAGACAGGAAGAAGGGATTCGATGATAGAAACTTGGAAACAAAGTACAGTGAGTGAGTGCATTACGGTGGAGTCTCCAGGAATTGCCCAAACTCCCTCCCCATGGATTCCCTGATAGACTTAAACAAGTAGGCTGAGATGTCTGTCCTTTGTTTGCCATATTCTGAACAGCCCTCTTTTCTTTCCGAGATTCCAAGAATGCCCCTGCACTAATAGATTTAGGTAAAACAGCAAGCATTTGTGTTTTTTAAATAAAAAGAGCAGAATCTAAGAATTCTGCTAGATCAGACAAACAATTGAATATCCTGTTTCCCCAAGTGGATATAAGCCGGCCACAAGCAGAACATGAACATAATAATCTGATCCCATTCTTGCTCTCCCAGCTGGTAATTCAGTGTATATTGCCTCTGAGCTCACAGCTTACAGAATAAAACAAAAAAAAACCTACTAGATTGCCACAGTAGAAACCTCTGATTACATTTGGGAGCCAGGGGCTTGTAATTGGCTCACCATTGTTATCAGGTGAAATCCTAGGCAATATGAGCCGACCTCCTTTTCAAAGGATTTTAAATTATGGTTGTTACAGAATAAGTACTAGGGCATGAAAATATATGGATAAAATAACACTGACTCCAGATTTTCTTTCAAAAGGCTTTGGGAAGTAAGAATCTGGGTGGGGAATAGAGGGGTTTCAACCTTTCCTTATCTGCAGTTTCTCCAGTTTGAATTGTCCTGTGTAGCTCATGTTATTCTTCTGAGTCTCAAATCTATATTCTGAACCCCATGGAAGGAAAATCAGCTTTGTGAGTCTCATTTGGAATAAAGACATTGTGGGCAAGGGATCAGTTAAACATCCCCTTCACAGTTTGTTATGTTTTTTCCCAGATTTCTGACTCTCAAGGATACTTTCCTTTAAATAAAAACTTGTTGAGGCTATCTTCCACGCAGTTGAACACTGGGTATTTTGAACTCTTGGGTATCTTGAATCACATAAAGCAGGCCATCTCTTTCTAGAATTTTATTCTCTTTTCTTCACAATAAGGCAGAGTTGTAATTTTTATTGGAACATGTGCATTTATCCTCTACTTTTCTTAAAAAACATTTTAAATGTTTTGAGCAGAGGGTATTATTTTGTTTTTCCTAGATGACAGCTTGGGACATATGCCTTGTTTTAGTTTCTTTTTTTTCAAAATACAGGTAGACCACAGTTTAAGAACAAGTTCCATTCCCAAGGTTTGTCCTTAAGTCAAATTTGTATATAAGCCAGAACAGTATTATTATATAATGCTGTATAAGTAGCATTCTGTAATTAACTCGGACCGTTGTGTATTTAACTCGAATTTTGCTACAATAGGCTCCATTCTTAACAATACATCATCTATAAACCGGGTGTTCTTAACCCGAGGACTACCTGTATTTGCGGGGGGGGGGGGTATAAATAAGTTTGGGAATCTATTGAAGAGAAAAAAAAATATTTAGGCAAGCAGAGATAGATTTTTCACTTTCTGTATGCTAGGCAAAAGGTTATTTATCAATGATATCGGATACAATTAACATCCCACCAAAGTCTTGGAAAGGCTGCAGCAGTGTTGAGATTTAATCTGTATATGACGGAATTAATTCTCTGTAGCAGCGTCTGCCCTCTGGAACAAGGTTCCTCCCAAGATCTGGATGGCCCCCACTCTGCTCTTGTTTAGAAGAACTGTGAAGACCTGGCTCTTCACCCAGGCCTTTGACAAGAGAGAGAGAGAGAGACCCTTGCATCTGGCCTGTCACTCTTGCCATCTTTTATCTTTTATTTATTTTATTGTAATTTCTTTGTTTGAATGAGGTGAGCCGCCCAGAAGCATTGGGAGTCGGGCAGCATACAAGTTTAATAAATTATTATTATTAATTAGGTTTTTTTTCTTAATGGAGAAGGAAAATAAAGTAGAATTAATTTAATTAATCTAAATAATTGGTTGTTATTAGTGATCGTGATTGTCAATATTAACCTATTGTTATTTTAAGTATTTAATGGCAAGTTTCCCCAGTATAGCCCAGATGATGTCACTGGAAGAGGACTAGCAATGTCCCTTCCCTTCCCTTCCCTTCCCTTCCCTTCCCTTCCCTTCCCTTCCCTTCCCTTCCCTTCCCTTCCCTTCCCTTCCCTTCCCTTCCCTTCCCTTCCCTTCCCTTTTTGGGAGGCTTTGTGAGGGACACTTTTGCTGACATAAAGAGAAAGTGAGAAAAGAGGCAGATTAGGAAGGTATTGGATAGAGGATAGAGTTGGAAGGAAGATTAGGATAGGAGTTGTTAAGTGCAGGAAAGGATTTTGGAGGAAGGAAAGTGAGAGCAGGAGCAGTAGAAAAGAGGTATGATGGGCAGAGATAGGTATGGCTGGAAATACTGGATTGGCCATTATATAAGAAGGAGACCTCATACACAAGTGTATTCCCTTTTCTCTACCCAGTGGCTTTTACCCTTGGCCTGCTGGCCATATTGTTGGGTATCTTGGACACAGGCTACTCCTATGATTGTAGTATTCAATGCACACTATGATGATGGATGAGTACATAAACCTAGCATGTATTATTAGGATGTGGTTAATGGTGATGTTGCTGTATCAGAGATGTATCCTCTTGGATTTCAAGTTCTGCAGCATCTGCTATCCCAAGGCCAGGGAGGAGCTGTTGTCATGATTATTTGGGAGATTATTGCCATGGCCAGTAGTACTGCCCTGGAGGCAACCAACTGTGAATTTTTGAATGTGAACTTGGGCTGCTACTAGTGTAACTAACTGTCTGGCAGCCTGGCAATGGTCTTGAGCTTTTTGTCTTGGGAGACTTCAGTTGTCTGGGAGAAGAGTCTGTGTTGGCTGTTGTGCCCCAGGTGCCTGGTGGAACTGGGGGGTTTCCAGAGGGTGCTTGGGGATTTTGCAAGGCAGTTCCATTTCTTCCCTGTGGCTCTCTGGAATACGGAGATAGTCAGGGCTCTTGATGAGATTTATCCTGAGAGGCCTCTTCCCAGGCACCAATCCCATGACTGATTCACAGAGGAGTTGCAGGAGATGAAGCCAGTAAAAAGAAATCTCTTGGAGCAATGATGGCATAAAACCAAGAGTGAGCATGGACAAGTATTCATGTCCCAGCCTACATTATAGTAATAGAAACTGTGAATTGTTTCTTCTCTGCACTTACAGCACTGGGTTCTCAGCTAATGACTCCATTCAGAATTCCCCAGATCCTTTCAGAGATGGATAGGTGGGACAAAGCATTGACCAGCTGTCTGAATGAGTTTGCAGATTTCCTTGCAGATGAAGTCATTAATATTCGTTGTGGTCTGGATGCCAGTTTGGCAGAGCTAAGTGAGATGAGATGGATAACATCCTGCAGTGTGATCTGGGATTCTTTTCAGCTTGGGAAATCCAAGAAAATGGATCAGGTGCTCTGTAATATGAGTTCTCCCACCAACGGGCTAGATCTGTGCCCCTTGTGGCTCCTTTAGACTGCTGGCATGGCATATGTAGCCTTTCTGAGGGAGGATGTGATGCCACCTGCTTTAAAGAGGCAGTAACATACCTTTTCTTAAAGAGTTGATCTCTTCTTCCAGCTTAGTCCAACAACTTTTCACCTATATCCATCCTCTCCTTTTAGAGGAACTTTTGCAGAAGGTGCATAGAATCAGCTAAAGAGCATCCTAGAGGAAGTTAATTATCTGGATACCTTCTGGTCAGGATTCAGGCCCTGACATGGAACAGAAATAGCATTGGTCATGCTAATGGATGAGCATTATCAGGATCTGGATGAGTGGAATGCACTGATCCTGGTCTATTAGACTTCTTAATAGTATTCACAATCAACCTTCAAGTTTACCTGCAATGCTTAGAAGTTGGGGGCACTTATTGACATTGATCCACTCTTACCTGAGCAGGCAATTCCTGTTGGTAGTTATGGAAGAACATTTAAACCTGTGGTTCCTCCAATATGGAGAACTATAGAGTTTTGTCCTCTTCTTCCAGGCTATTCAACATCTATATGAAACTGCTGGGAAGAAGTCATCCGTTGATTTGGAGTTAGGTGTCTTCAGTATAGTGATTATATTTGACTGTATATCACCAGCCCAGGCTGAGCCAGTGAAAGCTCTGGACCACTGTCTGAAGGCTATAAAGGACTAGATTAAGATAATCAAAAATAACAAGATGGAAGTGCTGTTCATCTGTTAACAATTGGCATCTGGAAACTTTAGTTCCAGTGATTATTCCAGACAGGTTTGCACACCCCCAAAGGGGTTGATTTGTGACTTGAGGATCTATCTGGACCCACAACATCTGTTTGAACAGCAGATGGAGGCCCTGGCCAGGGGGCTTTGCCCAGTACACCAGTTACAGCCCCACTCAAATGGAGAAACCTTGGCATTGGTAGCTCATTGGTAGACCATCACACAGTTGGACTATAACAAAGGGGCTACCCTTGAAGATAACTCAGAAGCTGCAACTGGTGTAGAAGGCAGCAGTTAGACCTAGTCAGGGAAATCTATTTTAAGTTGTGTTATGCTCATCTTGCAGTCACTGCACTAGGTAATCTTTTGGGCTGAGTTCTAAGTGCTGGATATTAGCTATAAAGCCCTATATGACATAAAGTCTAGTTACATCAGAGACTGCCTCACTAACTCTTCCCATCCCCTTCAATCAATAATGGAGGGCTTGCTGAAGGCGGCACACCTGTGTGAAGTAAGAGTGTGGAACAGACTTTTCTCATAGCAGCCTCTGAACTGTGGAAGACACTGCCTCAGAGGAATGCATCGCCCATGCCCTACAAAAATTTTGGAAGGCATTAAAAATCATCCTTTTTCAGCAGGCTTTTGATCAAAGATTAAGATCCAATAAAAGAGAATATATGCAGCTCAGGGTTGAACTGTGGAGTCCTTGGTGCTCTCTGAGCTTGGTTGTTTTTCTTGCAGCTGTTTCATTACCCCACATTCACTAGCACTGATGATGTTACCTAGTCAGGTAATGGAACGTCTACAAGCAAACAACTAAGCTCAGAGAGCACCAAGGACTCCAAAGATTAAGATTTCAAGCAGCAATCTAGTTCTCCATATGCTTATCAGATTTTTGTTTTTAAGCATTTCTTAATGCCTTGTACATTGCCCAGAGCCTACAGTGAAGTAGATTAAAAAATTAATAAATTGGCAGCAGTTTATGAATATTAATAACTTTTGAGTCAAATCATTGGTCTGGCAGATATTAGTCAATAGTCTACTGTTAGTGGGGGTTTTTTGGTTTTGGTTTTGGTTTTTTTTAGTGATCTCAGATGGAAGCCTTATCCAGCCATATCCCAAACAGGCATTATGCATTATGCATAAAATACATCTTCTATATCTAAGCTGTGGGACTTCTTTTTGCTGTTCCAGAGAAATAATAGCAAAGTATTGGAATTAGTATGAAAATTATGTAGATCCACCTTGTAACAGATGCTCTAGTTTTGTGGAATTCATTGGATTATAATTATTGAATCTTTCAGTGTTCATAGGATAGCCTACTTAAATTCGTTTTAATTTTGCTCTCCTTTTATACAGTACTACTCATAGCTTCTTAATGCTTTTTTCAGTTCCATAAAACTATAGAACAGAAAACTAAGCTTTTGAAATGCAGAGTGTTGTGCATAACTATGCAGTTTTTATGCAGTTTCCTTTCTGTTAAGGTAAAGAAACAATTACTATCCACAGTTTGGAGCACGTGTATCTATTGTTTAATTCCTTGTTTTTCAAATAATACATTTTCACCCATTATAGAAAGATATATGTGTGTTCTTCATATGCATCTGTGCAGTTTCCATGTTTTATTTCAATGTAATCCATAGGAATACAATTGGAAAGACTACCAACCAAGCAACATGACCATGTCTGAACTGCAGATGTTGGCTAGCATGAAAAGGCAGCAAAATGAAGAGTTGGAATATAATGGACCTTCACATGGGCTGAGTGCATCTCAGATCAACAATTGTAATATTAGCATCAGCACAAGCAGTGATGACACAAACACCTGGAATTCATGTCTCCCAGCAGTGAGTGTGAATTGTACCTTCCTCATTGTTTAAATCAGTGCCCTAGCTAAGCCTCCAGTTATATTGAACTCATTTAAAGGATTGTCATTGGTTGGCATACTTTTTTTCTAAATGCTGCAAGGCCCAAAAGGTGTAAATACCAGAATTTCTAAGCAACATACACTCACAATAGATTCACATGGATGAACACTCTAGCAAGTGTTAGTAAGAGAGGAAAACAAAACAGTAACATCTAGGGCGCTTTGACTGATTGGTTTTGGGAGGTTTAATATGGCCCCATAATACAAGACAAGGTTCATTCTCTTTTCCATTCATTTCAATGTCCTGGAAGTTTCAGTTGATACATCATTTTATATTCTGTGTCTTCATCTGTTCAGATTTGTTCTCTGTTGTTGTTGTTGTTCAGTCGTTAAGTCGTGTCCGACTCTTCGTGACCCCATGAACCATATTGCGCCAGGCCTTCCTGTCCTTCACTGCCTCCCTGAGTTTGCTCAATTTCATGCTCATTGCTTCAGTGATGCTATCTAACCATCTCATCCTCTGCCGTCCTCTTCTCCTTTTGCCTTCAATCTTTCCCAGCATCAGGGTCTTTTCCAAAGAGTCGTCTCTTCGCATTAGGTGACCAAAGTATCTGAGCTTGAGCTTCATTATCAATCCTTCCAATGAGCAATCAGGGTTGATTTCCTTTAAGATTGACTGGTTTGACCTCCTAGCAGTCCAGGGGACTCTTAAGAGTCTTCTCCAGCACCACAGTTCAAAGGCATCAATTCTTCGGCGCTCAGCCTTCTTTATGGTCCAGCTCTCACAGCCATACATTACTACTGGAAAAACCATAGCTTTGACTATGCGGATCTTTGTCGGCAAGGTGACATCTCTGCTTTTTAATATGCTATCTAGGTTTGCCATAGCTTTCCTCCCAAGGAGCAAGCGTCTCTTAATTTCATGGCTGCAGTCTCCATCTGCGGTGATCTTCGAGCCCAAATAAATGAAGTCTGTTACTGCTTCCATTTCTACCCCTTCTACTTGCCAGGAATTGATGGGCCCAGATGCCATGATCTTAGTTTTTTTAATGTTGAGTTTCAAGCCAGCTTTTGCACTCTCCTCTTTCACCCTCATCAAGAGGCTCTTTAGTTCTTCTTCACTTTCTGCCATTAGGGTGGTATCATCTGCATATCTGAGGTTGTTGATATTTCTCCCTGCAATCTTTATTCCAGCTTTTGATTCTTCCAGCCTGGCATTTCTCATGATGTACTCTGCATATAGGTTAAATAAGCAGGGTGACAGTATACAGCCTTGTCGTACTCCTTTCCCTATTTTGAACCAATCGGTTGTTCCATGACCGGTTCTAACTGTTGCTTCTTGGCCCGCGTACAGATTTCTCAGGAGACAGGTAAGGTGGTCTGGTACCCCCATCTCTTTAAGAATTTGCCACAGTTTGTTGTGATCCACACAATCAAAGGCTTTTGCATAGTCAATGAAGCAGAAGTAGATGTTTTTCTGGAACTCTCGTGCTTTCTCCATGATCCAGCGAATGTTGGCAATTTGATCTCTAGTTCCTCTGCCTCTTCGAAACCCAGCTTGTACATCCGGTAGTTCTTGGTTCACGTACTGCTGAAGCCTAGCTTGTAGGATTTTGAGCATAACCTTGCTAGCATGTGAAATGAGTGCAATTGTGCGATAGTTTGAGCATTCTTTGGCATTGCCCTTCTTTGGAATTGGAACATAAACTGACCTTTTCCAATCCTGTGGCCACTGTTGCGTTTTCCAAACTTGCTGGCGTATTGAGTGCAGCACTTTAACAGCATCGTCTTTTAGTATTTTAAATAACTCAGCTGGAATACTGTCATCTCCACTAGCTTTGTTGTTAGCAATGCTTCCTAAGGCCCACTTGACTTCACTCTCTAGGATGTCCGGCTCAAGGTCAGTGACCACACCAGTATGGACATCAGGGACATTAAGATCTTTCTTGTATAGTTCTTCTGTGTATTCTTGCCACCTCTTTTTAATCTCTTCTGCTTCTGTTAGGTCCCTGCCTTTTTTGTCCTTTATCATGCCCATCTTTGCACTAAACGTTCCTTTGATATCTCCAATTTTCTTGAAGAGATCTCTAGTCTTTCCCATTCTATTGTTTTCCTCGATTTCTTTGCATTGTTCATTTAAGAAGGCCTTTTTATCTCTTCTTGCTGTTCTCTGGAAATCTGCATTCAGTTGCTTATATCTTTCCCTTTCACCCTTGCTTTTCGCATTCCTTCTTTCCACAGCTATTTGTAAAGCCTCATCAGATAGCCATTTTGCTTTCTTGCATTTCTTTTTCTTTGGGATGGTTTTAGTTGCTGCCTCCTGTACAATGTTACGGACCTCCGTCCATAGTTCTTCAGGCACTCTGTCTACCAAATCTAATCCTCTAAATCTATTCATCACCTTCACTGTATACTCATAAGGAACATGATCTAAGTCATACCTGAGTGGTCTAGTGGTTTTCCCTACGTTCTTCAATTTAAGCCTAAATTTTGCAGTAAGAAGCTCATGATCTGAGCCACAGTCAGCTCCTGGTCTTGTTTTTGCTGTCTGTATAGAGCTTCTCCATCTTTGACTGCAAAGTATATAATCAGTCTGGTTTCGGTATTGACCGTCTGGTGATGTCCATGTGTAGAGTCGTCTCTTGTGTTGTTGGAAAAGAGTGTTTGCTATGACTAGTTTGTTCTCTTGACAGAACTCTATTAGCCTTTGCCCTGCTTCATTTTGTACTCCAAGGCCAAACTTGCCTGTTATTCCGATTACTCCTTGACTTCCTACTTTAGCATTCCAATCC
This sequence comes from Liasis olivaceus, assembly GCA_030867105.1. Classification (NCBI taxonomy): domain Eukaryota; kingdom Metazoa; phylum Chordata; class Lepidosauria; order Squamata; family Pythonidae; genus Liasis; species Liasis olivaceus. The sequence goes on along the minus strand of CM061348.1, from coordinate 21,935,221 downwards.
CCTATGATGAAAAGGACATCTTTTTTTGGTGCTAGTTCTAGAAGGTGTTGTAGGTCTTCATAGAACTGGTCAACTTCAGCTTCTTTGGCATCAGTGGTTGGGGCATAGACTTGGATTACTGTGATGTTGAATGGTTTGCCCTGGATACGCACTGAGATCATTCTGTCGTTTTTGAGGTTGTAACCCATTACTGCCTTTCCCACTCTCTTATTGACTATGAGTGCAACTCCATTTCTTCTAAGGGTTTCTTGCCCACAGTAGTAGATATAATGGTCACCTGAATTAAATTCACCCATTCCCGTCCATTTCAGTTCGCTGATTCCCAAGATGTCGATGTTTAATCTTGTCATCTCATGTTTGACCACATCCAGCTTGCCTTGGTTCATAGATCTTACATTCCATGTACCTATACAATATTGTTCTTTACAGCATCGGACCTTCTTTTCGCTTCCAGATACATCCACAGCTGAACGTCCTTTCGGCTTTGGCCCAGCCGCTTCACTCTTTCTGGAGCTACTTGGAATTGCCCTCCGCTCTTCCCCAGTAGCATATTGGACACCTTCCGACCTGAGGGGCTCATCTTCCGGCGTCATATCTTTTAGCCTTTTAACATTGTCCATGGGGTTTTCTTGGCAAGAATACTGGAGTGGGTTGCCATTTCCTTCTCCAGTGGACCACATTTTGTCAGAACTCTCTGTCATGACCTGTCCGTCTTGGGTGGCCCTGCACGGTATAGCTCATGGCTTCACTGAGTTACGCAAGCCCCTTCGCCACGACAAGGCAGTGATCCATGAAGGGGATTTGTTCTCTATAAATCCACAAAATTTAATAGTCAACTGTTGTTTTCCTACAGTTTCTTGTTTTAATGCTGAACCTCAGATTCCAATAAAAAATGTTTCCAAAAGCTGATGTCAAGATTTGGCACAAACCATGCAGGGCCTCGCATGGGGGATCATAGCTGGAATTAGAATGTTTCCGGTGCACAACAACTAGCAATAGTCTAGTAGTCCAACAAAAAGAGAGAACCTTTATTTACATAAACAATCAGCAAGTTTACAAAACTACATACAGTGATAGGACAGTGCTTGGTCATGTTTGCATCATCATTATCTGCTGCCTTATTTTCACTGCACCTACACAGAATTTGGCCACTGTACATGTAACAGAATGTTTCATGTCAGAAATAAGAAACTTAGCCTAAAACTCATCCTTCTGCCTGCATATTGGTGCGGAAGGGATGTAGAGATCCCTGTCGAAAGTATTGTAGAATGGAGATCTCTGTCAAAAATATTGTATAATAGTACATGCTGTATTATTTCAATCTCCCAGATTTACATGAGCAAGAGCACTCAGCTCACAGTGTTTTAGAATATCCAATAGATGTAAAGAACTCTACCAAAAGCCTACACAACATTTATTTCAGTTCATTTGTTGTTTTTGAACTCAGTAGTTGATCATCTGCCAGAACCAAGAATAATAAACCACTTGGGAAAACTGGGTCTTAAACCAGTAACTTCATCTGCTTCCAAGGCTCACTTGAATCTTAGGCATCCCAGTCTTAAGTCTGAATGATACATTAGATATGCTCTTGGGGCAGCAAGAATGGACTTCAAGCACTTGGTTTGCACTATCTCTGCTGTGTTCTTCTTTGTCTAAATTCCCACATGGGCACCATGTAATATTTGGAGCCATGGTTTGGCCTCAAGAAGTGTTAAAGCTGTTGCTATTAGTTCTTGTCCTTTGGTTAAAAAAATAAAAATAAAAGAACCTCCTAGTAGCCATGGAAGATTTTAATGCCAACTGGGTAATATATTCATCATGTGTTTTTCAAATCTCTATGGAATAGAACACTATTCCTAGATATTTAAAAGGATGGACCTACTCTACTCTACTCTATTCTATCCCACTCAATGATTCTTGCAGTTTGTCTTTTTTTAACAAATTCTTGAATCTTTGATTTTTGAAATTTATAACTAGCTTGTTCTTCTTGCAGTACTTAATTATAGGTCTTACTGCTCTTCTGAGCACAATGGGGATATGTGAGATGATGGCTGGTTGCATCATCTGTGTACGTGTAAAATACAAATATTACATCTTACCATTTGGGGAGCATGAAAACCTTGGTTGGCTATGCCATGGAGTTAATGTAAAATTTAAACAAGGTAGGGCCAAAATACATCCTTGCCTCACTTCTTTCTGTATATTTACCATTTCTTAGAGCAACCCTTCTGGATTGCATCTCACCTTAAAGAGGTATTGAAGTACAGCTTCTGAATTAGGAAGAGAAGATACCTATTGATGAATGTGTTTTTTAGCTTTTCCTGTAATATCATTCTAAATATAAAGTTTAAAAAAAATTAAATCAAGGAAAGCCTAAGGCAGACTTCACTTTATGGCTCTGGTTCTTTATTAAGTGGTACTGTACAAGAGTGTGATCTATGGTTGAATATTCCTCTTTAAATCCCACTTGTTTGTCTCCAACTATACCTTTAAACTCTAGCCAGCCTTGGAGCCTTTAGTTTAAGTGTTTAGCACATCATTTGCTTATTATACTCAAAAGGCTGATAGGTCTATAATTAGTGAAATCTCTTTTATTATCCCCAATCCTTGAGGATATGTCCTATTTGATTGATGAAGGTGAATAAAGATGTATCCACCTTCGTTTTAATTATTTCAGGTAGGACAAAATCACTGTCCAGTGACTTCAGAGGGAGAAAGTGGTGGCCATCTTTGTTCAGCTTCATGTTGGACTCTGCATGTGAGCTTCTGAAATATTCTTTCCATACTTGTACAGAAACCTGATTGTCCGGACTCTTCAGGGCTTTACCGAGACCACTGGGGAAGAATCCCTTTCCTTGGGTGGTTGAATAGACAACAGTCAAGTTTCTTTGTTGGTGTTATTGTTCTCCTTCAGAAGAGGCTTCTGGTTGTTGTTTTTTTCTCTAAGATTCAACAACTCTTGGTTTAGAGGATTCAAAAGAATCTATGGATTTTTTTGAAAGCTATACATACAGCTTTAAATTTCCTTTTAAGTTTCACATATTCTTGATCAAACCATTCCTGATCTTCCCTATGAAAGTGAAGTAACATTTCCTCTTTTCTGTGGCCTGAACATTCCATTGCTAATAAACAAATTATATTACCCTCTATACCCCTCATGGGGTTCTTCTCCTGGTAATTGTAAGCATGTTCCTAGCATGGATAAAGATTTCAAACACTCAGAACTGATACTTCAGCACTCCTTTCATTACACCTAGTTCGAGCAGGAGTATTTGCATTCACCCAAATCAGGGCATATCTTTTGTCTATTCTGCATCACTCATTAGGGGAGAATGTTTTCAAAACTAAAGGGAAGTAGTCACTTTCTACTGGAGGTTCCAGCTCTTCATACTTACTACCAAAGTAAACCGATTACAGAACGTGAACCAAGAATCTGACATATATCAGAAAGTATGAATTGCTTTCCTCTTGGCTGTTATGGGTGAATTTGAAAGTAGAAATCCATAGAAATAGTTGCTGTAGGAAATGGTGAGTTTGGGGGGAAATTCTTCAATATTCTGAATGGATGGGATTCAGGAGAAAAAACAGGTAACATGTTTGGATGAGTGGAACTGAGACAAGAAAGTGTAGAGAACAAAATTTGACCATTGGAAAACATGAGTCAGTGGGAATGATGAATGTCTGGTTGAAGAAAAATCTGTTTTTTTCCCAAATACATTGTTTAAGCATGTCTATTCAAAGGTGTAGATAGCAAAGGAATTAATATCAATCTAAAAGCATGATTGATTTCATTGTTTATGATGAAAGATTTAGAGAATTGGTGAAAGATATAAAACTATTCCGATAGTGTCCAAAGGGGTTCTTGGCAAAAAATCCACACAGAAATAAAGATAAGAAGTAAGGAAAAATGAGAGGGACAGTAGAATAATTGCAGGAAGAGAAAGTATGAGTCAGTATGAAAAAATATTAGAAGATAGATTAATCTTCCAGCAAAATGAATTAAAAGTAGATGTAATGTGTGGAAGCTGCTTCAAACAGAATAAAAGAATTGTGACACAGAGTGCCATAAGACTATGTGCAAATATGCTAAAGAAGAATGAAAAGGATGCATGGTTGGATTGTGAAGTAAAAGAAGTTGTGGATGAGAAAAAAAAATACAGATAAGAGAATAATTGCAAAAAACGAAGACGAGAGAGAAAACAGATTATTGCAACTATATTTTTCAATAGTACCATTCTTATATTTCCTATAGAAGCTGTAGCTTAACTAACGTGTCTCTTTTTCTATTTATGCACTGAGATACAACAAGTTAGTCATTAAAGGACAAAGTAGGTGGACAGCAATGTTTTCTAGCTGCTTTTCTATATGAAAATCTGGATCTATGAAGAAATCTGTTCATTAGACTTTCCCATCTCCAGTTTTTAGTTTGAAACCAATATTTAAAAAAAACAAAACACTTTTTCAAACAATGAATTATTTCAGTTGAAGTAATCATTCCATAGATTTTGGCTCTTGTAGTTTCTTGTAGTTATGGGAGAAAGTATAAATGTCATGCAATGTCAAGTTGATATCCTTGGCAATTGAAATTCTCAGTTTGTTTTCAAGGCCACTGGAAAAAGCCCAGCTAAAAGTGAGGCTTCCTTAAGTTGTCCTGCCCACCACGCATCAGCTGTTTGTCTAGTGAAAAAGTCATCTGCTGTCTAGTGAAAGTCATCTGCCATAACTAAGGGTCTGCTTGTCTCCATTACTCTTTTTCAGAGTAGCTAGGCTAAATGGTTGTTGTTGTCAGTTTGTACAGTGGGGCTTTGTTTCAGAGTGGCTGACTCAGCTCTCTCCTCCAAATTATATATGCAGAGGCAGTAAGAAGGCTTTTATTGCAGCATTGATCTTATTCACATTTTTTATGGATTTTACATTGGAATTTTGATTATTTTACTATGTTCTGTTGGATTCTCCTGATTATTTAGAGAAAAAAAAACAATTCTGTTGTTAAACACAATGGGCTGGTTCATCTGGGAGTGTGTGAATTATACTGTAAGTGCCCCAAATAAGTACATGAAATTTTGATGTTCTAAACCATAGATCCATTTAAATATATGTAAGATTATCATGAAATTTTAAACAATAAAGCATTTAAACTGAATATTGTAATACTTTTCCACTGCCTTCTGTAACTACCAGTTAGAGAATGAGTGGTTACTAATACACAGCCCTTCAGACTGTGGTGCCTATTATAAATTCAGAATTCTCTTATATATCTGAAGGTCTCTCAAATTAAATTATGATATATTTTCTGTTATATGAATATATATTTCAAGTTCTTCTACTCTGTTACTAGAACTTGAATTTGACATTAGACAAGGCATGTTTTCACTTGGTTTGCCACTGACTTTCAAAAGTATGTTACCACCTACAGCTCCAGGACTGATAAAAATTGGGCCCTGCATAAAAACAATATTTCTATGTGAGTGACACAAAGCTGCTATGACCAACATTATTTTTTCTTTCTGTATTCTGCAGTGTACTGTTCTAAGACCTGTATTTTAAAAAATTGATGCTTATTTTTAAAGTTTCCCTTGCTTTGATGGAGAAAATTGTATGTTATGCATACAGTACCTTTCATATGAGAAATGATACAATCTAGTCTTGTTCCAATTAATCCTATTTTCTTTCAGTCTTACTTGCTCATCAGAGCTTTGCTAATTTTTACTGTGTAGATTATAGACAACTTCTCACTAGAAAGCATTGCTTTTGTTCTAGATGTTGGCTGAATTTTATGTAACCTCTTTATCCCTAGGTCTAATCTATGGCAACAGCACCACCAGAAGGCTGTTCTTTGTCTATCATTTATCTTCACTGTGAGTTTTAGAATGTAGGCTTTGTACATTTTTAATATAAATATTCACATTTATGTACAGAGTTACTTTGATCTTCCTCCTGTACTAGGCCTAGCTTCAACAATATGCTACTGCAGCATGATTATCCGATGTCCTCCTTCTAGCTTGGTTGTAGCTTTAATAAAATTGGATGCAAGAGAGGGATTTTCTCTTGAGCTACAAAGGTTCAGAATTCCTATAGGCAAGCAGGCAGAAACAGATGCTTACATACATGAATAACAACAGTGCGCTAAAACTGTACTTTATACTCAAAGATAGTTTACCAAAAATTGAAATGTAATAACTAGGCCTGTCAGAAAAAAATTGCTGAAATATAAATTGTTTAGCAAATGCTTCAAAAGATATAATAGCTTTGCAAATCACATATTATTCTGCCTAGCTGTCAAGTGTAGTAACTTCTTTAAAGTGACTTTTTTGCATTAAATGCAACTCTGAACTCCTGGAATTTGCAAAGAAGAGAGTTGAGGAAAAAAGAGAATGCATCAAATTATTATTATTAATTGTTGGACCATTGCTCATCTCCAGGCAGGCCTGCAAGGGAAGTGTGTAGAAGCACCACCACGTGTAGCCTCTACATTACCCCCAAATCAGTGCCAAACCTCTGCCATCCCATTACACATTCAGGAGCTAATCAGTTTACTTCCAGGTTAGCTGTAATGCATGTAGAAGCATTTCAAGTCTGATTTTCCACTTATACAACAGTGATATTCCAAACACATTGGAGATAAGCCATTTTCCTTATGGTAGGATTTTTTTTTAATACTTAAATCTCGGTCAAAGACCCACATAGAATGAAACAGTTAATTAACTCTCTAAAAGTAAAACAGGAGGACCAAACATAAAACATAAGCTAAAAGTATAATACAGAATATTATTGTCACTATTGTTACCACTGTAAACTACGTTTCTAGGACCAAAAAAACCCAGAATATTATTTGTGTAAAACTAAGGCATAAAGCTAAAAATCTAAGATAGAAGTAGGTTAAAATAAAATAGAACAAAGTGACATCTATCTATATATACCTATTTAGTATTGTTGAAAAGTTAGGCACAGTTATACTATATTGAGGGACAGGGATTGGTTACAAATCTTGTCTTACTAGCAGCATAACAGAATTTGGCAGCATCCAGAAAGATAGAGTTCCTTTGATCAGAAAGCAGAATTTACATGTAGAAAGTATCCAAGTGGCTTGGATATTTTACCAGGTGAGGGGAAATAAATGGATTCTAATATCTGTATAAAATCAGCAGTAGTAAAATGAGGGCAGAAGATTCTACAGCGCCTGTAGCACATGGACATAATCGAGCAGCATATGGAATTTTTTTTTCAGCCTTCCAAAATGGCTGAACGAAGAACATTAAATGGACCCAATGTTAAAGCCCTTCTCAGCTTGGATACTGTAATGTTGTTTAAATATCTCACTGGTCTAAACATGTAAGATTGGCTGCTCAGGAAAACATTCCTGGGACATGGTAGGAATTTTCACTCTGGCGCTCTCGTCCTTCCCCATAGAGGCTTAGCGTGGTGATGCTGAACCTCTGTGGGGAAAATGCTATTTTTCACCACTCACAGTTCTGTTAAGTTTGGGACATGAAGGATCGTGCTATGGCACTTCTGTCCTATTTTAACAAGTGCATGTAGCACTCTTATTTTTTACAACTCGCTAAACAAGCACAGCATGGAAAGGGGTAAGTGCTGTCTGAGTGGCATTTTTATGCTCTCTCTTTGATCAGCAAGAGTACACTAACTGACACATGGGAAGTCTCAGCATTTCTAAGTTACCTCTGTGAAGGACAACTGAGCACTAAACTGGTCTGAAGTATTTCTGAGGTTTTGGAGGGTGAAGCCTGTGGAAGTATGGAAGGAGTCTCTCCTGTGTGGGGGTGGAATGGGGTGTGAGAGAGAAAATGATTACTACTAATTATTCTTTCCAAACCTTGATATTTTGCTTATCCATCACAATATCATGTCATTGTTTCATTCAATATAATAATATATTATCTTACTATTTGAACTTATATTACACAGATGTGTTTCTTGTTATCCCTCCATATTTCCACCATCCTCTTTTTGGAATTTTTGGAACTAGGAAAGTAAATGCTTTACTTTCTGTGAAAATTACACTACAGAATTTATTTTGCTAAATAGTTAATAACAGTTCAGATTTATGTATATCGAAAGAGCACAGGGAAAATAATTGTTTCACTTGTTATTTCTTGTATCTTTCACAGCCTGTTAATCAAGGAAGTCACTATCAGAAAGAAATGAACCCTCTTTCCCATTCCAACCCACGGTAAGTTGCCGCTTACAACTCAGGCAAAACGGATGTGTTGAGAATATTGGAAGAACCAGTCAATGTAACTTTTCTTTGGTGCACTCTTAAATCTTATTGCCAGTTTCTCCGTCTTAGAAAGAAATGTGTATTTCCAGCCTTGACCACACACATCCTCATGCATAAATAGAAATCTGAGAAATGGAAGTGATTGTTGATAGGTGGCTCAACAGTTGAATGTATTTGGACTAGTGCATTCATTTTTAGGAACCACAAACAACAGCAGTGTCCACAGACTGGAAACAAATAAACCGGAAAGCTTTTATCATTGCAAGTCCGAGAATTCAGAAGTGGCTACATTGAACCTAGAACAGCACTTTACTGTTTCAGGAATTCAGTAATGCTCCCCTTAAAAGAGGCAAACATTGAAAAACACTGAATTCTTCTCCAGCTTACCTGAGCTGAAGCTGATTTCTTAACTAAAGAGATTACTTTCTCAAGAAACAGAGGCTAAGATGGAATGTTTACCTCCACAGGACGCTCTCATAACTCAGGCTTACTTCCACAGGGCAAGGGCATTGTGTCCCATTCTCTAGGTTGCCTGAGAGATTATTATCATCAAATAATCTCTTGAGGAAACAATTGCTATGACTATTAGAAAACTTTTTTTAAAGAGCTCGCTCAAGGAAAACCTGTCTTAGGAACCAAAAGCACTTTGCACAAAGACTTTGAGATTAAGAAACTTCTTCTCCATTGTTTTTCTGGGGACTACTTCAAATTGCAGCAAAGCATCAAGAATTTTTCCAAATTTGGGTTAAGTAGTTCTGCTATTTTCAAAGTTAATCTATGAGAACTGGGGAGGATAAGCTTAACTGTAAGTACCCCAACAACCACTGTGCATTGCTCACATTCACTGGGATTTTGGCATTGCTGTATCCTTTGTTCCGCATTTATCCTAATATACCTAAATGTGACAAATAGATACTTCGTGACTCCACTATGGCCTTTGTGAAATCCTGCCAGGATAGTCCCAAAAGCAATTTTTCTGTCTCTAGGGGATGCCTTCCTCTTCTTGTGAAATGGACCTGTATTATAACTTTTCCCGCCAATTCCCCTTCTAACAAGTTCTTTCAAAATTTGCAGGAATTCAGCCAATTGTGTCTTCATCATACCATGGTGGTCTTAACAATCATGGTTCATTCTGCTGTTACATCTTCTTGTGGAATACCTGGTCCACCCTACTTTCTCATCATTCATCAACAGCAAGTTTACCAGCTGGACCTCAATTTTGTCTGTGTCATAGTATGAGGCTTGTTGGCAACTACCTAAAACTAAAAATAATTCCTTTTGAGCATGATTCTCATAGTATCCGTTTAGCAATATTATTAAGAAGAGATGGATGGGCTTATGAGAATTCTAGCAACTGAACTATTTTCTATATGCCTGGGTAGATTAGGACAGACAGGCCTGATTTTCTTTCTAAGAGCCTCCTGTGATTGATCCATGTCACCCTTCCATTCCAATCACAGGACTCATACCAGCAGCTTTCCATTATACAATTAAATCAAACTTGCCTTTCTGTAGTAACAATTCAGACATATTCCATCTGTTTTCCATACTCTAAACATTAGACAACAAAGACTGTGAACTTTATAAAGGTTCTACTTTTCATTTCATTTCTTTTCATTTCATTTCACCTTGAGGGTCCACCATCTTATCTCCTGTTCCATGGTTTCTCTTTTTCTTTCCCTAAAGTTTAATCCGTCTTGTTGTGTGAAGTTCTTAAATCTTTTTAAGTTCCCCTAGTGTAGAATAGCTTCTAAATCTGCTTATAGTTGACACTCTTACTCACTGGCATTGCTTCTTTGTTTGATGGTCTTTTTCTTGCAGCTCCTGATATAATGCTTTCTTTGTTTGATCTGATAAACTTTCATCTTCTCTCATCAGCTGAGATGTAGCTACTCATTGCTCCAATCTTCTAGCTTTTTCTTCAGGCAAATGTATAAAAAGGTAACATTTTCTCTGAATTGAGCACAATTTCTGGTGACTTCATGGTCACATCCATGTAATTTTCTTAGCAACAATAGGGAAGTGATTAGCTTCTTCTAGTTTTCTGGTAGGAATCCAAACATACCAGAACTGCCGCAGATCACAATTGAAAAGTCTTGTCTCTCCGGCCTTACTTATGTGTTTTTAAGCACTAGTAGAACTTTTTTATCTCTCACTAATTCATTCTTAAGTTCTCAGATTGCTAAGTAGAAGCTATTGATGTCAAGGAAAAGGACTCCCTCTTTAACTCAACTACCAAACTCCAATAGCAAATTCCTGTTTCTTCCTCCCATCTCTCTCCAATTTTTCTGCAAATTCAGAAATCCAGATGTGGCAGCACATCCACTGACTCTCAGTGTACGGAAGAATGACAAGAAAAGGGGAGAAATTGCTCTTTAGCCACCAATTACCTGATTCCATGGAGATGATCTGTGGGGTCACAGAACCATTGAGGGGAAGGGAAGTAGGGCAAATGGCTCTCTAGCCACTCTTCCCTGCAGTAAACCTGCCCATCCCACCCTCAATGGGTACTACAGACCTGGTGTATGACACATGCATTTTTTGATGCATGCGCAATGGTGTCCTGGAAAATCACTGAACACATGGAAATACACACCAGCATATTATGCTGTACCTGATCCACACAGGGGCAGCCTTACCACAAGGGGTGACATCTAAAGAGCCACTCTTACTCCCTTACTTCTCTTGCCTTCCAGGAAGCAGGGAAGAGAAGGAAATGGGAAGGAAGTTGGTCTTTTGCCAACCATTATTTTAACTTGTTCCCCTCCCCCACCCCCAAAACCTTGCATAGGAAGACAAAGTTGAGGGAATTCTTTAGCTCTCCCAATGCAAGGAAGCTGCAATTCTTGATATATGGGGGCGGGACTGGCAGCTTAGTGAGGATAGCTAAAGAGCCCCTTGCCCTGCTTCTCTTTGAGCTCACCCATCCTTCTTATGGATCAGGTGCTCCAGTAGCCTCTTCCATGGAGGATCAGGGAGCTTTAAGAGATATGAGCAGCTATATAGTCACCTGCTTTATTGGACAAAATACACATCCAGCCCCCTACAGAAGGGGGTGGGCATTTTTAATGGCGCAGTACCTAATCCATGCAGGGTTGGGGTTAGTTCTATCCAGACAAGCAGGGATGCATTGCCTATTTTACCACAAGCTAGCTGAGGTCTACATTCTGACAGCCAGTGTAACCATTTCTCCTTAGGGAGAGCAATCATTAGTTGATTTGCCCACCAGCAGGGAATCCATCAATCACTTTCCTTAAGTTGTCCTGCATTATTTGTGGGTGGACAGCACCAGTTGTTAGCCTCATTACCGAAGCACAATATGGCTTAGTAATGTAGGCAGTGCAAAGTGTATCAGCATACTTTTCTGCCACGTCAGGTGGATTGGAGAAAAGCACATTAACCCTGCTATGGGGGAAAGCCCCAAGACACATCTGTAGTCACTGCAAGTATTCCTCACTCATTTGTCCAGAAGTACATTAAGCAACCAAAAGAATCCCATCCTTGTCCACTCCCTGCTCAGTGCTGATCCATTTATTCTCATGTGTGGTTTGTTTTACTATACACCATTCTTATTGCATATAGTAATCAACCTTCAACTTCATACTCATGAAAAACATTCCATAATTCAAGCCAATTAATTAATTTTATACTTTCTCTAAAACAACAAACATCCTTATATCCACTTCCATTCATTCCATTGGGTGATATTTTCTAATACCTTTTCATACAGGACTCTTCCAGCGGTCACACTACTTTCATTTCTTTTCTTTTTTTTCTTCCATGCCCATTTTTCCCGAAATCCATTTTCCCAAAATCCATCCCCAAAATGATCTGTTCCCCCATTCATAACCTCTTATCACTTTTGTATCCTTCAGAAGCCAAGATGGGGAAGGGATTGCCCCTCTGTAGCAAGAAGCGATTGGTCAAATGTCTAGTTTCTATAGTAACACATTACCTTCAGTTTAATTAACAACAATAGATTCTTATTTTTTAAGAAACAATGATTAAAAATGATCCTAATGAAAATACCGAGTTCCACCCCCGACTTTGAAGTCTTGATTTAATTTCTGAGGTACACAAGCCATCTGTAAAATACCTCACTTGCTGTTTCCTCAATGAATTCAGTAGTCTTTGTGAACTGCGAGAAAGATGTTACTGAGCTATACACATATAGGAAGATGTGATTAGGAGTACATCATGATATAAAAACTGTGGTAGATGTAGTAAAGTGCAATATATAGCCTAAAAAAGCATGGCCCATCTTGTTGATCTTTTTAAAAAAACACTGACTTTTTCTTGGAGAGTGGATAACATGAAGAAATTTTAAAAAAAATAGAACTAAAGCAAAGGGAATATGATTAATTTCTCTAGTCTATGATTTAGAAGTATTCTTTAAAATGTAAACTTAACCAAATTGCTTCCTTTAAGAAAGAAATCAAAATCTGATTGCTTGGCAAATACTGTACCCTCTACAAAAATAGACCTCTTTCAGAAAACCGGGTAAGATAGCATTTGGGAATTGAGTATAATTTGTATGAATTAGCAGGAGACATTAAAACAACTCAGTCATTGTGAAATATGCCTAGAGACTTATTTAGGAAGAGACAGAGGCATAAAAAAAAGATTTCAAACTTTGGAAGAGACACAAAGAGTTGACCGGGGAGATTTTTCAATAATATTCAACATTAACATTGCATTCAAAAACCATGTAATTTAAGAGCAGCCATTGACTTTTTATTTCTGATGATACCCAAAGCAAAGTTACAAACATGAGCTGAACAGTGGCTTTCTTTAAAAACAAAGCGTAACAAGATTGAACCACAAATGAATTGTCCAGATACATAAATCACCCTTGAAGAATAATCAGATGCTGTTTAAAGTTTGAGAAAGATGCAGTGCCCCCCTTTTCCCTTCCCTAAATGGCATGTTCTGTTAGAATCTAGCCCTTAGAAAAATAATTATCAGAGAATATATGTCTTAATCATAATTAAAGCAGGTATAACACTTTTGTTACTTTTGTTCTGTTTACACATCTTATAAAGCCATTACAATATTAAAGGTAGAGGAGACATGAGAAATGTTGATTTAAATTGCCCAACCATGAAGTTAAGTGAATTTGGGCCTTCCCTCTAATTTTGCAGAATTTACCTCACTTCATTGCTGTGAACATAAAATGAGTTAGTCCCCATATGTGTTTCCATTAATTCTAAACCTGCAGTATAGAAATACATTTCCAAGTTGACATCCTCTTCTCACTCACAGTAACTTTTCTTGATACCACATGAACATCCTGCCATCCTATTTCCTTAACCCAATTGCAGAATCTCTCTCTTTTCCCTGTGAGGTATGACAGCTTTTATGCTATTTCATGAAAAATTCTCAAGTTCTTGTCTCAATTTGCTTTTTAGCAGCCTTTCCAAACTTGGTGCCTTCCAGGTGCAGTTCCATCATCTACAGACAGCACTGGAAGGACAGAAGTGGTAGTTTAATTCACCTGGAGAATGCCAAGTTAAGGAAGACTGCTCTACAGCTGTGATTGATTGATTGATTGATTGATTGATTGATTGATGTATTTACTGAATTAATAACCTGCCTTTCTGCCAAAGAATGGCACTCAAGGTAGCTAACAATAAGAGTCAGGTTTCACACTAGGGCTTGGCAATAAAACACAAGTCTCCAGACATTTAACCCTTACCTTGGCTCTTGGCTTGATTTGGCAGCAGATTCCCAGATTAGATTAGAAACTTTATTGCAGACAAGAATGATACCACACACACACAAGTTGATTGTCAACTGCAGAGGAAACTATATACACCCACATAGTGTCCCTCTCATAGTTTCTCTTTCTCTCTGCTTTTCTCTTCCATCTTCCAAATACTGTAATGGCAACTTCTGAATGGAAACATGAAATGAGTCACTATAAATGAACCTGGGCATAGGTAAAAGTTAGGCCAATTGTATTGCTCTTAGTTTACAAAGCAGCAAGGGTGTTCCTTTGACATCAGATTTATCCTCTCCATTTTGCCATGCAACAAAGGACAGGTAGAACTTTATATCCAATAGGACATAGGGCTTTTAAAAAATGTTCCATAAAGTACAGGCCTTGTCAGATGATTGAGCAAATTGTGGCTGCAGAATATGTATTGAATGGAAAGTCAAGCTATCTCAGGATGGATGGGAGGCCATCACAGGAAATGAAATGGGCATTTCATTTGTTATTTACTTAACAAAGCAAAAAGGAAAAATACTTAATACTTAAATAGTAGCTGAAATGAAAAAAGGAGGAAAGAAAGAATAGAAAAACAAAACAACAAATATATATATTCTCATACATAAAATAGAACATCAATTGCTACCAGAATGGCCTCCAGGCTCTTGACATGTACTAGGTCACTGATAAAATTCAAAGAAACTGCTTCCCAAGGCTCTTGTAGGGAAGAGAGGAGATGCAGCAATCCAGATGGTTTGCTGGTCAAAGGATTACATGGCAACAAGTAGGCTGTGAAGAAACATATGTCTTGACATTTGTTTAAATCACATAGAAGAAGATGCTTCATTTTAAATATAGCGAAATGCCCAGTGGGTTGGCTATCGTGGCAGGGCTGCAACTCTTTTTCCCTCAAGGAAGGGACAACATATAACTAGTTAAGGTGATGCAATTCTCCCTCTTCCTCAAAAAAGGAGGAGAGAGAAAACAAAGAATCTCCCTCTAGATCATCTGACTGAGCACAAATTCTTTTTCCAAGATAGAATGGAGTCTACCAGACCACAGCAGTAAATCATAGGTCTCCAGACACTTAACCCTGAATTCAGCTCTCAGCTGAATTTGGTAGCAGATTCCTAGACATGACTTGGCAAGATTAGGAATATTATGTAATCAAGAATGAAGGCAAAACATAGTGGTCAATTGCCCATTACAGAGCAAAGGAGTCAGATATAATATACATGTCCAGTTTCCAGAATTTAAACTCTAGCCTTTTTTTCCTTATCCTTCCAAATTAACAGATACCTGGCGGGTCTCTTGGTGGCCTTGGGAGGCAGCTAAGTTAAGTTTTGCATAACATCTCTCTCAAGCCTGGAGACTAATAGATCCCACCTCACCAGCTTCAGCTCTTGCAATAAAAATGAAATAGTAAACATATTAATAAAAACCTCAATTAAAAACTTAATTAAAACACCATTAAAAGCACATTGATAAAACAGATAGTACCCAATTATATTCCAAATCAGCAGCAACAAGATCTGACGTTCTAAAATCCTGTCAAAAATAATAAAGTATGTTTGCTTTCAGAAGGATGATAATATGGACTTACAAATTTACAATACTAAAAAAAGGCAAGATTTAGTGGAAACCTTATGGACAACAAAATGAGCCAGTGGTGCTCCAGATTATAAACTACAGCACACCCTGTCTCTTCATGGATTCAGAAAGACAAATGGGATGAGATGGAGACTGTTACTAAGGAAGTTCTCTGTCTAACTAAGTTTAAGCAAGATGGATACATGCTAGATTTCTAATCTTGTAGAAGGAAGACAATTACATACTATAATGCTCTTTCTGTCTTCTAGGTTCCTCTTCCAGGAAAAATAGGAAGGTGATCCTGCCTGAACCTATCTTTTTTTCTGTGACCCCTTCTCTTTCTCAACTTTTCCCATTTTGGAGAGTTTCAGAAGGGAGATCAAGTAGGAGCAAAATGCTTGGGGCAAAACTTTCTGGAATAGCAGTACATTTCTCTTCATGACCAAAAGTCAGTGGTTTTCATTTCTGTGTCTCTAAAGGACTACCAGTGTCCAACATGGGGTAGTTTTAAAAAATTCTGACCACCAGCTTTAGTTTGCTAAAAGAAGCCATGTTAATGCCAAATACCATTATACAGAAGAGCCCAAGGGTGAAAAAAAAATTAAAAAGACAAATTATGTTGCTTTTTCTTCCATGCTCTAATTGTCCTCAGTATTCTCAGTGAAGTTGTAACCTTGCTTAATCAGAATCACTGTGGCATAGGGCCCTGTTCTTGCTGCCATCCTGCTGTCTTGTTAACTCTAAAAATGATTTCCCAAGTTAAGCATGCTTGCTCTTGAGATAAATGTACCTCAATTTCTATTCACCCTTCTTTAACTTACTGCCTTTTCTTCTTGCCACACTTGAGCTATGCCATGAAAGTGGAGTTTGAGGAGAACAGTGGCTACTTCCAAATCCTTTGAGTTGATTCACAAACATAATATGACTAATCCAGATTATTGCCAGTCATTGCCCCTCTTTTATTAAAAGTTGCAGCAAATGCGGTAGTGGGAGAAAACCCTGAAATATGCTTCCAAAAGCAGTGTGATTTAGGAAAGCGTATTTATAAGGCTTGGTTCTGTGTACATCTCGCCAGATGTTCCACAACTGAATAGTATCATTCCAAGCACTTTCCAAGATATCCAACTAAAATGTATGCAGCCAGAGATGAAAACCAACCAACCTTCCTTCCTTCCTTCCTTCCTTCCTTCCTTCCTTCCTTCCTTCCTTCCTTCCTTCCTTCCTTCCTTCCTTCCTTCCTTTCCAGACTCTAAGAACTAACCTTATTATTTCAGTGTATTTTATTTGTTTGTTTGTCAAATTTATATGACCACCCTCCTCACATGAAATGACTCTGGGTGGCTTACAATAAAACAGCAAGTAAAACAACCTATAAATGCACTTAAAAACAATGAACATAAATAAAGCAAGATCACGAGAGGGAAGATATTACATATAATGCAGCCAGTGTGCAGACTCCCTATTACCAGGGGATCCCCAGGCTTGCTGAAAAAACCAAATTTTAAGGGCATTCTGGAAAGTCACAAGGGTTGGAGCTAACCTCACCTCAGGAGGGATGATGTTCCAGAGGGCAGGTGCCATGGCAGAAAAGGCTGGTCTCCTGGGTCCCATCAGATGGAACTCCCTCGTAGGCAGTGCTTGCAGCATGCCTTTCTGCTGGATGTAATTGGGAAGATTTTGACGCTCTGTCAAAGGAAATACATTATATTTCACCAACCTCCTATTGTGTAAATAATATTTTACTTATATGAATAGGACAAATACAGTTTTAAAATTTATTTGTTGCATTGATATCCTGCTTTTTCCCCCCAGGGATTCAACTTGTTGCATTCTCTTTATTTAGGAAGTTAGTAAATGTTACCTGTCCCAGATATTATGGGGAAGTACATAATCTGTTTAAATAATGCTAATACACGGAAAGCCCTGAAATTCAGTTGAATACAAATCAAACAAAAAGGCAAAAACTTGCAGTAAAATTATGAAACAGAAACAAAAGGTGTCTGATACACATTTATGAATAATTGACAAGTATCCATCTTATATTATAACCAAAACCCATTGTGTCGAAGTGTCTGTGCCATCTGTGTTTTATTATGATAACCTGTTACGGCTGCAATACTTCCTGTTATAAATAAATTAATGACCTCAGAATAGGGCCAGAATCAGGTTGCTAGAATAGTTTTAATTAGGAGGGAGGGGAGGGAAAAGGATTTATTTATCATGCCAACTTTCATTTGTGCTAGTGTAATTCAGTATTGAACCAGAATGGAAGTTTACAACAGGCATCAACAGCACACATTACATAAGTGAACATTTTCACTGTTTTCCTTGTAGCTGAATTTATTGCCTACATAGTGTGGGGCAAAAGCAGATGATTAGAGGCAAGTAAACATAGCCCTGACTGGTTGACCCTATTACTGATAATAGGGATATCCAGCTGTCCCTTGGGTTTGTCAGGCAAGATGTTTGCAGCTGCTTTTTTATAGCTGCACGTTAAAAAGTAGCAGAAGAAAGCTCGCCGCAGCACGGACTTGTTCAGATCTTCCCTGTTCAGTTTCTCTATTTATGATGCTGGACTAGAACATATCCATTTGGTTGCTAAATTATTAAATGAACTATTGAATATAGGCTGATGAGAATCTATTCTTGGATCAGTTGTTTGATGGAGTTGTCTATTAGCAATGTGAGAGGTTAGATTGAGTTCATCCTACCTTTGCAGTAACAATACCCTACACAACCAACACAACCTAGAGCAAGACAAAACTATTTATTCAGAGCCTTAAATAATAATAGCATAAACATTTTAGAAACAGGGGGCACATATTTTAAGACAGGGACTATTAAAACCTTTCAACCTCATAGGCTCCAAGGCCTCTGAAACTAAAACATACTGAGTAGTCAGTCAGTGAGTCCTTTATTATAGTCAATGACCAGTATTCTGCGTACTGAGTAGATGATCAGTTTTCAGGATAGAGGAAGGCATGTAGGCCACTGGGGAAGTGTAATGGGAATGACCTTGGGAGACAAGAGGAAGAGCCACAGACTAGACAACTGTCTTGCAAAAGGTATCTCTGCCCACAGAAGGAAAAGAGGCATGGGAAGCATCTCAGAAAGGACCCTCCCTAGTTTTCTGGAAAGTAAAAGGAGACATGCTTTCAGACTTGCAAGATTCTGTTGCTGTAACCTTACAATAAAGGTAGTGTTAGTACTCATGGTTTGTGCTTGTCTGCACTACCTCAAAGAGCTGACAGGAAGAGAACTTGAGGTTGTGCTACAAGGAAGGCACTGTTCTGCATCCTAACTAATCATGTTCACTAATAGATTGTTAAATGTCCCCCGCATATTGTAAAGAGATTATACTTCTTTAAGTAATCTGGGTCCATACCATATAGGGCTATATAAAACTAATATCCAGCTACAGGTAGTCCTCAGGTTACAGGACTGCCAGGATCTCCATCACTAAGTGATGTCATAAAATGTGATGTCATGTGACTGTATCACTTAGCGATGGCTATCCCAACAGTCCCAGTTGCTGACATAACTCCAGGACCACACAGGTCATTAAGAAGGCAGAGGTGGGACTCAAAAGCAAGACGCGCAGGGGGCCATGGTGCCATGGGCGGGCACTATGGAGCGCAGGCAGGCTGATGGGGGTTGCTGAAGGCAGGCACGCACTACAGAGTGCGGGCCGGCAGGGGTGTGCTATGGAGTATGAGATCCCTGGGATCGTGTACTCCATAGCAGGGCTCCTCAGGAGAAGGGACTTTGACTATTGACTTTGCTTGTGGGAAGCTGGCAGGGAAGGTTGCAAATGGTGATCACATGACCATGGGACGTTGCAACTGTTGTAAGTGCGAGCCTGTTGCCAAGCGCCCAAATTGCAACTGTGTGACCACAAGGGTGCTGCAACAGACAGAACTTCAAGGACAGGTCGTAAGTACCACTTGTTCAGCACCATTGTAATTTGAACAGTCGCTGAACAAGTGCTCATAACCCAAGAGCTACCTGTATTGGAATGTGCATGTATATGCAATAGAGGTACTCCCTATTTCAGAGGGTGGCCCTACACTGAAAATATGTGTCATCACATATGGTAGAGAAGTAGCAAAGACCTTAACAAAGGAATGCAAGAATCGTTAAGTAAAAGACATCTCAGAATAAGAAGGCATGAAAAAGAAATGCAAAGTAACCCTTCCTTGATTCTGTGTGGTATAAGAGGGTTAGGATTAGGGCAGAGGGGAAACTTTGGCAGGCTTTCAAGGTTCTGTTCTTATCCCCTATTACAATAAAGTAGATTGTTGTTGTAGTAGTATATTTAAAAAAATTGAAAAAAGCATATACAAAAAAGATCTATTTGTTATGATTCATCAGATGAACAAGATCATACAATTTCACTGATCATATACAATTGACTGCACAATGTTAAGAAGTATAGAACTATCTTGTAAGTGCCAAAATAAGTGAGCAACATTAATGAAGGTACTTTGATTTTATTTGGATTTGTTGACTACTTCACAGAATTCAGTAAATTTCCAAGGGACTTACATTCTAGTTAATTAAAATTAGTCCTGTTATACATTATTCATCAACCTTGCTGTTGCATCAAAAGAAAATAAAAGGATAAAGGGGATAGTAAATGAGAATTGTCTCTAATAATTAGGATAATTCATTCTCTCAATGGCTTTGAAGTAGAAGGTTTCCACATCTGCAGTCTTAAATTCTTTTAATGATTGAGAGATTCCCCCCCTCTCAACTTCAGGAATTATAGTTCTCCTAAATTTAATTAATTTAGAACAAAACTGTAATAGGTAGGATTTTTTAATTGGCAGACGTCCTGGCAACTAGAAAGGAATAAACCCTCTCCTTCATTACAGCATTCAGATCAGGTTAGCTAATACAGATCGGGGGGAAAAAACAGATTAAAGGTGTCCTGTAAGTAAACTAAAATGTTGTGCTCTACATATTGGTAGCAGTAAAAGAACTTTCTTGACATACTGCAAGTCCAGAGAGTGAGCCTGATTATCTCCCATAGGTTTGCAGCAACATATTGGGTTTGAGTCTCTTTACCTGGGACTAAGTCCCAGTAAACTCAGTAGGGCCTATTTCTGACTCGAAACAGACCAGAATGAAGGTCAATCACTTTCACCCTCAAGTGAACATTTGCACAATGGAACATTCAGCTTTACTTCACTCTTCAGTGTCATTACCATGTCTGTTTGCAACCTCAGTAATTTTTTTGATCCCCCCCCAACTAATATCTATATTATTGAGCACCAATATTTCCATTATTTTTCACCTGTCACATTCAATTGTTCATGCCCTTTGGAAGAAATGTAGTCTATCTTTCTCTGTAGGAAAAAAATGCAGCTGCTTATTAACTGTATGTTTTTTTATTTATTCATTGGATTATCTGAATTGCGAAACCAATCTTTATTGTATTAACAATACTGCTGGAGGAAAAGGGTTATTCTTAGTGCCACACTGAATTTTGCTTTTTGTGATTCACACATTACCAAATACAGCAGTAGGCAGTCTATTGACACTGCTGGGCACATTCTGTTGGCACGTTTGGAATTTGGAGAGCATGTTGTTGGTGCAATCATAAAATGGCTCACATGTGGTTATGACACTCAGGGAGTTCCCTACTATCTCTAACTCCCAAGCTTACATTTCTCCCTTTTTCCCCCATTACAGTGATGCATTTCAGCTTCTAGGTAAAATTCAAGCTGCTGGCTATTATCTATAAAATCCCTCACATCCCAGGGCCCGGTTTTCTGTGGAATTGCCTTACTCTTGTTATGTGTGCCCATCCTAGTAAATCTAGTAGAGTGGGCATAATCACCCATCGTTTAAATTTCACCCATTGTTAAAATTACGTCAGCTTGTCAGACCTCAGAGACTTGCCTTTTTTGGGGTCATCCCTGCCCCAAAGTCTGCATGTAGGAAAGCCCTTAAAACATGGCTGTTTCAGCAGAACCTGGGGCAGGACACTTTGTGATCCCACATTGATACTGGGACTGTATTCTTGGAGTTTGTTATTTATGTATTATTTATTTATTTATTAAATTTGTATGCCACCCATCTCTCCCAACGGGTGACTCTTTCTTTATTCTTTCTCCAGTATAAGGGGGGAGGGGGGGTGTCTGTTTTCTGTTATTGTTTTAATATGTTGCACACTGACTTAGAATTACTTGGATTATCGAAGCAGTTTACCAGTTGAATAAATAAAAATAAATAAATTT
This sequence comes from Liasis olivaceus, assembly GCA_030867105.1. Lineage (NCBI taxonomy): Eukaryota > Metazoa > Chordata > Lepidosauria > Squamata > Pythonidae > Liasis > Liasis olivaceus. The sequence goes on along the minus strand of CM061348.1, from coordinate 21,913,440 downwards.
CCAAACAAAGCACTGGGCAGCAATTACTCATCTAGGAGTATTCTCACAATTGCAACATATAATCATCTCTTTTGTTACTGCTTTTTAAATTAAAAAGAACATTTTAAACAAAAATTAAAATCTGATGGATTCTGGATTGTCTCCTCATAATCTAATATAAAAATAGGGACTGCATGATTTCCATGTTGATAAATCCAATTTAATGGAATTCAGCAACATCTCTCTGTAGCTTTCTCTGAGAATTTGGATTCTCCAGCTTCCCCATCTTGACAAGGGACATCCTCTGCTAGAAAACAGTTACAGTGATTAGTATGAACAAGAGTCCCTGATTCCCTGAAGTGTATTGAACAAATTACAGCTCTAGTGACCCTACAAGCAAAGGCCTGAGTGAGTGTCCCCATCTCCTCTGCATGGATAGACTTTCTGAATAAAAAAGTCTCCCAAACAGGCTCTGTGTGCTCCTTCCTCACCAGTTTGCTGTGAGGAGTATTTCTCTAGTACAGAAGTTATGTGGGCAAAAGAAGCACAGTTTTTAAAATAAGTTTTCAAGTCAGTTTTAAATGTGAAAAATACAAAAAAAAAACAACCCAGACTCACCCAAATTTCTCTGGGAAATAGGCTCTTCAGCAGTTGTGTTCCCTGCCCCAACATCCCTCCGTTACTACTGTTCTCTCAAATATAATTTGAAAACCTATCTGACGCAGAGAGCCAGAAGTGGTACATGCCTCAGTCTGTCACTGTCAACTTTCAGTTGCAAAGTACAGCCATTGAAAAGTCTTTTATTATAAGGAAAGAGTCAGCAAAAAGTACACTAGAATTTCCTGAGATTTCTGGGAGAAATGCAGTCAATGTTTTTTGACTCCAAATTATGTAGCAGTAATTCTCCTTTGCCACCCCCATCCCACTGTGCTGGGAAAAGTGAGCAATACACACATTTTTTCCCTTTTATTGTGTTTGTATAAATCTTGATTCAATATGTTGTTCCAATACAATATTTATATAATATACTCAAATTCTTAACATTCTATTATTTAGGCACCTTAGAGTACTGAATATAGAGAAGAGGAAAGAAAAAGTGGATATTCTGTCAATATTGGTTACAGATTAGGATATTAATGTTGCAACTATTATGATGATTTGACTTTTTCATTCAAAATTAAATACAACATTGGAAATGAGGAGATGAAGGAAGAGCATACAGCGCTTTTGAGTGATTTTCCATTGAAAGATTATGTTATGTGCTCTGTTATCCTCACTTGTGAAGGGAAGAGGCTGTTGCATCACTAATGCTGCATGTAGGTTCAAGCACACCCTGATTTGCCTATGGATGAGGAATAGTGAGGACACCATCTTGTACTCCACAGGCAGCAGAATGTCATGCAACATGCCTGCTTGTCCTCCCCACAAACCGCTGTCCTAACAATATCATTAAAATGAAGAGATCTTAGAGCACAGTTGGACAATTCACCACCCCCAGGGCACTATGCATAATTTTGAACTCCATTTTGGCAGCTCCTAGAGCCAATTCTGACCTCCGTTGCTTCAAACTAGTGACACAGTTTTCCCCAGTTTAGCAATTTAAAACACACACACACACTCAACTCATAGGAGCCCTAAAAGAGGCTTCATATCATTTGAAAATCTATAGCCAGCTTGAGTGCCCATGTGGTTAGAAAGGTAGAATAGAACTCCAAATCATCATCATTATACTAACATCATCATCCACAAAGAACATTTCCAAACTGCAAAAACCCCAAGAAAAGAACAATGCTTTTAATCTAAGCCCTGTACATTTCCACCAGAACCCCACCATGAATGGTCCCTGGCCACCCAAAAAGTACTAAACCCAGTCTTCCAGCTATCCAAAAACTGCCCATCCTGAAGCTAGAGTGACCAGGAGCATCTTCTCATGTGAAAGCATCCTAAAATTCCATCCCACTCAGATTTCTTTAAGTGTACTGACATTTGCCTGGCTTGTCCAATCTCATTCCTGCCCTCCCTAAATTAAATCACAGCACAGGTTCAAACTCCCCCAGCAGGATGCCATGAAAGTAGAACCAGCTCCAGCAATTAAAGCCCTAACCAAAGGTGAGCCTGAATGCCCATAATTCTGCAGAATATAGGAATTTTTCACTGTATTATTAGACAGTAGAGCCTTCCACAGATCTGATTATGCTACTCTAAGATATTGTTATATTGACTTTTGTCCATTGATTTCATTTGTTGGTGTTTTTTAAAGCCCTCGTTCACTAGTCATCCATTAAGAATAAATGGGTGGCAGTCTGTACCATGCAATAGGAGAAAGCTTTCAGCAGCTGTCTGCGAGAGAGAAGGCAAGCGTTATTAAATGTGAGACAGCCCGTTATTGGAAGTTAGCTTCAGGTGTTTTATGAATTGCTGAAGCATTAAAACATACAGTAATTCCAAAAATGAAGGGTTTGCTTATGCTCAGCTTTTCATGTTTTTCAAAAATAAGAAAACAGCTAATTGACGCTTTGTTAAATGCAGCAGCATACGAAGCCACAGAGAAGCGAATCCAAGTCCTGACAGCTCGTAACTGATATGCTTCATTATTGCCTGTTGGGCTGAGATGAAATAAGAATATGCTGGGATCTTGCCGAGGGTCTGCTTTCCCCTGTGCAGGTCTTATTGCAATTTGCATATACCTAATAGGCTGATGAACACACAGCAAAAAGAGCAGCACAGGGATTTTATTGCTGCTGCTGCTGCTGCTGTTGTTAAATTAGGTAATAAAACAATGTGTTACTTTTCTCCATTGACACCATTTATATCATCATCCAGCTAATGCCACAATATAGTTATTCTAGAAGATGTGAGATAGTTGTAGAATTATATTTTAAAAACTTCCAGACCTTTCGTAACAAACAGGATATGAGACTCTATGAGGAGTTGTACAGAAACATCTGGGAGTCTGCAGGGTGTCTTCATCTTCCATTACTGGTAGCAGTTGTGGTTATGTCTCGCTGTACTGTATCCATGCACAATAACTCACAAGCTCCCACTCCTCTTAAATGTGTGGGTGATGCCTCTTTCATCACTGTGAACCCCATTCCGCCTCCCCACCACCTCCTACAGAGGCCAATTTGTCAATGATACGCGTAAGTTGTGTGCTTCTGCAGAGCCATGTTTAGAGCATTCCAGAGCTTAGAAAATTGTTTGGTGGGAGAGCCACCTCTGTGTGCACCATGTGACTAGCAGTAGCTCCCACTAAATACCTATGACTTTTAGCCACCACACGAGTAGCCTGTTTGACCTTGAATTGATTATATTTTGGCTTTATCAACATTCTCTATTTTTTCCATTTTTTTTCTTAATTTCAAAACAATCTTTCTCACCCTTTCCCTATCCTCACTTTGAATCAGCATTTGCTCTCTGCAAGAGAAACTAGAAAATCTCAACCGAACTGCCAGGCTATCCAGGTAGAGCAGGAACAAACTGTGATAGTGATCCAGCTCTCAGCACTTATGTCATACAGTCATACAGTCCCTAGATAAAAGCCCTGCAAGACCGCACTCCAGGGCCTCATCCTGCCCAGCCAGGATAGTGATCCAGCCTTGGGTGCATTTTCTACAAGTGCCTGAGGATGTTAGCACTTCACGTTAGACCAGACTAGGAAACCAAAGTTACGAGTGCTAATACTACTTTTATTATAAGGTTACAGTAACAAAATCTTGCCAGTCTGAATACGCTTCCCACTCTCTCCCTTTATCTTTGTGAGAACTAGGGAGGGTCATGCTGGAGACACTTTTTCAAATTACATTTCTGCACTGGACTCAGATATCTTTTATCTAACTGTTGTCTTGGTTGCAGCTCTTCCTCTTGTTCCTCAAGGTTATTTCTTCTGCCAGTTACAGAAGTTGGATCTGTGCAAGACCCCATCAGACCACATTTCCATTCCACCCAGATAAGAGCCTGTCCAAGCAGAGCAGGGGACAAGTCCTGGCAACAACCCTGTCCTGTATGGCCAGGTCCCCCCTCCCCCACACACAAATTTGTGACTCCCCTCAGTTTTGCTCATGACCACCCGGGGTCATGACCCATCGCAATATATATTGACTAAACAGGGTTGTTGCAGTTGTTTTTCTTGTTTGCAAGCTGCCTCTGGGAATAAATAGACTACACTGCCCACACAGGATCTTGGGTCCTTCCTGCACCATTATCAGCATACAGGGAATATTAAAGTTTTCTGATTGTCCCAGTTTACAGATTCTAATCAAGACCAAAAAAACCCAAACGGTTGAAGGCTCTCATGCTTCCCTGATTCTGGCTCCAGCAGCCATGAGTTCCTGTCCAGAATGGCATTCTTCAGCTCTGCTACCACACATCCCTATGTTGATGGACATCCAAATGCTAACACTTTGTTGGTCCTAATTCCAGTGCTTTCATTGTTGCCGAAGACAGTAAGAGTCTTGGGCCAAAAGTAAAGGAAGAGAGATGTTGTTTCTTGTTCCAGCATCCAACACCTAACTCTGTTGTGGTGGGGGTATCACAAATAAGTTTCCACCATTAATTGCATTCTGCACCATAGACAGGGTCTCAGATACAAGTTCTATTTTGTGGAACTCTCCCTCTGCATGTCCAAGTATCATCCTGTATGACAAAATGCCATAATTTCTTGAGGGAAAGATATGCCCATTCCTATCTCATTTGGCAGAGGACAAGAGGCAAAGAGACCTCCCCCCCGCCCCCAATAGAAGCAACGCATGTTGTCAAACAGGAATTAAATACAGCAGCTTGTCATGCAGGCTATCTTCCATTGCCCTCCATTGTCATGCCTGACTTTGCTCTACTGTATTGTTGCTGTAATAGAGGATAGGGCTGGAGAGCCTTCCTTTGATAAGGATGGATTATTCAGCACTAAGACGGATGATACCAGGCATGAGTCAGAAGCTTCATATAACTGCATGAAAATGGGGGTGCTGTGACCCTATTTCATCCTTCCTGTTACAGTACCTCTCACATTCAAGATTTGTGGGCTTCCATAACAACAACCTTGGGATCCTCTCAGGTGTTTGGCAGACATATGTTAATATGTTCTAGGCTAAACTACCCCACTGTTTCTAAGGCATGTCCAGAGTTATATCAGGAAATTTCCCTCCTTCTACAAAAAGGACTGATTGAGCATTCCTCTGAGAGACTAGTGTCCCACCTTGTTTTCAAAGTATTTTATTGTTCCTAAGAAGGATGGCAGGCTCAGATTTATACTGGACCTCTGCTGTCTCAGCTATTTTTTGTGGTGCTCTCATTCAGGATATCAGTTGCTTCCATCCTTTCCTTCTTGGAGAAAGGAACATTGCTTGCATCTAGGTGGACAGGACTAAATATTATACTATTTCTTACTTCTTCCTTTGTTTTATAGTAGATAGATCCATTTCCCAATTTTATGTTCACAGCCTTGAGAGTTTTCCTAAATAACATGGTATCTTTTGTTGAATTCCTCAGTCTCCAAGATATCATTTTGGTTCTTTATTTAGAGAACTGGCTTCAGGTTGCATGTACCTGCACCGGTCCTTCTGCTCCTACAGAAGGATCCTCCATATCACTTATAAGACTTCCTTATAAGATATAAGACCATATCACTTCCTTTTGTCCCTCACAGATTGTTCAGTTCACAAGAGCTACTTTCCTGTGCGAAAGTGACGTAAGAGTAGCATTTATTCCTTCCACTGCTCATTTAAAGGGAGTTTCTCCAGATAGATAATGGCAAGCATCAATCAACCAGCCATGCCCCCTCCAATTTGCTCTCACTTCATGAGAACAAGAGCAGCGTTGGCAGCTCCCCTCTGGGATAGCTGTCTAGCAGAGTTGTGCCCGGGAGCCACATGGGCTCACCCTGCCACTTTCATTCAGCAGGATAAACTGGACCACCATTCTCAATACAACCTTTGGAAGTTTCTCCTCCCCTTCATCATTTTATGACAACCAGACCCTGCTCTAGATAGAAGCTTGCTACACACTTGAGTGCGAATCACAGAAATAGGGGAAAGAGGCAGTGCTTACTCCCATATCCCTATATGTGGATTCACAGATGATCACTGAAAGATCTGCAGTTACAGTTTAGTAATTATCCTAGGAGCTGTGTAGCCTTTGGTGGCAAAGATCAGGAGTCTGGGAACACCTTTTCCGATTAACACATTTTATTAAAAGGCATGCACTTTTCTAAGTTGCAGCTCACTTCATCAAATGTGCAGAGTGGCTAGACTGATACAGGATTTAAATTGGGGTGAAGTGTGGGGGAAAAGGTGTGGAGGGAAAAGGAGGGGGAGATGGTTTGGTTATTCAGCTACAGGTTACACGTGAGACAGATTTCCTGCAAAGACGCATGGAAATGTTAGTATGATAAAGAATCTCTGATTCCTCTGTCTGAGGAATCACTGTTGGGGATCCCTAACCCCTTCACAGCACTTCTCTGAGTACTGTTTGTCAGTCTGTAGTGTAGATATTGCAGTGAAAAACAAGTTTAAGGCACTGAGAATTGTATGTGACCATTTTTTAGAAAGGAATTGCTTCTTGCACAGGCAGATAGGTGTGCAGATTCTCCTCCTCCCCAACACTGTGCTATGAATTGTGCCTTCATGACCTGAAATACATTTGCTTTCAGGAATATTGTAAACAACATTCTTCTTTTGTCGTTAGCACTCCACCTACAGAAGAGAAAGACAGAAAATTCTACGTCTAATAAAGTGGTAAAGGCTATTCTGCCCGTGCTGTCAGCATTAAATCATGAGCAGGTCTCATAAGTAGATCTAAGAATCTGTGAAGTAGCTTGGCAATTTAGATTTGTCATGGCAATCACATGCATTTCTGCTGCTTACTGTATTGATGCTAAAATATCCTGTTGGATCAAGTCACAAGTGAGAGCCCTGCTAGATGGAGTTCCAAGTTTGGTCTGAGACTATGAGGTGATGCTGCAGTTTGTCGAAGGGAAGTCTGTCCAGGTCTGGTCAGTGTCTGGAGGGGGCATTACCTGGACTCCATGTATGGCAGCTTGAGTTCCATGCATGATGAAAGAAAGGTGAAATCTAAATATACAACTTAAATAGTAGCAATGTGCTACCGTAATTTTACCTTATTATTTCCACATAGCAATGTATTCTTTATTTGAAATCAACATCTCATGAGCTGGCGTCAGCTTACACAATATTTTCTTTTTCTCCTTCCCCATTATACATACCCACAAAATCTATACTGGAGACTTGGAGATATTCTGGAGCAAATTCTTGAGAGTAAATGGGGGCTCCAAAAGGATGAAGTAGCCAGTTGCTTTTGGAAAAAGAATTGCATAATTAATGTAATAATATAGGATCTCCAAAAAGTCAAGTTATGAAGTTAGAGAATAATCACTGAATTTAAGACAATTTCTCATATTATGACACCACATTTAAGAATACTGGAATCCCTTCTAAAGGTCTGGGGTTAAGCTGTACAGTGAATGCTGCCCCACTTTGAATCCTGGCATTTGGATGCTAACCCACAAGTCTTGAAACAGAAAAAGATTAATTTCTGTCTCCATACCAGTTTAAGTAGCCCCTTTGGATTAATCATATTATTGATTAATGGATGTATTATATACAATTATTTAAAAAGCTATTTTCCTAATTGTGTCGGAGCTGATTTCAGATGAAAGGCAAGTTCTGTTCATCTCAGATGGCTGTGGTTATACATGCAGGTGATCTCTCAGAATTAGGAACATCAGGTGGTGTGCATTTAGAGTGGTCCCTCAAGAGTATTGTTATGCAGCCTCCAGTTATTCAGGCTGCACACATCAAAGCCCTTCAAAGTACAAATCACCCCCTTTGTGAATTCTAAGTACAAATCACCCCCTTTGTGAATTCTGAAGGATTTTAGAACAAGTGGGTTGGGGATTCTCGTGCAGGTGATTAAAAAACTCCACATAAGCAAATCTCAGCTAGGTAAGAGCACTTTGAATTTAGTTGTCTAGATGTTTGAAAGGGTGTGGGAAGTGGCAAGAGTGAGGATTGTGACACTGTATTTCCTGGGGATTTTCTGGAAGGAAGGAAGGAAGGAAGGAAGGAAGGAAGGAAGGAAGGAAGGAAGGGCACATAGAGTAAAGAAGATATTATGTATTAGGGATGGAATGAATCTGTCACTTTGACGGATTGTAAAGCAAGGAACAGATTAACAGATTACTCATAGTCAGAATGCAGCTTACTGTGAAAAATGTTCAGGAAATGATAAGTGTTGGTTTGTGCTGATTTAATGATATTTTAACACTACAATAACACTGTAGAAGGGTAATACATTGTCATTCTTGCATTGCATTTTTAAATCATCAACAGATCTCCAGTTTTTACCTTAAAATAATTTTAAACAGTGTATGTCTCTCCAGTCCAAGACATCATACCTTTCTGCTGAATTTTAAAACTAAAAATATATATCGTAGTTTTGTAGTTCCACCTTCTCAATTTGTTTATGCAAATTTACTCCTTTCAGTGCAAATATTTGAGAAATTTTTTATCATTTTCAACTTTCCAGTTGTGTATTTATCATCCATTCTGTAATTTGATTCCTTTAGCTTTGACCAGGACTTTGGTGGAATTACGTAATTACAGTCGTGTGAAAAAGAAAGTACACCCTCTTTGAGTTTGTGGTTTTATGTATCAGGATGTAATAAAAATCATCTGGTCCTTAGCAGTTCTCAAAAGTAGGTAAATACAACCTCAGATGAACAACAACACATGACATATTACACCATGTCATCATTTATTTTACAAAAAGAAAGCCAAAATGGAGAAGCCATGTGTGAAAAACTAAGTACACCCTTACTGCTTCCATAGATATGAAGAGGCTAAGTAGCAGCCAGGTGCTGCTAATCAAATGCCCTTGATCAATTGATCATCAGCAAATGTGACTATAACAGCCAAAGTTTTAGGAGTTTGCTGGTCTGGAGCATTGAGCTGTGTGTTAACACAATGCCAAAGAGTAAAGACATCAGCAATGATCTTAGAGAAGCAATTGTTGCTGCCCATCAATCTGGGAAAGGTTATAAGGCCATTTCCAAACAATTTAAAGTCCATCATTCTACAGCAAGGAAGATTATTCACAAGTGGAAAACATTCAAGACAGTTGCCAATCTTCCCAGGAGTGGACATCGCAGCAAATTCACCCCAAGGTCAGACCGTGGAATGCTCAGAAAAATTGCAAAAAATTGAAGAGTTACATCTCAGACTCTACAGGCCTCAGTTAGCATGTTAAATGTTAAAGTTCATGACAGTAGAAAAAGACTAAACAAGTATGGTTTGTTTGGAATGGTTGCCAGGAGAAAGCCTCTTCTCTCTAAAAAGAACATGGCAGCATGGCTTAGGTTTGCAAAGTTGCATCTGAACAAATCACAAGACTTCTGGAACACTGTCCTTTGGACTGACGAGACCAAAGTGGAGATGTTTGGCCATAATGCACGGCACCACGTTTGGCGAAAACCAAACACAGCATATCAGCACAAACATACCAACCATCAAGCACGGTGGTGGAGGGGTGATGATTTGGGCTTGTTTTGCAGCCACAGGACCTGGGCACCTTGCAGTCATTGAGTCGACCATGAACTCTGTATACCAAAGTATTCTAGAATCAAAGGTGAGGCCATTTGTCCGACAGCTAAAGCTTGACTGACATTGGGTCATGCAACAGGACAATGATCCCAAGCACACCAGCAAATCTACAACAGAATGGCTGAAAAAGAAAATCAAGGTGTTGCAATGGCCCAGTCAAAGTCCAGACCTCAACCCGATTGAAATGCTGTGGCGGGACCTCAAGAGAGCTGTGCATAAACAAATGCCCACAAACCTCAATGAACTGAAGCAATGTTGTAAAGAAGAGTGGGACAAAATTCCTCCACAACGATGTGAGAGACTGATAAAGTCATACAGAAAATGATTACTGCAAGTTATTGCTGCTAAAGGTGGTTCTACAAGCGATTGAATCATAAGGTGTACTTAGTTTTTCACACATGGCTTCTCCATTTTGCCTTTCTTTTTGTAAAATAAATGATGACATGGAATGATTCTAGAATGTAAGGCTTTTTGATCAAAATAATGTATAGTTAATTACATGCCTGCATCAAGATGGGACTTTTACCAGGGAATCACCAGGATGTATTCACTCAGATTTTATGGGGAAATCACATAACATCATTGTCATCCATCTGTAATTCTCCCATGATTTTTTATAGAAAAAAATACAGTATTCCCCAATAGCATGTCAGCTGTAATTCTACTCATAGCTTAACTGTGTCAGAGCACTAATATCCCTGAATCTTTCTCCATCATTCATTTCTGATAATGTATTTCAGGCATATAGACTGCCAATAAATGCAAAGTTTAAACATCAATATCCTTCTCCAGAGACCTGGATGAGCTCCGGTGTTCCTATGGAATTTAATTTTATTAATTTTATTTTATTTTCATGATCGGTGTGATTTCTCAGTGGCAAGGGCAACACAAAGGAATATGTACATGAGACTGCAACCTCTCTTACACTGAATGGAGAGGACATTCAGGCAGCCCAGCTCTCTATAGATCCTGGAGCATTAATATCTCTGGCAATTTGCTGGACTGAGAAATAAAGCTGTAACTGAGCTGTATTGATATGATTTCCATTGATTTTTCCAAGAAAGGGATTGCATCTTTAATCCTTGTATTTACAGAAAGTAAGATGGCAAAGGCAGTTTTGCAAACGTGCTACATATTACGAAGGCTGCTAGCAGACACAGAAGAAAACTAATTTTTTAAAAAAGCAAATATCAGATAGTTAAATTTGCTTTAAAATTACTTGTTTTTACCAGCTCGGTCACCTCTGTACAGGGTGGCTACTTGATCAGTGTTAATATACTATATTTAGAATATACAAGCAAGGGCTCTGCTTTATAGTCCTTTATCATGTCTGAACAGTTGCATATAAATGTAGAATTTGACATTACTGATTTGGTTATGAATATTAACCTGGTATGATAAGTTGCTCTAGAATTAATCAGTGTTCTAGTGAATAAGAACTACTTTCACTATATGTATAGTTCCTCATTCATAACTCTGCAGATCTACTTTGTCCTCTGGAGCTGCTTTAATTCCCATCAAGCTACAATTTTAGAGAAAAAGAAAGGATAATAAATTGAAAGGGAAGTTATAACCTGTCTGTCACCCAGGAAAAAAAACCCACTTCCTTTGGGGGCAAGGATGCACAACTATTTCCAGACCAAGGGCTGCCATGATTAGCATGGAGTGATTGAGACCAAAATGAAAATGACATTTGTTTTGTTCAGTATTTAAATTTAATTTACATGTGATTATTCTCTAGTCATGCACTTTAATTACCATTATCTGGTTTAAAATATTTTTGAAGTACCGTAAACCTTGACTCCATTAACAAAGCATCTGTTTCTGAAATATCACCAAGCTATCTTTCTCTGTTTATGTGCAGAATTTTTTTAGCATTACATCAGCAGTTTGTAAGCCACATTGGAGGTGTGCCAACTTTTCCAAACTCTCATTTTTAAGTATTTTGTTGGGATGCTTAGGTACAAGTAAGTCTATGAGTATTAAAACATTTCTTCCAACAAGCAGTAACTTTTCCTCACAATAGTCATCCATTATGTTTCTCTGGCTAAGGTTGCCTAAAAGTGTGTGTGTGCCTTCGAGTCAGTGTTGACTCCTGGTGACTGCCTGGAAAAGTCGCTTCAGTTTTCTTGACAAGAATTTCAGAAGTGGTTTGCCTTTCCTTCCTTCTTCCTAGGGCTGGGAGAGAGGGACGGGCCCAAGGTCACACGGCTGGCTTCGGGCCTTAGGCGGGACTAGAACTTACAGTCTCCTGGGTTGTAGCCTGGAGCCTTAACCATTATACCAAAGTGGTTAAAATTAATTCTAGGTGAACTTAGCTGTCCTATCGCCAATGTCAACCCCATAGTAACTAAAACTCTGTGTTTACCATTTATTAACTGGAAACCTAGAGAAAGCATTATCCATGTTTGATTATATTGATTCATCTTGAGGCTCTGATAACATCATGAGAATATGTCTCTAATTAAGAAAAATCTCTGATTAATTTAGTGTATTTTCTGTTTTGAATAGATAAAACTAGCTATTTTTTAAAAAAGCAGTGTACACAGAGAAGGAGTCTTCTTTTCTTCCCTCACCATACAAAACATGTAAATTATCACCAGTTTGCAACTGTACATATCTTATGTTGTTTTGGCATGGTGATATTTTCAGTGTAGAAATTTTATTACATTGGAAACAGGCCAGTAAGTAAATTAGAAAGACAGGTGGCAATCCACATTAGCTTGCCATGATCTGAAATGCTTCTTGTCCCAAAGGAGTCTCTTTCTTTCAAGAAAAGAAAGAAGGGCCATATTTTGCAACGGTGAAGTGTTGGATTTACAAGCAGAAGGTCCCTGGCATCTCAAGGTAGCAATAAGGTAGAAAACCCAGTCTAAAACTATGCAAAACCACTGTCAGTGTAGAGCCAATGGATGCCAAGGCAAAATCTTGTGAAGTTGTAAAATTCTTGTAAAGTTTTGACACGGTCTTATGAGTTCTTGTGAAATTTTGGCAATTGGGGGTAGAGGATGATGTTGGAAATACAACAGGCTGTGAACTCCACCAAACTACAAGCCATTCTATTTGCAAATCATTCCAGTGCTGTTTAACCCCAGCCTGCCATCTGCACCCTTCCCCTCTGTCCCCACTATTCGCAGATCCCAAATGCACTGAGCATGCTATTGCTCATAGGGAACACCTTCAGCCAGTCACTGCTCAGCACCAGCAAGCCAACCCGCAACCTCTGAGAACACCAACCCGCACCACTTTCTCTGCTTCAGAGTTTATTCCCCTTCTGAGCTACCAGTCCTCCCTGAAACTGAAACAAAAATAAAACCCTTCGGTTTACCAAGTACTCTGCTAATAAGAGCACTGAGGGGTGTGTGCATGGATGAACACACACACACACAACATCAAATATTGATGATTTAGCAAGCCATCAAAACTGCACTCATGGGCTTTTCCAGAGTGAAATATAGCTAGGGAGCTGGAGGCATGACAAGCATTTTGTCCAGTGAGAAAAACAACTCCAACAAACCCAGGATCTCTCTCTCTCTCTCTCTCTCTCACACACACACACACACAACACAAGTTCAACCATAGCAGAAATATAAGGAACTGGTTTTGAAGGCGTGGCAAGGAAGCAACATTTTCAGGCTTTGCAGAGGTTACCACTGGTTCAGTCAGCAGGGAATAGTACACCAGCAAAATTACTGTAAAAACACTGCATGACAAGGCTCTTCAAATAAGAATTGTGCATTTTAAACATTCATGTTCCCCACCGCTGTTTTTTACTTTCTCCCTTCCTGAAGTATGTACAAGAAAACTGGTGCAACTAAAGAGTGTTCCTAACACTTCTCTTGGCTGCTAGAACAGAATGTTTGTCAGTGTTTCTATTATAAACTGATTTTTTTAAAACTTTATCCATCAACGGCAGATCTTTGTTAAAATTCAAGAGACTGTTCAGATTGTTTTTAAACCAGTTCTGAAGGGAGGAGTTTGTTTAATCATTTATTCTTAAAACATGTTTGAGGAGGGGGAAACAGATCATAAAATTGCACTTTTTGTGTGGTTAGTATATAGTGTAATTATCCCGATATGTCTTTAAAAGCCCAGTTATAAGGGCTTAGCAGCACCATGAGAATTCAGAAGCACCTCTTGCACTCTCAGAGTGATATATGGTGGACTGCTGCTGCTGCTAGAGTTGAAAACAAGGCAAACGCACATTAATCACTGAGGTCTATGAGCTGGATAGCCTTATCTGCTTACCAATGCGATGTGCCTCATCTTAACATAATTAACATTTTTTCTCTCTGTGAATCTGCTAGATGTTGATTTCATGAGAGATTCTTATTCTCTTAATTGAAATTGCATGCCTTCTGTATGAAACATAGGAGCCAACCCTTTAAAAGGTTCATAGAGTATTAAATTGTGGAAGTAGTCATGCATCATGAAGTCTGGTTTCCTACTACTTGTTTCCAAAATTGATTTCATAGCTCCCACAAAGGCCAGTCTTCTCTCTGCAATAATGAGATTTAATAACTTACTTTTTTTGTAATGAATTTACAATTTTATAATAGAGGCTCTGTTTTTTTATTATTATTACTATCTGTTCTCTGCTTTTATCACAGCAGGTGGCATCACCCAACGGACCTTGGCTGATCTCAAAAAAGCTAAGCAGGGTGGATATGATTAGTACTTGGATGATAGACCACTAGGAAAAAGCAGGCTGTAGCAGCTTTGATTTCCAGTTTACTAAAGAGAAGAGGGCAGTAGTAAGCCACTTCTGCATTAATGTCAAGAAAACAACATGGACATGTCCATGTAGCCACCAAGAATGGAACTCAACTCAAAAGAGATTTTGCTACCTACATGCATTGCTAACATTTGCATATCTTGACCGAAAGTCTTTTTTTTTAAGTAAAAGCAACATTTCAGAATCAGTAATAAGTCACAGTGATAGTTATCAAATAGGATTAGTATTATTTTTTTAATTGGTGAGAGTTATATTCTCTGGGAAGTGTTTGAGTTGGAATAAATGGAGCTAAAAGTTTTACAAGACCTTTCTGGCATTCCTTTTTTCCTCTGACATCTCTCCCCGCCCCCACCCTGCCCTCTTTTTCTTCCTCTTTCTTCATGGCAGGCTTGGAGAGTTTGCTCTTGAGAGAAGTCTGGGTTGATGATTCACAGAAGGCTGCATGAAATTAGGCCAATGGCCACATGCACCTTAAGGCTTCAGATTGCTTATCCATGCTATAAGAGGATCACTTATTTTTCTCTGTGAGGAAAACAATGTACAATTATGGATAATGCCAATGGTTTACTAGTGCATGAAAGCACAAAGGCACTGGTTTCAAGAAACCACTTGTCATTTTGACACCCCTTGGGCATACAGTAGTACTTAAAAGTTTGTGAACCCTTTTGAATTGTCAATATTTTTGCTTAAATGTAATGTAAATGTGATCTCCACACAAGTCCTAAAACCAGATAAAGAGAACCCAATTAAACAAACGAGTCAAAAACATTATATTTGTTCATTTCTTTATTGAGGAAAATGATCCAAAGCTACATATATGTGTGTGGCAAAAGAAAAAAAATAGCAAAATGATGCTGCTGAAAACCAGTGTTATTCTGGCAGAGTAATGTGAGGATGTTCTGGAGACTCACAGAATGAAGCTGAGGGGCAGCACGCAGCCTGTGGGCCTTGGATTACCCACCCCTACAATACAGGAGTGATGCCACATGCTTAAGTGCCTTTTAAAAAAGTTAGATAAAGTCAAGGGTGATGATGAGATGGCACCCCAATGAAACCTGCTGCTGGGGAGCAAACAAGGGAAGAGGATTGATTTCTTGCCTTGATAGTAGGGCTCACTAGATCATCTGGTTGGCTCATCCAAAGAAGGGGCTTGACAGAACTTTCTTTAACTCAGCCAGGCTCTTCCATCATTGCTATGCTCTATTAGACAGCAATTGCCTGCAGACCCACAATTAAAGGGAAAAAATGCCATATCTAGTAAAACTGAAGTTGAGGAGACTATAGTAGAATCATGGACTGTGTAATTGGACTGCTACATAGAGATTCTGGTAAAGCTTCACTGAGATTTCATTGTTTACTTGTATTTACATAATGGCTAGTTACATAGCACTGATCTCCCCTGCAGTGCCCCTTTCATTGTTCATCCCTTAGATGTACCTAGAGGCTGACTGGCATTTTTAAACCCATCACTGCAGGGGGTACTTGATGGAAAAGTTTTCTTCTGTACATCTGTGTGCTGCACATGAGACAATATTTAATTCTCAGAGTTGATTGTCAATAATAGGGGGAAGGAGAAGGAGGTGGTTTGCATTTATTTTTGCTCTTACTGAACTTATTGGATTTTTCATATACATTTTTTTCCAACTTCCACAATGAATTCCACACAGGAATTTCCACATCAGCAGCATTATTTAGTGAAGCAGAAAATTAGAGTTGTTTCCCCCCTCCTCCATCTTGGCTGACAAAGAGTAGGTGTTTGTCCCTTGATTCACCCCAGATTGTGTGTGCGCACCAGCAGCAGATGATGTGGAAGCCTCAACATGATGTGCATCAGCAGCAGAAGAACAAACGGGGAAAAGCAAGGAAAAGAAGGTTTTATCTATCACAACATTTCTCAGGGCATGCCAAGATGTTTTATGGGGAGCAAATCTTATCTTGAATCAGTATGGCTTTTCTAAAAGCAGAGCAAGCATTGTGTCTTTCAAAGGGCAAACAATTTATATGCTTTATTTTGATACCGTCTAGTGGACCATCTAGGATCATACTGTCGGTCAACCATAGATGTAACTCCACATGGCCATGCTTTAAACAGAGGCATTGCCCATAAGAGAATGCACATCCTATTGATCCATATCAGCTTTTCTCAACTACAACTTCCATAAATCTTTGTTCCATGGCCAGTGCCCATGCTGGCTGCTGTCTTTTGGGTGCTTACGTCTGACACAACCAGATGGTATCAGATTGGCAAAACTGGTCTAAAGGTCTTCATATTTAAAAGAGTAATAATTGTTTCAAGTTGAGCTTGATTCCTTATGATTATATGGATGTGCCCACATTTCCTTGGCAATAGTATAAAAATAGTTTACCATAGCTTTTTTATGGGTTTGGAGTTCCTTCTCCTAAGTAGATTGTCTTCCCTCATGCCCATAGAGCTCCATCTGCCCTCACTCTAGTGGGAAGGGAATCCTAAATAGAAGTATTGCCTGTGACTCACATCTCTTTGTACCCCTGATTTGTTTTGTTCTTTTGTTTTTCTAATTTGATTCTACTTGAGTTTTGACAGAATGTGATGGATGAGGAGGAGCAAACAAGAAGCTTAGAGAGGATGGACAATGTCCTGCAGTCAGCTCAGCCTCATTTTTGCACAGTGTAATGAGTGGTGTACTTTCCTCTACTGGCTGGTGATCTGCTAAAGAGAGAATGCAGCAGAGATCTCAGCAAATCACTTTGCCTATCAGCCACTGCATGCGCGTAATCAGGACAGCACCATTTGGTAATGAGTCAGAATAGAGGCAGGATAGGGATCAACAGAGACAGGGCAGCTAATGTCATGCTTTTATAGATTTCTGACAACTCAGAGATGGGTGGATAGGACTTTACACAGCAGTGGCAAAGACAGGTTGTTCAGAATAACCTGTTAACAATAGAAAAGGAAAAAAAATTAAGTCTCCTTTGAGATGAGCTTGACTTTGGTGATGTAATGAGTAGAAAGAATGATCTTGAAAAACAGTGGGGACAGCTGCTACCAAGACAACAGTCAGATAAAAGAAACCTGAGTCCAGGACAGAACTGTATCCTGAGAAAGCATCAAGACTCTCCCTAGTTCTCATGAAAAGAAAGGGAGGGAGGGGAAAAGCTCATTCAGACATGCAAAATGCTGTTATTTTAACCTTATAATAAAATAGTAGTATATAAACAGGTGGCAAACCCCACACTCACTTGCATGATGATGTTACCTAGTTGGGTAATGAAATGTCTGCAAGCAGACAAACAACCGCAGAGAGCACCAAGAACTCCAGAAGTAGTATTAGCATCCATGACTTTGGTTTCCTAGTGTGGTCTACCTGGCAGGCGATTACATGGATACATCCATGTTTTCTTGGTGACAGCTTAGAAGTGGTTTGCCACTGCCTTCTTCCAGAGTATTTTTCAACTACTTAATCTAGCCTAAAGTCCTGGAATTTCCTGGTGGCTTTCCATCCAAGTATGAACCAGGTCTGCCTCTTTTTAGTTTTTGAGTTCAGCCAAGTTCACCTATATGTGCCACCTAGCTGGGGAATTTTAACATTAGGGTAGTAGAAACTGACATTTTTCTCTAGGTTCTTATTCTCCATGGAAATGTTATGTGCTCTACTCTGGAGACCTTTGCACAGGCATTTCAAAATAAATACATTTCTACTTGCATCTCAGGGAAGTTAAATGCTCCTATTCCACAATGCATTGACTGACCAATTGTGTGCCATCAAATCAGTGATGACTGTTAGCAATATAACTTTGTTAATCTCCAAAGTGCCACAAGAATGTTGCTTTAATATTTCTTCCAAATATTTATTCAAAACCTTCTGCATACAGGTTTCAAAAAGTAGATCAGGTTGAATAAGGTAATAAGTAGGCAGTATGAGGAATCATGGATTAGCCAACCCAAACTCCCTTCTTAATTATAGGATTCCCCAACAAATCGTGTTATTTACTGGAGCAAAACGCTGCCTCTATTTCCTAGAGGAGCCATTATCCATGGTGTCCTGTAATTTTCTCTGTGCAGCCATGAAAATTATGCTGGATTACTTTACTCCTGTGGTGATGCCAAGAAGTTTAAGCCAAACTCTGCTAACATTATTGGAGATCGGGAGGTAACTTAAAGTCCAAGCTATAATCGTCCTTTGAAAACTTAAATGTGTGGGGAAGGATGGGTGAAAGTTCATTAGACTTTCCATGTATTTTGTTTTCAACCTCTGTATTGCCTGTCTCACCTGCTTTTCCCTTCTTTTTCCACTCATGGGACCTTAAAGGTTTAAAGGTACCTAGTGTGAATATGGAAGATGATAGAGAAAAAGGATTAGGGTGCTCACATTGGACCCACATCGAACAGTGCAGCCTGAGAAGCTGTTTTAGGTTTTTGTTTTTGTTTTAAAGAAGGAAATATGAGAAATTATGCAATAAATATGTGTAATTTGATCTTATTATAAGAAAAAAAAGGAGCATATCTCTTGTTTTGGTTTCCTACATCCCAGCCTCAATGTCCATTTCAAAGCTGTTTGCAACCACCTTATTGTCCGTGAATGGAAGTTCTGGCAAAAGAGAATTGGCAAGAACTTCCTCCCCTTCTCC
This sequence comes from Liasis olivaceus, assembly GCA_030867105.1. Classification (NCBI taxonomy): domain Eukaryota; kingdom Metazoa; phylum Chordata; class Lepidosauria; order Squamata; family Pythonidae; genus Liasis; species Liasis olivaceus. Next base: position 21,894,507 of record CM061348.1, on the reverse strand, counting down.
CATCCCACGTAGTCCATCAAAACAATTCTTAACAATTCTTAAACACTCCCCCAGGTGAATTCCCCCATTCAGCTAATTTAGTGCTGTTGATCAGTTGTCATCATACTCATCACTGAAGAAAGGAGAACTCAGCATGAAAGGGCTTCCTCTTCCTTCTTCATGATAACCTGAACCTGCATTCAGATTCATTCCTCAGTCTTGCTTCTCCCTCACTGCTAAGCAATCACATTTTCAGTCATACTCATGGTCTGACAGTGAGTTGAGGGAGGGGGGTATCTCAATCACATGACATAGCAGGGCTTCCTAATCTTTTTGTGCTTGTAGGCACATCTGGAATCTTGAGAGGTTGTGGACACCCACAAAATTATTAATGGGGACTTGCGTATTCACAAAATTGCTGTCATGGGAGGAATATAAACTGATCTAAGGCATCAATTTATCACAATGTTATCCTTTTGGTGCTCCCTCGTACATGATGCTTTTTATCGCCTTTGTTTAGATTTGTTGTTTTTCTGAACAGTTACAGAAAGCACTTGGTTGTAGACTCCCACTGTTTTTATTTTCTAAGCAATCTTATAAGCCCATTTGAAGCCAACAAACATTCTTGGACATCAAAACAAGGCTAGAGACAGATGCATTGCTTTGCAGTATTCCAACTTTTTAAAAATCAAAACAATATTTTTTAATATAAGTTAGATGGGATAGGGAGGCTGGGAGGCACCACAGGAAGTTCTGCAAGTACATTGGGTGTCCTTGGGTGCCATGTTGTGAACCCCAGGATTGCAGAAACTGAGGGAACACTCTTCAGAGAGCTTTGCAGTAGGCATGTAAGAAACCAGAATGACAGTGATGTGAGAAAGGGTGAGTCTAGTCCACACAATCTTCTGTATTGGTTGGTATAATTGTTAGCACTTCAGCTGCCTCTTCGCCTGCAGCTTTAGCTCAGTGAGTTTTTCATCTGTGTTTGCTGTTTTCCTGTTTGACAGCTGGTCTATTCCGCGTCCTTCCTCATTTTCTAAAGGAGTAGGCTCATGAAAATAGATATAGATATATAGATACACACGCACACACACTTTGCAAGCATTTCTGTAAGCCCATAGTATAACCCTTTCACCTTCCTTCAACTTAATTTGCCTCTATTACATCTCTCCCATATTTACTCTTAAGTATTTCTACTTAGTTGTAAATAGTTTGGTGAATTCTCTGATTTTCCAAAATAATCTCTTTTTCCTTTTCTTGTTATTTTCCTCTATTTGTTGACATTCACAATTGAGTTATCTTGTCTTTCCTTGCCTGGGGCTGTAAGCGTGTGTTCAGTCATTATGCATCTTTAGTGCTCAAGGCCTTCATCTTCCATCTATAACCAACTTGGCTGTGATGATAGATTTTTAACATTTTGGGATTTTTTTTTTTCCACTTTGGTTTTTGCAATGTCTCTTATCTCTTCCTATAGTGAAACCCATGTTAAGCATCTTGACTCTGTTCCTAAATCCTTTTATATTCTGTATGTTGTCCAGGTCAAATCTTGCTGGCCCACCTATTCTTTAATTTTTTAAAGTTTTTCTTATATTTCCAAATTAAACATATGTAACCAATAATTCTGTTCCACAAGTTGCAGGGAATGATCATGGGTTAGACTTCTGTTTCTTATGTAAGTTTGATTCTGATGCTGTCCATCCAATATTATCAATATCCAGATGTAGTTCAGTTTATTTTGCTTAAAAATCAGAAGGAGCCTGGTAGCACCTTTTCCAGCTAACAAATGTTATTAAAAGGCATAACCTTTGGCCACCATAGGCTAGCATGGCTCTCCTCCTACAGTATCTTTTATGTTGCTTGAAATAGATGTTGCCAGTGAACAAAAAATACTCTCAGAAAATTCTGTTGATCTGTCTCCAGTATTATTGTTTCTCCATTTCTCCAATTTTTACATTCCGGTCCCCCATTATTAGCATTATGTCTTTTCTTGACCATGCATTTAGCACTAATTTCAGTTTCCGTGGAATTTGTTGTGTCTTATATTATTGTATCTGTGTAACATATTCATAGGATATCCACTAATTCTGATAGATAATTTGGATAATAATCCAACTAAACAGTATATTTAGCTGGGTCCTTTTTGAATAGCATTGCCATGTCATTTCTTCATATAGCTCATGCCCTTTATACCATATCTGGTAATCATCTGATCTAAAGTGGCCAATTCTAGTCCACCTAACTTCTGGTGCCCAAGTTTATCTAAAGGCTTCAATCATGTCTATGTAGTTATCTTAGCAAGGGTACAGAAGTGATTTGCCATTGTCTTCTGGGATGGACTTTGGATTTGCTTCTGCCAAATAGCTTGGCTTCCCTCATCCCTGCAGAACTTCCCCTGCCCTCACTCTAGTAGTAGATTATTCTACTACTATTAGTTGCCTCTCTCCTTTTGAGCTTATTGGCTAGGAGCTGCTGTTCTCACCATGCCATTCTCAGAGATACTATAGCTACTGTGTGCTACCACCAAGGAAGGTGGTAATCATCTTTGAGGAGAATTTCACATTTCAATTTGAAACTAGATGTGCCGTTTAAGGCAAGCCTCATCTAATAGTCTTTTTTAATGGTTCTGGGCTAGTAAATGAGAACAATATGATGCCATTTATCCAGATGCTTTGACATAAAGAAGAAAACCACCATTAGCAACTGTCTAGAACATAAATCATCCTGTTTCATAATGGGAGGGATGGAGCATAAATGTACTTCTATTGCAGAAAATGATTCATAAGGCATTGGATATCTGACAGAACAAGTTATTCAGTGATTAGTTGGTTTACCACTGTGCTTGAGTTCCAGAGGTATTTATATCCTGAGTGAGTATCTATTGGTATAAATCTTGGGCATTTTTGAAAACTACACTAAAATGTACATGTCTGTGGAGTTTCTCCTCACATAATCTTCTCACTGCCATACAAAAATTCTTGCAAGTAGCTCAGCTACAGGAACTCAGTTCACTGTTAGTGTTAACCATAGCTTTCTGTTTAGAGAGTAAAACCACTAAAATGATTTGTGTAAAATAGTCAACAAGACACATAATGTCCATGCAAAGTGGCTGCAGGATCCGAGAGCAGACCACAGAAATATCCCAGAACAGGAACCAGTCACCATCACAGTAACAGACATCCAACAGCAGGCCAAGAACATGAAGAGCTGGATAGCACCTGGCCCAGACATGATCCACACCTACTGGCTAAAGAAACTAACAGCAGTGCATGAACACCTAGTAGCACAGTTGAACTACTAGGTTCCCACCCAGACTGGCTAACACAAGGAAGGACAGTGCTGATCATGAAAGACCCCCACAAGGTAACAGCACCGTCCAAATACCAGGCCAATAACCTGCCTCCCCACAACATGGAAAGTCCTATCAGGCATCATAGCCACCAAGCTACAGGACCATATGGGCTAGTACATGAGTACAGCTCAGAAGGGCATTGGGAACAACACCAGAGGCTCGAAACACCAGTTGCTCATAGATAGAGCAGTCACACAAGACTCAAGGTATAGACAGACCAATCTGAGCACAGCCTGGATTGACTACAGGAAAGCCTGAGACTCAATGCCACACACATGGAACTGTGAGTGCCTGGCTCTATACGAAGTCAACAGGACACCTAAGGACCTTCCTCAAGAACTCAGTGGAACTGTGGAAGACAATACAGCTGAACTCAAAACAGCTCGCACAAGTGCGGAATATACCAAGGTGATGCACTGTCCCCCCTGCTGTTCTGCATAGGCTTCAACTTCCTCAATCAGATAATCACAAGGACTGGATACAGATACAAGTTCAAGAGTGGAACTACCATCAGCCACCTCCTCTACATGGATGACATCAAGCTGTATGCTAAGAGTGAATGAGACATCGACTCACTGATCCACCTGACATGGATCTACAGTGAGGACATTGGAATGTCATTCAGACAGGAGAAGTGTGGCCTGATGGTAGTAAAGAGAGGGAAGGTAGTTAAGACTGATGGGGTGGAACTACCAGTGGGCCACATAGCAGACATACAGACCAGCTACAAGTACCTTTTACATTTTTTTTTTACATTTACATTGGATTTATTCTCCACCCATCTCCCCCCAATGGGGAACTCTGGGCGGCTCACAAAGTACAACTTTAACAACATATACATATACAGATTTATCTCTAACTAACATTAACAACTATACTATATGGCCAGCAGCGGTCGCTAGGGAGTCACAGCACCTAGGGCTTTTTCCTTCTCCGTAGGTCTTTTCCCACTGATCACATCAGTTGTATGCAGCATTAGGTTGGGTCCAGCACCAGTTCCTGCTCCCCACACAGTGCCGCCGATTCCTCCCACCGAAATGGGAGTACTTATTTATCTACTCGCAGATGGAAATGCTTTCGAACTGCTAGGTTGGCAGAAGCTGGGGACGAGTGACGGGAGCACACCCTGTCATGCAGAGCTGGGCCCAAACCGCTGGAGTTCCGACTATTTCTGACCAGCAAACTCCAGCGTCATTAAGACCTGCGCCACCGTGTCCCGTGGTATTCCACAGTTACATGCAAACCACGATGAGGAGGTAAGGAAGACAGCAACATCCAAGTACTACCAAAGGATAAGACAGGTCCTGAAGAACCAGCAAAGAACAATATCCACACCATCAACACGGACACCCTGCCAGTCATCAGATATCCTACCGGTATAGTAAGCTGACCAAAGGAGAACATGGGGGCTGCAGATGTGAAGACCCAGAAGTTCCTCACAATGTACAGAGGTTTCCACCCCAAGTCCAACACCCAGAGATTGTACACCAGCCAGAAAGAGGACAGGTGGGGTCTGGTGCCGTTCTGCACCATTGTGCAGAGAGGCCTCAGAGACAGTCCAACATATAGTGTCAGGGTGTAAGATGCGGACAGGAACAGCATTCGCTGAATGGCACGACCAAGTAGCTGGTATTGTCTACAGGAACATCTGCAAAGTGTATGGACTAGACTTTCCCAAATCCAGATGGGAGATTCCACAGCAGGTCATGGAGAATAACAGGGCTAAGATCCTGTGGAACTTCCAGATCCAGATGGACAGGCAAGTACTGACCAATCAAGCAAACATCATGGTGGTAGACAAGGACCAGAAGATAGCAGTGGTGATAGATGTAGCGGTGCGAAGTGACAGCAACATCAGGAAGAAGGAGTATGAGAAGCTGAAGAACTACCAAGGCCTGAAGGAGGAACTAGAGACGATGTGGAAAGTAAAGGCCAAAGTGGTCCCAGTGGTGGTAGGAGCACTCGGGGCCGTGACTCCTAAGCTGGGAGAATGGCTCCAACAGATCCCAGGAACAACATCAGAGCTATCTATCCAGAAGAGTGCAGTGCTAGGAACAGCTAAGATACTGTGCAGAACCCTCAAACTCCCAGGCCTCTGGTAGGGGACCTGAGATTGAGGAAGACACATGCCACACGTAGGGGTGAGGGGGGATTTTTTTTATCACTAAAAGAGGTGAAGGCATTGTTGTCTAGGGCATGTAAAGCTTCCAATAATCCAAAATGATCAATCTTCATCAAATATAGTTGTATGTTGTTTGGTGTGTCAGTTTATGCCCTTTGTTTTTTGTTGTTATTGTTGAAGTTGTATGGTTTTTTATTTTCTATATTGGGGTTGTGGGCAGAGCCGCAGGTGGTATTTGATGTACCCCATCTGGAATTCCAATTATGCAAGTTGGGCAGCTATCTAAATCTTATAAATAAATAAATCCCCTTACCCATTTGGGGAGATTTTGTCTGCTTCCTTTGTTACCTCACCCCATTTTATCTACCCTATATTTTGAAATGAAAGGTACTTCGTTAAATAAAATACTTCATAAAATAAAAAGGGATCTACAAGTTGGAGAGATGGGAAAAATCTGTTGGTTCTTTCTCTTTCCAGTACTGGCAAAACAAGTCTGTATGTATTTTTTATAATTAAGGATCTGATTCTTAACTAATGTGCCAAGATTCAGTTCTGAAACCATTAGGCCTCCTTATTTGCTGTATCAGCTCTAAGCAGTACTGCACACTCTACAGAATCAATGTCAGTATTATTATTTTTTTACAGGAAAGTACTTTGTCGAACAGCCACTTTCTTCAAGTTGTCTTTCTAGGTGGATCAGGTCAGACATTGCCAAAAAAGTGCTGAGGTGCTGCTGTAATACTGTTTTATTGACGGGTTGATCCATTGGTAGGGACTCGTAATTCCTTGCAATGCCGCCATCCTGTAGTGAACTGGCAATTTTTTCCCTGTTTTGCAGGGTGGGAGGGGAATGATTTAGGTTTCATTTTAAAAAATGGTTCCAAGCTCCCCAGATTGCTTAGGAAATTTTTTAAGATGTTGACTGTGGTGGTGCTATCAAGCCACTTCTCCCTATGTTTTTAAAGGTGTGTGTGTTTGTGTGTGTTCAAATCAATCATGACACCTGATGACTACATGGGCAAGTCTCTGCAGTTTTCTTGGCAACATTTTTCAGAAATAGTTTGCCCTTGCCTTCTTCCTACAGCTGAGAGAGAGGGACTGGCCCAGAGTCACCTTTCTTTGTCCTAAGGCAGGACTAGAAGTCTCCCCATTTCTAGCCCAGTGCCTTTAACCACTACACCCAACTGGCTCTATGCTTTTGAGTTACACTGGCATAATAAAAACATGGAGGAATCTAGTTGATTGCAATAAGAATTTTGGCTGAATCAATTTGTTTTTCCTTATATAAAGGTAGTATTTCTTTATGTTTCTCTACGTATATGGGTGTCCTTCTCTATACCTCTCCCAATACATCCTGAAGAATGGAATCTTTATTAGTGTGCCAGTCTGTGCCTGTTAGTGACTAATTGGTCACAGAGTTCACACCTTTAGGGGGAGCAGGACTGCTATACCTTCTTATCTCTTTCTGCTGTAAATACAGGGTCAGCTTGTTAGAATAGCCAGTAGGGCTCAGTTGCACTTCCTCCTTTGAGACTTGAACCCCTATGGTCATGTTTATCCTCAGGGTGTATCATTGTACCTTAGTTTCTATCATTGTTCTCTCATCCCTTTCATAATGAGTTAGAAACAAATGATAGAAAGTCACTTTATAGTGCCATATGCTTTAACACCTTATTGTGATTCCTTCCGTATGTGTTGTATTGTATGAACTGAGCTGTTGTGTTGACTTTTTACTTTTTACTTATCACTCTTAGTGTTTAGTTTGAATGCATGTGCACACATATGCATACAGGATTTTCTTGTTTGCAGTTTTGTTTTTAAATGTTCATTGATAAGAACATTTTTATGGAGTACTCACAAATCTCATAAATGTGTATTTACACATTTCATCCTAGGACACTGCTCTTCCTTCCTTGCGTTAAACAAGCAATGCAGTGCTTGTAACCGGTATAATTTTTGGTTTTATGAAGTATCTCACAATACAGGGTTAGAAATTGTTAGTCTGCCAAATACAAAGCAAAGATTTACAACAGGCCACCCTTGCCTGCCCATGATGAGGAAGGTACAAAAAGTGGAGGGTTAGGCCATGTTCTAGGAATATTAACTTTAAAAAAAAGCTAATATATGCTTCTTTTCCTCTTTTTTTTTTTTTCTTCTCTTTTTGAGTAGTATATCATGTGTTTAGGCTTGTGGAATTGGAACTAGTTATATGAAGAAGCAGAAGTCATAGGGGAGAAGAAAGAGAGAAGGACCTGTTACGTTATGCCAGTTTGCACTGGATAATTCATAAACTACCCAGTTTCTTCCTCAGAAATGTGATGACTTAAATTGTGTTTTTCAGGGATTGGCTACACGTTTTCAGCCCTCCTATCATTCTTCCTAGCCAACAGGTGGCAGAATATACCAAAGTTTCAGCAAACCTAAGTACCCAAGGTAAGAATGAATTAAAACAATGTCCCCTCTTGCCATGGAAATCAAGTGAGAGCAAAAGGACACTAGAAACTGCAGCAACTCCTCCACTTGCCAGGAAGTGTACAAATTGTGCCTTCCCAAAAAGCTCCGTTAATTCTTCTTTCAGCATTCCTACACAGGGACCCACCACCAACACCTGTTCTATCCTTGCATATTACACCCAGTGAGGAGAGTTGTGCTGCCTGTTTCTTATAAAAGGGCATAATGAAGCAATTCTGCAATGAATGAAATCGTGAACTGACAGCATTTGTCTAAAAATTCCACCTCTGTTCTCCTTCCTCACCTTTACCGCCCTACAACCCACCAAGGATTCCTATCATTTTCAAGATACCATATGAGAACTTACTATATATTTGCGATCTGCAAATATGTGGAAGAAGGGGCATCCTTTAAATGTGTCCATTAAACCAAATTTATATAATCCACAAAAATTAATGTATTTTACATGTAATTCATATATTAGGTAATTTATGAAAAAATATGCATGTTTTATGTTATTTGTGTGAATTGTCCAGATTGCTTCAGCATAGAGCAGGCTCTTCCATAATTGTGGGGCAAAGTCTGAAGTCAATTTTTTTTCCATTGAATCAGATGTTTGCTGAATAGGTCTCCATAAAATCAAGATTTGACTGTATTTTAGTTATGGTAGGAGTGAAGGCAATCTAGTGATGGATTCCTTAACACAAATTATGCTCTCTAAGCAGGGAGTTTTTTCAGAAACATATAAATTTGCAATATTTTATGACAGCAGAATAACTATCAAGACCAGACATTACTTTCAGAGATCTGACAGCACATAATATTAAAGATCCTAAACATGCCACTTTAAATATCATTGTAATTTTTTACTTAAACATACATTAGATAAATATTTCAGATAGGGAATTGAGAAAATTTTAATAATTAAAATTCCGTTTCTTCTGAAGCTTTGCTGCAATTTTCAGAAATCGTAACAGTCAAGAAGTTTGCATGGAAGATTCCATTCAACTATTCCACATTAAAAAGTGACAATATAACATGAGTTTGACAATTTATGTTTTCCCTTTGAAAATATTTTATTTCTAGTTTCTATTTTTTAATGTATCTAATGTAAAGCAAAAATACAATATCATACAATACAATACAAAAATACAAAATCATGGATGAACAAAAACTATATTGGACAGAACCATGAATGTCTGCAGAGGGGTTAAGCAGGGTAGAGGGTGTGCAATGACAAAACATACGTTGCAGTGTTATGATGCAACCTTGGTCCCTTCTGAAAATGCTTGACATCACACGTATGTAAGGGGCAGGATCTTGTGTCACAACATCGCAACACAAGTTTCATCACTTTGATAAATTTAAGGTGCTGTTACTAATCTCTAAAGCCCTTCATGGTTTTGTATCTGGGCATCTGAAGGACTTTCTGCTCCATCTGGAATCAACCTGACGCACTAGATCTTTTAGGAAGAAACTTTTTCCCACACTTCCAAGAGGGGGGCAGAAACTAGAATATGCTGCCTTTTCTTTGGCGAAGCTGATGATTCGGAATATCCTTCTGATGGAGATTAAGCTGGTCCCTTCCTTGTTGATCTTCAAGAAGATATTAAAAATGGAGGTATTTGGAGGGCATACTCCTAATTTAAGAACTGCACCATCGTTTATTTCTTGTATACCTTTATTTTTATTTTTTCATTTGTTGTTACTGTTTTTTCTGGGGTTTTACGATGTTATCTTTTAGTCATTGTATTTTTTTAAAAAGAAGTGTTATATGCTATGAAAGCCATTGAGAGTTGTTAGTGTAAGGCAGGGTAGAAATCTAATCAATTAATAAATTCAGCAGACATCTCTGGATAGAACTGCAAGTGATTTCTATTAGATCAGCAGGAATTTCTGACAGTCAATTGACTTTCTCCCACCCTGAATAATGCAGCTGAAATGTTTTATATAAGGGGCAGGGAGTAAAGTGCAGATTTTTATGTGGAAGCACCATGATCTTTTAGTCCAAAGGCAATTCTGTGTCTCCTAACTAGAAAATCTCATTTTGACCTGGACCAATAATGCTTTACAGGAACGCTTGGGGATTACAGCCATCGGAGAAGCAGTGCTTCAAACCACAGCTGCTAGCTAAGAGTGTGATACCTCCTGAATCACAGATAGATAAAAGTTTGAAAATAACAAAATCAAGTTATCAGCCAAGAAAACCCATGGTTATTTACTACTGGTACAGAATATCCCTGTCGATTTTTATATGTTTCTCTAATGAAACCTGAAACAACCAGTTTTGTTCATTGCTAATAAAAGAGCTATGTGGTATCTTTTATTTGGAACATAATTCATTGTGAATATACAAAAGACCTAATTTTTCTCCATTTTATAGTTTCTTGGCTGTTTGTGAAGTATTTGCTTCTTCAGAAATAGATCTTTTAAGCCTTGAAGGAATGCAATGGTTGGGGGAAAATGAATAATGCTTCCTTTTAAAAACAAATCCCCTTTTCAAATGACTGCCATGTTCCTTTAGTTTTATTTCATACCAAGGAGCTGTCTTTCTCAAACAGAACCCCGAAATCCACTTAGTCATTTTTTTTTCTGAAGCAAATGCCACTCTAATACTTCTGAGTTTGCATCAGTGGTCATCTCCTTATCCATCTGCCATTTGCTCCTGTAATGTAATATCCAAATACAACCTACCTTTGTAAGATTTTGCTCCTTAGGCTGCAGTTCAGTCATTCCTTTCCTGAATATATGTTGAATTAGAATTCTGTGTATCAGATGGCATCATCAGATGGTTGACACCATTTACTGATCCACCCAGCACCTAGTGAGTGTCCAGCACCTAGTGAGGGTGACTTGATTCTGTAGATCCTTTGCACCCCAACCCTTTCAGTTACTCACCAAGCAAAAGTAATGGTGGTCTGCCAGTTGCCTTTATTGTACAGTGTAGCACGACTGGCTTAGTGGACCCTTTGGGTTGCCTTTGGCTTAATAGGTCATAGATTTTCCAGGTCTGAAGTAGACATTGATAACCATGTGATGGAAAGTAGGTTTGGATCAGCTCCCGTACTTAATTCAGTAATATGCATTAGGGGAGTGTGAGAGGAGGGGTTGTGCTGTCCCTGGAAAGTCACCCATGTGTGTTGTCATCTCCTGGCCACAAGGAGGAAGAGGAGGAGGAGGAGGAGGAGGAGGAGGAGGAGGAGGAGGATTTGCCCAGTAATATTATCTAATTACCAAAACAATATAATTAAGTATAATTTGTGTTACAAAGAATTTAGGCTTTAGACATCTGATCTAAAAATAAATCGGATATTTATTCAGGAATTAGAGTTTACATACAAACCCAGAACAATTGCATCAGTTTTAGCTTTCAAAAGCCATCTCAGATTGATACATAATTTTGACAAATGCTCCATTTCTCTCTGATCAATGGATAAAATAAAAGCCCGAAAAACTGAGGAAAGAAGATGGCTCTTAATGTATCAGGGCTGGCAACCAAGTACCTCCAGATGGCTTGAATTACACTTCTAATAATCTCTTGCCATTGGCCATATTGACAGGGGCAGATGGGAATTGATGTTCACAGAATCAGGAGAATAGCAAGTCACTTGCCTTTCTTATTGCTCATGTTAGTTCCCTAACAACAGACCTACGATCAGGTATTTCTTTTTAAGAGATGATACTGTGCTAATGAGTTAATCATAGAGAAGAAGGTGCTCTAGCAATCTTCCAAAGCCACATAGGCCCAAGCTATAGATTTTCATTAGCCCTATCATGATCAGCACTTTCTATGTCACACAGAAATAAATTGGTGATTAGAGTAGCCACACCTGGAATAAGAATGTAGTTTTGGAACCAATCAAAGCTTGAGCTGTCATGTTATGGGCCACCTATAGCCCCCAAAGGTGTTACAAGTCTCCTCTGAGAGGATTTTTGCATTTAATATTCCAAGCAGGTTGCTCACTTTTAGGCTGTCAAATGGGAGAGATCTAAGAACCTATTGATCTTCATCAATCCTCCTCTTCACCCATAGAGCTTTGCTGAAGAGCCACTTACAGAAAATGCACGGGCCAAAATCCATATATAATCTGGTTGTATGAGCTGGGAAAAAGCTAAATGAACAGAAAAGATACTGGTCACCTGCCACTTAATATTTTGCAATGCCTTCTCATAGTCTTCATCTCCCAAGAATATACAGTGGAGTGTCTTTTGGCAGTTCAGCCACTGAAATTGTTTCAGTCTCCCTTTTAAAAAATGGAGATGGTACAAAGCATTTGTTATGGAACAAAGCATAGCCCCTTAAAGAATGGGAGGGAAGGAACAGTGGAATATGTTAGCATAGGATTGTCTGTGCACCATCTGTATTCTTCGTGTAGCATCACCAATAGCTTTCATCTTCCCAGCTAATAATACATTTCAAACACTGTAAACCCATTGCTGTTGGCTTAACAGGCCATTACTTTGAGCAAGCTAAGCATGTGACACCGTTGCTGTGTATTGTCATTCTGAGAAAAAAATGAAACGATGAAATGTAGAATACCACTCACACGCAGCCGTGAATCATTCATTATTTCATATCCTCCACATTACTTTTTAGCTTTTATAAAAAGACTTTTATCAAATAAGCCCATAGCTCTTTGCCACTGCTTTAACGAAATCTGTTCTGTTAGAAAACACAGAGGATTGCTGGACACTAAAATGAGGGAAGTGTTTCTTAGCCCAGTTTCTCTATGTGCCTTGATCAGGCAACACAGGATAGGCATTAGGGTTGCATGGGGAGAACATTATCATCCACCACGTATTTTCCTACTCCACATTTATTTAATGTTTTGATGGTTGGATTTGTAGATCATTGTTGGAGATTGGAATTCAACAGGAGCCCTTGCTAGACAATATGCTTCCAAACATAAGCAGAGTGCAGAAAGAGCATTGAGTGATTTAATAGCAGAGCAACACAGTTTTTTTAAAAAGGTTCATCATATAGCTGCTTTGAATGCAGAGTAAGAGTTTAACTAAGGTATCGGTGAATGCAAACAGACATTCATTATATTGGAAATAAGAACTAGATTTATTAAGAAATACATGAGAATAGAAAAGCCTGGATTCTACCTGAGCTATGTCTTGAAGAGAGGGAAGCACAAGAAAGAGACAGAAAGTTCCCTTTGTCTCTTAACCTCAGAGACTCATTTAACTAACAATAGGCCAAGTGAGAAACAGACATAGGGTCAGAGTGTGAAGGCTCTTCTCCTCATCCAACTCTTGCCATTTGCCTAAATGGTCAAAATGGTTCAATCTCCAGCAATCATAAGATTGGATATTATGATCCACTGCATTAAATACAACAAGGGATGATCATCCTGTCCTGTTTTGGCAGCCCATGATGCCAAGAACAGGACTTCTTCTCCCTACCCCCACAAGTTTTAGCAGCCCACCCTCAGATTTAGAACTAACAAGAGCTTTTGGATAGACACAAACTAATGCTTTATCTATTAAACGTGAGCATAATTATGCCATTTCATGAGATAAAATGTGATGGTCAGGGACTGAGGAAATGCTGAAGTCCTCTAGTTCATTGACTAGAGTCCTTATTTGATAGAACATCTCTGTGAGAGATGCTTAAGATTCAAAATGATACATAAGGAAGTTTCATGCTATGATAGAAAGCCTGCTCCTCAGTGCTTTCTGCCTTTCTGGTGCAGGAAGAGAGAAGAAGGGAAGAATTCTCTTCTTCCTGAAGGAAGCAATGGAGAACCTAAGGGACTTAGTCTTTCAGCAGCAACCTATGGAACAAGGAGGAGACCCTTGCTTGCCATCTTTCTTGCTGATGCTTCTAATAATCAATAGGATAAAAGTTGCAAAGAGTTGATTCTTCTTGAGATGCTTCTACAATAGTGATGGTCACTATCTTAGATGATGTTGCAAATGTACTTGACAAGTACAGATAGGTCTGTCAATAGTTCTTAGCCATGATAGCTTAATGAAGTCACCACCTGCAATATCAGTAAACTAATGAACACACCCATTTGTATGTGTTTGGTTTTTATTCTATTTTTACTGTATTTTATATTGTTTTATTATATTTTAATATTTATTGCTGTTTTATTGTGAACCGCCCAGAGTCACTTTTTGTGAGATGGGCGGTATCTAAATCTGAAATATAAATAAATAAAAATAAATAAATTAGTGGGGATAAAGGAATGCAAGAGGGCTGTCACCTTGTAAATTTTCAGAAGCATCTGGCTGGCTGCAGATGGGAACTGAATAATGGAACAGATAGATCTGGTCCAAGACAGCAGGCTTGTCATCTTCTCCACTAAGGCTCTTCCTCTTCCCTTTTTTATCCACTTTCTGTTCATCCAGTGGTTAATGTTGCCACACTGCTGCTCTCATTTTAATGTGTTTACAGCTCTGCGCATACATGTTTTGGAAGACAGTATATATACAAACAGTATAGTACAGTGAATAGCACAGAACTAGCACAGTGAAAAAATGGGACTAAAATTAGATACAAAGAAGACCAAACTAATGACAACCGGTAGAACAACCAGCCTTAGAATTGACAATGAGGTTATTGAAGTGGTGGATAACTTCTGCCTTTTAGGATCAACCATCAACAGTAAAGGAGCAAACAGTCAAGAAATACGCCACAGACTAGCATTCAGGCTAGCATTCAGTCATGACGGTCTTGGAAAAGATATTCAGATGCCGTGATGTGTCTACACCTACAAAGATCAGAACTGTACAAGCCCTGTAACGTTCTACGGAAGCAAAAGTTGGATTTTAAAGAAATAGGACAGGTAGAGTATTGATGCCTTTGTACTTTGTTGCTGGAGAAGACTCCTGAAAATACTGTGGACAGCCAAGAAAACAAACTGATGGATCATTGAACAATCAACCCAGAGTTCTCACTAGAGGCACAAATGACCAGGCTCAAATTATCCTACTTTAGACACATTATGCGAAGACCCAGCTCTTTGGAAAAGGCTTTAATGCTTGAAAAGATGGAAGGAAAGAGATGAAGAGGATGATCAGCAGCAAAGTGGGTGGACTCAGTTACTGTGGTGATGAGTGCACCATTGAGAGACCTGAAAGAACAAGTTAGGGATAGATCATCACAGAGAAAATCTATGTGGTCACTAGGAGTTGAAAATGACTTGATGGCACGTAATCAATATATACAAATATGATGGTGCTCCAATGTGCACACACAGTTCAGACAGAGAAGCAACCTCTGTGCTGGAGTTCTGCACGCGCTTTAGTACCTGATTTCACATTCCCAGTTTTAATCCCCAGCTCACCTGTCAGCTACTCCCAGAATCTTTGGCTGTTGATGATGATGATTGGGAAGAGTGGGTGGAGGATGGTAGTGGCTCTAAAACCTGATTGGCAGAAAGAAATTGGGTGGTGGGTTTTTAGAAAAAGCTACCTTAAGATGTTGCTGTTCTTCCATGTACCTCTGGAGGAGGCATGACTTTCCAATTTATTAGGTATCATAAAGATGCTTACATTAGTCTTTACAGCCTGTTTATGCTTAGAAACTTTCATTACATGACAGACTTCTCAGCTCTGGAAGCCATCTCAAGCTTTCAAGATTAATTGGGATTTAAAATCCAAACCAAATAAATTAAAGCAAGAACTAGAGCACAGGTGGGACTCTCTAATATGAAAAATACTGGACAGTATTGGTTCATCTGATTTTTTTTAAGGGGTTTATTTTTTGAAGTTGCACTTGAAGTAAAGAATCGTATAACTGTGAACAATGGCCAGACAAAAGCCTTTCCTCTTGCACCAAATGGCACTACCATTGCCTCGCTATCTCCATTTATTGGAGGAGGTGCAAACATATGCTTGCTTAGTAGCATTCACCTGTCCATCAACTCCCAATAAATCAGCCTTGTCCTGCCGCATCTTGCACAGCAGATTTTTCTCCTTTCCAGGAAACACATTCCATCATGATGCCCTGGGTCCTGCCATCTTCCAGAATATTCCACTCCCTTGCTCCCCCCCCCCTTTTGTAGTCCCCTCCAAGATACTCAGCATCCTGTGGATATTAAATGTCCTCATTAGACTAAGCGTGGGGTTCAAATCCCACCTTAGATTAATCTTCCAAAGTTTGGTTCTCCGGCAAACTCAAGATGCCACATCCATGCCAGTAACCCCTCATTTCTCACTGTGGCTTACTTTTGACTTCTATCCCATTGGCAGACAACAGCTGAATTTACTGTTAAAAGAAGTGACCCAGTAGACAAAAGTTCAAAGGTGGTGAAATTTCTGATCATCTTCATTTTGGGGATCTGGGTTGAACATGTTTCAACTCTCAGTGAGCCACCCAGAAATGTTAAGAGTCAGGTGGCATACAAGTTTAATAAATTATTATGGTTGGTCACACAGCCAGATGTTTAGACTGGATTTGGCATTTTTATCCACCTATCAAATTATTATTATTATTATTATTATTATTATTATTATTATTATTATATAAAAGGACAGAGATAAAGAAATAAATCAGTGCACTCTCAGCCTCTCTCTAATGCCAAATGTATCCAGGGCCACAACAACCTTCTGTGCTTAAAAGTCAGGTATACCCATGTAAGCAGGGGAAATCATACAATTTGTAAGCAACCTCAGAGGTCATTCAGTCCAACCCCCTCTTCAGTGCAAGATCTGCTAAAGCATTTTAAACAGATGGCTATCTAGTCTTTGTTTGAAGCCTTCCAATGAAGAGAAACTTACTATTTCACAAATAAACATGTTCTACTGGTTCACAGTCACAATCATCTTTATTCAGTCAATGACCAATAAAATTTAAAAGGACAAAAACAAAGTAAAATGAAGCAAATATATATAATATTGTAGTAGCAACTAGTACAATAAATCACATAATAATATAGCTTGGTTGACATTTCTTGCGGTCAGGAAATGCCTTCTATTATTTCAATTTCCTGCTTGCCTATGAGTTTCTCAGAACATCTGCTCTGATCCTTCTTAGAGAAAACCTGCTGTATTCAACAGATCTTTGGTATACTGTACACCAGTGAGTCACCTTCTATAGTATATTGTCCCACTTTGAAACATTCCAGTTGCCTGCCTGCCTGCCTCCTTCCCTCCTTCCTTCCTTCCTTCCTTCCTTCCTTCCTTCCTTCCTTCCTTCCTTCCTTCCTTCCTTCCTTCTTTGCAGATAAAGCAAATCTTTCATGTTCTTGGAACATTGTACACCATCTGTTGTTTTGCCTTTTCCTTTAGGTGAAGGTGAAGGGAAAGAAGAAGATGAAGTTCTCACTCTGTTGTATGACCCATGCCTAAATTGTTACTTTGATCCCGAAACTGGAAAATACTATGAGTTGGCATAGATATTCGCAGACATGAGGAGTGCTGCAAAAAACCCGAACTGCGCAGCACTTGAGAGCCTCGGCAAATGCTCGTCTCCCTGCTTCAAAGGCAAACAGAGAAATATTTGAAAAGACCATGTAATGTTTTGTCTCCTGTTCCCATTTCTGCTATTTTTATCAGAGTGCTTAGAAAGCTTCTCTGATTTTCATATACTTGTGTTTAATTGGTTGCTGTTATTTACAATATGGAAGATTCCTATGCACAAACTGAATTACACCAAATCAAAGAAAGATATGTCTTGGATTAATCTGTGAATGCTTGCATGATTTTTTTTTCACCTAGTCATTTTTTTTATCCCTGATCATTTAAAGAGATATATTGCATCTTTGTACTTCAGAAAATATAATGTTCAAAAAGAAGTACCTCCATCAATTGTCTTTTCTTTTTTATTCCTACTATATGTTAAAATAATGTTCTTTTTTTTTTAATAGGGAGATAGTAAGAACTTTAGAGGATAATATCAAGATTCAGGAGGATCTTGACAGAGCGGAACAATGGGCAGAAATCAGGCAATGCATTTCAACAGGATCAAATGCAAAGTCCTGCATTTGGGTAGGAAAAGTCAAAGACATGAGTATAGGCCTGGGGCAACCTATAGCTGATTTGGGTGTTTTAGTGGATCCCAAGTTGAAAAGAGCCAGCAGTGTGATGCAACTGCAAAAAACAAATGTAAGGCTGCTTCAAAAGAAGTATAGTGTCAAGGTCAAGAGAAGTCACCATCATTCCTTTCTGTTGTTTATTGGTTAGCTCATGCCCAGAATATTGTATTCAGGTCTGGGTACAGCATTTTAGGAAGGGCTGTGACAACTAGGAGCATGTCCAGAGGAGATAAGGGTCTTGGGGACAAAAAATCTAATGAAGAATGATTAGAGGTATGGACATGTTCAGCCTAGGGAGGAAAAAGCGGGGGGGGGGGGGGGAACATAATGGTTGCCTTCAAGCATCTGAATGGCTATCTTGTAGAAGACAAGGCAGATTTTTTAGACTTGTTTCAGAACACAGGACAAGAAACAATGGGTTTAAATTATAAAAAAGGTAAATTCTGGTTGAATATCTGGGAAGTTTTTCTAAGGGTAAGAGCTGTTCAACAATAGGACAGATTGCTTCTAGATGTAGTAGGTGCTCCTTTGCTGGAGGTGTTTAAACAAAGTCTGGATCTGTTGGGAATGCTGTGGTAGTGGACTCCTGCACTGGCTAGGGGGTGGACTAGACGATTCCTAATATCCCTCTTACATTCTTTGAAACCTCAGATGTCATTTTTGCAGTTTATGAAAAACTCAAAGAACTTTTGTCAAGCCTTGAGAAAATATGTACTCAGATTTTTTATTTTTTTAATTCTAGCAGTTTTCTTGGCAAGATTTTTCGGAAGTGGTTTGCCCTTGCCTTCTTCTTCCTAGGGCTGAGAGAGAGAGACTGGCCCAAGGTCACCCAGCTGGCTTTGTGCCTGCGGCAGGAATAGAACTCACAGTCTCCTAGTTTTTATCTTGGTGCCTTAACCATTACACCAGACTGGCTGTCCCACATGCTAACTAGATAATGAAAAAAGTACCCTATCCAGACCTATGCTATTATTTAAAGCCATGAGAGATTAACTTCTGTGTAAGAAAACCAGAGATGCTATGTTGAGAGGAAGAAGATATTAAAAGTGGAAAGATGATCAAACCCCTCTTCTGATCACTGTCACAACACAAGGGCACAACCTGAGGCCCCAAGCCCCATGCAGCCCTTGAAAACCTTGGGTGTGGCTCCAAAGATCTCAAAGCATGTCTCAAGTGGTTGTTTTTAATGTAACAGGACATTATGAAATACATAAGTGGAGAGTAATCTCATTATGTGCATCTGATTGTTATCAAATATAAACACAAGTTAAATGGACCCAGTTTTAGTTCTCTGCTGAACCCCATCCAATACAGAGGAACTCAACTTGGTTTCCAGAATCATGTGCTCTCAAAAGTATCAATATTTCAAAACAGCAATAGGGAAATTAAAGCTAAAATTCCACCACTGGTGAAGTCTGAGGGCCAGTAGTTAGCCAACTTTTCCCAACGTTCAGCTTGTCTTATTTTCCCACACTTGATTTTCTGTGCTCGCTCAACTCCATTCAGGCTGGAGGATTTCAACAGACAGCTTCAGTCACCAGATACTTGCCTGACCTGCTGCCGGTTTCTCAACAAGGTAAGTGCGGCACTGCTGCCGAACACATGATCTCATTTGACAAAATATCAGACTTTGTGACAGTTTCACTTACAGGATGTCACACCAGCTGTGACTGGATACTGGGCTCCATGGCTCACTTGGCATATGGCATCTGAAAAATGACAAGGGAGAGTCTGATGTTGTTTTTTGTGTGTGCAAACCTTCTGGAACTGGTGGCTTGTAACAATAGGCATGCAATGTCACTTGGGCTTTTTCGAAGGCAGAAATGCAAATGTACCACGGAAGAGCTTTTTCTCTCTCAGAAATAATAAGGTCACAGTCAACAGAAAGGGGAGGAAAACAAAAAGAACTGCAAATGTTTTTAAAAGATAGGGAGGAATACTTGAAGGACTGGATTAAGTGTTTTGGAGAAGGGAAGGTAGCAGGAAGAGCAGAAGTTTAATAAAATCCCTAGTGCCTTGAAGAAATGGGATTATGCTAAAGGATGGATTTTTCACATGGCCCCTTTTTCATTTGTTAACAAATAAATACCAGCATGATGCCCATGGATTGTGCTGTTCCGAAATAATTAGTGCTGGTTTATTTTGAAGTCAAAGGATGGTTTTAAAAGGAAAAAAACAAACATGAGCTCTATTTCCTGCAAATGGGAATAAAAAGCAGATGGGTTAACTTTAATGCCACTGTTCATTTTTTTGCTGCTCTTTTCCTTAAACAGCTATGCCCAGCAACTGGCCTATAACATCTCTTCCCTTGTGTCAGGGTGCCACAAATCTTGCAAACCATGCTATGTTTTTTAGCAGTGCTCTACCACATGACTGAGCGTGGTCTTAGCACAGTGTTTCTCAATCTTAGAATTCTGGGAGTTGAAGTCCACATTTCTTAAAGTTGCTAAGGTTGAGAAACACTGTCTTAGCAGAATCAAAACCAGTTCATCTCCATCAGAACTTTCTTACAGAAAAAAAGGAACTCCATAGTCCTTTTTGCCACAATATGTCAAATGGGATTCCCTTGGCCAGCTTGAATTATGCTTTCTGCTTCATTCCATTTTCTGATGTCCACTTGCTATTTATGGAACTTGAGCCTTACCTGCTTTAGACACACTAATGTTCTCCATCTCGCCATCCCTTGTCCCAGCTCTTTTAAATTCTGAGAATTAGCACTTAAAGTTTGACTCTTCTAAGTCCCAACTTGTCCAGCATTTTTTTTTTCCCAGCAATTGGCAGCCTCCACGGGGCAGAGAAGATGGCCAGCTTTCCCAGCTTCATTGCTGCTTGGAATCAGGTACGGTAAATCTTCTGATCCTCCAACAAGCACAGCAACTTTTCTGGATCTTTATAATGAATGGGAAAGATACACTGATACTCCAAGTGTGATTTTTAAAGAACTCTTGTCTTTTCCATCAGTTGTTACTGCATCTGCAACATTCACAGGGACCACAGTTTAGAATTACATTATTACTGGAAAGGTTTCCAAAGCATCTTGTATGTAACAATTTAAAACAAAAGTCAGTCTCTGCTTTCATTTAATAGTTGTGTGTGTCTCTTAGGGCAGGTATAGCAGTAGGCAGCTCAGGAGGGCAGGAACATTTCTGCTACCGATAGGCTGCTGCAGAGCAGGGAAGGAAGATGAGGTGCCACCAATGACTGTCAGTCATCGTACACAGTTACGTTTTTGGTGGATCTATCAGAAGGCAGATGTTTTAGTGATATCAAAGCATCAAAATGAAACTGAAAAAAAGACTTGAGTTCTAAGATCATCCCTTGTATCTTTGGAAAAAGTAAGCTGTGAGTCAACCCTTGCAGAAAGGCTAAGGGCAAGATGCAGCTGATAAAACTGCAAATGCTATATTGAGAAGTATAACCAAAGCAGAGCATCCAGATCATGAGAAGTCACTGCCCTGTCCTGTCCTGTCTTTGCTAGGTCCCATGTGGACTTCTGGGCACCAGAGTTCAGAAAGGATGGTAACAAACTGGAGTGGCTTCAGAGGAGGGCTACCAAGATGGTGAGGAGACTGGCAACCAAGTCCAGTGAGGAGTGGTTAAAGGAACTGAGTATGTTTAAACTGCAGGGGAAAAGTTTGAGAGGAGATATGATAATGGTCTTCAAATATGTAAAGGTTTGTTATAGAAAGGAAAGAGAAGACTTGTTCACTGTTGCCCCAGAGAGCATGACTAGAACTCATGGCTTGAAACCATAGGAAAGTGGGTTCAGGTTAGATATTAGGTGGAATTCCCTTATAATATGAGCTCTCAACCCATGAATTGGGTTGTTTCATGAAGCGGTATGTTCCCTTCACTGGAGATGTTCAAAAGTGGCTGGAAAGCCATCTGTCCCAAACCCTCTTCTTCTTTCCACTCCATGATTTTTATCATTCAATTAGCCCTATTTACTGTTGCGCAGTCACAATGCAAACAAGACGCCTGAAAGGGGCCCAGTCTTTCTTTCTAGCTCCTTCGTCATTGTCACTCAGAGAGCCTTGGACTACAAAGCATCATTGATATGAAAGCAGGTATTGATTCTTTCCTTCAACCACAGTATGTCCTGCTGAAAAAGGCACAAGTCTTCCGAAAACGTGCAAGTTTGTTCCCAGCCAGTGAGTCAGAATATTGTGGCCAGCAATCAGGTGAAAAGTACCCTTTCCAACCTGCCACTTAACGGTAGGAAAAATCAGAATTTTTACTATTTTAGGATTATCTTAAAAGAGATCCTTAACTGGGTCTCTGGAGTTTTTTTCCTGAATTAAGAGAGTTAAAAGCTGTTGCCAGGGAAGGGAGCAGGACCATAGTGCTGTTGAAAGGCAGCAGGACCGTGGTAACATTCAGCCTCCTCCCTTATGCAATGCTCTTGATCAAAATCTGGTTCTTTGCCTCATTTACTGGATTCCTCTATGCTAATTTCATTTGCAAAAGACTTGGAAGTCTCATTATAATCTCATTAACTTGCCCAAATGAGAATATTCTATCTATCACATCAACATTCTTTTGAATGACATCATCAAAGGCATCCATGGGGGGGAGGTACAGGGGGGCAGTAATGAGAGCAACAGCGCAATGCAAACTTTGTCTATTTTGTCCATTGTATTGTGATGCCACATGCACATTCACAAGAGGCAGAGCTGACATTGTGCCATTCCCTTCATCATTTTGACAAAAAGGATCAGCTTCCGCAGGTGCTTCTGGCTGTTCCGGCTCTAGAAAAATGCTCCAGTCATGTTCCTCCAAAGCCCACTTCTACTGAAACATTGGTCTCTACATCCAGATCAGGATTCCTATCCATAGTTGTTTTTGTGTTAAATGTGGTGTGCTTCATCACACCCCATAATGTGATAAAGCATTGGCTACATAATGGTTAAGAAAATAAGCTACAAGGGTTAGTCAAAACTTCAGGTTTTAGTAAAGTGTGAACCACAACTTCCATTGAGGAAAAAAATGTCTAAAGTAATGTCTGCCTTCAGTCCCAAGCTCTGCAAGTTGAAGACATGCAAAAGGAGGTCATAAGTCGAGCCCTGCCTGAACCAACCCTACTTCATGAGTTATATTTGACCCGTCATCTCAAATCCAGCAGCAAGATATAGGCTGATATAGCCATTCCTCAGCTTTGATTCCACCCTCCAGGAAATCTAGTTGCTGACTAGGAGCTTATAACGTGCTGCATAAAGATTAAGCACAATTAGTGCCCTCTTTGGTCTAATGAACCTATCAAGAGACAAGGTCTAGCTTTTTCAGGAAGCCACCCCATAATCATGCTGGCATTTTGAAATGCCATCCATTCTGATCAGGCCTCATTAATGTGCGGTGTGTGCACTGTGGAGCAGCAGAATTACAACAAGCTTGGGAAAGAGCTGGCTGGAGTCAGCAGATCTTGACAGAAGGTCATCAATCAAGTCTTGGGCGTCCTTCTGCATATTCCTTGTATATGTCAGGAGTGAGAGACTTCTTGGCACATTTCAAATTGCACCAGTGGGCAAATCACCCAGGCTTCCAGAGACTTTCATTCTTTTCCCTTACATGTTTGTACTCACACACACACACACACACACATACAGTTTTTGTGATGCTTCTCTTTTGTCATATTATACAGCGGCTTCTTTATTTTCTTCTCACATGTAAGCCACTTCCAGAACTAGAGTTGGTGACTTCTTGGCATTCATAACATTTTATTCTATGACATATTAAGACAGCTTCAAATAGGGTAGGAATTGCTTACGATCACAAATTACTAGGTTTTGCTGATGCCACACTTATAGGAATCTTTTCCTGAATTCAAGCAAGGCACCAACTTTTCTGTAAGAGCTTTAATCAGCTCAAAGGGTTTCTTAAAAAGAAAGACGGGTAAAGTTGCATGGACAGAAATATTTGAGGCCCAGAGAACTAAGGATTAAGTCTTCATGCCCTGAAGTATCCATGCCACATACTGTCCCAAGTTTTTGACTGTGGTATAAAACTTGCTTTCAAAATAAATAAAAACTAAAACCTACAAAATTTAGGAATCTTTTCCATCTAACTTATTTTCTGTAAAGTACAAGAAAGAATCATTGCAAAATTGATCAGTTGTCTGCCAAGTTTCTTTTTGCAATCTGAGAAATTCTTGTATTGTTTTCTGGTTTCCATTCAGGTAGATGATGATGATGATGATGATGATGATGATGATGATGATGATGATTTATTAAATTTATTTGCCACCTGACTCCCAGGTATTGAAAGCCCACCCAAATCATCGTAAATGTGACGAGGTCAGTCAAACACATGTGAACTGCCAAAGTAACTCTAAAGTTTGGTTTCCATGAGTCTGTCACAGAATGAGGAATTTGCAATATTTTGCAAATAGCAGTTGCTTCTCATTTAAAACAGAAAATAAATCTCTCAACTATATTTCCATAATAGCATAACATCCATAATAGCAACCTGGTTGTAAATTCTGGTAGTCTCTACACTGGAGGTGCCAGATTGAGAAATATTAGCTAGATTAGATAAGGATAGGGGAGAAAGTAATTTAGTTCAGATTTAAATACAAACTTACTTAGTTTTGCCAACTGAGCTAAAATACAGTTATTGCAATGTTCACCTCTTATTTTTGCAGTGCAATTCAATTTAAAAAAATTAAAATATAATGTTAAAAATATATATACTGTATTCATCAAAATAATGAATAAAAATGCATTATAATACAGGCGATTGCATGCAAAAAGTGTATTTTAGGGGGAAGAAACTGGAGAAATGTGCACAAAAACACATATAAATTTTAGCACAAACTTTAAAATCTTGAACTAATATGGGATGCAGTGAACATATGAATAATACAAAAATGGAGAAAAAGTGAAATTGACCAGAGTTGCAAAACTGGAGAAACTAAAAGACACTGAAATTGACTGATTTGCCGCTCACTAGGCTGGGACTATGCAGGAAGCTGATTGGATGGATCTATAAAGAGAAGGAGCAGGCAGAATTGAAGACAGCAGGCAGAATTCAACCAGATGTCAGGAACTCCTCAAAATCCAAAATGCTTCTGGTCCTGGAAAACTAGGTTTCTTCAACTAGAAGAGCTCCAATAAACTGCCTGCTCAATTCCCAGGGGCATGAGGGAGGGGGAGAGAGGGCAAAAACGTCAAGATGTTGACCACAACTGTGTAATCAAAACCTCACCCTTTTTTTTACTTGTCTGTGCAATACACATTAAAAACCAGGCAGGGGGTGGCTTAATCTGGACTTTGTTTCACACACACCCCTACTTTGAATGTCCCTGTTACTTCTCAAATGCCTGCCTAAGTTACACACCAAGGTTGTGGTAAAATGAATTTCCATTTTGTCGGTACAGGTCAAGTCAAGAGGCTTCTGAGACCCTCTGTTGTAAGTCACTGACATTTCTTAACACCTTCTCATGCCCTATTTCTCCCAAATACTTACCTGCAAATTGAGGGGTTTGTCTTCCAGCAGTAACAATAAAAGAAGGCACTGGAGCTGTTACAAAACATTTCTGTCCTTTTGGTTAAGGCCTGTCCCTTGCCATCCACTTTTCTTCTGCCCTGTTCTCTTCCTGTCTAGCTTCTTTCTCTTTCTCCATCTCCATCTGCTCTTTTTGCCTTTCTGCTGCTTCTTAAGGAAGGAGGAATGGGAAGGTGGGCAGGAATGTGTGTGAGAGAAGGTGCACTCATCTCTGTGGCTGAGAATGTTTTGTGCAAGAGAGAGAACGGTTGGTATCTGCAGATGAGGAAAGCATTAATTTTACAAAGCATCTCCTTTTACAGACCATAAATTGACCTGACCCCAGTCTTCTTTGAAGTTTGGTTTCTGCATGTGTATATACAATAGATGGACACAGAGCTTGCCATACTTGTGTGTCTCTTGCACCCATAGATGGAAGGTGGGTGTTCTCCAGGACTGGTTTTAGCTGAAGATATCAAACCTAGGCTGACCAGATGAAGAAGCTGGGGACTGCAGAAGATTGTGGTTTAAGTGTGCAGCTGTTTCTTCTTTTTGGGTGGGGATGATTTTAAATTCAGGACTATCTTCTTCTCAGGTAAACATGGTAGTACTATAAGAGCAGATAGCTCTTACAATACCGGGGATGCAAACTGTATCATTTTCCATTTAACTGGAGAGGAAACATATCTCCTTTCTCAACAACTTGCCATGCATTTTCCTCCTATGTGACAGCTCAGGCTTCTCCATTCAAGGGTATAATATGAAACGTTTATTTAATTTTTTTCCTCTCCAAAGGCCACTGAACCGTTTCCAGAGCCTGCTGCTCCTGAGAAGCTGCCAACTTTTACTGATCAACACCTGATCTCTCTGCATTCAGACAATGCAGCCCCCACCCCACCCTCCCCCATTACAAGAGTATTCAAACTCAGTGAAAGCTCAAGCTCCAGAGGAAGGCCCCACAAATCCTTTCAAGCACTATGGAAGTCACGTCCTGTAAAATAATAGCCCCCTTCCCGTAGAAGGCTTCCTCCCCCAAAATACACATAGCCCCCACCTTGCAACAATTCCACAAACGGGTTATAACAAACGTATATCAGTATTTTTTCGGTCCCAGCTAACTGACCAAAAGATTGTGGGCACCTCTCTTGTGGGTGTTAACTTTGGTTTCTACACTTATTTTTGGTTTTGAGATTGTTCTGCTTTAGCTATTGATTACTACACAGTTTGGCCTTCTTTTTGTTGAATCTTGTACAACTCCCAGAGGCCTTTGGAATCAAGATGGGTGATAATAGTGTCAAATCAATAAGCAAATGAATAAATAAATGAAATGACTTTGAAAGCCAGTGTGGTAGAGCGGTGGTTAAAGTGTTGGATTGGCACTGGGGAGACCCAGGTTGGAGTTCACACTCAGCCACAGAAATGCCGACTGCCCATTAAATCCGAATGTACCTAATTTGCATCAATTTCTGTTATTTGCATAATAATGTCAATAGACACAAATGATATAAATTAACACAAATGAGGCTAATATACGTGATTTATCTGAACCACTTTGAATAGCATAGACCTTGTCTGCTAGTTTGAAGTAATGTCTAGATGCAAATTCTGTCCATCATACTGGGGCGTGGGGTATCTGTTAATTGAGGTTCTATTGCTATCAGTGCCTGTTGGAGTGGGGGGGGGGGCAGAATGATGAAAGCAGAATGCCACATCACAATGCAAGCCCCGCCCCTTTCTGCACCCATCACAATGTTGCAAACATGCCCTGAAGGGGTGGAGCTTGTTCATCTGTTCTGATGAATGACGCAACAACAGGCAAAGAACTGGGCTGAAAATTTGACTAACATAACCCTTGTTCTATCTATCTATCTATCTACCTACCTACCTACCTATCTTTGGGGGCTGGTGTGGTCAGGTGCTATCTTTGTCTCCAGAATACTGGCAGGCCGTACATAAAATGGTGATTAGAGGAGAAAGCGATTAGAGGAGAAAGCTGTGAGTCCAAAGAATTTGATTTATATTTTGGAACTTAGAGCACATTTGCGCATTATATTTACTTACGTTCTTAGGATCAAGTGTTTTATTTTATTCCCAATCACTGCTGTTTTCTTCTCCTTTAACAACCTTCCTTTTCTTCCATTATAGAGCCAATAACAACATTCTTTACCATTAAAAAAAAAAAAAACGCACGTCCAAATGCACGTAAACCTTTGCACATTCTGATTTGCTTTTTTCTCTGGCCATCCTGATCATTATTTCTGTGCACTATGTAAACTGAAGTAATGTGTGAGTGCCTTTAGTGCTCTAAACAGATCAGTTGTGCCATCTCTTTGGTGCAACAACCCGTAGCAGCATTTTAAGAACCTCATTCGAGGGGGTTGTTGTGCAGAGCGCAGCAAAGCTTCCAAAAACTCTGCTCTCAGGAAAACCACACATCAGCATGAGAGCTTGCAAAATGCAATGTCCATATTTTGCTCTCCAAAGAAAATCCAGTCAGAAAATATAGACTAACTGGTTTTTATTGATAAAAGTGCAAAACTTCATAAAATACAAGTTGCATACAAAATATAGGAAATAACAATAAAAACTTCTTCTCATAAAACTTAGCATCCAAGACTTATCCACAACAAAGTCTCCAGCTAAAAACTCTCAGAGAAGAGGTACACTACTTGGTTATTAGTTACAACTACATAACCTATAAAATCTAACTACATGATGGATAAAGCTATACACGACTGACAGGCTGGGCATTTAGGCCTCCCGTTATATTGCCAGCATGTACCCCCCCACTGAATAACTAGCATACACATGCCAATAGGTGGCAGTAACTAGCAGTGTACTTGCACAACACACAGTCACAAGTTGTTTTGTTTACATAAGCTACATAAGTTAGACATAACAAGTTGTTGTAGAGATAACGGGATGACTTTCTTCCCATGAGAAAATCCTGACAGGGGTATGCTGGAAACTCTCAGGGATGAGAGGAGCACTTCAAAACACATTCACAAGCTCGTGTATAAATCCCTCTTAATTCATGCTTTATTGACCATCATGGTTTTATATAAGCATCTTGTCCCTGTGCATCTTCTGCCGGCACTGAGCCATCTGCTACAAATGCTGCCTATAAACATTTCATAAACCAGTTACTTCTGGATTATGAAGGAAAGAGGAAGGAGAAGGCTTTCATTTCAGCTGCATTATAAAGTTAGCTTATAATAAAGCAGTGTTTTTCAAACTTTCTGTTGTGAAGAGATATGGTGTATTTAGCCCCTTTCCATTAGAAGGTGACAACCTCTGGTCCTCCAGAGGCGCTTGAAGTATACACTGAAGCATCGTCCACCCTGGGTCGCACTGGCCAGGCCAGCCAGGAGCTGTAGTTCTGGAGTCAGTATTGCTGAATCACAATAATATTATATCCAAAATTCCAAATAGCATAGATAGGATCCCTAAATAGTTTCCCAGTGATGTATTGGCCAATCATTGCTGGGTGTGAACTTCAGCCAATGGGCTAGAGGGCTAGTCCAAGGCATTTTACCATTAGAGGCAGAGTCAACCAAAGAAGTGTTCCTTAGGCTGGATCGGGCCAATGTGTATCATTGTGTGTATCAGGCCAATGTGTATCAATGTGTGTATCAGTCCAGATACACACACACACACATATCTGGACTCAGTGGAATATTCTATAAGCTCCCCTACATAGACAGGAGAGCTATAGCCCTATTCCTTTCTCCCCAGCTGCTAGTATTTTATATGTGTTCCACTGGTTCTGGAAGCAGGAAACTGTAGGACTGTGCAACTGTCCCAGTACAGAGGAGATCTAGAGCAACAGGGGGGTTCACATAGCACTTGTCAGCAATTTCTTAATGAAATGGCATCTTTTCCTAGGCTTGTGGAAATACATCTGATTTAAGAAGATGGTCACATGTGCTACTTGCATTCTCAGTCATGGGACATGCATCCTCAGTCTCCTTCCCCTCTTTGAATCCAGACTGCAGCACAGCCTTAGTAAACAGTTAGCCAGACTAGTAGCTCTTGATAGCAAAATCCAAGTTATGTAATGCATCCAGGCCACTATCATTTAATTATGCATTTTGTAAAGAAATCCTTTTATCAGCCCTGAATTTTCCTGCATTTAGTTTCAGGGAATGATCCTAAATTCTAACACGGCTGATTCTGAACTGCGTTTGCCTTTTTCAGACTGATTTTCCCAATACAAGTGCACCATATTGAAACCAAGGAAGTTATATTAACACAGGAGGCAGATACTTTTTACATACTTTTCCCTATCTCTAATAGTAAGCAACACAATAGAAACCAGTTAAATAATTAGCCATTGGCCATCATTTCATGACATTTGCCTCCCTCATCCTAGTGGTGAAACTGGTCTTACGCATTCAGATCCTCCCCTGGTTTATGAGGGACTCCTGGATGTCTGTGGAGGAATCCGTTGTCATTGCACCATCAAGGTGCCAGTTGTTTCCTCCGTGATATTTCTTAAATATTTAATTCTATTTGTGTTTTGTTTCCATACTGCAAGGTTCCAGAATTGTTCTGGATCCAGGCATCACCAACATTGAATTAATTAAATAAATAAACCTATCTCAGGAGGCATCCTTGATCCCACTCACTAGGGCTGCCTTGGCATTGATGGATGCCATTTTGTTGCTGCCTGTCCTTGAAGGAACCCAGCCTGATCCATCTTAGTCTGATCCGTTGGGCCCCCTGTAGAACAAGAGTTCTCGAAGGTACTTGTAGAAAGGGAACACAGATAACATCCACTGGTCTACATGTATCAGTTCAAAAACATAAAGAAAGCAATCAAGTGAGAACAAGCAAAGGCTGAATTCATAACAAGCCACAGCGCCTTCTTGATTTTTCGATCCCCTGCGGACCCCCTTGTTTAAAACTACCCCGAAGGTGACTAGTAGAGGGCTGCTTAGTGAAATGCTGTGGGGAAATGAAACTAGCAACACTGCCACGTTGGCAATAAAAAGACCCCTTATCGTTTTAACGCAAAAGGATCCTGTTTCTTTTATGTCTGCTTTTCTCCCAGGATATGATATATCAAGAAGAAAAGAAATACACCTTTTCTTCCCACCCTGATGTTTTCTTCATGCTATGAAAATCTCACATCAAGAAAAGGTTGTGAACATTACAGCTGTCAATAAGAGAGAAAGAGAGGGAGGGAGGGAGAGAGGGAGGGAGAGAAAGAAGGAAGGAAGGAAGGAAGGAAGGAAGGAAGGAAGGAAGGAAGGAAGGAAGGAAGGAAGGAAGGAAGGAAGAAAGAAAGAAAGAAAGAAAGAAAGAAAGAAAGAAAGAAAGAAAGAAAGAAAGAAAGAAAGAAAGAAAGAAAGGTAGGTAGGTAGGTAGGTAGGTAGGTAGGTAGGATGGTAGGATGGTAGGTAGGTAGGTAAAGGAGAACTTAGCCTATGAGGTTTAAAAACTAGCCACCTTAAATCAATAAAATGATTTGAGAGGCTTGGAATTTGCAACATTAACTCTCTCGAGAAGCAGTCTGTCCACTCAATATTCTGAAGAGAAAGATGCAGCTGTGAACAGAAAGCATATCTTAGGACCTGCAGGTTTGTTAAGAAAGCTTCCTGTTGCTTTCTAGAAGTGTGGGCCTTCAGCTCCCATCATTCCATTCTGTAACTCTGGATGGGCATCACGGGAGATGATATATTGGTGTTACCATGATCCACTTCTTTTTTAATTTATGTTTATTAGGAATTTTACATAAAGGAAAAGACAAATCTAAAGAAAAAGAAAAGAAAGAAGAAAGAAAGAGATGCAAGAAAAGAAGAAGAAAAACCCTTCTCTTCAACAGATATGGACAAAGCCATCATCTCTCTCCCTCAGTGTTACCATGATCCATTTGAGGGCTCTTTGGAGACATCTAGTCGGCCAGTGTAACAACCCAAATTATGGAAATACAGATACTTACCTCCCAAGATCCCCACCCGGAGTTTTAGAACAGAATGATGAGAGCTGAAGCCCCACGCCTCTAGAAAGCAACAGGGAAGGCTTTCTTAACACACCTGGAAGTCCTAAGAT
The DNA here is from genome assembly GCA_030867105.1 of Liasis olivaceus. Classification (NCBI taxonomy): domain Eukaryota; kingdom Metazoa; phylum Chordata; class Lepidosauria; order Squamata; family Pythonidae; genus Liasis; species Liasis olivaceus. The sequence goes on along the minus strand of CM061348.1, from coordinate 21,863,084 downwards.
ACGCTTTCTGTTCACAGCTGCATCTTTCTCTTCAGAACATTGAGGGGACTAAGACTGCTTCTCCAGAGAGTTAATGTTGCAGATTCCAAGCCTCCCAAATCATCTTATTGATTTAAGGTGGCAAGTTTTTAATGGGCTTGTGATGCCCTGTTCTGAGATCTGATTATGCCACAATGTCTCTGCTGCTGCTTCCAGGCCAGAAGCTGGGTGGTCTCCTTGGTGCAATACAGCAGCGTGTCCCAACATGTTCCAAGAGGTTCTCTTGATTTGCCAGCATTATTCTAGACCCCCTCATGAGCTTATAGCTAAGCCTGCAGTTTCCATCATCATTGACTCAGTTTATTAGCTTGAAAGGAAATCTGGGTTTAGGGATGTTGTTGATCTAGATCAGAGATGCCCAGCCTGAGGCTTAAAAGCTACATGTAGCCCTCTAAAGCCATGAGTGTGGTTCAAAAGATGTGACCAAACTATTTTTTTAATATGAAAGAACAGGAAAATCCACAAGTGGAGATTAAAAGCTGTATTTGATTTTAGTGTAAAATAATTGAAATTTAGTTTTTGCCTTTGCCTCATTCAAAGCTTTTCAGAGCATGGCCCCCAGCATACCATGCAAAAGACAAATGCAGTCCTTGGTTTGGAGAAGTCCCCCCCACCACATTTAAATAAACCTGGCTTTACAACAGCATTAGGTGCTCCTAATCTAGACAACCCCTGTTTTTGATTTCCATTGATCTTGCTAAAAGGGACTGATGGGAGTTAAAGGTCATGGGTTTCCTACTCACAGTCTTTAGCATCAGCCATTCCCCTGCATTTTTGGAAGCAGACAGCCTCAGGCCTGGACTGCATCACCATTTGCCTGGAGTCAAACACAATTGTCTCACACAGAGCAACATTTCCATACTTAGCTGGATGCTCAATCAGATTCTCTTTTACGTTCTGAGAAACATTCCCCCTGGCATGTGTCATAGGTGTATAGGTTTCTTCTCTCCACCAGCTGAGATTTTATACATAGATATGCACACATACATATGCATATGAGCGTGCACACATGCACAGATACCTTTTGTCAAAAGATAGCACTTTAGGGGATGCTGGAACAAAGCTCTGGAGTGGAAAGCAAATAATGAAATCAAGCTGAAATGTACTTTCTCAGTGTTAGCAATGGGCCATTAATTTTAGCAGGGTGAAAATGGTGCTGCTATTACTTTCAACTTAATTAGAGCACAAGGTGCTATTAGAGCAGAACACTACACATTTCAGGGAAGGTGAGGAATAGAGACACCAAATCCCCTTGTGTCATGGATGGCTTCCACTGCACACTAAGGATTTCCACTAAGTTTACCACAATATGGACAGAGCGATTGTAGCCTTTGGAGTTGATTCATCTTCATCCAAAATTAATTGGTCTGTAAATGTCATCTTTCTACTTCCTTCTGAAACACTGACTCTTGGCTCTTTAGTACACAGGTGGGGACCAATGCCCATCCTCAGTGTTACTCTATACTTTCACCAGTCTAAGCCATCAGGGCTGACCATAAAAAGTGGTTGGAACTGTAGTTCAGGAGCATCTGAGGGTAGCACAAGCCATCACTCCCCAATTCAAAGATTCATTAAGGCCCTACAAGATATTAAATATGCCCTTATTCTTTAAATGTTACAAATGGATGTAGATTATTTCACAAAGGAAAAGAAAATGAAAATGTTTGAGGCTGGGCTGTGACACTCTGTTGAACATGGACCTAAGAGAAGTCAAATCATGGTGCCTAAATTTGATTCTGTGTTTGAGAAATGAAGGCAAGGTAATTCCCAGGAAAGCACTAGAGAAGATGGAAGTAAACAGCTCTGGAAGGTGGCAGAGTCACCAAGATCACAAAACCAGTGAAGGGACTATTGAATTTGTTAGCATTTGTATGTAGGTGCTTCACTGCATAGCCAAGATCCTGAGGAAGAAGAATTGCACTGATCAAGCAATGAAAATCAGTCACTGATCTATGGTTAATGCAGTGCCCTGTACATGATATGATTTGGAAATGCTTCAGAAATTATAGGTAGCCCAGACTGTTGATGGAAATTCCAGGATCAGATGATATTAAGCTTTCACACCTGCTCTGGCTTGCATTCATTTCCAAGCTCATTCCAAGTATTTGTGTCGACTTTCATGGTCCTTCACAGCTTAAGATCAGGCTGCTCTTTCCACATGTACCTATCAAGGGACCTTGAGATTACTTTCACAGACTTTTCTGAAAATATCCCTACCAAGGTTGCTCAAAATAAAAAAGCCACTATCTATAAGAATCAGAGCACTAAAGCAATCATATCTTGTTCTAACTCAGATATATCCCAAAGGACTTTGCCCAAAAGAGAAAGATTCAGGGGCACAAAAAAAAAAAAAAATCTGGAAGTTTTGAGGTAGCAGAAAGAAAGTCCATCTCCAATGCTCCTCCAACATCAGATATCTTATAGCTGGGAAGAAAAGAAGAAGGCAGATTGGGTGGGTGGGGGAGGACAGATGGAAGAAGACCTCTTGATCTTACAACACATGCTCCAAATGATGCCAGAAAGGGGAGAGAACTATGCCAGCTATAGAGACAGCATTATTTATTGTTTTCCTCCTTCCACCCTCCTAACACATGCCCAGTTTGGCTTTGGGCTTGGCAGTTGTACTGTCACGGATTCATCTTCTCACATCCTTTTCAGATTGATCTGCCCAGCTGCAGTATGTCTGGGGATGTGTGTTAAACCCTGTATTTTTTTTAGTGGTATAACAAGGCAAAAATGGTATAAAGTTATGTATGGAATAAATGAAGAGGAGCTGGTGAAGAGCAATCCAGGGAGAAAGGGTGGAGGAAAAGCAACTGAAATCCATGTGAGTACTGTAAGTGAAAAGTACATCATAAAGAAATAAGGCTTAATTAGTGATATAGAACATTGTCAAGGAGGCTGTCAAGGAGGCTGTTGAGGGTACTTTGCTGAAAATATCCATTCAATTCATGAGAAACTCAAAATTTAAAAAAAAAAGATGAAGAAGCTTGGATTAGTCCAAAACAGGAAAAGAATGTTGTTGGGGGAGGGGGGGAGATGATTATGTCACATTCATACATCTATTGTGAATCAGTTCTAAAGTACTGTGAAATCTGTTGATCAGCCACCCCTTCTCAGGGCTATTAGAATTGGATCAAAAGCCAGGATGACCCAAAAATGAGGATCATTTTTCATTACTAGTTCATTCATGTTTTATTACTCGTTGGGTAATGAAACGTCTGCAAGCAAACAGCCAAGCTCAGAAAGCACCAAGGACTCCACAGTGAGGGTCATTTTAATAGCCATATATACACATTTTAAAATCACAGATATATGGAAGAAAACAAAAAACGCTCCTTTGTTTAGGGAATGGCCAGCTTGGCGGCTGTAGAATGAATAGAAGCCCAGTTGATCTGATACTATGACATGTTAATGTTCACTTCCTCTGAGTGACGGAGGGGTGAGCGAAGATGACATGCTATCCCCTCTCAGTGAGCTTTCTCTAAAGGCAGCAGGAATCTGACCATGCATTCCTGAAGTATGGCTGGGTCATCTCATGGGCTAGTAGGCCATGTGGGTGAAGCTTCCCAAGGGTCCACAGGCCACACTTATTTGTGGCCAAGGCCCCATGCAGCCCTCAGACAACCAGGTCCCTGCCTTTGTGCTGAAAGGAGAAATGCCAGCAGTCAGTAACAGACAGCTATGCATGAACAGCATCTTCTCTCCCACCGATTTGTGCTGAAACGTGCTGGGTTCCTGTTCAGTAGCTTCGGGTTAGGCAGCTACAACAAAACTTTGCTGGATATGTTAGTAGCAGATGAATAAAATACTTAGAGGCTGCCAAACAGCACACACATTGTGGTGCAAGCTAAAAAGTATGACGTGCAGAGTTGAGGGTGTCAACAAAAGGCCTCCTGTTCCTGGTCTCATACTGGGGACACCAGTGACCTCTGGCTGGAGCAATCTACAAAAGGAAACCGGGCCCAATTAACTGACTTCTTTCCTGCCCTGGTGTTAAGCAAAGAGATGCTGACCTCCGGCAACAGAGTGGCTGGCTTGTTCATTTGCAGCTCTGGCAAATCCCTGGTATCGCTAACTGTCTTGAGGGACATGTGACACAGAAAGACGCATCATGAATTATCTGAATTAAATCAAAGGGCCAAGAGCAAGAGCATTAAAAGGCGAACCTACCTTGTAGTTAAGAAAGTGAACGGGGGGGGGGAAGGGGGAGGAAACGGACATAATTTTCCTTTCAGTGTGGATGGGAAGGCATTCGGTTAGAGATGCTACCATGTAGATTTTTGCACTGAGCAGGTGGTTCAACTCAATGGTCTAAATAACCTCTTCCAACTCTGTGATTCTTTCTTCCTAAAGAATTGCAATATTGTACCAGAGAAGACCATGTGCAATGCCTGATGCATTTTAAAATTTTAAAAACTGGAGAAGGAGGCTCACAGTGAGATGTGGCTCAACCTTATCCAAGAGACTTCTAACGTGTCAGAAATAACTGTATATTTGTTACTTATTGTTGGAAAAGTCTGGGGCATACATTTAGACTGGTGCAATCCAAATCACCAGACTTATTTCAGTTTCTCTTTGGAAGCTAGCTCCTGCCTGAATCTTTACAACAGGCATGTAGGACCTGAGAGCCCCAGCCACTCCCCAAAGCAGTCACCAAGTTGTAATTTGCTGGAAACAGGAGAGGATGAATGACAGGGAGGGTGATCATATCACCTGAATTTTAATTAATATGTAAATTGAATTATTTGGTCCTAGACTTGCCTCATATGGCTCCTGAAATGCCACTCAGAAGCCAAATGGATAGAGATGCATCTACAGATCTTCTAAGCACAGCATTTTAAATGCTGAGAGAGTGGGGGTCAATGCAACTCTCAAGAGACTGAAGGCAGCTCCACATAGAGCAGAGCCAACAGCCCAGGGGAAAGAGGAGCTGGTGAATGGATTGGCTCATTGGAACTCCTCTCCAGTTCAAGGAGAGGACTAGGGGACTAGGATCACCCACAAGTTTGCTCTATTCATAGGCTCCCTGTGAAGAGTTCATAAAATAGTGCTCTCCAGTGGGTTTTAGAGCTCTGAGAGCTAGGGGGAAAATCATCCTGCCTAAGCTGCAGTTCAGCACCTTCAAACAGACATTGGGTTCACCCACTTTCTCTCTTAATCGCCTTAGGAAATTGCTTGTTATTGACTTTTTGGATGTTAAGAACCTTCAGAAGGGCAAGTTTCATTGTGCCGGGAGAGTCTCCTTCTATCTTTGATGAAAGAAGTTTCATGTAAGTTTAAGATCAAAAAGAAAAATTTTAATTTTTGGAAAACAGGAAAAGGGGGAGTAGAACATTGATTTTGAAAAGTTAAGGGGCCAGATGGACTTGAAAGAATATTTCCTGTAGATTGTTTAAAATTTTATAAAAATATATATGAAGATTTTGAAATTAACTGTAAGAAATCCTCCTGTGGGAAAATTTTGTTGATTGGAAAATAAACATATGATTAGAGGGGATTTTGAAGCTTGCCTAGAGGGAACCAAAGAGAACTAAAGATTACAATTAAAAGAGAAGAGTTCTATTAATACAATGGAGCAATATTATTTGACTGTGGAAGAAATCAGGTATATTTGGGAACAATGTACGTAGAAATTACTTTTAAGATTGTCTGCCACTATAAAAATGGATTTAACAGAGCCTATAGAAGAGGCACAGATTTTACTAGATAAAATAGAGACTAAGGCTGATCTGAATGTGGATCTGAAAATGGACTTGAAAATGGACTTTAAAATGCCAGACTAGTGATACGGGAAAAGATGCCACATTGGATTTACAAATGAAACCAACTGATGTCTTAACAGTTAAAGGGGACATAAAAATAATAAATCAGAAGGGTGACTTGAATAGTTTTCTTCTCTTGGATTTACAAAAGAGATGTGTTAAACTAGTGAAGGAGCTTCTGAGAGGAGACAAAGAGAAAATGATAAGAAATCAACTTGTGGGATATTATTTGTTTTAATTGTAAGCCACCCAGAGTCACTCTCTGGGGAAGATGGGCAGCATATAAATTTAATAATAAATAAATAAATAAAATTATTTGAAGGAATTAAAGTTTAAGCTTTTTAAAAGTAAATGGAAGGAATATAAAGTGGATTTATTTGATCAGGGTTAAAATATATATGTTGTGGTTTCTGGTAGCTCTTAATGGAACTTTTTTTTTAACCAGGATTGAGTGAAGAAGCTTTAAATATTTGTTTATAGATAACAGATAAGATATGGAGAGATTTCTTTTGCTTTATGTTTTAGAGTAAGTGATAAGTTGGAATATAAAATGGATTTATTTGATTAAGGTTAAAATATATATGTTATTTCTGGTAGCTCTTAATGGAGTTTTGATGATTAAGACTGAATGATGAGTTTTTACAATGTATTTATTGATAAGGGATGAGATTGTCAGGATTTTCTCATGGGAAGAAAGTCATCCCGTTATCTGTACAACAACATTGTTATGTCTAGCTTGTGTAGCTTATGTAAACAAAACAACTTGTGACTGTGTGTTGGGCAAGTACACTGCTAGTTACTGCCACCTATTGGCGTGTGTATGCTAGTTATCCAGTGGGGAGGTACATGCTGGCAATATAACAGGAGGGCTAGATGCCCAGCCTGTCAGTCATGTACAGTTTCATCTATCATGTAGGTTTTATGGGTTATGTAGTTGTAACTAATAACCAAGTAGTGTACCTCTTCTCTGAGAGTTTTTAGCTGGAGACTTTGTTGTGGATAAGTCTTGGATGCTAAGTTTTATGAGAAGAAGTTTTTATTGTTATTTCCTATATTTTGTATGCAACTTGTATTTTATGAAGTTTTGCATTTTTATCAATAAAACCAGTTAGTATATATTTTCTGACTGGAATTTCTTTGGAGAGCAAAATATGGACATTGCATTTTGCAAGCTCTCATGCTGATGTGTGGTTTTCCTGAGAGCAGAGTTTTTCAGAGCTTTGGTACGCTCTGCACAACAGAGATATGGGAAGAAGAGTTTTTTTTACTGAAATATTAGAGTGTTAAGTTACTGAAGCTGTTTATACTTGTCTGGAGGGAGGGGATGTCATTTCTTTACATATCTTTTTTCTTCTTTCTTTCTTTCTTTTTTATTATCTTTTGCTTTTTTTTCTCTTAAAAAATTTTATTTTTTATTTTTGTATTCTTCTTAGTTTGTATTAGTTTTTTATCTTTGCATTTGTAAACTTTAATAAAATTATTGTTTAAAAAAAGGGGTTGATCATGATGCTGATCTTGTACTGGTTGATTAAATTAGCAGGAAGGGCAATGGCCCATTAAGCAGGTAGAAGTCCTCATTTCTGTGCGAAGGAAGAGGACACTCACTGCCAACTGCCTGGATCATCTCTATATTCCACAGACTAGGCAAGGCATCAACAGTACAATCAATCAACAAGATGAGAAATATTAATTTCCTTATCCCCTTCCGATCACCCTTTCCCACCTGGTGCACTCCAGATATTTTGGATTTCAGGTCAATTATTAAGAAAGATAGGAGCTGCGGTTCGACATTTGCAGAGTATCCAGTTGGAGAAGACTATTGAACATTGTCCCTTCCTCCTCATTCAGAAAAAAACAAAATATTAAAACAAATAAGCTTCTGCATATAACACAGGGTTTTCCCATCTAATAAAAGAGCTGCCTATAAGATAAGCATTCTCAGCTGCAGAGCTGTGCTTCCCTTTGAAGACAGGTGTGCCAACACAAATGCGGCAGAGTATTTGGGCAATGCCATAATGTGGGTTCTGCCATCACTTTGTATAGCAGCTGATCTCCATACCATTATCTTTTTTGTTTCCTGCTTATACATTTCTAGATTCCACTTGCAGGACCGCCAATAGTGAGTCATGCCAGAGCATAAACGTTTAGCGACATTTCTTTTGCTAAAACAGGAGGGCACAATTTGGGGGTGGGGCACCAAGGGTTATTGAATGGTATGCCAGGAGAAAGTAAAGTATCCATAAAGTAGATGGGACCAAGACATTCATGTCCTTAATTAATATAACACATTGGTTATTTAACTACCTAACTTAATTTAATTAACTGTGCTCTCCTCCCCGTGTATTTCATCCTCCTTCCCCCCCACCCTTTGTCATATTAGAAGTTAAAATTCAGGGTGAAGGATTGCTAAGAGCCATGTCTAAGACTTTGGGAAAGGACACTTGTGGTCCTGGATCCTTAGATTGTATATCTCTGTGCTAAAATATGAGACTATTTTTTGTCTACAACCAACCTGTTCTTCAATGAACACAGCAATTATATGTCTTACTTTTGGTGGTAGCTAGCTAATTCAGTGGAGGAGTGGAAAAATTTCAACCAGTCTACAGACTGATCACAGTTGAAGCTAATATTAATAAATTAATTGAAATAACAGAGTAAGATATGCCCAAATGTGCTGACAAGCTGAGCAAGATACTGGGAAAAACTGAACAAGGAAATGATATTGCTAATGATTTTCATTACCCACATTATTATCGACTGTAAGCCACAGAAGATCCCCAGCATCAGCTTAATAATCCACACTGTTCATTAATTTATATCAAGGAAGCAGCTACGGTGTCTGCTTTGGAGAATTACTTTTCCATTCCACGAAGGCAACTTAGCTCAGCTTTATAATATATAGCAGGTTGGATACAGAAAATCATCAGCATCGAGTTCCATCATTCATCAGCAGTCATTAACTCAATGAATATTGTCAGGATGCATATAAAGATATATGGGCAGGCAGGCAGCATGGCCATCCTCGTTCTGTCCTTGGACACGATGATGGCTGAATTTATTATTTCCCCAGCTTACGTTTCTTGCTGCTTAAGTGTTAAGTTATAACACTGCACTCATTAGATACTTATGACTCCTTGTAAAAGGTGCCTCCAAGATCTGGGGCAAGAGACTTGTCTGGTTTGTAGCCAGATTCTGAACAAGTCAAAACAATGCTACTTCTGCAACAGTTCACCCAGGGGCTTTTAGCTCTGAACAAAGGACAGTCACACAGAGTGCGCCTGATGGCCACAAAGAAAACCATCACAATTTTCCCCAATGAGATGCCCTCCAAATAGGTTATTTACAGCTAGTATAGTCAACATTCATTATAAGACACTATGATATTAAAATAATGGCATGTGCGTCATGAGCTCACAACTGTTACATAATTGTATCATGAACTCCACACAGTTTATTTATTTATTTTATTTATTTATTTGACTTGTCCCCGCCCATCTCCCCACAATGGGGGACTCTGGGCAGCTTACAACAAACTATAATTGAAAATACATAATTAAAAATGATAAAAAAAGTTTAAAAGTTATAAAAACCAGAATTTACAAAGATAAAGATAAGGATAAAAAGGCTAAAAAATCCAAGAGGCCGATAGAGGCCACACTAGGCTGCTAAGGGGCCAGCCAACCCCATTTCTAATATCCTCCCTCCCCGCCCCAGGCCAGATGACAGAGCCAGGTCTTCAAATCCCTCCGAAAGGCCTGGAGTGAGGGGGCCTGTCTCACCCCCGGGGGCAAGATGTTCCAAAGGGCGGGGGCTACAGCAGAGAAGGCCCGCCTTCTGGACCCCACCAGACGGAGTTCTTTTGCCAAGGGGATCCGGAGCATGCCCTCTCTGTGAGATCGGGTGGGACGGGTTGAAATCGTGGGGGCGAGGCAGTCCTTCAGTTGCATCATGTGCGTAATGATGTCTGCATCAGATTTATTTAGAATTGACAAAGAACAGTAATTAATTGTGATTGCTTTTCAGTGGCTCAAAAAAGCTTGTTATGGGAGAACAACTTCCCAGAGCTTCAGTAGTTAAGAGAAGACTGTGAGTGATGTCTGTGAACATACAGGTAGTCCTCGACTTATGGCCACAATTGGGACTAGAACTTCCATCGCTAAGTGATGTGGTCATTGAGTGAGTCATACCCAATTTTATGACCTTTTTTGCCATGATCATTAAGCGGTTGTTAAGTGAATTTGGCTTCCCCCATTGACTTTGCCTGTCATAAGCCCCCTGGGAAGTTTGCAAATGGCAATCACATGACCCCAGAATGCTGCAACCATCATAAGTACATGCCAGTTGCCAAGTGCCCAAATTTTGATCACATTACCTCAGGGATACTGCAACAATCGCAAACATGAGGAGTGGTCATGATTACCTTTTTTTAGCACCATCGTAACTTCAAACAGTCATTAAACAAATAATTGTAAGTCAAGGACTACCTATAATCTGCCCTTGAACTGTGTTCAAAAAAGAAACAATTGATGTTATGTTCATCTGAATAGATGTATAAATACACATTGCATCACAGAGAAAACTAGCCCATTTTGGCTATTTAAAAAGCTAAGCAGGTTCTGCCCTGGTTAGGACTTGGATGATATTTACCTGTGATGTCCAGTGCTGTAAGATGGACTACAAATTTCATAATACATCCCAGAAGAAGACAGTGAGTGGCTATTTTAATGTTTTATGGTTTTTAACCTGGTTTTAATTATTTTATATGTTTTTGTTGTTTTATTTGTATTTGTTTTGTTTAGTGTATATTGTTGCATTTTTAATTATGCGAGCCACTGAAAGTCACAATGTCAGATGGGTAGCTATATAAATTGAATGAATGAATGAATGAATGAATGAATGAATGAATGAGTGAATGTCTGTACTTTTCTTAAGAAGACTACATGAAGTGTCAATAAAGTCACACAGAGTCTCACTCAACCTGAAATCAGAAGAAATCTGATAGCACCTTTTCAGAATAACAACTTTTATTAAAAGACATAAGCTTTCCTGAGCTACAGCTCACATCATCAGATGCACTGGAGCAGCTAGACTGATGTAGAATGTAAATTGGAATGAGGCAATGTGGGGGGGGGGGGGGGTGGAGGAGCAGGAGGAGGGGATAGATTGGTTATGCAGATGTAGATTCAGGTTACATGTGACAGATTACAAGTTCCTTATCAATTAACGATTGTAATGTATTAAAAATCCATTGTGTTCAAAGATAGCAGGAAACTTTTTGATGTATGTGAGTTCAGCAACTCTTATTTAATTCTGTCAGCAAAGTTTCTTTTCTCCAAGACAGCTACTTTGAGGTCTGTAATGGAGGGAAGATTGAAATGTTTGATATTATTTTTTATTATTTTTCCTTTGTCTTGTGTCCTGATGTCAGACTTGATGCCATTCATTCTTTTGTGTAAAGTTTGTCTCATTTATCCTTTATAGAATCTAGAGGAGCAGATTATGGTATATATCACATTAGAGGAAGAGCACGTGAAGGTTCCTCTAATCTCATGGGTGTACTTTTTTCCCTTTCATAACATTTAGAATTCATTATTTCATCAATTAAATAATGAATTGAATATAGAAAACTAAAATCATTGCATCACCATGAGAAATGATTATAAATCACTACAAAACTCTAAACTGTAACATTTATATCGATGTCACCACTGTTCATCATTATCTGAAATAAATGCCCATGATCATATGAAAAGAAAAAAAATACTACAATCAGTACAAGTGATATTAATCAGTAAAAGTGATATTACATTCTAAATTATCTTCCATTGTATCGCACTGGTGATTACATCAATTTATAAACTTTCAAATTGCTTCTGGTTACTATCTTTACATCAAATATTTTCTCCTTAAAACCATTTTCTAAATATTTAAGTTTGCCTTGTTCTGTGACATATATCATATAGGGAATTTGTCCTTAGGGATGTCAGCATATATGTGAATAAATTGTGATATTTTCTATTTATTTGTTCTGGAAAGAATCCAAGTAGAAAAACCCCTGAGGTTTCAATTTCAATTTTGTTTTTAAAATGTTTTGAATAATACTGTGTATTTCTTTCCAATACTTCTGATTTTTTACATGACCACCACATACGATATAATGTACTTTCCATATCACAACATTTCCAACATTTATTATTATATGATTCATCTATTTTTGCAATTATGGATGGAGTCGCGTACCATCGGTAAAACATTTTGTACCAATTTCCTCTTAAATTATAGCTTGGGGTGAGTTTTATTGAGTTTTTCCATAAGTCCTCCCATTATTGTAACGCAATTGATTGTTTACAATTTTGCATCTACTTTATCATAGTCTTTTACTTGTTTGGTTTCCATGTCATATTTTAATTGCGAGAGAGAGAAAGAGAGAGAGAGGATAGACAGATATCTTGATAGGTGTCTTATATATGTCTTAATTGGTTCTGTATAGATGTCTCAACTTCTGTCATTTGTCTTAAAAACCCTCCTTTCTTGAGGTCCCTTTTTATTTTTCCCTTTTCTTTGTATTTTTATTTATAGCAATGTGTAAATACATCAGCAAGGGGAAATGTCAGCCTTTGTCAAATAATTCTTGCTGTGACTTCAATCTATTTCCAGAGTCTGGATGTACCATATCAGCGTGTGTAATTACACTTTTCTTACAACAATTGTCTCCAGAGCAAAAGGCATTGAGGCTAAAGGTGAAATTACTGGACTTCTTATTGCTTTTGTGGAATTCCATGTTCTCATCAAGCTGTCTTATATTATCTCCTTTTAAGCTTTTATCTTCTTTTGTATCCTTATACCGTAAATATCTATGAAATCTGTTGGCTAAACTTCTAGTATTGACATTCTGCTGTTTGGGGATATCATCCATTCGATTACTCCTGACAAACAGCTTGCGCGGTAATATAATTTAAAATTTGGGAGAGCAAATCCATGTCTATCTTTTGACATTTCTAAGATTTTTTTATTTTACTCTAGATTTTTTTTTCCTTTCCAAATAAATTTATTAACTGTTCTTTGTCAATCTTGACATTTTTTTCTGGGATTAAGATTGGCCAATTTTGTATGAGTACTTGCTGGGCCCTGTGATGGTGCTTTTGGTGTAAATATAAATTGTTCATTGATATGGTATTTGCAATTTGTCTCACATGTAATCTGCATCTACATATCCCTCCTTTTTTCCCCTGCCTCAGGCCAATTTAAATCCTATATCAGTCAAGCCACTCCATCACTCCATTGCATCTGATGAAGATGGCTGTAGCTCATGAAATCTTATACTTTTTGATAAAATTTCTTAATCTGAAAAGGTGCTACCAACCCCCTTTTGATTTTTTGCGACCACAGACTAACAGGGCTCTCCTCCTACAAGTTCAACCTAAAGAAGGTAATAACTTTTCACTCCTGAAGAGTTCACAGCAGGTGGCAGCATTTAACCAAACTTGGTAGACCTCAAAAGAAGCTAAAACAGGTTGAGTTAGGTATTATTTCAATGAGTAACTGCCAGGAACTCCAAGGAGTTTGGAATAGACTGGGAAATTAAAAAAAAAAAAAACTTTAAAATCCCAGGAGGAAACAATAGTAAAAACACTTTTTTTAATGCCAAGAAAACTGCAAGGATGTCCCTGTATAAGTCATTAAGAGTCAAGCTCATCTCAAAAGTGTTGTTATTGCTCAAGATTCTATTATAACTTATATCTCCAATGACTTTCTTCTAAGGAAACTGAACTATGTGTTAGTGCTGGAAATTTCTCACAACATGGAAGTGGGCCACTACAGTATTTAGCATGTCTACATAAGCATAATAGGTGTCAGAGTAAATCGCAGGTCTCTAGACACATTCACCTTACTTCAGCTGCTGGCTGGATTTGGCAGAAGACTCCCAGACACAACTTTATTGAAGGCAAGAAGATTTGGTACATGCATATATTCATGATTATAATATACGGGTTTGCATTATATTGGGAAGTGAGGGAGATGCATAGCAGGCCAAATAACAAACTGAAATGCATAGTATTTCACTCCATGAAATACACATGGAGAAATGTGCACCAACACAATGCAATCTTTTCTGCTTTTTTAAACAGATCCAAAGTTTGAGAAAGCAAGTTTGGCAGATTTGCAAAAAAAGAGACAGTGAAAATCGATAAATATGACCCTCCCTAGGATCCATGGATTTAGCATGGGGCTGCCTTCCCTCACCCCCGCCCCCCCCCAAAAAAAATCAGAAAAAAAACTGCGTTGGTTGCCCATTAGCAACTGAGCCATGGTCAAGATTTTGCATGTGACTTATAAGGCTGTAAACAACCTGAGACCAAGATACCTTTCAGGATGTTCTCACTGTCATAATCCTAGTTGTGCTCTGTGTTCAGAGAACAACTGGATCCAACCAGCAGCTGCTTCAGGACAGGCCTTCCCTGTGCTGGTGCTCTGAAATCTGGTTTCTGTCAGATCAGGGAAGTACCTACTATAATACTTTTAGGCACTTTTTAAAAACTCACCTCTTCACTCAGACCTTCCAGGTATAAATGCTAGAAGAATGTCGTCATAGTTGTTTTCTCACCCCACCATATAAATCCTTTTGAGATGCTTCAGTAAAAGAAATAAAGATTGAGGGATGAGACTGAGTAGGGGAGGGAATGGGATGGGATGTTGATATTTTGGGGACATTTAACCGTAAAAGATGGGGAAATTGTTGCAAGGATGGGACTTCCCAAAAGATTAAGTTGGTTAATAAAAATGCACATTGTTCACTACTCAGTATGCAATTACATTTGTTATGGGGTTGTTGTTCAAAATATTACATTATTTAATAAATCATCTCTGTTCTGTGCAATGGCTTAAGCCTTTCACAGTCTTTCCTCTCCCTCTCCTTGTGGACTTGCCACTGTTTTGTCTGAAAGCACTGATTTATTGGGGAGATTTATCCATAGCTGAAAAAAATGTTTTGTTTTCCCCCAGCTCATAAAATTAAAGTTCATGGATGTTTGTGGCATCTTCCCCCCACCCCCCACCCCCAGTACAACATGAGTTAGAGAAAAAGTCTACCTAATACTTTTATTTATATGTTTAGGCTGCCAAAAGAAATACGTTTATAGGTAAAATATTTTGCAGAAATTGTCAGATCTCCATCTTGAGAGTCACTCACAACATGTGGCACATTGCCTTCTAAAAGGATGGTGGGATATGTCAACAAACACCTATATGAAATGACAAAGGTCTCCTTTGACCTTAAGTCCATCTCTGAATCACTGAGGGTTGAAAGATGTTGTCAATTCCAATGACTTGGAGACATTTTCTACCACATAAATAACATAGCTTTAAACTGAAAAGTGAAGTTGTAAATGCTTGGGTGCATTTGTATAAATTATACAATACAACTCAATGACAAACCTTCCCATAAATTTTCCATTTATCTTGGCAAAAGATAGAAATGGTATGTTTCATCAAACACTATTGATTTTTGTTTTCCAGATCTTTTAATTCCTTCATCAATATAAATTTTCATATCCCAAATTCATGTCCTGCTTCCAACGTGTACATATTAAAAGCTTCAGAGTTCAAAATGCTGTCCAGGTCCCCGAGTTCTTGTTGATCAAGTGCATGCCAATTTCTTCCGATGCAAAATGGTTTATTATGGTCAATAACCTGAGCCTAAGTTGGACCAAAATCGTGTAGGGGTCTAAATTTAATCCATACATTTGGGGAGCTATTTATTTATTTGTTTGTTTGCTTATGTAGGATACAGCCACTTTCCACCAACTCTTGGCAGTTTCCAGTCATATAAAATCAATCCAATAAAGTAATAATAAATACTAAACTACAACAAAAAAGTGTATTGCCACCCAGATTAGAGCATCTTAGAAATACCAGTAATCAAAAATGTCATTGCATAACCTGTCATAACTATTAGGCTCCAAATGTCCTATGGAAAAACTCTGCTTTCAAGAACTTTTTAAAGGATGCCAAGATTGGTGCAACACCAACATCTGGAGGGAGCCACCATAAAAAACATTGCCTTCACTGCCACCCCATAACTGTGTGATCTTAACCTTCCCCACTTGGGATGAACGTACTGGATGGGTGGGTAGCCCCCAGAGAAAGCTATTCTGGGAGTGCCTAAGCACCAAACCTTGTAGGGCTTTAAATATTAAGTCCTGCAATTTTAACTGCACTTGGAAGCCCTTTGAAAGGTAATGCAGAGCCTGTAATACTGGAGTTCTGTTGCTGTACTGGTTCTTACCTGCCAACATGCAGGTTACTGCATTTTGTACCAAGTGCAACTTCCAGGTAGTCTTCAAGGGCAGCTCTATATAAAACACATTGTAATAGTCCATACCAGTAGTTATAAGGGCATGAGTCACTGTCATTTGGGTCTCCTTTTCCAGGTAGAGTCACAACTGGCTCATCGCCTAAAGCTGAGTGAAGAATCTCCTTCTCTTCCAGAGGGAGGGTTACCCCACCCAGAGTTAAATTCAGAGTTGACAGAGAACCAGGTAATTTCTGGACAAACAGCAACTCCTTGCTGGGATACAGCCTCTGCCTTTTTTTTGTCCCATTTAGACTTTCACAGTCTGGTCTTTGCACCCATTGCCACTTTAACTGAAGCCCTCCACCTTGCTGCTGGTTGACCTCTCCTTCTTTTCTCTCTCATCTTTCGCAGCATTATGTGAAGACCTAGCTCTCTGGAGAAGGTTTTGCCTATGCCTATAACATATTTCCTGTAAAAAAAGAAAAGCTCTTTTTGAAAACCTGATTCAGTAATAATTGCTAAGGTCAGATTCCTGCTGTCAAGAATGTTCACACGCACCCAGAAAGTTTTGGTCTCCAGCAGTATTTAATGCTGCTGACAGATCCCAAAGGATTACCAGCAGCATGTTCCCCCAGTGAAGTCCTACCAAAGGTCCCCCATCAAAGCAAGGAATGTCATTTCCACCCCATCCCCGTATCTGAAACCCAATTGAAAAGGATCCAGATAGTCTGTTTCCTCCAGGGTACTCTGGGACTGAAATCCCACCTCTTCTAAATAACCATCCTCAAAAAGGAGGTTGGAGACAACACGTTGTCCAAAACAGCTGGATCAGGGAAGTCTTTTTAAGAAAGGGCAACACCACCTTCTCCTTCTGGTTAGACAGATGTCTCCTTCCCTTGATGAGGCCTTGACTAGCTGCTCTTCACTCCATGAAGTTGCTGGGGGAGGGTGGCAGGGATCCAATACCCAGGTGGCAGAGAGCACCTGTTCTACTTCATTGCAGTCCACAGGTGAAATGAATCCCAGATCATAGTGCAAGATGTCACCTTTCTACCCTGCCTGTGTCAAGTGAACCTGAGCAACTTGATCAGCAAAATATTGTACAGACGCATCACCCTGGCCTGAGGCAGCTCTTCTTGCCCACCTTCCCCTAAAAGGGAGTGGGCCACGTTCAACAGGACTGCTGGGCAAAACTCACAAATGTAATAAGAGCAGAGGAATACAGAGGCTTCAATGCCCTTATCACCATGGTGTAGGCCCCAAGGTGGGCTCTTATCGGTGCTCAGTTTGATTCCTTTTTTTCCTTCCCCCCACTTTTCTTCTGTGCTTCAAGGCACTTGAACACCCCCATACACCAAGGGGCACCTCAGGATCAGTAGGCAGAGAGAAGCTACTTGGGAAAAATAAGCCACTCAGAGTGCCTTTTGATTGGAACAAAATATAAGCTTCAGCAAATAAATCATAATAATAAGTCAATCATTTGGCCACCTCCAGATTTCAGTATCCAGTCAGGAGTTGAGTGGAAGTGCCAGCCAAATCAGTGGGACCCTTTCAGCTTTTCAAATCTTTTGGAAAAATCTTGTTCCTAAATGTTTGGCAATCACAAAAGCTGAATTTCTGTTGGGGAAAAAGGGGGAGAGAGCAGTATGCAGAGTGGCGCGTCCTGTGACATTTCCCTGTCAGTCTTGATTTTAATAGACTCCCTAAGCTGTATTCTCTTTTCTGATTGACATAAGCCTCCTTAACCTCATTTCTCTTTGTTCAAGGAGTTCTGCCTTTTTCTGAACTGTTCTTTAAACATATTTCACAAAGTACAGCTCTATTTTTCTGCTTCTTAAAAACTGTGGCATTGTTTAATACCTTTATCTGTAAATCTCTGCATAGGCTATAATGGGCTTGTCACCTGGGGAGATGTCAAAATTCAACCTCAGATTCACTGAGGTATAAAATTCCACTTCTTACTCCATAAATCTCCAACAAATGCCTCTGTTATTTAACCCTTGACACTCTGGAGTTACTATAGGGATTTAATGCTCACCAACGAACTCCACAAAGTAATTTACTCAGTGTCACAAGTGAGTCTCAAAATCCTCCATTTTAATATGGATTACTGCTTGCAATTCTCAGGTGATAAATCCAGCTGGATTATCAATGAAATCAATTATATAGGATCACAGTGCAGTAAATTCAAAAGTAAAGTGAAAATAACATTCTCAGGCTTAAAAGGCTTCAAACAGTAAAGGAACAAGCCAGCCATAACTAAATATTTTAACTCCCATTGATCTCAATAGGAGTTTTAGGCACATTCTCAGTTAACAGAATGTCTGAATAAGCAGAGTGAATCCAGTGAGTTAAGGAGTTGATAAGGAGTTAAGGAGTTTATTTGATCTTTAAGCACAACAACAGAAACAGTTTTTAAACAAAAGTTGTCTCACAGTACAACAGAGCACAGAAAAAGCTGAATACAGAACGAAAACAACCCATTCTATTATCCAGAGGAGGCAAACTATCTGATAGATTTTAGGAACATCTAACATGCCACAAACAGCAAACTTCCTTGACTCAACTTGGTTGCTAGGCAACATGCATACTAAACAGTTAGTTAGGTTTGCATTCTGGGTGACCCCCATTACTATACATTTGACCACCATAAGGAGAAATTAACCCTCATTACCTTAACTGCGTGGTGCCTTATCACCTTGGGCTCCAGAAGGAAGGTGGCAGGGTTGTCCACAGAGTGTGGTCAAAAAAGTCAAGGAGGCATCCACGATGGTGCAATTGAAGTTCTGCCCAGTTTTTATGTGCATTGCACCATTGCGGTTGAAAAGTGGGATGTAAATCTAACCAATAAATTACAATAAACAAAATAATGCCTCAGCACCCAGTTACCTTTGGCTAACCTTGAAAAGCTAAACAGAAATGGGAGCTTGACAGTATTCCAACGGGAGACCATGTGATAGGCTAGGCAGGAAGCTGAAAAAAATCCCAGAAGGCAATGACGAACACTTGCTAAGAAAACAGTGTTGTCCTGTCTATTGGTCACTGGGAATCAAACCTGAGTTGAGGGCATCAATACTTGATTGCTGCAGAATTGTAATAATGGAGTCTTTGTTATTTTCAGAAAATAATTGCTTTCTAGAAAGATATCCTTCTGCAAGCTAAATTCTGACCAATAAAAGCCTATGAGTGGGAATATCTAGTAAATGCTAGTGATTAGGTCAGGCTAGTAGTTTAGTTAATGTAATACCAATTAAATCACTGTAATGGAAAGGGAGTCAAATTCTGGCCTGGAACTAAGTAACTTCTTTTCCACTGCTAAATAACAGAGACTTCAAAATAAGAAATAAAAATAAGATGATTCTGCTTCCTCTCTCTCCCTCTCTTGACTGTCCATCCCTCCTTCTTCCAACTAACAAAATATGATATAATACAGAGCGTGTTCACCAGTTGTTTATTCTGGATGTCTTACTACAACGCTACCCAATAAGGTTGTTTTGACACAATGCCATGACAATAGACGGCTGAAATCCTTTACACTCCCAATATGTAGGACATCTAGCCCTTCATGCATCATAGCCGTCTGGTAACTACTTAAACTGAAAGTGAATATGAATTTCACAGAATTCTCTTTATCAAGATTTATTGCTTGCACTATTCTGATCTTCAAGAATGTCATAGTGATACAAGAAGTATCCAGTAAGTAACCTATTTCCAGTTAAGAACCAATATATCTCTGTATACATTAAGGTAGGGACTTTCTGGGTCTTCTTCTCACAACCTTCTAGTAGACCAGAGAGGATACAAGTCTCTTCTCTTGATACCAGGTGTGTCTGCAGTTGTGGATTGTTTATACAACAGTAATTCAAACTCTTATCAGTCTGAAGACCAATCCTTATATCGTTGTAATTTTCATGCCAGAAAAGGCCTCTCTTCATTTTCATCTGCATAGCCCCTAAAAAGCCCTGTTACATTTCAATGGGAACTAAATGGTCAATCCAAATTGTAGGATCACAACACAGAACAAAGCCCCTCCCCTTTCTTCCTCTGCTTGCACACATTCACATACCTAGGATCCCAATACAGATCAGTGCCCTTACCCAGTATTTTGTGGAAACAGTGATTCTGCTCTCGGTGGAAGAAGCATGTACAGTACTTGTAATCTGATGTGGTTTTGTAGACTGGCAACCTACTGGTTACTTATTTGATTATTTAATGACACAGGTTTATACGTTGCTTCAGTCAGGAGATTGGATCCAATCCACAGTGTCTCCAATGTCTCCAGCAGACCACAACTGCAGGGGTAAAAGGAGGTCATCACGCAAATTCTGCCATTATGCATTTGCATCCTGATGACTGTCACAAGCACATAAACCTTGACCTTTGCATGATCATTTGTCAAGTATATGTCATTTTTAGCCCTTGTCTAATCCCACTTCTACCATCTTAGCGTTTTCTTCTTTTTCTGTGCAGCTGGACACACACCCCAGCTGAGTACGGAACTATCCTCTATTTTTATCTTCTAACAATGCCTATGGGTCCAATGTAGAGGTGAGTCCTATAGTACAAGAAGATCTTGGAGACTGATGCTTTGCACTAAATTAGCTTCTTCTTTTTTAATGAAATGTTTTTAAAAACTTGTTCCATAGAGCAGGGAGGCTAATGAGTTCAAAAGGAGAGGTCTGCAATTGGTGCCCATGAGCGCTAAAACTGTCTATCCCTATACTAGTATAAGATCAGAAGCTTCTGGATTACTGATATGTCACTGGCCAACTTTTCTATCAGTAGTTGAAATTCTAGCATAGAATGTCGGATGACACGAACCTTGGTCTGCTTAGGGCAGTGTTGTCCAAACTTGGCCACTTTAAAATGAGTGGACTTCAACTCCCAGAATTCTTCAGCCAGCATGGCTGGCTGGAGAATTCTGGGACTTGAAGTCCACTCATCTTAAAGTGGCCAAGTTTGGACAACACTGGCTTAGGGCTAGCATATCTGGCTACAAAAACCCAGTAGACATTAAAGTTTGATATTTCTCTTTGTTGCCATCTGGTGGTTCTCCAAAGTTCTGCAACCCAGGGATGCTAACCCTAGGTCTGCTGGAAGAAGGCTTTTCATGCATTCTTCAACAAAAATGCATCCATAAAACTGGGCACAGGTGAATTGCACAGTAACTGCTAAAATAACATGAACACGCACTCTTGCTTTGTGACCTTCAAATATGGGGACTGTGTTAGAACAAGATCAATCCTGGAGGACCACAGTCTGCCTCTCTGCCTCTGCCAGCTTGCCTATATAAAACACAGTCATTCATATTTCTCTATTACAGTAAAGAAAGAAGGGATTGATTGATTGACTGATTGATTGATTGATTGATTGATTGCCATCATGTCATTGTTGACTCTTAGCGACCACATAGATAGATTTTCTCTGTGAAGATCTGTCCCTAACCTGGTTCTTCTGGTTTTCCAACAGTGCACCCATATCCACTGTAACTGAGTCCATCCACCTTGCTGCTGGCCATCCCCTTCTCTTTCCTTCCACCTTTCCCAGCATTACAGCTGGAAGCTGAGAAACGAACCAATGCAAACATGGATAACTTATCCCAGAATTTTTTTTTTGTAAGGAGAATATGTTTCCCCTTTCTTATCTCTGAGCTAAAACATGAGTATTACAAGTCTGCTATCAGGGTAGAGAGTGGTTGCTGCTGTTATTTTTAGAATGGAAGACTATATTATTGATTTCTGGCAATAAGAAGAGCAGAAAGCCGTATGACTAATGCTTGCACTCCCCTCAGCCCAAAATAGAATATTGTGTCGGTTGAATGCAGGGGAAAAATATCTTCAAAGCAGCGAAAAGGAGTTTATTTGCTCAGCTTGGAAGATCATGCAAAACCCTCCTGAGAATGTAACAAAATATGTGCAAAGGACATTGTGCCAGCTTCACTGGCTGTGGATCTGTTCAGAAATTAGCTTTCCTCAGCAAATTTCCTTGCTGGTTTCTTTCTGAATTGTGATAGTAAACCTGTGGGCTCAAGTTCACATCCTGCTAACTGGGGGGGAGGGACGGGGGGGGGGGACACACAATTTTTGCAAGGCATGTCCTCCAGATACAGACTTCGTCTCATCCCCAGCTCATACAGAGGGAGGTTCCATTCATCTTTAGCTGTTTTAGTTTTAAAGTAGTGTTTTTCCACTTCTCCCAATAGAAGTCTTGCTGTACAAATATTCTACAATGCCTCATTGTCGACACAGTCGGGGTCCGGGATCTGCCCACTGGTCATTTTGGGCTGCTGCAGGGCTGCTGCTCCCCCTGGTTGTTGGGCAAGGTCCTCTATGGCCATTGTGGTTTGGGCTGCAGGCGAGCCTGGACACTTGGCTTTTGCAGAGGCATCTGTCTGTGGTAGCTCCTGATATATAGTCCTCTAGCATTCTTCTGAAGACCATTATTCACACATTAAAGAACTATTTTGTGGTCTTTTGCAGGAGCAGTTGTCAGGATTAGCCCAGGAAACTCCAGGAGACAATACAGATTCAATCCAGCAAGGTTTATTGGCTCAACTCCCATTACAGAATCTTCTCAGAGTGAGAGCAATTCCCAGGGTCACCCCACAAATATCCTCTGCATTCCTTAGGGAGGGGCCAGTCTCATTCTCTTATCTCGTGTTCATTCTTCTGGGGTTGAGAGTCCATGTTTCACACCCTTACTCCACACTCCCACAGCAGTAGACCTGTGTTTTTGTTGCTTGTTGTTTGTTTTAAAACAGATTACCTCCTCGTAGAAGGTCAACTGAAATTGGGAAAGGTGTCTGGGTCCCATCAAGGGAATCCATCAATCCCTGCTCTTAAATTATTCTGCTTTAAGGGCAGGACCACTGGTGACTCTCGTTACATTAGAGCTCATCTGCCAGAGCACCACAAAGTATGCCCATTCAAGGGCTGGAGAAAGCACGTTAAAGAGGCTGTAAGGAAGAGCCTTGTTTAGGCTCAGTTTAGGCAAAGTTGCCATACTGTATTTCTAGCCACAAACAAGGAGAAAAGAGCAGGCAAGGAAAAAGTGACATTTAATCAACGTATCAGTCTTCAAAGTTCAGTAAAGCAGAGGGTTTAGCTATGTTCTGACAGCCTGGCTAGAGTGGTCCACACTGGCAAAATTAGGCAGGTTTGTAACAAAGCCCACTGCAACTTAGACTTCATCTAAATCTCTTTTCATGACTTAAAAAGGATGTCTTCTAAGATAGGGGCATTTCATCTCCAGAGAGTTGTCAGTTTTATGTAATTTTTTTTCCTCTCTGTGCTTTTTAAAGATTTTAATTAGCGCCACAAAGTTAATTCATGTATGTGACATTTCTGAAGTTCTCACAGGAGCCAGTGAGACAGGAATCAGCATAGGTGCAGGAATTGTAACAGCTTCTCAGCCAAATAGTATTGAAAGGAAGCCATAAAAGCAGGCTGTGTCATCCAGTGAGTTTCATGGCGGAGAGTGGATGTTAACCTGTGTCTCCCAAGTCCTAGCCTAGTACCTTCATCATCACATCACACTGGCTCTCTCCAGACAACCGCCTGAATTTTTAATATTAATGATCATTTACAATTCCCTTTGATTTTCTATCAAATCACTGTAGATGGTAATCTTAGAAGAGGTTGATTGTAGTAACCACAATGAGAATATTTCCTTTCTCCAGTCAGAAATGAACTTTAAGGAGGTCAGCATTTAAACTAGGGTGTGAGAAAGTGTCATCAAACCTTTTTGGTTCATTGGCTAATATAAATTTTCCATTGGTTGCAAACTGGCCCTGCTATCTGGAATGGCAATGCATAATATGGATATCTGTATCTGTTGGCTGAATGCAGGCAAGAGCATGTTGGCTTGCAAGGCAGCTTCTAGACTGAGGCTCTAGCTTGCACAAAATAGGGTGGCCATGCTTGGAATAAAATTGGACTGTGGTTGCCCCTGCAGCATGCTGGTAAAAATGTGCCAGAAGTGACTTGTGCTATTCTTAGCTTATGTGGCATGGGTACAACTAAACCTGGTAATTTAGTCTACTATTTCTCTACCTTACTAAAAAATATTATGTGAAAGCCTCAATTTACCAAGTCTTGATGGCAGGAAATGATAAAAAGCATGAAAGAAGAAAGAAAGAAAGAAAGAAAGAAAGAAAGAAAGAAAGAAAGAAAGAAAGAAAGAAAGAAAGAAAGAAAGAAAGAAAGAAAGAAAGAAAGAAAGAAAGATTCTAAAATTAAGAGAAATGAGGTCCTTGATTTAATGGGCTAAGGCAGGGAAGGAAATGTTAGTTAAAATCAAATGTATACTAAATGATAAATAGGAACTTTATAAATAGGAAGCCCCAGAACTTCCAGAAGCAGTGGAGGAAAGCAGTGGATTAGGAACCAGGCAGGGCCAAATGCAATCACCTTCTGGATCCAACAGATTTGATCCATTAAGTCCACTAGCCAGAGATCCTTAAAGAAAGACGTGCTGTAATGGATCAGAATGAAAGTTGTCTGTTGGAGTCCTTGGGGTTCTCTGAGCTTGGTTGTTTTCTTTCAAACATTTTGTTACCCGGCTAGATAACATCTTCAATGCTGGAATGGGATGGGGTTTGCTCTCTGTTTATATACAGTGGCATGCCCTGCCAGTGTTGGTGGGGGTGGGGGGTTCTGTTTGTTCTATTCCCCCCCCCCCCCGGTGGTTCCTTGATTAAGGTATTGTTTACTGCTTGTATGTCTGGTGGTAATCTTGGTGTTAATCTCTGCTTATCTGGGTGATGATTGCTGGTGAGGAGATGTTCTGGTCTTTTGTTCTCCTTTCTATTGTCTCTTTTGAATAATGTGTAGATGTTGTTTATCTCTATGTGCCTGTTAAAAAGTAGTAGTAGGATAAAGTTGCATGGATCACAAAAAGTGCCTGACCACTCAACCTACTACAACACAACCAACACAAGCTATGAAAAGGATCACACTGCCATACATCAGAAATGTCTCAGAAACTACCAACAGACTATTACAACCACATGGCATCTCCGTAGAAGACAAACCAACTAAAGCCCTCCAAAACATCTTAAGCATACCAAAACACCCAGTAGCCCAAGAAGAAAAAACAGGAGTCATCTACAACATACAGTGTAAGGACTGTAGCAACCACTATGTAGGACAGGCAGGCAGAAGGCTTGCAGAGCGCATCCATGAATACCAATTAGCATTCAGATGACACGATGAAAACTCCTTAATCTCACAACACATGGACAGACTGAACCATAGTTTCAATTGGGAAACTGTCAGCATCTTAGACCAAGCTAAATCCAAAAATGCAACGGATTTCTTGGAAGCTCGGTATTCAGGCAAGGCAGCCATCAACAGGCACATAGAGATAAACAACATCTACACACTATTCAAAAGAGACAATAGAAAGGAGAACAAAAGACCAGAACATCTCCTCACCAGCAATCATCACCCAGATAAGCAGAGATTAACACCAAGATTATCACCAGACATACAATCAAGCACTAAACAATACCCTAATCAAGGAACTACCAGGGGGAAAAACAAAACAAAACATAACCCACACCCACACCCACACCAACACTGGCAGGGCATGCCACTGTATATAAACAGAGAGCAAACCCCATCCCATTCCAGCACTGAAGATGTTATCTAGCCGGGTAACGAAATGTTTGAAAGAAACCAGCCAAGCTCAGAGAACTCTAAGGACTCTACAGTTCAACCCTGAGCTACACATATTCGCTTCTATAAGTTGTCTGTTCTTGTGGAGGACTAAAAATACTTGCATGCATTTTTCAACTTCCTTCCATAGGAACAGGCCACTTTTATTTCTTTTATCACTTATTTATCTACTTTGCAGTTTTTGCATCCAAGTACCAGTGTACTTGGATGCAAAAACTGCAAAGTAAATAAAGTGGCATACAACAAAGCAAGCAAATAAGAATAATGTGATGAAAATAATCTCCTACCAGTATGAATTTTCATAAACTATCAACTAGGACTTAAAGTATGAAAGAACAAGATTGATTTCCCCTTTATAAGCCACCAAGAGGGAAGATGCCACCATTCCTAGAGAAGTGAGGATAAGAGAACGATGCTGTGCATAGAGAAAAAGGGAGTTGCAAAAATGTAGTCAAAGAGAGCGAGGAACTGAGTTAAGATTAAAAGGCAGAAAAAAAATCAGAGGAATTTTGATGGAAATTAAAAATTCTTTTGGAAGGTATAAAAGAGACTCAACAAGGAGCCTCCAGCTGAATGAATGTAATTAAAAATAAAAGTGATGAAGTAATTTTGGATGCAACTGAAATGATGAAATGCTACCATATAGATTTGTATGGGAATTATCCTTATATGGCAAAGACTGGAAATGAAATGCTGTATATCTATCAGTATTAGGACTGACCCAACATTTGACAAAAAGGCAGTCATAAAAGCAGTAAAATTATTGAAAAATGGTCAAGCTGCAAGTGGAGATGGTGTAAGTGGAGAAATGTTAAAATATTGATGAGGTTTGCTTATGGAATGGGTATGCAACTTCTTCAATTTGTGTACGAAGACTCTATCAGTATCTGAGAACTGGAAGAATACCAGAATCATTCCCTTGTACAAGGATGAAAGTAGAGGACTGAATGAAAAATTACAGGAGGATTAGTTTGTTAAGTGCACCTGGGAAGATGTTTACTGTATGTTTGCTAATTTAGACAAAACATATGATAAAATAGAATGGCTTGAATTATGGATTTTTTGCACAAAGGCCAGGGTGAAGGTTGGTTCCTGAATGAAGCAAGAGCAAGATGTGATGGAAGTAAAATATTCATGAGAATAAATAGAACACTGAGCAGGGAATAAGACACGGAAGCGTAATGTTCCCTTGATTGTTTTGTGTACATATGGGTCATTGCATAAGAATGCTTGTGGTGATGTTAGAGGTGTGTAGATTGGGGACATAAATGTGCATGTGCTTTGGTATGCAGATGAAGCTGTGTGGTTGGCAGGGCACTCTAATTATTTACAGCAAATGTTAGATAGATTGTATGATGCAATAAGAAGTATGAAAATCAAAGACCAAGGTATTTCAGAAAAACCAAGCTATTCTTTCCCTTCCTCCCTACCACAGCGTTGCAATCTCCTGGCCCTAAGCTGCTACCCACGTGCTGAGCTGTGCTGCCAAGTCCAGAAATGGCACTGCCAGGATTCCATTTGCAGCAAGCTACAGCAGATGTGCATGACCTTGCCTGAGACAATCTCTTCAGATGGATCAGGACCATCCCTGAAGCAGCTGGGACAGTCTAGAGGGACCAGAGTTTCCCAGGGGGGATCCCTACAAAGGCCCCAGCATGAAATTCCTCACTACCCGCTACCATCCTAACGTGAACCTGCAGTGAACATCTGTTTTGACCTCTCCAGGAATAAGTGGTCAGCTCTGTATGACATCTGAACCAACATGCTCCCAATGCAGAGCCTGCTGATAGAGGCCAATATTAAGAGTCCCATGAATACAGATTGCAGAACTCTTGAAGAATCAGTTAGCATATTATAGAAAATACCTTAATGAATCATACTGAATAACAAAACATATATATGAAGGAAAAGGGGAGGGGTTGAGAGGAAAGGGAACAGCAAGCCACTAGACACAGATTTCCTTTTTTCTCTCTCTTATTTCCTGCCTTCAATGTATTCTGCTTACTATTTTTTAATGCTTCTCTGCAATTTGCAAAATTTTGCTTACCCTGAAAGGGAATAGCATGATGAGTCTACGTGTACATACAGATATTTGTAGAGTTCATATTACAAACATCTATAAAGATTAAATATTTCTTACAAGTTGAATGCTCAGCATCTCACACACACCACATACAAACGCACAGATACACACATCCCTCTACACTTTAAAACTCAATTCTCTTCCTCTCAGTTGAGTATATGGGGAAAAAAAGTCCTTCCTAAATCTATCTACTCCAATTAGGCAAATGCAAATAAAGTGCTATGAGATATTTAAAAAGTTATTGATCATCTTAATTAAGCAATGCAACGAATAAAGGAATATGAACAGTTCTTTGCAACTTCTTGGGCTACATGGCTAAACTGAATTCCATCCATCTTCACCGCACCGTTCATCTGGTCTTTGTACCTCCTCACTCTGAGAGATATTTTGTCCCTGGGATCTTGAGCTCATTCTTGCTCTGCTCAGCTGTCCATGGCTTTATCTCTTCCGCCTTCGCAGAACCCATCTCCGAGGCCTCCCTTCTGCTTAATTGCCCCAAATAGCATGCAATTTCCTTTCATCCTAATGATGCCTCCCTATAGTCTTAAATGATAAAGTAACCCTGTGCACAGAACAATGAGCAGGCTCATTTCAATCTCTCCCCTTTCTGCCACCGCTGCCGCAGTATAATAAGTGAATCCCATCTCTCCCTAAATGGCACCAAAGCAAACTGTACTGGCTTCAGATGATGCTTCCGAAGACCACAAAGGGGAGGAAAAGATCTCAGTTCCCTTCCACACTTTCTGCCATTGCATTCCTTGTTCGTTCCCACCCAGGAACATCATTTGCATTTTCAAAGCCCTGCAAGGTAGTGGGGCTGATGCACTTAAAATTACAGGTAGTTGACTTTTAGGAACGAGCCTCTTTAAACAGAACAGCTTCCCTCTGATGTTTTATAACATGCTAATATATATAAAAATGGGCTGCCTAATTCATTAGGACCACTTTCTTAAAAACATCCATAAAATGTTTAGGGATGCAATCTTAGGATCCTGGGAACAATATCTCAAGAGACCTAAGTTTGTCCTGATTCCTCACCCCCACCAGAGTCAGAGAAAGGTTTCCAGTACTGGAGGGGGCAATGTCACCATGGGCTTTCTCTACCATCTCCTTCCCCACGTTCAGGGTTGGCTCTTCATGAGCTTGGGTTGTTCCACAGGAAGCATGGAAGGAGATTGGGAAGCTGAGCAGAGGACCTGCTACATCTCAAGCTCCCTTGCTTTATGCCTAACTGCTAAGTAATTTCCAAAGCAGCTTCACAAAACACTGGGACTCTTCTGCCAAAACCCATGCAGCTGCTTACCACCAAAAAAAGCCAGATTTTCACTGTGGTTGTTTTAGCCAGATTTATTGAAAGGGGGAAAAGGGGGAGAGAGTTTGCAGAATCTTGGCAACTAAATCCATTGACTTCAGCACCCCATTTATCTCTAAAGTTGTTTGGAGCAGGGATTCCTTGATCTCCTTTCTAACCACCTGTTGGTGAAGTGGGGAAGTGGCTACCTCTTTTCCTGATCAGGAGGAAAGTTCAGTTGTTTTGAATGTGTAAAGATTTGCAAATTGTCATCCTCGTTCCCAGGCTCTGCAAAGACCCTGCCACCTTCATTCCTAACAGCAGAGCAAAGCAGCCCTGCTCTGAGAGCTGTCTCTGGGGCTTGAGAAGGATGCTTGTGTGCAGTATCGCCCTGTGGAGGGACACAACGTGCACCTGGCTACAGATTTGGACTTTGGGATCTTCTTCAATAGCGGAGAACTCAAAAGAACGCAGAACGCAATCAGAGAGACTCTGTTAACTTCTTAGCTTTTTTGATGATAATGCATTAACATCCATAACGACCAAACTCCATTGCAATATAAGCCAGGTAATGCAAGAGATGTTGGAAAAAACCGAGCATGTACAAGTCCCTGTGCAGCCAGTCATTTTATCTTATGCCAGCAGCCCTCCGCTATGCCCCACATCGCCTCCACTATCATTTCCTTCACATTCACTGCTTCGAGTGTGTCTTTCTGCTTTGGCGCTTGGTGGTTACTTTCATGTTATCGTTCCTTTGGGGCTGTCTTTTGGTTTTGCCTGGTTTCACCTTGCTTGCTCCTGTGCACTGAACCATTGCTCAGAGTTTATTCTCAGTTAGTTACTTCTCACTTCTGTTTAACATGGTGTCACTTTCATTCTGGAACAACATCATGTCCATTAGGCTCCTGGCATCACCTTGGGCATCCCTTCATGGAAGCTAATCGAAGAGGCCCATTACCATCCCATATTATAAGATCAGGGTCAGTGAACCTGACCTTGAGGTGAGGTCAAGGATTGGGGCAGCCATCTGAAGGGGAAGGGGTCCACCCCAGAGGCAATAAGTGATGGCCTGGAGCTGTCTTCTCTCCAGTTTAATTAATGGTACTGCAGGTGCTCAGTTTCTTCTGAGTGCATCATGTTCTCATTTGGGCGGAGCGATTTTTCTCTTTCTCTCCCTCTTTTGCCATTTAATCCACCATCTCAAAACACCAAGAATGCAGGCCTGCAGCCGTGTCCTTCGAAATGTAGCTCTGAGGGAGAAACCGGAAGAGCAATTTAATATCCATTTCTCACTTCAGTCCTTGCTGTATGTCAGAGAAATGCAGCGTTGTTTTATTATTTTCATAACTTTTAATAAAATCATGACCCACGCTTAAAAAGCGAACACCATACTCCGAGGCTAAAAACCTGGGAAACCTCTTGAGTGGGCATTAATCATCCCTAACATCAGCGTATTTTTCATAATTCTGATTTAGCTCCCTCGTCAAGAAAGGACTCAGTTCTGACTTATTATTTTTGCATATAGGTGGGATGTCTGGCATGGCTTCCAAGAGCGATGGGTCATTTCCGAGGGTAGCAGAGCCGATGGGATGCAAGAAGAGGACTGGAGGCAAAAGGGAGACAGCACGTTCTGCTTTCCTACAGGGAGCATATTGGGCCGGGCCTTGCAAATGAGAAGCAGGAATGTGATTTATAAAAACCATTTCATGCCCAAGTGACCAAATCAGGCAGGCAAAGCCAAAGACGTTTGTTTCTTCCAAAGAAAGATCAGGATTTAAAAAAAAAAATGAAACAAGATGCGTTCTTGAAGCCATTCACTGCCCACAACTGCCAACGAAAACATATCTAGGCATTGTCCAGAGTGAAGGTGGACAACCTCTGGCATCAGTGCCACAGGCAGTCCTAAACCTAATTTTGAAAATTTCTTTAAGCCAT
This sequence comes from Liasis olivaceus, assembly GCA_030867105.1. Classification (NCBI taxonomy): domain Eukaryota; kingdom Metazoa; phylum Chordata; class Lepidosauria; order Squamata; family Pythonidae; genus Liasis; species Liasis olivaceus. Next base: position 21,832,000 of record CM061348.1, on the reverse strand, counting down.
CAGTTCAAATCACTGGCAAAAGGACTTGTCTCTCTACCAGCAACTTGCTGGAGGTAGAATAAGGAGTGACAGAGAGAAGGGGAAGGAGAAATGACAGAAGGAAAGCTGGTGGTAGTTAGTTAGTTAGTTAGTTAGTTAGTTAGTTAGTTAGTTTTAAAATTATTTTAATTTTTTTAAAAAGGTAGAAGTCTGGCCTCTGGCCTAACCATCTGGACTGACAAATTATTCCCTGGTGGAATGTAGACATTTCTGGAGGGGGGGGGGGAAGTGTTTTCCATCCCTGTTTTAGGATGAGGGGTATCTCACTCAACAAGATCTTTGCAAGAGTATTTTCTTAGAATCTGTGCTTAAAAAAGATTCTATGATGGCACAGTGCAACAGTGTGTTCAAATTGGTTGTTCTCATCTTGTAAGAGTTTATTTTTGAAAAAGGTGTTTCATGTTTTTTAAGGTGTGGGAATTTTTACAGGAATTTCTTAATTATAGAATCATTGAAAGAAAATTGCTTTACTTTCTGGCATCCCTGCTTTTATCCAATCAAACGAGCTTTTTAAAAATTATAAATAAATCATAAACCTGAGTCTTGGAATGTTTCTTGGAGACATTTTGTTTATTTATTTATTAAGCAAACAAGTTTGTTTTGAGGGCCTTTGAGTTATTTTCAATAACTTCCCTGATATTTTTAAAAGGTGGGTAGCATCATACTGTATTTTATCCCCCTGGGTAGATTCATGAATCTACAACCAAGGATAGCAACACAGATGTATCTCATTTGGCTGAAACAGAACTGATGGTTTCATAGAATTATAACACATGAAGGTTGGAAGAGACCTTGAAGATCACCTAGTTCAGCTCCCAACTAGAAAAGGAATCCATGATTATAGCATTGTCCAAAGATGGCCATGGAACCTCCATCTAAAACCCAGCAGAGAAGAAGATTCTACAACCTCCTAAGACAGCCTATTCTGTGGCTGAGCAACTTTCATTGTTAGGAAATGTTTCATGATGTCCAACCAAAATATAGCTGAAGCACATCATTTCTTGTCTTGTCTTCTGGAGCAGCTCTGAACAAGTCCACCCTGTTTGTATGCTAGCAACTCCTTCCCTCCAGTGATTCCAGGAACAAAGCAGCAATCCTAGACCTTGAGGATGTGTTGGTTTCTATCCCCAATATTAATATTGGCCCAATGTTATATAGGCTAATAGTTGGGGTTTTAAATTATCAGTGAAAAACACCATCTTACTATATATAATAATAACATATAATTTACTAGCACCAGAGAGGGTATGCAACACTTTGTCTTGGGATAATACATTGTGCTAAACTGTGGTTTACTTCACCTTGTGTTGTTGCAAACTGAGTATTGTTCTTTTTGGCACTTGAAGCCTTGGAGGTGACATGCTCCAGTTTGCAAAGCATTGAGAACGCTGCGATCCACTTCAAACAGCTGCTTCAGTTCAACACAAACGCTTCTCTACATGTACAGAAGACATAAAAAGGTCAGGAGGCAACAGAAATTAAGTGCCATGCCTCTTGGCAAATCTGTTTCAAGGGGGTGATTTGTCTGAATCGCTTTTGAATTGCAGAAACCCATCCATTGCATTGTCTGATCAGTTAATGCCACGACCCGCCCTATGGGGTTTGCCCCTAGTACTCAGTTACAAACAAGCAACTTCTTCATGGTTAAGTACAAAAGGTAAAGCTAATGGTTATCTGGCAGAAAACTTAGGGCCATATACTTCAAAACTGGCATTCCATCTCAGTCCTTATCCTGTTGACCTGAGTCAAATACATTTGCAACGTAGCTCAAGATTTAAGAACCTCCTCAGTTGCTCTATGGTTCTGCTTTCCTGCCTACAGCTGGAAAATAAATAAATAAATAAATAAATAAATAAATACGCAGGAACAAGAGAATTATGAGAGTGATCTCTTCCATCCACAGCAGGATTGAAGATGTCAGGGTTACAGGACCTTCTTTTGTTGCATCAGATTTCTTGTATGTGATTCACAGCTGCCTCTACAAACAGATCTTTAAAAATAGACTGCTGCTTTTGGCTTATTACCATCAATTAGAGCTACCAGGTTTGGACTACAGAAATCTGCAAGACCACAAGAGGGCAGCAAACAGCTGAAGGTTTTTCTCTAACTCTTTGCCGCCATCTAGTGGTCATCAAGATTAGGGTTTTACATAACTTTATATCAACAGCTGAGGTCTGGGGATGATAGCTGACCAAGAGGAATAGACAGCAAGCAGGATAAATGTCAAAAGAGTAAATGGGAATTAAATTGCTGTGGAGCACTTGCTACTTGCAGCGGTGCCACATTGCATGACAGCCAGCTCCAACTGTTCTGTTACTTTTGCACCAAAAAAATGTGTTTTTTAGAGAAATTGACATTATTTTTTCTTGTTATTTATTTTTAATTTGCATCTTTAAAAAATCATGTAGAGTGGCATTAAGATACTGCTTGAGAAAAGTGATGGCAGGAGATCACACTAAGGAAAAGTTTCTCTTAAGACTCTTAAATGTAAAATAGCAGGTCGCTTGGAGCAGACCTGCCCCAACTGACCTGCTTCCAGATGGAGTCAAGGGCTTCTTGTAAGCATAAAGAAGGGGTCTTGCATGATCTGCCATTGGATATGGTAGACCACTGCTTTCCTTCTGCCACAAACCTGCCCTCTGTTGTAATATTGTATGAGAAAATGAAACTTCCTTTTAAAACGTTTTAGACTGAATAGAGTTTGCCAAGTCTTATCCAGAGCACAAGATAGCAGAAATATCAGTATTCGGCATGACGCATTCCAATGACCATCATCTCTCCCTGGACAATGAGGACATGGGCAACTGCAGCCCAAACTTTATCTCCTCTGCTATAGTATCAGTTAAGCCTTCACAGCAGATCCTCCCTCACTTTTGGTCAACCTCCCTGGTTCTCACTATTTTCCCTGCCCCTGAAGACAAGCTGCTGGCAGAATTGCTCTGTGTTTTCACAAATGATATGATCTTGAAACTATCAAACATCCAGAAATCTGTTTTATCTTCTTGAAAGTGAGGCATATGTCCAAAGACATTTCAGAGATGGCCAACCATCTTGGATGTACATTTCACTCCAATAAAACTGATCCTATACTGGGTAAAACAGGGTTATTAAAGCATAGAAATGCATAATTGCAAGTATATCTAGTGGAGTCCCTGGCCCAACCCTTAATGTCATCCTGTAGCTGCTCTAAAGAACCCCTGCTAAATGCTTTTCTTTACATATAAAGTAGGGGAGAAAAGATCTTCAATCTCCCTTTCTGGGCCTTTCTTCCAATTCTATCCAACCCATAGTTACAAGACATCTCATGAGGAACTAAAATATGGAGTAACCAGAGGCTCCTATCAGTCTTCTTCATACAGATTTGATAAAGTAAAGGTAAAGAAGCATTGGAGGTCACTCAGTAAGCACAAGCTTAGGCAACATACTGCTAGTTACTCTTCTATCTTATAGGACCTCAGTAACAGTTCTAAGGCCATCAAAGCAACTGCAGGCATTTGACCTATCTGATCTTGGCTGATCTGTCAAGGCCAGCAGATCTGAAAGAGATGTTACCTTGGAGAATATATTTGCACAGGATTACAAGTCTATTATCCTTCTTCTTCCCCTATCCAAAACCTAACCAATTGTTACTCAAGGAAGTTGTGGTCCAAACAGAACCTATGTTTTTGGGGTGAAGAAACAGATCTTATGGAAAGACAAAACTGGACTGGGCCTTTCCAAGGTCTGTTTGATCTTCATAACTCCTTCTATTCCTCCCGGAAAAATCCTTATCTAATCACTCTGCAACAGCTAAATATTCAGTGTGCTTTTTTTAAAAAAAAAAATGTCCCATATAACATAGACCAACACCTTCTGGAAATAACATGTTGGCTTAGGTAGAGAATGATGAATGAGGCTTTGACAAAGTGCAACCCAAACTAATTTTCTCCGACGTGCCTAATTACTACCTTTAAAAGTGTTGCAAATGCAACATTCAGAATAATCAGTAGATGCTTATTTTCTATGTCTCTACTCTATGAATTTGGCTAATACAAAACCATTATTTCCCTCTAAACATTTGGCCCATACATCATCCTTTTTGGTCTCAGAGACCTGTGAAAAGACAATAAAAGTAGATTTGTAGTGGATTTGATTAGGACTGTCCCATAAGCTTAAAAATGTATGGGGTAAGTTCTTTTTCAATAGCAAAAAACCTCCTTGCTGTGAACCTCTCAGAGCAACCTTATGATAATTTGAGTTTAGATGGGAAATGAGTGGATAAGAACATTCACGGCACAACAGCACCCCCTGCAGGCAATGTGCTATTATTTGGTTGTTGGAAGAACAGGTTTTTCCCCCTCCTCTTATTCTCCATCCCGGTGTGCTCTTTAAACCCCTTGCCGCTTCTCTCCTATGATCTATATTTACACAAAGTTTGTATACCTTTTCCTTCACCCTCACTGCGCCCCTCTCCCTCTCAGGCTGCCCACAAGGCAGTTTCAGAAAATAATTCCATTCTCGCTCTCCCCTTGAAATGTTTTTGGCGATCAACCTTAATGTGAAAAGTCATTTGTGCCCCGTTGTGACAAAGCCTGCTGCTGCGTGTGTAATCAGCTTGCTAATGTGCCTCATTCCTTTGTTCAGATAATATTTTTGTTTTGCCAATTGCATAAGCGTGCACTAAAGCAGCAGATGAGGCAGTTAAGTAGCTGGGCCCAGGCAGGACAAGTACCATTCACCCCAATAGAGAAGCCTCGTTCTCTGCCAGAACGTGGAGATCAGACACCTGAATTGTCACCATTTGGAAGACAAAAATGGACCTTTGGAGAACCATCTGGCCATTCTCTTCCTCCCTGGCGTGCAAATAGGATGCTGCATAAAACGGATTTCAACTTGAATTTCAGCTGTTGAGGAAAGAGCTGTCAAAACACCTTTCTTTTACACATGGAGTCCGAACCCAGCAGTCAAAGGCCCGAACCCAGCAATCAAAACTGGGGGACTCTCACCTAATTCAGTAAAATCTTTGGGGACTAGTTTCTCTAAACGGGCCTAGCAAGGACAGCTCCAGAAGACCCACTAGCTGAGGGGAAAGGAAGATCAGCCACTATGTGCTGTTTGTTGCTCCCTTCTGCAGGTGCCCTCCCCATTGGCAGCAGAGGCACCACCTGTCTCAAATCAGGAGCTTATTGTGAAGGGGCCACACTATCACAACCGCTTCACAATGGAGCTCTCTGAGGATCCCTTCAGAGCAGGTCTTCAGCTGCTCCAGGCAACAGATGCCAGGGCTGATCCTTTTAAATACGATCACACAAAGGTTTCCTTCCCGCAAAACAAAAAACATGGATTTATGGATTCCAAACACTGCTACCATCATGGTACAGCAGAAACAAAACTGAAGGAGTTTTCCTTTCTAACCAGCCCAGAGCATCACGGGACTGGATGGGGACTTCTGTCCTCCTCCATCCGTCTAGCCAATTGCCCTCATAGAAGTCAAAGCCTCCTACATGTAACCCACTGGTTAACGTAATCTGCAAGCATTTCCATAACCACAAAAGAACAGTGCTGGGGAAAAGGGGGTGCCTCTGCTTTTGGAGGACCGGTGCCCGTGTTACTGGAGGCGTCACCTTGAAAAATTGACTTCTTTCTTTAAGAGGGAGATAAGCAAAGGCCTTTTCTAAAAGGCACCTGGTATCAGAGGTTTTGTAAGTAACAGAGCTGTCTTATGGGGGACAGAGAAGTTATGGCAGACAAGCCCCACTTCCTCTGCCCGTGCATGCATTATTTCCAAAATGTTCTCTCCTTCCCTTTCGGAGAATGCCAATCCTAGGGCCGACACTATGTTATTCCCTGGTTGCTGATGTCAGGAGAATGGGTGAACTTACAAATGCAACACTGGTCCAATTATCTAAAAATATTTTGGGAAAAAAAAGTCCAATTAATTCTTTCTTCCCCACCCCACCCCTTACCTCTTTTTCTTCCCGTGACAAAGTTCTTGGTCCTTCAACAGTTAAGTAACAGGAAGAACCCAGGGCTTAAAAAAAATATCCTGGCATGTAAATGACGTGCTGAGGAAAACCTCACTTCACTTCTAAGTTTTATGCAACTGTTATGCAACTGTCAGAGGAACAAATCACTTGTCAAGGTAAGATTTGGCAACCTTTTCCCCACAGAAAAGCTAAGTGAATTCTTGGCTGGAAGCTGATTTAGGACGAGGCTTTACTGCTTTCCGTTAAGATGGCTTCCCTCTTTCAACTACAGAACCAAATTGTGTGGGAGGTTTGGGGCCAAAATCGTGGAGCGATCCTCTTACTGGCTTTCAGAGGAGATGCGGCAAAAACAGGAAAGAATCTGGGGGCACCTTAAAGACATTTATTATTGCATAAGCTGTAGTTGAACCCTGTTTATTTAATCAGATGCGTGATATATAGTCCTAAGATGCAAGCTTTATATGTATTTCCACAATTATTGTTGGCTGGGGGTGGGAAGGCAGTAGCAAATGGAGATATGAGAGATTGTGAACGATACCCACAGCAATCACAACTAAAGTAGGTTTTGGAAAGAATGCAGATGTTCCTGCAGCAAACTCATCAATGCACATCTGTCTTTCTTTAATCCATAAGAATTTACTTATTGTATCTTGTGATGAATTCCACCTTAGCTATTTTGTGATTAAACTGGATTTTGTAATTCTTTTCTCAAGGATAGCCACTTTGAAGTCCAAAGCAGAATAGTTTGGAGAATTGAAATATTCCTCCAATTGTTTCTGCATACAGGTGGACCTCGACTTATGACCACAATTGGTAACTTCCATCGCTAAGCCATACAGTTGTTAAGTGAGTCATACCCAATTTTATGACCTTTTTTTGTCATGGTTGTTAAGCAAATCACATGGTTGTTAAGCAAATCCAGCTTCCCCCATTGACTTTGCTTGTCAGAAGCCCCCTTGGAAAGGTTGCATATGGTGATCATGTGACCCCAGGATGCTGCAACCATCATAAATACATGCTGGTTGCCAAGGACCTGAATTTTGATCATGTGACTGTGGGGACACTGTGATGGTCATAAGTGTGAGGACCATTATAAGTCACTTTTTTCAGCACCAATATAACTTCGAATGATCATTAAATGAATGATTGTAAGTCAAGGACTACCTGTATTATCATTTTTGAGTTCTGTTAATTCTTCTACTGTATACAGAGATTGGCAGGTTTCTCTAATTCTAAAGTGTGATTGGGTGATTAGTAGCTATTTTAGGTTAGATGGCTATCTGCAAAAAAATGATCATTATCTAACACCATAGTTCATTCTTGATGCATCTACATGGTTTTAGCTGAGAGTATACCAATCTGCTATTTTTGTTGGTGCATCTATTTACAGTATATTATTTCTGGAAACAAATGTGGCCTCTTTAATCTAGATTTAACTTTACTGAGCAGATGTTTGAGAAATTCTTGATTGAACTCCTTAGTTATATATCTCCACCCAGTATCTCATACAACTTGGATATAAGTTGGAGACATGTAAATATGTACACACTGGCAGCTAGATAAGCACACAACCTACTGTTCTGGGAAGAGGATAATTTTTCCTCTGGGCATCTGGCCATTCCAAGGTGTTGGACAATCTAGTGGTTATTCCAGGAATTAAAACTCTGAACTGAAAGTAATATGTAGGGTCCAGATATGGTCCAGCCCCAAAACAGGTCTGTTTCATCCAGAACACCATGTCTGCAACTGTCTAGTTGTACTTCTATGTCCCTTGTGTAGTTTGCATACCGGTTTCCAAAAGGGCAACCTCTTGCATGAATGTAAGTAATTAAAACCCTATTTCCAGTAGGCTCTGCAAACACCATGACGTTAGTAGTGTCATTTGTATTACACAGATGACATAAATGAATAAATTTTCCCTATTTGAACAGCATGTCAGAAAAACAGGACAGCTTTAGATCCATTCAGTCTAATCTCTGTTTTGTTTTTCTTTGCAACTTTTCATTTTGAAAGAAGAGGCAAAATAGCAGCAGTTCCCTATTACTTGAGGATGCTTTTGAGAAAAACTGTTCTCTCCAAAGGCAAATCTATCTAATGAAAAAAGATCCACAAAATTCTGTGGCTTTCGAGCTTCCTTCCAAATGACCACGGAATTGTGCCCTTGGTCACTCCAGTGGCTTTTATTATTCCTCCTGCATTTTTCAGATTCTCCATTTCACCATGATCTCTAAAGGAAAAAGAGCAACGTCTTTAATAAGACTGCACAGAGTGTTTCAGTTTATTTTTTTAATTGCATCCTATTCTTTTGCCTTTGGGCCTTTTCAATATTGGAGATAAAAGTGGAGGGGCCTTTTCTGTGCTCCTGGGAACCACGTGAAAATTGCACTTGGAGAGATTGGAGAGATGACACGTTGTGATGGATGGGATATTATTGTACCCTTAATAGTTTATTGCTTATTCCATTGTGATTGAGTTAATTATCTGTTCCAGAACTTTGATATATTTGCTTGATCACTGAGTAACACTGTGTGTCATTTTAATTGCAACCTATGTTATGTTCTGTTACGGCTGAGAAATCCAGGCTGAAATAAATGTGAACACACTGAAAATTGGGTAGGTAGATAGCAGCAGAGGATCTAGAGTGGGACGGTGTGTGGGTGTGTGCAGGTGTGTATGTAGCTGGTTACAATGTGTACTTATACTGTTACAGAGTTCAAATGAAGCAGTGTTTTTTAAATAAGACAAAGGCATCTGGATACCTTTGGTTTTAACACACTTCTGCTCCCCCATCTTCACTTACGAATCAGGTTTGTTCAAGTTTGGGAATAGGCATGAACTGAAGCCCAGAGCCCATGCAACCAACTGGATTGTGGTTCTCATATTGATTCTAACACCAAAGAAGAATTCCTCCTTGTTTAAAACATTGGATTGATACCAACAGTTACTGACCGATATTGGTGTAATTAGGAAATAGTTGGACTTTAATTTTTTTACAGTTATACAATGGAGGTTTTATTGTATTTTTACAGGTGTATTCCAAACTGCTGAAAGCATCCTTTGATTTTGGGAAGTATAAGTCTAATGAATAAACAAACAAAGAATGATCTGACTCAAATGCCAGAAACTACCCCTGGAATTTGCAGGCCACACAAGCTAAATAAAGAAGGGATATGAAATCAGAATCAATTTGGTTGCTGTAGTTTTCATCTTAATAGGGCACTCATCTCTTCTGTGACTTTTTTGTCCTTTCTTTTCAGTTTGTATGAATGATTGCAACAACAAAAAATAGAATTAAAAAAATAGAGCAAGTAGATGAACTTGTGTATTTATTAAATGAATTTAGGTATTGACTAAAAATGGGAATGTGGATAGAGGAATGCTAAGGTGCTCAAATGGTGGTAGAAAGGTAGTGGACAGTATGTGGTTCATTGTGAGGGAGGAACACATGTTGAAAGAAGTTAAAACAATTATATTAAAGATCATGTATTTTCTGCCCATGTTATTATATTGAAATGAGAGTTGGGTATGTGAGAAGCCTTAAAGCAAGTTGAATGCAATGGGAATTGAGTCTTTAACAGATGTCCATTGTAAAAGAAGAGAGGAACAGGTGATGAAGCAAATTTAACAAAAATTAAAATACGTAAAAAGTAGGAAAAAAGGAATGATCAGGTTCCATGGCCTGAAAACATCTGAAAGTGGTTCATTTTCTCTCAATGTCTGCATAGCTGGCCAAATGCAGGACACTTAGACTAGTTCGTTCATGATGACAGTCACAACACACCTCACAGTGGGTGCAGCCATGGGACCCCTTTGTCCCTGTTTCAATGTTCTTCTTTTTCCCATGATTATATAGTATGCCCAGGAAAGGGTGTTTCCCGTCTTAGAGGCTTTCAGCATGCACGCTGCCTCCCACTACAACGCTTGGCTAAGAAGATTGCCAAACAAACATTTGGCTAAGGTAAGATTGCCTTCTTGAAACAAAGGTTCTTCTAACGGGGCACCCAGTACACCATAAATAACATTATCCCCGATCAGTGAATTTTCTCGCGCTTCAAAATGACGCCCACTTGCTAAAGACTGTGATAGAACAAGCTAATCCTTCTCTTGCCTGCTGTTTCCTTGTAAGGAATTCATCTCTCCCCACTGCCTCGCTATGCTTTGGGCAACACAAAGCCTCCAGTGCTGCCATCAGAAAAGACCCTGTCAAGATAGCCCTGAGTTTTAGGCTAATACAAATCTCTCTTCTCTGATCTCGAATAAAAGCTTCACGTTACTGTTTTCTTCTTCAGCTGGAATAAAAGCAGTCTAAGTAGAACTCAAACTCCTGTTTTCAGTGGGTATGTTCCTGCATCAAACCCTTGCTTGAACAAGCCAGGATTCCAGGAGTTTCAGGCATATGGCACATCTCCTGCTTCTGAGAATTACTTCAACTCTGTATTTTTATTTTAAAGCACTGATGACCCCCAAGTTTCTTTACCCTAAAGCACTTGAAAGCTTCAATTATCAGGAGGCTTCTCATTGACATCTGCCCCTATTCATCACAGAGCACTCATAGGCACAGCTAGGGCTATCAGATCTGGGGTGCAAAAAGCCAGATCTGAGGTTTTCGGCATTTCTTTGCTTCTATCTAGTGGTTGTCCAGATTTTTTTGCAGTCCAGATCTGTACCTCTATTCATAACTTGAGTCTTCGCACCCAGAGTTCCTTGTAGTCTTCCAGATCCTGTGTCTGTCTGTACAGATCTGTTGTTCTTGTTTACAGAGCTATTAATCATAATATCAGTGGCATGTGCTCGATCCTGCTGATATAAAAAGTTATTTAAGTTAAACTTTAAGCGTATTAAATTTGGCATAACCTTGAAATGCCACTTCTGTTATTTATTTGGCTGTAAGCCCAGAAATTTGCCTTAATTGCAATAAAGTCATTTTTAAGTTCTTAAGTAGCTTGTACAGTCATGACTTCTGAAAACAGAGATTCAAAACATGAAGACGTGGGGCCGCATGTAACCCACTAGGCCCCTTTTGTAGCCCCTCCCCGAGGTACTGTAGTGTGGGTGGGGCCAAAAGCTTGATTTGCATTTCGATATTTAAGGCACTGTTTCTGCTCCTGAAAGTGGACCTTGCCCCAACTACCTTCAGCAGTGAGGAACTGTGCACTTCAGACTCAGAGTCCTCATTCCAGCTGGGAATTTAAGGAATTCAAGTTGCAACCCATATGGAGGCACCGCTTGGGGAAAGTTCAGCTAGGGACCCCTTCAATTTATATCCAGTTTCATTGTTCATCATGCCATTATTTGCAACCACCTTTCCCTCTTTCTAACATACAGTAGAAGGTATAGCCCTCAACAGCTTGCATGATCTGTCAGCCCTATTGGGTGGATCAGGCTAAGAAACTGATGCCATGTAGGTCTAAAACTACTTTTATTGTAAAGATATAACAACAGAATCTTGCAAGTCTGGATGTGCTTCCCTCCTCCCTCACTTCATCTTTGTGTAAATTAGGGAGAGGCCTGTCTGAAGGCGTTCACTTAAGTTAGTTTCTTAGAATCGACTTAAGCCACCCGTCTGATTGTTGCCTCAGTAGCAGATTTTCCCACTGTCTTTCAAGGCTGTTCCCTATATCCTCCACATGATCGCTCTCATTTTTCCCTCCTTGAGTAATAATGAAAATGACGCTGGTGCTTCCCTGCTTGCTTGCAGAAGATGCTGGCGAAATCAACTGGCTGGACTCGCCCCTGTGTAGTATAACATGTCATTACAAGGATGGAGGGCTGCTCCAGGCTCGGCACAGGCTGAGCTGACTAATTATTGGCTTCCCACCCAGACGAATCTCTTTGCCTCTGTGGGCAGGCAATAGACCCTGCAGTGTTAAGGCTGTTTGCTACGCGCTGCGCCAATTCTTTCCAGGAGCAGCTAAATTTATTATTTTATTTTAGATTTTTTTTATCCTGCCTTTATTATTTCTATAAATAACTCAAGGCAGTGAACATACCTAATACTCTTTTCTCCTTCTATTTTCCCCACAACAACCACCCTGTGAGGTGAGCTGGGCTGAGAGAGAGGGACTGGCCCAAAGCCACCCAGCCGGCTTTCGTGCCTCAGGTGAGACTAGAACTCACAGCCTCCTGCTTTCTAGCCTGGTGCCTTCACCACTAGACCAAACTGTCTCTCTAAACAAAGTAATAGCAGCTAAACTAATAGCAAGGATATTTCTCCAGAGATATCAAAGCCTCCTGGGCTTATTTAAGCCCAGACTGCTTTCAGAATATCTATTTTTTCTGAACAGGAATCCCAAGAAGTATTATAATCTGGCATTCTATTTTATATTCGACTGTTGGATACCAATGAGAAAACACAAATCACAATATGAAAATTTCAATAAGGGGCTTGGTCCCCAAAGTGGTCAATATCGACCCCCAGTGGTCAATGGGACTATTTATTAGTATTAGTATTATTGTTATTATTATTTGTAGTACTATTAGTTAAAGTAGTATGTATCCAATTATTTTCATATAATAAATGTTTGGGGATCGATGAACAATCTGAAACTTGAAGGGGTCGATGAGCTGAAGAGTTTGGGGACCTCTGGTCTAATTAGTACACTGAAGGGGGGTGTTCCTATTTTATAATCTGTCATGGTATCTGGATTTCCTACATTACTCCTAAACCATCATAAGTAGCATGAAAACCAACACATGTCTGAAGCTTGAACTGAGTGGAGATTAGCTATGATTCAGACCCAGATTTGAATACTAAAGATTAGCTTTATTACAGACCATCTAAAGTTCAAAATACTGACCTTGATGCAGAACTGAGAACTTACATACGCAGTCATACTTCACACTAAAATCATGGTTTCTTAATATGTGGTAATGACCTGGCTCATGCATCACCATGGTTTCCAAACCACTTAAACCCCTACCCTCACCTCCAGAACAACCACAACAAAATCCTATTTTAAACATTCCAAGCAAGCAAACTCTCAAATACATAAGAATCCCTTTATTCCTCAAAATCCCCATTTATCCATGCAGGAAAACAAACCTTCACCACAAAGTCTAGTAAACAGTCACTCCTAAACCACAAACAGAACAAGGGAGACCATTATAGTTGACACAATCTCAGTAATGCAGTCTGATGTAATTGTAGAAAAGATTAAGGAAGCTATCTAGGCATTGGCTATGATCATTTTGCACATCTTCAAGATGAATGTTGGCTTAAAACAAATCACGACTTTAGTATTAATGTGAGTACAGTTTAGGTGTGTGCCTACATGGAAAACAACTGTACCATTCAATTCTATGTTAACAAAAGCCTGAAGACAATGTAAACCTACCAGGAATTGAAAAACTGTCCAATCTGAACCTGCTCAAATAGACTTCTTTTTCTGAGTTATTTTCTCAGCTGGCTTTTAATCCTAATTTTCATCACAGATCAACTGTTATAACTGCAACTATACAGTCACAAATATTTAATACCAATATGTGTCTGTTGTGGCATGCAAAGCACAGATGTGGAAGCTCTCTGAAGCTTCTGGACTGTGACTCTCAAGTTGAGTCCGGTCATGAATCAAGTGTACCCCTCTTCTGGCCTGGATCAATCTCTGAGATAATACAATGCAACAATAAACAAAGAATTCAAATATAATCTCACATTAAAGACAGCTGCCAGTTTAATCAGAACCAAACAGGAAGGAAGGAGTGAGAAGCAAGCCACCCATTTGGCCCAAAAGTGCAAAAGACAACAAGGGAATCAAAATTGGAGAACAAGCCAGAAGTCAGATGATGAAGAACCATCATCATCTATTCAGATCAATATCCAGGCCAAAAAATCATCTCTTCCTAAGGGAATTTCTTTTTTTATGCATACCAGTGCATCTTATTTAGCCAATGAGACAAGAACGTGTCCCTTGATTCAAAGGAAAATTCTCAATATGCAAGTTCTGAAGTTCATTATTAAGCACACACAAATATCCATCATAAGAGTCAGGGGTGTCTGCAAGGTGTGATCAAAAAGCCACCAGGGTGGCAATGATGGTGTTAATATCACCTTTTTATGTATGATACAGATAAAAAATTGGCAGAGTTTTGATTGCACAATGGCAGCCACCATCATGACTTTTTTGACCATACACTACGGGCAGCTTTGATAATAGCTGTTGTCCTATCACCAGACAGATTCACAAGATTATGTTTGCCTCACAATGTCTTCATTGTCCATGGAATGCCCACTGAGTCCTCCATTTCTAAGTTATCAACTATCTCTGTTCCTGCAGCAGATATAAAAGCTAGGAAGACCAGACTTCATGAAAGCTCTTTGAAGCTTCTGGACAGTCGCTCTGAAATTCAGCCTGGTCCTGAATTTGGGGCTACACCTTTATTACATTACTACAGAAACGTCATCCTGTTCCTTGTAGAATTCAAGTCTCTCCATAGCAGGTGCACAAAAGGCTATTTTTTTTAAAGGATAGATAATATGCCGATTTCTCTTGGCCAAACAGTATTGCAGAAAGAGTTTGAAGCAGGAGGCTGGACTTCATCCTGTTTACACCATTTAAATTCATATGATGTGCACTTTCCAAGTCATAAAATTAAATAAATGGTTGTTACCAATGAATAATGTTCAGGGCTGGTGTACTATCTTCCAAATAGTTCCAACTAATTAAATAGTAATGTGAAATGCCAGTGTCAGGCATTAACATGCTACAGCAAGCTTTTACAGAACTCGGTTTCCAATCTGTGCCTTCAGCATCTCTGGATTGGAGATGTAAAGGAATAGCAATCACAGAGTGTTGGTGCATTTGTGATGCTTCACAGATAGGAGATCTAATCCAGTATATCTTGATCTGCAAACCATATCTGGCACATAGAATCTGTTTCATCTACCCACTTCTACGGAGCTCATGTAGGGAAATGATATTTTTCTAGCTGGCGAATATAATTTATATGCAAGTCAGCAAGTAACAGAATACACATTTGCAGCAAGGAGACTCAGAAGAAGACCAATGACAGGGCAGTTCCCTGCAACAATGAACTGTTTTAACATTTCATTGATTGTAATGGCTAATATATATCTGTTGGTGAATATTATTTCATGTACTTCCCATGTAATGGGGGCTTGGTATGTCCTAATGATGGCTGGATGACCCTCTTTGCATTTTTCATGGCATTTCTTTGGTGTTGCTAATACCATATAACCCCTTCATGGATCACTGCCTTGTCGTGGCGAAGGGGCTTGTGTAACTCAGTGAAGCCATGAGCTATACCATGCAGGGCCACCCAAGACGGACAGGTCATGACAGAGAGTTCTGACAAAATGTGGTCCACTGGAGAAGGAAATGGCAACCCACTCCAGTATCCTTGCCAAGAAAACCCCATGGACAATGTTAAAAGCCTAAAAGATATGACGCCAGAAGATGAGCCCCTCAGGTCGGAAGGTGTCCAATATGCTACTGGGGAAGAGTGGAGGGCAATTCCAAGTAGCTCCAGAAAGAGTGAAGCGGCTGGGCCAAAGCCGAAAGGACATTCAGCTGTGGATGTATCTGGAAGCGAAAAGAAGGTCCAATGCTGTAAAGAACAATATTGTATAGGTACGTGGAATGTAAGATCCATGAACCAAGGCAAGCTGGATGTGGTCAAACATGAGATGACAAGATTGAACGTCAACATCTTGGGAATCAGCGAATTGAAATGGACGGGAATGGGTGAATTTAATTCAGGTGACCATTATATCTACTACTGTGGGCAAGAAACCCTTAGAAGAAATGGAGTTGCACTCATAGTCAATAAGAGAGTGGGAAAGGCAGTAATGGGATACAACCTCAAAAACGACAGAATGATCTCAGCGCGTATCCAAGGAAAACCATTCAACATCACGGTAATCCAAGTCTATGCCCCAACCACTGATGCCGAAGAAGCTGAAGTTGACCGGTTCTATGAAGACCTACAAGACCTTCTAGAACTAGCACCAAAAAAAGATGTCCTTTTCATCATAGGGGATTGGAATGCTAAAGTAGGAAGTCAAGGAATAATCGGAATAACAGGCAAGTTTGGCCTTGGAGTACAAAATGAAGCAGGGCAAAGGCTAATAGAGTTCTGTCAAGAGAACAAGCTAGTCATAGCAAACACTCTTTTCCAACAACACAAGAGACGACTCTACACATGGACATCACCAGATGGTCAATACCGAAACCAGATTGATTACATACTTTGCAGCCAAAGATGGAGAAGCTCTATACAGATGGCAAAAACAAGACCAGGAGCTGACTGTGGCTCAGATCATGAGCTTCTTACTGCAAAATTTAGGCTTAAATTGAAGAATGTAGGGAAAAACACTAGACCACTCAGGTATGACTTAGATCATATTCCATGTGAGTACACAATGAAGGTGATGAATAGATTTAGAGGATTAGATTTGGTAGACAGAGCGCCTGAAGAACTATGGACGGAGGTCTGTAACATTGTACAAGAGGCAGCAACTAAAACCATCCCAAAGAAAAAGAAATGCAAGAAAGCAAAATGGCTGTCTGATGAGGCTTTACAAATAGCTGTGGAAAGAAGGAATGCCAAAAGCAAGGGTGAAAGGGAAAGATATAAGCAACTGAATGCAGATTTCCAGAGAATAGCAAGGAGAGATAAGAAGGCCTTCTTAAATGAACAATGCAAAGAAATTGAAGAAAACAATAGAATGGAGAAGACTAGAGATCTCTTCAAGAAAATTGGAGATATCAAAGGAACGTTTAGTGCAAAGATGGGCATGATAAAGGACAAAAAAGGCAGGGACCTAACAGAAGCAGAAGAGATTAAGAAGAGGTAGCAAGAATACATAGAAGAACTATACAAGAAAGATCTTAATGTCCCTGATGTCCATGCTGGTGTGGTCACTGACCCTGAGCCAGACATCCTAGAGAGTGAAGTCAAGTGGGCCTTAGGAAGCATTGCTAACAACAAAGCTAGTGGAGATGACAGTATTCCAGCTGAGTTATTTAAAATACTAAAAGACGATGCTGTTAAAGTGCTGCACTCAATATGCCAGCAAGTTTGGAAAACGCAACAGTGGCCACGGGATTGGAAAAGGTCAGTTTACGTTCCAATTCCAAAGAAGGGCAATGCCAAAGAATTCTCAAACTATCGCACAATTGCACTCATTTCACATGCTAGCAAGGTTATGCTCAAAATCCTACAAGCTAGGCTTCAGCAGTACGTGAACCGAGAACTACCAGATGTATAAGCTGGGTTTCGAAGAGGCAGAGGAACTAGAGATCAAATTGCCAACATTCGCTGGATCATGGAGAAAGCACGAGAGTTCCAGAAAAGCATCTACTTCTGCTTCATTGACTATGCAAAAGCCTTTGATTGTGTGGATCACAACAAACTGTGGCAAATTCTTAAAGAGATGGGGATACCAGACCACCTTACCTGTCTCCTGAGAAATCTGTATGTGGGCCAAGAAGCAACAGTTAGAACCGGTCATGGAACAACCGATTGGTTCAAAATAGGGAAAGGAGTACGACAAGGCTGTATACTGTCACCCTGCTTATTTAACCTACATGGGTACATCATGAGAATCGCCAGGCTGGAAGAATCACAAGCCGGAATTAAGATTGCAGGGAGAAACATCAATAACCTCAGATATGCAGACGATACCACCCTAATGGCAGAAAGTGAAGAAGAACTAAAGAGCCTCTTGATGAGGGTGAAAGAGGAGAGTGCAAAAGCTGGCTTGAAACTCAACATTAAAAAAACTAAGATCATGGCATCTGGACCCATCAATCCCTGGCAAATAGAAGGGGTAGAAATGGAAGCAGTAACAGACTTCATTTATTTGGGCTCTAAGATCACTGCAGACGGAGACTGCAGCCATGAAATTAAAAGACGCTTGCTCCTTGGGAGGAAAGCTATGGCAAACCTAGATAGCATATTAAAAAGCAGAGACGTCACCTTGCCGACAAAGATCCGCATAGTCAAAGCTATGGTTTTTCCAGTAGTAATGTATGGCTGTGAGAGCTGGACCATAAAGAAGGCTGAACGCCGAAGAATTGATGCCTTTGAACTGTGGTGCTGGAGAAGACTCTTAAGAGTCCCCTGGACTGCTAGGAGGTCAAACCAGTCAATCTTAAAGGAAATCAGCTCTGATTGCTCATCGGAAGGATTGATAATGAAGCTCAAGCTCAGATACTTTGGTCACCTAATGCGAAGAGAGGACTCTTTGGAAAAGACCCTGATGCTGGGAAAGATGGAAGGCAAAAGGAGAAGAGGACGGCAGAGGATGAGATGGCTAGATAGCATCACTGAAGCAATGAGCATGAAATTGAGCAAACTCAGGGAGGCAGTGAAAGATAGGAAGGCCTGGCGCAATATGGTTCATGGGGTCACGAAGAGTCAGACACGACTTAACGACTGAACAACAAAAAATACCATATAATGGTTAGAAATAGTTTAATAAAAATCTTTCTTTAGAGGGGTCAAAGCAGGGTATGCACGCAGTTAGAAAGGTGTTCTGCAAACAAGCCAAGATCAGTTAAAAGTTTTTCGACAAGGGGAGAGACAAACCAACACAAGCATCTAAACAGGCTCTAGGAGCAGTTCAGAAGTCCAGCATGGTGCCAAGAGTATAGCTAGGTTTGTCCAGGCTAAGCACAAATTTTTGCTCTGGTGTCATTCACACATCCCTCTAAATCAGCCTTTCTTAATTTTTGACCCTGAAGGAATCTTTGAAATAATGTTCGTGTCTCAGGGAATCCCTGCATAAAAATTATTATGTGTACAGCTCACAGTACGCTAGCATGATCAGTAAGTTGTAGGGATGATAATCCAATAATCATCGTCAATGCTGTTTCAAGTAGAGAGGTATATTTTTTGTGCATCTGTTTATTTTGGCCCACTTTTTGTTTAGCTTTTCTCCCCCACAAAGGATATCAACTCTCATTCAAATCAGTGGTGTAGGGAGAGGAAATTTCAGTTTTTCCTTTAAAAAATATATGTATATATATTCCAACTTGACTTATTTTTAACCTTATCCAAATAGGCCTAAATGTCTTTTCACAAATTTCTTCTCTACAAGATGCTGATGAGGAATGGTATATGCAAAAGTAGTTTTGCATACCAAGCACTAGCATTGCACGGTGCACGAAGTTCAAAAAACAATGTTTATTTTTCTCAGTCACAATCTTCCCCCAAACCGCTAATGCCATCTTATGGAACCCTAGTTGAGAGAGGCTGTCCTGAATCATAATACAGCGTTTAGTTTTGACAGGCTCCAGATTTTTGTAATTTAATATGGTAGTTGTGGATAAAAGTTCCTCGTCTTTTTTAATATGAAATGATTGATTATGAGGCATGGTATGAAAGGATCTGCTACTTTATATTTTTAGATCAAATGAGGCTACATTGGAGCGCAATTATTTGTTTCAGGAAGTGACTTGAACAGAGAAGTCATCAAAGAGGGAGGCCACTTATGTCCTAGATCATTTGAATAGGACATTTCTGACACACCTTCAGTAGCAAACAGCAGGCAACACCCAGTAAAAATGGAACAATTGTTGCAGTTTGGATATGGGAAAGTTCTGCTAGTGCTAAAAGTTCTAAATGAGTAATTATCTCATGTGAAACACTCAAGCCTTGAATGTCCTTAAGTTGATTGCATCCCGTCTTGGACAAAGGAAGGAAATGTCAATCAACCACATTAAAAAATAGCCAGGGCTCAAAATAGGATGACTTTTTTGCAGCTTTTGAGGGTGGGGAGGGAGAAAGAGAACCATTCATTCATTCATTCATTCATTCATTCATTCATTCATTCATTCCCAGAAGCCAAGGATCACAAATAGGGAAAAGGTGATGTAATGATGTTGTTAGAGAAAATGGAGATTTTTGGCCTGATTAAAAATATATAATAATTAATTGTGTGTTAAGCCTATTAGAAGGTTAACACATCTTATTTGGTAGCTTTCCCACCAGATTACTAGAAAATCCTGTGCTACAATTTGCCATTTTATCACTACATTTTGATAAATTTGGGGGAGTTTGGCTGTATGGTATCCTCAGTCTGTTTGTCACCTATCCTTGTTTTATCTCTAAGTGCTAGTGATAGTTGACTTGTCAACTCCTAATGACTGTTAATAATGAGGCAGGACCAAGTGCAATTAATCTTGGTGGGAGGCATTGTCCAAGATGTGTTGGATGACACACTCAGAATTCCCAGCTAGCACAGGAACTGGAAACACCAAGGAAATCAGCCATTCTTGGCGGCTATACAGCTGGAGGTGATGTTGGAGAGAGAAACCAAGGAATGACTGATCACCAGGCAGAGAACAAGTGAATAAATCATTAATTAGGGTTTTTTTACTCATACCAATATTTTCATTCATTGGACTTTCACATGAAACACCTGAAATATTTCCTTGTTCTGACTAACATAGTGTATTTAACATTTACTAAGAGAGCTACACAATACCTAGACTGAGGAAATTGTTTACTGTGGCATACAGTTCAGTGAGGATGGGCTTGCCAGTGGATTTAATTTATGGCTTAGTCATAAAACTGACCCACCTCTTTCTTCTTATGCTCTTGTTCTCTGAGTATCATGCCCCATTCAGCAGTAATCTCCAGGAAGTGAAGGTACTTGTGGTGCACCTGCCCTGACAGTGCCCTGGCAGAGTGTCTGAACTGAGCCTATTGAACAGCAAGAACAAAAGAACAGGTAGAACTCTGGAGGGCTGGATAAATGTCGGTAGATGCTGGGGTGATAGTCCCACCGGTTTCAGTGGGACACCCTCAGATTTATTCAAAAGACAAATGACACACATAGACATGTGCGTTGGCAAGTCACCGGTGGAACTGCTTTGCTGAACAGTACTTTATTTGCAGAGTGAAAGCCTTCCCCTATCTGCATGTTGGACTGAGGGAGATGTGAGAAATGTGACAGTTCCCAGCTTTCCTTCCAGCCAGCCAGCCAGTGTTGCTTTGCCTACCGCTTGAACAGCTGCAGGTGAGGACATATATCTGCATGCTATGAACTATTCACCTGTTGCTTTCTGTCAAGTTGCTGTTAGAATGCCAACTCAGGTGCTGCCAAACATCTGTGCTACAGATCTGAATAGGTTTGACACCTGAGTAGCGGGAGTAAAAAGGACCTGATTCGGGGTCTTTAACTGTTGCTTGAAAAATGTTATTGCCTATGAACGCCTGCCTTTCAAGAGGTATAAAAATACTTCTAAAAAATTAAAACACAAAAAAACAAAACGGAAGGAGCATGTGTTTTTAATAGTGCAGAGCGTTTAACTAAAGGCTAAAAGAAAGGCTAACCAGATTTGTCTTTATCTGCAGTGTGTGTATGAGTGTTATGTACATGTTTGAGTGTGCATGAGTGTTACGCACGCTTCCTTCCCCTACAAAAAACAGGGCCAGACCAATTCTTAAGAAAAAAAGGAGATTGTTTTTAAAAGTATAATTAAATAACACACGTACCTCTCTCTCTCTCTCTCTCTCTCTCTCTCTCTCTCTCTCTCTTTTCCTAATTTGCTAGGGAAATAAAATCATCTTTTTTTTTAACTAAATCCGTCACTGTTTTAAGATTCCTGAAAAGCTGGTGCACATCATTCATTGTCTTTGTTTCTTCATAACTGTATTCCTTGGTTGAGTTTAGACAGAGCAGGATCAGCACCCTGGGGCCTTCATTCCACATTCAGCCCTTAGGCTGATATCATGGGATCCTCAGCATAATGTCAAATCTCCAGGCTATAAATCATTTCCAAACATTTGGCATGCCAATCTAACTTTTCGCTGCAGTGTGCCTTAGAGAGAAATGGTGATCAGAAAGAGAAAAAAGGAGGTATCAGGCATGGAATGGAGGGTCTTCACCCAATTTTGGCTCCAGGTTTTTGTATAATAAGCTTCATCCCTGCTCATTCTGTAGCCTGGGTGAATTACTCATCAGAGAATGAGGTTCTCAACAGAAAAAAGGCTGTCACCTTGATGTAGCATAATAGGCAACTTTAGAAGTTCAAGAGGGATCTTTATTCGGTATTGTTTTCACCCACTGTACAACTTCAGCATTATTCTGCTAAAAGCAACCTAGCTTCTCTCCTTAAAAAGGTGTTTAAACTAAAAGTATTCAGCTACCTGAATGCAAAGGAATGTAACTAACTGAGAAGTTAGCTTAGTTCTAGCAATGAATTCTGGAATTCTGTTTTGATCTTCGTGCTGAAGTGAGCGAAAAGTGTACGTTGTCAGGTCTGCCCAAATGTTGTGATGCTATACATTTCAAGGATTGGAAGCCTCTCCTTGAAATCCATAGTTATATATAATTTTCACTAAAACTTTAGACATAGTAATTGTAGAATAACCATTCCAGCATGGTATCCTGCCAGTGTGTTTCTATTATAAATCCCAGTATTTGCACTGGTAATGATGGTTGGCAATTTTAGATGTAGTGGTCTCAACACATCTGGACGTCACCTGTCATAATTATTTCATGCAGTGCCAAGGTTCCCCTTTATGTTGGCATTAAAACACCCATATTTCATCATTTGAGTCAAGAATGATTCATTCTTACTGTCAAGAATGAACTCTCGCTTACTTTTGACTAGGATGTCCCAACTACCATGCTGGGAATGGAATGTTCATCCTGATCCTGCTATTCAGATGGTGGCCCAGAAGTGTTTTTAAAGTCCATCCTCTGAAATGGAAGCCAGTTATAATATTCTAGACATGATCTAGCCCTGAAACCAGCCTGTTTTGTCTGGGATACCACAGAGGATTGCCTTTTGTAAAACCTCCTGATCACCCTTGGAATGGCCACATCTGAAGATCCAGTGGAGAATCAGAACATTCCAGAGTTCTCTGAAACTTTTATGTCCTAGTATGGTAGTTTTTGCTCATCTCCACTGTTAGTCCACCAGATTTGCCTTACATGTAACAGTAAAGCACCCTGATTTATACGATTTTAGCCTGGTTTGCATTTCTGCATTGTGGAGAAGTGAGATCGTGTTTTCCCATCTTGCCATGCCAGTTTGGGTGGATGCATTTCGGCATTATATTTGTATTAATGTAAAATTCAGTGGGCTTAGCCTTGACCAGCACAATTATTATTAGTCATAATGATCAAAGTTCTCTGGACAGATTATAAAGTTACTTAAAGCATTAAGAATTTCTAAAAACGTTTCTAAAAGAAAAACATTAAAGGAATACAATGCAATTAATAAATGGCAGGAAACATATGAAATCCACTTTCGCAACGCACAGAGGGAACTTAAAATCATATTCTCTATGAAGCTGTAGAGATGCCTGAGAGAAGAGAAATTCTTTACCCAGTGCCTCCCCGAAATTAAAATTAAAATGCATGCCAGGCATGTTTCTCCGAGACCACTCCAGAAATGGGCCATCACTACTGTCTTGCAGCCAGCAACCTTACTTCACTTGATGGAAGCACCAAGAATAGGGCATCCAGCAACGGCAAACTTTCTTCATAAGTAGATAAGGAAGAAGGCATACCTTGAAATACTCTAGCACCAAGCAGTATTCCAAACTAAATCAAAAATTGGCCTCATACTTTGGGCCTACAGCCATTGGCTTACATTGTTCTGTTCTGACCATAAGTAGATTTCCACTGGAGCAGATCAATCTAGTTCAGCTTTCAGTTCTGACTTCCAGGGAAGAAATGGCAAACTGAAGAGGACTCTGCAAAAAGCAGAGCCAATGACCGCAGCAGAATGAAGAGCTGGCAAGTAGACCAGCTTTTTGTAATTTCTCTCTGGACAAGAAGAGGACTTGAAATCACCCACAGGTGCTCCAGACAGTTGCTCCTCGCAATGAGACCACAAGACAACAGTCTCTGGTGGGTTTAGAGCTCTGGCAGACAGGGGAATAGCCATCCTGCTCAAACCACAGTCAGCACCTTTGAAAGGACACTAAGTTCACATGCTTTCTTTTCTAATCACTTTCTGAAATTGTTTGTCAACTGCTTTTCAGCTATTAGGAACCTTTGGATCAACAGGTTTTACAGCATTGGGTGCATTTCCTTCAATCCTTAGCGAAAGAAGTTTTAAATACAACTTTAAGGACTTTAAAAATTAGGGGGGGGAATAAAGAGCAAAAGGGTGATTAAAACTTTGATAAGTTTGAAATAAGACTTTGGAATTAATTATAAGAATCCTCCCCATGGGAAAATGTTTTTATTTTAAAGATAAGATTTTAAAAATTAGACACTAGAAGGAACTGAAGATTTCAATTAAAGGAGAAGAACACTTAAATTCAACTTACAAATACAGAAAGAAGCAAAATATTTTAATATTGGACATATTGAAGGATTCTTATGATGGATTCCAAAATCTTACTTCAAATCCTTCTGGACCCTTAGTCCATTTGTAACTTTCCAAAATCAAAGTTCTAATCACTCTTTTGCTGTTTATTCCAAAAGATTTTTTTAAGACCTTAAGCTTGTATTTAAAACTTCTTTTCCTATGAATTGAAGGAAACTCACCCTTCCCCTCACCTGTATTTTAAGAGAAGGTGGTAAGTTACTAAAATTGTTTATACTTCTTGTGATGAAGGGGAAATTGATGGAGGAAGTCATTTCTTTATATGTATTTTTATATATTTTTTTACATTTCTTCATATATTTTTTCTTTACTATATTCTTATTTTTTCTTTC
Organism: Liasis olivaceus; assembly: GCA_030867105.1. Classification (NCBI taxonomy): domain Eukaryota; kingdom Metazoa; phylum Chordata; class Lepidosauria; order Squamata; family Pythonidae; genus Liasis; species Liasis olivaceus. The sequence goes on along the minus strand of CM061348.1, from coordinate 21,807,349 downwards.
TTTTCTATTTTCCTTTCTATATTTTCTCTTCTCTGCACTTTCTATTTTTTCTTTTTATTTTTTTTTAGTTTGTATTAGTTTTTATTGTTGCAATTGTAATTTTTAATAAAATTACTATTAAAAAAAAACTTTCCGTTCCCAAGCGGGAACAGGACATGAGGCTCTCAGAACCAGAGTTTGCACTGTTACACCCCAGCAACTGTTGCTGAGCGTGATGGGGCCTCTGATTCTGCAGATGATCATGCCATGACTAGGAACCACTGAAACGATATACCCACATGTAGGAATTCATGGAGGAAGAGAGGAAACTCTCACTCCTCGGGGATGATGCAGAGGAGAGAGATGACAATTATATTTTGATTGCCTTGTCTGGTTTCTGCTAGCGCCAGGGTATATTTTCCATATGTAGCTTACTCAAAATAGTTGTTTTGAGTTACAAATAGGCTGCTTTTACATTTTCCTCTTCCATCTTGTTTTGCTTCAGATGCAGCCTAAAGAAAAACAGTTCTGAAAAAAACCCAGCTTATTCTCAGTTTTGTGATATCAGAATAACTTCACCTATCTTTTTGCCCTTTCTTGTGGACCAAGAGGATTACCAATGATATCGCATTGTTGAACCTGTATTTAAATCCTTTAAATCCTTGAATTCAAAACATTTTGAATTCAAAAAACATTTAGCTTGAAACAGGTGCTTAAAGCTGTTCTGCAAGTGGCCTGGATTTGAAACAGTTCTATTTTGAACTTAAAAGGCCTGTTTTGTGGTTGAAATCTTTCCAGAATGGCCTCATTATTTCAATTTTGCCTAATCTTCTGTAAGCCATTTTCTGTACTACGGTGCATTTTCATTAATTATTTTAATCAACATCTGTATTTCTGTGCAGGATTTTCCTAATACATGTTCTCGGGGTGGGAGGATTGATAAATGGCATTGCAGAATTCACAGAGCTGTGAATGTGGCACATAAATTTTCAAATGCAAAAGGAAATGAATTCATTGAAATGTCAACCAGGCAGCTTTCTCCCACATTCTAACTGCAACTCCCACCATCTTAAAGCATCTTATTACACTTCTGGAGGACAATGCTTTGGAGAAGTACTCTAGCCTTTATTTGTTCATTATATTTCAGCATCCTTGTTTAAACAAGGCATGGATTTCCGGTTAGGGATTGCAGGACTGTGTTTGATTTTGTCCTCAGTTCTTTGATTACACACTTAACTCAATAACTTTATCAAAGGGAACTCTGAAGACGTCATAATGAAGCCGGACATCCCGTGAAACACCTTACAGCCCTCATGTTGCGAAAAGATTACAATCAGCTCTCTGGGGAATAGAGAGAGGGAGTGGAAGGAAAGAAGAGGAGGGGAGGGGAGGGGAGGGGAGGGGAGGGGAGAGGAGAGGAGAGGAGAGGAGAGGAGAGAAGAGAAGAGAAGAGAAGAGAAGAGAAGAGAAGAGAAGAGAAGAGAAGAGAAGAGAAGAGAAGAGAAGAGAAGAGAAGAGGAGTTAAACTCTTGTTGCCTTAGCTCAGTGCAAGAAGCACATCCTTTGTAAGGTACCTTACCTTACCTACCTAAGGTAGCCCCATTGTGTTAAATAGCAAAGGGGCTACCTTAGGTGCTCGTGTTTTCTGGTCATATTTTTCCATCACTCTGCATTATCTCAAGGTGCTCATCCTCTCCAGTCTCAAAAAACTCTATGGAAGCTCTTCCCTTGGGATATAATTGAAGCTTTGCATGCTGGAGAAACTAGAGTCCACTAGAGAGGCGATTGTGCAGTGAGGACGAGGACATCCATCCTTGGTCACCTCATATCACCCTTTAGAATTTCACTGAATTTCTCATCTCATTTGAAAGGATTTTTTTTAAAAAAAATAAAGCTAAATGAGAATCGATAGGAAAAAATGCTGGAGAATTCTTTCTTTCTGCATGGCTCGAGAGTTTTTTTCTGTTTGTCTTTTTTTTTTTTTAATGCAGTTTCAATTTTTTCCCCCAGCATATTTTGATAAGCCCTCCTAAATAACAGCTCTATTATGACTTTGTGGATATTTATTAATTAATTTGGTCCTGGAAAAGACTGTAACATCTCCAGAAAGCATTGGGAAACATTCCTTTTTAAAAAAATAAATAAATAAGTACTACCTTACATCAAACTATTATATCAGACTAAGTGATTGATCAAAACAAAGAAAAGGATTTAAATACAGGTTTAACAATATGATATAACATTAAAATTAAAAGAGGAAAAATGGGTGAGAAACATAAAATATTATAAATAAACAAAAGAACAAAGCATTTGACCAAATTGCTTGAAAATCTTCCTTTCATCTTTCTTATTTGTGGAAAAATGACTAATTCAAATGGTGGCAAATGATACATATTAACTACCCATATCTCTTTTTCCAGTGCTGAATAATAACTCTTCAGGTAATCTCTTCTTCAAGAATTGTCCACAGTCCTTGGTGTTGTGTTTGATTTCAAATATTTCCAGGTATCTGGCCCTTCCAGATGGGTGGCTACAATTTCCATCACTCAAAGTCAGCATGCTCATGGGCCAGGGATAATGGGAGTTGCAATAAAACATATCCAGAAGGGACAAGGTGGGGAACCCTAACCTCCTAAAAAACCAGCGATCTCCAGTCCACAATTCTGTAGTCTTTTGTTTAACCTGAAGGAACCAGGAGAAAATGCATCCGGTTAGAGACAGGCATTCCAAGAACAGGGAAGCTGAACACAAATTAATTTTAAAATCCATTTCACTTCTTAGGTATGTATCTTTTGAAGGTAGAATTTGGCCATGTGGTTTTTAAATCTGTTGGAGCATAACAGTTCTAATACTCTTCAGGCAAACTTACTTTCTTTCTCAACCAATAGGATTATGACATCCATCTTTCTAAAATCTTTGTAGGTACATCGGTTTACGCATTCAAGAACTGGCCCATTGTTTTTTATTTCTGGATGAAACTGGAATAAGATCAACTGTATTTCATATATCTTTAAAGAAAAGTGAGCAAATTATAGTCTTCAGCCTCATTTTTGCAGTCCTTGGACTACCCTCAATCCCCACCCAACCCTTGCAACCGGGCCACTGAAATTTGGAAAACCACTGATCTTGGATGGTGATGTTGCAAAAATAAGAGGTGTATTAACTTGAGCCTTAACACAGTGATTTCAGCTCCCAGACTCTCCTGTCCAAGGAGACATTAAACAGGGCCATCAATATGTCACTGATCACATCCTCTAAAATGCAGCTCTCCCCTTAAGAAAAAGCTTAGATCTTCCAGACATGTTTCCAATTTTAATACAACTGCCATTAAACTAACACTAAAAGTCTGATATGTCTTTTCATGCAAATCTTGGTTTCTAGGGTGTGGTCCACACTTACAGTCCAAAGAGATCACGGTTAAATTAGGCAAAGGCTGATCTAGTCCAGCATCCTGATTCCATAGTGGTTAGTCAGATGCTAATGTGTGAATGCCATAAGTAGGATATGAAGACAATCACCCTTTCCTATTGTATTCTCCAGCAACTGATAAAGAGAGAGAGGCATAACAATGGCATAAGAAAAAGAAAATTCACAAAGACATAACTCAATATCCCCTTTCTATTTTTCGTTTATTAGTTTTAATGGAAATTGAAACAGAAGTATTTTGATGGGAGATAAAAAACAGGGAAATGCTAGGAGAGGGCAATAAAACTTATGAAGAATTAGAAACAATAAACAATTAAGAAGCAACGTTGATTTTTTTTAACGTATATGAGGTCAGCATAAAATATTTTGCTGCCTGAGATGGCCCAGAGTATGTTTCTTTGCTAGGGTCATCTACAGTGTGTCTGTTAAAAAACTTCAGCTGTGAATTTACAACCAAAGCCCCCCTTCTTACAGGCATTGCATAGGCCAGTGTTTCTCAACCTTGGCAACTTTAAGATTATGTGGACCTCAACTCCCAGAATTCCCCATGCTGGCTGGGGAATTCTGGGAGTTGAATTCCACATAATCTCAAAGTTGCCAAGGTTGAGAAACACTGGCATAGGCAATATACATAAAATGGGGGCGGGGCTTCAATCGCATGGTTGTGGCTGCCATCATGAATTTTTTAACCCTCCCACACACACACCCCATGCCACTCTGCCCCTCATCTTAAGATGTTTAGTAATATTCAAATCAATTTGTGTCATGGAGTGGTTAGGATGAAATCCACAATCAGCCATAAAGTTCACTGGAGGTCCTTAAGCCAATCTTCATTATAACCTCATAGAAAGTAATGCATACTGCACATTGAGGAAGGTTAAGGTATCAGTATAGTAAATAAAAATAATTTATGTAGTTGTTTACCAACCAGCAGTAAATGCCCATGTCATTCACACTGAAGAAACATGATCATGTTTCAAACACAACACATCTGAAGAACTTCCTCCCCATATATTGCTTAATTCTACCGCAGTTAATTTCTTTGTCTCTTCAAAGTAAGTTCTTTGATCTTTTTGTTTCAACAGGTCGACTAGTGTCCTTTCTGATACGCTTCTGTATATCTTTCATTGCACTGGAATAGAAGCATGCGAGCCACAGGTAAGCACAGAGGCTCTGATACCGAAAGATAAAAGGTTCAAAACTTTTATTTCTGGTTCTCACAGCTGATCATTGCCATTCATCGTTCACTTTCTCAGAGCAAGTCCAAGATGTAACCCCCTTAGGCAAAGCAGATATTCCTGATTCTTTCAGACAAAAACTTTTCCCAACATGAAGACTGACAGATGTTTCAGGCTAAACAAACACCATTCTCAAAACACAAGCAGGAATAGAGAGAAAGATTTGAACACACACAAATGCATGCATACAGTTCCAGTGCAGACTTCCCCATTGAAAGAAACAACATGGAAGGGATTTTAATCAGTCCATCATTGGACTGATGTCTCTTCATGCAAAGCTTTTTTTTTCTCCACCCCCATGGAATCACACTTCCATCCTGACTCCTATATTCTGTAGTTGAGCAAGCCCCAGTCTTGGTTCTGCGGCAACTAAGGACTTCAAGGAATAGAAATGTCTATTTCTCACTGGCTGTGCTAGAATGGATGCTCCTGTGGACAAAAGATTGCTTTGTGGCTCAAACAATCCAAGAAGAGTTTATGTTCCCACAATAGGTAGATATAAATCCTTCTTTAAGCTGGCCACCATCTGACTTGGAAGAACAATCAGTCCCAACAGCTCCCTGCTTTTTCAACATTCCTCTTCGTAGCTGCCCATTCATTTGATGCAGTGACTACACAGAGACAGCTTCTGAGACCCCACCCAGAGTGTGGGAACTAACTAGTCCAGCAGTTGAGTATTCACTTGTAAAGATCTAGGACATTGCCCAACTTCAATGCTCCTTTTCTTTTAGGGGTCAGCTAAAAGACCTTGGTGAGGAAGAAGCAGGCAGAGGATTTTGGCTGTTCAATTGTGCTCAGAAGAAGAGGAAGGCAGGATTTTTCCCATTCCTTTACCCACAGACCACTTTTTAGGGTGTTTATACCACATTTGCTGTATTTATTTGTAGGATTCATCTATCTCACCTTTCCTCCAAGAGTTAAGATGGCATGGTTAGCTTAACATTCTTCCCATTTTCCCCATCATCATATTAATTAGATGGAGCTGTGTCAGTCTTGTGAGATAGTCCAGGCAGAAAGCACAACTAGATGCATTAATTCTACTTTATTGTAAGGTTACATTAACAGAATCTTGCAAGTCTGAAAGTACATTTCTCCCCCGTTGCCTTTACAGTCCAAGAAACTAGGGAGGGTCCCTTCCAAGCCACTTGCTACCCCCACATTCCTGCTGCAGGCTAAGCTGCTTCTTATCCAACCATTGCCATGGTTGTGGCTCTTCCCCCATCTCCCAAGGTCATTCCCACATACCATTGCAGGTTGAGATTGAGTGACTGATCCAAAGGAACTGTGCCATGTTCTCACTAGCAGTCTTTGTTGTAGCCCAGCCCCTGATGATATACTGGCCACTATTCTCTCTGGCTAAACACATGTTCTGTCTGCCTGGATGGGCAGATTCGTATTTTGAATGCCTTGACTGGCAGATGAATAGAAAATGGCATTTCATGCCTTTCATCCCAACGTACATATGATTATTTGTTTGACTTCTAAACTGCAACACTCATGCAATTCTTGGTGGCATAAAAGATAAATTAAAATAGAAACATAAAACATGCATCTCCCAAAGTTGATACCACCTAGTATGGGAATTTCTCAACAATGGTCAAGGCTGGAACAATCAACGACATGCATTATCTCCCAGAGTAAATCACCTGTAGGATTCCAACACGGGTTGGCACAAAATTTATTCTGTAGAAACTTTTCAAGGTTCAGAAACTGAAATAAAGCTTTACTACAGCCTAAAATAATTTTATCTGTCTCTGCTTCTCTCTTTATGAGCTTGCTTCAACTCATTCAAGCATGCTGTGTTAAATACGGATCTAGTGAATGAACTGAAGGGTTCCATTCTTGGGGACTTTAATATTTTCCTTAGGTTAAGGTTTTATTAGGCATATTTCCACTTTCAGAATTCTGTGGCCCCTTCTTCTCCTCTTCCTCCTTGTTATCTCTGTCTTTGTACAAGTTGGCTATGATAGTCCTTCCAAAAACAGGTAGATTGTTAGCTCATCATTGTTAGTTTTCCAGGGTTTTGTGAGGAAGGCTTTCCAGTGCTATTCAAAGTTATAAAGGGCTAAAGTTATAAAGCCCTTGGCTGGATAAGAATCTGGAGCTTTACCCTGACCTACCATTGTCTTACCTACTTTCTCCATTCTGATGTCCTCTTTTTTCAGAGGACCATTCTTTCTGCCATCTCATCATCCTTGTTTCTTGGCTTTATTGGTGTTATGGATCATACTCAGTCATGAATGGCCACATGACTTGTTGGTTTGGTTCATACATCATGCTAAGCCATAAACCACGGTTTACAAATTACAAAGGCTAGGCTAAATCCAAACAAACCACAGTACGACTTAGCAGAATGTATGAATCTTGGCAGATGTTGAACAAACCATAAGCCACGGGTTGTTTTAACCATGGATTGTTGAATAAATCAGTGTCTGGATTCACATATTGCATGAAAATGAGGTGGCAAGTAAAAGGAAACACATTTTTCTACTTGAAGCTTTGGATTCCTGCTGCCACTGAGAATAGACAACACTGTAGTACAAAAAGAGTTTCTGATATTCCTTAACTGAAAAAAAATGGATTCATCAATGGCATGCAAGTTATAAAAAGCCACGCTTTATTTGACAAGCCTGAGAGCTGATATTGTTGACATTCAGTCTGCAGAGCTAGGATTCGTTTTTATGAGTTTGTTCAAGAACACGCCCGGCTTTCTCAACTCATTGTGCATCTGAACCTGTCTTCCTTCTGGCCTAGGTGTGCTGCGGATATTGGTGGCCCTCTTTACCATAGCTACAACCTGGCTTTTTGCCAGTACCTATTTCAGCCACACAGGCGTGAAATCCATCAATGTGAAGAAATGGCTGAGTAAGTTATAATAAATTACAGTTCTTTCCTCCCAACTCCATCCCATCTTTTTCCTCCTTCTTTTGCCCACCAGGCTCTTCCAGCTTAGCAGATGAAACACCAGGAAAAGGGGAAAGGGTCCCTCCTGCTGTTTCCCATCTTTTCAGTCTAAACTGTTATCCTGGGAAGCATGCCAGTTAGATTTCCAGGTTGTAACCTGCATGACATATTTGCCTTGTCTCCATATTGGCTACAAAGCAGAATACAGCTCAAGCATTTCCCTTTCTGCTCTTCCCAGAGCTCTACCAGTTCCCCACCATCATGCATAAGGAAAGAGCTACTTGGGGAGAAATAAGGTGGTAGAATACATCCTTCTAAGGGACTGGTGGCTTCTTTCCTTCTCTCTGCCATGAAACAAGAGAAGAGGACATAACCTACAGAAGGAAGCTATGATCCTTTCTCTGCAACAGCCATGGGAAGTCTCTGTCCCATAGAAGGGACAGAGGGATAAATTTAGCCCAAGATAGTTCCCCAAACAGTTTCACAGGCCCAACTTCTTTTCTCTCCATCAACCCTTTCTTAACACTTGGGAGAAAAGAAGAGCTTGTATCTGATTTGCTGCAAAGAAATTTGCCTTTGATTCAATAGCCAGGAATATTCTGTGGGATAACCTCAAGAATACTATTATGGACAGACAGGTACTTTATTTGATACATAAACAATACACTGATTCCTCTCTGAGGCTCATGTGTAACAACCATGGGTGCTCTCTGGGGTGATAAATATACAGCAAGGTGTGCCCCCTTCCCTGTTTAATCTGTTCATTAATTCCATGACTGAATCAGTGAATAACTCTGACAGTCGTGCCCCCAAATTTGCAGGCTGCAAGATCTCAATATTATTGTACCTAGACAATGCAGTCCTTATTCCTTGTTCTCCATAGGACTCAAAAAAGCAATGAATGCTCAGGTGGGAGACACGTATTTTCCACCAGCCTCACAAGGAGCCTGGTAGCCCCTTTTCTGACTTAATTGCATTAGATGAAATGAGCTGGAGTTCACAAAACCTTATAGCTTTTAATAAAATTTGTCAGTCAGAAAAGGGCTACCAGATTTTTTTATTTTTTGTTTCCATAGAGTAAGACAAATGTCCTCCTACAATTTCCCCAGCCTCATGTTCTTCCAATGCTGGAGTAGGAAAAGTCAAGTCTTCCTTCCATGTTTAAAATGTGACTGGGAATGAACATTCCCCATTCATCTCTCTAAGAAAAATTGGGAAATGATTGTCTTCCCTCTCTTTCTGTAAATAGAAAAAGACTTCCTTCCTGCAGAAGGAGACTAGTGCAGAAGCTAATGACTATATTAGCTTCCATCAGAGCAGAGGAAGATTGGGTAGAGGGTGGTTGGAAATGAGTGTCAACATGTGAACAGTTTCCTTCACTGACCATTTATCCCTGACATTATTTGGCCTGATGGAGGTATGTGTAGACCCTTGGACCAGATTTTGTTTCTGGCTTCTGCTAGAGTGCAGTGCAGAGATAATGTTTCAGATTCACATTCTTCTTGTTCCTTCAAGCTGACTTTCCTGTTTTATATTGTACTGATGATCCTGTTTCATACTGATTAAACTGCTTTGATATTTTCTTTTAATGGGAACCAGTACAGAAAAGTTTTGAATAAATAAATCATCTGAATTTGTGTCTGAATTTGGCAAATATTTGTAAGTTAGCCCCTGAGAGTCTCTGGATTGTGGCAGGGTAGAAATGTGGAAAATAAATAAATACATACATACATACATACATACATACATACATACTGTCTGCTCATGCTATCTCAGGGCTAAAGGTAGTGGGGGTGTAAGCTCTTTTTCACATGCCAATTCAATCCCCCACTTCCTAGTCTCCACCCACTCAGACCCTTTCATGTTAAGGAGGAACATCTGAAGAGGTTCCACTTGTGAATATCAGTAGAAGTTTTCACCAAATGGAGAAGCTTCCATTAATAACTTTCTCTAGTATATATCGGTTCTACTCAAGATCAAACAAGCACAAATAGAAGACCCTTTGGGGATTTTTTACTCAATCTAGGAAGATAAAGCACAGAGAGGATTTTGAGAGCTTATGCCTACACCTATGTCTTCTTCCCTGCTTTCAGACATCAGATTAGGAGACTGAACTCCTGCACAGTACTATTGTTGGTCTCCAGAGTCAACTTGTGCTTTGTAGTAGATGAGAGTTGGGTAACTTTTGGATTGTCAGGAGCCATAGCTCAGCCTCCTGAGCTTCTGGAAGACTGCAGGAAGCTGTGACTATGTGATATCACTGCAGGTGGTGAGGTAAATTTTGTGAATTTTACAGTGGAAATGGAGCAGAAGTTTTCTGGAGGCCAACCAATTCCATCACTACTGCTCAGTACTCCCTAACCTTCAAAATGGTAGGAAATTTCACCATTGAAATTCAGCTGTTTTGTTGCTGAATTTCATCAACACAATCTGGGATACCCAACCCCAGAGTAATCAAATTTCACTGTAATAGGACCCCTTTTCTATATTTTATTGTATATATATAAAGAGAAGAAAATGAAAGAAAAAAGGAAAATACTGCAGAAGTGTTCATCTTTCAAGTACAATAAAAACTGTTCACATATGTATTCATGTCTTGTTATGCAATTAAATTATTAGAGGTTATCTGTTCACTCAACTATAGGAAACAAATGGGAAATTAAAAAGATAAATTATTTAAATTTATAAATAGTCCTTTAGGAGTCCTAGTGATAAAATCTTATTTGAATATAAAAAGTGAAATGAATTCTTTGGGCCACTATACATTGAAGGAAGATTGGTATCCTTCCAACCTTATTGTATCACTTTATTTTGAATCATGAAAGCATGCAATATCTATTTCCATTATCCTCCTCTTACTTTCCAAACCATTGGTATATAATTCAAAAGAACATAAGCATCCAGAAAAACCAATTAATCTTTCAGAATAAAATTAATATGTGAAATAACTTGATAAAATGGATCTGTTCTAGCAGAAAACCACATCATACAAACTGGCATTGCATTTACACACCCCATTTCTAACAATTAGCTGACACCCCCCCCCCCCCAATGTCTTCCTTAAAGGTATCCTGGTGCCCAGTAGACCCCAAATAATGCTATTATTACTGTTGTTGAAATAACCACAAATGTATATCTCCCTTTTTAAGATTAATCACATGAAACCAGTTCCTTCCATTTGAGGGTCTGAAGATGAGGTACTATGATTCCGTTACTTTGGCCCCATGGCCAATGCCTATACATGGAATATGGACTCTGAGTAAGAGTAGGCTAAACAGAGAGACTTACAAATTAGCTGGAGATCTGCATGATTGGATGTTCTGCTCTGGCCTTTGCAATAATAATGAGAAATTGATGAAAAACAACAGATAATCTAGAGACACCTTAATATTAACTAATATGATTACATTTACTGCCTTTATGGATCACAGTCCATTCATCAGTATTGCCTTGAGAGAAGAAAATTAAGTCTCTGTCTCTTTGACTTTGTCTCTCTGACTCTCTCACACACTGATGTATAGGTAGGATGGGGAGAAGAAAAGGGAAATGGTAAAAGGGGAGGGGAGAAACAACATTGCTTACAGGCAATGACTATTAATTAAAAAGTCATTAGGTGTAACAGAGCTACTCTTGCATCAATCAGCTGGTTAACTTTGTGGTAAGAAACATTCATCTTTGTTTACTCCACGAGAAATGAATATCAGTTCTAACACAGTTGTTTCAAAATGAAATACTCTTCAATAATTCCTTTTTTCAAGGATAGTTATCTTGAGGTCACTATCAGAGTGTCTTGCAGTTGGGATATCATTCAGGGCACACCAAATTGAGGCAAATAGTGAAGCGATGACTTGGCCATGATGACATCTGAATCATTACATTTTGTCCTCATGAAGAAAACAAGAAACCTGGGGTTTTGTGGGGCAACACTTTTCCATGCTTACAAAGCATGAGAGTTACCTCAGGTTTGTTGTTCTTGTTGTTTTCGTGGGGACAGGGAAATATACTGTAATCCATAGCATTTTTTTTTTTAATGATCAACTTTTAAATGAATGAGGCCAAAAGGGTTTGGTCCCTCTTATTTCAGGGGATCTCAAGAATGTTCATAAAACAATTAGTAGGAGATCTGATTCTAATCTGATTCAAAACATTCTGTTTTGTCTTTTCTGATTGCTTCTGCAGGGTCCCATATTGAACCAAAACGTGAGTACATATTTTTTTTTTGGTATTATTTCTGTTTTACCATATGGTAACCTCTGTAACAGAATGCTAGTTCTGAATGCAGAATCCACAGAATGCAATTTTCTGTGGATATACTTTTACAGGGCAAAGCCCTTGAGAAAAAGTATCAGTCATTCCCAGAATGTCCAAGACTTACTTTCCTTTTCCTTGTTCCAGCCAACATATCTTCCCCATACAGCTCTTTATCTCCTTTCTTGTAAAGATGAGAAGACAAAGCTGCAGTAGCATTTTCCCCTTCAGTTAGGAGCCATGACAAAATGGCTTCTTAACTCTTTCTTTCCTTTCCTTACAAATGTATTGGTAAAGAAAAGAAAGGAGCCCTTGGATAACAGGCCCAGGAAGTCCTTAGTGTGTCTGGTGCTTTTTTCACCTAACCCAAACTACCAAATTGTACCCCCAACACTCGCATTTTTAGGACTAGTTCATGCTCAGACTTGATCACAGGTGATCATGCTGATAGTTTCACCAACTGGTTTCTGTTTAAGAGACCTAGTTCCTTTCTTTGCTTCACTAGGTGGCAGGGCTGGCTCCTTGTCTGGAGGGGTCATTGGCCTCCTTTCTATGTCATTGAGCCATGGCAGGGTTATCTGGCTGTAGTGAAGGCAGTGCCCCAGTTTGTATTGTCCAGCTGGACCTATCAAGTGGAACACATAGTGGACCTTGGTAGTCGCCCTAAGACAGCGAGGCTCTGGCCCTGACCCTGTCAGCTGATAGTCTCAATATGATTAAGGTTGTTGATGTGGTTTTCAGTAGAAAGTAGCTGGCAAGACTTTGCCCTAGCCATTCAGGAAGAAAAGAGACACCACTGGGTGGAAACAGAGCAAGCTAAGGTGACACACTCTTCTCCTTCTCCTTCCTTCTCTTTGGCCCTACCTCCCAGACAAGAAAGGCCTATCACAAAGCAAATTGGAGCAGCAGCAGAAAACCTAAGAGGGCCAGTATCATTCTTATTCCCAGGTGCTCATAAAATAATTAGAAATGTTTGGGGAGAATATACAGTGTTTGTGCTGCTGGTGTGGCATATGGGTCACAGTTAACAGAGAAATGGAGATCTCTCGTGTAATATAACCTACAGGATACATTTTTTATTCCTTCTGAATTTTCTTGCCAGAAACACCAATAACCCAAAATAAGTGCTCAAACAGAAGACTTTGTCCTGAACACACTTTTGCGTTCAGAATAGTCAGCGGTGCAGCAAATGTTGTTGGCCCTTCCATATGCTTTGACGGCAATGTGTAAGTTCAGTGCAGTCAATGCACTTATGTATATTCATTTGATAGACTGGCATTGTGTTTACCAGTCATGCTGACTGAACCTTCTCTCTCAATCTCTCTCTTCATTTGCATGTTTTAGATTGATGAGCAATGTGAAAAATAATGTTGGTCGGGGTTTGAACGTTGCACTTGTTAATGGTGAGTTTTTCCAAAGGCTCAATCATATTCCGCGTGACTTGTTCTGTTTCCATGATTGATTCTTCTGAAATCACCCAGTTGGAGGGCTGTTTTGAAGCAAATGTATTGCTTCAGTATTCAGTATTCAGCTTATTGTTTCCCACTAAATATGGCAGTCCACTTTTGTTAGGAAAAATACAACTGCCAGAACATCTAAAAGGTATGGCTGCAGATGAGAAGTAGAAGAGCTACATTCTTCTAGGTATCTTCAGAAGAAATCTGCTTTATTGGTCTTGGTGAAGTGCATATTTGCATGCAGAACACTATTCACATTCCTTTACTTAAATCCCAGGAATGCCCATATAGTTACTCAAAGCACAAACTGTATAAGAGAATCTCTTCATAGACACTCACGGACAGACGGCTGGTGCTGTGGTGAAGTTTCCCTAGGATTGTTTGTTTGTTGTTTGTTCACTTAGCAGATTTATATGGCTGCCCATCTCGTGAGACACAACTCTAGGTGGATAACAGTAACAAGGAAAACACAACAATAAAAGAAGCCAACAAGCCAACAAGAAAAACCCAAGTCAACAACATCTACCCAGCTATATGGCCCCTGGGCTCCAACCTTGCTACCCCAGTGTCTGGGGGAAAAGTCAGCTCTTAATGGCTTTCCGGAAAGCTAAGAGGGTGGGGCTGTGCCAGATCTCAAGGGTGGGTGTTTCATAGGGCAGGGGCCACTACAGATAATGCATTGCTGTTCACTGTTATCATTTCTGTATAGATTTTTCCCTAAGATACATTTTGGTTCATTAGCAAAGAGCATTGCAAAATTCAGAAATATGTGGATTGTGAATGATAAGTATATTTTGATTCACATTGGTTCAAAAATGCAAATTGAGGAAGGGTTGCGTTTAAAGGTTAAGTAAATACATTTCTCTCCTATTCACAGTAGTTACTATCCACAAGGAAGTGGTGGCTTAGTTCAAGAACTAAGGAACTCTTTCTGGATTGAAGTGATCTGAGTTTATATTCTGGAACTGATGGATTTGCTTTTCATCTAGGTAGCCCAGTCTTAAAGACTTTTAGCATATGAAGATTTCTCCCTTCATCTGCTGCTGGACATAGCTATGTCAGTTGCATGGTGCTATTTGCAAATCAGTGCTGATTCATTGCAACTAGCTAAAATACTTCAGCTGCTCTATAACACTGGGAAAAGTACTACGACTACTACTACTATCATCCTGTGCTTCCATACTGAATGGGACAAGCATTCTAATTGGATGTTTCCTCCTAGCAAGTATTTCAGTATTTGTCACTCAAGGTTTATTCCACTTCACAATTGCCCCATCATCAAAGTGGGTGAGCAACCTTGTTTGGAGGGCAGGAACAGATGACATCACTTTATATTCACCATCACCCCACTGCTAATGTTTAAAAGTTCTCTTTTCCCCTTTATGTTGCCATGAGCATACCTGTCCATGTTAGCTGGTGTACTTCACTTCATTACAAGCTAACCCCAACAGTTCACTGGTTATATCATAGAGGCAGCAGAGCTGAAACCCTTCTACCCCAAATGAATGGGAAAATATTGAAATGGTGCACCATTGGACTTATTTAATATTTTTTTAAAAAACAGGACAGGGAAAAGGAGGTAGGTCATGGAAAGTAAAATAGTAATTTTTTTTAAAGGACAGTGTTTCTGCCAGGTTTCAAATGAGCAACCTTCTATTTATAGGGCAAGTGTTATAGTCATTGTGCTGTGATTGATAAGAGTAGCTTTAGAAGATATTAGAAACCCTGATAACCATTGATTCAAATAGGGGCTGTTCCTGCCTCTGTGAAGTAACTGATGAATTGCAGGGGTAGCCTCTAACATAGTGAAGTGCACCAACCAAAACAGACAAGAGCACTTGAGGAAGCATAAGGAGGAAAAGAATGCTTTAAAAAATGCCTCAAGGTCACATTTACAATGGGAGGTGGGTGAATGCAGAACAAAGTCATCCATTCCAATAGAAGAGAATATCTGTAGCTCAGAATTGAACTGTGGAGTCCTTGGTGCTCTCTGAGCTTCACTGTTTGCTTGCAGATATTTCATTACCTGACAAGGTAACATCATCAGTGCCCAAATGATGATGATGATGATGTGCACTGATGAAGTTACCTAGCTGGGTAATGAAATGTCTGCAAGCAAACAGCGAAGCTCAGAGAATACCAAGGACTCCAAAGTTATCCATTTCTGCCCTTCAAAAATGGTTGTTGGCCTGCTCTGGTGATGGGATCACTAAACAATGCAGATAAGCCCCCAAAGTTTTGCAGGCTGTAGTTGGTGAAGACAAAGTGAAGCAAATATGGATCTACAGGTGAAACTCGAAAAATTAGAATATTGTGCAAATGTTCATTTATGTCAGTATGGCAACTCAAAAGGTGAAACCAATATATGAGATAGACGCATTACATACAAAGCGAGATATGTCAAGCCTTACTTTGGTATAATTGTGATGATTATGGCGTACAGCTTATGAAAACCCCAAATTCACAATCTCAGAAAATTAGAATAGTGTGAAAAGGTTCAATATTCTAGGCTCAAAGTGTCCCACTCTAATCAGCTAATGAATCCATAACACCTGCAAAGGGTTCCTGAGCCTTTAAATGGTCTCTCAGGCCGGTTCAGTAGGAATCACAAGCATGGGAAAGACTGCTGACCTGACAGTTGTGCAGAAAACCATCATTGCCACCCTCCATAAGGAGGGAAAGCCCCAAAAGGTAATTGCAAAAGAAGTTGGATGTTCCCAAAGTGCTGTATCAAAGCACATCAATAGAAGGTTATGTGGAAGGGAAAAGTGTGGGAGAAAAAGGTGCACAAGCAGCAGGGATGACCGCAGCCTGGAGAGGATTGTCAGGAAAAGGCCATTCAAAAGTGTGGGGGACTTTCACAAGGAGTGGACTGAGGCTGGAGTTAGTGCATCAAGAGCCACCACACACAGACGGATCCTGGACATGGGCTTCAAATGTCGTATTCCTCTTGTCAAGCCGCTCCTGAACAACAAACAACGTCAGAAGCGTCTTACCTGGGCTACAGAAAAAAAGAACTGGTCTGTTGCCCAGTGGTCCAAAGTCCTCTTTTCTGATGAGAGCAACTTTTGCATCTCATTTGGGAACCAAGGACCCAGAGTCTGGAGGAAGAATGGAGAGGCACACAATGCACGATGCTTGAAGTCCAGTGTGAAGTTTCCACAGTCTGTGTTGATTTGGGGAGCCATGTCATCTGCCGGTGTTGGTCCACTGTGCTTCATTAAGTCCAGGGTCAACGCAGCCATCTACCAGGAGATTTTGGAGCACTTCATGCTTCCTTCCACAGACGAGCTTTATGGGGATGCTGACTTCATTTTCCAGCAGGACTTGGCACCTGCCCACACTGCCAAAAGTACCAAAACCTGGTTCAGTGACCATGGGATTACTGTGCTTGATTGGCCAGCAAACTCGCCTGACCTGAACCCCATAGAGAATCTACGGGGCATTGCCAAGAGAAAGATGAGGGACATGAGACCAAACAATGCAGCGGAGCTGAAGGCCGCTATTGAAGCATCCTGGTCTTCCATAACACCTCAGCAGTGCCACAGGCTGATAGCATCCATGCCACGCCGCATTGCGGCAGTCATTGCTGCAAAAGGGGCCCAAACCAAGTACTGAGTACATATGCATGCTTATACTTTGCAGAGGTCCGATATTGTTCTATTTCCAATCCTTGTGTTATTGATGTCATGTAATATTCTAATTTTCTGAGATTGTAATTTGGGGTTTTCATAAGCTGTACGCCATAATCATCACAATTATACCAAAGTAAGGCTTGACATATCTCGCTTTGCATGTAATGCATCTATCTCATATATTGGTTTCACCTTTTGAGTTGCCATACTGACATAAATGAACATTTGCACAATATTCTAATTTTTCAAGTTTCACCTGTAATTTACAACTGCTTGCAAGTCAGACACATGGTGTTATAGCAAGGCTCAAAGTAAGCCAGCACTTTCTGAACAGAAGTAGAATCTGAACCCTTTCTTCTTCAAACAGAGAAAACAGAGGCAATGTTCTGGAATCATAAAATCCCAAGACAATTACGCTAACCTTGAGAAAATAGTATGACATCTGGCAAGCCCAATGGACACTGACACTGTTAAAGACTTCATAAACATTTTCTGTAGCTTAATCATTAATTCTATTTATAAAGGAAGAGAAAACCCACAATGGGGGTTGGTTAGTGAAGATGACAGATGGCAAGACTGACTTGTTTGATTAGGGGAAAGACAACCATATAGTTGTCAGTAACTGGAAACCCTTTATGGACTTTTTGCTGAAAATGGAAAAAATGAACTTGTAATTTATGGGTTTGATGATTAGAAAGGGTAGAATATGGAAAGAAGGGAGACACAATGTAACTACAGAGTGAGAAGATAAAATACAAATGCATTTATAACTGCTGTAAAGAAGATTGGAACTTGTGTCTTTATATCTTTTCTTTTTCTTTTTCTTTCTTTCTTTTTTCTTTCTCATTTACTTATCACTTTACTTTTCTCTTTCTTCTTTAAATTTATATTGTTTTTACTCTGTAAAAAAATTCTTCAATAAAAATTAATACTAAAAAAAAAAAGGAAGCACAGGCAGGCCAAGAGGTGCTACTATAGATATAGTTAATGAGAGAGAAAATCTGTGGGCCCCTATTATGCCCACAGACACTTGCCCATGATTACCTGCTTCTCATTAATCTGCTTCTTGAATATGAGATCACTCTCCTTAATCCTAGGCTAGCACAACTCGCAGGTTGCTTATAAAGTGTCTCTGACTGTGAGGATAGAGGCTAAAAAGGAAAGTCCAATCACATATCGCTCTCCTTTGTTTCCTAAAAAGAAGAAACTTTAAGTTATTCAAGATCAAAATATGGGAAGAAGGTCCTAGGAGCCTCTGAGGTTGCAAGTGGCAAAAAAGACATATATTCTGATTGGAGTGGCCTACTGAATAAAAAATAAATTCGCAGAATTTGAAAGGGAGTTGATACAGTACAGCAGGGCACCGAAAAAGCAAAGCCTTAATTACTACTAAAATAATACTGGTGATAACTTATGCATCTGGTTGGGTTCACCACATGCACAGCACACTTAACTCGGTTGCCGAATTAATCAATTTTCTAGATTCATAATAATATACAGAATCATAACTAAATACTAATAGAAGAAAATATGTGCAGCTCAAGGTTGAACTGTGGAGTCCTTGGTGTTCTCTGAGCTTGGCTGTTTTCTTGCAAACGTTTCGTTACCCAGCTAGGTAACATCTTCAGACCTAGAATGGAAAACCCCACTCCATTCTAGCACTGAAGTTGTTACCTATCCAGGTAACGAAACGTTTGCAAGAAAACAACCAAGCTCAGAAAACACCAAGGACTCCATAACTAAATACTACATGGATATGCACGATAAATACGTACATGCATACATGCATACATGCATACATAAACCAAGCTTTCCATGCAGCCACTGAGTCAGCAACTGATTTGGTTTAGGTTTGAGTGTGTTATATGAACTCAGCATTGCTGTCTAATATATATATATATATCTGGATGTACATGATGTGCCTGATGTACACATTGTGGAACTGTATTCACTGTAGTATTATCACCAGGTGTACCATCTTGTCTATGGATCAGGAAGGAAATCGGAGTCTTTAGTTGGCAACAAAGGTGCCTGTGGTGTGCGCAATTCTGATAATGAGCTAACCACAAATATGTCACCAGCTTTATTTATACCTACCATTTAGTAATATCTCAAGTAGTCACTGCAATGCAAAAGTGGGCTTATAGAAGAATGCTATGCTTTTGTTGTTTGCCATACAACTTTTTTCCGAGTAGGCTGATGCAAAATTCAAGTAGAAGAGGTTTGCAGTCTTCAGCTGGTCTGAGGCTGTGCGTGGCATTCATTTTGAGTAAGGGCAAAGGCCACAGTAGTTGGGGAATGACAGACACTGTGTGGGCCTGCTTGGATGTTTTGTTCCTTTTCCCATTTCTTAGGAGAGGCAGTAAGACTGTGCTTTCTCTTTGTTTCTGAACTGTATGAAATCTATTTCAGGACTTAGAACAAACGTTTAAAGTATTTCTCACCTCAGAGAGATGGAAACCCACTCGCTGTTTTTCAGCATTCACATTATTACAGTTTGGAGGGGGCTCTGAAGCCACAAAAGGGGGCTAGAAAGGAGGTAGGACCTTGGGGGTTGGAGGATGACATTTGACAAACAATTATCCATTTCACCAACACATTTTGAAAAGGAAGAAATCCTACAGACTCCTTTTTAGATCTTACAGCGAGTTTCCATAGGCGCAACTGTGGCAATAATTAATATTATTAGATATTTACTAGAACTTCTTACAGATGACATGACATTTGGCATTATTTGCTAATTGGGTTACTTTTATGCAATGTAACTTGTGGGATACACAATTCTATTCAGATAACTGGAAGATTCAAATACTGTCAAAAAAAGCTGAAACACTTTCAGACGTATATATTTGCCTTCTTTGGGATTCAGCGTCACTGCTAGTATTGTGTCAAAAATCTGCAAGATCCCTCAACCAGAAGCAAAAGCAGAAAAATGTTATGCCTCATAAGAAGCAGCCCTTCTTATCAGTAGTTTCAACATTCTGGAAAAATTATCATTGTTCTTCATCCTGTGCTTCCTCATATTTTGAATATTTATTTCTCTTGAAATTCTCTGTACCCATTTTGTAGACTTTGGCCATGCTCCAAGAAAAAGTACAAAACCTGTTTTTAGCACTTTTAGCAACAGGGCAAAAGAGCTGAATGCATGCAATGCGGGGGGGAAATATTTCTTATCATGTACCTTTACCTATATTGAAAACATGTTCCACTTTTGATAACCAATTATTTTAACCGTTGACAATTTTATTTCACTTTTCCATTGCTCCAGAGATTGAACTAAGTGCATGTACTTTGTAAACATGTTTCATTAAAACCTGTGTTTCACTTCAATCTCTAGGAACCACAGGACAACTCATCAAAATAGATAGCTTTGACATGTATTCTGGAGGTACGTGAATTTGTTATGTATGTATAGTGCAACACAGAGGATGAGAGAGGATTGCAAGTACAGGAAAGTTTCCATTAAGCAAAGAAATTGTTGAGATGGTTAGCATACATTATTTGTTAATATTAATTATATTTCTTCTGAAGTCCCTTGTAACTTCTGAGTGCAGGGTAAGACTCATAAATGGATAACCTCCAGGTTGTATTTCTATAGTTATTGTAGTCTATTGTACCTATTTCCAATCTCACAGGGATTCAGAGGAAGCAAAGCAGGCTGAACCAGTCTGTGGGATTACTCTTGTATAGGGTTTGAAAGCTTTTATTTCAACTACTATATTTCTGGCTGGCTTCTCAAGATAGAACCCTTCTCCAGATGCAACTTCTAGAATTCTATATGACACAGCCAACTGGAAAGCATTAGCTAACTTATAGCATTTGTTTGATTTACTTCCTTTTGGTGTATTACATTATTTGTTAAGAAACAGCATGTTCTCCTTTGTTAGTTTTATTGTCTATAACTTGGGAGTTCACCAGATGGCACAATAAGTAAATTACAAACTTTTTTTTATTATTATTATTTCTCCATAAGATGTTAACAATTTACTGGATTTTATGAAAGCAGCTGACCAAGGCACCCTTGTACTTGTTGCGTCTTATGATGACCCAGCAACAAAGTAAGTAAAGTACTGAAGTATCTTTTTCATTTTATTAGTCTTGTGGTATAATTTGTTTACATAAGAGTGATGCATAAGAAGATCCTTTTTCGGACGTTCCTGTTAGTGATATAAGCATGACGTGCTTTTCAGTAAAGACGCTATTCTTTTCCTCCTCAACCCGTGCCAAAATACACTAAGAGCCAGTAACACCACTTCCCAGCTGTTAACTTTGAACCTTCCCCTTGTTTTAACGCAGGGGAAAGAAGACAGGATCTGGAATTCCCTTGAGTATCGAGTATGGGATAAAATGAATGCAATTAAGATGGATATAACTCCAAGGTTGATATATAGTATGAGAGGACTTATTAATTATATTATTTTATTTATTAATCACATTACTTTAAATGAACATGCAAGATATGGAATAAATGTCTTTGGAAGATTTTCGCTGTGTAAATTACAGTTTTCTGTCAAGAAAGGTAGATTTTACCTTCCATACTTTTAGGGGTTTATCCAGAGCATTTATCCTCACTTGGCTTACTGTTTGGAATAAGGAAAATCAACTTTTAGTTCACTTCTTGGGCTCAACTTGTTAGTCAGTATTATTACCTGATCCTATTGATATCCTGTTATCAAGGTCATCTGAGGGACCATCTCTCCCCATTTACATTACATCAGCCCATCCCATTAGATCTGGCAGGGAAGGTATATTACATGGTCCATCGGCCAGGGACTTGCATTTGGTGGGTCCCAGGAGGTGGGCCTTCTCCACTGTGACTCTCTCCTTGTGGAACATTCTCCCTCCTGAAGTGAGGCTCACCCCTTCCTTGCTGTCATTTAGGAAGTCCCTCAAGATCAGGCCTGGGGTCTTTGGGAACCAGAAACATTCTTAGATGGCTCCACTATGATTTATACTCTGCTCTCTCTGTGGAGTTTGTATATTTTAAAATATAATTTTTTTAATTTTTGGTAAAGTTTTCATTTTAATAATCCCTTTTTATCTTTTCATAATGATTGTTTTTATCCATTTGTTATTTTATTTCATTGTTGTACGCCGCCCAGAGTCACTTTGTGTGAGATGGCGGCTATATAAATGTAACTTATAAAAAAATAATATAATATCCTAGCAAATACCAGCCTCCTTTGTTAAGTTAAGGTCAGTTTCAATACCATACTTAATGATGATAGATTTATATGGAAAATACTGAGTCACACATATAAGTGTGGCCCATTTACCCATGAAAAATTTAGCTGCTGGAAGAATCACAGTTTAAAAATAGCATCTAAATATGTTTGGGGATAAACAGGAGTCCTCTTAACATGATTACTTAGGATCAATTCAGCTCAGATGAAACTGTTTTTAAAACGTTTAAGAATTAAAACACGCATTTGATTTACCTCAGGTGCTTCATGGCAGTTTATTCAATCTGTTATTTGGCTTATTTGATCCAGATGCTATTGCCCTTCTGAAATAGTTGGCGATTCTGTAGTTCCTAAGCCAGTAACACCTTTATAGAAAGTTGAAGGAAATTGATGAAATTGATATGATTTGCCTGATCTTTGGAATAACAAGCTTGAATATCCTGTTCTGATAAAGCAATGAAGGATTGCATCATACAACATGAAATAAGTTTCCTAGGATCTTAACATGAAGTTAATATAACAATAGAACTGTTTAAAATATAATGGATATCTCAGAGAATGCTTCATAAGTATTAGTTTTACTATAGCTCCCTTGCTGCTAGAGATCTAACTCAGGAATAGGAATATTAACTCATCTGGTTTAGTCTTGTCCTATTATTATCATGTTTTGGACTAATATTGGCAGGCTTCTTACTATGACTATGGATCAATTGTTATTTGAAGGATGCATGTATTCCTCTTAGCTATATCCACAGTTTTGAAATTTATCAAGATGGCATGAATTGTAGGTTTTGGAGGCATGGAGTTTGGCTAAAAGAATAACTGTACAAGTGACGTGAAATCTACACTTGATTGGCAGCATTGGGATTGTTGATATGTGTTGCTTGTCAATATTTCAATTTGTCTTTTTTCAACAAAGGAGCAAAGAAGACAAATTTCAAGAAATACAATCAATGTTTATGGAATTCTTCTGTTTATAACATAATTTCCAGAGACTTTTTTCTTTTTTCTTTGTTGCTATGCTTATTGTTTCCATACTACAGTATGTATTGGTATTTTTTTATTGTATCATGTTTCAAAACAAAAAGAAGACATTAACACAATCTGCAAATTCATAAACTGATTTTTTAAAGAACCAAGTACTCTGATTGATCTGAAAAAAAAAAAAACCTTGGCCCCTATGGCATTCAAGTTCCAGATCAGTCCTGCTATCTGCATGGAGGCAGGAGAATGCCATTTGTACCAAGGAAAACTATTTTCTCCAGTGGAGAATTTGGAGAGCATAATCCAGATCAGTACTTCAGGCACAATAAAGAGTTAAACTCCTCTATATTGCCCATTCCTGATCTGTGGGGAATCCGTGACTGCTGTTTGTATTTTTAAAAATATTCATGCAACTTACTTTTGTAGAAACTATCTATTGGAGACGCAGCTCCAGGAGCGCTGACTCTTCATATGTTTTATTTTGACCAGTAGGACCATCAGAAATACTGACAGTAGACAAAGATCTCCCTCTCTATTCTGCTATTTATCCCTGCTTTGTTTTCCTCTGATAGACTAGAACACTTTCACATTCTCTTGTTCAGCCTACTTACTGTAAGGAAAGACCATAATGAAGAGAGAAGCTCAGAAATGCAGGCTTTCTACCATAGCTTTTATAATGAATCTTGTTCTTAAACATCTATCAGTAGTTCCTCTTAATAGGCTTAGTTCCCTACTCACAGACATATGGGTCTACCAAATTAAAAACCCAGTGAATAAACTGGAAGAGTCCAACCAGGGTTACCTCAATGTATTCCCTCTACAACATTTACTCACTAAGTAAGGAGATTTTATCCTGTGGAGTCCTTGGTGCTCTCTGAGCTTGGTTGTTTGCTTGCAGACATTTCATTATATGACTAGGTAACATCATCAGTGGTAGTGAGTGTGGGGTTGCCCCCTGTTTTTTTTTATACAGTAGCTTGCCCTGCCAGTGTTGGTGGGGATGTGGTTTTCTCCTTGGTAGTTCCTTGGTTATGGTATTGTTTTCTGCTTGCTTGTTTGTCTGGTGTTAATCCCTGCTTATCCAGGTGTTGGCTGCTGGAGAGGATGTGTTCTGGTCTTTTTGCTTCCTTCTTAGCTTTTTTATTGTCTCTTTTGAATGTGGGGTAAATGAGGTTTATTTCTACGTGTCTATTGATGGCTGATTTGTCTGAATGCCAAACTTCCAAGAATTCCCTAACATTTTTGGATTTAGCTCAGTCTAGGATGCTCACAGTTTCCCAGTTGAAACTATGGTTGAGTGTGTCCATGTGCTGTGAGATTAAGGAGTTTTCATCATGTCTTCTGACTGCTAGTTGGTGTTCATGGATGCGCTCTGCTAGCCTTTTGCCTGTCTGTCCTACATAGTGGCTGTTATAGTCCTTACACTGCATGTTGTAGATGACTCCTGTTTTTTCTTCTTGGGCTGCTGAATCTTTTGGTTTACTTAAGATGCTTTGGAGATCTTTAGTTGGTTTGTGTGCTACAGTGATGCCATGTGGTTGTAATAGTCTGTTCTTCCTGGGATGTTTTTAATGTATGGTAGTGTTATCTTTGTCATAGCTTGTGTTGGTTGTGCTGTACTGGGTTGAGTGGTCAGGCACTTGTTAATAAAGTATCCATTTTGTTTGAAAATGTAGTTTAGGTGGTCCATTTCCTTTTTTTGGTGTTCTGGGTTGCTGCAGTGTGTTTGTACTCATCTGAATAATGTTCTTACACAGCTCCACTTGTGGGAGGTTGGGTTGTTACTTTGGTAATGGAGCACTTGGTTAGTGTGGGTTGTTTTTCAATAGATTTGCATTTCTAATTTGCCATTGTTTCATCTGCTGATGAGGATATCCAGAAAGGGTAGTGTTTTCTTCTTCCCTTGTGAATTTTATTCCTTTGAACATGTTGTTGACTGTTTCATGTATCTTCTCTAGTTGTTCCTTTTTTATTATGACGAAGGTGTCATCTACATACTGGATCCATACTTTTGGTTGTATGTGTAGGAGTGCTATAGTTTCTAGATGCTGCATTATACTCTCTGCTATGAGTCCTGAGAGTGGTGATCACATGGGTATTCCTTTGATTTGTTGGTATATTTGTCTATCAAACTGAAAGGAGGTAGTGGGGCAGAGGTTGATGAGGTCCATGATTCTGGGTGTTTCGGCCATGGCTAGGTCAGGTGTGTTGTGTAGCACTGCTGCCATGGATTCTTTCAGTAGTTCTGGATCTATGGATGTAAGGAGTGCTGTGACATCTAATGAAACCATAATTTCATTTTCTTCTATGTTTATGTCTTTGATTTTCTGGCAGCACTGCAGTGGAAAGTTGATAGAATATTCGCTCCCCTCTGTGAGATGTCCAAGCTTTTTTGTAAGATCTTTGGCTATGTTGTATGTTGGGGTCCCTTGTAAGGATACAATTGGATGAAAATGGTATGTCAGGCTTGTGTATGTTTGAGTGTCCATAGAAGCATGTGAGGATGGGTCTATTGTTTTTCATCTGCCGCTGTTCTTCTGTGATTTGACCTTTCTTGGTTAGGTTGTTAAGGGTTTTCTTGATCAGGTTATCTAGTTTCTGTATTTGGTTGGTATTTCCTGGAATGTAGGTTTCTTTGCCCTCCAGTAATTCTCTGGCTTTTTGTATGTATTGCTTTCTGTCCATGACAACCGTGGTTCAGCCTTTGTCTGCTGGGAGGATAGTGATAGTCTGGCCCTTCTTGAGGGTTGCTCTGTCCTTTGCTTTGAGTTGGCTCCGATTCTGTGTTCTTTTGGTCTGTGGTATGATTGTCTCCCTTATGTTTCCTTGGGTCTCTGTGGCAAGTCCTGTGGTTTTAAATGCTGCTTCTAAGGCTGCAAAGAATTCTAACTGATTAGCATCATCTATGTTATAGCTGAGGCCTTTCTGGAGGATGTTATGTTCTGTGGTGGAATGTGGGCAGCTGGACACGTTGACTACCCATTTGTGTTCAGGTACCTCTCTGCTTCTGGGGTTTAGCTTGAGCAGTTTGGTTTGGAGTTCTGCTTTCCTCTTTTCAGCTTGTCTTAGAGATATAGTATGTAGCATAGATGTAGTAGATGTAGCATTTTTGTGTGTTCTGAGGTCATGGTTTGTTCCAGTTGCTCCTTGAGGTTATCTATGGTGTGCTGGTATTTGTTTAGTCTGAGGTAAGCATCCATGATCATTAGCTGTATCAGTTTTAGGCAGCTTTGTTAAGCTATTTTCCATCCAGCTGTGCAGTTTCTTGCAAGTTTGTATCTGACGCTGGTGGGCAGGGCATGCTGTCATAGGCATTTGTGCAGAAAGAACATTCCTTGGTAGAGATTTGCCTGCGTGCAAATTTCTCCTATTTGCGTGCTTTCTAAAGCAGTTGATGCCCATATGTGGTTCCAATAGAAGAGATTATCTGCAGCTCAGGGTTGAACTGTGGAATCATTGGTGCTCTCCAAGCTTGGTTGTTTGCTTGCAGACATTTCATTACCCAACTAGATAACATCATCAGTGCTTAGTGAGTGTGGGGTTTGCTCCCTGTTTTTTTATACAGTACCTTATAATCAGATAGACTATATCCTATCTGATGCAAAGACCACTGCTATACATAAACAACTTCTAAATATAGGAAAAAGCACTGTATAAAAGCTAAATATTGTTGCCAGAAGGAGAAAAATGATAACTTTGATTAGCTCAGCAGGCAGTTGAGTGATCATATTGTATCCAATTTGGGAAGCTAAGCTGTAAAAGAATCCCACCATTGCAAATGAAACTTGTTATTCTGGTTCTGCTAGATTTCACAGAAGAATGTGTGCCACTATTAAAATCTGCTACCATTCATTTTTCTTCACCTGAAATCTTGGTGGTAAAAAAGGGTCTAAAAAGGTCTTTTACTAAAGTTGTGTACAAACCATGGTCGGTAACTTTTTAGATCACAGGGATTTACAGTTTAAAAGGCTGCATCAAGGAAATATACAATTCAAGGAATACCATCATAAATTTGGAAGGGACCATCCAGACCACTGAATGCAGCACCGTACTAAGTGCAGAAATTACACTTCATTTAAGTGTAAATTCTGCACTTAAATTCTGCTTGAGCACATAATAATAAACACTGCTATTCATGCAGATGGCTGGCAAACCTGTTTCAACATCAAATAAAAGAAAGGTGATACACATTATTTGTAAAGGTTCATGGGCAATTTATTTTAATACATAAAATTAAGAGAAGACATGCTTCTGTAAGTCGCAAGATATTGCAACTATAAATGGCTCTGAAGTTTTCTATTAACTACAGAAATATAGAAAGATACTGTGCAAAATTCCTACCTTATTTAAATGGACGCAAAAGCAGACTAGATTGTTAGGGTTATCCACCTCTCTAGTATTATCTTATGCATGTTGCAGGGAAATAAGGCCCACTTAGTTCAGTGGAAGTTACTCCAGGGTATATAGGAGTACATCAGGACAATAAATGTCAGATGAAGGCATGAGACAGAACAGATGAGAGAGAGAGAGAGATGATAGAGAGAGAGAGAGAGAGAGAGAGAGATGATAGATAGATAGATAGATAGATAGATAGATAGATAGATAGATAGATAGAATGTCTTCATGGTTAAGATATTCTCCCAGTCCTGCTTCCACTTCTCCAGAAAAGGATCTAATAAATCCAAAATGTGTTGTTTTTTTCACACCGACTTAAGAGCACCCAGAATCTCAACTCAGAACATTCTGTTTTGATAGTTCCCCGCAAAACAGCAAGGCTAAGAGAGGCAGGCATGCCTACAAAGGGAAACTTCAAGGGTGGTTCTTCTTCTCCACCTGCTTGGATGGAGAGGGAATCTCCTAAAATGTTTGGCTCTGGGAACTACAATGCTGTTGCTTGGATGAATAGTAATAGCAAAAAGAGAGCATTCTTTTCGCAACAGATTTGAGCAATGTAGGGTAAGGAGAAACTATTTCCAGTCTGAGTGAGCTTTGTATCGATAGATCTTCCTCCATCTTCTGTCTTCTGAAAGGCGAATTATGATTTGATTGGTTGACTAATTCTGGCACTGTTATTCCCCCCCCCCCCTTGTTTATTTTGCTTTACTTGGACTTTAAGCATATGTACACTTCTTTAGAATGTTTTTTGTTATTGTTCATTCCATGACGCGTTAAAGAAAAAACACGACAAAACAATTTTCTGTCTCTCAGGCTAAATGATGAAGCCCGCAAGCTATTTACTGACTTAGGAAGCAGACACGCTTCTGACCTGGCTTTTCGAGACAACTGGATATTTCTTGGTGGGAAGGGACTCAGACACAAAAGCCCATTTGAACAGGTATGTTGTTGCAACAGTAGCTGTGTACTGTAATCCAAAGTGATACGTGCACAGATGGTTTCTTCTTGCTTACTTATGGCAGAACCAGAATCAGAATGGCAGAATCGGAAGTCCTAATCTCTCTCCGATCCACTGGCTCCCAGGATTAAGACAGGGCAGGAAAGTCCCTCCCCTGGCAAAGAGGAGATCCCCTGGGTGGTGCATCTCTGTACCCCAGGATCCACCTATACTTGGGATAACGTCTATAGGTTTCTGCTAGTGTCAGCTCCTGAAACTGGGCTAATCTGTTCAATTCCAATGAAAGGTATTCCTGTAGCCCTTGGAGGTAGGCAATGGCAGAAAACAGGAGCTGCTAGGCATCTTGGCATGTACATTAATGTGGTTAGGGTATTGTAGCAGAATCTGTCCAAGGCCCTCTCTACTTCAGCTTATACCTAACACAATCAAAGTAAGTTGTTTCAGGTTTCTTTCTTATACTTTCTACTTTCCCAGGACTCAGACATTTTTTCTGTAACTGCTCGGCATTATTCTCCTTCTTCTCTGAATCCAACTCACATTCCTCTAGAATTAAGATTTTCAACAATACGGCCCTGTAGCTGGTTTGCCTGCTTTTCTCTTTCTATTAGAGGAGAATATTTCTGTATCTATCTATCTCTATCTCTCTATCACATCTTCTTAGGAGGTCAATAGCATCAGTCACTTAGAAGTGATCAAGTGATTGAAAATCTGCTCCTTTTAAACTGTGTCATACTTATCACATACATGTAAAAAGGGAGGGGACCTTGGCCGCCTGGTCACGCCTGCCATTTTGATGTCATTGACTCCCCCACCATGGATGATTTCCTTCCTTCCTTCCTTCCTTCCTTCCTTCCTTCCATCCATCCATCCATCCCTCTGCAATGGAGTGAAAAGCCTGATAAAGACACCCTCCCCTGTACATCCTTCTGTACTGGAGTTTTCCCCACCATCTAGAATATTTTTTACATATTGAAGCTGCCTTTCTTGGCCACAATGAATCAGCACTACCTTCACAATGGCAATCAGTCCCTTTGCTGCTACACATACTCTCGCATACCCCAACATATCGATATTTGGGATTACTTAGTTAGTTTTCATAAACCATTTAAAATTACCTTCAGCATATGAGCTGAAAGTGGTCTTTTTTTCATCAGCAGCTGCCCTGACAGAACTTCCCCACCAGTTTTTCTTTAAATATCTCTATAAATTCAAAAGGAAATTGGTAGAAAAGGAGTTTGACTTGTTTTAGGTCTCAGCTTTGGCAGGGAGGTGAGTTCTGAACAATGTGTCACTGGCCAGATGTTGCTAGATTGCAGATCTGATCTCACAATGTTGAACTGGCTACTCTTGCTCAGGGCTTTGTAAATACACCACTAGTCATACTTATTATGAAGTTTATATTTAGATAGCTTATATCAAGGCCACTTCTTAGAACGATTTTACACTCGGAAATTACAGCTAGTTTTAGAGTTTTCCCCACCATCTAGAATATTTTTTATATATTGAAGCTGTCTTTCTTGGCCACATTGAGAGACACACTGATGCCATGGCTCAGAGTGCAGTCTGTTGTAACTATGTGTACTTCCCCCCCCCCCCCAAAAAAAAGATTGAACACTTTTCTGCTCACTGGTGCACTCAAAATCCACACATAAATGCACAAATGTGTGATGTACTTATAACCACCACAGTCTTTGCCATATCCAGTGAAATATATTGAATGGATATCCAGTGATCTTAACATAAAATAAATGCATAATCTCACTGATGTTCCCTTTGTGCAAATCCTTTTATATAGCCAGCAAACCAATTATTTATTCAGAAGAATTAAAATTTGAATTTGATTAATTATATGCCATCAAGTCATTGTCAAGTCTCAGCAACTATATAGATAGATTTTTTTCCAATACAATTTGTCCCTAATCTGGTTTTTCAGGTCTTCCAATGGTGCACCCATTACCAAGTCCATCCACCTTGCTCCCAGTCGTGCTCTTCTCCTCTTTCCTTCCACCTTTCTCAGTATTAGAGCCTTATCTAGAGAGCTAGGTCCTCGGATAATGTGTCTGGAAAAGGTTTGAATACTCCATGTAATATTATTAAGGGCCCATGAAAGACTTTAATGTTTTGACAGCCTATGATGAACACTGAAACAAAATGGGCCCGTTCATAAAGCAGGTGTCATAGTGGATGTCACCAATCACACCACACCGATTTATCACTAGGCAATCTCGAAACTTTCTCCTTATCATTCCTTCTGGCCACTCAGAATACTCACTATCAGCTTCACCTTTCTTTTTCTGGACAGAA
Organism: Liasis olivaceus; assembly: GCA_030867105.1. NCBI lineage: Eukaryota > Metazoa > Chordata > Lepidosauria > Squamata > Pythonidae > Liasis > Liasis olivaceus. Next base: position 21,776,638 of record CM061348.1, on the reverse strand, counting down.
AGACTGTGAATATTGAGCCGTGGCATTGCTGATCAGAGTGTGGCACCTCCTCTCAATTTAGAGGAAGGATTCAAGTGATGGTGGTGGTGGAAAGACTGGTTTGAAGGACACTCACAGTATTAGTTTAGGAAAACCTCCATGGCCAGGAAGACAGGCTAGGAATAGATTTGCCAGGGTCAGCAAGGACTGACTGGCTACAGATACAATGTAGAATCTAATAAAAAAAAGCATTTAAATGCTTAGCTTATTTCTTTGTTTAAAAGTTAACCAAGAGACTGTGCTGTCCTATCTGTTTCCTGCATGTTACTCTGGAGATAGAAGAAAAGAAAAAACATCTCCATCATAATGGGGTTTCATATTGGCTGAAAAAAAGGCTGTGTAAAGATCTCCTAGAGTAAAAAGAATTTTGCTTAATTTTAAACAACAAAATAAGAAAATAATACCCACAATGAGGAGGATAAGCATCATGGACACATTTACAAACAAGGCAATAGATTGCAATCACCCGCAGTTTTTCTCTTCTATAAGCACCTATGAAATTTATATGGAATACAGTGGGAATAGATGTGTTTCTCAGTGCTAGGGCCAGCTTCCTTTTTTCAAATTTTATTTAAACATGCAGTAATCCAGTCTCATAAATTTCTATTTAAAACTTATCCTAAAAGTTAGAAATAAATTATGGGTCATGATCCCTTCCCTCTTCTTCCATATTTTGACACTGGACATTGCACACACATACAAAAGTGGTGGAGCATGTATCCTTCAAATGCCTTCAATACTCTGCATCCAAACAATGCATGTTTTTATGTTCCAACATCTTTTAAAATTGTATTTGAAATTAAAATAATACTTTAAAATGTATAAAGGAGAATAGATTAAAAAGGAGGTGGACCCCAGTGGAGGTGTCTGCAAGGACATCAGCATCCATGGAAAACAGACTGGGGATCTCAGATATACTGACTCAGCTTGTCTTAACCTATTGTCCTCCAGTATTAGACCTCAGATTACAGAATTCCGAGCCGTCCTTGCCCATGGTTAGAAACTGTAGTTCTTCCCAAGGCATACAGAGGAACCAGTCTGGAAATGACTGCATGGACTCATCCCACTGCTCAGAAAATACCGGATGCTACTAAATGAATACATGCAGAACCTTGCTACAAGTCACCGTATGATGCTTTAACATATAAAAAGAAGATATCCGAATAAACCTAACTGTAGCACGGTTCTATATCACAGAAATGCAATTCCTACGTCCGCAAATAAAAGTCAGTACTGTAGTACATCGGAAGAAATATCTGCCAGCTACTGAGCTGAAGAGGTTAATGGTTTGATTTTATGGAAGCCATATTCCTATCTCTTGAAAAGTATAAATATCAAAAGCAAATGCTTGCACATTTTACTCATCACACTCTTAATTTTGCCTCTTTTTTCTTTTACAGTATTTGAAAAACAATGACAAGACAAACAAGTATGATGGCTGGCCTGAAGTTCTGGAAATGGAGGGCTGTGTACCTAAGAAGATAGAGTAGCACAGAATAAATTTGGAGCAAGAATGAACTGTGGTCTTATCAAACAGACTTTTTGTTTTGCCTGAGACCCGGGGGTAGTGAATTTGAAATAATTCAGCCTTTGACCCCATGAGGTTTTGAATTCAGAATTCAAGTCACCCTGCTGGTCTCAGATAAGATAACGAAAAAAGAAGGTTGGTTATTGCATGTGTCCAATAGCATTTTCACTACTGCTCCGATATATCACAATGAGTTCTGAGGAACTACAGGCATATGCTTCCAGTTGAACTAACGCTTTGAGGAGTCCTATGATCATTGTAGCTAAATTCCACAAATGCAAGAGCAAATCCTTCAAAAAGAGCTTTTGGAGCTGAAGATACGCGTCATATAGAACAGTGACGGACACCATTTCATTCTCGGGAGCCACATTTAATATTTGAGCTGAAGCAAAGACTGCCGTGGGCAGGCTCAGGAATTTGGGGGTGGGTGTTGAGGTTGGATGGAGCACAGTTCTTGGATTTATCTTTTTTATACATATACTGTTTTCATTCTATTTTAGGCTTACATTGTAGTTTTGTTGTATTATGGGCTTAGAATGGCATGAAACCTAGCTGTCAATTTTGAGTGCACCATCCTGGCCAACAAAATCAACCAGGATTAAAACTAAGATTTTTAGCTTGTGTAAATGCAACCACTAGCTCTGTTACTGACTTGGATAAACATGGGTGAACACTTAGTTGATGAAGACTGTTACTGGATTAAATTGCAAATTAGTGATATGATACAAATCACACAAGTCACATCATTCATATTCATTTATGTCATTGGGCATGAGTACATTGATGCAATATTGTCAGTTTTATAATTTGTATAATGATCTTATCATGTAAGATGGATGGATGGATGGACGGACGGACGGACAGACAGACAGACAAACAGATATTTGGTCTATTATATGCAAAGCCTATTGTATCAAGGTTTGGTAAATCAAAGTTTCACTGCATTTTAAAAATGGAGCCCCCCAAAAACTTCACAGTACCCATCTGTCATAGTACACATCCCTTTTCTTTAAACGGTCAAACATTCCAAGAATAGATAATGTACCCTGGTCTGATTTCCTTTGGAAGGTGCTCAGTCGAAGCCTATTGGCAGTTTGAAATGTTTGTGCTTCTTTAAAAAAACATATGCAGTAGATTAAACTCAATGGAGCTACACAGCTTTCACACTTCAGGCAGTCATTCCACTTCTTGCTCCCACAGCAGATCTCCAAAATGCTGTTGCTCCTGATAGAATCTAAAACCTCAGCCTTCAAGTCACTCTCACTCAGAGAAGTATTTTGTCTTCTCTTTTTAGGTAGGGAGGGGAAAAAAAATGTCCTGCTATCTTTGCTTTCTTAGTTCCCATGGAGACACCTGGCTGAATTTGCCTAACAAAACAGTGGACCCAGCCAGTCTTGTCCAACCAGTTTGGCTTCCACAGTTCTCTTCTACTCTGGGTCTAGTTTGTACAGTCATTGAATCTTAGACTTGGAAGAGATTTGGAGGACCTCCTGTCCTTTTTATGTTTGTTTATTTTACCAGATTGATAGAGCTCAATAAACTTTGAGTGGCTTACAATAAATTCAAGCATAAAAAGTCTCTGATAAGATGCTATGACCTAATAAAACAAATAAAAACTCACAAGGTGAACACAAGGTGACCAAAGAAAACCACGCCTCATGCCAAGGCCTGGGGAAAGAACCAGGTATTCGAGGAAGACAGGGACAAAGCAACACAAAACTCTGGGTGGAAGACTATGGAGATAATCTTGAAGAAAGAATGCAAGAACCTTTAAATAAACATCAACTTAGCCCTGGGAAAGAAGAGGGAAAAAGAATCTCAAGATAATGCCATCTTGATTTTTCTGATTATAAGAAGGAGAAGAAGGAAACTCTAGCAGGATTTCAAGGCTGTAGTTATACCCCCAAACAATAGAGTTCCTTGCATTGTATGTTCCCTGACTTGGCCTAACCCAAAAGGCTGACCATCAAATCTTAGAAAGCAAGCTCAAACAATGAGGCAAAGGCAGTCTCTAAGGTAACCAGGCCCTATGTCATGAAGGTTTTATAGGGCAGCACCTTGAATTGCACCTGGAAGCGCATCAGTAAGCAGCACAGTTCATACAGCAGAGGTGTCATATGGGTGTACAGAGACATCCCAGTTACTGCCCACCTGGCTATTTTCAGGACCACCTGCAGCTTCTGAGTGGTCTTCAAGGCTAGCCCCATGTACAATGTACTCCATTGTAACAGTCCAAATGTGAAGTGATTGAAGCAGGAATGAATGCGAGAAGGGATCTCAGTCCAGGTAAGAGTGCACTTGATGCACCAGAGAAATCTGGGTAAAGGCACTCCTAGCCAGAGCTGTCACCTGCTCCTCTAGTAGAAGATGAGCATACATTATTGGTTGATTATGTGCCATCTAGGCACTGTCAACTCTCAGCAATCCCATATATAGATCTTCTTCAACATGATCTGTCCCAAATCAGGCTGTTCTGGTCTTCCAACAATGCCCCCATCATTACTGTAATCAAGTTCATCCACCTTGTTGCTCGTGGTCTTCTCTTTCCTTTTACCTTTCCACCATTATTAGACTTTCCCAGAAAGCTAGGTTTGTGCATAATTGTATCCAAAATAGGATAACTTGAGCCTTGTTATTTACACCTCGAGTGAGAACTTTGGGTTGATTTTTTGCTGTGATCCATTTGTTTGCTTTCTTGGCTACCCACAGTATTCTCAGGAGTCTTCTCTAACACCAGAGTTCAAAAGCATTGATACTCATTCTATCCTGCTTCTTCAAATTCAAACATTTACTTCCATAGGGTATCATAGGGAAAACCATTGCCTGCATGATTCTGATCTTTGCAGATATAGACACATCCCGGGATCTGAATATCTTTTCCATGGCTTTCATTACTACACTACCAGTCTGGGGCATATTTCTTAACTTCTGGTTCCTATATTGTTGATCGTCAATCCTAAAAGTCAGAAGCATTTTCACTGTCAGTTCTAAGGCACTGAGTATCTGGCATACCAATGATCTGCCAATCTGGTAATCTCTCCACCCACCTTGCCTACTCACAGCACTACAATATGTGTGCAACCTTAATGTACTTTCCTTAATTGTTCCCTTAAATCATTTTGATAGTGGGGGGTTTTAAAAGTATACAGAATCATTCAGTGCTGAAAGGCAATGGCAGGTCCTAGCAGCTAGTGGCTGCTGTTGGCAGCACGCAGAAGAATTACCCCATGGACTATGCAAAATGACACCGAAGTAGACAGAACACTGCCTCCTTCCCAAAATAATAAAAAAAAGTAGAAAGCCTAGCCATATAAAATCCATTGTCAGCAGAAAACCTTAAATGTGCTCATTCTGGGACAGAACCAAACGTATAGCTCTTTTCCCGCCCTTGGGTTAGATTGGATTGTGGGTTGTCTGATTTGTGAGACGGAGGTTGTTTTTCTCCAGACATTATTTCTGAATTGCATAGATTCTTTTATGTTACATTTTGTACATTGTACCTTGCCCAGGGTCATAATGGATTGGGTAGCCTATAAAATTTAGTAAAATTAATTAAAGGAATAATTCAAATGTCAGTCTTCTGACATTTGACATAGAGAGAGAGGTCTACAGTCTTTTGAAAGATCGTTAAATACAAGTTTAACAATAAATCTGCTGATTTTCCAAAAGACTGGTATAGCAGTGTATATCAGGAGCCCAAGATATACCTGAACAACATTTTGTGAACTACGGATCAGGCATTAATGCAGGCAGATGCATATGTGGAAACCAGGGGTCTGGTTTCTCCTGCAGCACAGCCAAAATGGTTGTGGAGGACAATAGCTGATGACCGGGCAAGGGGGCATGACAGTAGGAGCTTGTCAGATGTCAGCCCTGACCACATCATTACCATGGTTGTGAATAAGGCACTGCAGATCATTCATACACCAAGACTTTGTCAGGAGAAGACAGCAAACACAACTTTAAAACTGGAACAGCTGAGGACAAATTTAGGCTCCCTCTGTGATGGCTGCATCATGAAGACATGTCCTCTAAAACTGGTTAATGGGATGCATCCAAGGGGTGGTTGGCAGGTCAGGTGGAAAAGCCATTAGAAAGATGATATGTTATCTGTTTGGTATCAGCCTTGACTTACACAAACAAGGATAGATGACTAACTCTATATAGTTTACACGGCTGGTTGAGATGAGCAGGGGACTCAGTGTTGTAATGGACTCCCGGCCTGAGTCAGGACTGTTCATACTTCCATTTATACTTCCAGCCTTTTCAAAGACCCCTGGCATCTACAAACAGAGGCTTGGAGCAGAGTAGGCTGTTGTTGTCTTTTAAATCAAGATAGCAGTCATGAATGAGCAATTGAAGTCCCCCCCCCCCACTTTTGTATATATGTGTGTGTGTGATTACACATATACAAAAGGGGAGAGTTTCAGTCATACATTTATGGCAGCCCTCTTTTCTTTTTTGATCCATCTGCATGGACACCTCTGGTTCAGAGCCACACACAGTCCACCATAACCTTGAGAATGGCCTCCAGAATCCATCTAAAATCTGCTACCCAATTATAATCGAAAATATAAAGTATTAAATACATACAGATCAATCACATTATCAGTATTAACTAATTGCATTTGATTTTTATTTAATTGTACCGTAGTTTCATATCCCGTTTCTTGTCTACTTGTCTTATCTACTTTTTGAAGTGTGGCTCCCACCACACAAAGAAAGTTGTGCAGCCTTGTGGTACTTTTTAAACCAGTGTAGGTGGATGGAACCACTAGCATGATTTTCCAGATATCCACAAACTGAAGCCTGAAATAGCTCACTTGTGACTCCATCATATGGCTTTGTCTTGTATCTTTGGGGTAAAAAATAATGAACTTTCTTTGAAAGAGGACCTTCTAACAAAGCTGCTGCTATAAATCCTTGTTTACCTCCCAACTACTGACTGCTTCTTTAGAAACAACTATTTGAACTTGGCCACATGTTCAGAGGCAAATATTCTGTACATTCTTATAATTTCTCTATGGATAATTCAACAAGCCACAATTTCATCTTTTAACCAGCAGGTGGAAATCTTTCCTTAGGAAGAAATAGCAACAAAGAAAAAGCTGGAATTTTATATTCACAAGTTGATTTCTTTAAATCAAGGGACCTCTTTTCTGGATGACAAAACCTGAAGTGATGCACTGGTTCTAGCCCAAATAAGGAACTTTGATACACCAATCATTTAAATGTGAAATAATGCAGCCCATCCTTTTTGTATTAAAATCAGTGCATTTAATTTATATTTCTATTTATAGCATATTTAGATGTTGCTTTTCAGTCCCATATGTGGCAAATAGAATATCCCCAGGTTGATTTGCCCCACATTTTACATGACTCACCATTTCTCCCCTGAAACCCTTCACCTACTACGACTTCCATCTTCCAGGTCATTAACACACTCCCCCAATTCTTCTATCAGGACATTTCCCTTGAATCAATCCACCGCCTTTCCTCCAATCATATGTTTTTCATTTTTAGAAAATCTTCCAATATTCTCATCAGGATATAACTCATCACCATCACTACTCTGTCCCCCCACCCCACACACACCCAATTTTGCTTCATTGTCAATAGTATGGACTTTGCAATACTAGAAACCTTTAAGGGGAGGGGGAGAATCAGAGCTTCAGAAAGCATGAATCTATCATATGGTAGATACAGTCTACCTTCCATTAAATTTTCAGAGAGGAAGATGTTACATTAAGTCATGTCCCCATGTACGAGGGACATGACTTCTACCCCCTCCCTTTAGGATGAGAGGGAAATTTCCCTATTTTTATGTAGTGTATATCTTATGTGGTTTTTTGGTTATACTGATCATGAGGAGGCAATCTGACGATTCCCAGTAAGGATGAAACTGGTCACATACTACTTCCTAGTGGTCAGTATATGTAGAAGGCAGAGGGAATGGCCTTGAAGGTCAGGAAGAAGAGCCACTACCAAGGCAACGGTCAGGTAAGCCCAGGTCAAGAAAGTAACTTGAGAAAACATCTCAGACAAGGCCCTCACACATCACATGAAGATAAAGGGAGGGAGGGGAGAAGCATATTCAGACTTGTAAGATCTATTGCTATAACTGTTACAATAAAAGCAGTCCTGACCTCTATGCCACTGGTTTCTTAGTCTGGTCTACCTTGTAGGGCTGACAACTTACTTGCCTACTTACCTACTTACTTACTTACTTATTTATTATATTTATATAGCTGCCCATCTCACATAAAAGTGACTAAAATAGTCACATAAAATATAATAGGAAAGCAAGAATAGCAGTAGAAGTTGATAGATCCTGGGAACCAAGGAAGGGGAAGACCTAGACTTATGTATAGATGAACCAAAGAGGCAGTTACCTTGCCCAGGTGTTCCTCTGGATCCACCTACTGAAGACACAAAACTGTTGCAGCCACTCGAAGGCTTGGTGAAATTGATTCAAAGCACTCCACCCCCAAAGTCTTCTGGGTATACAGATGCCCACAAGATGTCAGATGTGGCTGCTTGGTATCATAGTAAGTGGGTCCTGGTGGGTGTTTTCCTCACTGCCTATCAAATGATCAGCACAAGGTGAATCAAATAGGAAATGTAGTATTTGTTAACTCTAAACCATGAACTTGGGCAGAAAAGAGCCCTACATCAACAATGTGTATCTATTTCTCATGTATCATAGGGTATTCCATGGGAAGGAGGAGAATAATGTAATGGGCTTTATTGACCTTTCCATTCTGTTCAACTTCATATTATTTAGCCTTTGTCTGTAGGCTAGCAGGACAAAAACAGGCACTACTCTTCCTCCCTTAATACTCTTGGTGCTCCAATATGTATTAGAACAGCATTCATACCTACTGATCTCCAAATGGGTTAGAGTTGCAAGTCCCAGAATTCCTAGCCAGAATGGCAGAGGGAATTTAGGGCTTTGTGGTCCATATATTCCTGTCTCTTGATAGTCCCAATCTACATCATGGTAATCCTGGGGTTCGGCTACCATCCTGCTCCAGATGAGTGTTTCTGGCTGGCTTTCTTGCAGGGGAATGGAAAGATCTGCAAGCCAGCTGCAGCAAAATGTGCATTGGACTTGCCTTTTCCTCTGCTCCGGTGCTGGAGTGGGATATTCTCTCAAAAGCTCTCTGTTCCTGCATTACTTATCAGGAGGACAGGGCTGCAGTGGCCAAGAGGCCAATGCATTATAATGCATCACAAGGTGCAGTGTGCAATCTAGGGTTTGTGTTGTTGGCTGTAGAGCAAATGAAGGCAAGGCTTTTCTTAGAACAGTATTTAAGGTAAAGTCTCCAGTTAAAGTCACTTCCTAGCCAGATGGTTTTCTTCTACAGAATAAAGCTGACATTAAGCTATTTTCTTATCTAGAAGAATATTTTATGTTCTCAGGACTGCTGTAGAGCTGGCATTGCATTCTTTTCCTCTTCAAACTTGCCTTGTTTTTCCAAACGCTTATTCCTGCATCAGGTCCCATCAACTCCAACACTTTGAAAGTATCTCCAGTTCCTCAGATTCTACAGAGGGGAGGGGATTTATGAGCTGTTTGAAAAAGACAACAAATGTGTGCTTGTGATATCTCACTATTCCCTGGTGGCAAATTTACCATTGGTGATGAATGACATTTTTGGGAATATGGAGGCTCAGGAGAAGACTGCTGCCATGGTGCCAAGCACTGCTTACAAACATCTTCTTCTGCCAAATCTATCCTTTTACAGCTTGTGAGAGAGAGAAGATTAATGCCTGGGAGCAACAATAATTAATTCATCAAATCAGTTAATTTGGGGATTGAAAGGGTCCTCTTCTGTTCCCTCCTTAATTTGCGCTGTGGCTGTAATAATGATGATGGCTAAGATCTGGATCACCCAACATGCTTTTATCCATCCCCCCATGAAAGTCACTATCACATATTCCAGACAGGTAGGTGAAATTTTACAGCCTGGAAGGCAATAGAGGGATTCATTGATAAAATATTTTGTATCAATTCATCGGCAGCAGACCCTTGGCCTGCCCCTCCTCAGGGCTATTTGCTCCATTGCTATTTGCTCCATTGCTATGGCCACATTCATGTTAGGCAATGCCATGCTTGAGGCCCCTCTCTGAGACAGACTGGAGCAGAATACGAGGCTAGTCGGAATCTGTAAGTCAGGCAGGAGCACACAGGATGCTTCAGCAGCAAAAGCCCATCCAGACTCCCTCCTCCTGTTTCTTCCCAAAACAGCTCTTGGTGCTTAGCTTTCCTTGTTCTTTTCTCCAAGGCTGCATGAAGTGAGGAGCAAACTGGGGGCAGGAGGAGGCGAGGGGAGGATGGCACAAACCCTGGATCAAGGAAAAGGGCTCCCACTGTTGTGGCCCAGCTGTGTGCCACAGGTTGGATTCCTCCTCTGATCAGCTCTGCTCCCAGTGACATCTCGCTGTGTCAAGTCTGATTAATCTAATCTTCAACAGGCTTTCACAAAAACAGCTCGGCTAAGGAGATGGTCATCCACAGCATGAAAGCTGCCTTTGTATGTAGCCCTGGGCAGCGTGCAACCCAGTTGTTAGGTATATTCAAAAAATGAATTCTTCACATGCCAGGATAAGCAATCAAGGGGAAACTGCTTTGCTCATCCCCTTGAACGTCTTGCTGCTATTTTCTGGCCCTTCTTATGCTATGAGGAAATGGGAGTGCAAGGAGCTGCATAACATCACTCTCTGCAAGACTGAAGACAGGAGGCATCTCTCTGCAAAAAGTGCCCTGGAGAACATGGCAGAATAAGACGGCTCCGTATACGGCTGGTATTCCGGCTTTCTCATTCACCCACATGCAACAAAACCCTGGAGGGAAATTCAAAGTGTTGCAAGGGGAAGAAGTGAGCTCCTAAAATCATGGGTGCAACTCATGGGAAAAAGGTAATGATTTTCTATTTTGCATTTGGAGTTTGGATAAGAAGACATTGCCTAGCTAGCAGGGGATTCACCAACTGAAATGGGTCAACTAGTTATAGAGTGAATCGTGCTATTTAATCAAAGGGGGAAAACAGCTTCCGTGGGCTGGAAGGAAAGTTTCATAAAGCAATGAAGGGAGAAAATAAGAATTGCTGGAATGTTGGAAATATTTAGGGATCAGTTTTGAAAAGCTCCTTAGAGATATTCTTAATGAAAGCCTACTCAGAAAAATTCCTCCAAATAAGACACCCAGCTAACACAGTAATGTGTCTTAATGAACTGGAACTCTGTAAGATTTTTAAGTTTACCTTATTCTCTATGGTTAAATATGGTAGAAAATGGAGGAATTTAGGGAAGGGAATATTTTCAACTAAGCTTAAGCGTCTCTAACATATCCCGGTATGATTTTGAAAATTATTTTTAATACATTTACACTCACAATTGAGTATAACTATGTTATACAACAGTTTAACTATAATTATATTATACAACAAGGGAAAGGGGAGGAATAGAAAGAGGCAGGTGAATGCAAGTGCACCTCCCACTGGCACTCAAGTGGGCTATTCTAGGAGAGGAAAAGTCAAGTGGTACTTAGTCCCACTCCTCCTTCCACTGGAATCTGGTCAAGTAGCTGCTGATGGAGAGAATCCTTGGAAGGGAGGAGCTACAAGCTGCTTACTCCAACCCAGTCTGTGGTCCCACCCAATCTGAAGCTTGGAATATCATATTAATTGTTCCACCTCCCCACTTCTCAAAACTGTGAAAGAGTCGTGGGGAAGCTCAACTTGGTTTCCTTTGAAAGAGAGATCGCTCAAGTCATCACGTTTGCCTTATCCAGTCACAATAGTTAAAACTTTAAAGGCATTCAGATGATTACAAATGGCCATTTTGTTCAAAAAATCAGAATGCTCCCATACCTCTATGTATTCTTCCCTCTTCACTATTTTCCTTTTAGCTTTCTTCTTGATTGGCCTGTCTCTCTTGTCATCACTGGCTCTTCTAATATCACAGTGTTGGAAGGGAGTGATAGTATTTTCCAGCTGAACTACTCTGAAGTGGGAATAGCCATCTGCCTTGTCCTAGGAAATGTAGGATTAGGTTGAAGGCTGACCTGAACACCAAGGTGTTCTGGTGTGAAGCTGTGGCAAAGACACCTTTCATATTTTCCAGTACAGCACAGAATAGTACTTTCAGCCCCAGAAAGATAGGAAAGTGCTGCAATGTTTAATGAAACATTCCTGAGCACTCCCAGAAATCAAATTATTGTACATTGCCCTGAGAATTGTCACCTTGGAAGCTGTCTTCAACCAATTTGTCCCTGTAGTCTAGACTGATGCATTCTGACCAGCAACAATCCTCCAGGTTCTCAAGCAGATGTCTTTTCCACCACCCTTTTAAAACTAAAAGTACAAGAGATTGAATCTGTGGCCAACAGGATGCAAAGGAAATGTTCCATGATTAAGGTATGGCCTCTTCCCTCCTACTTGGATGTTAAAATGCCTCCCTGCCCCCCAAATCCTGCAAATGGTCCCAGGGCACCTTGAAAAAAGGGACACGGTAAGTGAGGTGAATTTTATTTCACAAAATCATGTATCTCGATTATGTGATCCATTGGAAGGACCACAAATCTCTGCGGTTTTCCAGCAGGAGCGGCCCCCTCTCTGGCACAGACACACAGATAACAAAGCAACTTCTCTGGAAACTCTTCCAGTTATGATTTCTCCTTTAAATATCTCCTTTTTGCCCTTTTCCTTCATCCAGCCTCTCTCTCTCCTATCTGAGGGAGATAATTGTTTTAAACCAAAGCCTATTAGTTTGGCCAGATGGCCTCCTAATCTGATCCAATCCCATTGTCCGGTGTCTTCCTTCTTTTTTTACAGTTCTTGCCTGTCATGGACTAGAAGGCCTTATGCTTCAAGAGCCCAGAACTGCATCAACCTTGTATGATGCACCCCAAAAGGCAGAGTGGGAAACCTTTTAGCAGGGGCTACATTTTATGTTAAGGGAAAGCGAAGTGTAACAGTGGCTGTGATGATGACACAAAGTGGGCAGGGCCATGTCACAAAACCACACAAAGCTAGAATATTCTTTCTGGGATATGGACCTTTTGTCTTTGTTCATGATGGGTTTTTTTTTTAAAGTATATAAAACCATAAAAGCTGTTTTAAACTGTTCAGGATGTCTTCTACATTTCCCACCTCAAAATGGAAGGAAGCCCCACCCCACATTTTGGGCAACTGCATTGCCAAGATTCCCCGATGCAGACAGTCATCATTCCAAGGGTATAGAAACAAGGTTCGGGGGCCACCTATTGCACTCAGATGAATGGAAACTCCATAACAGAGAATATTTCTGCTGCTATTCATTCATTTTTGGTTTTGGTTGAATTAGATGGTCACTCTTGCACAGGAGAATGCAGAGTAAGGTATTGCAAATGGTAGTTAATGTGTTGGCCAGGTAGCAGGGAGATCCATGTTCATGTCCACCCCATAGTCACAGAGGCCCAGGGCCAGTCACTTTCTCTCAGTCCAGCCTTGTGCACAGGGATGTTACTGTGGGGAAAATGGAAGGAGAAGATGTTCTGTATGCCATCTTGAGCTCCTGAAGAAAAGGCAGGATATAAATCTAATTCCTACAGTACATAGCAAGATGTTGAAACATTGCTCTTGAAGAGACAGATGAGAAATTTATTCCCCAATTTCATATGAATCTTTGTATTTCCTGAACAAAAGGGGGAACTAGAATGCATGGATATGCTGTAATCTACACTTTCTAGAAATGTGTAAATGTGTACATTAGAATGACATACATGAGAAATGAGAAATGCCCCCCATGTACAGTATATCCTTGAAATCCTTAAAGGAAACATGAGCTATAAATGTAGGAACCACAAGAATCACAAAATACATCTATACATATTCATAAAGATTATTCTTAGCTACATTTAGCATCAGGACCAAACAGAGCTCACAATCAGTAAAACAACAGATGGAGAAACCCTAAGGCTGGCTGTTAATCCCTATGAGGAGGCCACATTCTGTCAAGCCATAAAAATAGCAATGACATCTACAAGTTCAAACCATGGTGCCAGCACCCTCTCAGGAAGAAATAATCTGTTTCAGGAAGGCAATTCCAGGAAACTTAGCTATATATTTATATATATTTATACATACATAAAACAGTGTAAACAGTATGTGATAACATCACACTGTAAAATCGTCTAGAAAACATAACAACCCCCCAAAAAGTACCAAATTGCTCCAAAGTTCTCTTTTTAAACTAGAAAAAGGAATACATACATTTTAAATACACATGTTCTAATATAACAATTAATAGAGGAAAAAGTATACATTCATGCAATGTTGCTAACAATATAATGTAACATCAATTGATAATCATGATTTTTTGAAAAAGAGAAAGAAGGCATGGAAAATTATGTTATATAAATATGGGGAAAGATAATCCATTACTTGATAATTGATTACTTGATAATCCTAATAACAATCCATTAGTGTGCAGAGTTTTGTTTCCAGTGTTTTATAATAATCCTTTTAACCAGCCCTCAGGCATCCAAAGTCTTGAAAGAAACCAAATATTGGAAATATAGCCAAGAACTATATATACATGCTTAACATATATTAATTGATCCTGTGTCACTTGAACAATCATGGTGAATTTCTCCCAAAATGTGGCAACAATAGGACAAGTTAATTTTCCAGCTCCTGAAATGCATCTCCAACAGCAAGGTTAATGACAGCCAACTTTTATTTACTGAGGTGTCAATACACACAAAACCAAAAATGTTGTATTAACTTCATTTTAAGATCATAGAAAAGTTCTTTCACATTATTTAAAGCAATTCCCCAAAACAAATTCAAACAGTAGCAGTCCATCACATATCAACAATCCAGTGCTTTAAATCAGGTATAAATTTATCCTGTCTGAAAAGCTCAACTTTCTTGATGTCTTGATAAATTCCAAAGCTGAACTTATGCTTCCTTAACCCTGAATGATCTAACAATTCTGTAGACTGTAATCCTAAATATAGAAATAATAAGATGAAACCTGATCATCTGGGTTAATGTTCCAATATCTCACTTGCTTCTCCAATGACAAGATTGCTGCAACCATTATTATGGATTCCAGGTGTCCTATGTACCTGAAATAACATTTTCTGTTGTATTAACCTCATTTAAAGATTAAAATAAACTCATGTTACATTCTTGAAAGCAATCTTCCACTGGATTACAAGAATGGGAAATTCAGTACTAATTTTCTTTCAGTTTTTTCCTTCACAAAAACAGATTGTTTGCTTATGAGATTCAGTTGATTAATCTGGAACCTGTACTATCAAACTTCAGAAACAGCAATAGCGTCAATACCAAATAATCCAATCAAAAGGGTGTTTAAGTAGAATAAATTGTCAAGATACACTCTTTGATTTACCTAACTCCGATTTAAGGTCCCTAAAGATTTAAAACAGCTTCTTTGGAACACAGTTGGTTGAAAGGTAATTATATCTGAGAGACCCAGTTTAAGAGCTATTTTTAAACTGAGGTTATTCAATAATGTAAGCATTTCAGGGGCAAAAAGTCCCAAATTATATCCACGATCCAATATTTTTAATATGTATTTTGCCCCATTAAGTGAAGATAATTAAACTGATCTTCAAACGTCCACAGATTCCAACTTTTTCCTGGATTTTGTTTAGGTCAAACAATAGTTTCAATGTGAGCCCAAAGAGGAGCTGATATTTAATTTCTTTCTTCCAAATAACCAATATTAAGATAAATGCTCAGTGCTACACCTGAAAGTGTAGAAAATTAAATCCAATTTTTTGCAATTGGCAGTTGCAATTTACAATGAGGCTCTAGAAGGATGTCCTTACTAAAATATATTTAACATCATATACATTTGCTTAAAGTAGTGTGAAGGAATAAAAATAGACCCTTTAAAATCCAACTCAGGTTTAGAGTTAAATTCATCTTAATCACATTAAGTACACAAACAAATTCTAGCTTATTTGTCTAGATATTCTTTTATTTGTGTTAGAATAGAGTCTCATCCTGAGCTTGGTGTATTTCATTACAGAAGGGATCAAATATATTGATCTGGAATGAGGTGATCCCCCAAATACCCTAACTGTAAATTATTTGAAGGTCAAAAACATGACTGTGAATTGGGATTGGAAACAAATTGATAATCAGTGAAAATGTAATAAATTAGAGTTACATGCATTGTACAAAAATGCCAGTGAAACAACTGACTACTACTTTTGGGTTTGGATTATTTGCAGTTCTTTTGAAATTGGGTAATTCTTCAAAGGCAAATCTATATAGAGCACATGGCCTTTATCCAGCTTCACCTATCCTGATGTTCTCCAGAAGCATTTCCATCTTTCAGAATCCTAAACTGTTAGCTATGATGGCTTGGGATTGTATGGGGTTCTGGTGCCCTCTGGAGTACACCAGCCTTGGAAAGCTTAATCTGACCATGTTGATATCTAAACTACTTCTGATTCCTCATCGAATGGGGAGAAGGCCGTATCCAATAGGGATATGGCCTTCTCCACATTAGATGAAGAATCAAAAGTATGTTTCCCTCAGGCACCGAGCTGCTGTATGTATATACGTACATACATCTGCAGATTTTCAGAAATAATCTGTTCTAACTCCATGACCCAAATCTCACAAGATTTTAGCACTCTTACATGAGATCTCATCAGATCTTGGCAATCTCATGCAAGATCTTGAGGTCTCATTTGAGATCATGCTGGATCTCAGGGGTGAGAGTGGCAAAATCTCATGAGATTTCACATATTTGTTTAAAAATGGTCTTAAAAGATTGTCCAGTCTTCCTGTGGATGAATCAAACCATTTCTGGTTTTTCAGCAGACCCTCCCCACTGTAATATCCTCTGAGATATTTATTCCACATTCCTTTTGCCTCTTCTCAATGCACACTTTTATCAAGGGATTTTGGAGGAAGAGACAGAGACAGAATTAATACGAGCAGGCAGAACACAATATTTGGTGCTAGCAAAACAGAGAAAAGCTTTATAACATCAGAAGGAAAGGCTCTTTTCATTCAAAGGAGTAGGTTAATGGCAATGCTCAGTGTTCCCAGGGGTGAGCATATTACATCAGCCACTTAGACCATTTGGCCATATGTTTTCTGCCAGAGAAATGGGAAAGATGTCCTAACTAAAAATTAGAGCCATTCACATTTCTCCATTCAGCTTGCTTTTCTATATTCCTCCTCTGCAAGGCAAATGCTGACCCTGAAAAAAATGTCTCCCCCATAAGCGGGATGGGAAGGTAGGTTCATTCATAATTAATTTTCAGCTAGTGTAGAAGAGTTTGGCGGTCTCCAGTTGAGCATTTAACACAATGCAAATATTATTTCCGTGGCCTAGCAACAGGTAAGGCCAGCAGCAGCAGCTGGGCAACCTGGGCAGGTGCCCAGACTTATTAGGCTGTGAAGAGGCTGGTTCCAGCAGCCACTGCCAGCCAAGGGGAACTGAGAGAGGGCTAAATTGTGTTCTTTTCTCTAGGCTTTTAATTACAGGAGGAGAGAAGCATTCATTGCTGGCTTCTTGAAGCATGAGAGCTTTGGGTAGCACTGAATGCAGGATGCTGGCAAGAAAAATATTGGATGCTGGCAAGGAAAACTAGTGGCAGCAAGATGCTAAGCCCTGCAAGTGATCGCCTTTCAATATGGGGCTGCAGAAGAGACCATGTGTGACCAAATCAGTACCATGAAAGATGGAATGAGATGGAGAAACTCAGAAGCTCTATCCAAGCAACCTATATCCCCTTACCGTTAGAAATAATGGGGATGATCCTTCTTGTTTCACCACCTCTATTGTTTGGAAGATGAACATTTGCAGGGAAGGATCAGTTCAACTGGTGTAAGATTTAGAACCCACACCCTCCAGGAGATGGGGAAACTACATGCACAGCACAGGTTCATCCACATAGCTGCTTCAATGTCCTTTCTTCCCATCCTTGATTGGGGTGGAAAGTAAGTTGACATGTTGCCCCTACAGCTGTTTTACTGCACCTTAGCAAGAAGACTAGGCAATGTTGCAATTCTGAGGTGGATTCCATGCTGTCCTTTCCCTTCACCCCCAGAATCGCATACCAGGGTGAAAAACAGCCACCAATCCATCTCCTAAATGGCAGAGGACTTCCAGGCACTTTTTACGCCTTCATCCCACGTCCCTCTTATACTCCATCAGCCAGTCACTCGAAATACCTCTTTCTTTCTCTCTCTCTCTCTGACAGGATGTAGGGCAGCCTTTCTCAATCTTTTGACCCTGGAGGAACCCTTGAAATATTTTTCAGGCCTCGGGGAACCCCTGCACATTCAGGTTCAAATATAGGCCCGAAGTTACAAATTTATTATATTTGTTTCATGTGTAGGCCTGTATACGTGCATTAACAGTTTCTTAAATTAAAAATTAGTTTATTATTTTACATGTTGACATGATTACTTTCTCACCCAAAGCGTGACTTTTCCTTTGCTGTGTAATAAGTTCTGCTACTAAATGACTTGCTTCTTGGGCTTTTTTACTGACTGTCATTTTATTAACAAAAGCTTTACTCTGTTTGTTCTGTGATTCCAATAGCTGTTTAAAATAATCAGAACGTTTACTTGTCATATGGCTGTGATTTCTAGTTAAGTGTCTTTTTAATTTTGCTGGAGCCACTGCTGCATTTGCATGTTGTTTGCCACAGATGAGGCACAATAGACTAGGACAATTTGGATCATCAGTCCATGTAAAACCCGTTGATAAATAGCTTTCATTGTAAAGACGGACTTTTTTTTTTGAGTCCATTGATGTACCAGTGCAGAGAAATGCCTGAGAAGATTTAAATCCTTGAAATAATTTTTTAAATAAATCATGATCTCTCAGGGAACCCCTAGTGACCTCTCAGGGAAGCAAAAGCACAGTCACGCTTTTAAGATTCTGTTGACAGCAATACACATTTTATACAAACTGGGGTATTTTCTTCTTCATTTTTGGTAAAGTAATGGCCAGCCTAGGACTCATCTTTGACTTTACTTTTCTTTTCTCTTGTGGGTTTAGACTTGGGGTGGACATCCTTCAAACAGAGTGCCTTCAAAGAGAGGAGAACAAGTTCCCCACTCAAATGCTTGACCCCTAACTTCTAGGACAAGCAACAGAAAGGATAAGAACAAATCCAGGGAAGAATAGAGAAGGAAGTCACGAGGCAGGATTTTTCAGAAAGAAGCTCCTCCCTTCCTGCAACAGGTTCATGTGGCTACTTACAATTCAGTAAAAAAGAATAAAATAAAAATCAGATGCTCTCCCATCTAAATTCTGCTAAGGTCTTACACTAATTAAATGAGGAAGAAGTCCTGGAGCAGTAGCAGTGTGTATCTATGAATTCAATACCAGTTTATCTTGCTTTTCACCCTGAAATGCACTCAAAGTTATTTACACACACACACGCACACACACACGCACACACGCACACACATGCTTTGCATCCATTTAAAACATCAGTCAGAAGTATGAGACCCCCGTTAGAAGGTCAGTGAAATTCAAAGCAAGAAAAGTTTTTTAAAAAGCCAAGTCTTCACCTTACACCTGAAAACTGGGAATGTTGGAGCCCGGGTAGCAATGGATTCCACAAAATTGGAGTGACCACTGGAAAGGCCTGATTCCTTGTAGATACTAGCTGGGTTTCAGAGCAGAGGCGGACTCAGACAGAAGCCTTTCTGGCAGTCCTTACAGACTTGACAGAAAAAAAATTCCCCAGCTCAGGATTAGCTTGAATTTGAGATGTTTTGCACGCAAAACATGTCCTACTGTACCACTAAGCAACAGGCTTTCCTCAAGTATTCCTCCTCATTGTTCCTATTAGGAGGGAACACTTGTACATTCTTAAATTGTGCCTTTCATATGCAAAGAAGTCCTTCCATTCTGAAGAACATATCTCAGATTTTGTTTCTTGAACTTCCATCACACCACCCCCTCTCCATTCTTCCAGGCAGTTCCCCATTTCTGTGGAGGAGATTTTCATTGGTCAGAAGGACCTCTGAAGGGAAAAAAGGAACATGAAAGTTTCATTGAGTCTCTGAATCCTCTCTTTAATAGCAGCAATGATTTCCTAAAATACAAAATAAGATTTATTAGGAAGCTTGACTCCTTCCCAACACTTCCCACTGAATCCCAACCCTTGAAGCAAACTTTCTGTTTATCCAACTTGCTTAGCTTTGCTTTCAGCTGGTTTACCCTCATTCAGCCTGTTATCAAACCCAGAGAGCATCAACAATGTTAACAATTTACTCTAAATTATATGATATTGTGTTACTGTAACACTGGTGGCATCTCAGTGCAGAGTTTTCAATGTCACCTCCCAAGTGGCAGCTAGGAATACAGAGTTCTTTTACCTGTCACTTTTCTACTTGAGAACATCTTTACTCTTTCTATCTTAAATTTAAAAAGGCTTAGTCTCACTCTGTGTTTGAAGTTCCTTCCCTGGAACAAAAGAGGTTCTCTGCTAGGCATTTCAATCACTGTATGCTTAAAAGGCTTCCTTGTTTGCTAAAATATAACATGAAAATAAAATGATAGTCTTCCTAACTCAAGTCCTGTGAATTCAGCATGTTCTACCCTGATACTATTTTTATTGATTATGTGCCATCGAGTCAGTGTCGACTGTTAGCAACCACATCGATAGATTTTCTCCATGACAATCTGTCCCTCCCAATGGTGCACTCATGGCCACTGTAACTGGGTCCATCCATCTTATTGCTGGCTGTCCTCTTCTCTTTCCTTCCACCTTTCCCACCATTAGAGCCTTTTCCAGAGAGCTGGGTCTTCACATCACGTGTCTGAAGTAGAATAATTTGAGCCTGGTCATTTGTGGCTTGAGTGAGAATTCTGGATTGATTTGTTTGATGATCCATGTGTTTGTTTTCTTGGCTGCTGATACTATTACACAAGACATATTTGTAGAGGTGTTCCTGCTCCCTGAACTAAATATGATTATGTGGCTAGCTTGCATAAATTAACTAGCTTGCATAAGTTACCATTTCTACATGAATGAAAATGTATTTATATTACTGTGCTATATATGAGAACAATGAACAAAAGTCCATTCTATGGGGT
The DNA here is from genome assembly GCA_030867105.1 of Liasis olivaceus. Taxonomy (NCBI): domain Eukaryota; kingdom Metazoa; phylum Chordata; class Lepidosauria; order Squamata; family Pythonidae; genus Liasis; species Liasis olivaceus. Next base: position 21,755,970 of record CM061348.1, on the reverse strand, counting down.
GTAGACATCTTATGCAAATAACAGGGAATTAAGGAGAAGATTCCCAAAGCTAAAATATGCTTTGTTTGCACCAAATTATCTTTTACATATGGAAGAAGAAAAAGGATTCTATCTATAGGGTGGTCCTTCTGACATAGCTTGCTTTAGTATGCTTGTTTTTCTATTTTGCAAACAGATAGCATGAGGACCCCTAGCTGGATTAGGATCTTAATATGAGGGGTAAAGAGTTCTAACCCAAGACTGAAATCCAAACTAGAATTCCTCCCATTCTGTCATTCATATTTACCATTCCCAACAGGAAAAGTGCATTTGCACTAGCAATTTCAGTTGGCTTTTGGCAGTTCCAGTGGAAACAAGGATGGGAGCAAAAGATCAAAGCTTTCTTTCATTTTTCAGTGGCAAGTATAGGAAATCAGGACAATGGTAGAGACAAAATGGTAATGCTCCCTTACTCCATTACATGGTCCTAACCCATCCCACCTCTTGTGCTAGCTACATAGGAAAGAAAATGTGAGGGTGCAAGAGCAAACTGCCTCAAATGGCATCCCGTGTTTTTGTATTTCATAGAGTTACTGCCTTTGATCTTATTTCTTCCACAGTTCCTGAGTTTGAAAGGCAGAATAGTCCAGCTGTGAACAGGGCAAGGCAACTTGGCATCCTCCTGAAGGTTGGGGCTTTCGTTGCTATCAGCCTTGGCCGACATGGTCAAAGACAAGAGGGTTGGGAGTTGTGGTCCAAAAGTTCTGAAAGACACCAAATTGCCTACTCCTACATGTATTTATTTCTTTATTTATTTTTCAAATTTATATATGCCGCCCATCTCACTATACAAGTGACTTTAGATTAAGCACATCTTCTACATTTTTCCAAGTGGTCAGGAGAGGATATTATCCTTGGGAAGGTAAACTTATACCTGGATTGTTTTACTTCAAACGTCAACCGGAGGCTCCCAAGACTGAATGTTCTTTCAGTATAAAAACAGATGGGGGAAAAGCACACTGCTATTTCAGACGGGAGAAATGTTCTATACTGACCTTGCTCCTAGCATGCTACAATTTTCTAGGTTGATACTTATTTGCACGTTATGGTAGTTGTGGGCAAAACTCAGCAGCTTACTAGAAGAACATTTCACTTTTTTCCAATGGGATGGGCTAATCTGGCAGCTTTCCAGAAATGATAATTCCAGAACAGAAAGGTGGTTTATACATTGTTCCAGAATGATGGGAGTTCTGCACACACATATAAAAAATAGCTGGAAGCACCACACATCCACTGAGGCCCTAAAATAAGTTCAAACAGTATATCATAATACATAATCATTTTTAGGAAGTGTCAAAAACCCACAAGAATGCCAAATCTTCATACAATGCATTTTATTCAAGTTTTACCAGGCCAATAGGCATATCATTTGTACTCAGCTGGTCTTCTGCAAAATGAACAATATGAGAGAAGAAAATGGCAAAGGGGATATTTTGCCTTGTAGCTATTGGAAACAGAAGACTATGATAATACCCATATTAGCGAGGCAGTGTGGCTGATGCTGATACGAAATCACAATTAAAAACTCATCAGCTTGTTTATTTTGTTACGTTCAGCAAGAAGCTAAGTTTACATAAATATTCCCACTCTACACTTTCTGGAATTCTTTCTTTCCAGCATGGAAATCATGCTGAGTTTTTCCTCTAAAAGTTAGAAGATTAGTAATGCAGGCAGTGTTACAACCACAAGCACTCTTCACTCGAAGATGTAACATGATATCTACTGGAACCAACTGTGCTGAGGTCAAGGAACGAAGGTAATCTAATAGTTGAGTATTTCTTTAAAAGAATAAGCCAATGATATCTTGTCTACCATGTGCATGTGAACAAGGAACAGGAAGAACAAACAGGAGAAGTCATAGCATGTTGACAAAAGGATAAGGAGAACCTTTATGCATCATTGTGGGGAAAGCCAAGACAATGGCTGAATTCACTCATCCTGCTCAGCCCAAACCACTGTAATTTAGTGTGTTCCATGAATCAGGTCATGCTGAAGCAAACCATGGCTTACTGAGTAAACCATAATTGGCTAGAATCCTATAACATGCTGAGTCATTAGCTATGATTTAAAAGTTACAGTGGCTAGATTCACATAGCATATCCTTCCTGCAACACTGTGGTTTTCACTTCCGATCCCCTCAAAGCAGTTTGAAGCTGACTAGCAATCATCTTCATTAATGTTAGCCTCAAAGTAGGAGAGAACAGCATTTAATTAGTGGCCTGTTTCCGTCCTTCACTTTGTTTTTGTTCATGTTTGGTTCCTTCCTCTGGTGATTTCCCCCAAAAGCTGAATGGTTGTTGGGCACCATATCTGTGCTGCAAAAATCCAGATGACTTGCAGAGGGTCTGTAGAAGCATTCAACATTTGCTGTCATAAAGTGGCCATCATGATTTTTGCAACAATATACTTCAACCCCAAGAAGTAAATTGGAGTAGTGGTTAAAGGCACCAGGCTAGAAACCAGGATACTATAAGTTCTCATCCTGACTTAGGCACGAAGCCAACTGGGTGACCTTGGGCCAGTCCCTCTCTCTCCACCCTGGGAAGAAGGCAGTGGCAAATCACTTCCAAAAATCTTGCCAAGAAAATTGCAGGGACTTGTCGAGGCAGTCACCAAGAGTCAAGACTGCCTCAAAGGCACACACACACAAAAGCACTATAGCCCTACTGAGTGGCCAAAACAAGAGGAGCTGCAGAACCACCACGGCCGTCTCCCTCAGCCGTATTTAAAAACCTGTAAAATACAGTAGCAGAACTTGTACAGGTAAGGGGGAAAGATGTCTCAAGCCCAGGAGTTGGATGGTAAGGTGAGAAAGCTTCCACTGAGTGGCAAACAGGCCAACCTCTGCAGAGCTTCTATTGGGAAATCACTTTCAGGGCCACCCTGGACACTTACCACAGCCAGAAAATAAATAGGCTTATCTGCCAAACTCTAACGATGGCACAGTCATGAAGCTGGTTTTGGAGCACTGCAGTTTTCCTAAGCCAACACCAAATAAACCTTATGAAACAATCTGGGTGAGCCCAGTCAATAAGGTCTTTAGGGAGAAGGTAGCCTGTGAAGGTAATTTAGAATCTGATAAATTAAACGTCTAATTTTTTTTAAAAAAACATGTTTACTTAGTCCAAAAGATTGCCAAATTGTTCCTCTATTTCTTATACTAAGGTCCTGATGGATATGGAGAAGAGGTCCATTTCCATCAGATGTATTTAGCTTCTTGGGCCAGGAGATTCAGAGAGCTTAAGATGAAAGGGAAGGGTGTGAGGGGGGACAGAAATATATGGGAATAAGACAATATTATAAGATTTGATCATGGCATGGAGGTGACAGAGTATGGTGTGCATTGGCCTCTCTGACTGAGTATTGAGTTGGAATGCTACTATTAAATAAGTACTGGGTTCACATATCACATTAAATCATGGTTTGTTGAATAAATCGCAGTAGCTTGACTTAATTGACATTAGGTTCAGGCAATAAACCTGTGGCTTACGAGTCACACATGCACCCCATTTGTGGGCCCCAGCATGGATGGGGCTGAACTTTCCTGACCTTTGCTAGAGTTTGGGGCAAATTGAGGGTGGATTGAAAGGGCAGAAAGGATGCCTTAAGAGCTGCCAAGACAGCGAAACTCCAGGCAGAGCTGGAAAGATTTCTATCCTCTCTAAGCTGCTGCCAGTTATCAAAAAGCTAAATGGATCAGTGAGCTGGATCGGTGTAATGGAGCTTCCTCGTTCCATGAACAGCAGGAGCCTTGATCAAATGTCAAAGGGCACCTCAGTGTCACCCATTTAAATGCCATTCTCTTTCCTCCAGAGCTCTGGGTGCGGTCAAGATTTTTGAGAGAATTAGTCACCAGAATTATCTGAGGAGGGTGAGGGAGACTCTGACAATGGAAGTGTTATAAAATGGATTTACATAGGGGGATGTGAAGACTCTTCCCTCAAGCATCAATATTAACTGATCAGACAGTAGAGTATCCACAGCATAGCTTCAAAGAAGGCAACATCACCTACCAGTAAAACATACAATTTACCTAGAAGATCCCAGGATCATTCCGTGATAGATCAGTTTCTAAAATCAGGAAGCAGGTGACAGAAAACCTAGTGTGGCTACTACCTGTCCAAGTAGGTACCATTTAGGCTAAGAAGGATACACAGGCCTGGTTCACACAACATTCCAACCTATAATTGAGTTAATTTGCTTTTGGCTAAGCATTATACACGGAAGCCTTCACTCACACCCCCCCACACAGTATCATTTAGTGTCACATGTAAAGAGAATTGTGCAGCTTGTAGTGGCATCTGCAGCAAGCTACAATGACACAACAAGTGATGACACACACGCACTATCATCATCAGACAAATCCCACCATTATATACAGTGGTTGCATCCCCACACTGGATGTCAGTACAGAAGTCATGATGTTTGCATTATGGCTTGCTTGCTTGCTTGCTTGCTTGCTTGCTTATTTATTTATGCATGCATGCATGCATGCATGCATGCATGCATGCAATTTCTATACCTGCCCATCTCGATCCAAGTGACTCTGGGCGGCGAACAATTTCAATAATTAAAACCATTTATTGTTAAAAACCATATTATGCCATTTTGTCCCCTTGCCCCCCCATAAATGCCCAGGGTACTTTGTTCAATAAGCCACGTTTTATTCAATACCTGGCTTGGTGTTACGTATGAGTACAGATCTGGTTTGACCAGACAGAAGGCAAAACTCCACGCATTCGTTGCAGCCTATGAAGGTAGCATTGTGGTATTTAGGCTGTAGTACAGAGATTCTGTTTGTGTGATTGGGAACTATGTACAGATAGTCCCCTACTTATGGACGGGTTATGTTCCAAGAGGCTGTTCGTAAGTCTGTTTTGTTCGTAAGTCCAACAAGCAAAAAAAAAAAAGAGGTGGAGGTAGGAGTCAGGGCCGGTGGGGCGTGGCGTGCTCCATTGCCAGGCAAGGCAGGAGATCTCTTCCCCCTCTCCCCTGTCCTCTGCCACCGCCCCCTCTCCTGCCTCACCTGGCCACAGAGCGCACCACGTAAACTAACCCTTTCTGGGAACTCCAACTTCAGTGCAAACCTCAATGCAAACAGAATGCTGGAGAAGGTGGGAAAGGGTTAGTTTGTGGTGCGCTGCAAACTAACCCTTTCCCGCCTTCTCCTGACTTCCGGTTCTGACTTCCGAGTCCATCCTGTTTGCATCAGTGAAAGTTCGCAACATGAAAGTTTGCAAGTAGGGGACTGTATTCCTCTTGAAAACTAGCATATAAAAACCTCTCCTCAAAGTGCTGAAGGCTCAGTGAGGCTGCTTTGAAAGCTTTTCCCAGGTGCCTCCACATCTGTGTTCATGCACAACAGGTTCACTTTGCAGACTGTCCCAGTGGAAGTGTCTGTGCACGCACACACACATGGGCAAACAGCCACAGAAGACAGCCTTCAGGAGGACATGGCTGCTTCGAGGCAGAATGCTTCATTTACATCAGTACAATGTCCACCTCTGGAATGCTTTGCACAGGCTAATAAGGACAGCATCCTATCGTCAGGGTATTTCTATAGGGTTTGAATCTATTTCTGCCATGAAGCAATTACATCTGCATTAGCGGTACTTAGACTGTGAGCAGGCTGACAGCCCAATCAAAGCAAAAGCCCCAGCACAGATGATTGACAGCGGTCATTTTGTTGAAAGGTGACTCTGAGCTAGCCAGCTTCAGGATAATAATAACAACAGCAGCAACAACAACAATAAGTGGAGGAAAGGACGATGTAGCGAAGTTCCAGGCCTCACTCTCAAAGCAGCCATTCGACAAGGATCTTGAGTCAGACACCAATCTTGCTTTTATTTGTTGCAATAAATAAATTCAGAAGAAGAGAAAAACCAGGGGGTGCTACCAAGTAGATATATAGATATTTAGATATATAGTGATGCTGGTCCATCACTGAAACTGAAATGAATGGACATTGTTGTTCAGTCGTTAAGTCGTGTCCGACTCTTCGTGACCCCATGAACCATATTGTGCCAGGCCTTCCTGTCCTTCACTGCCTCCCTGAGTTTGCTCAGTTTCATGCTCATTGCTTCAGTGATGCTATCTAGCCATCTCATCCTCTGCCATCCCCTTCTCCTTTTGCCTTCCATCTTTCCCAGCATCAGGGTCTTTTCCAAACAGAATTTATTCTAAGGGCATATGACTAGCACTGCATCTTCAAAGAATAAACAACATCTTGAATTGAACCTGGAACTGGGAACTAGTGGTGTTGAACAAATGTCTGTCCCAATACAAATGTCTGCCCGATCTGTGCTGCTCTGTATTGATTAAATGAATCTATCACACAGGGCAAAAGCAGGGATGTGTAATATCTGCTGCAAAAAATAATATGCTTTTCATTTCCTTTTTGTACTTTTAATAGGAAATATACATGACAACCACACACACACTGATCCTGGGAGTTTATTTTATTACATGGTATGTAATATCCTGATTTGAAGTTAGTTAATTAACTGGTTCCCGAGAGACACATAACTGACTGTCATTCAGTGCGTTATTTTCAGCAAAATGGCTCAGTGGTGTCATGCCACCTTATGTCACGCTGTACCCCTCTGCAAAGGAAATCTGAAATGTCAGTTTTCTGAGAAAAACAAGGTTACAAGATCGTGATGATAGAGGGGAATAATAAAATGGCTGGATGTCTTCCCACACGGCCTGCACTTCTGATTAGCTTGTATTTTATTAATTTCATAATAGTTCAGCCCTCACAATCTAGATCTGAGTAATTTCTAAAATGCCACCCTTTAATAGAATCAGCCCCAAAGTAGTTTATGGAATAAAAAAACAGAAAATGTTTCTTAACAAAAGGGTAATCATATATTTAAAAAAAAACAAAAAACAAAAGGTTTAGAACAATAAAATCACCTCTGTTCAATAATAAAAGCTTGGAGAAATGAAGAATTAAGGGTAAAGGAAGGTAAGGAGAGAGGTAACAGTTATACATAAAGCCATGTATGGTGTGAAAAATAGGAACCAAGAGGTTTTTTCCCCCTGTTATAAATTATTGAGACCCTCTGTTGAAAATAATGCAGGGATGATCATATTCGACCTTCTTTATATAACTAAGGCATTTGTTGCCATCATATCTGATTCCCTCTATCTATTCATATATCCATCCATCCCATTTATGTGACTGCCCATCTACCCAAGAAATTCTGGGCAGCAAGCAAAACAAAAACAAGGGATCCCTTTAAACAAACAGACAGAAACTCAAATAAAAAAAATATATTGAGGCCATCATGTCTAGCCTCTGGCCAGCACAGTAATCTAAGTCAAAGCCTTCCCAAAACATGTACTATATAGAACGTATTTTGCCATTGTCAACAATGCCAGGCAAGGTATCTGTCTATCTATCATCTGTCTATCTGTCTGTCTGTCTGTCTGTCTGTCTGTCTGTCTATCTATCTATCTATCTATCTATCTATCTATCTATCTATCATTCATCTATCTATATCTATCATCTATCTATATCTTTCATCTATCTATCTATCTATCTATCTATCAACAATCAAGGATTAGCTTTGCATTCATATGCATATCTGTAACTCTGAAATGCAGTCCTAAATTGCACTTTCTTAGAACTCAATTTCACTGAGTTCACTAAGATTTAAGTTTGTATTAATATTTTACCTTTTTATCCTGCCTGAGAGGTATATATAGGGACCTCTCTCAATTTAGCCTTACAGCAACTCTATGATCTAGGTTAGGTCTAAACATAATTGCCTCCAAGTCACCAGTGACTCCATAGCTCCTGGGGATTTGAACCGGGGTCTCCCATTCTCATCTACACAATTATCACTGCATCATTTCCCCATGAAAATGCTTGAGTTAAAGTTGCCAGCATGCATATCCAAAATGGCTCAGACACTCTCTTCCTACCATGGCCTAAATTTGCTGTCTGCTATCCATTATAACAGCATCTTCCAGACCTACAGGTTAGAGAGGCTACCCTGGCTTTTCCCTTTCTGTCCCTCCCTCTGTATCAGAAATTTGGATTTTCAAGTCTTCAGTACGGGGGACATCAAGCATTTATGGTACAAGAAGAAGAAGAAGCCACAATTAAGTTAAGCTTCTTCAGATCAAGAGCAAAGTTTCTATGTTTTTGGAAAGAAGCTTCTTGGAGAAAAGAATTAGGTTTTTAGAACGCAGCATGTTTAATTACACCCAATATGTGACCTGAAATGATAAATGTGGCTTATGTGCCATCTTCAATATAGAGGTCGGCCATTTGCTGAGATATTTACTAAAGATACAACATTGCCAAAAACATTACATAAAATACCTTTGAGCCATCATATTCTAAGGCTAGGCTAGGCACTACACACTTGTGCTTTGTCATATCACTTGATGTCTGTTTTTAAATCACAAAAATTCGTGTTTGGCAACTGTCCACTTATAAGCCAAAACAGGCTCAGAATGGCTCAGATATAAGTACAAACATCTTATATAATAATGTCCATGAATGTTTCCTGGCAGATGGAGATTTTCTCCAAGTTTTTTAAGAGCAGCATTTCTTCTTAATGGTTATAGGAACACCACTGCAAAAAACAGATGAATAGGATGAAATCCATCAGGATGTTTTTCCATGGGATTTAACAGAAGCATGGGAAGCCAAGGAAACTGCAGATGGTTGAAGAAATGACTATCAAGAACTGGACATTCTCACCCATACCTCTTGCTATCTCATAACTAAATAAATACAAGAACAATACAATGATTCCACGCAAGAGATTTTCTCCAGAGTTCTCCTGGCAAAATTTTCTTAAGCAAATTCTCTTTTATCAAACTGAATAACAACAGATAGGGGAAAAAAGAAACAGGAGAATTTAATTGCCTGGCACTCGCTGCTCTACCAACCTTCATAAAGCTAATAAGCCGTTAAGTGTTATAAAGGTGAGATGTTGGCATCTGGACAAATCAATATCCAGATATTGCTTAAAGTGCAACTCTTTTATGCCCTTAATTTTAGGATTCCACTTCGGTACAGGGCACCCTGACTAGAGTAAAACTGCATCAAATAGGTTTATAATTGAAAAGCACCCTCTGCCATCCACCCACTGGCCATATGCCTTCCCATCTTCACCTCCCCACCACACAAATGCTCAGCCTCACTGTGGATGTTGGCTGAGAATTCAAGAATTACAGGTACCAGTTCATCTGGGGAATGCCAAGTTGGAAAAGGCTGGGCAAAATACGTGGAGGAAAGAAGCCTCTTCCCTCTTCTCAGGGAAATGAACTGAGCCTTGTCCATAGTTGCCCAACAGATTAGGCCAGCATTCCTTATGAATTATTACAGGATAAGGCCAGCCCAGTGCACATGACATTGATTTCCAGGATCCTTCTGATTTAGAATGAAACTTCCTTGGAACATACCATGCCTGAGAAGTCCACAGGGAGTTAAAATGTTGCAAAAGTTGATAGTACCATTTTGGAGATGAGATGTACGCAAATGTCATCATCTCAGAGTATCACATGCAGGAATTCCACTTTTGGAAGTACAATTGTGGGAGGAGAAGTCTTCTTTTTAACCATAAGACACATTGTCCAAAGGAACAGCTCCAGATAACCATCACCTAGCAACCAGCCGTACTGACATGCAGTAACCTTCAGGGAACCATGGAGAAAGACAAAGCTTTTTTGTGCAGAAATCTGTAAGAGGACAGGTTGGGACTGTTTCTTAATTTCAATGCCAAACTAAGGCCTAAACTAAATAACTTTTGGAAAATTGGATCTTGATGTGAAACTCATCCCATTAATTGGTGCCCATAATTAATGAGGCCTAGAGTATCTCATTTCCTCTAAAATAGTTATCTTGTGCAAACCAGTGGAATTAATCTGATATATACAAGCCAGTTCATACACTTCTCATGATACCTGGATTGGCAAGAATAGCCCCAGATACTTGATTGAATGAGGCATAAAAAATTTTTAGTTATACAGGGGGTGGCCATTTGCAGTTGTCTCCTTTTCAAGGTAACATGCAGCCTGTTCAGCAACAGTCAGCCAGAAGACTCTTCTTCAGGTTGCTATGACATGTTTTCAAGATATTTGGCAGATCAAATCACATTTGCTTCAAGTTAGACATTATTTGCACAGGGTTGATAAGATGACTAGGACAACAACATAAAAAGTCAGCTGTGGAGTCTCCAAAAGGATTCTCCGTAGCAATAGCAAAACCTATGAGGTGGATCCACACTCCACGTGGCTTCTTCGGGCAGCCATTATGTGAGTGTGTGATTGGACTCAAGAGGTAGTTAATGCTTCTTTTCAAGAGGATGTGATACCAACCATTTTGAAGGAAGCAATGATGCACCTTCTGCTGAAAAGGCCCTCTCTTGATCCAACCACCTTAGACAACTTGCTGCTGACTTACAATCTCTTCTTTGAGCAGGGTGTAGGGGTAGAATTCAGGAGAAGATAGTGGAGCACAGAGTGCTAGTTAAATTAGATTATCTGGATTCCTTTCAGACCTGGAAAAGGGACTGAAACAACATTGGTCACTGGTGGATTACTTTCATGGCCCCTAGATAGAACAAGGCCTATTAAGTTCTGGTCCTATTAAACCTCTCAGCAATATTTGATACCACCAATCATTAGGGCAGTAGTAAAAGCATCACTGAGTGAAAGAGTGCTGCCATCCTCCTTGAAAGAAGCAATTATGTGATTCTTCCATCTGTTGACCCAGATATGCTGGACAATTATAGACCAGCCTCCATCCTTCCATTTTGAATTTGGTTAGACTTCTGCTATAAATACTTTCAATCCATTTTCCATTGCTGCATATTCTCTAATTGTAGTTATTGTATTTTGTGTTGTTTTAATCCACATTACAAAGCAGGAATTATATACTATTCATAGTTGGAGCTGCCTATAACATCTGTAAAATGGAATGAATGAATGAATGAATGAATGCATGAATGAATGAATGAATGAATATTCTGGACCTCCTACAAGGGTTGGGATTGGGAGTCACTCTTATGATAGTTCCACTCTTTCTTGACTGAGCAGTTCCAATCAATAATTAAGGTGGAGAAGGAGTCAAACCTCTGGCTTCTTCAATGTGAGTGCCATAGGACTCAGATCTTTCCCCCATTGTGTGATTTAATGCTCAGACTTATGAGTGCTCATTGCTTTGATAATTGTTAGTCTCATTATCAGTTTGAGAATTCACTGTCACCTTCATGCTATTTAGCATCTGCAGTACATGAAATTGCTGGGTGATATTATATATTGGTTGAGATGAAGTATTATCAGTATGCTGATGATACCCAATTGTACATTGTCACTCTGAGCCAAGCTGCTGTTGCAGTAGAGGTCTTTACCTGGTGTCTGGAGACTATGAGGCTAAGACTGGGTACAGTTCTTACATAAACATTTTGGCTTAATCCTGGTTCCTCAGATGGCTCTGAATAGGATCATACAACCCCTGAAGGAGGAGGTCTGTAACTTGGGGGTCCCCCCAGATTCATGGCTCCTACTTCATCAATAGGTGGAAGCCACGGGTAGGCTGGTGTAGCAGTTGTAGCCCTTATTGAAACAGCAAGACCTGGTAACAGTAACTCATGTCCTTATCACCTCAAGGATAGACTACTGCAACAGACTTTTCTTGGGGTCACCTTTGAAGACCACCTAGAAACTAGAGTTGGTGCAAAATGCAGCTGCTGGTGAATGAGAGATGCTTTAGCAGAATCATACCTGTCTTTCGGATGCTGCATTGGTTACACAGCATGAGGCTGAAGCTCATATTGCAGCAAAACAAAAATGCTCTTCAAGCTGTAAAACACTTTAGAAAAGCATTAAAAACTGAAAAAAATGATAAACAAATTGAATTTATGGCCCTTTCTCTCTCCCACTCTTTTCCCTAGAAAGAATACTGTCCTCAGTCAAAGTGTCACCAGAAAAATAGAAAACATGTTACCAGCCACGCAGGTGAGTCTCTGAGGTAATACAAATCCTGATGAGGAAGACTGTATTCAGACTGAAATTCCTTTATAGTTTTGGATTCCGGCAACATAGAAATATGAGATATAAATAAATATTTTTCCCCAGATGTCTCCCAAACTGTTGAAGAATCGTATTCTCTTCCCCTTCCCCCTGAGCTTTAACCAACCTTAATTAGTTGCAGAACCCTTAATTGAGGTCTCCATTTTTGTGGTGAAAACACTACCAATTTAGACATTTTACTAAGCCTGGTATATGATAAGATCAGCTCTGCTCTTGGTCCCACAGCTGGGTCTGATTCAGAGAATGGTGACTATGACTAGGACCTTCTCAGGTGTGGTGCCTGATTGTGGAATTCTCCCTGCAGGGAAACACAGCTGGACCTCACACCGTTTAGTCCCAAGTGACATTAGATGTGTTTATTCATCCAGAGACAGACAATCACCAACATTCCAGGAGTTTTAAGGACTGCTTCTTAAAGAACTGTTCTTTTAAACTTCTGTACAACTAAACACTGCATTTCTATTGTTTTGTTTTATCATACACTCAGGGCTTCTCGGGGAGGAAGGGCGATGATGATAATGATGATGATGATGATGATGATGATGATGATGATGATGATAGAATGTGCTTGTTCCTACCCATTTGGTCTGCCAAGTTTAAGGAGTCTAGCATGTTATCTGAATGCAAGAGACACAGCGCTTCTGGCCCCAGCTAACTAGAGAATGTAGCCATGATTTATGGTAGGTTTGTTTATGGGTACTTAAGCCAGAAAGTACCATGTGTTCTGCATTCTGATGTTCTATTTGTTTATTTCTTTGTTTGATGCAATTTAGAGGCTACCCATCTCCACGTGACTCTAGATGGCTTACATTCAAAAAGTTAGAAACTTTTTAAATGTTATATTTTAAATTTACATTTTAAAAAGAAGCAGATCATAAGCGTCCAGAAGGCAAACTCTATATAACAACAAAACCTCCTACAGGGATTCAACCATCCCTCTGCCCCACGGCTGGGAGAACAGCCAAGATTTCAGTGACTTTCTGGACATCATCAAGGTGGGAACTGTACAGATCTCCGGGGGAATGCTGTCCTTGAGGCAGGCACTCTTTATGGTACATTAAATGCTAAACTAACTACCGACAACTGTTGGTAGCCACCCCACCCATTGGGAGAGAAGAGCAGAGGCCACAAGTGTGCTTGTTCTAAATTAGCCAATACCGTGAACATCTCTACATGTTTAGAAAGCCAATCTCTTAATAGCAAACTAATAATATCCAGATCACCTCTGAATATGCCCACTTGGCCCCAGTCCAACTAAATGCCTTCATTTCTCCCAGATTAATTTCTGTACTGACTGACTTCCTGAACTGACTGAAAAAGAAGACAGTTCCCTATGTTATTAATTATGGCCCTGTCTCCCCTTGCCCCTAACCACGGCACAATTATACCCTGGCAACATTTATTTTACCTTTTCCCCCCAGATGTTACCTTCATTTTATCCTCAGTCCATGACACATGTTAAGTTTGGAGACAGCTTGTCCTTAGGAGGGTTAACATTCTGTATTTCCCCTTTATTCTAACATTGTTCAAGAGCAGTCTCAAGGTATGTATAAAAGTTTTTATAGCCATAAAATAAGAATTCTCAAAATATGTTTCTGATATTATTCCCCATCTACCAACAATCTGGGATATATTTAGCAAAACTGTGTTTCCCCCCATTTTGGGAGAGAATTTCTCTTCAGCCCTATGTCTGTGTTTGCCATTTCACACAGTGTATTAATACTAAGTATCCTTATATTCTCTAGCTTTGACAGACTCCAGATTATCAATAAATGGTGCTAGGGATCCACAGAGAAAGATTGAATCCCAAGGTGGGAGATATCTAGAACTCAGGTGTCTCCATGTTAATCAACCACTAGGGAACACATTACTGAGACTACTCTGTGATAGTGATGGGGGTGAAGCCAATATTTTTCTTCTCCAGTGAGTTTCACTCAACAAAGCCTTTTGAGGTGGTCCAGCATGACCATTTAGAACAGGGTTTCTCAACTCAGTCAACTCTAAGATGTGTGAAACTCCCAAAATTCTGGGCATTGAAGTCCACACATCTTAGAGTTGCCAAGGCTGAGAAACACTGATTAAGAACCCTTGGAGCTTGCTGTGATATATTTGACTAAACATATCACTTTCAGGATAAAATTGATCATATTAATCATGACTAAGATTCTATAGGGTTGGTACTGCTAGTTAGATTTGCTTTGGTTAACTTTCAGCTTTTAAGGCCTCAGATTATGCTTGGTAGAATTCAGCCAACTACCTGTTTGCTCAATCTGGATAGAGGAGCTTATAAATTGCTCCTGAAAATGATCTTCTTTTCATTAAAGGCAATCATAATGTGGCCAGTCTGGAAAATAACATAATGGAACAGAGAAGATCTGAATATGTATAAGCTTCTGCTCAACATTTCCTTCCTGGGCAAAATGCTCAAAGAAGTGATGGCTAATTAGAACCAGATACTCTTGGATGAAATTGATTTTCTACAGCTATTTCAATCAGCGTTTAGGATGGATGTTGGTACTGAGATAGCCTTTGCCATCCCATGAGATGATATTCAATGGGAAAGAGACAGGAGGAGTACAGTCCTATAGATTCCTGTGAGACCCTTATGGCTTTCATTAACACCAATCACAATAGTCTTTTGAGCTGAGCTATCACAGATTCGTAGTGATTCCTCTTATACCTGGGCAGCTGCCTCCAGAAGGTGGCTATGAGGAACTCTGCTCAACCTCATGGCATGTACACAATAGGGTTCCACAAAGACCAATTTTCTCCCTGTTACTTAATAACTACATGAAGCTGCTGTATAAAATCATTCAGAGCTTTAGAGCACAATGACATTGGTGTGCTGATGACTCAGCTCTGTGTCTCATTTTCATCAGATCCAGATGAGCTAGTAGAAGTTCTGAATCAATACCGGGATGCAGTATTATGGAGAAAACAGAGGGGCTGCTCATGAATGGTCCAGATTCAACCAGTTCTGTAAGGAATTGCAATCCTCCTAAAATATAATGTTTGGGGGCCTTTTCCCCCCTGCTGAGTTGAAGTACTCTTCACCCATCTTTGGGCTGGCAAAAAACTATACTGGCATGAAATGTGATGCTCCCAATCTTTATCCCAATGTTACTGTATCTGTTTTGACTCACTGGCAAATGAGGGCATCCTGATTATGCACCTGCAGGCATGCTAAGCAAGGCAACAGGTAAATTCTTCTGAATTTGCTTCATTTCACTCTCCCCACATATCACCAGGTGACTGTGGTCCACCAGTCACAACAGTCGTTCAGGAATACGAAGGGGTCTGATGACTGTGAGCTTCTGAACCCTTTCACTTGACAAATAAAGACAAAGCACTAAGAAGTGAGAGATTTCTTCAGGAATAGGTGGCGATTTTACATACTTTGCAACTGCTCCTGGATGCTCTTGGCTTAAGGGGAAAAACCCTACTTTACCAGTGTTACTTAAAAGTGGCATGACTTAAGGTTACTCACTCATAGACGGGGGTTGAGATAAAGGCAACATCATGGGGATACAGCAAAAAAACAGTTGTTGCCCAGACATGTTGCATCATGTTCAGGTACAAGTGGGGAGAGGCCCTATAGTTTGGGGGTGCTTCTAGATCTCTGTCTTTACAAGCACGAGGATCCTTTGTGGCATGAAGCAGCTTTTACCATCTCAAATTGATGCACACAGACGTCTTACAGAAATCCATGTCTTGGTACAATTTCTTAGACTGTACATGACTCTGCCCTTGAAAATGGTTCAGAAACTTCAGTTAGTACATGAAGTATTTACAGCAGCAAGGGTATCGACTAAAATGGGATGTTATTTTACTCCCATCTTATATAGACTTCACTGGCTCCCACTTCATTTCCAGTCCCCACTCAAGGGGCTGACCCTGATATAAAAAGCCCTTGATGGCTTGGAAACCACAATATCTGAAGAAGTGTTTCTTCCTGTACACTGCAAACTTGATTTAATGGACTCATTAGACAAGGAAGGATCCATTATCCCTGATTGCCTGTTAAATCAGAATGCACATTGCTCATTGCAATGGCCCAATTGCATATGCAAATGATACATATTAACCCAAATAGCATCATTACACAAATGGCATAAATGCACTGAAATTTCATCCTCTGCTTCTAAAACCTATTGCACTGAGATCCATTCAGTCTAAGTTTCGCTGTATTTCCGACTCATACCCTGTGACCGTTTGTGGAGGTTAACACCATCCAATAGGTCTATGAGTCATACCAGTGAGCCTGGGGCAACGGGGCTCTGTTAACCCTAGGAGAGGGAGTAGCGATCAAGCAACGAAATCTCCTCCGTGACTGCATTCACACATTTGGCTTACCGTGTTGACTGAATCCTGCCTGTGCTATGTGAACCCAGCCAACCGCAGTTTATCCAATAAGTAATTAGTAAGAAAATCATAGAGTGGTGGGACTCAAAGGATTAGAGCTTTCTGATTTAAGGCCTTCGGCTGTTCTAAGTACGTTCGCAAGTAGTGCTAAACGGCGCTGCAACCTGAGCGCTGCTGATGACGCCTGTTTTGATTTGGCGCCTGCTGTTTGCCGCGTAGGAGTTGCGCTGCAAATGTTCCTGCCCGCCTGTCTAAATTCCCGTTTCACCAACTCCTCAGCTCATCGGAAGCTGGTTTCTATAAGTCTCTTTCTCTTCGCTGTGCTCCCTAATTGCTAACATGGGGCGGGGGGGGGGGGAGATAGACCTCCCTGAAACACAGAGCAACGTTCTTAATACAGAAGCTGAAGTTGCACATAATGCCTTGATCACGAAGTTCCCAGCATGAGCGAGCAAGGCTAGCACAAAGGCGTCTGAAGGGCCCCCTTCCCCAAAGTGTGGGCTGCAGCTTTTTCACAGTAAGTCACGCCACGTTACAGGACCCGAGGAAAAGGTTTTGTGGGAGCGGAGCGGGCTCGCCGGGAGGGGAGGGGAGGGGAGGGGAGGGCGGCCGCGGCTCTACAGTACAACCACTCACGCCCTCACGTGACTGCTCACTCTCGTTGCCTCTGAGCAGCTCTGGGCAGAAGTGAGAGGGCTTCGCTGCGCACTGCCCCAAAGTCATGCACACTTAGGAACACACCGAAAAGGGAAGGGGACAGCGGGAGGCTTAGCGCGGCGGGAGCAGAGTTAGGCAGCCGCAGAGACCAGCCCGCGAGCGTGATGACCCAGAGGATGGGAGACCAGGTGAGGATCCCACCTGGGGCGACTGGGTTGTACAGAGCAGTGCTAGTCAAATCAGGTAAGGACGCAGCCTGTGGATGTTTTCTGAACAGCAGGAGAAGCCAATGCTGGTTTGCAGGTGGAGCCTTGCCCACCTACACAACGTGCAACCCTTTTCTTTGCAGATTGGTGGACTGCAGGATCTTCTCTGGTGTGTCTGTGTGCATACGTGTGTGTGCTCTTCTCCTTGCACTTCCATTGAACCCTTGAGCTTTGTCCGGCTGAGTTGTCTCATAATCTTCCTTCCTTCCTTCCTTCCTGTTCCTGCTCCCCAGCAACGTCCAAGCCAGAGATGGCCAAATCTGAAAGCTGTAAAATGAGTTGTGCTGAGCTTTGCGAGACATTTTCTCTGGAAGGACCGCCAACAAATTAACCCACATTTTGACATTTGTCTCACATTGTAAACTGTAACTGGGGGAGGAGGCCTCTTTTATGACAAGTCTATGGGTAATGATTACCTAATAATGAAATAATGATGCAGATAATTAAAGATGTATGGTGATATATGATTTCACAGCACTTATCACTGCTTAATCTTAATATTATGATGATTTATGTACAAAATATAATATTTATACACTATTGAACTCCCACAAAGAATTTTTAAATACTTATAGGTGGAGAAAAATCAGCATTGTTTTTCCTTTTCCCCCCAATAATTTTAGAAAGGCAGTTTGTTCCTGGAGTAATGAACTGTAGAGTGCTTAATCCTTCAGCAAGGCATTTTAATTGATTAATGGTTTTAATTGATTCCATTTACTAGAAGGAGGAACAAATATGCAACTTGTCATACTTGGCTGCAATCTTTTGACCACTTTCTAAAATTCAGTTTCATTCGGGGCAGAGGGAGCTTGCCGCTAACTAAATAGAAAACTAAGTTGCACCCCTGCGTGTATTTCCAGGTGGGTCACCATGTGCACAATCAGGCTTGTGGCTTTGTGGCAAGGAGGTTCGTGCAGGGAGCTCCATAGGCAGTGGAGTTGAATGTGAATTGACTCAAGAGATCCAAGGAAGAAGGTTCCTGATACCCGAAGGGAAGTCAACTTCCAGATACCTTGTAGCATTATAAATACAAGCAAATTGTGTTTGGTTAATTATTTGATGATATATTTGCAAACCACCAAAAGATCTTTTGGAGGTTTCATACTTGGAAGATGCAGGAGGATGGGTAACAGGGAAGCGAAAAAGCAGTGTCTAAAGTCATGCTATGCTTGGCTGGCGGGCGGGCAGGCACAGCCATGGTGTTGGAATTGCCACGCAAGCCAAACTCCTGCAAAGATCTGAAGCAAAAATGCCACCGTTAAAGGAACTGCACTAGGTCACAGGTACTTAAAGAGAGAACACTATGGAACAGGTTTGCAAAAGATTGGCTAGATAATACATTGTTGTTGCTGGGAAAGAATTGTGCCTGGTTCTAATCCTGACCTAATGAGAACTCCAACACCTGGGAATTGCAGTCCCAAGCCATCTTGAAGGTGCCAAGCGTGTTGCATTATTTACATTATTAGGGTAGAGCAGATGTTTGCAGGAAGCTGCCTTGCCTGTACAGTGGCTGGGAAAGTCACAACATGAGAGACTACTAAATTCAAATCTGCATGGTTCAGTTCACAAGAATAAGGTACCTGACACAGCAAATCTCCTAGGAATCCAGATTACAGTATATCATTATTGCTGTTAGCAAGAAATGAAGTATGAATTTCTGGTGTCTGTCCCACCTATCCTTTATTGTTCTCCTCTAGGTGCAGTAGTTTGAAAAGAACAATTTGGGTGGTTTCTCTTGGCTATTGGCTCCATTTTAAGTGATTATTAAACATACCCCGATTTTATAGTTATAAAACCACTCAGGGAAGCTTACAATGAAGCCAAGATACAAAATACAAAAGATAATAACATCAGTACAATCAAAATTAAAATCAGTGTCATTAAAATCAAGTCCAGGTTGAAAGCCTGGGAGCCGCACAGAAGCAAGCTGTTTCCTGTGTTGTCTATAAATGAGCTTCTAGCTGCAGGAACGTTTTTAGGAAGGGTCTCCTCTGCTGATCTAAGTAACCAAATAGGTTCATATTGGAAGAGGTGGTCCCTCAGATAGTCAGGCCCTAAACCTTTTAGGGACTGAAGGGTCAATACCAGCACCTTAAATTGTGTCCAAGAGGTAAGGGGCAGGCAGAGTTAATTATTCCATTCAGACATGATGTCAGATGTACAGTTTTAACTGGTTGTCAAGGCTGATCGGACTTCCCTACATCATCCCATGACCATTGTTTGAGTGGGCTAGAGTTTGCTACAGTGATGTGCCGATAGTTGTCAGGTCAATACACTAAGCCACCTGCAAGTACCCAAAACAGGTTGTCCTATAGCTAGTAGACTGATCATTAGCTATGATCAAATGCTGAGGACAGATGATGGTGAATGCCGTACAGGAAACAAAATGCAGAAGGATCTTGGCAATCTCCATCCTAATTCAACTTCTGGAGACAGAAGCCTTCTCTGATAAAGAAAAAGAGATTTTTGCAGCAACTATATTTCTACTGAAAGCCCTGAGGAACTTCCAGAGGAGCAACAGAGCTTCAGGGAGGCTTTGTTAGAAGAGATCTTATTGTTCTCTCCCTCAGTAACCTCTTTGACATAATTATGAGCCCTTTGATCTCCCTGCTTTTCTTCCATTATCCCATAGCTCCTCAGAGAATGAGTAGATGGTAGAAATCTCAGACCCACTGCAGCTGGTTGCTAGAAATCTCTGTATGTATTTATATACATCTCTGTGCTACCCTTCTAATGTATATGCAGCATGATTATGAGGTTCTACTCAGGAGAAACAGTGTACCTGAGAAGCAGGAAAAATCCCATCTGCAAACGATATGACAGGAGAAGGGGAAAATAAGATAATATATATGTAGCACCTAAAAAAACCTTTAGTCTCCTCTGAACTTTGGCTGGATCTACAGCTATTTTCTTTACATCCAGTGTGGACAGAGGACACTTTCTTAATTTGTTTTGTGTGTTGGTGGTTGGATCCAAGATCAGAATTAGCTAGCTATGCACAGCTGGAAAGATGGTCAACTCTCTTAACATGTAGAATAAATCAATGTTGTTCTCTATATGATCCTTTAAAGTTGAACATGGCAGATTTTAGTGGGTTAAGGCTGAAATGGGTCTGCTGTTGAGGAAGGAAATGAAGCAGAGGATAAACTGTCAGTTTTTTTCTTAATATCCTGAAAAAGCAATAATATTGAGAATGTAATATAATGTGAATGTAAATTTAATCAATTACACTAATTTAATCAAGGCAAAGGAAATAATTTAATCAAAGGCTCTTTATTGGATAGATTGTCCTGGCCTCATTCTTTCAAAACCAAATTATTCTTTTGCTGATCTGCATATACAATTAGGCAGCATGTGCTAACTAGGGAACAAACTTCACTGAACATAGTAGGACTTGCTTCCAAAAAATATTGCAGTCTAACTCATCAGGTGTGCATATATATATATATATATATATATATATATATATATATATACACATACATACATACATACATACACACACACACACACACACACACACACACACACTATATGCTATACACACGCACACTATAATCCATTCTGTAACAAATGTGCAAACAAATGACATCCGCATAAATATGCATCTGCTACTGTGGACTGTAATTTTATTAGTTTTTAAAGCAGGGGTGGACAGTAATACATACAATATATGTATCAGAGCTTCTTGACAGCAAAGAAAAGGATGACTGCTGTCTCTCACCTCTCCTTTTACTGCCACCAACAGTTGAGTGTTCATGTAATAGACCTTCCTTAGAAACATGCTCAATTAATTGGATGAATTGTGCTGTGGGCCACAGTAGCTTTCGTGGCCATATATTAAAATGTCCACAAGACTTTTGCATGACAGCCCAATGTCTCTGCAGACTGTCAGTGTCCATTGCCAGAAGGATAACCATGTTAGTCCCTTGTAGCAAAAACAATGAAGAACTTTACATAAAAATATGTAAGTGAACCTAGAATTCAAAGCCGTCTCCAGCAAGAGTGCAATTGGAGATACCAGATCTCCACAGGACTTAAATGCCTGCAGCTCTGCTGCAAAGGTGCCATGGGTCTATGGGGGGATTATGCTGACTACAAAGGAAGTTCAGGTTCTTCTTGTTTATAATGGAACATTGGCGAGTTTTCCCTCTGAGATAGTGAGATCCACCTATTGGACTTCTAATCCTGTGATTGTTTAGTGTCAGGGTCTTCCCTGTTGTGAAGCCCTTCATATGTTAGAGCGACTACTCACCAAATTCTCACATAGCACTAGAGATATTTAGTTCAGGTGGGCAATATTTAAGGCATTGGGAGCTGCAACTCAGCTTCCTGGTTTTACCAAAAATCACAGAAGGCTACCTAGTAATCTGGCATCAGCAGAAAGGGTGAGACAAGATTTCTTTCACTCCTTTATGTGACAGTTTAGAGTGGGAATGGGACAAAAAGGTTTTGAATGGGAAAGTAGTCTCATTCCCACCCTTAACCCATCCTTTAAAAAAAAAAATGAAAAAAAATGTCATATTCCTGTAACAACCTTGCACCTATCCCTGTATTTGAATCATTGGTGATTATGTGGCAATAAATAACTAAACAAACACATTTGTTTCAGAGTCTCAAATACTTGTTAGCACTTGGGTATTCATAGAACCTTACCCAGGCATAGCTTTTTAATTAAGTCAGTCAAAGCAGAGCCTACAGCATTGTGTATAGAACAAATCTTCAGTAAGAGGTGTCCAGATTTGATAATCATACATACTAAGCCTTCATCCAAGTCATTTATCCATATGTAAAACAGCACAAATCCTACAGTAACCCATTCAACACTCCCTCTAACCGGATGTATAGCCACTGATGCTTGTTGAGTGTGATTGTCCAACTAGAATCATAGGGATAGAAGTTGTCCACTCCCACCAAGCTCTGTATGCAGCTAAGAGTAGCTTATTTCCACCCAGATTTTGCTATCTTTTCTGCTAGGATCAAGTGGGAGAACTTTCCAAATGTCCACCTTATTCCCGCCATTGACTAAACTGACCACTCTACTGAAATGTTGACAAAGAGTCCCACTTTAACAACATGAGAAGTTGCCTTCTATTGAATTAGACCATCTAATCTGTTTTTATCAATGACTGGCAACTGCTTCCAACTTTTCAGACAGGGAACTTCCTATCTTTACTTGATGATGCCAGTGATTGTACCCAGAGATTGTTGTATCAAAGTCTGTGCCCTCCCATGCCCTTTCCTTTATGCTCTACTCTCTAATCACAGAATCATTCATTAAAAAAAAAAACTACATGGTTTTGGGTATATAAACAGGGTTGCAGGAACAACCAGTGCTAAAGATACTGCAAAGAGTCTGTGTTTGATTCCTTGCTATATTTTTTTAAGTCTCTGCAGAATTGGATGGCCAAGGACAATGTTTTGAAATATATCTCTTCTTTTACAAAGCAAGAGAAAACAATTCATGGTCCTCCTCCTTCCCCAAGCAGCTAAAAGTGGCACATTTTATTGTCTCCCCACTCAAAACCATCCTGCAGATAGGTTAGGCTGACAGTGACTGTTGCAGGTCATCCAACATAAGGTAGGGATTAGAGCATTGGACCAGAACTGGGGAAGCTCAGAGGCAAGTCCATGTTCAGTCATAGAAGCTGATGGGATGATACTGGCCCTCCCATCTTTCTCACTTCAATCTGTTCAGAAGGTGATTTTTATGTGGATAAAACCGGAGAAGAGAGCACTTTCAACTCAGGTATTCCAAGTGGAAGAATGTATGGAAAGGCAGCTATTTCCCTGGTTAAGGGGAGAATTGGACCAGGTATCTTTGGCCATACTCCAACATTCTAGATACGTAACCAAGGATGGTCAGTCAAAGAGTTTTACCTTGTGGTGAGGGCTTTGCGGGTGGGGGTGGGGGGAGATGGGTTCATGTAAAGTAGATATTTTAGGCCTAAATTAATATATGTCTTTATTTAAAAAAAAAAATAGCACAATGATACCAAAATTGGGGGTGGGGGTGTGCAGGTTGCCCATCCTTGTATTACAGTATCTTGGCATACTAAAGATAATGATGGAAAGATTATGGGCTATTCAGAGAATGAGTTGAAATGATCTATAGGTTCCATGGAGCATAGAGACCCAGAGCGTGTTTTTCTCCAATTTCTCAATGGCAGAGGGAGAGAGAATCCTTATTAGCCTGGAGGAACACACATCACAAGATTCTTCTGCCAAGGTTCATGTTCCTTTTCCTTCTGTGTGCTGTTCTTATTGCCTGAGGATAAAGTTGCCTCCTTGTTTGCTGAAACGTGTACTCTGCATTTTATAGTATATGTATTCTAATGATCACTTTGTCGGTTTAAGGGTCCCTGTGATGATTCTTGTTAGAAATATGAATAAAATACAAATACATTTCCTGCATTAGAAGTTTCAAAGTTTTCCATGCTGAGGAGCTATTCATAACTTCAGCCTAGAGAGCCAGCATGGTGTAGTGGTTAAGGTGCTGGACTAGGAGTGGGGAGTCCCAGGTCCTAGTCTTCGCTTAGGTGTGGAAGCCAGCCAGGTGACCTTGGTCCAGTCACTCCCTCTCAGCCTTAACTCAGCATCAGGCTGTGCGACAAGCTGACTGAAAATAAAGCCATTTACTGTACCTGCTTTGCTCTGAGACTGCAATGAGTGCAGTGCGGATGCTTCAGGCTAGGAGTTTTTGGCTCAGCTGTGAATCCAGATAAGTTACTGTTCGCTGTCATCTATAGATACCAGTAGGACTCCTTGTGACATGAAGTGGCTTCCATGCACACAAATGGGCAGAAAACTGGGGAAAACCTTCAAAGAAGTCACACTGAGCTTTCCAGAGGAAGAGGCTGCTTTTGTGCTTCTCAGAAAGATGGCTTACTCATGCCAGTGTGTTTTGCAACCACCCCTTTCAAATGCTTTACATGTCCCAGCAAATAGGCAAGGAAACAGCATTAAAAGTAGTGAAATACATACATACCCCATTCACTTAACTCACATAACCTGGTTACTTTATTAACCTAATTTCTGGATCTCTGCAATATTCTGAACCATAAACCAATCAGGCTGGGTTTATACAATGTGCAAACGTGCCCAAAAGAAAGGTTAAAACTAGCAAAACTTCACACACTGTCTCCCTGTTAAGCATATTGCACAACCATCGCCATCATCTCACAGAAATAATTGTACGTGAGAAGCATTCAAATTGCAACAGCTATTTATGTCTATAAAGCAGTGAGGAAGAGTGCACTTCTGATGAAGCTAGGAGGAGGATGAAAGATTTTAGAGAGAGGTGTGCAAGGCTGAATAATTCACATGTTGTTTGAAGCAGCATGATGGATTAAAAGTTAGAAAGAAAAAAATTGAATTAAAAAGAGCTCAAAGAGGATTATATGATTCCTGCAATAAGAGCAGGTCTGCTCTTCCGCCATTTATTTCATTTTCATGTGGAATAGTAAAATATTCTTAGGAGGCCTCAATTTGCATGATTTTGTGGAAAGCGTGTATGTTGAAAAAGAAGGGGATTTATCAGCTCTGGTGACTCTAGGAATCAGACTTAACCTTGGTCATAAACTCGTAGGGCCCTGCCAAGGTTCTTTCACCCAACCTATAACAATAAGACAGAGCAACTCTTAAAATATTTGGCCATTTACGATTTGCTGTATTATGAATATGGTACCATTTCTCCCAGAAGTGATTTTCTAGCTCAGAAAGTTCCATGAAATTGTGTGGACTCAGCATCCAAAAGCAATTTCCCTCCTTCCCAAAAAAACACCCATTACTGATTAGTATTATCTTCGCCTAACAAAGCACTGATTTATTTGTTATCTTCTTTCTTTGCTTCAGCTGCTTCAATTGTTTCTTGTAAAGCATTTGGCGTGTTGTTTGTCCTTCATCTAAATCTAAAAATCACTCCCATGTGTGTGCTTCTGCCTGTTTTGAACATGGGGATGCTACTCTCAAATAACGTGACCATACAGTTCCCATACAGAAAGATTTTCCACCCTGTGGGTGATCATTTTTTATATTATTCTATTCCCAACTTGCTGCGATAACTTGAAAGAGTCATTTGTTGCATCACATTCGGGATCTTATTCTGCTTTAGCTTATTAGGTAAATGTTGTTAGCAATGCTGAAGACCTGTGTGAGATTTAGACAACTTTTGAGGATGGTGGGCATGAGACATTTTCAGAGCTTGTCATTACAGGAGGACAGCTGCATTCGTCTATGATGGGAAAAATCAGGAGCCTAGTAGCACCTTTTCTGACTAGCTCATTTTATTAAAAGGTATAAGCTTTCATGTACTTCAACAGATGCTCTCACCAAATGGCTGCTACAATGGGTATTGCCCATCAGAAAATCAATTTATCAGAACACAAATGGATGAGGTTCCTCCCATGACCTTCTAGGCCCTTCTGCCAGATGGGGTGTACTATCCAAGCTTGCTGGTTGGGAAATTCTGGGACTTGAAGCCCAGATATCTTAAAGTTGCCAAGCTTGAGAAATACTGTATTGTCAAAGGCTTTCACGGCCGGCATACAAAGGCTGGTGTGGATCTTCCGGGCTGTGTGGCCATCTTCTGGAAGTTCTTTTTCCTAATGTTTCGCCAGCATCTGTGACCGGCATCTTCAGAGTGCAGGAGCACAGACAGGAGCAGTTCTGTCTGTGCCCAGGATGGTGTGACCCTTTTGTGGGTATTTATAGAGGTCTGAAGGGGGGGGTTGGGGGGCCTGGGGGGGTGGGGGGGGTTAATGAGTAGCTGCTTGTTTTGGTATCAGAATATCTGTGTATCTTCCTGTGGGTTAGGCAGGGTTTTTTCTTCTATTGAGTTGTTAACGAGTGGCTGCTGAGGGTGATTAGCATGTTCATTGTGTGAGCTGTTCGCATGTCTTGGCGGTTGAGCTGAGTTCATTGACCTTTTGCAGGCTGTATTTTTCAGGATTGGTAGCCAGATTTTGTTGATTTTTAGACTCTCCTCTTTTTTATTGAAACTGTGCTGGTGTTTGTGAATCTCAATGGCTTCCCGGTATAGCCTGGTATAGTGGCTGTTGGTGTTGTCCAGTATCTCTGTGTTTTCAAATAGGATTTCGTGTCCAGTGTGCCTGAGAGCATGTTCAGCTACTGCAGATTTTTCTGGTTGCTGTGGTCTGCAGTGTCTTTCGTGTTCTTTTATCCTGGTATGGATGCTGCGTTTTGTGGTCCCGATGTATACTCGCCCGCAGCTGCATGGTATGCGGTATACTCCTGCGGTGGTGAAGGGATCCCTTTTGTCTTTTGCTGATTTTAGCACTTGTTGTATTTTTCTGGTGGGTCTGAAGATTGTTTGGAAATTGTGTTTTTCCATCAGTTTTCCCATGCGGTCTGTAACCCCTTTGATGTAGGGCAGAAATACTTTGTTGGTGGGTGGCTGTTTTTCTTCTTCAGTCGCATGTTGTTTTCTTGGTTTGATGGCTCTTTTTATTTCATTCTTGGAGTAGCCATTCGCTTGTAGGACCCAATTAAGGTGGTTAAGTTCAGAGAAGTACTTGAGAAATACTGTTCTAGACTGTTAGAGCTGCAGCACTCTGTATGACCTGTAGATGGAAGCAAAGAGCAAGGGTTGGCTGTATGACACCATCCAGACGTCATCCAGATTTCTGCAGCTCAGACGTGGTACCTCAAAACTTCATCCACCAGTGTTATTTTCTAAGAATGCCCATAGGGTCTGTGTGGGGCCCAGAGGCATTTTTATAAATGAAATAGATGCTAAAAGCTGAACTTTGCTTTACCTCAAGGATGGAGAAACCTTTTGTGGAACCCTAGGAACAGCTGATGTCCGGAGGCCAAAAGGGATATGGAGGAGACGAGGCTGAACTTTTCAGCCAATGTTTAAAATGATTTTGCAAGGCAAAGGTTATATCAAATTGTTATATCAATAGTTTAACATTTCTAGTTTATCCCCTAATTAAAATTCCACCAAAAAGTATGCTGCACACATGTGTGCACACATATACACAACTTAACCAAGGTCATTATGTCTTTAACTAATCCAATTAAGCATACTGTTGAATGCCCTAAGAAGTATCAAACAGCAATGAAGTCAGGGATTAAAGGTAGCCTGGTGGGTAGCAAGGGAAATGTCCATGGACATTAGGTGCCCTTAGACCCCACAATATCTAGGTCAGGCCTATAAAATAAGGTAAGTGGACTATTTCTATGCCATGGTGGTTGAATATTGCTTCTCAGTTAAGATTATTTTTTTTCAGAGCTGTGATAGTAAGATGAATATAGCCCTTACTGCAATGTTGTTTGCAATATTCTCAAGATAATTCTGTAAAATATTCTGAGAAGCTAATTCTCTTTCAAAGCTATCTGACAACAAAAGAAGTTGGAATCATCCACATTTCTAATGCTTTCTACCAGATGAAGCTTCTAAATCAGTTAGTCTGTACCAGGGTTTCTCAACCTTAGCAACTCTAAGATGTGTGGACTTCAAATCCCAGAATCCCCCAGCCAGCAAGTCCACACATACTAAAGTTGGGAAGGTTGAGAAACACTGGTCTACACAATGGGATCACCACTTCAACCTGTTGCAACATCAAAAGAATAAATCAGCTGTTCCTAATGGTTAATTGGGCTGGATTTCAGAAGACTTTTAAAATAGGGAGATCCTCAAACTCCTTCAAATTTCACCTCCGCAATCTCCATGGTGCCTAGTTTTGCTGCTTTTAGTGTTAGTTCAAAATTAGGGAAGGTGAATGTGTTTTGTGATCTGTTAATGCCCATCTAATCAATCAAATGAAGAAAAAGCCTGTGTTTCTTTCTGTATCCCTCCTAAGAGGAAAGCTACTTGAACATTAGGTGTCCATTTTAAAAGGACCAGTAGTTTCGTTGTTAAATATTTTTGATAGCTTTTTTCCCCCACTTCCTGTTATACAAGAGGAGGTCAAAGGTCAGACTTGGGAATGAAATCTTACAAGGCAGAAACTGAGTTGACATGGCAACCCTTTTTGTATTTAATATTTGTACTTGGCAAGCAAAATGATAGCTTTGTTTAATGAAGCATGATAATGTCAGCTTCTTGGAAGTAGCAACTGTGTTAGTGAAGGTAGCAAAATATTTGAAATGCTACTTCTCCAGGGCACTTTGAAATAAAGTATATTTTCTTTGGAAAATGGGATTTGAGGCCTTTATAGTTTGCCATTATAGAACGATGGGATCTTTAAGAGGCAAAAGGCCTGAAGATAAACCTCTGCAGGGATCAAGCTGTGGTTCAGGGAGTATGTTCCACATATGAAATATTTATCTGTGCTCTCAAGCAGTCTAGCTACATAATGCAAATGCAGGGGGATAAATTAAGGCCACCTCCACAAAGCCGCTGCATTCACTCCCGTGCACACACTTGTGCCACTGAGCGAATGTTCACATGGCTGCTCCCTCAGGCTTCAGGGAATGGGGAAGAGGGTTGAAGAAACGGGCAATGAGGGAGGGGAAAAATCAATACCTCCGATAGCATCTTATCCCCTTGATGTGCTTTCCTTCAAAATGAGAGGGGGGGAAGTGAGCATGCAGAGTGAATGGCAAGACTAAATCCTCAGGCACTCCAGAAGACTGTGAGGATGGGAAGACATAGCTGGGAGGCCCTGTTTAGACCTTCAGGTCCAACCCTTTGCTCAATGCAACCCTAACAGATGAATGCACGGCCTCCAGTTGAACACATCCAATCAACGGGAGGTCATCACCACCCTCGGTAATTCCACTATCAAACTGTTTTTAGTGTTAGAAAGGTTTTTTTTTTTCCAACCTTCATGTGGAATCTGTCTTCCTGTAACTTAAATCCGTGACTCTGTGCCACGTTCTCTGGAATGAGAGAGAACAGGTCCTGAACATCTTTTTGCTTGTTTGCTTTTTTTTGCATCATATTGCTGATTCATACAGATTAAGAACACCCAGGTTACAGATTAAGTCCCCATAGTTAAGAATGGAGCCTATTGTAGCAAAATTCAAGTTAAATACACAGTGATTTGAGTTAAATACACAATGGTTCGAGTTAATTACACAATACTACTCATACAGTATTATACCCTAATACCGTTCCGGCTTACATACAATTTGATTTAAGGACAGACCTTGGGAACGGAACTCGTTCTTAAACTGGGGACTACCTGTATTCAGTTTGTACTATTCTGAGACTCTTTTCACAAGTATTATTATCAAGCATGGTTTCACCATTCTTATACCTACGTATTTCACCTTTTTTTCCTAAGTGAAGAACTTTGCAGTCATTTCTGTAGAACTGAACTCTGTTATTCTCAGTCCATATCCCTAACTTAACAAGATTCTGAATTTTATTTCTGTTTTCTAGTATATTAGTTATCCCACCAAATTTTATGTCATTTGCACATTTCATAAGCACTCCCTCCATCTCTTCCTCCAAGTTATGAACACAATTTTTAAAGAATCCAGGGTCCAAAACTGAAATCAATGGGCCCTTCTCAGTACCTCCCTCCAGTTGATGAATATTTCTGAGTACAATTTTCAGCCAGCAATATAGCCACTTAATTGTCATGCCATGCATCCATAGCCAATTAGCTTGGTAATCCAAATGTCATGGGGTACTTCATTAAATACTTTGCTGAAGTCAAGATGCATTATATCAGCGTTAAGCATCTTGATCAAAATATGAGAAGAGGTTAGTCTGGCAAAAGATACTGTTGACAAATGCATGCTAACCTCTGGTAATATCATGGTTTTAGAAGTGCTTATAGGTGAGGGTACTTATGATTTGCATTACAGGTAGTTCTTGGTTAGCAACTGCCTCAGACAGTGACCATTCACACTTAACAGTGATGAAAAAGTAACTTTGCAACCAATGTCCGCATTTACAACCTTTGCAGCATCTCTCTCTCAGTCACATGTTCACTATTACCATCAGTTAGTAGGGGCTGTTCTGTGCATGACCCGTTTTTTCCCCCTATTTTGACTCCTGGCAGAGTGGAGAGGTTGCCTAAAGAAGCTGTCTCTTCCTGAGCTGCTTTTCTCCACAGCCTGACAAGCTCAGCTCTGTGATCTTAATCAGTTGATTAGAAGCTGGGTGCTTGGCAACTGCTGCCTAAAATTGACAAGACCCTAATCAGTTTCAGAGTAAAGGCTTTTGTTTGCCCTCTAAGCACCTGCCAAGTGGGCTAGGCAAACAGAGGGTGGGGGTATATTCCTTTTGATGTGTATTTCCCACTGTGTGCCTGCTTACTCTCTTGTAATCCCTTCCTCTCCAATGAATGTAAGTACAAACATCAATTCTCTTTTTGCTAATTATCCCAGCACTGGGGTGAGCATTCCAAAGAGCAGGAGAGTGAGGGAAAAGGGCTATAAGATTTGCCCTTTTACCTGGCTTCCTTGTGAGTCAAGTTCCAGAAACCTTCTCTGCTATTTGGACTCATCTGCCTGTTTTGGGTCATATCCTTCTGACGCTGTAAAGCAAAAGAAAGCTGAAGTAAAATCATAAGCACAGTCACAATCATGTGATTTTCACTTAGTGACTGTTTCACTTAACAACCAAGTCACCAGTCCCAATTGTGTAGAACTTTCTGTAGAAACTTCCCAGGCATCAATCTGATCTCTTCCAGCCAACAGGATTCCTGTATGATAAAATTCATCCATTCCATCAACAAGTTCCTAAGGTATTCTGGGATACATTTCAACTGGTCCTAGAAATTTAAACTCATTCAGGTTAATATGCATCCCCAGACCATATTTCTGTCAATCACCTTCTTAGAACATGTTTTCTAGCAGAGATGGTTGATCTTTTAATGGGCTTTGTGTCTGTCTGTCTGTCTTTTGCCTATCACTTAAGAGTTTAAACATTCCCAAATAGCCCAAACACACTATAAATGACTGCCAGTCATGTTCTTTCCTTCTACCCCTCACAGAATGTTTGGAGAAAACTGGTGTTAGGATTAAGGGCACATGCTGTGAGATATCAGGTTCAAAAGGTTGATCTCTGAATCTTCAACCAAATTTCTAAGCAGTGAAAGCTGGAAGGCCTCCTTGTTTTAACGTGCTGCTCTTGAGAAATTGGTCCTTTCATTTTTAAAGAGAATGGTGAGATGCATGAACTTTGGGACTGAACATGTGTAAGCCAACAAAAGGCTGTGATGCCCTACCTTCTCATTAATTCCAGAGTAAATATTTGTTAAGAACTTGCTAAACTTTTCATAGGTGTACATATTTCAGTCAGCTCAGTACATCAACTTTCAGTGATCCAGTCAGTCTTCCAGGAAATCATTCAAGGAATCTCAGCATCAAGATTCTGTTGTCTTTTAATCCAGGCTCAGTGCCCCATTTATAGTGGGGTCATCAATGCAGTTAAATTAACAAGCTTACAAACCATCCCTAATCAGGATCCCTGTTTTAATATTATTCCTCATTCAGCTAAACGTACTTACATCAACCCTATAGGCTTTATTGCTCAATACCCAAAATATTTGACAAAAGCTGGGAATGTAGATCTGTTGGGGATAGGTCTCATCCCACCACATTAAAAATGCCTGCAGAATAACACGTGTCCATCCAGAACTCTCACCTGCACATGTGGGAATGAGCAGCTGATGGGTGTCAGAATCCATCAAGATAGGAGGCAAATGGTATAGCCTAAAAAGACTTGCAGTTGAGATCCAGAGCAGGACAACAAGGATCCTGAATGGCAGAGACAAGTGAAGTGGTGTAAGGCTGTCAGGTTCCAGATCAAGAAAATTAGGCAGGGTTGCTTAGCCATTTCTTTCCCAGGTAAACTGCTCAGAATGCTGAGGAAAGTAAGATGTGAGGGCCTCATCTGGGTTCTTGGGTTACTTGATTCCTTCTAAAATGGCTGGTTGGATTTCTGTTCCCATCACTGTTTGGATAGCAAAGCTCACAAAAATCTGTCTCTGGATATCAGGAATTACATGTAGCGTGAAGCCTACACTTGGCCTTGCTACCAGGTTCCCTGGCTGGACCCCAGTGATACCCTCCAGAGGTGAAAGATGAGACATCTGTACAATTAATATAAAAATAGTTTCATTTGGCTTCAGATTAGCAAGCTCTGATTTTACTGAGCTGACCAAGAAGCAAAGGAGCTACAAATGCCAGCCCTGGATTTCTCTTGTGCACTTTTGCCATTGGGTTTTAAGGATTTTGGGCAGGTAACAAATCCACTCAGCCCCTCTTTGCAAAAATTACTTCTCTTTTTTGAGGAACAAAAAGGTTACATGAAGAGTAGTCTGAAGCCATGACTACCAGAATTATTCCTTCTTTCTCCTGCCAAAGTGACTGGAAATTGTGTCTCTTGGTATCTCTCATTCCACATGAAAAGATCATAATGGAAATTCTTACTTATCAAAAGCAACAAGGGAACACTAAAACATTCTTCGGCTCTGTCCCTTTGCTTTTTATCTCAAGTTTAGAAAGAGGAACATAATGTTGCACAGAGAGAGAGAGAGCATATCAGAATCCCTATTGAAAACTGTTTCCATCAATAGCAGTATCTGGTCTGAAACAACCATAGGACTTATATAATTTGAGGACAAACAGTGCACTAACAGAAAGGCAGTTTTCTTCGGCAAAGGCACTTTTGTGAAAGAGAGACGCAGAAGATATAAATCTCCAGCATGAGGCTCCCTGGGACTGCATCTCAACCCAATCTACCTTGCCGGTGGAGATGAGGATAAAATGAGGGTTACATATAGGAAGGCTATACTTTGCAGAAAGGCTGGGATAAATGTTTTGAAATTGGGAAAGAAGAAACAGATTCTAGGTTCAGGGAGATCATCTAATGTAGGTTGCACAAGAAAAGACCCCTGATAACATAAGGAGTCAATGGCTGATCTGGTTCAGCTATTTATACTGATTTATGTTGTTGGCAGTGGCTCTCTAGGATTTCAGCAAAAATATTTCAAAGTTGAGATATTGAGGACTAAACTGTCATTAGTCTAATTCGAAATGGAGATGAGTCAGCATACAGATGGAAGGTTCAACAACTGGTCTTGTGGTGTGATTATAATAACTTGGAACTGAATACACTTAAAACTGTGCAGATGACTGTGGATTTTAGGAAGAACCCTTCTAATACCCCTCCCCTTACCATACTCGACAGCCCAGTATCAGTGGTAGAGTCCTTCAAGTTCCTGGGTTCTATAATCTCCCAAGACTGAAATGGACGCTTAACATTACAGCCATCATTAAAAAGGCACAACAAAGGATGTTCTTCCTGCGTCAACTTAGGAAGTTTAAATTATCTCAGGAGCTCTTGGTACAGTTTTACAGGGGGATCATTGAGTCTGTTATCTGTTCCTCTATAACTGTCTGGTTTGATTCTGTAACCAAACAGGACAGACTCAGACTCCAACAGATAGTTAAGTCTGCAGAAAGGATAATTGCAACCTGCCTGCCTTCTATAGAAGAACTGTATACTGTGAGGGTCAAAAGGAGGGCGGAGAAGATATCTGCAGACTCTTCACATCCTGGATATAAACTGTTTCAACTTCTTCCTTCAGGACGGCACTATAGAGCTCCATATGTTAAAAAATCTAGACGCCGGAACAGTTTTTTCCCTCGTGCCATTGCTCTGTTAAACACTACATGATACGTTATGTGCTAGACAGTGGCTTCTTCTTTTGAAAATGAACAGGTGTGGGTCCATGGCAGTAGTGTTATTTTACTGTGTAGCGTTACTGCTTATTATCATTCCTTCTCTTTGCTGTTATCCAAACGCACTCTTGCTCTTGCTGTTTGTTTTTTCACCCAAGATAAATTCCTTGTATATATTTTATACTTGGCCATTAAAGTATTGTGTATTCTTTCATGGGCAGACAGTGGGCTCTGTCACTGTGTTACAGGCCTTCCCTAACCATATCAATTCACCTGCTGTCCACATAATATTTGAGGGAGAACCCACAGATGTTTTTCTACTATTGGTCTGTACCTGAATCCTTTTTCTTCTTGGAGAATGGAGCAATGACCACAATTGCCCAGAAGTGAGATTGATGAGAGTCATGTTATTTCAGGCTGCGAGAGCTCACCTGTTGGGCATTTGGCCATCTGTATCAGTTTGTTATATGTCTGATCCAAGAAATGGGTCTCACCCTTTTCTCATCAAGATGACATGCGTGGCTGAATAGCATTTTTCCATTGTTGGAAACTGAATACAATGTGCAATCGGTCGCCAACGTAGCACCTTCCCATGCAGATCCAAGGCCTCTGCAGGGCACCAGGTTGAGGTAGACAGCATTTGATCATCTGCTTTCACTATGAACAGTGATTTGTTATACCACATACCAAAGACCTGCAATGATCATTTCATTTAATAATATAAATAGTGTTCAGTTTTACTTTTGTTCACTTTTCTATTGATATGGGCCTGGGTATTAGATAAACATATTACCGTAATGAATCTTGTCTTCTCCATATTATCCTTGCAAATCTCTTCTCCCACTCCTGTGTCCCAAATTCATGGTCTTTGAAATGTCAGGTATTGCAACATCTTGAAAATCACCGTCTGCCTGAAGAAGCAAATAAACACGTTCCTTATGCAAACATTTCTAAATCTTGAATTGGTAACACACACAAAAGCTACCCTGTTTCCTGTATTTTATTAATCAGCTTGTTTTTACTAGACAAAATCCTGGTTTAAATCATTCTAAAACTTGGGAATCCAATGCTATTCCCAGGTTTTAAGCGAAGGGCAGCAAAAGAGATTTGATGCAACATTTTCTTCCGTCTTAGTGCTGTAACTCTCCAGGGCTTGTATTAGTCTCAGCTACCCATCCCTATAATTTGTGGACTACCAAATTTTGAGCTTTCCAAGTTACACAAATCGTCTGCATCATTTCAAACCCTAACTGGAAAATCTTTCTTGAAAGGAAAGCCGGGCATGAGATAAGCGGGCAATGCCCCTTGTTGCTGTCCACACCGTTAGTAATTTCGTTGGACAAAAATGATGGCAATAAAGCCCACCAATATTTGGTGAAAGGAGTCACGAGACCTGTTATTCCTCCTGCAGTGCTTAATTGTAGCACTGAACTTTTCACCCCAATTATAGTGATGTAATCCATTGTGATCCGCTTTGCTTGGGTCTTTTCCATAGCCTTCAGAGACCCATCACTGTAGCATGTAAGGGGAAACTGTGGCAGTGCTGGGAATTCTGTCACTTTCTCCTTTTACCCCTCCCCCCAAAAAATCCGGAATGTTTTCTGATTTTCTGTAATTTACTTAACCTGCCCTGCTTCCTTTCAGCTTTCTGTTGGACTTTGATGATGTTTGGTAAAAAGCAGAACAAATCCAGCAGTCAGGGAGGGGGAAAGAGAAGAGCAGCATGGAAGGGAATCAAATGCTTCCTCCATTCTAGATAGGTGTTCAAATAAAGACTCCTTGAATATTTTGGGGGGGGGATGTCTCACCTATAAGCCACGTCTTGTCTGTTGAATGCCTCCCAGTCATACCATGCCATACCAACCAGATAACTGTGGTCCACCTGAAGTACATTTTTCCAGCATGGTCCCTTCAGGATGCAAGGCAGGTGATGGACAATTCAAGCTTTTAGATTAAGTCCAGAGAGACTCAGATTCAGCTCCACTCTCAGCCGTAGGTTGGCTGAGTACCTGTCTTGCAGTCTCTTCCACCCCACACGGGTGTTGTTACAGGAAACACAGGAGGAGGCCAGTGAAAGAGGAGGGCAGGCAGTGAAGAGGAAGAGGAAGCCCAAGTGCCAGTGAAAATGTTTTGAGGGCTGTGAACTTGATCAGGGACATTCCAGATGGGCTCTTGAAAAAGGAATCCATTTTCCAACATGCGTCAGGTCAAAACATTTTTTTTACTAGCACTCCCTCTCTCTCTTGTTTGTTCAATTTATGTATATGCTGTTGGAGGAAAGATGAGGTTTAAATCTTATGATATGAATCTCATGTATAAGAATAAAAAATAAATAACCAAGCATCCCAACCATTGGTCATGCCAGTCAGGGATTCTAGGTGTTGTCGTTCCAACTTATCAAGAGGACATCAGGTTGTAGAAAGCTGGTGTCTTTCTTGATGAGCATACAGACTTTTGTGCATAATGAACCTAGACTAATCAGGATTTGCCTCCAAGCTCAAGAAGACATTTGCCAGTAGGCTAGTACAGGTAGATGTGGTCCACATGCTTAGTAGCAATGACCAAGGGATGGGGAGAAATTTGTTTAGCATACATTTGAAAGGAAACAAATCCAAATTTGTATTTTTGAACCTATGTGCAAACTAAAGCATTATAATTCAAAAGTCACGCATTTCTGACTACATGAAAAAGCTTAGGTGTGAGAAAGAAATCAGACTAAAATATTAGCAAAAATTAGAAACTGAGAGAAACCAATTTGATTGCTTCACCCAAACTCTAGTAGAAATGCTCAGTGCTGCTACACACATCTGTATTAATCCAAAGCCCAGGGGTTCAAATGATACTTTATGAATTAGTCTTCCAGGACTAAATAATGCAAAATCAGAATGTCTTGTAAGACTTCTAATGTAAATTAGTAACTTTGTTTAGGGATAGAAACTGCCCAGATAAAACTGTGATTCTAAAATCTGAGGGCTCTGGATTTGATATCTGCCTGATTTCTGAGAATTTTCTTTTAGTAACTGTAATGCATTGTCTGATGTCTCTCTCTCCTCCCAGCATCTATGTATTCAGAAATACAAACAGAGCGGCCTGATATTGGGAATATCATGACGCATCCTGATTATCTTGATGGAAACCCTGATCTTATAAAACCTAAAAAGCTGCTCAATCCTGTAAGAGCCTCGAAAAGCCACCAAGAACTTCATAGGGAGCTGCTTATGAATCACAAAAGGTGAGCAGAGGGTTGGAGCCATAGGCTTCCTCGGGGGGGCGGGATTGTATTATGTGTGCTGTGACATCATGATGTAAGTATGACAGGATGAAGCTTGCCCTGTGTTGTCACAAACATATTTTGTAATCATAGTTGGGAGCCCAACTCTATCTATCTATCTATCTATCTATCTATCTATCTATCTATCTATCTGTTATTAAACTTGTATGCCACCTGATTCCCAGCAACTATATTTCCACCCCTCCACCCTCATGGTCCCCTTCATGGATCACTGCCTTGTCGTGGCGAAGGGGCTTGTGTAACTCAGTGAAGCCATGAGCTATACCGTGCAGGGCCACCCAAGACGGACAGGTCATGACAGAGAGTTCTGACAAAATGTGGTCCACTGGAGAAGGAAATGGCAACCCACTCCAGTATCCTTGCCAAGAAAACCCCATGGACAATGTTAAAAGGCTAAAAGATATGACGCCGGAAGATGAGCCCCTCAGGTCGGAAGGTGTCCAATATGCTACTGGGGAAGAGCGGAGGGCAATTCCAAGTAGCTCCAGAAAGAGTGAAGCGGCTGGGCCAAAGCCGAAAGGACGTTCAGCTGTGGATGTATCTGGAAGCGAAAAGAAGGTCCGATGCTGTAAAGAACAATATTGTATAGGTACGTGGAATGTAAGATCCATGAACCAAGGCAAGCTGGATGTGGTCAAACATGAGATGACAAGATTGAACGTCGACATCTTGGGAATCAGCGAATTGAAATGGACGGGAATGGGTGAATTTAATTCAGGTGACCACTATATCTACTACTGTGGGCAAGAAACCCTGAGAAGAAATGGAGTTGCACTCATAGTCAATAAGAGAGTGGGAAAGGCAGTAATGGGGTACAACCTCAAAAACGACAGAATGATCTCAGTGCGTATCCAAGGAAAACCATTCAACATCACGGTAATCCAAGTCTATGCCCCAACCACTGATGCCGAAGAAGCTGAAGTTGACCGGTTCTATGAAGACCTACAAGACCTTCTAGAACTAGCACCAAAAAAAGATGTCCTTTTCATCATAGGGGATTGGAATGCTAAAGTAGGAAGTCAAGGAGTAATCGGAATAACAGGCAAGTTTGGCCTTGGAGTACAAAATGAAGCAGGGCAAAGGCTAATAGAGTTCTGTCAAGAGAACAAGCTAGTCATAGCAAACACTCTTTTCCAACAACACAAGAGACGACTCTACACATGGACATCACCAGATGGTCAATACCGAAACCAGATTGATTACATACTTTGCAGCCAAAGGTGGAGAAGCTCTATACAGACGGCAAAAACAAGACCAGGAGCTGACTGTGGCTCAGATCATGAGCTTCTTACTGCAAAATTTAGGCTTAAATTGAAGAATGTAGGGAAAACCACTAGACCACTCAGGTATGACTTAGATCATATTCCATGTGAGTACACAGTGAAGGTGATGAATAGATTTAGAGGATTAGATTTGGTAGACAGAGTGCCTGAAGAACTATGGACGGAGGTCTGTAACATTGTACAAGAGGCAGCATCTAAAACCATCCCAAAGAAAAAGAAATGCAAGAAAGCAAAATGGCTGTCTGATGAGGCTTTACAAATAGCTGTGGAAAGAAGGAATGCGAAAAGCAAGGGTGAAAGGGAAAGATATAAGCAACTGAATGCAGATTTCCAGAGAATAGCAAGGAGAGATAAGAAGGCCTTCTTAAATGAACAATGCAAAGAAATTGAAGAAAAGAATAGAATGGGGAAGACTAGAGATCTCTTCAAGAAAATTGGAGATATCAAAGGAACGTTTAGTGCAAAGATGGGCATGATAAAGGACAAAAAAGGCAGGGACCTAACAGAAGCAGAAGAGATTAAGAAGAGGTGGCAAGAATACACAGAAGAACTATACAAGAAAGATCTTAATGTCCCTGATGTCCATGCTGGTGTGGTCACTGACCCTGAGCCAGACATCCTAGAGAGTGAAGTCAAGTGGGCCTTAGGAAGCATTGCTAACAACAAAGCTAGTGGAGATGACAGTATTCCAGCTGAGTTATTTAAAATACTACAAGACGATGCTGTTAAAGTGCTGCACTCAATATGCCAGCAAGTTTGGAAAACGCAACAGTGGCCACGGGATTGGAAAAGGTCAGTTTACGTTCCAATTCCAAAGAAGGGCAATGCCAAAGAATGCTCAAACTATCGCACAATTGCACTCATTTCACATGCTAGCAAGGTTATGCTCAAAATCCTACAAGCTAGGCTTCGGCAGTACGTGAACCGAGAACTACCGGATGTACAAGCTGGGTTTCGAAGAGGCAGAGGAACTAGAGATCAAATTGCCAACGTTCGCTGGATCATGGAGAAAGCACGAGAGTTCCAGAAAAGCATCTACTTCTGCTTCATTGACTATGCAAAAGCCTTTGATTGTGTGGATCACAACAAACTGTGGCAAATTCTTAAAGAGATGGGGATACCAGACCACCTTACCTGTCTCCTGAGAAATCTGTATGTGGGCCAAGAAGCAACAGTTAGAACCGGTCATGGAACAACCGATTGGTTCAAAATAGGGAAAGGAGTACGACAAGGCTGTATACTGTCACCCTGCTTATTTAACCTATATGCAGAGTACATCATGAGAAATGCCAGGCTGGAAGAATCACAAGCCGGAATTAAGATTGCAGGGAGAAACATCAACAACCTTAGATATGCAGACGATACCACCCTAATGGCAGAAAGTGAAGAAGAACTAAAGAGCCTCTTGATGAGGGTGAAAGAGGAGAGTGCGAAAGCTGGCTTGAAACTCAACATTAAAAAAACTAAGATCATGGCATCTGGACCCATCAATCCCTGGCAAATAGAAGGGGTAGAAATGGAAGCAGTAACAGACTTCATTTATTTGGGCTCCAAGATCACCGCAGACGGAGACTGCAGCCATGAAATTAAAAGACGCTTGCTCCTTGGGAGGAAAGCTATGGCAAACCTAGATAGCATATTAAAAAGCAGAGACGTCACCTTGCCGACAAAGATCCGCATAGTCAAAGCTATGGTTTTTCCAGTAGTAATGTATGGCTGTGAGAGCTGGACCATAAAGAAGGCTGAACGCCGAAGAATTGATGCCTTTGAACTGTGGTGCTGGAGAAGACTCTTAAGAGTCCCCTGAACTGCTAGGAGGTCAAACCAGTCAATCTTAAAGGAAATCAACTCTGATTGCTCATTGGAAGGATTGATAATGAAGCTCAAGCTCAGATACTTTGGTCACGTAATGCGAAGAGAGGACTCTTTGGAAAAGACCCTGATGCTGGGAAAGATGGAAGGCAAAAGGAGAAGAGGACGGCAGAGGATGAGATGGCTAGATAGCATCACTGAAGCAATGAGCATGAAATTGAGCAAACTGAGGGAGGCAGTGAAAGATAGGAAGGCCTGGCGCAATATGGTTCATGGGGTCACGAAGAGTCGGACACGACTTAACGACTAAACAACAACAACAACAACCCTCATGGTGTGTAGAACACATGGATTTATATTACCAGCCCTCTTGTATGAGTCAGGGTTTATTATCACTTACATCCAACATTTTCACTGGTTTATAATGATACCTATTTCTACTGTACCATGATAGGCAGGGGGTTATATTGTTGTTGATGATGTTGATTTCAGCCCGCCTCTTTCATCATCGTCTAACATTTATCAATTAACCTATAAAACCTTATCCCAGTGTTGTGTATCTAGTCAACAGAAGTGTAGAAGGGGTCCAAATTCTTCCACATGTTCTTAAATGATGTGATATCAACAATTCACACTGACACCGAATGGGCTCAGTGTCTTGAAGTTAAGCATATTTAGATATACTTGGAAAGTTTCTTAGCAGGGTACATCCCTATGCAGGAGCAACCACAGAAGGGGGCCAAAAAGCCAAGATTGGCAGGCATGATGGCACAATCAAATCCCGCCACTTTGTATGTGTTTGTGACGATGATGTATGAACAAAGGAGTGGAACTTTGGTTATGTCCTCCATCTTGGAGTTGTGCTTGATGTCACCCAGAAGCAGGTCCACGAACGCAATTGTTTCTGATGGTACTCCAAGCAAAAAGAGGGAAGAAGAAGCAAGTGGAAGCATCCCTTCAACAGCCACAGGAGAAGTGTGTAACCCAACGTGGATCTGGTCAAAATGTCATTTTTTGAAGTTTTGGAGGGAAGTTAAATGGGTGCTTTAAGCCTTGCAGAGTGTGACCTTTGACCTCTTCTGCAAAAGCTGCTGCCATCTTCAACCCAGTGGAAGTCCCAAACCTTCTGAGCTGGATGTTAAGCAGCATTAATCTCAACCAGGGCTTCATTTTCCACTATCAAGGTTTCTAGCTGTAGTCACTTAAGCACCCTTGAACATCTCCTTCAGTATTTGTAATGTCTTTTATTCCTCCCTTACCCCCACAGTCATTACTAGCAGGTCTGGAGTGAGATACAGAAAGCCAAAGAATACTGAAAGGAAATCAGTATGTGCTTTATTGATTATGGAAAGGCCTTCTATTGCATCAACCATGTCAAGCCGCAGAATAAGCTTAGAAAAATGGGACAAATGGGACAAATGGGATCTCGTCCTCATATAAAATCTATACATAGATCAGGAAACCACAGTAGAGACAGAACATGACGAAACAGGTTCCAGGTTGGCAAAGGAGTGAGACAAGGCTTTACGTTCTCCCCTTATTTATTCAG
The DNA here is from genome assembly GCA_030867105.1 of Liasis olivaceus. Lineage (NCBI taxonomy): Eukaryota > Metazoa > Chordata > Lepidosauria > Squamata > Pythonidae > Liasis > Liasis olivaceus. The sequence continues at coordinate 21,714,045 of CM061348.1, read as the reverse complement.
TCTATATGTAGTATATATATTGAGGGAAACTGGGCTAGAAAAGGATGAACATGCTTTTAAAACTGAAGGGAGAATCAGTAACCTGCACAGTGCTGATGACACTACAAGTCTAGTAATGCAAGTCAAGGAGCACAGTGAAAAAATTGGACTAAAACGGAACCAGGTTATTTGAGGGACTGTCTCTCCCCAATTACATCTACCCATCGCATTAGGTCCAGCAGAAGAGGCATACTCTGGGCCCCATCTGCTCAGGAGTGCCATCTGGTGGGGCCCAGGAAGAAAGCCTTTTCTGCTGTGGCCCCCACCCTTTGGAACATCATCCCCCTCAGAGATCAGATTGGCCTCAACCCTACTGGCTTTCCATAAGGCCCTCAAGACTTGGTTTTGCCATCAGGCGTGGGGATGCGGGCGTGTGGTAGAGTCTGTATAGTGACTGTGTTGATTATTGTTGATGGATATATCTTGGCTATGGACTGTCATATGGTTTTTGATATGGTTTTTTTTAATATTGTTTCATACTGTTTTTATATCTGTGCTTTTGTATTGTTTTTAATTGCCATGAGCACCCAGAGTCATATATTTGAGGTGGGTGGCTATATAAATTGAAATAATAAATTAATTAATTAATAAAATATAAAGTAGACCAAGCTAATGGACAAACAGATACTACAAACAGTCTTAGAACTGGCATGAAGATATTCAAGGGGTGGATAGCACCTGCCTTTTAAGATCAACTATCAACAATAAAGGAACCAGCATTCAAGAAATACACTACAGACTAGCACTTGGTAGAATAGCCATGAAGACTTTGGAAAAGATATTTAGACACTACAGATATCAGATATGGTTTTCTCTGTGACGCTCTATGGAAGGGAATGTTGGACTTTGAAGAAGTAGGATAGAATATTGACACTTTTAAACTTTGGTGCTGGAGAAAACCGCTGAGAATACCATGGGGAGCCAAAAGAAATCAACCCAATGGATCATAGAACAAGTCAACCCAGAATTCTCACTTGAGGCTCAAGTGACCAGGCTCAGATTCTCATATTTCAAAGAAGACAACCAGCAGCAAAGTGGATGGACTCAATTATAGTAGCGATGGATGCACTTTTGGAAGACCTGAAGGACCATATTGGTGATAGATTGTCCTGCAGAAAATCTGTCTACATGGTCTCTAAGAGTTAATACTAACCTGATGGCACATAATCAATCAATCAATGAGATACAGAAAATCTTGGCAGATAAAACAAGTTTGCAAAACAGGTTACCTTTATTGGTTGTGTTCTGTGTTGTGCTTGAGTACCTGCAGTGCAGGATATTTCTAGGGAGATTGATTAGGGAATGATCTTCCTATTCACTTTTATGTTTTGACTCTCAGAGTTCTGCCTTTATCTTGAATAAATGTGATGTCATTCAGTCTCACCAATTTGCCTTCTGTAAAATGGAAGCTGGTGACCAGCCCTCAGGTAGCATATCAGAACAAGCATGTTGTGAATGAGATACATGCAAACCCTGTTTCAAACACATCCACCATTTTGCAGTTGCAGCCTCAAGACTTGAGAATTACTACATACTGTAGAAAACCAGCCATTGCTCAGGCTTAAAAACAAACTCTAGAAACTGGTGGAAAAAAAGATCAAGGGAAAAATGTATGTAAATTTCTGTATTTATCAAATTTGTATACCATCTGCTGCCAGCAAAGCTAGGAGCATGTAATTGTTTTTAATACATGCATATTTTTACTTTTGTTCCCAAGCCAGTTATAAAAGCCAAGGCTCTTGTATCATTAATAGACTGCAGAAAAGGCAGTTGAGTAGACGTATGCTGGGTTTTTGTGCGTCACGTTGATCCACAAACTTGCCAGCTACATTTTAGCCTAGAGTGATGTGTGAGGTTAGTTTATGATTCACTGTGCTGTGTGTACCTTGAAAATTGGATTGAGAAAAGCATAATTCAGCTAATCATGGAAAGTTTTTTTGTGTGCAAACACAGCCATTTGTTACAATATAAGATACAGATGCCAACATTTGTGTGAACCAGATAAATCTGTGCTGATGTTGTCTACTCCACATAAAACTTTGAAGAACTTGTTTTTAAAAAACGTTAAAGAGCATACTGATAGAACAAGTATTTTCCTAGTTCTGTTGATCCTGGAGGAGACGCTCCCTCACAATTCATCCTCTTTTGGTTCCCTGCAGTATCAAAAACACACCAAAGATGATCTGAGATTTCCCAATGCCCACAGAAAGGTGCATATATCTGTAGATGAAAGGCAGATGACAAACTCATCAAGAGCTATCTAGATAAAAAGAGGGAGAGGATCTGGCCAATATCCTGTGAGCTTCTCAGCCATATCCGCTAGCATTATTTGTTTCATGAAACGCAAATTTCCTTTGCAAAAGGTAGACAGATCGGATATGGAGTGAGTCATTCAGACCTAATAAAGAAGGCTGATGTGGTAGGAGTTCAATTTAAAAAAAAAAAATCTCAAAATTCATCCTGACATTAAAAGAAGGGCTGCTGATCTGCATCTTCTTAATAAGAGTTGTACTTAATAACTAAACTATTATTAATATTTTCTGCCTCTCCAAGAAAAGGCTACTCAAAAGGAAGCTTACAGGATTTTGAAACACAAGCATAAAAGTACGAAAATCTAGATAAAAACCTTGGGAATTAACAATTAGTTTATGGAGCACATCATGCACTGTGAAGACAGGCTGAAGGAATTTGGGATGTTCAGCCTAAAGAAAAGTCTTAGGGGAGACATGATAGCTGTGGTCAGCTACGTGAAAGGAAGCTACAGGGAAGATGGTCAAGAACTATTCTCCAGGGCCACAAAAACTAGGGCCAGAAATAATGTGGATAAGTTTCAGCTTCTTAGATTTTGGTTGAATGTAAGGAAGAACTTCCTGATGTAATATCTGTACTATACATCAGTCAAACAGCCTACCTGTGGAGGTTGTAGGTTCTCCATCTCTGGAGGGTTTTAAAAAAGGTGCTGGACTGCCATCGCTCATGAATGGTTTATTGCAGTGGGTTCAGCTAGATGATCCTTGTGGTCACTTCCAGCTCTACAATTGTATGATCAGTAAAACTCAGGAGGAAATAGAAGAGGTTTTAAGGGATGCCTGAAGGCAGAGACTGATGTAGTTATAAGAAATAAGTCCTTATATCCCACATGGATATGCTGGCCTGTGTTCAAAATCCTTTCTCGTCGTGACTAAATGTAAATGCACAGATTTAGAATCATCAGGTGTAATAGCTTGTGGGTTGGCCATGTGGCTCTTCTCCAGTCCTCTAACATGATCTCTTAATATTGTAACTCCTCCGTTTATTTATTCGCCATATTTATAAGCCATCCACTTTTGGCTAGCCAACCTGAGGTGGTTAACAGAATAAATCAAAAAGAGCTTCAGTAAAATTCAACAATATCTTAAACTTTGCAATATAAAATCCATAAATTAGCTCAGTACGCAAAACCATGCCACAATACAAAACGTAAAACATCTGTGTTAAAAGACAAAAATCCTAAGAAAGGAAGGCTTGAATGTGATACTGAGCCTTTAGTCTCTTCTTGAATTTGACCCGGAAGGGACTAGTTTGCACTTTGCAGGGAAAGAACTCCATAAAGCAGGTGCCCCACCAAGAAACTTCTTGTCCTAGTCAGTTCCACCAGGCTCCCTGCAGGTTGTAACCCACAAGCAAGCCTTTGAGGATAATAGGATGATATTGTCAGAAAATTCAGCTACAATTGGTTACCGCTCCCCGTATGTTGAAGGGACATTGTAATTGGGAGGATTAGGAGTGGGACTTCAGAAATGTGTCCTGCACGTGCCTAGATCTGTCTAGAAGAGGTTGAAAAGAATATGTGACCTGTTGACAATGGAATTACAAGAAGATTCCCTTCTTTGCAATCTACCAAATCAGCAAGCAGTGAGCTTGAGAACATAGAAGAGAGTCAACCCAATGGTTGATAGTGATATGTCCCACATAGCACAAAGAGGTATGTTGCTGTTGACCAACAGCAAGACTGACCCTCAGAATATTGAAACCATTTAAGAAGAAGACCAACTTTTTCGTCTGATCCATATGACTAAAGCCAACAATGAGAAAGGCCATTTAGCCTTTCTAGTGCTGAATGTAAGGGTGAGCTCTTCTAGGTTGAGCTCTTCTGTGAGGAAAACCTCACCAGAGGTTCTTATGCTAAATTCAGACTTAACATTGTTGGTTAAATTACTCCCCCTGCTGGAAAAAGGGAACAAAAGAGAACTTTTTTTTCTGTTTTTTTTTTTCCTTTTAATTAATCCTAAGAAACATGATTAATCATATACTTCGTGAAACCTGAATTCTTTTTCCTTTCTGGGCTTCACTGCACTGCAGGTTGTATTTATACACAAACATTCAGCAGATTATGCATTTGCCTGCCTGATGAAATGGAAACAAGGAAATTCTTCCTGCCAAGTTTCTGCTGTTTGACAGGGTGATGGGAGCTCAGACCTTTGGCCACCTTATTTCAAAATATCTCTTTATTTGAAATGCCTATATGCCATTCTTTACATGAAATTTTAGGCAACCTACAGTGTAAAAACAAATAATGCAATTAAGATTACAGCTAATGTAAAGCAATTGTCCCGAACTTTAAAACAGATTAGTAACAATTTAATCAGAAGATGATAGCCATTTGTTAAGCATGGATTGTGGTTTTGGAAATTGCATATGTGTTTATGGTATGTGCGGTACTGCTTCAAAGTAGTCGTTTGCAGGGATCCATAATTTAATGTAACAGGATCAAAAGACAGTCCAAGTGGTTTAGACAGTGAAGCATAACTGTCTGAACCACAGACTAGACAACATAACCAGGTCAGCATCCAAGGAGAAGTCTGAAGGCATTCCTAAGACAGTAAAGTGGAGAAGTAAAAAATTCGACTCATCAAAGGCTAATTCACAAATGATGTTGTGACCCTGGTAGGTAGCAAACTGAAGGTTTCTTTGCATCACACTACCTAGAGGGCTGGTTTTTGCTAGTTAGAAGGCTAGAACCATGATGAGTTTTCATCATGAGCAAAACATCTCCCACTTCCTGTTTTCCAAAGCCTTTCAAAATGTGTTTTGTGAAGCCTCAGTTCCTGTTGTCTCTCAATGGAATGCAACTGTGTGCCCTTGCTTGATCTACTTTCCCAAGGCAAGCTTGCCTTGTCCATTGTTTTGATCTGACTCAAAATAGTCTAAAGCAGGGTTCTTCATACTCCCTTCTGTGGAACCGTAGGATTCCATGGGAACTTGATGGGGTTCCATTACTAAGGGGGAAAATAATCACTCAAATGCAGCCAGGGGCATCAATAGTGGTTTTTCTAAGGTACAGCTGAAAGGGTGAAAATGATGACCAGAATCCTTACCTAGGAAAATGCTTCACGTGAGGGAAAAAAATTGTGGTCCTTATTTTGCTGTGCTTTCTGCAAAGTCATCCTGCCTCAGTCCAGTCTTCTCCCCCTGTCCCCAAGCAAGGTCAGACAGAAGGCTTCAGGTGAAGAGGGCAGAAGCACCCCTCCGGGCAGTGATTCCTAATTAGTCCTTTTGGCAGCACTTAGTGGCAGTTAGCACAAGTTTCATTTTATTGCCATTTTTCTTTTATTAGAGTTTTGCCTCTTGTTCAGAGATTCCAGGAATTTTTTTAAAGCTTCTGCTGCCTGAAAAAGTTTGAAAACCCCTGGTGTGCAGTGTGGGAATTCATAAAAGATTTAATATGCTTTAAGGAAGAAAGGGGGTGAGAACAATCCCTTAATTATCAACACTGCATCAGGTAGTGTTACTAATTCTATATTTTAATCAGATTGGTGGGCCACAATGCATTTGTATTCATCTGTGTTTAGTTTAATATTTTAGTTTGTTTAGCTTTTAAGGAGAAAATGTTTAATAAAAGTAGCAAATTAATTTACATTCACATTGTCCTCCAGTGCTCTGAAACCCATTTTGATGAAGCTGTTCTTTGCAACTAATTATCAAGCTTAAAGGAGGGGGGGACTCTGGGGACATTTGGTAATTCAAGGCTTCAGATTTCTTCTACTCCACTATCAGTAATAGGTGGATGGAAAAAAGAGGAAATGAAATAGAGTTTTAGGAAGATGAAGAGAAATGCTCTTTTGACAAAGCATTCTGACTAGACTTTGTGTTCTCCAAAAGTTCATTTTTTTATCCTAGCACTTTTTTATGTGTGTCCTTTGACTCTGCACATTCTGATGTTTGCTTTCCTGGGAGTTCCATGGAACCTCAACTTCCATGTTGGGCTCTGCTGTAAGTTCTTAGCAACCATATAGATAAACTTTCTCCAGAATGACCTGTCCTCAACTTGGCCTATTCAGACCTTCAATAGTGCATTCATTGCTGTTCACTCAAGTCATCCATCTTGCTGCTGGTCATTTTTTTCTCCAGTTTCCTTCCACTTTTCACAGCATAATGAACATCTCAAAGGAGTTGGGTCTTTGCATAATATGTCGTCATTTGACCCTGGTCATTTGTATTTCAAATGAGAACTCTGGATTGATTTGTTCTGTGATCCTTTTGGTTGTTTTCTTGGCTATCCAAGAACATCCAAGACTCTTGACATTCTCAAGAGTCTTGAGAAGAGTCACTGTTCAAAAGCAACAACATGCTTTTTGTCCTACTTCTGCAAAGTCCAACTTTTGCTTCCATGGAATGTCACAGGGAATACCTTGTATGATTATGATCTTTGCAGGTATAGACACATCCCAATATTTCCAAGGCCTTCATAGCTACTCTACAAGTGCTAGTCTGTGGTGTATTTCTTGAGTAGAGTACTGTTGATAGTTAAAGGAAGAAGCTATCCACCACTTTAATATCATCATTGTCAATTCTGAGGCTAGTTGCTGTATCTGTTGTCATTTGTTTGGTCGTCTTTATATTTCATTCTTTATGTCTTTCCACTCATTTCCTTTTTTCACTTTTTGTCTGGAGTATCATCAAAAACAGTTAGACCTGCTACTAGGTGACATAGAACATAACACCAAGACAGAGGATGCAGTCAGAGTATTGAGCTTTCCCATGTTCATGCTCCTTATGTTCCATGTTCCCACCATAATTCTATTTCTGCAGCTTCAGATTTTTTTTTTTTCCCTGCATGGTTACATTAGGAACTAGATATCTGGGAAGCTTTTAGCTAACCATGTCATAAACACCATTAGTACTCTGAAAGATCCTCAACTCTTCTTCAGTAGCATGTGAGTGCCTCCCAACCTGAGGGGCCTATATCAACAATCACTGTATTTTGTCTGTCCATTTGGTTTTCTTGGTAAAACACAGGAATGGTTTGCCATGCCTTCTCCTAGGCAGTATGAAATGATGCCTTTATGGTTGTCACTAAAATGATCATCCACCTCCAGCATCTGCTTATTTTAGCTGGGCAGCTGGGGTGACCTTTACACCTTGAGTGACTCTACCAGAAGTATACACTCCTGGCATATACTCCCACTGTGTTTTGCTTATCCCTCCAAGGAACATCTCCCCACCACAATGAGGCAACATGGCAGGACTGGGGTGGAGGTGGGGATAGAAACTTACCTAGGAACTCGGTGGAATTTATTTTGGGGAGGGGCAGACATACATAGGATTGCCCCGTTAGGTTATTTTACTCCAGTATTTATCTTTTTGGCATTAAAATTCAATCTCCGTCTATCACTGTCTACCCTACATTTGTAGAGGATTGGGAGTTGAGAGCAAACCAGAACTACAAAGGGTCCTGGAGCATCGTCGACGAAACCAGCTGATGAGACAGAAGAAAGAAGAAGAAGAGGCAAAGAAATTAAAATCTCCATTTGAACAAGAGCTCTTGAAGAGGCAACAAAAGCTTGATCAGGTAGAAATAATTGTATGTTCTAAAAGACACAGAGATTTGTTCAGTAGTGCGGAGAGCCAGGGAGGTGGCCTTGAAGCCAACAGTCAGAAACCATTCTGTAAGTCAAAAGGACTACAGCATTCCCTAAGTCCTGGGAACAGAGACAGTATTAAGACATTCCCCTCCCTGACTCACTAGAGTATAAGGTGATAACCGGCATTTCAAATTGGACCCAAAAACCTACTGATAACCAGTGCAGTGACTTCAGAATCGGTGTTATTCTAAGTTTATGACACTGTCCTGCCAGAAGTCTAGCTGCCACATTTGTACAAGCTGTACCTTCCAGGTTGTTTCCAAAGGCAGCCCCATGTAGTCCAGTTGCAGTATTCCAGATGAATGGAGATCAAACTATGACTTATGCCATTGCATCTTGGTCCAGGTAGAGCTGTAACTGGCACAACAGCTGAAGCTGGGCAAGGGTTCCCGTAGCCATGGCTTCTACCTGTTGTTTAAACAGGAGCCAAGAGCCCTGAGCAAGCCCCAAGCCTTGAGAGAATCATGACCCCATCCGCAGTTACTTCCAGGGTCAACATAATTAGATTTCCCTGATGTTGATTAATGACAAGCAACTCCATCTTGGAAGGATTTAATTTGAGCTTGTTTTGCCCCATCCAGATCCTCACAGCCTACAGGACTTTCATAGCATTTCTGGCTCAGCCCAGAGTGATGATATATAACAGTGTCATGACTATCTTGAGGACACCTTATCCCAAAGAATTGAATGACCTCCTCTGGTAATTTCAAATAGATGTTAAAATAACATGCCAGAGAGCACCAAATCTTGAGGCATTCCACAAGGGTGTTCCTAAGGTTTTGGGCACTACCCCCCATGATAATTGATTGAAACTGCTCACTAAGGTAGGAGTGCCCCCAACTACCAACCTTGCAGGTGTCCCAGAAGGATAAAATATAAATATAGCACTCCATCCTTACATTATAAGCAGCCCACCCTTTCTCCACAATTGGTTGTGTAAATTTAACTATCTTTCTGCTAAAACTATCAACCGGACACAAAATTGACAACTTTGAGTGAGGGCTGTGGTCAACATTAATATTAGAACCTGCATTAGAGTCTGAATGGAGAGTAGCAACATAAAATTTATCTGATCTGCCATGGAAAATTGTTAAAAGGGAGTAATGAAAAAATGATACCTATTTAAAGCAGGCAGTGCAGCAGCCCGTGATCTACAATTTCAATCATTTCCATTTGATACGGAGAGAGGATTTGGGCATCAGGGACTTGTGTAAGTCTCCACTTCATTATGTTAGAGGGCAAAGCATCCAAACAGGCTGAAGGAAAGGCTCTTTGGAACTTGGGGACTATAAAACTAGAGAGCTAATATGCTGGAATAAAGTTTCTCTTTTGATTCCTAATTGCCAAAGAGCATGAAATTAAGCTCCTGTGTCTTTGAGTTTCCACATACTAAATTCTTTGTCTGATGTTCTCTTTGGCCTTAAACAGGCCAGGCGTCAAATTCCAGTTTCTGTTAATGAACAATAGTGGCCATTCTGGGGTTGCATAACACACAAGACCATTCCTGCTTAAAATGTCATCAAACACAACCAAACTGTGACTCTACTTTGCATCATGGACAGATGCCTCCATAATGAGATTCTCTCCCCTCTATCCTTATTTTTATTATTTACAATAATTTGTAACCTTTTTTTAAAGCAAAGTATTTAACGTTTTGTTTAAATTTAAGCCAGTTAAACACTGATTTCTGTGCAGGTAAGAGGATGGAGCATACCTTTGACTAGGAGCTCTAGGTGGGATTGCTGAGAAGAGCGGGAAAAAAGCAACATTTTCCAATGCAGTAAACCCAGCTAAGGGTTAATTTTGTAGCTCTCTAGAGAAAAAAGAATAAATATTAGGAAATAATTGATTTTTTTTTAAACTTTAGAAAGAGATTTAAACATGCACAATTGCATGAAGATTCTTTACTTCTGAATCCTTATTACTGGGCACAATTAGAGACAAATTTTGAACTCTGATTTCCACTTTCCAGCAGTTGCTGTACCAAGAAAATGGAAATGACCTTATGGCACTGATTGAACTGAAAATGAAAGCTGATGAATGACTCGAAGCCAGGTTTTCTCAACCTTGGCAGCTTTCAGATGTGTGAACTTCAACTCCCAGAATTCCCCAGCCAGCCTTGAATTCTGGGCATTGAAATCCACACATCTGAAAGCTGCCAAGGTTGAGAAGCACTGCTCTAAACTATTAGTTGCCTAATAACAGGGTTGAGAATTCAACTAACCCTTTAGATTCTAAATTGTGAATAACATAAAATATGTTTGGTTCAGTGGCTGGATACAGATGGTGACACTTAAGGCCAGTTGTCTGTATCCTCACTAAGTGACACTTCACATAGCCTGTTAATTTCTCTTAAAAGTTCTGTCTGGTCTGCCATTTCCAGTAACTAATAGAAGTTGTTAAGATTAACAAAATCTACAAAAATATCTACTATTTACCTATTTATTTCTTCTGCCTTTATTTTATCAGCTGGAAAGGGAAGACGAGAAGCAAGAAGAGAATGCACCAGAATTTATTAAAGTCAAAGAAAATCTGAGGAGAACATCTACACTAACTGGGGCAGAGAAAATTGTATAGCAAGGCATCAACTAAGATCTGCTTTGAATACCTACGTGCTGACATTTTGGTAAACAGTGGACATTCAAAGTTATGTCTTTGGGGCTACTTATTGTACATTAATGCTTGCTCCAGTAAAAAAAATTGGGGCATTTTCACATCTGGGAAAAAAAGAACATCTAAACATTGTGGCTTTTTTTCACAAGAATCCTCAGATGAGAAAAAGGTAAAGGAGGTAATAGAGATCTAGCCTTCCTTTCAAGTACTGGGATAATGCTGGTGCTCTTTCCCATCACTAACCCTTGGCAAATCCTTTGAGGTTCAGCAGGACCGATGCATGTGTGGAATGGGAAATGCTGTCTGTAGAGAAAGAGGTAGCTAAACATTTGGGATTTCAAGCTTTTATAGAGCAGAGCAATTCCGTTGCTGGTTTTGAAATCTTCAATTTAGCTAAATTAACGCTTGAGGGAGCAAGTTAGAAAACTAAAAAAGATGGTAAAAAGGGAAGTTATGATTAATAGGGGAAGTGCTAGCTAAGATTTAGAGCACACCTACCTATATGGGTACCATGGGTGCTGTATCCAAGCAACAATATCCAGCAAATAGGTATGTGTTTCTTCATTACTGGGACATAGCAGCCCTGTGCTGGCTTCTGTCATAAAATGATGTTCAAGATCCTTGTCACGAATCAGCATCCGTGACAGTCGTATAGTCAAGTTTACTATGACAAAAGGATATTGAGTTATTTCCAAATAGTGGGAGAGTCCACAAGTCTTTCAGCATCTGGTTCTGGTCTCCAGAATGAGAGGCAGAAATAAGGTAATGTACTTTCTGGAAAGGATCTTTACAAGCTGCAGAAAAAGCAGAAGAAGGTACAGTCCTCTGAATTATCTGGGTAAAAACACAGAAAACATACATCTACATGTATGTTTCAAAAAAGCGACTGACAAATCCACAAAAAAGGATTAGTGAGGGAAACAGAAAGAATTCTAGGGAGAAGGTCAAGGAACAATGCCAGATGTAGTGTCTTCTGACTTTTGAACAAATATAACACTTTAAAGTAAGATTCTTTTTTAAAAAAATCTAATCAAATTGAAGATTATTTGTAGATTATAGCCAGATGAGGTCTACTTCTTCCTGGCGCCCTTTCCTGTTTCTAAAATCCTGTGAACAATATGCTTACTATACAGATGCTTATTATAGTATAGGCTGTTTGAAATTATTATTTTTTAAATATATGACAGCAGCAAGGCAAAAAAGGTGAGTGGCCAACCTCTCTTCAACTCTGTTTTCTGGAGGTGAAGTCAGGAGTAGCCTACATGTCTATCCAATGGAGCACCACTCACTGTTGGTTTTCAGGATAGCTGTGTTAGTTTTTTAAAGCAAAAAAACAAGAGGTTTCTTTTAAAGATTTCTTAAAATATCACAAGATTCTTTGTCATTCACTTAAGCTTGGAGTGAAGATAAACATAACCAAAAGCCACAATAGCTTTTAGTTTCACAATTTATGTGACAGATTATGGTCAGCTTTTCTGGTAGGGAGGGCCCTCTGAGATGCAGATGGCTGTTCCACCGGGAGGGACAGGCCAAAGTAATACATAATTCATATTATCATCAAGAACTCATATGACTTAATTGTAACCACAGATTTTTTGGGGGGGGAGAGCGTATTAATAAAGAGCAATTGTATATTTTGTGGAGTCTATATTCTGTGAATTAAAGCAGGCAACAACCAAATAAACTAACTTTACTTTTTAAAAGTAGTAATAAAGTTGTCGGATTTATGATCTTCTAAAGCGATCCCTTCGAAGGGATCAAGAGGCTATTTTTCTTTTCATGAACCTCGTGCCTTCCATGCTGCTTCTAAGACGCAGATAGACGTGTTGGCATTGTAACATTATGCCAAGAAATCTGGGAACCCAGTCTCAAGATTGGAAGGGTTACGTTGCCAAATGGGAGATGAGAGTCAGAGAGAAGAAAATGAGTGGAATATAAGAAGAAGAAATCCCTGGATTTCCAAGATGACACAGCAGAGTTGCTAGGCTTGAACTTGGCTAAAGCCTCACAGACATGACGTGGCAGAGTTAGACAAGGATCTTGAGTGGATATTACAATGAAGCTGTATGAAACAGCATGTGGGCCTGTGTCAGAATGATGCTGTAGATTCCTTCTGTTCTAGGGCATTTCAGATCTAGTGGCCTTGAAGCTGAGTGGTTGCTTACTGTTTATACAGCCTTCATCTGTGCCCTGAGAATTGCTGGCTTTAGGTTTGCCTCTCCTACCTGTCTTGAAGCTATTCTCTGGTTGTGTAAGACAGCCTTTACCTAGTGAATGGGTTCATACATGGTTTGCTTACACATGATATATTGAATAAATCACAATTGCCTGGGTTATTCACTCAGCAAGTACTCTGCCAAACACAATAAATACATTTCTATCTTGCTAGGGCTACCATATCTGGACTACAAAAGCCATTAGAAGACAACAAAGGCTGGTGGTTTCTGTACCTCTCTGCTGCTGTCTAGTGATCCTTTGGATTTTTGCAAATATGATAGCTCTGCAAACCGTACGGAGCCATAACGTGGTCTTTGATTTTAGCTTAGCACAATGTACAGTAGAGATGTAGTAAGACTTTCAGTCAGTCTTGCGTAAGCTTATCTGTTTAGACTGAGAGATGTTCTCCGGGGTCTCTGGACTATTCTGTGCTACCATGGATTGAGCACTGTGATCTTATGTCTCAAAAGCGTGCTCTGTCTGCCACAGGTATTCTTCTGTTTTGCAATCCTGATCTGCAGTGTTCAGTCCATGCTACACTTTCATCAGAAAATATGAGGTTGCATTAGATCTGGAGGGCATTGGGCTGAGTGGGCCAAAAGAAGCAAAAAGTGTTGCCTCAATTCATATATCGCACTTTGGTTTGCTTAACCATAATTGGTTAACTAAGCCACAGCTATCAGAATTAACATAGCACTTTCAGCCATGAAAATGACTTCCAAGTCTGAGTGGTTGGATTCATAGAGCACATGAAGTCAGAATGAAACAAGCCGCCTGTGTATGAACCCAGTCCTAGAGTGAAAAAGAGGGATGCCCTGAATATAAAGAGCCACATTCTTATAAGGTACAGTACATCCATATGTTCCTCTACCAGTTCCTCAAATATGCCTCACTAAGGATATGTCCTGTCATCCCCAGCCCATAGCTGAGGCTACCTAACTTCATCTGATTTAGTGTGAAAATGGTGTTTTCCAGCTTAACCAATAACACAAATCTTATTACATGTACAATTTGTTGTGCTTCATCAGACAGCACTATGATGATGCAGTCAGAGGCTGTCATCTACTCATCTATTCTGTTTTCAGAAGCAACGTGCTTGTCCCAGGCACCAGATTTTGCCCTCCATGTCCATTTTTATTAGTAATGGTGGCCTGATGTGACAACTGGCTACAACAGTCTGCACTACACCTCATTCAACATGTGTTTAGTATGCTTGAGAAAGAACATTTCACCCTTCCTACCAAAAAAATCTTTTAACAAACAATGGGAACTCGGTACAAAAGATTGTAGAAAGATTCATTGGGAAAGAGTTGTGTGGTGGTGATCATTAGTATCTATTTTTATGCCAACTCCAGTAGTAGGAGAAGCGTGGGATCAACAGCAGGACTACCACACATACCACTCTTCATTGCTGACTGTTCCATGCACCGAGAGCAATTGTCAGGATTAGCCCAGGAAACTCCAGGAGACAGTACAGATTCAATCCAGCAAGGTTTATTGGCTTCAGTCCCGTTACAGAAATCTTCTCAGAGTGAGAGTAATTTCCAGGGTCACCCTCCCAACCTCCCTTGCATTCTTTAGGGAGGGGCCAATCTCATCCTCTTATCTCTTCCTCGTTGCTCTGGTGATGAGAGCACGTTCTTAATTCCTCTTGTTCTGACTCTCACAGCAATGGTGGAGGGTGAGCCTCATGGTGATTCTGCTGACAGTCCTTGTACTGGCTGTTCCTAGCTACTGTTTGTATAACTTGAGGGGCTGCCTTCTCCAGTGCTATTTTCCCATTCTCCATCCACCATTTTCCGTACTGGATTGTCCACACAACTGGACACATCAACATATACCTTTGCTGGCTTTTTATGAATTGGGTGATGATGGACACCGGAAAGATTGTTCTTCAACGTTGCCCTGTTGATGCACTGGGAGCAGCAGTGGAAGCTGATCCTCATGGTGGTGATACTTCTGTCCAGAAGAAAAAAAAAGGCAGCTTGGGTACAAAACCATTTCCAGTACAAAGGGGAGAAAAAAACACAATGTTTCTTAAATAACTGGAGGAAAGCTTATTAACCTGGCTGTCTGGATGAGCCATACATATTGGGCTATTAGATCCTGTCTTAATGAATTCAGTATGTAGGCAGGAGTGCTTGGAAATAGGATACAGATGCACCAACTTTCCCACTGTCACGTCTAGTTTAGCATTTTGGAATTTTGGGGGGGAAGGAAGTAACATGAGCTTTGCATTCTTTAGGGCATTTCTTCCATAAAGGCCCATTAGCAGAGCATCCTCTTTCTATACGGAAAGTCCAACTTTCAATCTCTTTGAGGCAAGGCATCTACAATCAAGACACTTCTCTGACCAAGCCACATGCCTGAATCTTCTGCTAAGCTCATATCTGCATTCTCAAGAGGATATTTATGTCTGGGCCCACATGTCTGGGTCAAAATGACCTCCTTCAGCAGATTATTTCAGCCTTTTTCTCTTTAGTTGGGGCCAGGAGCTGGGAGATTATGGTAAACTCTGAAGCAGTTTAACACACATATTTCATTCTGACACAAGTACACCATAAAAGCAAACTGTCACTAAATTTCCATGCTATAGTTGAGGGCTCAGGGGGCTATAGAAATTAGGCTAGGGGCTGCATGTAAGCCATAGTTGCCTGCTCCTGCTCTTCGGGATGGACTTGGTTCACACATTACACTGAGCCATGTTTGTTTTCCTTGTTTTTGCCTTAGTTTGTTGTGTGAACCCACCACTGTGGTTTGAAAATCATGATTTATAGCTCAGCATTATTTATTTATTTATTTATTTATATTCCAAATTTACATACCGCCCATCTCACAAAAAAAGTGACTCGGGGCGGTTCACAATAAAACAGCAATAAATATTAATTAAAATACAATAAAAACAATAAAAATAGAATAAAAACCAAACACATACACAAATAATATCTTCCAAGATGTTGATGATCAGTAAGTTGTTAACATATGGGAGCATATTCAAGGTGCTAGCCACCTCCAGGGTTGGTTGCCCCTTTTTGCACCCCATGCCAGTTGGCAGAGCCAGGTCTTGACTGCTTTCCAGAAGGACAAGAGAGTTGGGGCCTGCCTCACCTCTGGGGGGACAGTATTCCATAGGGCGGCGGCCACAGCAGAGAACCCTCTCTTTCTGGACCCCACTAGTCGACATTCTTTCATTGACGGGGTCCACAGCATACCCTCCCTGCCTGATTGGGTGGGATGGGTGGGTATAATGGGGGTGAAACGGTCCCTCAGGTAACCTGGTCCCATGCCATGTAGGGCTTTAAAGGTGATAACCAACACCTTGAATTGGACCCAGAAGCAAACTGGGATCCAATGCAGCTCACGCAGCAAAGGTATAACATTGGCCATCTTTGGGGCACCTAAAATTGCCCGCACAGCTGTGTTTTGAACCAGCTGAAGCTTCCAGATACTTTTCAAGGGTAACCCCATGTAGAGTGCATTGCAACAGTCTATACGGGAGATGACTAGAGCCTGAGTGACTGACTGGAGGATCTCCCAATCCAGAAAAGGGTGTAACTGGTGTATAACATGTAGTTGAGCTCTTTGAGCAGGAGTCGTGAGTCCAGGAGGGCCCCCAGGTTACACATCAGGTCTGTCTGGGATAGTGCAACCCCATCCAGAACCAAAGATGGTAAACTTCTGGATACAGAGGAGCCCCCAACCCGCAGCCACTCTGTCTTACCAGGGTTCAGCTGAAGCCTGTTGTTCCCCATCCAGACCCCCACAGCCTCCAGGCACTGCGAAAGGGTAGCCACAGCATCACTCAAATCACCTGGGATGGAGATGTATAACTGGGTGTCATCTGCATATTGATGACACTTCACCCCATGGTGGTGGATGATCTTGCCCAGCGGTTATATATAGGCCCAGCCATTGAGGCTTAGGCCATATACCACGATCAAAGTAAACCATGGCATAAAGTGTTATCTGAACCAGGCCACAGTCTGACATGGCATCCAGTGTTTCTAAGTGGTTAAATAGAGAATGGATGCCTTCTGTGCAGTGCAAGAGTTAGCAACTACACACCCTCGAACACTAGAGCCCATGTGCTGTACAAGGCTATCCTTTTACCTAATATAGCTGTTGAAGTAAGCATTCCAACCTATTATAGGGTGTTTATGTTGTTTTTATGTTTTTGCTTCCTTGATTCAATTTTTTATATCTCACTAACAATAATTATGAATCAAACTCATCTGTTTTGGGGAAAACTGCTGTGGATTTCTTATTCATTTGTCCATAATGAAGTCTATGTCTCTGACAGTTTTGCTTTTTTCACCTGCAAGAAGAAGAATCACTACCTCCAGCACTTCACAGATGGAAACCTGTTAATTATGTTCCATAGTGGCAGAGCTCTTATCATTGCAACATTTTTCCTGATCTCCAACTTAAATCAACTTCCCTCTAACTTAAACCCATTATTTTGTGTCTTCTGGAACACTTCTGAAAATTCTGCCCTATCTTCTACATGACAGCCATTCAGCTACTTGAAGAAGGCTATTGTGCCTTTCTGCAGACTTCTGTAGGCATCTCCAATGCCTCTAACTTTGTGTAAGTTTTTCCGTCTAGACTCCCATCATGCAGAGTTGCAACACACTACAACATCCTGAATGTGTAGCTACTTTGCTTCTGGAGTGCATTTCATTAATGCACCCTGTTAGTTTTTCTTTTAATACCTACAGCTTTTATTGGACTGTCTGTGCTCAAAAGGTCACAAAGTAATCAGAGGACATGAACAGTCCTTCATTCCTTTTTATCAGTGTCCTCCTTCTCACTGGATTCCTGATGGATCCAGAGACAGTAGGAAATGTCACAGACATTCATGCATTCTCCTACTGACCCCACTTCACTTTCCTTTGTCTGTTGTTTCCCCAATGCTACACTTTTAATTGTGAGCACCCAGAGCTGAGACCTATTTACTTTTGCACTGTAAAAAGACAAGTCAAATGATGGTACTGGACTTATACAAGTAAATAATTCTATAGTCAGTCAGGATCACAGCTTCAGGTTTATCATTCCACCACAAGGAGGTGCTTTTATCCAATCTTTGGACAAGCAGGGTTTTCTTTAGCTTATGTATGGAACTGTAATGGAATTCTTTAGCTTATGTATGGAATTCTGTAAATTCATCCTCAGTTTTGATCCTAAGAAATAAGCGACTTGGGTTTTTGGCCTGTGACAGTTAGACACGGATCATCATTCTTGAAAACAGTTCTCCGCATTTGGCTTTGAGGGAAACCCAGCTGAGAAGTTATCTTAATTTCCACATCAATAAGCTATCAAAGTGGTGGACAGCTTCTGCCTTTTAGGATCAAGCAACAACAGTAAAGAAACAAACCGTCAAGAAATGCATCGCAGACTAGCACTTGGTAGAGTAGCCATGAAGGCCTTGGAAAAGATGTTCAAATGTGAGATCAGAATCTCACAAGCCATGGTATTCCCTGTGACACTCTATGGAAGTGAAAGTTGGACTTTGATGAAGCAGCATAGGAAGCGTATTGATGCTTTTGAACTTTGGTGTTGGAGAAGACTCCTGAGAATACCATGGACAGCCAAGAAACAAATAAATGGATCATTGAACAAATCAACCCAGAGTTTTCACTCAAGACACAAATGACCAGGCTCAAATTATTCTAGTTCAGACACATTATGCGAAGACCTAACTCTCAAGAGAAGGATCTAATGCTGGGAAAGGTGGAAGGAAAGAGAAGAAGAGGATTACCAGCAGCAAGGTGAATGGACTCAGTTGCAGTGGCTATGAGTGTACCATTGGAAGACCTGAAATACCAGGTTAGGGCCAGATCGTCATGGAGAAAATCTATCTATGTGGTCGCTAGGAGTCAACAGCAACTTGATGGCACATAATCAATCAATCAATCTAACTTGAACAGCCCTTGGACTTCCTGGCCGACTTCCATCCCAGCATTATCTAGGTCTGGCCCTGCTTAGCATTTTAAAGCTCAGCCAAAGTCAGCTACATGCTCCACTAAGCTGCCAGAATTCCCAAGGAACATGTCGAAAGCTTGTTGTTTGATTTGACTTCCATCAGATCTAGCAGGATCTCATCATGGCAGGGGGGTGTTCCTGGGAAGGATAAGCATAGAATGTTGGGAGTGTATGCCAAGAGTATCTACTCCCAGCAGGGTCACTCAAGGTGTGAAGGTCATCCCAGCTGCCCAGCTAAAGCAAGCAGGCACCTCTGTTGGGCAGCAGCAATATAGGAAGATGCTGGAGGCAGATGATCACTTTAGTGACAATGGCAAAGGCATCAATTCATACTGCACAGGAGAAGGCCATGGTAAACCACTTTGGTCTTTTTACCAAAAAAACCCCTTGTATTGAAAATATAAAACAATTGACAATGTAGTGCAGAATGATGGGTCCCTCAGGTGGGATGAACTCAACACGCTACTGAGGAAGGGCTGAGGATCTTTCAGAGTACTAATGGTGTTTATGACATGATTAGATTAAAGCCTTCAGGACGTCTAGTCGCTGATGTTGTCATACAGGAAAAGAAAATCCAAAGCTGCAAAGATAGAATTACAGTAGGAATGTGAAACATAAGAAGCATGAACACAGGAAAGTTCAACACAGTGAACAATGAAATGAACTACAAATTGACATCTTAGGCATCAGCAAATTGAGATGGACTGGGATTGGACACTTTCAGTCAGAAGATCACACTGTTTATTACTCAGAACATGAAAAAAAAGAAGAAATTGTGTTTCTTGGAGAAATTCTTGGAGAAAATCTATCTATGTGGTCACTAGGAGTCAAAAAATGACTTGATGGCACGTAATAATAATAAATACTCCATGTCTCTTAGATTCTAAATCTGTATTGCTGTTTGCAAGAATCAGCTCTGTGGAAAAATATAATCTTGCTTTTAATATGTAAATTCTTTTCTTATTGCTGAATCTCTCAGTACACTTGTTTATTGCCTCTTCAGAGGCGATAAAACTTCAAAGGAGTTATGGTAATCAGTGTTTTTGATTTTCCAACAATGGGAGTTACCAGCAAATCAATGTGAGTAGCTGATTTGTGAGTAGCTCCAAACACTGCTAAGACATAGCTTGCTTAATCATGCTTTATTGAGTAAACCACAATTGACTCATTCCCATTGATAAACTAAGCCATAATGGTTTACCACAATGGGTAGGGTCACATGAGATGCTAACACAAAACAAAATAAGTCATGTATTACTTAGAATTACGTGAAGCAGGTGTGTGTTGGTATCTGTTCACACATGCATGCATAGAAGTCTAGTATCAGTTGGACATAAGTGAAATAGTTTGGTTTAGTTGGTTGGAAATCTCTTTGAATACAAACTGTATAAAAGGTCTGTATAGTATGAGAATTCCTAGGGGTATATTGTGCAATTTTTATCCTTAACAAACAGGAATCTCCTCTAATCTTATAGAGTGCTGATGTGGAATCCATCTTCTTGAGCTGAGTGAAACATCTTTTTACTTAGGGGATTCTTAGTTCCTCTCAGCATTTTATGACTATATGTAGATTGTACCCTGCAACATTAATATTTACTACCAATGATACTTGCCAAATTAAGTAACTATATATTCTAAATAACTTCTTAGCCTTCTCTCCAACTTACCTAGTCATTCTCAGATATTGCACTACAATATAACCCTAAGCATACAGGTTTCCCTTTTGCAGTTTAAAGAACAGAAAGTTCTTTATTAACAGACGCTTTAATAAAGATTTCATAAATGAAAACAGAGAACTTGGCCAGTGCATCTCTATAAGCAAAATCCAGTACATTTGAAATTTAGATTTCTCCTCATGTTGCATATTTGTGTTTAAATCATCAGATGTATAGCCTAACTTTTTCTAGGATCTCAAGATGGTATGTATAGCATTCTGTCTCCCATTTTTCCCCCAAATCACAGCCTAAGTGGGATACACTGGGAGAGATAGTGATTGACCCAACATTACCTAGTGGGCTTGACTGATGGGAACTTGAACCTGGAATACAAAATGGAGAATAATATTGATCATACTTTACAGCTTAGCATGTTCTAGCACCTTAGTTAATGGTACTTGATGCAATAAGCAACAGTAAAACAAAATAAGATTCGGCACAATGTACAAATCAGATCAATATACAGCAATGTATAAATTATTAATTTATTGCATTAAATTATCTTAGGACACTATTAGTGCTGCCAGGCACTATTATTATCCCTAATATCAACTGGAAGTTATGTGAAATGCACAAAGTTCATTTAAGAAGTCTTTCCATCCTTATTACTAGGTTTGGAGTGCTGCAATGTTTAGACTCTACTTTAGTGGATTTGATTGTAGTAGACTCCAGTTCAAGTCTTTGCTCTAGGTGGTCTAGAACAGATGGTATCTATCATGGGTGGTAAGCAGAAGGATTCTAGGTGCTGTTGGCCACTGTGTCATTTTCCTCCATAAATCAATGAACAAGTACAATGTTTTTGACTCATTTGTTTAACTGAATCTTCTTTATCTAGTTCTAGGACTTGTGTGGAGAACAGATCCCATTTTAGGTCATATTTATGCAGAAATATTGAAAACTCAAAAGGGTTCACAAACTTTTAAGCACCACTGTAAATCACAGTATGTTCTAGGAGAAAAGGTGAAATATACATGCAATAAACAAATATTTTTTCTAGTATAAATTTAATTCCAATTCTCAACACTTTCTTGGGCTTTACTAACTACAGTGCTACAAGATTGATCGATTGATTATGTGCCATCAAATCATTTTCAACTCTTAGCAACCACATAGATTTTCTCCATGAAACTACAAGAAACATTTGAAATTAAAATTGTCCAGAACGGGGGCTTACAATGGGAGTCCAGGAATATGTATGTCCTGCTTTCCATCATCTCTGAAATAGTGCAAACGCTGTATGTTGGCTGGGGAATTCTGGGAGTTGAGGTCCACACATCTTAAAGTTGCCAAGGTTGAAAAACATTCATCTAATCAGTAGTAAGGTCCACCGAGTGCAATGGGACTGATTCTCTGGTTAAGCACATACAGCAGCCATCCCAACTATGTATTCCTCAGATGTGTTGGACTTCCACACTCATAATTCCCAGCAGCCTAGCCCAAAACATCTGCTCTAGGCAGCTGACTGGAGAAGCCTGTGTGTTTCCTTCCTTCCTTCCTTCCTTCCTTCCTTCTCTTTCAAGCTTTGTTTTTTCTTTTCTTTCTTTCTGTCTTTCTGTCTTTTTCTTTCTCTCTCTCTCTCTCTCTTCTCTTTCAAGCTTTGTAATTTCTTCTTTCTTTCTTTTTCTTTCTCTCTCTCTCTCTTCTCTTTCAAGCTTTGTGTTTTCTTCTTTCTTTCTTTCTTGCTTGCTTGCTTGCTTGCTTCCTTCCTCCCTTCTTTTTTTTAAGAAGTAAGCCTGTCACCGAAACGATCGCTCCCCTTTCTCCCCGCAAAGAGCAGCAGCAACTGCCCTTTCCAAAGCTGTAGCTTGCCTTCCCTCCGGAAGGACGCGGCAGCGACTCCGCCCGAGAGAAAGAGAAGGAGAGAAAGCGGGGATCATAGAGACGGGGCCGAGAAGGAGGAGGCGGTAACTCGGTAACCGAGCGCGGGCAGCGCAGCGGAGTTTCTTTTTGGAAAGCTGGCAAGGTAGGTCGGGGCCGGTGTGGGCATTCAAGCCAGCGCAGACTGGACGTGTCTCGGTCGCCGTTCGCGGACCAGAAGGAATGGAAAGGATTTCTTTTCTCCTGCCCTTTGCTGAAAAGTTTCCGCGAGGCGTGGGGTGAGGAAGCGCGTGGGGTGCCGATCGTGAGCCTGACTTTCCACGCTCGCGCGTTTCTGGGTAGCCGCGGACCCTTTTTACAATTAGGCTGGGTTGGTGCGGGCTTTGCACAGCGTTTGCGACCGTGGAAAACGGATCTGGTTCGTCTCGGGCGTGCAGACCTGTCAGCCCGGCTTGCTGGAGGGTTTGCCGTCCGCAGGACAGCGTTGACCCGGCTTTGCAGGGCATACAGCTGGGGAGAAGGCGTGGGTTTCCGCTCGAGGGGAAAACGCTACCCGGGCTGCGATTCGAGGCACGCTTACCTGATAGTTTGTATCTTTCGAGACTTAACTCCTGAGTAAGAGGCCTGTGCAGAGAGAGTGCGGTTTTTCGCGTGCTGGCACCTAAGGCCAGTTAACTCGGTGGAATTTATTTGGAGAAAACCCGTGTAAGTTTTGATTCAAAGTACGCAGCTAAATCCTCCCAAGAATTGTAACTGATTCGTGGCTAAGCTACCAACCTAGTCGCTGAACCTCGCTTCGTTTCTTTTCTGTGATTACTTTTAATAATTCATTTTGAGACTTCGATTTTAAGCGCGTCACGCCCCCACCCTACCTCTCACACAAATTCGGCATGAGGCCTTCTAGAGGCTTTCTTCTCTGTGCTTACGCTTCTTTGTGAGAAAGCCTCCTTCCACTCTATGGTTGTCACAACACAACACAACACAACAATGGCTGTGTTTGGGACAAGGTGCCCACGCCTCGGCTGATGCATTCCTCTCCTTTGAGTTTGTCGGATTGAAACAGGTTGCATTTTCTTTTCCCTAAATGTTTGAACTACGAATGCAAGAGGGAACTGGCAAATTGCCTTGACACAGTTGGGTAGCGATCAGGGGTATCTGCAAGGTGTAGTTTAAAAAGTCAAGATGGTGGGTCCAGTAGCGCCATCGACATTTCGCCTGTTTTTTATGTGTGTCGCCTGTGAGATGTACGTTAAACACTGATTTGACTTTTTTGAGCATACCCTGTGGACACCCCTAGTACTGATTAAAGCATTAGACTAGAAATTGAGCAATCCAGGGGTTTATTTATGTACTTATTATTGACAAGAAGGGAGAAAAACACATAGAATGTGCTTTAACAAAAAAGTGAAACAAATACAGCCAAGAAAAAAACATGTTAATATGTCATTATAACAGTAAACAATTACGATTCTATATATACTTATCTAATGCAAATATTATTCAAGTAATGTATATATTTCTAATACATTTATATGACTATCATGGTTTTTTTCTTAACCTACTATATTTTCTATAAATGAGTCCCATATTTTATTACACTTGTCCACACAAAGTCTACATCTATAGGCAATTCGCTTATAGGTGGCAAGTGCGATCAGGTCTTCAATCCACTGAGTAAAGGGGGCCATACATTTATGCTTCCAATGCCGCAATATCAGTCTTCTGGCCATAGTAAAAGTACGGAGAATCATTTACATTGTCCAGTTGTCAAGTTCCATGTACTAGGTATATAGTTCAAAAGAATACTATCCTCTGACAATTTTAGCTTTTGTCACACAATCATATTTATCTAGTCCACTACTTTCTCCCTAATCTTGGTAAGTATAGGACATTGGAGCGATCCAGGTTAACATAGTTACATTCCCTTTTCCTAACTTACAATTTCACAAAAGGTTGTTAGTAGGAAATATTCTGCATTAAGTTGCTGTGAAGGACAGGTGGGATGTAATTTAAATTATATACAATGCTGAGGCCCTAAAAAGAGTGCATAGAACAGCAACAAAGATAAGGGGTCTGGAGGCTAAAGCCTATGAAGAACAGCTAAAGGAACTAGGTATGTTTACCTTAACAAAGAGAAGACTGAAGGGAGATACGGTAGCAGTGTTCCAGTACTTGAAGGGCTGCCACAGGGATGAGGGAGTTGATTTATTCTCCATAGCACCTGAGCGTGGGACAAGAAGCAATGGGTGAAAGCTCATCAGAGAGAGATCCAACCTGGAAATAAGGAGGCATTTCCTAACAGTGAGAGCTATTAAGCAGTGGAACAGCTTGTCTCCCAGAGTTGTGGGTGCTCCATCGCTGGAGGTATTCAAGGAAAGATGGGACAACCATTTGTCTGCGATGGTCTGAGGACTCCTGCCTTGGGCAGCAGGTTGGACTAGAAGACCTCCAAGGTCCCTTCCAACCCTATAATTCTATAGTTCAATTAAATTATTGGTTCTACTTAGATAAATTACTGTTTTAATAGAGACCTTACATTTAAAAAAAATAGCTTTCTTTCATTGAGATTGGTTGCTGAAGTCATGTAAGAGTGAAAATAAAAATAAAGTGTGTTTTGAGATGTACAGTAGGTGACATGCAAAAAGCTTCATTTGTCTTCCTTCACCTTGAACTTTTGTCTTTTTGTTAGTGTTCTATTAATGTGTCACTTATAGGCCAGTGCAAAGGTTAAGTTTTGCAGTGCAGTGCCTGTTAGTTTGCAAGATGGTATGATGTGGCTGCAAGAAAAAAGTAAGAACAATTCTTTTAAAGATGACAGATTTTTCAGTGGCATTCCTCACAATATTGTCCTTCTTTTATAAGAAAGCCATTATAGGAAATAACATTTTCCAGTTGGGTGTCACAGAAGTCATGAGTTAAAATGTTTTTCTAAAAATTATATAGGTTATCAGATAGCATTGTGGGGATGTTGACATGTATTTTAGGAAGCTTCCTAAGAAAAAGAAAATAATAAATGTCTATATGTAATTATATAAAGATTCTTAAAGACAAAGGCTAAGCTGGCATTTAATTAATAATGATTTATTAAATAATCCACAATTAAATGAATCCACATAAAATGCCAGGCCAAAAAAGAGAGTTTATTATAGCTGGACGTACATAAGATGCTAAGCCAAAACCAAATTTAAGCACCTTGATCTGGTTTACACATTATGCTATGGTTTAGAATCGAAAATCATTTGAAGATGGCAAGATTATAAACATTATGAACACACAGCATGCTGAGAGTCTTTGTTAAACTATAACAGCTTTATTGGATACAGTCTCCTTAAGCATTATGCATTCATATATGCACACATATGTGTTTACTCACTATGAATTGGCCCTGTTGGTAAGGGGTTTGGGAGAGAGGAGGTGCCAACATGCTTGAATGGCGAAGTCTGTCAACGTGAGGTCTCTTACAGCTTTCTTTTTCATCTTTTGCCAACAATATCCATCACACCTTCCTTTCTACATCACATCGGTTTTTCATTGACCATTCCATAACCTGTTGCATGATGGTTCTTATCTCTGGTATCTGGTATCCAGACCTGGTCAGCTGGCTTTCTTGATTTCACCCACTGTGATATCTGCATTTTTCCTTGAGTTCAAATTCTGTTCATCTGTTTCATTTCTTGAGCATTTTGGAAATGTTTGATTTGTGCTTGAATAAAGCAGAGGAACACATCATAAAAGTACAGCAGTTATAAATACATCAATGCTTTGATGAGCTCCAGTTATTGTTGGCACACAAAAATACTTTGATGAGCACCAGGTATTTTTGGCCCATAAGAGGTGGATGGCTTCAGTGCTTTATACTAGGGCTAGGCAAATCATTCAAGGGGTGTTTTGCAAAATGAGTGCAGTCCCCTTCAGAACCTGCTGCTTGAAGCATTGAGGTAGATGTGCCTTTTGAAGCTTGGCTTGGCCATTTCCAGGTTCTCCCCATATCATCTAAGCATACAGAGAAGCCCTTCAGCATTTATCTGAATGGAACTGCCTACTGTTACTGCACAGGTATGCTCAGAAGACATGGAGAGAGCTCTGAACTGGCTGCTCCAAACCTTAGAGAATTGTGGCTTCCTTAAGGCTTCAAGTAATAGATTTAGAGAGATGCTTTGGTTGCTTCACAAAGCATCCACCCAAAGGATTTGCTTAGCTCAATTATTAGTTGGAGTTACAAAAGGATCTGTTGCACAAAAATTATCAGATATCTTAACACCTTCATATTTGCATGGTAGAAACTTGGTGGCAAATTATTGAGATGTCTGCATTTTCCCGCAAGGTTATGAAACAACTTTAGGGGTGAGATCACTGAAATCCTGATCATTTAAAACATTATTTATATTTAATTGGGATGAGGTGAGGTGAGGTGGGATGAGGTGAGATGATATAGAAATGTCATGGGTGCTTTGACATCTGTGTCACCCGTGACATTGCCAGTAGAACATGATAACGCTACTGGTAATCATAATGAACAGACTCATCCCTAGGAGTTAAGCAGAATATATCAAGTGATGTTTGAGATACTCACAAATAGACTCATGCACTGAGTCATGCATCTAGTGAATGAGTATTCAGAATAAATCCCTCTGTGTTTGAAATTGGTTATACCCAGCAGGAAAGTACATATAGGATTGTTTTGATAGTCTCCTGGACCTATTTCTAAGAAAGCATCCTTTCTATACTCAGATTGTTGGTTAGTTAAAATTTCCTTATGAGACCTGAGAAGACCCTTAGATAACTAATTTCAGCTGCATTTCACAGGTTCTTAAGAATCCAAAATGGAAGCACAGAAGGCAAATACATTTTTCCCAAATTCTCTGGGACAAGATGTGAACCCTGATCTTGACATTGAACGAAAAAATATCTCTTTCACCATTGAGCGCCTTACCAATATACTGGACGGTGGAGCAGAGAACACCAAGATCCGGAGAGAAGTCGGTTAGTAGATGACTCAAAAGAGCTCATGACAAATTTAACAGCTTTTTGTTTTTTGTTTGACTCCCATACCTGTGTCTCTCTCTCTATCCTATGGCCATCCTCCATCATTGCAATGCTGCATATGTTTTTTTCAGGCTGGAGTTATTTCTTTGATTTTAGGCTGTAGCAGCCAAAACAAGCAGCAGACATGAAAGCCAGGCTAACTGCATTCTATGTAGTCCTTGGAGCTTAGCTTATGAAACTATCAGTTTTAAAGGAAAAAAGAGTAAGTCCTCTTGATCAAGGAGAAAAACGTGCAAAAAAGAAAGTGTGCACACAGGATTCAGCAACAAAGAGGATCCTGACTAGAGATTTTTGTTTTTAATGTCAACAGAAGAATGTTTATGTTTTGCAAAGTTCTTGTCCTATCCATGGTTCCTGTTGCTGAGAAAAACCATGTTGTTCAGCATCAGAGAATATATTTTACATACAGAAGGTTCCAAGTTCAGTCTAATCCAGAAATCCTGAGTATATACTACAGTCAGTCCTAACTAGTTGGGTCAATGTTCTGACAGAGCACTCCTTAGTAAATCTGTGAGTTTTGCAACAAATTATCATTACAAATTATCTTCATGTTTTCAAGAGGGTGGTATGTAATATAACCGCACTCTTAGTGGTAATACTTGCTTCTTTGCCCTATGATACAAAATATAATCTGAAATCTATAAAATGAATAGTAACAAATTCATTCAATCTGAAATCTGTCCTTCTCAGGCCAAGGCTGAAGAACAGATCATTGGTTGTGACATCTAGGCTGATTTAGGGCCTTTGTAATTACTACTCCCATTTTCGCTTTTTGTACATTGTCACTTGTTGAAAAGTCCTGAAAACTTGCATAACCTCTTGGGAGTTGGCTTGGCTCTAAATATATCATTGTGAAACTATGGATCTTGGTAATTTATTCTTTAGAGAGCCACTGCAGCTATCATTTAAAAAAAACAAATTAAGTCAGTCAAATTAAAAAAAATAGTCATCTTTAATTAAAGAATTGTGAATGTTGAGGTTAGAACTCACAGAGTAATTAAAGTCAGTGCGTGTGTGTGACTTCGAGTCAGTCTTGACTCGTGGCAAGTGCCTGGACAAGTCCCTGCAGTTTTCTTGGCAAGATTTTTCAGAAGTGGTTTGCCCTTGCCTCCTCCTCCTTCCTAGGGCTGAGAGAGGGACTGGCCCAAGGTCCCGAACTGGCTTTGTGCCCAAGGTGGGACTAGAACTCCCAGTTTCTAGCCTGATGCCTTAACCACTGCACCCAACTGGCTCTCATTACATCAGAGGTGCTACAAAATAATTTTTGGCTGTAGTTTATGTCTTTTTCACTGCTTACCCTTGGTATTAAGTAATGCATGCTAAATAAATCTGAATGTATTGTATGTTTCACCTTTTTGTGATTCCTTTGCCACCATATTGGAAAGTTTTTTCCATTCAAAAGTACTACTGATCAACATAGAAACAACATTATCTGTAGAGGCAGCGATTTTGGAAGTAGCAGCTAAGCTTTCCTCCAGTTTAAACTTGCAGAAGCAACCAGAAGTTCCTACAGTCATTTGCAACACTCCAGGGAATTCTTTATGACAGGATCTGAGGAGATAACTGAAAATACTGTCATGCTCTTCCTATGCCATCCTGTACTGAAAGAGTGGTTATATTCAACAGAGGCTGTGCTCCAGGCTGATCCAGAATTTAGCCAAGAAAACCAGTATTTCCAGAACCAAAATGAAAGATATGAAAATGCTATCAGAAAATCTGTTTACTTCTTACAAAAGAAAGCTGAAATGGGATGGAGGGAAGATGGCCCAGAACAGAAGTACTGCTATAGGTAATGTGAATTCTGTAGTACTTTTTCCTACATCAGTGAGTACAGAAACACATTGTATTCCTTAATAGATTTGGACAGCTGCAATCATAACCACATGTTACAAGACATGTGACCTACTGAAAGCAGCAGGATTTACATGCATAGGATTGCAATGTAAAACTAATTACATTACTGGAAGCAATTCGGTATTAATTTTGTTTTCTGCTCTGAGTATTTTCTTGGAGGCTGTGTGCAGGGATAATGAGAGGGGCAGATGCTGGGTTAGGGAAATGGGTTAGCAAGCTTTTTCAAGTGGTTTGTGGTTGCAATTTTTAGAAAGGGGGAAAGCACCACATCTTGAAACACTTCTAGAAAGAAACAAATCTCACCGATGGAAGCTAAACAGGATTGCTCCATTGAAATTTTAAACACCTCCCCCTCACTGTCTACTAATGAATTGTGTATTGAACACATGTTTGTGGGTCAGTGTTAAGAGATATAATGGCATCTGTGTTTTTGCAGGTTTCTTAGTAACGATTTGGCATTTAACATACACATGGTCTTTATGAAGAGCATTTTGGCATTAGGCACCGATGAACAAATCAACAAATGGATTCCCTTAGCAAAAAAGTATTTCATCATAGGAACCTATGCCCAGACTGAATTGGGACATGGTAAGTGTCCTTGGCAGGTAAAGTGATCCAGATCTCTGCTTTGATAAACTTTAATGCCAGTTATTCATCAAGTGCTATTATTTGATATAACTGACTTGCAGCTCTCCTCCTTCACTCAATATGCAGGAAGGTGAAAGAAGCAGGATTTTCTCGGTAGGACTTCTCTTGGGTAATCATAGCAAGGGCTAGGACTACTTGCCCCATTTTGTGACATCTTCAGCAGAGTCCTTTTTCTTGTTCTCACACAATAAAGTTGGATCAAGAGGACGAGCTAAATGCAAATCAAATGCTCTAAAATCCAGTTTGTTTACTGAAGTTTTGTGGAAGAGGCTGTAAGCATAATGCTTAGTGATCCTGTAATGGGAAGTAGGAATAACCTTGAGGAACAGGAGGAAGAGTCACAACCAAGGATGTGGTTAGATAAACTAAATCTGAGTCCAGGGCAGAAATATAATTTGAGAAAGAATCTCAGACAGGATCTTCCCTAGTTCCCATGAAGATAAAGGGACCAGGGAAGCACATTCCGATTTGCAAGACTCTATTATTGTAACCTTATAATAAAAGTATTAGCATTCATAACTCTGGATTCCTAGTCTGCTCTACCTTGAAGACTGACAGATCCTAATGCTACTTTCTAATGCTGTTGGGAGATCAGTAATTATAATGCACATTTTACAGATGTTGGCTAGATTCAGAATTCTTAATGTGCATACTTATATGTCATTCATTGACCTATATTGTGTGCAGTGCCTCTATTGAGTATCTTGTTCCTCGAAGTGAGAGCAGCTGAAGACGATAGCTTTCTATATTTATTCTAGAGTGGCTGCTTCACATAGGCAAATCAGTAATATAGTACTGAAAGTGTTAAAGATGGGCCTGGAGCTGGGGATCCATATCCTTGGAGCTGAGGAACCTTTTAAAAGCAATAGCAGCAATCTCATCCCATCATCTCTATCACATTTCCTTCATTCCTGACTTGGAGTATGCTGTAAAAACCTGTTTTTGCATATTTTCAACATACAGTAGTTCCATTTGCCAAGGTCAATCAGTTTATCAAGAGGGCTTATTGGTTAGTGCTTGTGATACCACATTTCTGCTACATCATCTTCACAGCAGATTTTGCCACAGGCTTTTTAATTATTTACAGGTGAAACTCGAAAAATTAGAATATTGTGCAAGTGTTCATTTATGTCAGTATGGCAACTCAAAAGGTGAAACCAATATATGAGATAGACGCATTACATGCAAAGCGAGATATGTCAAGCCTTTCTTTGGTATAATTGTGATGATTATGGCGTACAGCTTATGAAAACCCCAAATTCACAATCTCAGAAAATTAGAATAGTGTGAAAAGGTTCAATATTCTAGGCTCAAAGTGTCCCCCTCTAATCAGCTAATGAATCCATAACACCTGCAAAGGGTTCCTGAGCCTTTCAATGGTCTCTCAGGCTGGTTCAGTAGGAATCACAACCATGGGAAAGACTGCTGACCTGACAGTTGTGCAGAAAACCATCATTGCCACCCTCCATAAGGAGGGAAAGCCCCAAAAGGTAATTGCAAAAGAAGTTGGATGTTCCCAAAGTGCTGTATCAAAGCACATCAATAGAAGGTTATGTGGAAGGGAAAAGTGTGGGAAAAAAAGGTGCACAAGCAGCAGGGATGACCGCAGCCTGGAGAGGATTGTCAGGAAAAGGCCATTCAAAAGTGTTGGGGACTTTCACAAGGAGTGGACTGAGGCTGGAGTTAGTGCATCAAGAGCCACCACACACAGACGGATCCTGGACATGGGCTTCAAATGTCATATTCCTCTTCTCAAGCCGCTCCTGAACAACAAACAACGTCAGAAGCGTCTTACCTGGGCTACAGAAAAAAAGAACTGCTCTGTTGCCCAGTGGTCCAAAGTCCTCTTTTCTGATGAGAGCAACTTTTGCATCTCATTTGGGAACCAAGGACCCAGAGTCTGGAGGAAGAATGGAGAGCCACACAATGCACGATGCTTGAAGTCCAGTGTGAAGTCTCCACAGTCTGTGTTGATTTGGGGAGCCATGTCATCAGCTGGTGTTGGTCCACTGTGCTTCATTAAGTCCAGGGTCAACGCAGCCGTCTACCAGGAGATTTTGGAGCACTTCATGCTTCCTTCCGCAGACGAGCTTTATGGGGATGCTGACTTCATTTTCCAGCAGGACTTGGCACCTGCCCACACTGCCAAAAGTACCAAAACCTGGTTCAGTGACCATGGGATTACTGTGCTTGATTGGCCAGCAAACTCACCTGACCTGAACCCCATAGAGAATCTATGGGGCATTGCCAAGAGAAAGATGAGGGACATGAGACCGAACAGTGCAGCGGAGCTGAAGGCCGCTATTGAAGCATCCTGGTCTTCCATAACACCTCAGCAGTGCCACAGGCTGATAGCATCCATGCCACGCCGCATTGCGGCAGTCATTGCTGCAAAAGGGGCCCAAACCAAGTACTGAGTACATATGCATGCTTATACTTTGCAGAGGTCCGATATTGTTCTATTTCCAATCCTTGTGTTATTGATGTCATATAATATTCTAATTTTCTGAGATTGTGAATTTGGGGTTTTCATAAGCTGTACGCCATAATCATCACAATTATACCAAAGTAAGGCTTACCATATCTCGCTTTGCATGTAATGCGTCTATCTCATATATTGGTTTCACCTTTTGAGTTGCCATACTGACATAAATGAACATTTGCACAATATTCTAATTTTTCGAGTTTCACCTGTAAATGTTATACAGCAGAGAGTATATATGCTTATATCTGGCTCTGTGCGCTGTTTTAATTTTTTTGTTTTAAGTGAAGCAGAAATGAATTTGTGCTTGCTTAACTGATTAAACAAGTCTCACCCTTTATGTGAGACTAATAACTAACAAGGACACTAGTAAAACCCATCATGGTGTGACTGTTAATAGACTGTTACATCTCTGTTCGCCCTCAGTAGCTATGGAAAACTCTCGGCCTGATGTTTGAACCTAGTTTTTACAATTTATTTCACAGATTTACAGAAGCTCTCATTAATATGACAGTTTTCATTGGTTTTCATTTATGATTTTCCCCATTGTTGTATGGCCGCTTCCCTCATCATAGGGTATTCCATCACCATCATCATCACTCTTTGCAATCAACTGCAGACCAAATTACATAAAGAAAAATCATTATAGAAAATAGAATGTAAAGATTAAAGAAAAAAAGTATTGGTAACCTCCATGTGTTTCAACCAACTTAGTGGCTATGAGCTCTGAAGGATGGAGTGGAAAAATTGGTCATAGTAAGCTGTTAGTCAAATTTAGCCTGACAGTGGTCTTATGATTTTGCATAGATGTTCAGGGAACCTCTTATTTATTGATGTACATGTGTATGTGTTTTAAGATTATGGATGCTGTAAGTCCGGAGGAAATGAGATTAATGTCATAATGTCAGCTTCGCTTCTGAAATCATGTCAGGAAGGTTTAAAAAATCACAACCTTACTTTTAACTGAGATCCTTGCAAGGATGGAACTTGCTCATACCAAAAGAAAACTTGCTTTCATTCCTGAGGAGAGACCAGCTAGGATGCCTAAATCTTGCTAGCAAATACTCAATCTACTGCTAGTCGTCTGGTGTGCAGAAAACTGTCACCTTTATCTTTTTGTTATAAAGGATCTAATCTTCGGGGTTTGGAGACAACGGCCACATTTGATGTGGCCACTCAGGAGTTTATCCTCAACACGCCAAGCTTCTCTGCCATGAAATGGTGGCCAGGAGACTGTAAGTAGCAAGTACATTGGTGAGTTGGATCTATATGGGAGGAATCTTTAAGTTCATTTCTTCTGTTGTTCCCCACCCACCCACCCAGCCTTTAAGATAATTTAATGTGAAGGCTACAACTTACTCAGTGGAATAAGTGAAGACATTCCAAAATCACATAGAGCTATGAGGACTAAGCAGTGAACTATTCAAGTCGATTATCAAATGTTTGGGTCTTATCTTCTTTATGACAACTTTAACAATTAAATCAAATAGCTAGTGAGATTATATTAGTAAAATCTGAATATTCTAGTTTATTTTTTAACCAAGTGATAATTTCTTTTCTCCCCTTCCCTTTCTTATTGCAGTGGGCCGAAGTGCAACGCATGCTGTGGTTTTTGCTCAGCTTTATCTGAAAGAACATTGTTATGGCATGCATCCATTCATCGTACAAATTCGCAGCCTCAGAGATCATTCTCAAGCTCAAGGTGATGTTCTTCTGAAGTTCTTGATAAGAGTAAGCTAGGCATGTTTTCATTCTCCCAGACACTGGGCGTTAGTCACCATGAACCTAAGAGTGTTAAATTCTCTTTATGATCTGTCTAGAATTTTCCTAAGTATCAATGTAAGACTATTCTGTAGTTTCCTAGATTTTTCTATTTCCCCTTTCTGAAGACAGAGTCACCATTTGCTCTCCTCCAGACATCTTGCATTTCACCACTTCTGGATTTTTCATGGATAATACATTGGGTTTGACCAAACCACTGACTAGTTCCTTCATTACCCTAACATGTAATTTATCCCATCCTGGAGATTGAAACTCATTCTAAATGAAGAGGTATTTCCTTACCATGTTTCTAGCAATCTCAAGATTCAATCTTGCTGCAACTTCCTTCTGTTTTTGGTTGCCTGAGGGAACGTGTGCCCTTAGTTGAGAAACGCTAAACCAATGTAAGAGGTAAATAGGCCTGATATTTTTGTTTCCTCTTATTTTGAATGTATCTAAAGTAGCCTTTTTGTTATAATTAGCATCCTTTACTAACCTCAGCTCATTCTGAGCTTTTGCTTTCCTGACACCATCTCTGTTGTTCCAGGTTACCTGCTTGTACTCTTCCTTCTCATATGGATCCTTTCCATACATAAGGAGATGTGAGGGAATGCACTGCAAAAGAATACATTGCAAAAGATCAGAAAACTTAAAAATTTAGCCTGTAATTGTACACATATTTTCCGGAGAGAAGTGCCATTGAATTCAGTGGTATTACTTCTGAATAGACACGTACAAGAGATAAGAGAAGGAAGCTTATTTAAAACATTTTTTCTTTCTCCAAACTGCCTAGCTTCTTGCTCAACTTTTTCAGTAGTAGTCTTAAGTGATTTCCCAGCAAAGCCTTCCAGTAAACGTGGCCCCCTTAGCATTTCTTTTAACAAACTAGTTTTGTATCCCCATTGTACAGCAGAAGATTTTCATTTTATGAAATCATATTAATGTTTTCGTTTTGCTTCTTTTATTCCTCAGGAATAACTGTAGGGGATATTGGTCCCAAAATGGGTTTTCAGAATATCGACAATGGCTTTCTCATCCTGAAGAATGTCCGTGTTCCAAAAGAAAACATGCTGGCCAGGTTCTCTCAGGTATAGATAGATAGCTCTCAGGTATTCCAGTCAGTTTCAGAATACCAAAGATCATGGAATTCTGGAACCTGGTTCAGAATTTTGAAAGAATATTAGTAAATCTTCCTTCCTTCCTTCCTTCCTTCCTTCCTTCCTTCCTTCCTTCCTTCCTTCCTTCCTTCCTTCCTTCCTCCCTCCCTCCCTCCCTCCCTCCCTCCCTCCCTCCCTCCCTCCCTGTGAAATTGTTCTAACTGTGGCTGCAGAATGTTGAAATGTAAAGATTTGAGCCCTGGATACCCTGCCTACTGTTGTTGTTGTTGTTATCTCAGCTTGTTCACCACTGAATCCAGCAGGACTCCTGGTGGTTAATTGTACAGTAAAACTTCTATAGTAAGAATTAAATAAACTTACACAGAATATCTCTGGTGTGATAAAAATAAAACATCCACCATAGAATAATCATGTCAAATGAAGTAATAGTCAGTCACCAGCTAAACATATCCCAACATCCTGTCAGCTCAGAAATATTTTGTAGAAGAGCTAGTTTTGATCATCATTTTTAATGTAAATTAAAAAAGAACACTCAAATCAAATCATTCAGTTTTTGTAATGAATTTTCATTTATAGAGTTATTTTGGGGGTTAATATCTAGCCCAAGTAGTCTTTGGTTTATATTAAGTATACCACACTTCACCCATAGCTTTCATATGGATGGTCTGTATTTGCTTCTCAGTTGCAGTCACTGGCAATATTATATTATATTTTCAATGGCAATGTTATGTTTTCTTTCTCATACTCACCAAAATACGCAGGATTTAGGAATAAATTCTGCAGATTATTTTAAAGGTGTTTCATAATGCCTATCACTTCTCTTCCCCAATATCCATTCTTTTTTTTTAAAAAAAAAAGTCTTATCTTCCAGGTTCTACCAGATGGTCAGTATAAGAAACAAGGATCTGAGAAGATCAACTATTTGACTATGATTGTGATACGTGTGACCATGATTCGGACTGAAATTGTCCCCAGTTTGATGAAGGCTTGTACCATTGCTATCCGATATTCCGTGGTGCGTCGGCAATCTGAGTTAAAGCCTGGGTACGATATGAAAAGAGGGAAATGCTCCTGTCTGGATGCTTAATTTCCCATACACACACACACACACATACTGTTGTTCTCCTTTTACAATATTGTTTTTGATTTTGGGCAGGGATAGGCAACTGGTGGCATGCTGTATGTTGCTGGACTACAATTTTCAGCACCTATTCTGAACTCTAATGCCTAGCTGTTATACTCCTGCTCAAGCATGGGAAAATAATTTTAGAGATCTTGGGGGGGGATCCAGATGACCCACAATTATTTCTGATTTTCCCATGGATGCCATAGTCACAACTTCCCAACTTGGATCCATGTCACTACAAAAGAAATGTTTTTCACAATACATTAGTATAAATCCAGGAAGTCACCTGGCATTGATTATAATTTAGTTGAGTTTATCAAATTCATTGGTGGGTTCCATTATTAGCTGCCCTGTGTACCCAGTAAATAATTTTGATATGATTCCTTCTGATTGGAACAAAGCAATCCTTCTTATTTTTAAACAGGTCAAGATCAATGACCCAGGAAACTATACATTGCTGTCAGTCATGGGAGTAACAGCTTCAATTCTTTCAGAAATTGGAGATGTACTCACTGATTCTTAAACAGCATTTTAGAAAACTGCTCAATCTTAAACCATTGTTTGATAGTCCTCCAACTCATTAAAAAAAAATACTAAGAAGCCTTAAAGGGTGAGCTTTTGCAGCTTTCATGGATCTGGATGCAACGTTTGATTCTATTCTGTGGATCTGAATGCAACATTTGATGTTATGGTAGAAATTGGAGACTGTATTGATAAAAGGCTGCTTTAGCTTATTAAGGCTTATATACAGTAGCAGTCCCCTGTTTTAGTTCAGATTTAGCCATGCAGGACACTTGTTTGCTATCTCCGTGTCTAGAGGAGTTAGGTAAAAATGTGTTTTCCTAGCTCTTACTTTGTTCAATTTATAGTTTTGAATTATCTGAAAAGTATCTTAAATGAACCTAACATATATTTGCCGAAACCTGATAAGAAGAAAAACTATGTTTAGATGTATGCAGATGATCTCTTGTTCTAGACCTGGGATTAAGTACAGGTGAAACTCGAAAAATTAGAATATTGTGCAAATGTTCATTTATGTCAGTATGGCAACTCAAAAGGTGAAACCAATATATGAGATAGACGCATTACATGCAAAGCGAGATATGTCAAGCCTTTCTTTGGTATAATTGTGATGATTATGGCGTACAGCTTATGAAAACCCCAAATTCACAATCTCAGAAAATTAGAATAGTGTGAAAAGGTTCAATATTCTAGGCTCAAAGTGTCCCCCTCTAATCAGCTAATGAATCCATAACACCTGCAAAGGGTTCCTGAGCCTTTCAATGGTCTCTCAGGCTGGTTCAGTAGGAATCACAAGCATGGGAAAGACTGCTGACTTGACAGTTGTGCAGAAAACCATCATTGCCACCCTCCATAAGGAGGGAAAGCCCCTCCATAAGGAGGGAAAGCCCCAAAAGGTAATTGCAAAAGAAGTTGGATGTTCCCAAAGTGCTGTATCAAAGCACATCAATAGAAGGTTATGTGGAAGGGAAAAGTGTGGGAGAAAAAGGTGCACAAGCAGCAGGGATGACCGCAGCCTGGAGAGGATTGTCAGGAAAAGGCCATTCAAAAGTGTTGGGGACTTTCACAAGGAGTGGACTGAGGCTGGAGTTAGTGCATCAAGAGCCACCACACACAGACGGATCCTGGACATGGGCTTCAAATGTCATATTCCTCTTCTCAAGCCGCTCCTGAACAACAAACAACGTCAGAAGCGTCTTACCTGGGCTACAGAAAAAAAGAACTGCTCTGTTGCCCAGTGGTCCAAAGTCCTCTTTTCTGATGAGAGCAACTTTTGCATCTCATTTGGGAACCAAGGACCCAGAGTCTGGAGGAAGAATGGAGAGGCACACAATGCACGATGCTTGAAGTCCAGTGTGAAGTCTCCACAGTCTGTGTTGATTTGGGGAGCCATGTCATCAGCTGGTGTTGGTCCACTGTGCTTCATTAAGTCCAGGGTCAACGCAGCCATCTACCAGGAGATTTTGGAGCACTTCATGCTTCCTTCCGCAGACGAGCTTTATGGGGATGCTGACTTCATTTTCCAGCAGGACTTGGCACCTGCCCACACTGCCAAAAGTACCAAAACCTGGTTCAGTGACCATGGGATTACTGTGCTTGATTGGCCAGCAAACTCACCTGACCTGAACCCCATAGAGAATCTATGGGGCATTGCCAAGAGAAAGATGAGGGACATGAGACCAAACAATGCAGCGGAGCTGAAGGCCGCTATTGAAGCATCCTGGTCTTCCATAACACCTCAGCAGTGCCACAGGCTGATAGCATCCATGCCATGCCGCATTGCGGCAGTCATTGCTGCAAAAGGGGCCCAAACCAAGTACTGAGTACATATGCATGCTTATACTTTGCAGAGGTCCGATATTGTTCTATTTCCAATCCTTGTGTTATTGATGTCATGTAATATTCTAATTTTCTGAGATTGTGAATTTGGGGTTTTCGTAAGCTGTACGCCATAATCATCACAATTATACCAAAGTAAGGCTTGACATATCTCGCTTTGCATGTAATGCGTCTATCTCATATATTGGTTTCACCTTTTGAGTTGCCATACTGACATAAATGAACACTTGCACGATATTCTAATTTTTCGAGTTTCACCTGTATTTACTACTTAAATGTTCCTCTTATTGCAAAAGCAATTCCTTATGGTTCAGTTATGGCAGATAAAGAATTTGGTCCTTAAGAAGAAGTTTACTTCACAAAAGCTGTTACTAGATGATCAAATATTGGAAGAATTAAAATGGATATTATCAAAATTGGGCAGTAGCTGGTTCTTGAGAAGATAAAGGGTGGGCAAGCCAAGCAAGAGAGATGAGGCTGTCAGGACCCAAGTCCTCAGAGTTGTGAGAGGGGTTGCCGCTCCTCCTGCTTGACTCATCAAGGAGTGGAAGGCAACATCTGGCTACACAGCCTCTGGCATTTCTGGGTTACCACTGTCTGGTGCTTTGGCAGGTTGTACAACTGCCCTTTCACCCATTGACGTGTGCTGCCTGCTATGTCCCACTGGAGGCTGAGTGCAGAGGTGGGAAGCCCAAGTCTTGATTCAGCCAGGACCAACTTGTTGACTGTAAAAGGCACTACATTACTTCCTTCCTCCATGGTACTTAGGAAAAATATGACAACTGTGCATGAACTGGACTGAAGCTTTGGGTGCACTGCAGTACATCCATGGAACATCACTGGCATGTGAGCTGCTCTGGCTCCCAGTGGGCTTTCAGGTACAGTTCAAGGTGCTGATTGTCACTTTTAAAGCCCTACATGGCATAGGGCCAGATTACTTTTGGGATCACCAGAGGTTTCTGCCCACCTTGCTAGGACTGGTCGACTAGGCATGCTCCAGGTACCATCAATAAACAGTGTCATCTGGAAGGTCCCTGGAAGCATGCCCTCTCTGTTAGGGTGACTGCCATATGAAATGGCCTCCCCTGAAATATGGACAGCCCCTACTCTATTGGCCTGTAATGGTTTGTAGGAATAACCTTGGGAGACAGGGAGAAGAGATACAGCCAAGGGAACAGTCAGATAAAAGGCAATTTAGCCCGAAGAAGGAATGTGGACGGGGCACACAGCTCAGAAGGCACCCTCCTTAGTTTCTTGAGCTGTAAAGGGGACGGGGGGAGAAATGTACTTTCAGATTTGCAAGATTCTGTTAATGTAACCTTACAATAAAGTAGAATTAGCTCAATGTATTGTCGAAGGCTTTCACGGCCGGCATACGAAGGCTGGTGTGGATCTTCCGGGTTGTGTGGCCGTGGTCTGGAAGTTCTGTTTCCTAACGTTTCGCCAGCATCTGTGACCGGCATCTTCAGAGTACAGGAGCACAGACAGGAGCAGTTCTCTCAGTGCCCAGGATGGTGTGACCCTTTTTTGGGTATTTATAGAGATGTGGAGGGGGGGGGTATGGGGTGTTAATGAGTGGCTGCTTGCCCAGGTGTCAGGAGAACTGTGTATCTTCCTGTGGGCCAGGCAGGGTCCCTTCTTCTATTGAGTTGTTAACGAGTGGCTGTTGAGGGTGATTAGCATGTTCATTGTGTGAGTTGTTTGCATGTCCTGGTGGCTGAGCTGAGTTCGTTGACCTTTTGCAGGCTGTATTTCTCAGGATTGGTAGCCAGGTTTTGTTGATTTTTAGACTCTCCTCTTTTTTATTGAAACTGTGCTGGTGTTTGTGAATCTCAATGGCTTCCCGGTATAGCCTGGTGTAGTGGCTGTTGGTGTTGTCCAGTATCTCTGTGTTTTCAAATAGGATTTTGTGTCCAGTGTGCCTGAGAGCATGTTCAGCTACTGCAGATTTTTCTGGTTGCTGTAGTCTGCAGTGTCTTTCGTGTTCTTTTATCCTGGTATGGATGCTGCGTTTTGTGGTCCCGATGTATACTTGCCCGCAGCTGCATGGTATGCGATATACTCCTGCGGTGGTGAGGGGATCCCTTTTGTCTTTTGCTGATTTTAGCACTTGTTGTATTTTTCTGGTGGGTCTGAAGATTGTTTGGAAATTGTGTTTTTCCATCAGTTTTCCCATGCGGTCTGTGACCCCTTTGATGTAGGGCAGAAATACTTTGTTGGTGGGTGGCTGTTTTTCTTCTTCAGTCGCATGTTGGTTTCTTGGTTTGATGGCTCTTTTTATTTCATTCTTGGAGTAGCCATTCGCTTCCAGGACCCAATTAAGGTGGTTAAGTTCAGAGTCTAGGAATTGGGTTTCGCAGATCCGATTGGCACGATCCATGAGGGTTTTGATAATGCCTCTTTTCTGGCGTGGGTGGTGGTTGGAGTTTTTGTGTAGATACCGGTCTGTGTGGGTGGGTTTTCTGTAAACTTTGTGTCCTAATTTGAGGTCTGGTTTGCGTATGACCAAAGTGTCTAGAAATGGAAGTTTGCCGTCCATTTCTTTTTCCATAGTGAATTGTATATTGGGGTGGATGCTGTTTAGGTGGTCCAGGAACTTCTCTAGTTCTTCTTCCTCCTGACTCCAAATTGCGAAAGTGTCATCCACAAACCGGAACCAGACTGATGGGGTAACGGGTGCTGTTTCCAAAGCCTGTTTTTCAAAATGTTCCATGTAGAAATTTGCTACGACCGGGCTCAGGGGGCTTCCCATGGCGACGCCGTCCATCTGTTCGTAGAACTCATTGTCCCATTGGAAGTAACTGGTTGTTAGGCAGTGCTGGAATAAAGCTGTGATGTCTTCTGGGAAGATCTGTTTGATGAGTGCCAAGGTGTCCCTCACTGGTACCTTGGTGAATAGGGAGACCACGTCAAAGCTGACCAATTTGTCTGTGGGGTTGAGTTTCAGGGTGCTGATTTTGTTGATGAAATGTCCTGAGTCTCTGATGTGGGCTGGAGTCTGTCCAACATGGGTCTGTAGAAGAGTGGCCAGATATTTGGATAATTCATATGTCGGTGAGCCAATGGCACTTACAATGGGTCTGAGCGGGATCGAGTCTTTGTGGATTTTGGGGAGTCCGTATAGTCTGGGTGTAAGGGCTTCTGTCTTGCATATGTGTTGAAGTACGTTGGAGTGAAGGGAGGAGCTCCTCGTCAGGGTGTTGGTTTGTTTCATGATTTTGCTGGTCGGATCCCGTTTTAGTTTTCTGTATGTGGCGGGGTCTAGTAGTTCTCCAACTTTGTCTTTGTATCCCTCTGTTTTCATAATTACCGTGGCGTTGCCCTTGTCAGCCGGCAGGATGATGATGTCGGGGTCCGCATTGAGGGACCCTGCCGGCTGACAAGGGCAACGCCACGGTAATTATGAAAACAGAGGGATACAAAGACAAAGTTGGAGAACTACTAGACCCCGCCACATACAGAAAACTAAAACGGGATCCGACCAGCAAAATCATGAAACAAACCAACACCCTGACGAGGAGCTCCTCCCTTCACTCCAACGTACTTCAACACATATGCAAGACAGAAGCCCTTACACCCAGACTATACGGACTCCCCAAAATCCACAAAGACTCGATCCCGCTCAGACCCATTGTAAGTGCCATTGGCTCACCGACATATGAATTATCCAAATATCTGGCCACTCTTCTACAGACCCATGTTGGACAGACTCCAGCCCACATCAGAGACTCAGGACATTTCATCAACAAAATCAGCACCCTGAAACTCAACCCCACAGACAAATTGGTCAGCTTTGACGTGGTCTCCCTATTCACCAAGGTACCAGTGAGGGACACCTTGGCACTCATCAAACAGATCTTCCCAGAAGACATCACAGCTTTATTCCAGCACTGCCTAACAACCAGTTACTTCCAATGGGACAATGAGTTCTACGAACAGATGGACGGCGTCGCCATGGGAAGCCCCCTGAGCCCGGTCGTAGCAAATTTCTACATGGAACATTTTGAAAAACAGGCTTTGGAAACAGCACCCGTTACCCCATCAGTCTGGTTCCGGTTTGTGGATGACACTTTCGCAATTTGGAGTCAGGAGGAAGAAGAACTAGAGAAGTTCCTGGACCACCTAAACAGCATCCACCCCAATATACAATTCACTATGGAAAAAGAAATGGACGGCAAACTTCCATTTCTAGACACTTTGGTCATACGCAAACCAGACCTCAAATTAGGACACAAAGTTTACAGAAAACCCACCCACACAGACCGGTATCTACACAAAAACTCCAACCACCACCCACGCCAGAAAAGAGGCATTATCAAAACCCTCATGGATCGTGCCAATCGGATCTGCGAAACCCAATTCCTAGACTCTGAACTTAACCACCTTAATTGGGTCCTGGAAGCGAATGGCTACTCCAAGAATGAAATAAAAAGAGCCATCAAACCAAGAAACCAACATGCGACTGAAGAAGAAAAACAGCCACCCACCAACAAAGTATTTCTGCCCTACATCAAAGGGGTCACAGACCGCATGGGAAAACTGATGGAAAAACACAATTTCCAAACAATCTTCAGACCCACCAGAAAAATACAACAAGTGCTAAAATCAGCAAAAGACAAAAGGGATCCCCTCACCACCGCAGGAGTATATCGCATACCATGCAGCTGCGGGCAAGTATACATCGGGACCACAAAACGCAGCATCCATACCAGGATAAAAGAACACGAAAGACACTGCAGACTACAGCAACCAGAAAAATCTGCAGTAGCTGAACATGCTCTCAGGCACACTGGACACAAAATCCTATTTGAAAACACAGAGATACTGGACAACACCAACAGCCACTACACCAGGCTATACCGGGAAGCCATTGAGATTCACAAACACCAGCACAGTTTCAATAAAAAAGAGGAGAGTCTAAAAATCAACAAAACCTGGCTACCAATCCTGAGAAATACAGCCTGCAAAAGGTCAACGAACTCAGCTCAGCCACCAGGACATGCAAACAACTCACACAATGAACATGCTAATCACCCTCAACAGCCACTCGTTAACAACTCAATAGAAGAAGGGACCCTGCCTGGCCCACAGGAAGATACACAGTTCTCCTGACACCTGGGCAAGCAGCCACTCATTAACACCCCATACCCCCCCCCTCCACATCTCTATAAATACCCAAAAAAGGGTCACACCATCCTGGGCACTGAGAGAACTGCTCCTGTCTGTGCTCCTGTACTCTGAAGATGCCGGTCACAGATGCTGGCGAAACGTTAGGAAACAGAACTTCCAGAC
The DNA here is from genome assembly GCA_030867105.1 of Liasis olivaceus. NCBI lineage: Eukaryota > Metazoa > Chordata > Lepidosauria > Squamata > Pythonidae > Liasis > Liasis olivaceus. Next base: position 21,670,069 of record CM061348.1, on the reverse strand, counting down.
CACGGCCACACAACCCGGAAGATCCACACCAGCCTTAGAATTAGCTCATCTGGCCATGCTTCCTGTTTGGTCTATCTCTCAAGGCTGACATGGCCTTTCACAAAGCTACTGAAGGCATTGGGGTCAGGATGTTCAATGCTACTGAAGGCATAAGGGCTCTGGCAAGGGAGTATGTGATTAGTGGTTTTGTGGTTTCACCAAGCCTAAATACAGTTGTGTGTGTGTGTGGGAGGGGGCTAATTGAATTCTTTGTATTTATCTTGCTCACTGCCCAGAGATTCCTGGATAGATGGGCAGCCATATAAATTGGATTAATAAATAAATAATTTAACTAAATAATCCTCCAGGTTAAAAGCTTCCTTTTGTGGTCTGTGCATATAAAGTTGTGCTTCCAAGAAACCTTCAGTTATTCAAACTGCTGTTCTTCATTTGTGTTTTTGCTTTTTATACTCAAGAGTGCTAGCATGCTTCCACTGCAGTTAAATCTTTGGCATTAAAGTAACCTCTCAACATCTTTATGGAAGTAAGGGAATGACTTCTTATCCAACTGTCATACAAGTTAACTTCTTTCTTACCATTTTATATGCCTCAAATATTAATCAAATTTATAACTCACTGAAGCAACCAAGGATTTGAATCAGTTATGTGTGGCTTGCCCTGAAGCTATGGCTGGGAGTATATATCTTTAGGACACCCTTAGAGTTCTTGTCATCTCTTTCTTCAGATGGTCACAATTGTTCCTTGGTGACACCAAAGGCCCCAAAAGCTCATGGTATTGTTCTGTTCTGCTTTCTCAATCAGGAGGGTATATTTCAGAATTTGTACCAATAAAGAAAGGACTTTGGGATATTCCCTTCAGAATGACTGTTCATGCTTAATCATATTGTTCAAGACACTCTGGCATTTTCAGCCTGAGTAGCTTTCTTGTAATTACCTATCTCACTACCTTTGCTGAGACAAGACAGAAGGTAGTCCCCTGACAAGTTCTGGAGGAAAAATAAGCTAGACATTCCCTGCCTTTGAGGTCTTGTCCTTGTAATGAACAGCAACTTGAGTCTATAGAACATGTTCTTCTGGTCTGCAGTGTTTCTGCTGGAGCCTGCCAGAAATTGATTACGGCTATATAAATTGCATTGCCAGGCAGCTTCCCTCAGTTTTATTTAAAATATTTGTTGGAAGATAACATTTCAAGGGTGATTCTTTCAATGGTTAATATTCTGTCAGTAGCTGTTACAATAAGGAAGCAACATTGATGGAGTTACTGTCCCATAGGATGGAGTAATTTGGGATCACTATACAACTGGTTCTGGCTATATCTTCTGTTGTTCTTACTTTTTGTATATTAGCTTAGCTCTGATGTTCTAGTGACTGTAATCACACTTTATTACTTTAACTTAAAACAGTCCAGCTATTACAGCTAGTGGTGAGCAATGCTTGGAGTCAGAGTTTAGCAACATTCAGGTTACCATCAATGGAACCTATCCATTATGCCTTAATGTCATGTCCAAATCAATATGACATTCAGGAGTCACAGATTAAAACTCCTGGTTTAGCATGCAGGCATTGCCATTAATTTTTTACATCTCCTCCCTTTATCCATTAAGCTTTAAATTGAGTAGAAAGCCAACATGGGTTCTTTCTGAGGAATCACCCAAGGTTAATCATGGACCATTTAGTGATAGAAACAGGAAACCACCTTAGCTCATACTGTATGATACTGGGGGACAAGAGGTGGCAAGGTGTGTTGGAGGATCAAATTGTATCTCCCATGGCCAGCATGTCTCATGCTAGTCTGCTGTCCTCAGGTGAAATGAAGAAGTGCAACTTCACTCTAACTGAAGTAAAATACAGTACAGTGCTCAATCCTACCATCTTCTTATTGTGACAAGGAAGGGCAGAAAGAGCAGCTCCTTCTGGAAGCTGAATTTATCTGTTTGCACTGGCTTTGCTACTGGAAACAGAAGTGTAACCAAATGAAAGCAGAACTGTGGTAGAAAGCTCCTTCTGTTGTCAGGGTAGTTTGAAGTTATGTGGGCACAGTTGCCATTCATCTTGGTTAACCAGCAGTGTTTCCTTTCCTCAGTGATCCAGAGGCTAAGATTTTGGACTATCAGACTCAGCAGCAGAAGCTTTTTCCTCAGCTGGCCACTGTCTATGCCTTTCACTTTTTTTGCGACTATCTGCAGGACATTTTCCACAGATGCTACAATCACACCAAAGAAGGAAAATTTGACTTGCTTCCAGAGGTAATGTGAAAGAGAAATATACATCTTTTCTTGTGTTTAGAAAACCTTTGGTCCATTTCATCTGTCAGCAAAAATATCCCTCACATATCTACTCAGAAAAAAATCTCATGGTCTTCAGTAAAAATTACCCCCAAGTTAGTTGCTGTTGGATTGGAGTGTGAGCTCTGTGCTATGTCTTGAGAATCTCCCCAAATAAGGAATCTTTGAGATAATGGGCAGTGGCCAGTTCCTCATACAGACGTTAGATAGACTGGCCACTAAAATCTCTTCCACCACGCGGGCAATAGGATAGCATCTTCTGCTGTTCCTGAGGGTAGTTGCTATGTGACACATACCTAGTATTCTTTTAAAAGGTGATTTTGTAGTAGTAATTGCTAAAATAGTTTGAAAGTAACACAAAAATATGAACAAACTGTTAGTTCCCCTTGGCTTGCAACTTTTCCTCTTCCAAGAACTTTTTTTTAAATCAGAATTTGCATCCATTGTGTACGTAAGTTCCTTAATATCACATGGATTAAGAATTTGCTACTGAAATGTGAATTGCCTACTGCATGACAATTGTTCGCAGGATGACACAAAAAATAGTGCAGCTGTTCCGCATCTGCAGTCCAACATGTAATATTTTCTTCCACAGCTGATGAATGGAAGGGGAACTGGAGTTGATTTCAGCATGCAGTTAAGACTTTGGCGCTCTAGTTTCAAAATATTGGAGTAACTGAAGCTGCATGTTAGCATTTAATCTGAGTTATTTCAGTTTTGGGGGGTTCCCAAAAGAGAGCTGTGTGAGATGGGAGCAGTGGTACACGTGCCTGGAATAGCATTTGCACATTCTTCCCTTTAAAAACATTTTATGGTTGGGGACATTGGCTGGGCATCGCTAAAGCTGCTCCTTTGCACATTGTTGCTTGGTCCCAAATAAATATGCTTTGTGTCAGGGCAACAGAAGTAAGCCCCATCTAAATGCTTTACTCATACTGTATGTGCCTATAAAATAGAAAATCTCAAATACTCCAAACAGTTAAGCAGGCATTGTACACAGGCTCTGGTAGCAATTCCTGTTGTTAAAGAATAGGTTCAAGATATGTGTTCTTTCTCAATTTCAGAGATGTCATTATATCCTAAAAATGAGAAGATGGAGCAGTATGTTTCTATATGGTCTAGATTTAACAACTTTAAGGATTTACTTAATTTTATATTATTATTATATGGATCTTTTTTCCTTTGTCGGTTTCTTTTTTCTTCCTTATATTTATTTTATCACTGAAAGTCTAGACCAGTGTTTCTCAAACTTGGCAGCTTTAGGATGTGGTGGCTGGCTGAGAAATTCTGGGAGCTGAAGTCCACACATGTTAAAGTTGCCAAGTTTGAGAAACACTGGTCTAGACTTTTTAATTTAAACATCACTGATGGGGTTTTTTTTAATTACTATTGTTTGCTGTACTTCACTAATAAAATGAATAAAAAAGCAATCCAAAAGGATGCAGTTTCAGGAGGAATGTGATTGGAGCTTCCTCCTTGTTTGAAACAGAAGACTTTGGTTCTGTGGACAGTTGTGGTTTCAAGAGATTTGTGCATTGGCTTGTTTTACAACCACAAAACACAGGCTTTGGACATGGTCCAAATAATGTTAAGAGATTTTAAATCTGTTGTCCAGTATGGATGCTGTTATTAATAGCAGTAGTGCTTTTTTTTAAATAGATGCGATATTGATTTAAGTAGGTAGAGAGCATTTTAAGGGTGTGCTTAACTCTCTCCAGTATGAATCAGTGGGACTTGATCCAACCAATGGTAAGCATTTAATTGCCTAGATTTGGTCTAATAGAGTCTCTCCAACCTGATGTCCTTCAAATGTGTGGGCCATTCCAGTTGGAGGTTCTGACTTGCAATGCCAAGACTTTTGAAGAGCATCAGGCTAGATAAGACGGGCATGAAGAAGTTTTAGTTACTTATACTGTACTTGTTCCCTACCCCAAATTCCTGGGCTATCATAACATATGGCCTGTGAATATAAAGTAAGAACAGATCTAAACTCTCATAAATGTACATTTCTGACTCAGAAAAGGTTTGCCAAATTGAGGCTGCTGTAAGCCGTCTTGCAGGTTGCTTATTTGTTTTTCATATTCTCTACAGAACTATTGGAGTGATGTATGTATGTATGTATGTACGTACGTACACACACACACACACGCACGCATGCATGCATGCCTTTAAGTCAGTGTTGACTCCTGGCGACTGCCTGGACAAGTCTCTGCAGTTTTCTTGGCAAGGTTTCGGAAGTGGTTTGCCCTTGCCTGCTTCCCAGGGCTGAGAGAGAGAAATTGGCCCAAGGTCACCCAGCTGGCTTTGTGCCTCAGGTGGGATTAGAACTCCCGGTCCTCTGATTAGAACTCCCGGTCCCCTTCACCGCTACGCCCAACTGGCTCTACCTTACCATCTAAATTTCTGCCACATTCACAGGTTCATGCACTGGCAGCAGGCATAAAAGTGATCTCCACCGAGTATTGCTCAGCTGGAGTGGAGGTGTGCCGGAGGGCTTGCGGGGGACATGGCTACTCTCTCCTCAGCGGCCTGCCTTCCATTTATGAGAGACTGGTTGCGTCTTGTACTTATGAGGGAGAAAATACCGTTCTCCTCCTGCAAACAGCCAGGTAACTTCGGTGAAAAATGTTAACGTTCATCTCTGGAGCCTTGCTAGAACCATTTAGAGATTTCAGAAATTTTTCCAGAGTAACTTTTACAAGCACTTCTGCAGATTTTTTTTTTTTTAAATGAGTAGACTCTGGCAGCCAAATTTCATTTTCCAGCACTTTCATATTATGAAAGGGATTCCAAAATGATGCAGGGAAAACTTTCACGTTTGCAGGCCTGCGTTGCATTCTTATGCCTATGTGCATAGTCCGTTATTTAAAGCAGGGGAACCTTTGGTGTTGATTGGCTGCAGGGATATTATGGAACAGAATATCCAAGAACGTATCAACTTCTTAGGGGACAAAGCTGTAAGGATACTTGAATTACCGCTTTTGTGAGGAAGGGAAAAACTCATTTTTGCTGAAATGAGTCTCTCTCCCAGGTTCTGGAAAGGAACAGAAATACTTTTTTCTTTCTTTTTATTGTTGTGGTTACTGTTAAAGGACAGGGCTGAAATAAGGAGTTAAGGAATGATAGTGGTATAGCATGCATGAGGAGACAGGGAAAATAATGAAAGCACAGATTACCTAGTGTATATAGTAAAAAAGGTATTTTCTGTACTCTGATGTCCAAAAATTATCCTTTTTGCATCCCTATTTATGTTTGAAAATAATTATCATCATTCAGATGCTCTTGTCTGAGAATGTCTCTTGGTTTTCATTTTTCTTCTTTACCTTTAGATTTCTTATAAAATGCTATGGAATGGCACAAATGGGCCAGCCTGTTCCTTCATCAGTTGCCTACTTTTCTTCCATAAGTTTTGGAAAATGCCAAGCCCAGGAAAAAAAGGATTTCCTAAATCCTGATATTTACATAGACGCCTATAAGCACCGTGCCTTCAGGTTGGTACAAGGAGACTGGGGCAGAGTTTGGTATATAATATGCCAGTCCAAAGGTTGGGTGGTAAAAGATCAGAGAGTATTAAAGATGAGCCAGGAGTCTTCTGCCTAAGGTCGTAAGTCTTAGTGTAAGCTGCTTCCCAGAGTTCCTATGTCCTTCAGTTCGTTCCCCCAATTCCCAGGATTAAACCAATTAGCCATATGAATATAACAATAGCTTGAGAAAATCTATCTGTGTTATCACTAAGAGTTGACCCCAACTAATGGCACATAATCAGTCAAGAATCCAACACTTACTGCATTGACCCAAGGAGGATGATCTTTCATCTTCAAAGAAAGAATAGACAGGAAAGCAATTACAAAACCAGAAATCCTGTGTAAGGTTGTTTCGTACTTTGTCCACTTAAGGTTTCCAACTGCAGATAAAGCCATCCTGGAGATATTCTCTCTGTCCAAAAAGTATGTGCATGCTTCTCCAGAAGCCACTGTCCCATTAAAGTCCCATTAAAGTTAACTACACAGTCATGCATGCAGTTTCCTCTCTCTTTCTAACAGAAGATCAAAAAGAAAAAAATACAGATGGGATGAGAGACAGGGGTGGTACACTGGGGAGAGAGGAGTGGATGGAAGATAAAGGAAAGAGGTAATTGGGCAGGGTGAGAGAATGAGAGAGAGGGAGAGAAGCCCATGTAAGTTTTAGCAAACAGATTCCATGCAGGTGTGTTTTCCCAGCCAAGTAAACAGGTCATTTTCAAACTAAGTTCAAAGGCTCCAGATTTCTCAGCAGGACTGTTTACAGTCACTTACATCTCCTGCCCATTCTATTGTTTCTAGCAGCCTCTATTTTCAATAAGATGCCCCCCTTTCATTTATAAGTAATTGGTTTGGAGAGGGAACTCATAGTTCTATTGTACTTACTTTCTGGGATAGCCATTGGATAAAACATTCTGAGATTTTTGATCCCATGATTTTGTAGTTAAGACTTGACAAAACACCTCAATTGATCGATTTTACCTACAGCAGCTTCTATCCCTCAACTGATTAACCCTTGAACTGAATACTCACATAATCAGCTGAAACAGAGCTTTACACAGATGGCACAGAAAAACAACCCTTATTGAAATGTAACCATTTTATAAATATCATCTAGAACCTGAAATTTCCATGTATCATGATTCACATAAAGTTGTATCACAGTCTTTGGTTGGTGTATTGAATTGTTTTTGATTTGCAGTGAGAGTTACTTTAAATCAGTGTTCAGAAGTGACCCCTTTCATTTGCAATTGTACATTCCAGAAGTCCATCCTCCCATTTCACTGCATGCGTAGATCAGCCCCCTTCTTCTGCCATTAAGAGTATTTTTTTAGAAACGAGGAGATCAGTCATAAATATTTGTTGAACATTTTGACTTTTTAATATTTATTTGTATTCCTCCCTCCTCAGGATTATAGAAAATGTAGCGATCAAGCTTCAGCAGTTGGTTCAGTCAGGAAAAGCACAACATGAGGCCTGGAACCAGTGCACTGTGCAACTGGCAAGAGCTGCAATGGTTGGTAATTGCTTTGTGCTTTTCCCCAATTAGTTCTTTTGCCAGGGACTCTGAGAATCCACCAACTAAATTATGCTCAGGCAATGAACCCAGGGAAAAAGAGGTCCTCTTTTGCATTCACCCAGATCGCAATTAGCAAAGTCATCTTTCATGTAGGGAAAGATGGCATTGACTTTTTAAGCTTTTTCAAGATATGCCAGTTTTCTCCAATCTGTCATGTCGTCTCTCCATTTTAAAAAGTCCTTTTTGAAATCGTTTTTGATCTAAAATATGTAATCCAAAATTAAATATTTACTAGTTGAGTCAGGGTCTGTGGCAGCTAGTAGGCTTTGATCTGGCCAACTGACTGTTGGTGAATGTGGAGAAGGAGGTTCTGGCCAACTGATTGTGAATACAGGCAGGCAAGTGCTACAAGGTGAATGAGCCCTGGCTGATGAACATAGGAAGGCTGCTGTGGTTTAGCAGTGATGCATGGGCCACATTTTGAGAATTGCTGACTTATAGCATTTGCTTCAGTTCTACTCTTCATCCTATCACCAGCATTCCCGTACAAATTTCTTTAAATACTTCTAGCATTCCCTAATTTCAGTTTCATCCCAGATAATTTCATTGCTTTTATTTCTAATTCCAGCCTCTTCAATGCCATCATTCAACTCAGCATCCCTTTTCATATTTCCCATTGGGGCATAACTCCACACACTTCTGTAATATGATTCTTTTTACTCTGTTCCAAGCAGCTTCTGCATCCTATATCCTTGCATTTACTTTCCATTCATTCTGTTGGGAGATTAATGCATCTTCTAATATATTTTCATAGAGGTCTTGTCATTTTGCTTTCACTCTAGTTTCTTTTACTTCCTTTGCTTCCCTATCCATTTTTCCCTAAAACGCTATCTTGATACTTCCAAAAATAATCTGCTTTTGTTTCCTTCACAAATTTTCTGTCTGTTGTCATAAACAGTCAAATCAATCACACTTTTCAATCTATTCCTTTTTCATATTTACACACGAATAGACTTAAGCTGAAACTTCTGTCAGCTTTCTGTTGATAGGTTCGACTAGAAATTAGTGCATTCAGACTTCCAACAACGTACGCTGCAGTAAATAGATTTATTGCAGAAAAGCTAATGAAACCATTTTTAAAAAAGTGGTCCATCATTTGCTATGTATGAAATGCAGGTCCTGCTGATAGTGAAAGCAAGGTTCAAATTCTTGCATTCTATTCCTGCCTGTGCCATATAACAGGACTGAAGCCACTCTCTTTTGGTTGGGAGAGTTTCCAACAGTCTCATGTTTTAGTAAAATGGACTGATCTGGTTTCAGTAAAATGGACTAGTCTAGTTTCAGGCTGCCTGCTTGTAACTTTCTAAGGACTAACTCCCATACTTTACATTTAGGTTTTTAGTATCTCTTACTTTAGAACTCTGAACTATCTTGTAATTTTTTCCTTGCTTTTATTTGTTCTCCACTTATTTTAGCCCAAATGCTCTCAATGGTAGTGCCAAGTTCATTCACTTGGAGTTTTGATCAAGAGTGGATACTTAATTCTTCTTTCCTTTCTGTATTTTTAGTGTCCTTCAACTCTTATATTCCAATTCAATTATGAGATACAACCTATCAGGTCTCTGTTATACCTATTACATTATGTTTACCTTCCTGTTCAAGTCAAATTGTTTATTTCTGATACTCTGATTTCCATTCCATTGTTTTTTTCCCCCTTTTTGTTTCTGCACGTCATGATGTAAGTCCATATTTTTCTTTTCTCTGTTCCCTTTAAAAGAACTGGGATCTGAAAATCTAGAATGGAAAGCTATTTTAGGGTATAGAAATTTATACATACATGTATTATTAGGAGAAGCCAGGTCTCATGGTTCTCATTGTCACAAGGTGTTTTGGGTAGGAATTGCATTTTTCAGTAAGTTCATTCCATTTGTTTCATGTGTATTTGTATGGGACTAAGGGTTTGTTGTGCTATATGAAGGCATTATGCTCTGAGCTCCCAAAGTATTGCCTTTGCGTGCCATTATGCCCAGAGATACTTCACTCAGTGCCCAGCATCCTTCCATATTGATCCCAGAAGCATTCTTAAAAATAACAAGGTATTTGGCCCAATTCTGTTCAGTTTTTGAAGAGTCATCCTGCTGATGGACAGACAGACATACAGAATCCCAAGCACCTTCACATAATTTTCCAACATTCAATTAGGTTGGAAAAAAGTAAAAAAAAAAAACATTAACAGCTATAGGACAATGCTTTGTTTGCACATTGCATCAGTATGATGTCAGGCACTAGAAAACACAGATGAGATCATCGTCAAGTTCTTTGAGGGATTGGAACAACGGAGTCCCAGCTTACAGTAAGCAGCTATTGGGGCCAGATGTTTCTTGCATGGTCCACCAATCACCTCTTTCTTAGGTTCTCTGTAGACTTTTCCTTTTTCTAGTGATCTTCTAGTGATCAGGCCATGCATTTGGGTTTGTTTTATTTTTTCAGAATGTGTCTGAAGAGTTAGGCGAACTTAAATTCAAAATGGTGAACAACAGATATCGTTAGAAGCATGGTATTGCTCAGAATTAATGCTGCTCACCAGGCCCTACCAATAAAAAAAATTGGGATTTGCCTAGAGACACCCACCCCCAACCTAAAATTAATGAAATACAGAGTAAGAGAGCACCAATTTGGAGAAACATGCCTTTCAGATGTAGCTCCCAGACATGTGAAAATCTTCCCAGACAAACCTTCTGTTCCCAGTTCCTGAGATCACTATGAGTAGTTATTTCAGATGTTGAAATAAGAACCCTACTGTATAGAACTTCCACAATGGATTTTTTTCTCACCATTTGTCTTTGACATACAAACTTTGAATATATGTGAAAGTTTATGGTACAAAGATCTGGGATATGACTGTCTGCTAACTTTTTCAGGTTCATAGCCATTACATTGTGGTACAAAAATTTGCTGAAGCACTGGAGAATTTTGCAAAAGAATCTGCCATCCAGAGGGTCCTTAAAAATCTCTGTGACCTGTTTGCACTACATGGGATTTTCTCTAATGCAGGAGACTTTATGCAGGATGAGTATTTTTCTACAGACCAAATTGACAGGGTGACTGAAACATACCTGGACCTCTTGGCGGTCATTCGGTGAGATGACTTTCTTCTCCTCTCAAAGACTTAATGACTTTGACTCCATATTTGTGTTGTACTGTTGCAAATCTAGCAAATTGCCTAACCTTTGGATGAACAAAAAGGGAGGCCTGCGCATTTCAGAGATCCTGCGAGAAGCACTGATCTCTCTTCTGTATTCCCCATAAACCTACTCTGCATCTCCTTCTCTATAAAGATTAACCATGTCATGTGCTATGGCCTGGTAATAGTGACATTTTTGTGGGCACCATATTTCCTTCTGTGTGAGTGAATATAGGAAGGGAATTAAAGTTTTTACTTACAATGTCTGGGCAAAAGCCCATTTTGCCCAAGAAATGTCTATACCACACTCATTGAGGAGCACACTAGACTCTCTTCTCCCCTAGCAGTGGTTTTGCAAGGCAAGGGATTTCCCTCTATTAGGTCAGCCTCTTACCATCATGCCCAGAGATAACAGCTTTGACTGGCAGCAGCTCTCAAAATCCAGGTTTTTTTGTTTTTTGGTTATTTGGGTATATTTTTATATCTCACCATTTAGAAACAGGTTGTCTCTCCAGGGATTTCTGTCCCAATGGTGGTCCGTCTTTTCCTTGCCCATGTGTTACATCTTTCACCACTGCTTGATTTTTTAAATTTTGTTTATACAGATGCTCATCAATTGCTGCTGCTGCTTCTGAACTATATGTTTAGTCCTTATGTTTCTAACCTGATATCACTCAATTTTGATGTCTGTATTAAACTTCCATCAGATTGCTTGGTTGTACTTTGAGTACTTTATGGAGTAGAACTTAGAACGGATAAATCGTGACTCTCAAAATGTTTTCTTTGCTCCTTCAGGAGAGATGCTGTGCCATTAGTGGATGCATTTGACTTTTCTGATGCATATTTAAATTCAGCCCTTGGAAGCTATGATGGCCATGTCTATCAGAGGCTTTATGAGTGGGCCAAGAAGTCACCAACTAATCACCAGGTGAGAAGACTGAAGGCCAAAATGAATAGAAAACCAGGTTTGCATTAAAAGGCAATAGTTGCTTTTCAGTGTCAGAGCAAAACAAAATCTACTTTGCAAGCTGAACATGTATTATGAAAAATATATCACTTGTGTGACTTTCCATAACCTGGTTAATCTTATATAAATATATAAAATATATACAAACCTGGGCATGATAAATAGGATAGAACTAGCTGTAACCAAACTAGTATTTAATGTTAATACAAATCAAAACATACAGAAAAGGTAAGTTCGAAATTATTTGGGACACGCTTTGGAAGGAGAAAAAAGGGGATTTGCAGGCTGATTTGAAGGAGACAAAAATTATTAAATGGGCAAAGAAAAAGGCAGTTCTTCATTCAGCAAGAGAGGTAGGATATCAGCAAAAAAAGTTGTCATGACAAGAATACAGATTATCTGGTACAAAGAGAGATGGAAAATTGAAGCAGTGATCTTGAATAACTTTAAATTCTGGATTTAACAGTCTAATGAGATTTGAAATGGGCATGTATATTACTTCTAGGCTTCAAGCCTTGTGTGGAGACCATCCCAGTTAATGTGGCTAAACAGGACCCCGTACTCCTTTCTGAAGTCCTTTCATGATGGGTTGGACAAGAAGATGCATTAAAATGCAAAACTATGTATATGCTTTGCAAACATGGGAACAGGCAATAGCCAGTTTGGCTGGGTTCACACACCACACTAAATGTGGATTAAGAAAACATGGTACCCAGTCACTTTTGATTGATTGTGAAAAGTTCAGTAGGTTTAGATCTGGTTAGTACTGAATGGGAGGGCTCAAAGGAAAAGCAGGGCTGGTGGTTAGTCTGAGAAGGTTTTGGGGGGGAGGGGTAGTTTTCTGACCTGTTTTCTCTCCCTGAGAGGGAAAAAAGAATGAATTAGTGCTCAAATTTACAGTTGGGCTGGATGGAGGAACATATCAACATATTTTAACTAGCTCTGAAAGCATCACAAAAATCAATGGAACATAAAATGGGACAGGTTTTTGCATTTCATTAAGCTCTTCTTTTCCATCTCCCAAATAATCTGAGCACTAAGAATAAATCAGGGGACAAGAGAAAATATCTGTACATCTGCTTAATTGGCATTCTGTCCACCATTGCTTGAATGCTGACTGGTGGTCTCCAGGGTTTTAAGTTGCACAGAAAAATACATTTGCTCTGCTTATTGATAAAATGTTGGTGCTTCCATTCCTATGTTATGCGCTTCTGTTCCAGTACAGAGTCTTTGGCTAGCATGATTAAAATGATAGAAAGGGAAGGTTCTTGAAGGCAAACAAGCAAGTAGTCTCAGTTTTCTATTTAAATAACCCGATGAGCACAGCTTTCTGCCAGCAGCTGCAGAAAGAGCAGAAAAGAAAGAACTAGGCAGTGTCATAAGTCAAAGACAGAAACTTGGTATAGCAAAGCCCTGCCACACTAAGAGATTTCCCTCCATCCTTGTCAGTTCTGACCAACAGATGCAATGTGTGACAATATACAGTTATCGTTCTAAAGGCTGATCATGCATAAGTTCTGGAAATGTTGCATACAACCTATGCTTGCTACACATGCACTCCCCCTTTTTGTCCATTTTCTGAAAAGGCGTTTGATGGGGAATTTTTCACCCACGCCCTAACTCCCCTTCTGTAGAGGGCATAGGGAATGGCCTTGAAGGACAAGAGGAAAAGCCGCTGCCAAGGCAATGGCCAGATAAGTGGGGCTTGAGCCCATTTCAAGAAACTAACTTGAGAAAGCATCTCAGACAAGCCCCTCCCTAGTTCACACAAAGATAAAGTGAGGGAGGGAAGAAGTACATTCAGACTTGCATGATTCTGTTACTTGTAGCTGTTACAGTAAAAGCAATCCTGACCTATATGGCATTGGTTTCGTAGTGTATAAGGGCTGACAGTTGCAGACCACTATTGAGTGGGTAAGAGCCTAGGAGCTCTGACTTCACTACATTTAGTTTAACACAGTGAAAACATAAAATTGGACAGGTAATTGTGAGGCTGTAATGAGAAAGTCAAGCTAAGGTGTTCTGCTGTCTTTGCCACCACCATCCATGGACTGTCCATAGGCCTAAAGATTTCCCCTCCCCTTCCCCTTTTGCTTTCCAACAGGACAATCGGGTCTTCAAGACATACTTAAAGCCACTTTTCCAGAATGCTCTCTCCAAGCTATGAAGAGGGGACTGGCACCAAGCAACTCCTTTCCTAACTGCCCTCCAAGCCACACTGTCAAGTTTTCCATAACAAGCCCATATAATGTAATTGCAGGCTGCTTTTAAGCCTTACCCATCAGACCTAAGTTCTCCTTTTGAATTGTCCTGTCATTCAAAAGGCAGGCAGTTGATTCCCAAAGAGCATGTGGTGGTGGGATGATCACACGATCACCACAAGAGGGTATGATAGTGATCCTGTGCTCATTTTCCATTCACAGCAGATTTGACATACATGCAATCGAATGAAATCCACCGTTAGAACCAGGGAAAAAGTCATATTTTCATACATATCCCCCAACAGAACTTTCTCTGTCCTGATGCCTTCTAAATATACTAGACTGCAACTATCCACAGGAAAGTTGTAGTCCAAGGCATCTGGCAGGCAGTAGGTTGGGAAAGGATGCCCTAGAGCAGTGATGATGGGAGGCTAACAGGAAGGGAAGTTGGTGGGGGGGGTGCTTTTGAGTCAGTGCTGACGCAACTGCCTGGACTAGTCCCTACAGTTGTAGGGCTGAGAAAGAGGGACTGGCCCAAGGTCACCCAGCTGGCTTTGTGCCTAAGGCAGGACTAGAACTCACAGTCTCTGTAATCTAGCCTGGTGCCTTAACCACTACACCAAACTGGCTCTCAGAGAGTTTTTTAGGGCTTACTTAATTTTTAAAAAAGTTCTTAGTGAAACTAGTCACACACCAAATCAGTTTCTCAAAAGGACCCTGAAATAGCACCACTCAGGGACAGTGGGAAAATGTCCTTACTGGTTGAGTCCACACTGACCTCAAATCTGATTTTGCTGCACTTAATAACAGCGTTCTCAGAACAACAGTTGCCATTTTATCTTACGGCTATTAATGCTGGATTCACATCTGCATTCAACCTGAGTCTCATCTCAACTGTGTCTTGGGCAGTTGCTATTCCTCCATCTTATACAAATAAAGTGGTGAAAAAAATCACCCTGAGGTTAAAAGGAATATATTTAAATATAATAAATGCTGCCACCTTGCAGAGGAAACCCTGAAACATAAGATAATGAACATGCACCGTGAGAGTTGGAGAAAAAAGGAACAAGTAGAGCTGGATGTGTTATAGACATTATTTACAACCTTCTGTGTGATGAGCTAACTACATTTAAACTGGAATATGGGGTTGGTTTGCTTTTGCTTTGCAGCTACATTATATTTGTCTCTAAGTCATTGTCATACAATCCCATTTATGAAGGAGCTTTTGAAGAAAAAAAGGCAATCAATATGCTGTTAGTTACATTTGTTATATGGCTTCTTAATTAAGAATGAAATGACTGACAGCTGTTATATTTAAAAAGCTGTCTTCAATATGCCCTGTTTCAAGTTGGAAACAATTGTTCAGATCTTTCTGGAAAGTTTCCAATATTGTTCTGGAAGGGTTATGAGTTCTAAATCGAGCATTGAACACTTTGGAACATCCAGAGCATTTCCAATAACATCAGAATAACCTATTTCAGGCATGAAATATTTTGAATATGAAACATTCCTCTTCTGGATAGAATCCCACTGTGTAAGATGTGCTTAGAATTTGCTCATCAGTCATGTCTTTTAAATCAGGATTAATGAGTTTTTTTGATCTAGTGGGTATCACAAAATACCCACAGAATCAGCGCTAGGTTTGCTCCCCTGAAGCCTAGCAAATAATCAGTTATGGAGTCATTGGGGTTCACTGAGCTTGGTGGTTTTCTTGCAAACATTTCATTACCCAAGATGTTACCTAGCCGGGTAACGAAACATTTGCGAGAAAACAACCAAGTTCAGAGAACCCCAAGGACTCCACAGTTCAACCCTGAGCTACACATATTCTCTATTAATAATCAATTAGCTGGCAACCAAGTGTATAGGATGGATTTGGGCAGATCTGGTGTCACCACCTTGGGCCATAGCTGGGTGCTGCGATACGTTATAAATACAGCCTAATTCACCTCATAAAGCTGATAAAAATAGATCCTTGAAACACCCAAGGGGAGGCGGTTTGGTGTAGTGGTGAAGGTGCTGGACTAGAAACCAGGAGACTGTGACTTCTAGTCCCCCTTAAGCACTGAAGCCAGCTGGGTGATTTTGGGCCAGTCCCTCTCAGCTGAACCCACCTCACGGGTTGTTGTTGTGCAAGAAATAGGAATCAGGAGCATTAGATACACTGCCTTGAGTTGTGCACAATAAAGACAAGATATAAATCTCATCATAAATTAAAATTTGGCAATGAAACACATTACAACTGTCATTTTTTTCAGATTCAACTACTGTAGTCATGAGGGATTAAAATCTTGTTTTAAAGTTAAAGTGATATTTCAGAATCTCAACAAAATGCTATGAATTATAAAAACATTTTATTATAAAGGGTTCTAATTAGACATATCATGTTTTTCTTTGTTGTATTTCTTGCACTTTTTATTAAAGCACTTTCTATGTGTTTTTTTCCTTCTCAAGAATATAAAAATAAAGGGTTTTTAATTAAATGATAATCTGGGATGGACACGTATGTCTAAGGTACTCCCATGATTTTCAGACAATAAAAATATTAGCTTGCTCAAGCCATTTCCTTTATCAAATTTACTTTCCTTTACAGAGTTTAACATTTATTTCAAAATTTCTATTTGTATTCCGTTTAGAGATAATCCTCCCCCTGCCAAAAGAAAAAAGAAAAGAAACAGCAAAAATAGTAATTATCCACACACAAGTTCTTGTCTGTCAGAGGTAGAGGCACTATTTCCCACAGTGTCAGCAACAGCAAAAACTAAACCATTTTTTTTTCATTACACATTTCAGGGCTTACGAAAATCTTATTAAAGGTTGCAATTATTCTCAAACAGGATAAAATTGAAAGTTCTATACCATGTTGCAAATTCTAAAATAAATAGCTGCTTAATTGGTATAAAATATTACTATTTTCTCAGTTTCATTGTAAATTTCATCTTATAAAAAATACTAAACTATATTTGTGATTCAGTGAAACCCTATATGCACATATACCTGAACATAAAGCAAGAACAGAACCAGTTTAATACAGCAAATGCTAGTGTTTGCATTGGGTTAATACTTAAGCTTCCATTTGCTCTCTAGGTAAAAATTCCTAACCCTGTAATGAATCCTCTCCAGAAAGGTATGAAACCGGATCTCTCCCACATAACCCCTACCTGTTTGTGCGATCCATCTTGTTCTGCAGGTAGGGATCATGTTGGAATGGATGCCACCTCTTCCAGGAGAAACATGTTTCCTGAGGAAGTACAGATCTTGTTTTGTTCCTTATGCAACACTGGCATTGGCACATAGCATGGTCAGATCGTGCCAGGATGCCTGATGCTTTACAGTGAGCACTGTTTCAAAACATGTCAGATTCAGCCGGCGCAGCACGGCTAGGAACTCGCCAAGCCGCGCTTAGTCAGTTTCACCGCTCGGGCGCTAGCAAGGAAAGGGGAAGTGAGAAACTGCAAACTGATTAATGGGCCAGCTGGTGGCACTTAACTAAACCGTAAGCGGATACTTTGTGTCAATGCCAGATTAGGGGAGAGCGAGGATTTGGGTTAAGCAATCAGCTCGTGGGAGCAACAGAAAGACCCATCGAATACAACAACAACGCCATCGATAGACAGCAATCAAGAACACAAAAGAGCTGGACTGAATCTGCCATTTGAGTAAAGGGGGGGATTACTGCGGGTAATCTGTAACCAAGCAACAGGGGCTAAACACTGAAGTATAAATTGTATTGTAAAATGTGTCAAGCCAGTCCTGGCTTTGTCTGTAATTACGAACCTTACGCTTGAGTAAACTTCTTTGCTGAACACACGTGTCACAAGAGTTTCTCTGAGTCAAACGGGGTAAACCTTACAACATTAAGGGTGTAGGCCTGAAATAATGAATTATGCTGGTTCTCCATCCTCTTTCTCTCTGGTCCCACTGTCAAGATAGCATCTTTTGCAAAAATGTGTGTGTGTGTGTGGAGAACCAGGTGGTTCTTTGGAATAGGGGTTGCCTTGCTCTCAGCAGCTCCTCATGGTCATCTGATGAGCATATGGATCAGAACCAATGAAGCAGATGAGGCCCGAGCAGTTTCAGTGCCACAGCCAGGCCCTTCTACCTTCAGCCCTGAGATGGAGTGGGAATCCTTGCTGGCATTCAGAGTTTGAGGTTTCCTTTTTAGTGTCGCAGCTGCCCTTATGCACACTCTTCCTATTTGTCCCTCAAGCATTAGCAGAACAAGATTCATCAAAGATTGTCCCAGGCTGGTCTCAAGTTGGTAGATTCATGGATTTCCAGCCACCACCCAATGCTCAAGGTTGGCTGTGATCAGAGTAGCCTATAAGCTCTGTAAAATAAACAAACTTTTCATAGCAATCTGCCATGATCTGGTGTACCAATAGCCTGAAATCAGCATGCCTAGGAAGCACTTAAACTTGAACATGCATCTCTCTTAAAATAGCATATTTTGAAACGCATTTCTGTATTGTACTATGTGGCTCTCAAAATACTGTTCCAGGAGTCAAAACTATGTATTAAGTCAGGATAATTCAGGCCAGTAAGTAAAAGCTTTGGAGATATATAGAAAAGACTGGGACTAAGAAACAATTACATCAGTGTTGTCCAAACTTGGCCACTTTAAGATGAGTGGACTTCAACTCCCAGAATTTCTGGGAGCTGAAGTCCACTCATCTTAAAGTGGCCAAGTTTGGACAACACTGAACTATATAGATGAATCCCCTAATGATGCAGTTCAGCAGTAGCCCTTTTTCTCTTCCAGAATGCAAACATAACTCATGTCATCAAATACATATGAAAAGTACATGCAAACAGGCTTACTGGCTGCATCTGCACATATTAAACTATGGTTTAACATTACATGTATGAGTCATGACAAACTCAAGGAAAACTTTGGGTTCATTCATTCTGTCTTCAATCCTTCTCTATATGGCCAGGAAGACAACACATATTTCAGTTTCTACAGTTTCTGCTTTCTGACCATAAACTATAAAGAGCAATTTTAAAAAAAATCACCAGGTTGCTTATGTATTCATCAAAGTTGGTTATAAAGTATAATTCACGGTTCATATGCAAAAGCAGACCACTGGAAATTTTAAAGAGCTTTGGGCCAAACAGACCAACCATTTGGATTCTACACCAAAGGCCAGCAATCTTTTTGCCCCTTGTGGGAATTTTGAGATCATGTTGGGGACATTGTCACCAAAGGATTGCCATGGAAAGGTACTTACTCATGAAACAGATGCTCTACGGCACAGGTAAAATACAATTTACCAGAAGGCAAAATGATGAAGTTGCTTACAGCCACCAGTTTCAGCTCCTTGCCCCCCACCCCATTTCATTTTCTAAGAAAGCCTTACATGGGCCTGAAGGCACCCTTGGGAAGAAAGGCTACACTAGACACTAGAGCTTTGCATTGCATGCCAACTTCCCATTTAATTATCAGATGGGGCAGGGACCCTGATGGGAGGTCCAGCACATTAGTTGCAGCCCTGTTCTAAGAGGGTCCCATTTGCATTGTCCAGCCTACTTCCCACTTACAATTGCTTTGAAAAGCCCAGCCAATAATCTTAAGTACTTTCCCTGTTTTAAATGTTCTTTCATTTGTCATTTCTACATGTCCTATGCAGATAGATAAGTAGGAAAATAGGTAGGAAGAAAACACTTGCAAATATAACTTCCACACTTGTTTTATTAGCTTTTTTGTTGGAAAGCATTACATTTAGGAATAATATTGCACCCGGCATTAAAAAATAAGGATTTCTACCACAGGATGGTTTTGCATTCAGAATCCCATATAAATACTTCTAATTGTACTTTCATAACTGCAGATATAATATTTGGTTGCTTGATTTATAATGCATAGAAAGAAACAGTTGCCATAACTGCAAAATGCTGTATTTTGAAAAATAAACAAGGTGCAGGGCTTGGCCTTGGAGGTTTGTTGGTAACTAAATTGTTGTAATACTGCTTGCTCGCTGATTTAGGAAAAACTAGGTTAGTTTCCATGATGGTAGTATTTCATCTCCAAAAGCACCGTAACCATTTCTGGGGACAATCCAGAAGGAATTTCTCCAGCTTTAACTCATCTTGCATTCATCTCCATCTGATCTGCACAGAAAGGCATGGAAAATTACCTGTCTTATTCCCAGTGGTTTGTGATAATAGGAGATGGATTAAACACAGCTTGAACCTGGAGGC
Source organism: Liasis olivaceus (assembly GCA_030867105.1). Lineage (NCBI taxonomy): Eukaryota > Metazoa > Chordata > Lepidosauria > Squamata > Pythonidae > Liasis > Liasis olivaceus. The sequence continues at coordinate 21,650,191 of CM061348.1, read as the reverse complement.
TGATTTTTATCACTCTATACTGAAGTCAATGACCACAACAGAAAGTGTCACAATGTGATCATTTGCCATTTTTCTAAGGATGCCCTCTTATTTTATCCTTCGTTTTTAAAAAGTCATAATATTTGAGCAGCCACATGCATACGTTACAAGACAAGAGACAGAAGAGTCCAGCACATGTCCATTCTCCAGTCTTTAAAAATCAATAATAAATATTCATAGCAAAATAAGAAGAGAGAGCCTCCAATGCTGTTTTAGACAAAGCCAGACCCATTTCTAATACGTTGTTCTGAGAAGCTGGACCATCTTCTTGAGAATAAAAGGAAAAACAGAGAATGAACAGGAAATCAATCATCCGTTTTCCGTGCCAGCCTGCAGAAAGTCCAGTTGTGCTCGACTGTGTTTTCATTGGCTCGTTCGCTCATGTGGTGGACCCTCGTGTTTCGGATGGTGAAGCCTTGCTTTGTAATGTACTCCATCAGGTGGACTCTAAGAGAGACTTCTTGGTGGTAATCACAGGGCCCAAATGTGAAAGAAACCTGGCAGTCCCTAGTGTCCATCATATGCTTATTCCACTTGGTAAAATAGTTGGAAATGCCTTCCAGCAATGAGTGGACCTTAGTTGTGATGGTTAGTTGTGTTATGATCACTGCCACTGGGTTGGAGTACTTTGAAAGTTTGCGCGTACTGGACAGTTCCACTACCTCTTCAAAGGTATCCACAGAATACAAAGGTTTGGGGTCATTAAGACATTGTATTAAGGGTTCAATCTGGTAAAAATCTGCTTCTTTCCGAAGCAGATCGAATTCCTTAAAATCCAAAGGTAGAGTTAACTCTGAGGTTCGTAAAAAGTTGAGAACATACCGGAAAAGTGGCCCATCTCGGTCAATGAAGTAATTGCCCTGAGAATCTCTGGCAGTAGGGAAATCACCCCTGAACATGGCCCCCAACATCGAATCGGGATACCTTGTGAGAGTTGTAAGCGAAGTTGTATACAGGTGTCCACCCACATTTAGAGTGACCGGCTCAGTCATCTTGGGGAGGAAAAAGAAATAGTTTCAGAGCTCTTTTACACTCACATGAGCACGTTATCACTTTTTACGTATTCAACAAATCACCATAAAGAAATCCCCAGCTTTTTAAAAAGATGAAATGGGAACTGTATAACTTAACACAATATCATCATAAAGAACACCTCCAGGTCAGAACGCTTGCAGAATACACGTTCAAATTACTTGGGTAGCACACGCTACAGGCAGGTCACTTCTTGCTAGTTAAAGTCCCCTGTAGGCTGCTTTACATCACTCCATGTGGCAACTTTCACAAACACTTGTTTCATTTACATACATCACTCGGCATACTACTATGCTTTTCTCTATGTACCTTTCTTCTTGATTTTGGAGACAATGTACAGAAGACATCTAACTTTAACAGTAAGTGCTGCCCTTGCACCAGGAAAACAAAGCTGGCAAGTAGCATCGAATCCTATAATTGCTAGGAGTTGATTAGGCCACTGAGTGCAATCCACTGCTCCATGCAAGATTCCAAATTAAAGCCTTTCCAACAATTAACTGTCTAGATTCTGATTAACGTATCCAGCAAAAAAAAAAAAAGTCTATCAGTTTCTTGGTGATCGAGCTCACTACTGAACTAGTCTTATTGTTGGGAAGTATTTTTCTAACATTTAACTAGAAATTGCCTTTCTCGAATATTAATTCATTATTCCATCTCCTGCACTCTGGAATGGAAGACAACAGGTTTGACCTTCTAATTGACCTTCATCTAAAAGGGTAAGCAAATCCAATAAAGCAGCGTGTCTGTGACCTTTAGCTTCCCCTATAGGCCTTGTCATTTGAATTCCAGGATAGCTTATAATAGTCAACAACAACCCAACTGAATAATAAAATTAAAAGAATTCAGTGTGGGAGGACCAATGTATCAGACTTGAATGGAGTTTTCAGAAGAAAAGAGCCAGATAACAAACAAGAAAACTCACTAACATTACAAAAACAGCACAACTGAAAAGCAGTGATTCCGAGGTGTCTACTGGAGAAGCTGTAGAGATAAATAGCTTCTGGCAGGTAAGGCCCTTTCAAATATGACATAGGGGCTCTAGAAAAGAGAAACAACTTGTAACATTTCCTTGTTCAATGGGGGGGAAAGTTCAAGCAGCAATGACTATTCTGGAACACGACTGGAAAGTACTTGGTCACCGTTTCATTGAAAAAAATCACACAGAAATAACATGGGGGCAGAATCCAAGGTACACAGAAATGTCTTGGAACATCTCTGCTGTGGAACTAAAGGAGATGTTCACTTGAATTAGCTAGGACATACGTATATTCCAAGAAGGATAATGGGTACTGGGAAATTCTCCAATATAAGCCTCACTGAATGAGATTTCACCAGGCAGCAGCCATTCTAGCAGAGAGATTGATTGAAAATGGGGTCGCTCCATCAGGCTTGCTGAAAGCCTGGCTCTGTGAAATGTCTCTTCCTGTGCAACCTCCATTTCTGTTAGTCACTGTCCATTTCTGTCACTATTTAAGAACTGCTGGTATTTTTTCTCTCCTTACCTTATATGTGTGTTTACATATGTGCACTTGCACACCCACCCGTTTCAATTCTCCTCCTGAATTAGAAGTTAATGGTTGGCAATGGCAATTTTTTAAAGAAAGGAAACAAGTACACAACTCTTTCAGAAAACACACACACACGCGCGCAAATAAATAATTGAGCACAGAGTCTGGGTGCTCTCAGACTAACAATTTGGAGATCATCTGACTTTATCAAATGCATAAACAAGGGCTTTCCAATCAGCATAAACATGGCCTCTGAATTCTCCTTCTTCTAATTAACATAGTAAATTAACTTTTGCTGTAGGTCTGAGAAGTCTGTTAGTATTTTTAAATGTAGCACTGGCATTAGGATAGCTATCTTTAAAAAGAGCACCGTTTTATGTAACGTGCAGATCCACGCGTGTCACTTCTGAGAAATTCATGTTATTGGGCAACAGGAATACTTACTATATAGCCCCAGTCTCCATTATCCATTTGTTCCAATGTGCGATCTACGCAAACCTGGATTTATCTGAAGTGTTTTCGAAAAGCTGTACAATCCACCACTTATTCTACCCTGTTTGGGGGGCAGGGGAAGGGAGAGAGAAAGCATGGCAGGGTATGAGCACTTACAATAAGCATAACAAGCAAGAAGTCTCTATCTCGGATTCTAGTTACAAAGAAACGCAAATCAAATCATACATGACAGAATACCTTCCCCCCTCCCGACTACTCTGAATCCTTTACAGCCTCACAGGAAATACAGAAACTGCTCGGTTATTCTGCCCGCCTTAAATAATGAGCTGTAGCTTCTCTGGAGAAGAAGATTGCATTTTGAAAATACCATATCATTTTATTTGGTTAAAAGCAGCTGGTTTTCAACAGCTGGTCAGTTCTGCAAAACACATTCCAAGATCTCCCCTTGCTTTCCCTAAATCAAAGACATAAATGCATCTCTGTGTAAATGAGACATTGTTCTATTTAATTAACACTTGGGTCTTCTGGCACTGCCTAGCTTTGTTTCTAATTGGAAACCACTCTTCGACTCTTTGCTTGACACTCAAAAAAAAGAAATTTTGATTTTGGGATTTGATGACTGATGTTACAGAAATATCTTGTACAAATCATATGTATTATTGAAATAGATTGATTTTAGGAATTTTCCTGAATATTAGATTAAAAACTATTTTTATTATGTAAACTTTTAGATATTAGGGTAAGAGGCAAATATTTTTTACATCTATACCTGTACCAAGGAAAGTCGGAAGCTACTCTTTCTTTTTCATGCTTCCCCTTTTTTCTTTTTTCTTGATTTCTCTGTATTTTAACTTTTTTGAAAACATGAATATATATATATATATATATATATATGTGTGTGTGTGTGTGTGTGTGTGTGTGTGTGTATGTATATATATGTGTACACACACACACACACACACACACACACATATATATATATAAATATAAACACTTGCATCTTCTATACAGACCAAGATTTTTAAAAAACTCAAGTTTACCAGAATAAGGAAATGGGAAATAAGTCAACAAGCCACCGAAGTGTCCCGGTTTTCATGATGCTAAATGAAGCACACAATAGTATATCACTATTAGCGAATAATCTCCCAACATTTTATGGCAAGGTCGCATGGTCCAGCAAAGAATTCATGTCTTAAATTATATTATGCCTGTTTAAATACCACTTCACGTTCTGACAATAACGTTCATAAGTTCATCACTTGAGTTTATCCTGCAGTAAGTTATCAGATTTTGCTTTATAACAGCCAGCTGAAATGTGAAGAACGATCACATAGAAGGAAAAGAAAAATGGAAAGACAGAAAGATTTCAACATTAACCATACATGAGTTTTCAGCCTGATTTTTAATAGTGAAACAAATCATTTCAGCATGCATTTTTAACAATATTCTAATCCAGATAAAAAACATAGTGCCTGAATTACTAAAACATTTCTCATGAAGTACGTTTTTATGGATTTCAGTCCAACGTCCAGAAAAAGGTAAACAATAAAATCTTTTAGTCTAAAACAATTTAAGTTTTTACTGTAAAAGACAAATATAGTTATTGCTCTAGAAACAAATACAGACGCTGCCTTCAAACCAATTCAGATGTTTCAAAACTCCTATCCCAAGAAATATTCTAGGTCTAGGAATAGGAATGTTGGTACCAACTGTGTCATCCCTCAGCCTCAATAACATATTTGAGATGAGCAGAAGGATTTGATATGAAAAAGGACTACAACTTTTTTCACTGAAGTTTAGTCAGATATTGCATGGGCAAGACTGAAAAGAAAGTCTATCTCAAGTCAAGCTCGGGTCCTGGTAATTATACAGTGTGTATATTTTTCTTGGCAACAGTAGTGTATGGAAATGGTTCACTACTATCTTCTTCCAGGACACTTTTCAACTTCTCAGTCGACAGCTCTGGATTGTGTAATTCTCTTCTCCAAAGCTGTAACACGAACATTTTGCTCTTCAACAGGCAGCAAGCTGGGAATCTGTCATTACTGTCCAAAACCATGGCTTCTAGTACAATAATACAAGGCAACGGGCTGCCTTTCATTACACTGCATAAGGAAAAACAGCAGCTCGTATATACCATTCTTTGCGTCTTATAATGGGGAATTATAAATCACCCCAAACAGTGACCCACATCCGCAGCAGAGCACGGAGAGTCCTCTGCAATATATAACAAAAGATCAATGAAAGCTTAATGCTTAGTTAGAAACAGCGGTATCACTGCCATCTTTTTTCTTTTATCTCATTATATCCCAAAATACTGTACTAGTTTCCTACATTGAAAAATGTGGCTAAATGTGCCTTCATAGAGAAAGTGTGAGGACAAAGGAAAAAAAGAGGGGATAGAGAACAGCTAAGCTAGATCTGAAAATGGTGACCTATTTCTAGATATTGTCTGCACAGTATGCTACATTTGTGTCATCCAGTCTCTTCGGTAGTGCCTATTTAAGATCCAAAGTTGCAAGTTGTATCACCAGAAGAAAACATGCATTTAAGTAATTTAAGTACAATACCAATTATTCGTATTTCTGAAGGATGCAGATCTTGCCAAGGTGCTACTTCTCAGTTACATCACATGCGCATTGTGGAAATGCACTAACTTTGGAAACTACTGTTGATCCATAATTGCTAACCAAGGTTGTGTGCATGGAGCATGATGGCTCCCTTCTTTAAAATAATTGAGTTCCTATTTCTAAATGCTACAGAAAATCCACTGAAGATCTGTAAAGCTTTGAATTGTTTAGGGCCAGAATATTTGAATGGCTACCTTCTCCCATGTTCACCTTCCATGTTCCCCTATCCATCTATTGAGAACCTCTGCTATGACCTTTTGTATAGCCCAACAACCCATAAGGCAGGGTCTTTTGGTGGCTCACTTAAGCTCTGGTAATCCTTTCCAAGGAAAGTCAATCTCTTTTTTTAATGTATATTATTTACTGAACATTTTGAGAAAAAATATATATAAACAGAAGGAAAAGACACAAAAAAGTGAAGGATCGGGTGAATAAACAATGGATTTAGAAATGTGTTAAAATTATAACGTTTAAAATATTCCAATAACTGATTACAGATAACTGAATATACTATATTATCTAAAAACCTGAAAATTATGATTAACTCTACACAAAATACAAATATCAAAAGCAACAGACAACACAAAATAAATCATATAATGAAATTATAAACTGCAATAGATTCCTTCATTTGAAAAAAAGATTATTAATATACTAAATTTAAAAAGCATTATAAACATTAGGAATTGTTTCTGATTTCTAGTTAAGTCTTTTCATCTATTTTTCCCCCTTAGAAAATGTGTTCTAAATTTCTAAGTTTGCCTTGTTTTGTAACATATCATATATAAAGGAGCCACTCTTGCTTGAATTTGAAGGGAAGCCAGTCTCAATAATCTTCCAAAAGGAAGAAATTAAACATAATTATACCTTACCATTTTAACCCAGCTCTACTTTTTAATATTCCAAATATTTTGATTTCTGGGTTTTTGTGTTTCACATGATGCTGTAAATTGGAAGGATCTTTTTAAGTTACTGATTTGCTGCAAACCATCAAGAGCTCTTCAGAGACAAGACTGAGTTTATGCATTTTCAAATAAATCTGTTGAACAGCTGGACAAACCACTGCCAATTGCAGAGGTTAATCTTAGTCCTCAATTCCCTTTAATATCGAAAGAAAATCCTGAGGCCTGAACATGTAAAAACCTAATTCTCATCAAAGCAGTAAATCTAATTCAGCTGGAACCAGACTTGACTCAAGATCCTTCACTTAATCAACTAACATATCCAGGAAAAGACTAGCTGTAAGCCTACTCTTCAAAAATGTTTTCTAAGGAATAGGTTGTTTCTCGTAAGGAAGAACAAATGAATGGATGATGTTAAAATCCACTCCGTTATATAAATACATGAAGGAAAACAGTTAGAGCCTGTGGTTGGTGCAACTTTGGGAGAAGCTGTAAGTAGCCTCCATTCTCTCTTTCAAAACTGAGTAACTACCTACATATTCATAAGAAATTAGATCCATTTTTATTACTTGCAGCTACCAAATATAATAGCCTCATTTAGGCATTCTCCAAAAAACTCACAGGATATCTGTATTGTCAAGGTCCTGGTTTAAAGAGAATTACATATACAGTATATTGTTGTATTTGGGAAAGCTCTCCTGATTGCAGACAACTATGCTGAACCCATGAAGCCAGTATACTTTGATAATGTTAACACCTGAATTTAGCCACGGTTGCATATATTTCCTGTAAGTACAAAAAACAGTGAAATTAAGATATGCATTCATACAAACAGCAAAATAAGGTCAACTAATAATTCTTATAGAGAAACCTTTAATCTGATGCCTTCCAGGTATGTCAGTGATCATGTTGACTAAGGATGATAGGAGTTGTTGACCAACACATCTTTCTGGCCTCAGGAAAGAGAAATATTAGGGAGTAGACACACTCTTCCCTGAAACACAAAAGTGAAATTATGGGGAACCTAACTTTTCCTTTACTCTCTATGATATTTGTCCATGATTTCTCAAGAAAGTTAATTCCTAATATGGAATTAATCATCTTCTCTAACAGACAACAGAACTGCTTTTAAATAGATAGGATTTCTCTGGTATTGCTGAAAAAGTAGGACAATTATGTATAATGCTAAAATTACACAAGGTAGGAAAAGCATGCACAGCATAGCTTCTGGAATTCCTTCCAACCCCTTTACCAGCAGCAAGCAGATGTTTGTGTGAACATGTTAACTGAGAAGCACAGGGCAGATTCCAGAGCAGCGCTTTTCAACCTTGGCAACGTTAAGGTGTGCGGACTTCAACTCCCAGAATTCCCTTGATGGCTGGGGAGTTCTGGAAGCTGAAGTCCACACATCTTAAAGTTGTCAAGGTTGAGAAACACTGATCTAGATGTTCCACTCTGAGTCATGTACCCAGGACAGCAGCAGGATGGGGCTTTGGAACAGTCACCAACATTTCAAGCTGCTACCCAATTGCTTCTTCCACAAGAATGCCCTGGATGAATTTGGGAGAAACTGTTTTTCAGCTCATTCTGAAGCATACTTTTTCTTTTGCCAGCTTCTCCCACACATAAAATTTGGTTCAGTTCATTCAGCTTTTGGAGAATTATCCTGCTGGCAGACAGTCAGAAGGTTGGAATCCCAAGCCCCTCTACATAATCTCTTTCTATTATTCCTATAAGATATAATTAAGATATAATTCCATTTAGACAGTGAGTTTGGTGTTGTGGTGAAGGCACCAGGCTAGAAACCAAGAGACTGCGAGTTTTAGTCCTGCCTGAGGCACAAAGCCAGCTGGGTGACCTTGGGCCAGTCCTTCTCTCTCAGCCCTAGGATGCAGGCAATGGCAAACCCACTTCCGAAATCTTGCCAAGAAAACCAAAGGGACTTGTCCAGGCATTCACCAGGAGTCAATACTGACTTGAAGGGACCAAAAATAATAAATAAATAAAATTATTCCATTGTGCTGGAAAGAATAAAAAGGGTCCTGTCTGCTATTTTCAGAAAGCTATTAAGGAGAGAAAAGTTAAGTCAGAACATCATTTGAGAGGCTTCTATCAAGTACTGATCATGCATTTTCACCATTAATAGTCATGACATTAAATATATAAGCTTTATCCCAAGGATTTGTTTCTGAGAAAATAGCCAACCATAGGAGACAAAGCTGGACCTTTTGGACAAATGCACTACAATTAGAAGGTTACCACAAGTCACAATATTTATTTTTTTTTAAATCCCACTGGAAACTATCACAGAATTTCACTGAAACAGATGTTATGTTGAATGGGGCAAGGTGCCCTTGGATGTCCACTGACATCCCACAGATATTCCTTGCTTGCCTACAGCACTATGCACCAATCAATTTAAATTCACTGACCAGTTTCCATTACAGTATCTTTAATATCCCTGAAGGCCTTTAAAAAAAAAAAAGTAAAAAAGATTTACATTTTCCTGTCTCCTCCATGGCAGAGGAGACAGCTTTTGATCACAATACTGTTGCGTCGCACCAGAATACATAATTTATTAAAGCAATTGGTTCAGGCAAGCGCTTCATAACCCCTTTACACATGGGCACATTTGCTCATTCACACACACACCACACACATGTACGTGTTCGTGGATGCCTTATTGATTTAGTGTAGGTTTCCAGAATCACCAGCTAGGCAGAAACCTAGTTTTAAAATGCTAGCATAAAGCAAGAAGCACCAACTGGTCTATCTCATACAAGAAAACACAGCCAGGTAGTTCAATCTGAACTTTAACCTGGAAATTCTAAAGCTGCATATCAGAAGGGCACTGTTACACCCTGATTCTTCCAGAGCTTTCAATAAAGAACCACTGTAAGGCTTATATTTCTGCACAAGATACAGCCACCTTGAATTGAAAACATAAAACAAAATGCAGGATCAGCCCCAAGAGTAGAAGTGCAAGAACACCAAAAATGGTACATACAGGGGCAAGATAATAATAAACAACACACCACAAATCAAACTCTTTGTATCAGGTGCCCAAGAATACAAAAATGTATATTTATTTGACACTTGCTATGTTTCCCAAAGCTTGCCAAGTCTGAGTCCATAAAAAGTAATAATGGGTCTGATTACTATTATTTATAATAACGAGAGAAACGTGATATATTTCCATTGTGGGGAGATGGGCGGGGACAAGTCTACTAAATAAATAAAATAAAAATAAAAAATATTTTCCAAGTTATGATCCTGATAATTTCTATATCCCTCTGCGGAAGGTGGGGTTGCTAGCACATGATATTTGTATGTGTTGGTGCTGATTTGTGGATTTTTGCGTTTATATGTATGGGTTTCTTGAGGTATTTTATAGCCACCTAGAGCCAGCAGAATCAAACAGCCCGCAAGCCACATATATACATACACATTTTACCCCTCGTATTTACTTGACTTGAAAGTTACCATCAATAAAAAGGATTTCTTGCTATTTTTATAAGATACCTGAAGGCAAAACTGTCCTGGAACAGGCAGAATACCTAACATTTTATTACTCAGAAGAACAGTGTTACAAATTAAGCCAGGGAAGATGTTCCTCCATTAGCCTGTCTAACAACGTATATTAACTGTTTCTGGTGCACAGATGACCAAAAAGGTAAAAAACATAAAGAATGAGGAGAAATGATCTCTTCCCACCTTTTTCCTCAATAAAAGCTTTTCTTCCCCAGTTCTTAATCACTACAAGATGATGGCTGGAAAATTAAAGGAATTCCAAAATGCAATGATGATACTCAACAATGTGGCCACAATCTAGCTAAATTTCACCACCTTAAAAGGCTCCAATTTTATAACAATTTCTTTGGGGGAAAGCACTGAACTCCACGGACCTGATTTCTAAGGATTGTACACCATTCCATTAGTCTCAATTACCTTATTTTATTGGTTTCATTTAGAACAGGATTCCTCATGAGGCTTTATCTGGCTATCATTCTGCTTGAGTCAATAATTTTATGGGGGTTCCAGGTAACATTTTCTTCTATATCCAACCTTCCCATCATTTTTTTTCCCAACAAAAGTGGTAAAGATGGGTAAAGATGCAGCATTTTAACTGAAGTCATTAGTCTGGAAATATCGCTCAAGTAGCTTTAGCTGGATTACGAACAAAATACATCATATTTATCCATATATTTATTTTATTAATTTGTCAGGATCTATACCCTGTTCTAATCCAGCAGGACTCTGAGCAGGTTTTGGAAAACATGATTCTGATGCTGAAGTTTTTTAACAATTATTCCTTTAGCATTACTAATAATATTAAAACTCTGTGGGTTCTTTTTTTTTTTTTTTATCTGCACTCAGTCATTACCGACGCTGCAGTGACTGCTTTGGACGAGTCCCTGCAGTTCTCAAGGCAAATACTGAGGTCCTTAATAGTAGGCATTCCTTAAAATATATTTTAAAAACCCTAAGAATATACAACTATATATTCTTAGTAATATATAGTTAACTAAAAATATTTTTGGTTGGCTTTTAGGAACCAGAGCCCCCTTTGTTTCAAGAAACAAGTTAAATGAATATGCGATTTAGGTTATGAATGAGTTTGTGCCTCTGAAGTATAGGCCCCAAACAATAAAAATGTATTTTCATTACCTGTAGAGGATCAGGGAAATGACCTTGAGGGAAATAGGCAAGAACTGTTACATAAGCAAAGGGGGGTGAAACATTCCTTAAGTCGCCGACATTACCAAAGGCTCAGTATATAAATGTCAGTTTATTATATATATATGCCACAGCATAATTTTGCAAGATAATAAGACAACATGTTTACAGGCAATCTGGGCTATTAATCTAGGTTGCCATATGCTCGCTGGTTTACATACCACACTACATTATGATTTGTTTAACCATTGCTTGACCAAGTCTCAACTGGCTGGGTTCAAACATCATGACAAACCACAATGTCTGCATTTTCACATTGCTAAGACGTGATCTTTTGCTTTTGGTTTCAGGTGTTCTGTGAACTTAGGCAACAAACCATAGATTAAGCAAGCCATGGTTTACCATACAATGTAAATTCAGCCACTGAGTCAGACTACTGCTTTATCTAATCCAACACCTTAGGCAAGGCATTTTCCATGCTTCTTATCCAAGATCATTTTAGCTGGAGATGCTAGAAATTGAACATCTGTCATTCTGATTGCAAACGATGTTCCGCTACTCTATCCACTGGAATAAATGAATGCACTATGAAGTTTCGTTTTCCTCTCAGCATGTCCAGGTATATCACCATTGTCAGCACCTACACATCAACTCTCACGAGTCCAGAAGAAGATGAGGAAGGTTTCTATGAGGACCCGGATTATTCGAACAACCCCTGCCAGCGACAAGCTCATCATTCTGGGTGACTTCAACGCTAGGATGGGACAGACAGTGACAGCTGGGAAGGAGTCCTTGGGAGACACAGAGTGCGAAAACTAAATAGCAACGGCCTGCTGCTTCTGAGCAAATGTGCCGAGCACAACCTGTGCATCACTAACAAGATGTTCAGACTTGCAAACAAGTACAGAACTACCTGGATGCATCCCAGATCCAAACACTGGCACCTACCTGACTATGTCATAGTGCATCAGTGCGACCTTAAAGACATAACCATCACCTGCGCCATGCAAGGTGCCGAGTGCTGCACCTGCAGTCTAAAGTATAGACAGAACTGCAAGAAATGCAGGACAAGTGGTGGCAGAGAAAGGCTGAGCAGATGGAACACTATGCAGACATGCAAGCCACCAGAGACTTCTTCAGTACCACAAAGTCAGTTGATGGTCCTTCTAAATCAGGATGCTCCACCTGCTGTCATCTGATGGGTCAAGCCTGATCAAAGACCAGGAAGGACTGAAAAACTGCTGGCTGAACGCTTTTCCAACCTACCCAATAGGCCATCCACAGCTGATCATGACGTCTTACAGCAGATTCCTCAGCTGCCAGTCTTGGATGCCCTAGACCCGCCTCCCTCTGCTGATGAAATCAAGAAAGCAATCTCACAGATGAACTCAAATAAAGCAACAAGGTAGGATGGCATTCCTGCTGAGATCTACAAAGCACTAGACCCAAACACCTTACAGGTGTTCCAAGTCATCTTGGAAACCAAGATGATCCACAGAGGAGATGCCTGATGACTTCTGCAATGCTCTCATTGTGGCTCTCTATAAAAATAAGGGAAGCAAGTCAGACTGCAGAAACTACAGAGTTATCTCACTGCTGTCTATCACAGGCAAAATCTTTGCCTGCATTCTCCTGACAGACTTGTCACTGTCTCAGAAAGGAACCTCCCAGAGGTGCAGTGTGGCTTTTGGTCAGAATGGAATACAGCAGACATGATATTTGCCATGAGGCAAGTCAGAAGTGCATTGAGCAGAACAAGCCTCTTTACTCTGTCTCCACTGACCTGACAAAGGCATTTGACACAGTAAACAGGGAGGCTCTCTGGATCATCCTGAGATGTTATGGATGCCCAAGGAAATTTATGAAGTTGATTCAGCTACTCCATGACAGAATGACAGGACAGGTTCTTTACAATGGTGATACATCAGCTGCATCTGCCATTTCCAATGGGGTAAAACAGGATTGTGTACTAGCCACAATCCTGTTCAATCTGTTCTTCACTTGCATGTTGTCATGTGCTGTCCAGGATCTGAAGGAGGGAGTGTACATCAGGTACCAATTGGACGGCTCTCTCTTTGACCTCTGCCACCTGAACACACAAAGAGCCTCCATACAGCCATTCAAGAAACCTTCATTGCTGATGACTGTGCACTCCTGGCTCACAAAGACAGTGATATACAGTTGATGCTGAACAAATTCTCAGGTGCTGCTATGCTCTTCAGCCTGACTATCAGCCTGAATGAGACTGAAGTACTTTACCGGCCCATGCCAAATACCAACCCCGAAGAACCAAAAATCACTGTTGATGATGCCCAGCTGACAAATGTAAGCAGCTTCAAATACTGGGGAAGCATCATCTCGAGTGATGGGTCTTTGAACAAAGAAACTGACTCCAGGATCAACAAGCCCAGCCAGGCACCGGAGCGGCTGCGTACTAGAGTGCTCAATCAACACAATATCTGTATCTCCACAAAGCTGAAAGTCTACAGAGCTGTTGTTATCCCTTCTCTCCTATATGGATGTGAGTCCTGGACTCTGTACCAAAGACAAATCAAACAACTGGAGAAATTTCACATGTACGCTCTCTGCTCCATCCTCAGCATTTATTGGCAAGATCCTGCCTCCAACCTGGGGGTCTTGGATCACACGAAGTCCACCAGCACTGAGTCCCTGATTATCAGAGCCCAGATGCGGTGGGTGGGACACATCATCAGAATGCATGACTACTGTATATCTCGCCAGTTGCTCTATAGTGTACTGGAGTCTGGGAAGAGACCTCAAGGTCGACCACACGTACACGACAAAGACACTGCAAAAGAAACCCTACGCCACTGTGACATCCAGCCAAGGGAACTAGAATCTGTGGCTGCTGACAGAACCTGCTGGTGAGCCCTGTGCTATGAAGTCTCCATTGGCTTTGAAGACAGGCACTGCCAAAAACTGATAGAAAATCATGAGCAGAGTCACAGAATAACACCATAGTTACTACAACAATGGACTTCCAGGGTCCCCATTGTGCTAGACTCTGCACTTCCAGACTGGGTCTGCAGAGCTACCTCCGTGTCCACAGATGAACTGCACAACAGCATGTCTTCTTCAAACCCAAAGGACAACCATACATCCAAGATCATTTTAGCTAGAGATGCTTGAAATTGAACATGAGTCATTCCATTTGCAAAGGATGTACTCAGCCATTGAGCTATCTTGAGCACACCATTTTGTCACCAATGGGCAGATTTTCTACCCATGTAGGAAAATGGAAGTATTCTGGCTTTCTGAAACCTGTATACTTTTCAGTCTTGACAAAAACCAAGGTTTAAAAGGTCTGTTTGAAAAGAATTTAGCTAAAATGAGGCTAAAACTTTCATTACACAACTCCATGCTGTCAGCCTTTCAAGCTGTTCCCAGACTGACAATTACATCCCATTATACTAAGCTTCCTGCCCCTGGCACTGAAAAGTTTTATATATTTAACAGATGGAGCATGTGTCCTAGCTCCAAGGAGAACTACAGTGCTATTTCTGCTGAATTTCTTCCCTTACAAGCAGAATTTGGCAGAAGGAAGGAAGAAAAAAGAGAAATATAAGAGGAGGAGGATTTTCAGGTAGCCTCTTGCACCAAGAAGATTCAAAGTTAGTACAAAATATAATAGTACAGAGGAAGCATTCTGTTTTATGACTTTGAATGGGCATACCATGGCATTTTTCACCTACTAGGTCACAAATCACAGCCTACTGATGGACCACCCCTTGATCACCTTCTCTCAGATTATCCAGATCTTGCTGACTCCAAGGGTTTGGGTAAAGAATTCGCTACCTGAGGGGTCCTAGGACTTGGCTGAAGCTTTGTTATGCTTGCAGAATCCAAGATTTGAAAGACACACTGACAGAACTGTCCGACTGCATATAGCAACAGAAGACACGATTATACCAGCAACAGTGTTCCACCGTCAAGGTACACCAACAGAAACCTTAAGTCATAACAGTGATACAGAAAGAAGGAACAGGACAATGCAAGAGAGGAGCACATTTATACCATATCCTGCACTTCTGCAAAGTATGTCTATCCCCTCAATTAAGCAGGGCATTATAGCATCATTAATGATAGAATTTTACCCCAGCACTAGGTTACACACAGTACATCTTGTGTTACCGAATGGAAAAGGAGGTGGGGGAAAAGAGTCACTATCTCTTCAACTGCTTGGCCCATATCATTAAGACAGACTATTGGATATGTCACATCAGTTCCCAATCATAATGCATCAGCTCCAGTATATTAATACTATCCTGGAAGATCACAACTCAGATAATAGAACATGGACTGTTTTTTTCTAGCCTTATGTTACACTTAGTGCTTACCTACAGAAGCACTAATGAAGGGGAACAAAGAGAAAAAGCAATTTGCACAAAGCAGGCTCTCTCCAGAACACCCTTAGGAACATGACTGTATTAATAAAAGAGCTATACCTACAACCTTAACAAGCATTTCATCATCAGGAAACCAAACAAAGATACTCAACATTAACTCCCAAGCCTATTTAATGACCAGGCTGCTCCTCAGGGGAAAGTTGGACTAAGAGAACTGGCTGACCAATTACCTCAACTGTGTCCAAATACAAAATTCCACACCTTTCTTGCAAACTTGTACCCACAACCTTAACACTAGGCAACAATTAACTCAACGAGTAACTTATTTTTGAAAAGATATAGAATTGCACTGTAAATTGATCTTACTCTGACCCAGCAGCATTCTGAAGCAAAATTTTGTAATTGCACATTCCAATTATACTTTAACAGCTAAGCAACCCTGAGAGTACTTGTTTTGTAAATTAAATGAACTCACATTTGGATTTTGTCCTGGCCATTTCCATTTTTTGGAATGTGACCCTCCTTCTTTCCCCACACCATCCCATTCAAAAACCAAGTACAACTCTCACCCTACAAAAGATTTTATCCCACTCATTTAATTGAATCCCACTTTTTGTTTTGAAAATTCCCCAAGCATTGTCTCTCACGTTGTTTTTAATTTTATACTTGTGTATTTTGGTTTAAATGTACATATTCAAAGAAATCTCATAACATGGAACTTATCTGATAAATTATCCCAATAAAAGATATCAGCTAATTTGGTCTGAATTTTCTAAATATTTCAAACTATGGTACAGTATAAGAATCCTATATTTGAAAATAAATGATAAATGATACATTGTAGCAAATACATACATACGTGTGTGTGTGTGTGTGTGTGTGTCACAAGGTATATGTAGGAAAGAGAGAACATTAGTTTCAGAATCTGCTGTAGTCACTCATAAGAGCTAGCAACTTGCTTCATAATAAAAGATATACAATATTCCTTTCCAACCTACTAGCAACAAATCGAAATGTCCAGGATTCAAATGAGTTTAATTCCATCCTACCATTTCTACCTTGCAATATGTTTACAGCAACATAGATCAGACCATCTGTAAATCCACTGGAATGTATGAAGGGTATGAAATTGCAAGATTTTGTTGACATGCCTTCCAACTCCCACACGTGAGGCACAAATGGGTAGCAAAAAACCATCTACTATTTAATATGCTACAAGTATGGATAGAGTACAAGACAGACAAAAGGCCAGGAAGGGAAGGGTTACTGTAGGGCATACATGTATAAACAAGACTCAGAATAACAAAAACAGTTTGTTCATATCCTTGAAGAAATTGCTTCTCTCTGATTTCCACTGACCAGCTCACTGCTTTACCCATAAGTTCCTTAACCCTCAGCCTTTCCCTGTGACATATCCCCCAAATGCTGAGGTTGATGCTCAGATAACATTCAAACACAGCACTGATCTAAATGACGTTGTGGTACAGCACAAAACCCACACGGGGTCAACGACTGATGTAGTCCGGCATTTGGCTGTGGGAATCTCTCCGAGATTTTTCTTCCCAATGCTGAGCTAGTATCTCTAAAGGCATAGAGTTGGAAGGAGCCATTTACATCATTGAGCCCAGCCTCCTGCTCAGTGCTGGTATCCCAAGTAGATGGTTGTTTAGCTTCTGTCTGAATACATCCAATGAAAATGAGCCCACCACTCTTTGAATCATTAGCTCCACTCAGTTCCATTATCAAACTACTCTTACTGTTAGAAAATTGCATCTGACATTCAGATAAATTCTGCTTTCCTGTAGCTTAAGTCCACTGTTCCAGAAAGAAACAGAACAGATCCTGACCTTCTTTTTCATGGTACTCTTTCAGCTAGTTAAAGAGTGCACATACACACATACAGGTTCATCTTTTCTCAAGGCTAAACGTACCGAGGCTCAAGGCACCAACGTACTAAACATTTCATCTTTCTTCATAAGACCTGGTTTCTAGTTCCATGATCATCCTTGCTGCCTTCTTTAAATTTAAATCTTTAAATTTGTTCCATTTCTCCGAATCCTTCTTAAAGTATGGCTGCTCAGAACAAGAAACAGTATTTGAAGTGGATGTTTAATGAAATGAGAAGACAGTGGAATAATTACATTTGTGGTTTTTTTTTTATAGCCCTATCATCCTGCTGGCTCATATTCAGTTCACAATCAACTCTTGCTCCAACATCTTTTTCACAAGTATTACAAAGCCTCCCAAATTATACCTGTGCATTTGAATTTTGTCTCCCAAATAAAAAACTTAGAATTTGTCTGTTAGATTTTATTCAGACCATCAGCTAATACCTTTGGTATTAACTGATTCAATTCATTCAGAGTACAAAGGCATTCCCAGGCCATGTTATTATCTTTTTCAAAGCATCAATTCTGCCTTTTCATTCGGCTCTTCAAAATGTTCTGATGGAAACATACTTTTTTGTTACAGAAGACTAAACCAGAATAGGAATTGACTAGCTCTGCCTTTCTGCCACTACTTGTAGCATTTTGTTATCTTAATTGTACAGCCAATATACTGATTCTTTATTTTTCTCTTTTAATTTGAACAAATCAAAATAAGCCCTTTTCGTTAGTCTCCTTCCCTAACCTCAGTTCATGCTGTGGTTTTCGTCTTCTTGACCCCAACTCTAGAGTTTTTATTATTCTTTCTGACCTGGACCTCTTTCCATTTCCTATATTTGTCCTTACAGTTTTATGTTTTCACTAAGCTTTTGTGTGACTACATTGCTGCTTCTGCTTTCCTTTTTTATTTTTTCATCTCACTGGAATCATCTGCAATTTCCTTTTAGTAACTTTGTCTTTAAAACCCCCTTTTTCCAGTAGCTTCTCCTGCCAAGAGATCCTACTTTTAACTGCTCTAAGTTTATTTAATTTGCCTTTTTGAATACATATGAGGCTATGCTAAGTTTTAGGTTCCTTAAACTCCGGCATTACATGTTATCACTTTTCCCCCATGCTCCTGCTCCTTCCTCAGTGAAGTCTTCCCTACTGATTAGTATATAGCCTCACTGGGAATTTTTTTCTGGTTAAAGAGCAGCACAGCAATGCTTTAAATTAATAAAATCTCTGTGGAAAATAGCTTGATTCATAGCTTGAGGTGACATGAGTGCTTTTCAATAAGCACAAACAATGAGACGTGGTATGTTTAATATTCCTAAACGAACAATGATAGTGATCTTCCAGCTATACTCATCACTATCCATTATCTTCAGCAGAAAATCAGCTACTCTACATGATTAACAAATGCCTGACTTTTTTTCCTTGGCTGAGGGTTTTCCTTAGCTTTGGAATGGTATCTTACCAGCCCTAAGCTCAGTAAAACAATTATTGGCAGGGAAAGGACGATAAGACCAAAATGAAACCTAAATTTGATTTTGGATCATGTACATTTTAAAATACAGGTAGTCCCCAGATTAAGAACACCCAGTTTACTGACATCCTATAATTAAGAATGGAGCCTAATGTAACAAAATTAAAGGTAAATCCATAATGATTCAAACTAAATACACAATGGTTCAAGTTCATTACACAATACTACTTATACAGTAGTATAAATAGTATTATTTTAAAGAGTATTATTCTGGCTTACATACAAATTTGACTTAAGGGAAAGGAACTCGTTCTTAAACTGGGGGACTACCTGTAAACAGTTACATATCCTCAATTCAATTACTCATGTGTATAGCAATTCCTCCTTACATTACACTGAAAAATCCTTCACAGACTTGTGCCACCCATCACAGACTTCTAGACAACCCACCTATTAGCTGATCGATAGCTGTAGGAGATTGGTTTTTGAGAGGAGGAAAGGGAAACCAAGGGAAAGGATTGAAAACTGCTGTTTTTCTACTGCTAATAGCTATTCAACAATATATTTCAGGATGCATTACTACTTCTGCCTTAGCAATGTGATCCCAAAGAGTAGTGGCACTTGCCAAGATTCTTCTTGGGCAGAAAGAATAAGGAGCAATCACATATGGAATCTCACAAACCCACAAAATCTTTTATTCATAACTGAATTATGAGATACAACCCACTGATTGAAAAAGGGCTTATAAACATTCAACAGTGTTCTAAATGGCATGCAACCATCAACACAGTCTAATAGAGCACTAAGACTGGACATCAGAACTTGCCTGAAATTCTAATTTAGCCATGCAGGGAAATCTTCCAATCTTAGCCCATTCATTTACTTTAAATCCAAACAATTTTAGGAGCCACAGCCGACATTTTTTGCGGTATAAATCTTTACACACCTCACATCACTGGATACGTAGAATATTCTGAACAAGGAACATGCATGGACATGGCTGGTAGGAGAGAGGGAGTAATAAATGAATAAACTGTGAAATTAATAGTAATCAATGTGAGAACATCTGTGCCACATCTAAACACTCTGTTGTGAATGACCCCTATCAACAGTTATTTTCTATAATTCCTATATTTCACTTCCTTCTGATCTTACTGTTTACCATTCCCTTACCACCATGCAAACTTGTATGTCACCCAACTCTCAGTGACTCTGGGTAGCTCACAACAATCAAAGAAATTACAATAATAAACTGATTAGCCTTTCAGATGCCACAAGACAGTCATAAATGGACTGAGGCTTCTGAGTCAAAACTATGAGAATAATACGTATGTTACTACACCATTAAAATATAAAACTTACTTCAAGCTGCTACATTCTGGGTAGAATACAATTACTGGAATGCTTAGCCCACGTCACTGATTCAGAACTCTGGCAGTCCAACACCTCTGAAAACTTCTAAACTGGAGAATTCTGATCTGGTCCATCAATTTGGAACATTTACTGATCCTCTTGCTGAGAAGTCTGAACCTGTCATTAGGCAGGTTGAGATAAAAAAAAATCTGTTGGCTCAGGTCGGCTCAGATCAGGGCAAAAGACTTGCTAATCAGTTCTTTGTTAATTATTATTAAATATTATTATATCACCACAACGGGAGGTGCAATCTGAATTTTCTAACCCAGGCATCAACATCTGCTTGATACTGATCTTACTACACAATGTGAAGCTCTACTTTCATGTGCAAAGCAAGCTGACTGGCTCTGGTCAGATTGAGGCTATGCAACAAATAGAAATGAAGCTACATCCAATTCTTAAATAACTTGACTGCTATAAGTCTACTGAAATCATACATCACAAAAGCCTAGTTTAGGTTGGTGCATACATTCAGGATTGTACAATCAGTGCCGTGATAGGAGAGCAGTACAGAACAGAAAGTGAAACATAAGTGAAGACTGTGCTGCACTGAATCTTAAATGGATTTTCTGGAATGCAATGCAATAAATAAATATTCTGACTGGAAACCACAACTAACTGGCAAGCACCAAATTAAACACCTCTACCTATTCTTTTATCTTCAAAACTACTTAATATAGTAATGCTATGCTACCTTGGGACATTAAAAGGTATGCACTGACAGTAACACATAGCACGTAGGAAGCCCATCTGACAAAGCGTATAGTCCAGTTGGACTTGCAGGGAAAAAGGATGCGCCCTCTTCTTCTGCACATCCTTTCCTGCTTATGCATTCTTAAGATGTCATGCGCACACATCATGGATTCTAATTCCCTGCAGACACATCCTTTCCCTCCGCCTCACCCCACAAGTTCCCAATCCTCCTGGCAGCTCCTCCCCATTATTTCAGGCAATCAACTCACCTTTCCAAACTCCCCCCTTAAAAATAAAAAAGAAACTTTAGACACCTACCCTGCTAGCCAAAGCGTGGGACTACATTGCTGGCTCTTCCTAGCTACCCCGGCTGGCTGTGATGCAAGGGGTAGCCCCGCGCATCTGGAAGGCACCCGGTGGATGGCTGCCTTGCTCCCAACCATGCTTGCTCAGGCACTTTTGTTTCTTGATGAGCAAGTTTAGGATCCCGCTTTGGTGACATGTACGAAACGCACACGCCATGATGGGGCTCCCACGTTCCCCGACGGGGGGAAGAGCCCCCTGACAAGCCATCACGCAATCGGGGATAAACCGCCGGGGGAGAGGAGGGCTGGCGGCGGTGGGGAACCAGCAGGCATCCGCACCCAAGGTTGCAGGACTCCCCCTTCGCCCTTTAATACGCCGCTCGCATTCCCACGCTCCAAGTTAGCCCTCCCGCGAAAGGAAGAGCGCGCGCGCCTCCCTCTCCTCGGGAGAAGCCCAGGGACGGCGCTCCCCCTGCCCTTTATCTCCAAAGGGGAGCCCCGGCGCATCCCGCCCCTGCCTCCGCCCGCCAGCCAGCCAAGAGCGCCGGGCTCTCGCGCTCCTTCCCCCGGGCTTCCCGCCATCTTAAGCCCCGCCGGCTTCACGCACCCGGGAATCGTGGCCGCTCCGCAAGCTCGCTCCGTCCCTCTCCCGCGCGCGCTCTCCGCCGCTGCTGGGCGCAGGAGAGGCCGGCGGCCGCGAGGACAACCGAGCCTGAATCCGCCTGCGTCTGGCTCCTCCCCGGCGCCGCCTCCCCCTCCTCGCCCCTCGGAGCCCGCTCTGGCCTGAGCGGGGAGGGAGAGGAGGAGCGTGCCCGCGGGGAGCCTCGCTGGCAAGTCCGGCGGGCGGCGGGCGCCCAAACGCAAGGCGCCCCGCTGCGTTTCGCGTCCCGGGTCTTGCAAGGCCTCTGTTGGAGAGCGGCTCTCTCTCGCTCCCTGCCTGGGTCCGCGAGTGCCGAAAAGCTCGGCCTGAGCGTGTTTCCTCAGAAGAAGCTTGGTGAAGTCTGCTGTCGATCTAGAAAACTCGTTTTATCTCGGAGTAAATGGCTGCGTCGTCAGCAGCGGCCGCGGCATTCCAAAGGATATTCCGAACCGCGTGGAAAAGAGGACTTACTTCCAGCACATATTCTTTCATGGCTTCTATTCCCACCTGCTGCCCTCTAGTTCTGATCTACATCATTCCCTCTCAAATATGTTACACGCTAGTAGCAGCCTCACACTGGCAGGATTTGCCCACGTTAGGCACAATTCTGCGTAGCTGAGCTTGCCTGCCCCTATGCAGGGCAGAGCGATCAGGACTGCGGTGCAAGATCATTGGAGAGGGCTATTAAAGAACCCAGCATGAGGCCATTGCTTAAGTTTCATGCAACTCAGTTTTATTAAAGAGGAGAGCCGGTTTGGTCTAGTGATTAAGGATCCAGGCTAGAAACCAGGAGACTGTGAGTTCAAGTCTTGCCTTAGGACTCAATTCCCAACCCTTGCAGGTGGTCCAGAATGATGATAGACAGTATCAAAGACTACTGAGAGGTCTAGACCAGTGTTTCTCAACCTTGGCCACTTGGAGATGTGTGGACTTCAACTCCCAGGATTCCCCAGCCAGCACTTACTTTGTTCCATGAGTAAAAAGCTCTTATATGGAACAGCAGAGAGATGTTTCAGAAGCTTATTTTCCCCTTTTGTCCCTATAGATCAGTGTTTGTCAACCTTGGCAACTGTAAGATGTATGGACTTCAATTCCCAGAATTCCCCAGCCAGCCATGCTGGCTGGGGAATTCTGGGAGTTGAAGTCCACACATCTTCAAGTGGCCAAGGTTAAGAAACACTGGTCTCGAAGAACAAAAATAGTCGCTCTCCCTCCAAACAAGCCCCTCCATGAGAATGACCATTGCACCTGCAGGAAAATGCTAGGAAGGGAAAAAAAAGTTTGATTAAAGAGATCACTTATTTACACATGATCACTCATACAGCAGAAGAGGTCTTCTCTCAAATGGTAGATTTCTTGGAGGTCCGCACTTTACTCCAGCTGATGCTTTTAACTCTTTTTGTAACTTTCAGCAACCTCTTTAGCTTACAGAAAACATGTCTTATTCTTAGAAATCTCCAAGTTCCTGTTATTTCTTTGGCAGCCTAAAGACTTCCTATCAGTTTATTTATTTTCAGCTTTCCAGCAGACTGGATTTTTCTATTAAAGTTCTTTCATTAAACTGTTATAACCCCATGTTGTCCATTTTTCTGCCTCTTGTGGATTTTCCCATCCATCTTCCATTCATGCTGTAACATGCTTAATAGAATATAGAAGTTGTGATAATAAAAATTAATATCTTTAATGACAGAAATTACAACAAACCAAATAACTACACAAACTTTAATCAATATTGTATGTGTGATTCACCACAGCATGACAAGCCAAAACATACATTTATTTATTTATTTATTTGATTGATTGATTGATTGATTGATTGATATGGCCACCCGTCTCAAACATATGATGCTGGGCAGGTAATGGAATAAAAACAAATTAAAAATATTATAACTGAATGTACTTTCCTCTGTTTTTTGTTTTATATTTATAGTTTTTAATTGTTCTAATTGTTTAATGGTTCTGTTTTAATGGTTTTGATTGTTTCTGGTTTCTTTTTAATTGCGTGCACCACCAGAGTCACATAAGTGAATGAGGGGCTATATAAATTCAATAAACAAATAACAAAACAATAAGTAACAAATATAGGAGCCAAAATAAAACTAAACAGCACAATCAACACAACCATGATGTGGGCTTAACCACACACCCCAGGCCCCAGGCTTATTATTTTGGCTTTGGATATTGAGTTAGCTCTTGTGTTTATATACTGTATCATGGTTTATGGGACTCACAAACAATTATGCCTTTTAATAAAATTTGTTAGTCAGAAAAGGTGCTATGAGATTCCTGATTTTTGGCCACCATAGGCTAATATGACTCTCCTTGTATTAAGTCCAGAAAATGGCTTTAATCAGTGTCTTTTTTAATATATAATTTTTATTAAAGAAGTTTTTCCACAGAGTAAAAACAATACAATTTTTGAGTTAAAGATAAGAGAAATGTTATCTGAATGACAGTGTCTGAATGAAAGTCCACAACCACCTCCCATATATTATTAACTTAAGTTCATAAAAGGAAACAACTGAATTAAATTAATAATTTTATTCAGAAAATACTATTTTTTCTAATTTTCCAGGCTCTTAAAAACCAGTATCTTTAGTAAGACTGATCATTTAGTCCTAAATACAAATATTTTTCCTATTTAGTAGCCTATACTTTTGAGAACCAGTATATTTGATAAAACTATTCTTATAGACTGTTTGCACATCATACTAGTCACAGTTAAATTAACCAGTTATTAAATTAAGTTATTAAGTTATAAACCAGTTATTAACTTATTACATCAGTTGGCTGGGTTAAACAGGGTACACTGCTGTCAACCACAGTTTACACATTACATTGGTTCTATTCATGTAGCATTCTAAGCCAAAATCGAATATACCACATTATGGCTTAACCTCATGTGTGCACCCAGTCATGAGAAGGACCCAGAATTTATTTCCATATTTCAAATTTCTCAAGTAATATGAACTACTAAGATCCTTCAGAAATACTGCAACAGCCTTGCTACTGCCTGTCTTATTCCCCTATCTTGATCCATGTACTTCTCCACTATCTACAATAAGCCTGTCTTGTCTGCACTAAATTTTAGCTTTTCAGTCTGCACCTATCCCGAAACCACTTCTATCTACATACAAGTAGTCCCCAGTTTAAGAACAAGTTCCGTTCCCAAGGTCTGTCCTTAAGTCGAATTTGTATGTAAGCCGGAACAGTATTATTGTATAATACTGTATAAGTAGTATTGTGTAATTAACTCAAATCATTGTGTATTTAACTCAAATTTTGCTACAATAGGCTCCATCCTTAACTATGGGTTGCCTGTAAACTGAGCATTCTTAACTTGAGGACTACCTGTATTTTGGAATTCTATAGCCTACATTGGTTAGTTGTAGAAAATAAGTGGAGCTGTGTGTTATCTACCTGCTGGTGGTATTACAACTCAAATCTCTTAATCTAGTTATTTTGTATAGATGTTAAAAAGCATAGGGAACAAGATGAAAGCTTGCAGGGCTTAATAAACAAAGGCCATATCTTAAGTGGAAACTTCCCAATCTCCTAACCCCTGGAGTCAATCTGCTGTGCAGTAGTAATGTTGTGGCCACCCCACCAAAATAGCTCCCCTACGGAACCCAGTAAGATAACGTAGTATATGGTGTTGAAACCTTCTGAAAGTTCCAGGAGGGCTAATTTGGCTGGATCCCCCCTGTCTATTATCCCTTGGTGAAGTCAAACACCATGGCAAGCAAAGCTGTTTTGGTCCCAAAACCTAGATCCAGACTGGAATTGATCCAAGTACATCAATACTCAGTGTGGTCTTTCAGATTACTTGACACAAGAAAGCTTGTACTTCCTACAAAACCTTGCTCAAGAATGAAAGAGTAGACCATTACAGATGAACCAGTTGTCAAATGGCAAGTAGTTTTATCACCGGGGGAGGCTGCATTTTAACCTTTTTCCCTGGCAGCTAAAGGCCCCAGGAGGCAGAATAGCAAATAATAGTATCACTGAACAATGCAAACTTGGAAGGTTTTGCACATAGTATATGTATTGGTACATTAACAACAGTTTAACAAATTTTTTCCTTTAGTATCCCATGATGAAAAGTGCAGTGTTTTTTTCTTTTTCTTTTTTAACATTCAGAGTTTGTTTTCCTTTAATTTAAATCCATGATTCCATACCCTGCATTCTAGAACAAGAGAGAACAGATCATGATCACTTTCTGTGTGAGATATACTTGGTTGTGGGGGGGGGGGGAGCCTTTGCCCCTCCCCACTCCAAAGTGATTCAGTAACATCCAATTCTGGTACGTATCTATAACAATGGGACTAGAGAACTATTGTATAGCACATGTAGACATACAAAAAAAATCCTACTATTAAATGTGTCCTGAACCAATATATCACGTCGTACATGAATGGTCTGCTCTGACCAATTAACTGGTAATGCTGACTGCATCTCCCTAAATGTTTGCAGCACATTAGTGTAATTAGTGGACAGCATTTACCTGCAATTGAGGTGCAGAGCAATTTTCTATTTAAAGAAACTATTAGTGGGAAAGAGCCACATGTCCTTCATTATGAGTGTCTTAAGATTATGGAAAGTTTGAAAGGACGTTTTGCTCCTACTGAGGTTTTGATCAAGGCTTCCCAGCGAGGTTGCTCTGAAAAGCAAAACAGTGCTCAGTATTGAGGTTCAGCACAGCTGAGATTTGTTGAAACAGCCAGTGTGTTTGCTTCTGTACTTTTATTTATTGCCTTTATATCCCATATTTTCTCGGACAGATCAAAGTGGGTTTCCCCTGACTTTATCCAAGATCAGCCCTGGAAAGTAAGTCGGGCTGAGAGTGAGCGGCTGGCAGAAAGTTGCCCATTCAGCTCTGCATAGCTCTCACCTATGCCCAACAGGGAAGTTTTTTTCCAATAGGGTATGTTGAATCATAATTTATATGTTATTTAAAGCACTTTATAGTCCACCAGCCAGAAAGCCTCTTACAGATAGTCTCTGCCCTCAGGTTTACAATCTACAACAAGAGGTGGAAAGCAAAGGAAATCAAAATGCAAGAATCAATCTTTAAAGTCATCAGAATCTTAGTTTCTCTTCCTCTGGATGAATTGGCTGCTGGATGACAGGGAGCCAAGGGTGCAGAGAGGCTGTCTGATGGCCTTGAATTCTTAGGAGGGCTGATGGTAGCCCTGTCATGTGATAATATATAATAAAGTTGTTGCAAAAACATGTTTTCAAAGGGAATAATTTTGCCCCCATCATTTTTCTCCTGTAATCCAGAAACAAAGAAATAAATAAGTCAATCAACAGACCAACTAACCAATTTAGTGTGATTTGCAGGTCTAGACAGTTGGGAATTTCCTGCATCCTGAGTGCATATATTGTGCAGTTGCATGCAAAAGTTTAGGCACCATGGGTCATATTCCATGTTTCCATGAATCCCTAAATGAATAGAAGCTGACACAACCACTACAAGGTACAGAGTTAAACATAACATCTTTCTGCAAATCTGAACACATACTTACTATTCATGTGCAGCTGTTAACAGTTTCAAAATAAGAAAATAGTCAATATGACAAGTGCAAAAGTTTGAATACTCTTTCAGTCAATAGTTCTTAACATCTCCTTGGCAGAAATAACAGCTTCCAAATGTTTCCTGTTCCCAACCAAGAGCCTTTCCATTCTTGCTTTTATTTTTTTGGAATTCTTCCCATTCTTCCTTGCAGAATTCTTCTAGCTCTGAAATATTCTTAGACCTTCCTGCATACACCGTGACTTTGGAATCTCTCAAAAGATCAAAAACTTTGATCTTTCTTTTCTACTAAGGCTGGTATGTTCATCAAGATTTTGCTATCTAATCTAAAAAGTTACATGTGAAAGTTTTGATTGACCAAACCTGTGATGGGCAGCAGATGTCAATATCCATGGACCCAGTCTGTGAGAATGTAAGAGGAATAGATGATGAAGTATATGAATTAATAAAGGCAAGGCAAGGCAAGGCAAGGCAGGCAGGCAGGAAGGAAATGCATGTCTGTGAAACTAAAAGGAAGATTGTGGTAGTTGTGAATGAAAGTGGTATGATATTGTGGGGTTGGGTTGTGCAGGGAAGTGAAGTAGATTTAATTGTGAATGAAAGGGCTAAAATATTTGTGAGAAAAATTAAATTGATATAATCTAGGTGCTTGTTACTGTGTATGAAAGTAGGAAAGGATCCATATGTTGATCATAGTTGGATTGTAATGATAATGGAAGAACATGAAATAAGTTTGGGGGAAATGATGCAATATATTGAATGAATGTGCTGCATGGAAAATACCAATGGATGAAAATGAGACAAGTGAATAAAGTTACTGGACCATTTGGAGACCCAAGTATGAATAAAAATGATGACTGGTTAGAAAAAAGTATATTCTGACTATGTGACTTAAGAATAAGTCTCTTCATATGCATGCATGAAAAATTAATGAATCTAAAAGCATGATTGTTTTTGATGAAAAACTGACAAAACTAATGAAGGATACAAAGGAAATAAGAGATTCTGAGTGTGGAATAGGCCATATTTTGGGTAGTATAAAAAGTAGATCTTGGCAATAAGTGGACATGGAATAAATAAGAGTGAAAATACAGTGAATGCAGGAAGTGTGAGCTATATGAAAAAGTGCTACAACAGGGATGCTCAAAGCTGCCATAACCCCTTAAGATAATAAATTAGTGTGTGTGATTTCCCACTAGCTCCTCTTTGGTATTATTGAATGTACCACCAATCAGTTTAGCTTTGAATGGCCTCCTTAGATTTATGTATTGTTAGATTTGTAATTACTCTGGGAGGCTTACAACTACAGTGTTTAATCTCCCAACATAATTAATGGAAAGTTGCTGTAAAGAAAGTATAGAAGCTGCTTGGAAAAGAGTGAAAAAAATTATGTTGCTGAGTGTCACAGAACTGTCTGGAGTTATGCTAACAAGAGTCATGAAAAAGGATGTTTGGTGGAATGATCACATGAAAGATGCTGTGGATGAGAAAAAAACATACATATGAGAGAGTGATTATTTCAAAAATCAAGGAGAGAAACGGAAGTGTAAAGAAAGAGAAAGTTGCAAGGAATCTGGTTGAAGAGCAAATAGTTTATGTTTAAAAGAGGCACAGAATATGTATGGAGATGTAGATGGTGTAAATGTTATAGGAATGTGCTTTGCGTATGGAGTGGCTGTGGGATTTCTTCAACATAAGTGCAAAAATTGTATCTATGGCTTACAATTGGAAGAACAACACTGTTGTTCCCATATACAAAAAGAAAGGCAGCAAGAGTGAATGTACAGAGGAATTAGTTTGTTCCATGGCCTGGGAAGGGCTGAAATCTGATTGAAAGGATACATGTTCGTAGTGAATACTAGAAGACCAAGGTAGCTGTGAAATATGGCTTTTCTATCAATTCCCATCCTGTCTTCACCCTGCATATTATGCATTTTCATATACTTGCAACAGAACTTGCAACACTGAATGGGCTTCGTTTCCAAAATATCATTGGCAAGCATATTCCATGCATCCTACTCTTTCTTTCTGCAAAGCAACTGTAAATAAAATGTCTTCCATTGAAAAAAGCAAAATGTCTTTTCCAGTTGAGTTCTGAGGGGAAGCCTCAATAATCTTAGATGGCTTCCATTCTAAAGCTTTATTCTAAGAGTCCTACAGATATCGCTATCACCTTATTCCTTTTCGGAATGATGAAACGTTATATAATCATCCTTAAATAAGCATTTGCATTTAAAGAGGCTGCCTTCGATTCCCCCCCCCCCCGCCCCCGCCATTCTTTATTGACTGTGAAGCTTCTTCTGTCTCAACTCCACCCAAATTAATAAAAGCTGCCCTGGAATTGGGTCATAGAGGGATTTTTTAAATAGGGACTCCAAGTTGGTAATATCAGCTCTGATTCCATCAGAGAAACAGATGTTACGCTTTCTCCATTATCTGGCTGAAATTTTGGGCTCTTTCCTACGATGCCCAGCCGAGGCACGTCTGATAATAACGCAGATAATTTTTTCTCATCCAGCCAACTTTCCACGACCGCCGCGAATTACAGCGGGACAATATTCCCGTCTGACGTCGGAATCCCAGCGTCCTCAACTGAAGGCGGAAGCGGGGCAAAAATAGTAGCAAGCAGCTACAGAGGCAGCTCTCGTCGTTTCAACCTCGCGAGGGTCCTTCCCTTGCCCGGTTACTAGGCAACTGTGGAGCGCGAAGGCGGGATGAGCGGGCGGCATAAGGGTGACGCACAGCAGCGCGCCGGGTGGAGGGCAGGTTCAAGATGGCGGCGGGGCCACTCTGGAGTCTCATTCGGTGCGTGCGGCGGCTGGGAGGCGGCCGGTTTTCGGCACTTCCCCAGCGAGGCTTCCGGTCGTCTGGGCCTGCTGCTGCTCAGGTACGGGCGCTAGTACCAGAGCGAGCTGTAAGGAAAGGTTAAATCATCTTCAGAACGCGCGGAAGCAAAGGTCACTTTCTCCCCAAGTTAGGGACAGGGCTTTGAGTCATTTCTAGCCGAAAAGATACTTGCCTGGACGGAGGTAATCTACTTGGGAATTACTTAGTTGATCGAAAGGGAGAGCAGATGCGAATAAGACCATTTGCTGTGTTTAATTTTTCAGAAAGAGTTACTCTAGTTTTCTATATTGTTCCTGATTAAATCTGGCACCTAATAACACCTGTTTGTTGTGTTGCACCTTTTTATATGTCCCGGGAGAAAAAAAATAACTTTGTGTAATTTCTTCAAAAATTTTCAACCAAAATCAGCCAAAATGGATATTGCCACCAAACATGCTAATATAGGTGGTCCTTGCTTAACAACCACTTATTCAGTGATGGTTTGAATTTACGGTGGTGCTGAATGAGTGGTACATACAACTGGTACTTGTAGTTGTGGCTGTTGCAGCATCCCTGTGGTCACATGATCACGTTCCAGGTGCTTGGCATCCTTGCAATTATGTCACAGCATCCCATGGTCATGTGATCACCATTTGAGACTTTCACTGCCAGCTTCCCACAAGCATAGTCAATGGGGTAGCTGGCAGGAGGTTGCAAATGATGACCACATAACATTGTGGGATTCACTTAATGGCAGTTGGGACTGAAATTTCTACTGCTAAGGGGGGTGGTCATGTGACACCATGCTTTACGACCATGTCACTTACGGACAGAAATTCTGGTTCCAATTGCTGTCATTAACCAAGTACAACAAATCTAACACTCCAGTTTAGAAAGATTGTAATTAAAATAATACAATTTTAAGGAAGTGTAGTACCAGATATGAATTGAAAAAAGTTGTTAAATGTATTCTTGGTAAATGTCTAGGGAATGCTAGTGACTTTGCAGACGTGTTTTGGGGTGTGTGAATGCATATGTACTTTTGTATGCAGACAATATCGTGTTGATAGCTAAGAACCTGAATAACTTGCAGCAAATGTTAGACTGTGTGATGCTACAAGGAAAATGGACCTGGTAGTTAATGTGGCAAAGAGGTATGTAGTTGTGCTTCACTGGGAAAATGGAGTAAATGATTATAAGGTGAATGGAGAGAAATTAGAATAATTTTTGTATCTTGGTAGAGTATTCACTGAAGAAAAGGGATCGAGACATTGTAAGATGTGCAAATACTGATAGAAAAGTAGTGAGTAGCATGTAGTTTGTTGTGAGGATTGAATGTCAAAAGAAGTAAAAATTACTGGGCTTCTGCCCATTTTGTTATATGGACACTAGAGTTGGCCATGTCAGGAGAAACAAAAATTAGTTGTATGCAGTGGGAATAGGATACTAAAGTACATATTATAAATAAAAAGAGATAGAGTTAAGAACAAATCTGTGTGAAATGAATGTAGATGAAAACAAAAATAAGTGATCAGTACAAAATAAATACATTGAGGTAGTTTGTTCACACACACACACACACACACACACCAGATTGCAAAACACAAAGAATAGATGGGTGGGATGAAGGGAAAGAAGAATGTTGTGGTTGGATGGAGTTGGGGGGATGCTCAGAAAGAAATGTGAAAAGTTTAAAGAACAAAAGACTAATGTATGAAGTTGTGTGGATGTAATGGAAGCAAGGATGGTTTCAAGATAGGAATGGAAAAGTTGGTTAGAAATAAGGAATGCTAGCATAACGATCCTTCTGGATTTTTCAGACATCTCTGACACCACTGATTATTTATGGAGCAGCTCAGTTGTAAATTAAAAACATGGGGTTACTGCAGTTCTATCTATAGAACCACCACCACAGAGCAGCATGGGAGAGATACTAGTTTAACCCCAGTATATGTGCATTCTGAGGTTGTGATTAAAAAAAAAAACACAATTTTTTTAACCTTTGCACACCATACAGTTTTAGCACTTACAGTATTGGGAATTTTTACATGCTGTGGCCCAGCTGCTGGCCTGCCACTTTGCTGTTATGGTAAACATTGTAAAAGGTGGATTGTGTAGGTTAGAAGTGAATTGTATTGTGACGTTTTCATACTTTTGCAGAGGTTCCTTGAGACCTGAAAATCATTCAAGGGTTCTTCCCAGGTAAAAAGGTTGAAAAAGGTTGCTCTGGAGTGTATCTTGAGTGCTGTTACTATAGAAGAAGCCTATGTGTTATTAATGGCCAGGAGAAAATTATTCATGGTAGCTCAAATGTGATTTGCTTAGTCTTAATTTAGCATATTTCCTGAATCCAGGCATTGTGATTTGTAAACCATTGTTTCTACCTTAGTTTAATGTATAAACTCAAACAACTCCAGTTTATTTAAACAATCAGGCCTTAACATGAAAATGCACAAAAGAATGTTAACATCCATTAAAAAGTAGTACAGAATAATTCAGAAAGTTCCATAATAGCCACATGATCTTTTCCCCTTGTGCCAATGTAGCAAAAGGAAAATCTGTATTCCCCAAGCATGGGCACCATTCTAACTTTTTCCCCGGTACAGAACTGAGACAGATAACTTTTACCTTTTCGATAATTTCTTTTCCAGAGTGAAGGATATCCTTTCCTTTCTACTTCTTTGGCAGGATTTCAGATCAGCATAAAATACTTGTCCTCAACTATAGAAATTCCAAATCCCAACTCCAGTTAAAACATTACAGTCTTCCTTCCTCTCTCAGAGGACAGTAACTACAAGTAATGGTTTGTAGATTTTGACCTAGATATCTCTGTCATCCCAGGTCACTGTCCGTGATGCTTTAAACCAGGCCTTAGATGAGGAGATAGAGAGGGATGAGAAAGTTTTCTTGCTTGGAGAAGAAGTCGCACAGTATGATGGTGCATACAAGGTAAAGTATCTATCAAGGCACTGCAGTGTAATTAGTGCATTACTTAAGAGGACATTGTTTTAGCAGCAATTTGACCTCCTTTTTCAAATCTACAGATTAGCAGAGGACTTTGGAAGAAATATGGAGATAAGAGGATAATAGATACTCCTATATCAGAGGTATGAATTCAGAGAATATTTTTTAATCTTTTTATTTTAGTATTTGATTTTAAACAAACTTGCTTGCAAATGAGTTCATCAGTATCTGTAAATCTTATTTCATAAAGTAATGGTTTAAGTGTTTGTTAAACCCTTAATTTGCTTGTTTTCTTTCCCTAGATGGGATTTACTGGAATTGCTGTTGGTGCTGCCATGGTATGTAGCTTCCATATGTTGTAAAGAAATGTATTTTAAATAGCTTTAAAGACATCTTAGTTTTTATACACACACCCATGTACACACACATACACGGGTGATTCTTTAAAAGAATCTGAAGATTTCTAAAGAAACTCTTCTTTAAAAAGAACAGGTATGACAGTCTTATATTCAAAAGGCTGGCAGCAAAAAGAGACATAGGAAATGAATAGAGGAAGGAAGAAATGGAGGAGGGAATAAGCAGCAATAGACTATGTGAGTTTGTCTCTTAATATTAATCCAGATGGTTTGTTTTGCCAGGCTGGCTTGCGACCTGTTTGTGAATTCATGACCTTCAATTTCTCCATGCAAGCTATTGATCAGATTATAAACTCAGCTGCCAAAACCTACTATATGTCTTCTGGGTTGGTGCCCGTTCCTATTGTCTTCAGGGGTCCAAATGGTGCCTCAGCAGGAGTAGCAGCCCAGCATTCACAGTGTTTTGCGGCCTGGTATGGGCACTGCCCTGGACTGAAAGTAGTTAGCCCTTGGAGTGCAGAGGATGCAAAAGGTCTCCTTAAAGCATCAATCAGAGATGATAACCCAGGTAAACAAACCCAAGAAATTGCTACGTAATGTGAATGCACTGCCTTCTTACATCTTATCTGCCTCAAACATTTTATGCACTTTCTTATGCAAATTGAACTTGTGACAGCAATTCTATGCTGAATATTCCAGATTTCAGTAGGAAATTGGAGGGAATTTGTTTTGTTTGCTTTGTTGGATTTTCACTGCTTTTAGTTTTAGATTTGTATTGGCATGAATTGGGTATTTATGCTTATTGACTTGGAAATCATTATACTGAAAAGGCTATCTATAAATATACTAAATGAACAAAAGAATGCATACAGTTACCCTTTAAACAAGCCTTTCGTTTACTGCTGCTGCTTCTACTTGATCTGAAATACAGGTAGTCCTCGGTTAGGAACCACAGTTGGGACTGGCAACTCGATTGTTAAGCAAAGCAGTCGCCAAGTGGAACCATGACTGTGCTTATGATCTTACTTCAGCTTTCCTTTGCTTTACAAACCTGCAAAGGTTGTAAATGCAAGGATTGGTCACAAAGTTACTTTTTCATCACTGCCGTAACTGCAAACAGTCACCGAATGGGTCAGTTGCTAAACAAGGATTACCTGTATGAATTTCTGATTTTATATTAGAAAGCCTCCACCTCTTATTAAAAACCCCAACATCTTCTGACTAGGATGCAACAAGCCAGGATAAGCCCAAGGTAACTTTCACAATAGCAACCTGTTTTCCAGACTCTGGAAGTTAAATTTGTCTTGGGCTACCAAATGGTTTCATGAAATGCTTCAAATCCAGGTGGTTTATTGTGCAGACCTAAACTAATGTACTGGACTATTACATTTGTTCTTATTATACTGCTAGAATTTTGATGATTGGAGGATGGTTGGAAGAGACCTGATGGTTTTCAGAAGCAAACTTTTATGGGTGGAGGGATGACATATCAGGAAAAGAACACAGGAAGTCACTTTGTATACATTTGTTATAGGAATCAGTTCAGAAAAGCTGTTATTTAACCCTTTGACTTTGGATTGTCTGAAAGTTTCAGAAATGTTCTGTGTTCTGTTCTCCCAGAGGATTAATAACCTATAAAATGGGTTGCTTGGAGTTTTCACATCCCTAACATTTCATATGCTGTACAGAATTTATGCACTATTTGCATTGATTTAGTTTGAAAAGTAGCAATGTTTACTTGTCTTTTTTTAAACTGAAAATCAGTTTGAATTAGATAAGTGAGTTTCATTTGTGAAATAAAAGTTAAGGGCTGTTTCATGGTTGGAACACTTCTGGTAAAGATGAAGTAACTGGTTTCAGGTGCAGATCAACTATTTCAGGTTTGAAACATTTAATGTTTGAGCCTCTA
Source organism: Liasis olivaceus (assembly GCA_030867105.1). Lineage (NCBI taxonomy): Eukaryota > Metazoa > Chordata > Lepidosauria > Squamata > Pythonidae > Liasis > Liasis olivaceus. The sequence goes on along the minus strand of CM061348.1, from coordinate 21,614,587 downwards.
ATACACTCCTAATTCCCATGTGACTATTCCAAATATTTTAATATCTAAGGCATCCTCAGAATTTTGCATTGTATGCATGCATGCATGCTGCAGAATTTTGACTTTTGGAACTAACAAACTCTTGGCACGTTACATCTGCTTCATCAGACATTTCTTCGTACTTTTGGTTTCACTCCAAGGTATCAAGCTGGTAATGTGCAGGCCTCTATTGTGACATGTCTTAAGGGTCTTTCATTGTAAAAGTAATCTGTGTTGGGCACAAGAATTTGACAGTGATTGAAGTCTACTTCTCTTTTTTATTCTTCATAGTTGTCATGTTGGAAAATGAGTTACTGTATGGTGTGTCCTTTGAGTTGTCTGAGGAGGCCCTTTCAAAAGATTTCATTGTTCCTATTGGAAAGGCCAAGATAGAAAGGCAAGGTAAGCAAACAAGCTATTTGCATTTATCCTTTCCAAGTTCTCTGGTGCTCTAGAGTTTTTAAACAGTTTGCTCTATTCTGCAACTATTTTTTTTTAAAAGAGAGATCTGATGATGCAGTTTTTAAAATTAGTCAGAATCTTTTTTTTTTTCCAAATACTTATCATCATCATCTATTGAATTTATATGCCACCTGACTCCCAGCAACTCAGGGCAGTTTATAAATTGTCAAAAACATTAAAACAAAACAACACAAAACAAAAAAGAAGAAAGATGGCAGAGATAATAAACCCAGATAGGAACAAAGAAAAAGAAGAAAAGGGGGCTTCAAAGGCCTGGGTGAAGAATAGAGCAAACTAAAATTGCAAGCATCCAGAATTCATCCTATCCCTAAAGGTTACTAATTTCCAAACAGTCTTAAAATAAATTATTTCCTGTGGAAGTATGTTTACAAACTTAATGAAGATGGGAACAATCCAAAAATGTGGGCATCCATTGATTTTGCTTTTTGAGAGGAAGCTTTCATTGTGTGTGATTAATCCCTCCATTAGCTAGCTTTGCCTAGTATATACACCCCCATATTGTAAGCATGCTCCCACTTGGCCCATCACCTTTTTTTAAATTTGGTGATGAGAGAATACATAGAAAAATAATTGATCTCCTTTTCAAAATGGATTTCCCCCTTCTCATTTCTAGATGGTTCTAAAACATTATTCATTCATATAGAAATTCTCCTACTTTTTTGAGTTAGGAGAGTTTCAATTCCTGCATTTGACAGTCAAGGTAGTCCTTGGGTTACGACCACTTGTTCAAAGTTATGATGGTGCTGAATGAGGGGGGCTTACAACTGGGCCTCAAAGTTGTGGCTATCGCAGCGTCCCCATGGCCATGTGATCGCAATTCTGGCTTTTGGCAGCTGGCTCGCAATTGTGACAGTTGCAGCACCCCACGGTCACGATTGTCATTTGCAACCTTTCCTGCCAGCTTTCCACAAGCAAAATTAATGGGGAAGCCAGCAAGAGATCACAGGCCACTCCCACTGCTTTTTCACCTGCCCATACTCTGCAGCGCCTTCCCGCCCATAGCTCTCACCCACCAGCCTGCTTGCCTGAATTTCCACCTCTTCCCAAATCATTGTCACATGAGGTCCTTGCTTAACAACCCGCACAGTCCTTTGGTTACTGCTGGGATTGCCATTGCTCAGCAATGCAGTCATGTGATATCACACTTTACACCCTCATCGCTAATTGACAGCAATCCCAATCCCAATTGCCATTATAACTCGAGGACTACCTAATAACAAACACTCGTACTGTTTCTACAGTGTTTCGGTAATACTAGGCATATTTCTTAGCAATAAAGCATTATACATTTTTGAGGTAATTAGTTCATCTTCGGTTCAAGAGTTTAAAAGTTGACATGATGGTGACTATATGATGATCCTTTTTAAAGAATTTGAATTTAGAACACAGATCTCTGCCCATGCTTCAGCTCTTAGTCATCAATTTCTTGTTTCAGGAACCCATATTACTTTAGTGGCTCACTCAAGACCTGTTAGCCACTGTCTAGAAGCAGCTGCTGTCCTTGCCAAAGATGGAGTGGAATGTGAGGTACGTATTATTGTATTGGAATACAGTTCAAGAAAAGACATCTTCAAAACATGTTCCCTACTTTTCAAACATGTGTTAAGAATTCTGGTTCTTTGGCTGCACCCACTTAGTCAAGCAACAGAAGCAGCCTTAGAAACCAGCTTTGATGGGAATCTGTTACCCATCATTCACGTATTTGCAGATACATATTAATAACCAGACAAGATACATACTTACAAGGAGGACAGAGTTATCTGCAATCCCCGAATCACTTCCTAGATTTTCCAAACACAAAAAATGGGATCTTCAGCGGTATAGAGTAGGGAACAGTACCATTCTGTGAATTTTGCTCTATTTACTGAGAAAAAGTTACGATCTCCATTTATTCCCCAGACTAAGATGGAATTGACAACTAGTTGACTTCTTAAATATTTCCCATAGGTTATAAACCTTCGTACTATTCGGCCAATGGATATTGAAACGATTGAATCTAGCGTCATGAAGACAAATAATCTTGTAACAGTAGAAGGTGGCTGGCCCCAGTTTGGGGTAGGAGCTGAAATCTGTGCCAGGATTATGGAAGGTATTTGGGGAGTCTTTCTTACGGTGGTGGTTCCTAAAGTCAGAACGCTTGCTCTCTCTTCTTTCAAGCTTCCCATTAGAGTTCAGTTGCTCTGATCCTTCATTAGGGCGTGTTTTTTTAGACCGCACAGGGCATTCCACCTGCAATAGCAGTCTTTCGATAAAGGTCAAGCACATGCACCCTTGTACTAAATGAATAGAGCCTTCAAACCTATAAACCCATCTGACGTATTTTCAACCTAAAAAAGAATATATAACTTAAGTCCTTTAATTTTTTTTCCAGGAACTCTGTACCAATGGCCACAGTTGTACCTTCGTATCCTCTTGTTTTACTAAGAGAAATGATAGCTTTACATTTGAGGGTGCAGGTTCTCGGGTCCATAAACTTTCACAAGCAGTTTCTTAGATAGTGGCTGGCTGAAAGCATCCAGCTTCTTACACTTGAGGGATGAATTTCAATCCATTCTTCTGATTTCAGGTCCTGCTTTCAACCATTTGGATGCCCCTGTTGTTCGTGTCACAGGTGCAGACGTGCCTATGCCTTATGCAAAGATCTTAGAGGAAAACTGCATACCTCAAGTAAAGGACATAATATTTGCTGTGAAGAAAACGCTCAATATCTAGATCTTGTGTGCAAATTCTGTTCTTCGAGAATTTATCTTTTACAAATTATTATTTATGGAGCATACTGTAAGCCATTGTATCCAGAGCTGCACCTTATATTGCACATGGATTGGGGGGAGGCGTTACAAAGGAAGTGATAACAGAAATTGTCCTTGTTACAGACCATATTGTCTCCCTCTCAAGAAGCAAGTGCAAAGGGAGATGAATTATTAAAGAACTTTCATTGTAGGGTGAAATGTCTTGTTATTGCCTGTGAGATCAGGTTTGCTCTGATGAGCAGCCCTACCGTATCAAGAATCAGCTTGTGCTTATTTTGTAACTTATGTAGCTTGAAATAAAGGTATTAACTGAAATGTAGCGGTGTTCTACTTCTCCCTTTGTTTCACAGTGAGCACTCTCTGCTATTTTCTCCTCTAAGCTGAAGATAGTTTTAGATGCATTAGCTGTAACCAAGATCATTCCCCATCCCAGCTTAATGAATATAGGGGTGCTGTATTTAGCAACTGGACTTTCAGACCTTCAAGGCACTCATGTTTCACCATGTTTAGTAGTGGTACTACTGAAAAATTAAGCAGATTTATTTTCTTCCAACACCAATGAAATTCTATTGACATTTTAATAAAAATATGAGTATATCACAGACTACATGAACTCTTCTACACAATGACATGTCTGCATAGGAACAAACACTGATATATACTTGACTTTAAAAATGGATTACTAATAATCCTTAAAGTGCAATTTAAGATTTTGAACAAATCAGAAAAAGGACAGTTTTTCCACTAAAACATTATGTAGCTTTTTTTAAACACCCAGCCCAATAATAAATCATACGTTGAGGTTAAATCTGAATTAATGGAAACCCTGCATATGTAAATAGCTTGATATCCAACTTAACCCCAAGTCTAACAGCATTATGATTTAATGCTCCCTTTTCTTTCTAAATTGAGTCTTATTGGGAGATGTACTTCTAGACTTAGAATAATCCATGGACTACCTGCATGTTGCAGGGAAAAAACAATCTCAGCATTGCCATAATATTTAGCATAGCTGAACTAACTTGGTACAGTACAGCCAACATCAATAGGCCAGGGTTTATAGTTCAACCATTTTTGAAAACAGGTCTCAGAAGACAAATGGTCACTCCATTAGAAGAAATAGTATCTATCCCAACAAGATTCTACAAAACAGTTCCTCTAAATGGGATCTTTTCACCCTCCAACACAAAGAAATCTGACGCAGTCGTTATTCAATTAAATCACTTCAGGGGGAAAAGTTTGAAATGGCTCTAAACAGAGTGGCTAAATCAAATTATTACAAGAAAGACTGGTTCTGAGAACAGAAAAAGAAAAAATATCCAATTTGATTTGTAAACAATTTCAGCTGATTCTGGGAGCACTGTAGTCACAGATTTCTGTTTTTTTCAAAGCTTCTTTCTGGAAATTCTGAATGGAACTGAGTAAGGCGCTCCTGCTTGTGCTGTTGACAGGCTGCAGCTCAGGGGGGGTTGGCACATCCAAATTAGGAGGAGGACCAGGAGCTGCTGGTGGTGACGGAACTGTTGAGGCACCTGCCAGAAAGAAACATTTAGTTAACAGTGGAACTTGAAGGAAATGCTGCTGGCAAATAATGGATAACAGAAACATGATCTGGTGAAACAAATACACAAAAGAAAAGAGGAAGAAAATCACACAATGTAAAAGCAAAAAGTTCAAAACAAGAAGTAATGTAGGCATACTGCAAAAGGGTGCAGGTATTAAAAAATGTGATTCTATCAACATTCTGTACAGTTATTGAGGACTGATAACCCATTGGTGAGAGGAGGTTTTATGAACTCTTTGGAACTATCCATAACCATGCAGTACTATGATCTACAATTTTGTCAGAGTTTCATCTGAGTCCTATTAATTGTTGAAAGATTCTGGTTAAACAATACCCCAAACTGTCCTGTCATTTGTAACTGGTGGTATCTCCTTTACCAGCAGTGTTTTAACACAAACATTTCTGCACCTGTTGATCAATCCACACATTCCTTGGAAGCATTTTAGTCCATTCTTTTTTTTTTCAGAATTCAGCTAACTGGTATTATTTGGCTGTCATGCATGAACTGCTCGCTTCATATCCTACATTTCAGTTGAGTTAAGTTCAGGGCTTTGACTATGCATTCAAATATATGAATGGCTTCAGCCATTCGATTGTAGATTTACTTGTTTAGGATTATTGTCCTACTGTAATGACCCACATTTTTTAAAGCTTCAGCTCATAGACTAGTGTTTCTCAACGTTGGCCACTTGGGAGTTGACGTCCATGCATCTTCAAGTGGCCAAGGTTGAGAAACACTGTCATAGACAGAGTCCCCCATTGTGCGGGAGATGGGCGGGGGAGAAATCCAACAAACAAATATTCTGACATTCTTGTGTAAAATTTGCAGCTACAATTCAGAATTCATTGTTCCCGCAATGTTTGCACATCTTCCAACTCTGATCATAGGTAGGTTACAGTATTGTGTGATTACAGATGCCTATAAAACGTTCATAAACTTTCTCTCATCACTGTAGGAGGAAGAAGGAAATTTCACACCTGGTCCAATTCTTACACAGAAAAGCTAAGCTTAGGAGCTGGCTACATCATAGACATCAATTTTAGGGTGCATCCTCTGCTTTAGCGTCCATTTGACAACAACTTGTAGTTCAAGTTCAGAATGAACCAGCTTATTCAGTTTCCAATATCCAATTTTAAGCAGGTATGAGGAATATCTGCTTAAGGCTAAGTACCTCAAGTAGTATTAACTGCATTTATAATTTATCTGATTAATAAAGGCAGATGTTCTTACTGTGTAAAAACTGGCAATTCTTTTTTCTACGTGAACCTATGAAAGTCAGTTCTTCCAACCATGTTTTAAGGAAAAATATAAATATTATATATGATTTACATATGATTCAGAGCAGTGTTTCTCAACCTCAGCAACTGAATTATTTTAAGAATTCTGGAAGTTGAAGTCTACACATCTTAAAGTTGCTGAGGCTGAGGAACACTGATCTAGAGGATTCTTGAAAAAAAGGACTTATTCCAAAATAATTTGTTATAGAAAACTTCCTCCCATATGAAACATGCTCAAATCTATGTATCTTTATCAGTTGGGAATATGGGCCTACCTAGTGGGTAATTCCCAGAATAAACTCTAAGAAGCAGTTCCATTGCTCAGGAAATAAACTGTTCAAGTACAATACCAAAGCTTTTAGGACTTTTTATGAATTAAAGATTAATTGGATTATCTTTACAAGAAAATAAAGATTTTTTTCCTCATGTACAATATGTCAATATTATCTATTAACAATGGAAATCTGGGGGGAAAAAATCTTTTATCAATTACATTCTCAGGAACATGAGAAAATAAAAATAATCCAGGGTGGACAGATCACCCAGTTAACTAAAGGTCTTTCCTACAGATCAACTCTTCCCCAGAATAGCTCTTCTCTAAGGCATTATAATGGCAGTACTGGGGTCCTTATCAGAACCAAATATAGCCTCTAAGCCACTGCCTGCAAACCAGAGTTTATTTCTGCACTTATATTTACTACATTCAGATAGAGCTGTTATCACATATAAATTTGTCCTCAAACAGCCTACCATACAGAGACCAAGTCCTGCCAAGAGACATTAATGCAGGCCTGGTGAATTAGTACTGTATTAAGGCACTCATCATCCCAGCTCTAGAACTCTTCTGTTACATGAGACAAATTGGATCAACCTGTTGAGAATGGTGAGTAACCCAGTCTTTTTAAAAATAGGTCTTTGAAATGCAACTTCCAGTAAATAAACTTTCTAAATGTGAAGCTTTTGCTGATAATTACTAGACTGTGAATTCTGAGTTGTTAAGACAAGTGAAATTAAACTAGATTGGAAGGAAGGTAATGCTCATGCAAAATGCTGCAATAAAAGTTGACTGAGGATATAAGATGCTCAGGACAGAAATTCAAAAGAAAATGAACTGGAATTCAGTGCCAAGTTATACTGATCACATATAACAGTCCAATGAATTGTAGTTTTCTGAATTTATATACATTACCATCATTCTCAGTTACATGATGCAGTTATTGTGACACCTATTTTATTCCAAGGATTTTTTTTCCAGCCCAAAATCTGAATGGCCTTTTTCAAGTGAAAAATGAAGAGTTGTGAGGGATCCAAAGCTATTTACTCTAGCGACATTTTGTTGCTATGCTTTCCATTAGCAAATGTGACTATTTCACTAGCAAACTGTGCATGGAGTGCTGTTACATCAGAAACAAAGGTTGCCATGACTTCACCAGCACTGAACAGCACATCCTTACTCACATTTTGTGATTTTTTTAAAAAAAGTAAAATGTTAAATGTTCCTCTATATCACTGAACCAAATGAGAACTCAAGAAGCCTCAAAGAACAAAAAATGCCAGAAGCTAATAGTGCTCCATTTCCCATAGCAACCCTTATCATTCCAGAACCATGTTTGAAGTTTAGCTCCTTCAAAGCTGTGCTCCTCTTTCCTTACCAAAGGATTGCATCTCTTGCTTTCAAGATGTAAAAGGCCTTTTCAGTTGCCTTCATGTGGAAACCCAGCCCTACAGCAAAAATATTCCCCCCAGTATCTTACATAACTCATGCAATACCAGCAATCAACAGGTTTACTTGAATATGATAGCTGGAAGTACCTGAATTTCTCTCATTGCATAATGCTCACGTGAGTAGATGAATTGCTCAGGCTGCTAAATACATTGTCATCTGTCATTCCTTCCTTTTGGTTAGGAACCATTTCACCTAAAATATTTTTCTATGCAAAGAGAATTTTCCTTAACAGCAAACCTCCCAGCACACCACCCCCAATTATTTATTTGCCCAATTATTTCATAAAAACTCCAAACTTCAATCAATTCAGCTTACATCTAATAAAGCATTAAACTCAAATTAGTATTTGTTCCATAATTGGTAGGACTAAAGTAGACAGACATACTTCCAATGCCAAAAAGATGCTACTAGTCTGTATCCATAAATTAGTGAGTATCTGGCATTCCTGCATGAAGCAACTTATTTAGCTGATAGGAACTTCCCAATGCCATTCTTTGCTAATGGTATCTCCAATAAAACCTATTAACTTCTATGGAGGAATAGGAAACACCCTTATGCGTTACGTTAGGCTAAGAGACAGTGCTTATGGTTAAGTGGGCTTTTTACCCAGGATTGCCTTCTCATTCTACTATACTATGGAAGTTTCTTAATTTAATTGTTTATACCTTTTTAGTATGGTATGGTACCATTTATCTTTTGTACCTCAAATCCTAAAACATACTGAGTTCTCTCTGCAACCTGATAATCCATCATTATTTTTGACATTTTGTTATTTTGGATTAATCTTTTTAAAGTTTGACATTTCGGAGGAGAAGCTTCTTTGGAAGTTGGTTGTTCTTTTTTTCCAGCTTCTTTTCCACTGTAATTCCCTAAGTTCCTCTTCTGTTTTACTTTGCAATTGGCTAGGGGAAAACATTGTCTTTAAAATACTAGCAGCATATAGTACTGGGCGTTTATACGTTTATTTAAAGAGAGCATCTACTTCAAATTGGTTGACTATTTGATAATCCTAATACTAACAAAGCTAAAGAGGAGTTAATAAAAATGTTTTCTTGAAAAATAAATATTTCAAGGATGGATTTAATAATAGCAGATGCAACTTTGGTCCATTAGAAACAGGGGGAGGGTAGTGGAAAAAAAATGCTCTGCTTTTAACAACATAATTCAGCAAAATAATTTAAATCAATGCCTCATGATATTTTTCCTTTCAGTATGGGTATTCTCACACTCTGAAATATCATTTAAGAAATGGACATCAACATCAGATTACTTTACCGAGAATTCATGTTCAAAATGGCGCATGCTCTACTGAAGACAGAAGAAAGGAAGGAGGACAAAAAAAAAAAGAGCACAACAGTCAGTATTCCAGCATTCAATGACACCATCTTCAACAACAAGAGGAGAGAGATAAAGATATAAGTAACCTGACACACAGGACTGAATGCATATGATTGCATGAACTGGTCTGCTGATGTATTCGTCATATCCACAGATATAAACATGCACATAGTAGCAAATACAGTAACCTTGGACACATTCAAAAACTTCCCACCTCTTTTAAAAATTGCAGTGAACATAGGAAGCTACTCTATGTGATTGAGCCATGGGTCCACATTGCCCTAGTGTGTCCACTCTGATGGGTAGCAATTTCCTGCAGTCTCAAGAAAATTGAGTCTTTCTCTGCCCTTCTAACTGGAGATGCTGAGAAGTGAATCTAGATACAGAGCGTAGGCTCTACTACCGTGCTGGGAACTTAGAACTCTACAGTTACAGGGTTAACATATTACCACAGGAGTACTGCAGAAACACTCCCACAAATTTGTCAACTGTGTAAGAGGTTCAAGAATTGCACCCTTATAGCCTGTTTTGTCCAATTCAGTCCTGGAAATAAGATGTCTTGAGGATGTATCATGAATAAAGAACCTAGAAAATATTACTTTGGAAAATAATGTGGAAAAAAAAATACACAAAGAGGTCCAGGTCTATACTTTACTTTGCATAAAACATCCCAATGATACTGGGTAGCTTGAAATTTAATGACTGGCATTTTTCAACTTTGTTAACAATATTAATCCTCACCAGTCAGCTTCACATTCTCACTCTACTCAAGTGGGAATTAATCTGAGCAACTGTGCATTTGGCATTTATTTCTATATTCTCACCTTATTTGTAATATACAGACAGAAGCCAATTTCCACAGACAAGTTGTCTCAGACTAAATCAGCATGCATCTGTTATAGGATTATCTGAGATAAGGCATATTAATTGCACGACTAACCTCCATCACTAGGTTTCAAGGTAAATTTACAATGCAAACAGCATCAAAGAAACTTACACAGGCAGTAGAGCAATTTCTTGATATATTCATGTTACTTTCACCAAACATGGAACGTAAGTATTGCTATAGTGCAGCTGAGCCAGGATAGATGTCATGGATTAGTCATAAGAAACCTTTCTCTCATTCATTCTCCAATTTGTCTTTCCTTAATGCTTTTGTTCAACCCCACGTGAAACAAGTAGAAGAGGGGAAAAGAAACAGTTTTGCAACCAAGGCCAAAAGCCATGTAATATAACATAAATATTTTATGATCTATATGCTTACTCCTATTATTGAGTTCAGTGGGATTTACTCTTGAAGTATATACAGGATGGCAGCTGAAGTCTTATCTAATTTAAGCAAGACAGACATTTGTGAAAAGTCATTTCTTATTCTGCAGAACCATGCTCCTTTACCCTCTCCTTCCATGTAGATATTTTAAGACTAAAAACTAACACGCAAACAATGCTCATATGCATATCCCTTGCATATCCCTTGAAAAATATGCAAACAAGCATCTAAACTAAATGTACTGAAATCATATAACCATAAAAACTCACATATCATTATCAATTTACCATCATGGAAATAAATTAAGAGCAGGGTTTAAGAAGTTCTTATCCAGAACCTCACCTTGATCCCAGCTGCTCAAGTACACATTTCCATCAATACAAATTTTATCAGTGACCCCTTGGGTTTTTAAGATATTCAAATGATACACGTTGTACTCTGTGTCTTCAAGCTGCAGCCAAGAACATCCAAACATCTTTTCCCAAAATCTTGGTTAAAGGTATATGATCTTAGCAGAAGGGCTGAGAATGATTTAGATAGACTAGGACAGAGGTCAGTGGCAGGCAAGAGATGCACCCCACCTGCCAATGTACACAGCTCCCAAAATAAAAAAAATAAATTATTAAAAATAATGGCTGAAATCTCAGCATTCTTGCACAAGATCTTTGGGTGAAATCTCCAAAAATCTTATGAGAAGGCAACTTTTTAAACAAATGTATACATATCTTATTTTGTGGTCAGGCCACCATGCAAGATGACCCCACTGTATCTGTAACCTGAAAATATAATTTGTCTTGAAGCAGACTATGTCAGCAGGCTTAACCAACAAGTTGCCTATTGAATTTTTTTAGGCAGGACAATGGTGAGACATGCCCAGGCCCATTCTGTTAGTTTTCTATCACCAAGTTAAAATACAGCTTCATAGGGAAATGTTCTTCCATGGTTGAAGGACTTGGAGATTACTACTCGAAGGCTATGTACACAGCACTATGTACTATGTCCTGTCTTTCATTTAAATTAGCTTTGTCTTTATTTGTATAACTCTTCAGGGCCAGTTATTTTGGCAAAGAATGTAGATTCAAAAGCCTAAACACACACATCATAAGGGGCACACAAGTACTGTAGAACTCAGACAACTTTAAACTGCCACTTGATATTTAACATATCAAAAATGCAAAAATAGTACTAGCTGAAAAGTGTCCTAATTATTGTTATGGAGATTTCCTCACAGTACCAATCTTCAGCTTCAGAAAAAGGATTTTCCTCAGGACCTGTGATGGAATGGAATTATGAAGGCCAGGCTCAGGGAGAAAAACATTTTCTTACATCTCCTGAGGCTCGAGGGAGAGATAAGAGGATGAGGCTGGCACCTCCCTGAGGAATTCACAATGTTGTGGCTGGCATTACTTAGGAGCTGGGGTTTCAGTCTGGGAAGATTGATGTTAGGCCTAGCCCAAGGAATTCCAAGAGACCATGTAAATTCAGTCCAGCAATGTTTATTAGCTACAACCTCTAGCAAGATTCTTCCCAGACTGAAACCCCAGCTCCTAAGTAATGCCAGCCACAACATTGTGAATTCCTCAGGGAGGTGCCAGCCTCATCCTCTTATCTCTCCCTCTCGCCTCAGGAGATGAAAGAAAATGTTTTTCTCCCTGAGTCTGGCCTTCATAATTCCATTCCATCACAGGACCACAGTGAAAGAAGACAGACATACATTCATTCTACACACTCATGTCACACAGTTTCACAATTATGCCCCATCTAACTGAACCTACTTGCATGAAAATATTCTATTATGGATAATGATTATCCCCAAATAATAGTAGCAGAAATAGTTTTCACTGCTTACTAAAGATGCAGGCAGATTGCTGATAAAATGTGAACAAGAGTTGTGTCAGAATTCTCCTGAAATCAATGTAACAGTTGAGCTTGGGACTCAGCTTAAGTACTCAGTGTAATACAATAGCCAGCCTCTATATAATTGTTAGTTCTTTGTAAAACACTTTTTAAAAATGGTGTTTAATTTCTTTTTAAAAAATCACCACCAAATAAAAGCAGAATTGAAATTAGCATACATAACCAGCACATCTGAGGAGGACTTCCCTACATCTCAGGATCTTAAACAATTATCACCCATTTTTCCACCTCCACCTTGGGGTAAGGTTGTTGAGGTGGTGGATTATCTATACTTGTATATATCTATAGAAGAAGCAGGTTATCTGACTGTTTTTAGTCAGAGTTCAGGCCTGGGTACAGGACTGAGACAGCATTAGTTGCATTCCTGGATCATCTTTGGCAGGACGTGGGTGGGTGTAGTGCATGTCTCCTGGACCTCTTAGACCATCAATCACAGTATCCATGCAGTAGCCACCTGCACAGATTGGGGATTGGAAGCACTGTTCTGATGTGTTTCTACTCCTTCCTCAGTGGGCAGTTTCAGTCATAGTAGTGGAAGAGGAGATACAGCCTGGTGCCAGAGGGCTAGGTCCTTTCTCCCCTATATAAAACGACTAAGGGAGGTCATCCAACTGTGTGAGGCGCAGCATCACCCATATTTAGATGACTCTCACCTTTCTATCACCACAGTGGGTTGTAGGGGAGATGCTATCAACAACTTATCCCAGTTCCTTTAAGGATCTGGATGGGAAAGAGCAGGCTGAAGCCAAACTCAAGCAAGACAAAGATCCTGTTTGTTCATCAGGATTTTATATTGACACAAGTGTTATCTCTGGATGGGACAAGCACTACTTTTGAAAGAGCAGGTTTGTGATTTGAGAGCCCTTTTGGACTCACAGCAGGTAGAAGCTGTGGCTAGAGGGGCCTTTCCTCAGCTTTGGTGTGCCATTTGCAGCCTTACCTGGCGCAGGAGTACCTGGCTATGGAAACCCACACCTCCTAACCACCCGGACTGCAACTTACTCTACATGGGACTATCTTTAAAGACTACTAGGAAACTACACTTAGCCCAAAATGTAGCGTCCCATATGCTAAGTGGCTTCTAATTCTGGAATCATATGACACCTATAATACAGATCTTGGGAACAACCTTCCAATAGAGATCAAACTGGCCAATACATATCCAAACAACTTTCAGGAGGATGTTAAGGACTGCGGCCCTATGTAGCCTGTTCACTAAAGGTGAATATAAATTTCACAAAATTAGAGTTAAAAGGGTAGTTGCAATTTTAAAATATTTAAAATTCAAATTCACTGTACAGTGAGAATACATTGCCCAATGCATTTACATTTGATCAGCTTTTCTTTCAGACAAAGCTCTGGTAATCACTTTACTATGACTACCTCAGGGCCAACTTCTCTCAAACTCAAATTCTGCACATGATTTCTTAGAATTGAACAACACTAACTTATAAGTTGATATGGACAAGATCACACAGTTCCCAGGCAGTGGGAATAAACACTTAATTGGGGAATTAAAACACGTGTTGCATGTTGCACCACATGCTTAAATTTAGTGAGTGAACGTAAAGCAACTCATCAGTGGCTTAACAAGGCAAGCAAGCACTTGCTTTAAAACTTCCGTGCTTTGGGAAATAATAAAAGGATACAGTATTTCTTAGAAGGCTATCTGTGCCTCTCCATCTTCTGTTATATGATTGGGAATTTTTTTTTCATTAAGCAAAAGAAAACAAGAAAATATTGAAATACAGGTGAAACTCAAAAAATTAGAATATCGTGCAAATGTTCATTTATGTCAGTATGGCAACTCAAAAGGTGAAACCAATATATGAGAGAGACGCATTACATGCAAAGCGAGATATGTCAAGCCTTACTTTGGTATAATTGTGATGATTATGGCGTACAGCTTATGAAAACCCCAAAGTCACAATCTCAGAAAATTAGAATAGTGTGAAAAGGTTCAATATTCTAGGCTCAAAGTGTCCCCCTCTAATCAGCTAATGAATCCATAACACCTGCAAAGGGTTCCTGAGCCTTTCAATGGTCTCTCAGGCTGGTTCAGTAGGAATCACAAGCATGGGAAAGACTGCTGACCTGACAGTTGTGCAGAAAACCATCATTGACACCCTCCATAAGGAGGGAAAGCCCCAAAAGGTAATTGCAAAAAAAGTTGGATGCTCCCAAAGTGCTGTATCAAAGCACATCAATAGAAGGTTATGTGGAAGGGAAAAGTGTGGTAGAAAAAGGTGCACAAGCAGCAGGGATGACCGCAGCCTGGAGAGGATTGTCAGGAAAAGGCCATTCAAAAGTGTTGGGGACTTTCACAAGGAGTGGACTGAGGCTGGAGTTAGTGCATCAAGAGCCACCACACACAGACGGATCCTGGACATGGGCTTCAAATGTCGTATTCCTCTTGTCAAGCCGCTCCTGAACAACAAACAACGTCAGAAGCGTCTTACCTGGGCTACAGAAAAAAAGAACTGCTCTGTTGCCCAGTGGTCCACAGTCCTCTTTTCTGATGAGAGCAACTTTTGCATCTCATTTGGGAACCAAGGACCCAAAGTCTGGAGGAAGAATGGAGAGGCACACAATGCATGATGCTTGAAGTCCAGTGTGAAGTTTCCACAGTCTGTGTTGATTTGGGGAGCCATGTCATCTGCTGGTGTTGGTCCACTGTGCTTCATTAAGTCCAGGGTCAACGCAGCCGTCTACCAGGAGATTTTGGAGCACTTCATGCTTCCTTCCGCAGACGAGCTTTATGGGGATGCTGACTTCATTTTCCAGCAGGACTTGGCACCTGCCCACACTGCCAAAAGTACCAAAACCTGGTTCAATGACCATGGGATTACTGTGCCTGACCTGAACCCCATAGAGAATCTATGGGGCATTGCCAAGAGAAAGATGAGGGACATGAGACCGAACAATGCAGCGGAGCTGAAGGCCGCTATTGAAGCATCCTGGTCTTCCATAACACCTCAGCAGTGCCACAGGCTGATAGCATCCATGCCACGCCGCATTGAGGCAGTCATTGCTGCAAAAGGGGCCCAAACCAAGTACTGAGTACATATGCATGCTTATACTTTGCAGAGGTCCGATATTGTTCTATTTCCAATCCTTGTGTTATTGATGTCATGTAATATTCTAATTTTCTGAGATTGTGAATTTGGGGTTTTCATAAACTGTACGCCATAATCATCACAATTATACCAAAGTAAGGCTTGACATATCTCGCTTTGCATGTAATGCATCTATCTCATATATTGGTTTCACCTTTTGAGTTGCCATACTGACATAAATGAACATTTGCACGATATTCTAATTTTTTGAGTTTCACCTGTATACATAAAATACCTTCAGTCGTCATTTTCATACATTAGATAAAGGCAGAATCAGCTCCAGTTAAAATTCACTATACCAAGGACAGAGCTTGAATATTACAGCTAGTCTTTGAGCTGCAACAAAACATCAATATTGTTTTTCACTGCAACGCACTAATTAAGGCAATTAGTAGGAGAACAGTAATAGTTGCATTTTCTATACATTGTGGTTGATATACCACATTATTATTGATGTCTGACTTGCAAACATTCTCTAAGCCAGCTCTCTCTGGTCTGTGGGTGGTTATTCCACTACTTTATCACTAATCCCTTCACTAAAATATATCTTTCAATTCTAATTCTGGATGCTTCCACACCACCACACTTTTACTCCTCAAACCAGCAGAAACAGTTTGAAGGAAATCCACTATTATTACTTCTATCAGAACAAAGGGCAAAGATTGCTCTTCTGACTGAGCTGCTGTGGGTCTGGCAATAACAAAAAAAAACCTTGCCCCACTCCACACCACAGAAGAAACAGAACAGAACAGAACTCAGCAGACCCCTTTAGTGAAGAGAAGGGGAAACTGAGAAAACTCTTCTCAACTTCACTCATTCGCACTCGGTCTGGGCTACTAAGGAGGCTATTGTTATACATAAGCATGGTGCCCCAGATGTGATGGGTTTCAGTTTTTGGTAATGTTTATATTGTTGTTTTTAACTTGCTATTTGCCACCCTGAAGTCATACCTCCAATGTGCAGCCATATCAATGGAATGAATGAATAAATCAAGCCATCCAGCCAGTATTTCCTTTACAGGTCCTGGTGCTCAAAAGCTGGGAGAACAGGTAAGGCAGGTGTTCTCTCCACTTTGGAACAGTTTTAGCTACACCTAAAACTTTAAAACAAACAGCTCAGCCTTCCAACGTTGCTATTATTGTGGGAACACAAAGGTCCAGAGTTGCTGTCAGAGGGGCCTAGAATCTTTGTAGGTGCCTCAGGGTTCATCAGTGCAAGATGCATAACTGCTCTTTTACACCTATACAACACAACCCCTTTCTTTAGTCTTTGCTAGCTTTCCAGAAAACATTTCCTGGCAGTGCTGAAACAGGAGATACAATCCCATAGCATCTCACATAGTCTGTGAGATGCCACAGGATGGAGACCAGTTCTTTACTGAGATCCACTTGCATTCTCTATAGCTGTAGAATCTTTAAAGGGCCTCAAACATCTTTTGTACTTCTTGAAACTATTCTGTATAACAGCTCAGAACTGTGATCCCCATATTACAAAAGAAGAACAGAAAATGGCTTGCTAAAGCTCCCTTAGGGCACAGACAAGGTTTTCCAATTCACAGTTCAATCTCTTAATCACTACACTATGCAACTATTGAACAAGAACCAGCTGTTGTCACTGTGGGAAGAAGCAGCTTCAAACTCCCTTTCCTCTTGTTAGAAACCAACTGCCCAAGTTTCTAGATTTATTTTCCATGATGATCTTCTGCTGACATGCCAAACAACAGGTGTGTGTACTATTGATACAGAGAATAAATTATTAGTCTTATTGCACACAAAGGAGCTGCTGAAGGACAAAAGCAGAGCGCACAGATGGAGTCCACATGGTGCTAAGTATTACCCATTTTGATCAACCCAACATGATGCATATGGATTGTTCCTAAAACTGACAAGGGAAACAGATTAGGTTAGTACAAACTATGCAGCAATGACACTTCAAGAAATAAGTGGAAGCTGGTAAACTAGAATATAGTAATAGTTTCCTTCATTATAAAAGAAAAAAGTGTTTATTTAGTTTCACTTTTGCAGAAGCCAAAAGCCATCAAGATTTCATCTCCCATGAAGGACAAGACTGTCCATTAGAAGCTAGACTATGCTAGATGAGCATGCAAGGTACTGACTCTTTAACTCACCTGCTGTAGGAGGAGGAACAGGAGAGGAAGGTGATGTCAGAGGGGAACTTGCCCCGGACCCTGCTGAATAAGAAACATTCACAATTTATATGAAGGCAATTTCAGTTTCAGCATCTATTTTCTTAGGTAGAAAGAGACATCTAGACTAAAGAACACCTCCCAAAGCAATAATACAAAAGGGACTTCAGGCCATACAATACATACATACAGTCATTTCCAATAGAAGAGAATATGTATAGCTCAGGGTTGAACTGTAGAGTCCTTGGAGTTCTCTGAGCTTGGCTGTTTCCTTGCAAACGTTTTGTGACCCTGCTAGGTAACATCTTCAGTGCTAGAATGGAGTGGGGTTTGCTCTCTGTTTATATACAGTGGCATGCCCTGCCAGTGTTGGGGGTGTGTGGGTTTTATTTTTTCCCTCTGGTAGTTCTTTGATTAGGGTATTGTTTACTGCTGATTGTTATGTCTGGTGATAACCCTGGTGTTAATCTCTGCTTATCTAGGTGATGATTGCTGGTGAAGAGATGTTCTGGTCTTTTGTCTTCCTTTTTATTGTCTCTTTTGAATAGTGTGTAGATGTTGTTCTCTGGGAGATTTAACACAGAGACCGAAGAAAACATAAGGCAGACAATCATATCACAGATCAGAAGAACACAGTATCAGCACCAACTCAAAGCAGAGGACAGAGCAGCCCTCAAAAGCCTAAGGAAGGACAAAACCATCATCATCCTCCCAGCAGACAAAGGCTGAACCACAGTTATTATGGATAAATCACAATACTTGCAAAAAGCCAAAAAAAACCCTACATCCCAGTTAACACCAGCCCAATACAGAAACTAGACAACCTAATCAAGGGAACCCTTAACAACCTAACCAAGAAAGGCCAGATCACAAAAGAAGAACAGTGGTGGATGAAAAGCAGTGGACCCATCTTCTCACGTTTCTATGGATGACCAGAAATACACAAACCTGACATACCTCTTCGACCAATTGTATCTGTACCAGGGACTCCAACATACAACATAGCGAAAGAACTGACAAAAAAGCTTGGACATCTCACAGAATATTCTATCAGCTCCTCACTACAGTGCCTCCAGAAAATCAAAGATGTACACACAGATGAAGATGAAATCATGGTCTCATTTGATGTCACAGCACTCTTTACATCCATAAATCCAGAACTAGCAAAAGAATCCATAACAACAGTACTACACAACACACCCGACCTAACCAAATACCCAGATCAAAATACCCAGAATCATGGACCTCATCAACCTCTGCCTCACTACCTATTTTCAGTTTGATGGACAAATATACCAACAAATCAGAGGCACATCCATGAGATCACCACTGTCAGGACTCATAGCAGAGATTGTAATGCAACGCCTAGAAACTATAGCACTTCCCCACATACAACCTAAAGTATGGATCCGGTATGTAGATGACACCTTTGTTATAATAAAAAAAGGAACAACTAGAGAAAACACATGAAACTATCAACAACATCTTCAAAGGAATAAAATTCACCATAGAGGAAGAAAACAACAGCACGCTACTCTTCCTGGATATCGTCATCAGCACAGGAAACAACAGCAAATTAGAAAACCAAGTCTATCAGAAGACAACCCACACTAATCAAGTACTCCATTACCAAAGTAACAACCCAACCTCCACAAGAGCAGCTGTGTAAGAACATTATTCAAATGAGCACAAACGCATTGCAGCAACCCAGAACACCAGAAAAAGGAAAGACCACCTACACAGCATCTTCCAACAAAATGGATATCCACACAACTTTATCAAAAAGTGCCTGACCACTCAACCTACTACAACACAACTATGAAAAGGATAACACTGCCATACATCAGAAACATCTCAGAAACTACCAACAGACTATTACAACCACATGGCATCTCCGTAGCACACAAACCAACTAAAGCCCTCCAAAACATCTTAAGCAAACCAAAAGATCCAGTAGCCCAAGAAGGAAAAACAAGAGTCATCTACAACATACAGTGTAAAGACTGTAACAACCACTATGTAGGACAGACAGGCAAAAGGCTAACAGAGTGCATCCATGAACACCAACTAGCAGTCAGAAGACTCAGTGAAAACTCCTTAATCTCACAACACATGGACAAACTTAACCATAGTTTCAACTGGGAAACTGTCAGCATCTTAGACCAAGCTAAATCCAAAAATGTGAGGGAATTCCTGGAAGTTTGGTATTCAGACAAGGCAGCCATCAACAGGCACATAGAGATAAACTCCAAGGACTCCATACAGTCATTTGTTGAATTTATATCCCACTGAAATCTCACAACTCTTGATGATGTACAAGATTAGAAGAAATTAAAACATCCACAATAAAAACACAAACAATATAAAAGGAGAATAAAAATAAAAAATAAAGTGACAACCACGTATACCATTACAGTAAAAAGTAAAAGTAAAAGATGGTGCAGTAAGCGAACATCATTGTAAAATGTAAAATCTGTAAAAGTTTTTAATAACCCTCTGAAAGTCATCAAGGAGGGGGCTAGCCTGACCTTCATGAGAAACCATTCCACAGCACTGGTGCTGCCACTGAAAAGCAGCACCTTCCAGCCATAGTTTCTCTCATCTCCCAGAAGAGCTGGACCACAAATAGTTTCTCCCTCAGTGCCTCCAATCCAGGATCTCCAAATCCCAATCCCAGCAGATGGTTCACAGCATATCATAGTTGTATAGGCTGTGAGAATAACTTGAAGAACAGGAGAAAGAGCTGCAGCCAAAGCAACAGTCTGAAAAGAGAAATCTGAGTCCAAAGCAGGAATGGAATTTGAGAAAGTACCCCAGACTGGACCCTCCCTAGTTCTCCACAGGATATAGGCAGGGAGGGGGGAGGCACATTCAGAGTTGCAAGATTCTGTTACTGTAACCCTATCATAAAAGCATTTTGGTATACATGACTTTGGTGTTCAAGTCTGGTTTACCTCAAAGGGCTGACAATAGGTGATGGTATCATGAGCCGCTGGGAGGCTTCTGAGACTAGGTCTAAAAGGACCATGAGAGGGGCACTACCCCATCCAGGTCTCAATACAGGTCATTCAGGTGAACAACCAATGCTGACTGATTCCCATACCTGGGCCTGGCTAAAAAGGATCCAAATAATCCACTTCTTCTAGGATGCTGCATAACTGATCTTCTACCGTTATTTTGACAACCTTCCCCAAAAAGGGGGGGTTGGAGACTGGCCAGTAGTTATCTAATATCCAGATAACTGGATCCAAGGATGGTCTCTTCAGAAAGGGGTGTGCCACAGCCTTTTAAGTCTGCTAATAGCTTTGCTTCTTACAAAGAGGCATTGACAAGATCCAGGTGGTCACATCTCTATGAACTTCTTGAAGCAGCCACGATGGACAGGGATCCAGAGTACAAGTGGCAGAGACCAATGTAGACAGTACCCTATCCATATCTTCAGAGTTCACAGGCCAAAAGGAATCCTCAATAATATGCCAAAACGGTGCCCTAGTCACTGCCAAAGACTTTGCCCATTAGGAGACAAGACTTCAGCAAATCTGAATGACTTTGTCAGCAAAATACTACGCAAATTAATCATGGCAACCAGGCAAGAGATCTCTATGACGACTCCTCCCTATTGGAAGTTGGTCACCTTAAACAAGGCCCTGAACAAGCCACTTGAACAATAAGAGAGAAGAAGTGAACCTCCTTAGCTTCCCTTGTTGCCACAGTACAGCCTCAAACATGTGGCTCAAACGCAAGCATGTACCCATGCTCAGTTGGATTCACTTTTAGTTTTTCTCCACCAGTGTGCCAGGCATAATTTCTGAAGCTTCATTTCCCAGAGAGCCTCAGTAACCCAATTATATTAAAAGATTTTATGCAATATGAATCTATCAGTGTGGGAAACATTTGTCCAACTGTCACCAGAAGCTGACAGTTGAGGGCACCTAACTAACCTAAGCCATTCTTCTGATCAAATTGGCTTATCCATTATTCCTGCATCTTTCACATTTCATCCAATGCAGTCTTCATAGTTCTGCATAGCAGCTATGGATTGGAAACAGGATCACTAAAACTTATTTATAGTAGCTGCTTTTCCCCTGCCATGGCTCACAGCAGCTTACCTCTTGGCCTCAAAGAGTTAAGTTGCCCAAGTCAGTTGTTATAACAGGGATTAAACTTTGCACATGCACACACCAGTGTTCCAACCATTAGAAGTGATGTATGTGATCTCAACTGAATAATTTATCAAGCTTATGCCAAGCAGAGCACAATGCCATGGGAACTAGTGGAGGAGATAATGCTTTTTTGGGAAAGTGGTCCTGGCAAATCAGCACTGCTCTTTATTTTCATAATGAGAGAGAGTTACCACCTTGAGATCCTAAATATCAGAGTTACCATCATGAAGAAAGCTTCCCCAACCCACAACCTGAACAGCAGCAAAATCCCCTCAGAGACTGCAGGCCCCATGACAAAAAAGTTTACTTCAGTGCCATGCATCACAGGAAAAGCATACTTAGTTACCTGAATTGTTTGAGTTGCTGTATTTCATTGACTGATCTTCTCCACTCTCAAAGGCTGACCGTTTAGATTTCTTCAAACAGCAGAAAGAAAGAAAAGAAAAGGCTCATTTGTTTCCATCTGCTTGGTAAACTGCTGTTCATACACCTCCTATTCACCAGATTGCTACCAGACAAGATTTTATCACACAACTTCATTTCCTGCATAGAACTGTCCTAAGAGTGATCATTAAACTGTCTTCCACTTGTGGCCCTTCCTTGTTTTCTATCCATTTTTTCCTGCCTTCTTTCTTACGAGAAAGAAAAGTGTGATAGAAAAGTAAAGACACACATCTTTTGATTGGTAGCACGAGGAGTGGGAACCATCCTTGATTTCAACCTGGCTTTCCATTCTATATGTCAACCCTGTTGTACTGAGGTTGCATTGAAACCTGGAGTCTGAATCTTCCCATAACATTACATTTGGTAACAGAAATTCATAGTTTCCACATGCAGGTAATGTGGAGGAGGGACACATGTCCCTTTACATGGATTTTTTCATGGGAAACTCTCTCTAGGAATAACAACTATCTGACTCAGAATAAAGAAGTACGTCACATTATCAGATGATCAATACATATTGAGAGCTGCCATTTCAAAACTGAATGCATATCTTTTAATGAGAATTCTGCACAAAACAGAAATACAGCTTTATCTCAAGTTTAAAATAGGATTATTGCAAGGTACCACTAAAGTCAATGAGGAAGAGCTACAGTTAAATCCCAGGTTATCACAAAAAATCATTATATGGCTTTCTTCATGAGATTTTACAAAGATTTTGGAAGAAAAGAAATTTATCTTCCAAACCTGCTACCCCAAATTGTTTAAGGGAAGAGTTAACATAGTAGTTCATGGTTGTTGAAATATTTGATAAGAAAATATAATGGAAAAACTGGTTGGAAATATGCTGTATTTATTTTAAATTGTGCTGGTGCTTACTTTCCGTGCCAAGATTTTCCTCCTTTTTTTCTCCTCTTCTGAACCATGATGCGACTGAGCTCTTGTCAATCTTCTGTGCTGATGAATCTTTCAATGGAAAAAGCATGTTACATTAAAAAAAATACAAATCCCCAATGTTTACCTTAAATTTGTTTTGGTACTTTCCTTCCTAAAATGACTTTTGTAATCACAGGATTCTCTTTATCAAATGGTTGAATCTTTAAGGACAGTCGTCAAATGCACCTGTCATTGTTTCATTAAGTAGAGGAGAGGCCTCTCAATGAAAGCACAGGCAATCATTTTCACATATTATTTTCTGTGCTTATTATTTACAGCATATCACAAATTTAATTAAGGAACCACAGAATAAAGTTTATAAGTTACCAGTTTCTGTTCTTCTACTAGTCTCTTCTCTATACATTCTTTGGCAATCTTTAAAGCTTCTTTTAACTTGGCTGGAATCTGATAAATAAGAGAAAAGTTTTCAAAACCATAATCATAGAACCTGACGCCTATATGGATTGACTGACTGATTGATTGATTGATTGATTGTATTTATATAGCCACCCGTCCCATACAAAGTGACTCTGGGCGGTGTACAACAATTAAAAATACGTAAAAACAATTAGAAATAAAAAATTATACAAACACACAAAACAGGAGGGGATAAAATTAATAAGGGAGCCATCGCAAGATCTCCCCGGTCCCCTGGGACCCCCAGGCCTGATCACATAGCCAGGTCTTGAGGGATTTGAAGAACATTAAGAGGGATGGAGCTAATCTCACTTCCAGGGGGAGAAGATTCCACAAGGCGGGCACCACAGCAGAGAAGGCCCGCCTCCTGGGACCTGCCAAATGGAATTCTCTGGCAGACGGGACCCACGGCATGCCTTCTCTGCCAGATCTGATGGGATGGGCGGATGTTAGTTAATAATCTAATGAAGCAATGTGGCAAAAAAAAAAAAAGGCTCATCTTTGTGAAAGAAGCAAATCCTCCTATTTATTCTGATTAATGTAATACAAAGCAGGATTTTCTCTCCACAAAGAATGGAGAAATGGGATCAGAAGCAGAAGCACTAAATATGGGAGTGGGGAAAAGATTTCACTGAAGTAAAAAGAAGAATCAGTTAAGTTTATTAAAGAGTTCAGAAATAGTAACTTTTGCTGTGAGTAAAGTTGGTGTTTATTCCATTCTATACCTTCTCTGTCTTACAGAAAAGTTTTATGTGAAAGCCTCAATTAACCAAAGCCACAATGGGTACTAGCATTCCATACCTATGGGCCAATCTCATGATGATCATGCCACATAGCATACTGCAACTTGGAAAGTAAGAGAAGCAAATTGTAAAGAGCATGAATTATCACATGAAAGAAAGAAAAACAGATATGTTGGGTCTCGTTGAAGCTAAAAGAGGGGGAGGATGCAATAGATCTGAATGTGCTCCTGTGCTGCAGAGTTGATGAATTCATGCAAGAAAGTAAAAGTGTAGGTCTAATTAAAAATAAAAAGGTTAATATGTATCTCAGAAAGCATGAAGCACCAAGGTTGTGGACACAGTAGGAAATCAGAGAGGTGATGCTTGCATGTTACACTCTAGTGAATGGAAGAACCAGATACGAGTTTTAGAAAAAATGTGCATCATTCTGAACAAATATGATCCAGGGAAAAAGCTTTTCTGCTAGGTGACATGAATGAATGAATGAGAATGAGTATGAAAGAAGTGAAAAAGCGATTCGGCCATTTGGAAACCCCAAAATGAGTGAGAGGAATTATTTAGAAAGAGGTTTGTCTGTTTTCAATACATGAGAGATTTAGTAGAGCACACAAGTGTGATGAGAGGTTTTGTGGGACACACCATTTCTTGATAGCGTTAAGAGCAGGCGTTAAGGAAAACATGGGAAAAACAGTGAAAGAAAAAAGTGAAGGTAGAAAAACTGAAGGAAGTGGAAGTACAAGTCTTGTATGAAAAAGTAGCAGAAGATAAATTTCTCTCCCATCAGAATGAATGGAAACAGGATGTGGAAACTTCAGGGGACACAATGAAAAGAACTTTTTACAGAATGCCACAGAAGGTGTGAAGTTATGCTAACAGGAAATGTACAAAACGGTATGGGAGGGAACGATAAAGTGGGAGAAACTGCTGAGAAAAAAGCACATAAGAGAATGATGGGAAAAGATGACAGAAAAATACTGTATAAAGCGTACAAAGAGAAAAGATAGTTTCAAAGAATGTTCTCAAAGAGACCAAAGGATAGTTAAAATTAAAACAGAAAATGAAGACTGATTTTGATGGAGGAAGAAACTGTTGGGGAAATGAAAGAGCATACAGCAACTGAGCTAGAATTAAATCAGTTTAGCTCTATAGCATTGCTATACTTTACTATACTGCTACACTTTTACTTTCTTGCATGCTAAATCTGCTTTTAAGCAGATACAGAACTCTAATATGCGAGTGACCTAAAATTACATGAGGACCTAGAACAATTGGTGGAGTGATGGCAATCTGCTAGGGATCGTATAATGCGTGGAGCACTGCTAGATAAAACGTACTCCCAAACCAAATAGTATCATTCAACTGTACCTTAAACTGTGTTTTTTCTGAAGTTGTTAGGAGAACATCACTGAATAGCCTAATGGAAAAATAAAAAATAAAAAATCAGTCACCTAGGAAGAAAGCAGAGCCATACCAAGCCTGCTATTTGCACTTGGATTTAAACTGTTCCTTATGTCCTTTTGCACAAACTTAGAGGAAATGCAGGTACATGATTTTGTTTAACCTGCTGGGTAAATCAGCTTCAGTCAAAGTCTATAATAGCATTGTTGAAAATGCATTCATTTAAAACAGCTATTCAGTCATTTATTTAGTACTCATTTTGAAAGTCAGGGCAGCAACTGCCAGTTGTATCATCATACACATGCAATAATAAAGATAAAAATGTATAAAACTACAACATTTACAACAAAATTCAAATATCTTAATAGCTAAGAGTACTTTTGGCTACTCCTCTAAAGACTGTAGGCAAGCCTCTCTAGGAAAAGCTTCTCATAAGAGAAAACTCATTATTTCATTGTACAATTTGTTGTTGTTGAAGCTCTCAGAGAAAGATCTTAAAGCATGGATGGATATATGAAGAAGTGTTGCTTTAAGGCTTTAAGTTCCAAGATCTTTAGGACTTAAAGACATCTATACCAACGGCTGCTAATAGATAGGGAGGAAGCTGCTTCGCAGAATAACTTGCCATGAGACTTCCAAACCAAGAGGGCCATTTAAGCAGTGTTTCATAAAACTCATAATTGCTGTATATTCTGTTTAAATGTTTGGTTCATTCCAAAGTGGCCTTTTTCAAGTCAGTTCTCAGGATCTCTACTTTGCACTGTGCTCTAGTTTATCGCTAAAGACTTACGGCATTTGTAGGAGCCTGGAGACAGTTGGCATACCATTCTTCATAGCCTCAGGAGAAATAATAGATTCTAAAACAGTCACTAAAAAGAGAAGAGAGGAGGAAAACAGATGTTCTAATACAGAGGTGGACATAACGCACCATACACATATAGGCCTTATAGTGTCTTTTAAAAATCAGATTACAAATTTAGCACTCCTGAAAAACAACTGCTTTATTGTCTTTTAAACTAGCATAAGATAACTTAATTGTATACTGATACATGCTACAATCCCATATTGGAAGGGAACTGGGGGTTCCTCAACACATCTTCTACCGCCAGCCCAAAGGTCTAGCTTTTCATTACAGAGAAATATCCATATAGCCTAAGCATTCTTGGATATAGAGCATGAAATGTTCCCTTGAGGATTCTATCCATCAGGAGAAGTGTCTCCTC
The DNA here is from genome assembly GCA_030867105.1 of Liasis olivaceus. Taxonomy (NCBI): domain Eukaryota; kingdom Metazoa; phylum Chordata; class Lepidosauria; order Squamata; family Pythonidae; genus Liasis; species Liasis olivaceus. The sequence goes on along the minus strand of CM061348.1, from coordinate 21,587,660 downwards.
TCATCTGCTTTGGCTTTTATCTTAATTTATGGATTAAAATTATATGAATAATCCAAATTTCTGTTTAAAACAAGATGAGCATTTATCCAAGTTATTCACTGACCTACAGACATGGATGGTGCAGGAGGGAAGCTATCCACTGGAACAGAATCTGGGGGTCTCCCATATGTCATTTCATACAGCAAGTGTCCAAAGCAGTGTACATCTATAGCTTCTAAAGTCTACAAAGAATGAAAACAAAATACACTTGGTAGAGTATTTGATAATATAACATTATTATTGTGCCCCCGTTCTCAGTTTGAATGAGTGATACTGAACATTTAACACACAATAGGTGTGGAAAAAGTGATCAAAGTATAAATGGGTAACCATCAATACACATGCGCTTATCTAGAGCAAAGTTCTATTAAAACGGGGATGGAAGATACTTGGGAAGTGTCCTCTTTCTAGTCTCATCCTTGGAGGAATGCTTGATGGAAACACAAGAAGATGGCCTTCTGGGGGACTATGCCAGATTTTGGAATTTTTTATTTATTTACATTTGTTATGGCTGCCCATTCCAGCAGATTCTAGGTGGCTTACAAAATCCAATTTCCTACCAAAGGACTAAATCCTGCAAAAATGTTCCTATTCCTGTAGGCATTTGGTATTTATGGTTTGTCAACTGAAATGAATTTTAATTGATTAAATGAAATGTATACTTTTAATGAGTTTTAACAATTCAATTTATGGTCGTCATCATCATCATCATCATCATCATCATCATCATCATCTTTAAAAATATATTGCTAGTTGCTTTGAGCATTATTTCTGGTGGACCACCATATTATAAATCCAATAAATAGGAATACAGAACTATAGTACACTGTAAGAAGACTCACATATGTTTAGGAGCCTCTGCTAGCTCTTAAAAAACTCAAACTAAGCAACAAAAGAACTTTTAAACATTTTTGCACAGTTTAACAAGGCTTTTAATTAAAAAATGAAGTCCAATTCAAGAAATGTAAATGATAACCTCTATCTCTCTGGAGGCAGAACTCTTACACAAAAACAGGTGATTTTAGGATTAGCATTATAACAGAGCTAGAAAGCCTTTCCCAGTTACTTAAAAAAAAATCCTCCCCAAACTGTTATTATCCTTAATAGCATAATACTAGGATGCACAGCTTTGAAACACAAAAATTGCGCCTCCCACCCGAATTATGTATTGTGGATCACGCTCCAAAAACTGATTATGCTAAGATAGAAATTAAATTTATCTTTCCAAATGATATGGCCTTTGGGCTACAGGTTTTAATAAGTGAGTTCTGCATAACTATATCTTTAGGAAAAGACAACTGGTATTTCTGCAGCAAATGAATTCTAACTATGTGTTTCTTATACACTAGATGATTAAACTGGAAAAAACAGGAACATAAAACTGCATTTCAGAGTTAGATAATAGTCCTCCTCTGCTGCTTCTAGTTGTCTTTTGTATTGCCATCCCTCTATTTCTTGTTCTTTTTCTTCCTAAACTGAAAGATGAGCTATGCATTTTGAATAAAAAAGGCCAGAAATATTTTGCACTTTATCTAGGGTTCTTGTTAAGTACTCAGTAGGCCCACTTGAACTCACTGGTCATAGGAGCCAGTGAACATGATTAGGTACACTACCCTAGAGAAGCATAAAATATCAGTCAATTCACACTTTTGTATGCTTCTTTGATTAAATTACTTTCTTACAACATTAGGTTTTTTGCTTTTTTTAAAAAAAAGACTACTGCAATGTATCACATTTAAAATGAATTCCTATCTGCAAAAATATTTGCTTCAACGTACATTAATTTTACGGAATTGTGTAAAATAGGATCGATAAAAGGACGGGAGCCCCAGCAGTGAATTCTCCAAATCCAGTAACCTACACGTGTCCCCTTCCAACACAACATTGGAAGCATGAAGGTGCCCATATGGAAATCCTTTCTCATGCAAGAACTTTAAGACCTAGAAGACCAAACACAAAAAATATTTCAGTTTGAATCAGAAAATGGACTTCCATCATAAGTTCTATAGTATTCTGCCATAAATATATCCCACCCCTCACATAATCAAGACATCCATTAGGGTCTTCCATCCTATGACAAGTTCAGTTGCTATTCGCTCACCACCGAGCAGTTTTCTCCTGGTTTACAACCTCTTATGATGGTGTTCTCATATTGAATACCCTTTCCTTTAACATTCAGATAGTATATCGCAGTTTCATCTCATATTATCTATAGCATGATATGTTCTCTCCCTCTAAAGCCATACTATTCCCCAAATGGCATATCTGCCTTTGAATTGTTTGGTCAGGGTTATGTCTGTATGTAAGATATATCAGATGACCTAGACAGGGATCTAGTGCTATGTCTTCCAATGCTTTTTTTCATCCTAAGTATAATAAGAAGGGACAAAATTCTCTAAGGAGCTGCTCTGGGGGAAAAAAGGGATTTTAGACACAAAAGTTGTATTTTTAATTTGTATGTTAAAATGGTGCAGTGAAATTGGGCTTTTGGTACACCTGATATTGTCCTTAGACAGACATAATTTTTCTGATCTTTCAAGCGATCATGTCTGGATGCCATACCAAAATTAATTAAGAGAATTAAACCTTTTTTACCTCTAATATTTGTCTGCCAAATGTTTTAATTTGCTGAAGTTCAAGACCTTGAATTTTCTTCGGGTTGCAGTACTTCTTCAGAAATGGATCTTTTGGTTTTGCCTTTTAAAAGAAATCCTTGCTATGGTTACTAGTGTCAAATATCAAAAAAGATCTTATTGCCTATAGCAGCTAAAAGATTCAAGAGTTGACATGGATCAGCTAATTATGGTTTCTTTAACTATTTGAATATGGTTGATCATTAATTAATTCAATTGTTGAAATTCTCTGGGTATCACAGAAATGTAAGTTTTAGTTGTATATTACATAAGACTTCTGAAGCAAAAGACACATAAAAACTTTCTTTGGTTTAGACACCAGTGTAATAACAGAGGCAATATTAGATGTGGAACTTCTCTCTTGGATAAAAGATAAAATGTCTCTTACTATAGTACTTGCCATCTCTATGTTATGTATATGTACATGTATATGTGTGTGTGTGTGTGTGTGTGTGCGTGCACGCGCGCACACACACTAATGGATCAGAAGCTGCCAATATTTTTGTATCTGATAATGGCAGCTGAAGCATTACCAAGGATAAGGAATGCTGGGAGCTGAAATTCCACAGGGTGCTTGCCATAAAGAGGGGGACTGAATTTATGTGTATTTATTGCCCACATCACATAATATTTATTTATTTATTTATTTATTTATTAAACGTTTATGTCTTCCACCAACTCTGGGTGGTTTGCAAATACAAACACAGAGAATAATAGAATACTACAATGATAAAAACGAAGAACAAATGATGGCAAGAAACAAATTCATTAGTTAAGCTATACTCTTAATCAATTAAACCAATGAAATGCATCACTGAACTCATGTTATTTACATTACCTTATAAATAAGGTCTTTCAAAGTTCCTTTTTCACTGAAGTGTCTAATTACTAGTGCAGAAGATTCACTGGCTGTGGCAAAAGTGACTTTGTAAATATAAGGATGCTGTCAAGAGAAGGAAACAAATGAAGAAGTTGAGACTGGCCCCTCCCTGGAGTCCCACAGGGTATAGCCACCAGTTGCTTTAGCATAGGTTTAGTCTGGCAAGATTCTGACTATTAGGTGCAAGCTAATAAAGGAACTGAACTGGACTGGACTGCCTCGTTGTCGTTCTTGGGCTGGGCCTGACAACGAACTAACATTACCCTCATAGTATACATATTTACATAAAGCCTTCCCCCACCCCTCTGCAACTTAAATGGGACTTAGTCCCACACTGGAGTGCCCAGGATGACAATTCAAGATATACTTCAAGTAAGCTTTAGTAAACTTTTGCTGAGTTTGGCTTGCAACATATAGAAACCCTGGCTAGCCAAATTATAGATGTGAATTAGAAATACAACTTCAGCCTCTGGGCTTAAGGCAAATAAAGGCTTTAGTTTGTTTTGTTTTGTTTTGAATCTAGTGGAAATCTGCAAATGGAGGAGAGGGAGACAGGGACAAGAGAACCGCCATTCACAAACAGGGTAGTTGTTCTATACAAGTGTGTCCCCCGAAGATCAGTGTTCCCTCTTCATAAATTAACTCAGATGGTAATCTATAGGCCAGAATCTGAAATCAAGATGAATCATGGACAAGTCTTCACTGTTGACCTCTATGTACTCTATGCATAAGAACATATTTGTGTGTTTTAAAGTTAATTATCTACTTACAGAACATGAAGAAAGAAGCTTGACAGCACACTGAAGATCTCTGTCAGATAAGTATTTATCTGGGCCTAGGTCAGCCTAAAAATATAATAATTACTAAATGATGCAGTGTGTAAAAATGTTACTGGATTTAAATCTTTGCTTTTGATGTTATTCAGAAATGGACTTTGATTCACTCCAAAAACTTCCATTCCTTAAAAAATGGCTTAGTATGCTTTCCCTTATAGTACAGAAACTCTGAGATATATCAAAGCAGACAAAATGATGACATAAATCCCATTCTCTCCCCCCTTAGCAGATGCAACTGGACAAGACAGGAAAAGCAATTCTGCTTGGCACAGATGCAGCTTTAAGTGGCTCTGAAAGAGAATACTTCTATGAATGAATCACACAACTGAAAACGTCACGCTGTTCAGGGTTCATATGCTGCATAAAGTATTTGCAAAGATTGGAGAGTCAAGTATTTCGTAAGTATTCTGGAAAGAAAAGGAACCAGCTAACATATCCTCTTTAGCCCTTGCCTTCCATTTCTCCAACTGCTTTCACAGTTTAGGAACAGAAACTTATTGCATCATCAACAATCAACACAATACAGTATCTTTCCTTTCCTCATTCATAATGTCAGGATTGCATTTTTTTTGTCTTTATAGTAAACAAATGGTATTTATTACTGCAGGTTTTCTTATAACACTGTTTTAGCAAATCAGTGGACTGTATAAACTGTAAATTGTCTGAATTTGTTGTCTAAGTGATCTATCCTCTCTGCCAATTGATATCATCTTACAAAAGTCAGCCCTTCAAGATAAGCCAGGTCAAGAAACAGACATGCAAGGATTCCAGGAATGTTACTTTATAGGATATAATAACAGAATCTTGAAAACCTATCCTAGTTTCTCCTCCATCTTACACTAAAGAAAATCAAAGCGGAACTATTTTGGGTTTCTTTCTCATGTTTGCTTGGCTCTCTGGACTGTGTAATTGTTCTCCGAGTCCCTTCTTAACTACTCTTTCATATTTTCCCCAAGGTCATCTCTAAATTCTTTACAATAGCACAGTAGTTGCATAACTTCAGATATACCACTCAGAGTTCTCTTTTAAAAACGACTGTTATGCCTATAAGGAAAAAAGGAAGAAATCAATGTTGCAATTCTAGTTAATGCCCCCCATACACATAAAAGGAACTTACCCAACTTAGCACTAGTCGCTCCTTTGGTTGATTCTTAATCTTCATTAAGAAATACTTCTTTCGTATCCTCCAGCCTAAGAAAAACCATATAACTCATCAAAATGTGTATTTTACGGTACTAGCATTCAAAAAAATTTTTAATTGTTGTACGCCAGTCACAGTGAGATTGCAAGATTCTGACTGTACACCCAACAAGGCACATTCCAAGATACAGAGTAGGAGAACTATTGTTTTAAGATACGGTGCAAAGCTTAACATTCAGTAACACAGCATGTGTAAAGGACCCAATCAAGCACTTGGAATTTCCAGGTCTAGGATCTCAAGACTGGAAAGAACTTCTAACTGAGGACCAAGCTAGAAACAAAAACATTCTCACAATTAGCAATTTGTAACTGTTTTATAGATCAGGACGCTGCTTGGTGGGAGTAGGGAGGGGAGAAAAGTAGGGGATTTAAACCCTTTGTGCCCTGCTGCAGTCCAGAGGTGGATTGGAGCCCACACACCTGCAATAGGGCTCTATAAGATAAGTAGAATGACAGCAGAATCTTGATTCTCACAATCAGCAACTGTATAAATGTTTGCCCCCTGCGCTTGCTTACAAAACAATCTAGATCAGAACACAAAATATAATGCAGAGTTGGACAGAGCAACAACACATTCTGCTGTTTGTGATATATAACTAAAGCTCTTACCAATATCCTTTAATGGTTCTACCACTTCCCACTTTGGTTCCGACCGAAAAAACATTGAAACATGCTGTAAGGCAATTTCTGCAGAGATAAGTTTTGCAAAGGTGTTATATAAACATTGACAAATGCCTACAATAAAAATAATTTCCACTTTAAAATTATATGTGGGTGTGTCAACATTCAACAGTAAGTTATCTCCAGGGTAGCTGGTAAACAGTTTAAAAGCTTCAACTAAAATAGGAAAGTGTATTTACAAACAACATAATATACATAGCAGGAAATTGAAACAACATGGATGAAGGCATCATAATGCTTTTTCCGATCTCATCAATACAAAATACTAGATAATATATGTATAATTAGGGTGGCAAAAGTGAACTGGATTTTGTACCTAGGTATAGAGGAGATCTTGAGAAACCTTTGTACATTTCTGGGAGGCCACACACATTTTCCATCAGGCTAGTTTAGTGCTGAAAGGGTTCCCCCAACTAAGGGTTCCCCCAGCCATCTGTGTTGGCAAATGAGGAACATTGTAAACTGAAACACACATTTACAGGTGTACAGAATCCAGGCACTGAATCTCCTACACGAGATACAGCAAGATATTCTACAACAGCTTCCAACGATTTCTCTTTTACAAGGACGGACTAAACATCAGTTGTGAGGATAATCTCTCATTTGCCTGGAACATATGCTATTCACTAAATTTCCTTTACTATGATTTGCAAGCACGGAGTTCAGTAATGATAACATTCCAAGAATAAACACTGAAGCCAGAATCACAAAGGAGGCCAGGAAATTCAAAAGCTAAGAGCAGCATTCCATTCTCAGGTCACCCGCCGCGTTCAGGTGTTTCTTCTTTGAACATGAAAGCAATGCCCAGCGGGGGAGAAATCCTTGAACTGTGAAATGCTTTAGCAGAACAGACCAACAAGGATACCACATCTATTGCACAGACAGTTCCATGAGCTGATAGGCTCTAGGACAGAACTGACACGTTTCCAGTTCATTAGTTTCAAATACGCAGAGAGCTGCCGCTAAATTCTCTTGGATAAAAGACAGGAAATAATGTGAAAGCCACTCTAATCAACAGAGACATGCAAAACACGACTGATATGTGCAGCTTCTTTGCACCAAGGAAGATGAGCCAGCCCTTTGCCACACAGTCTCAGAAAAAGGACTCCTTATCAGAATTCCCCTTTTACTAAACAAACATACTTATTTCAGCCCTTACACCTGTTTGTAATCTCCTGACCTTTAAACTTTGTAATCAACCAAATCACTTTCAGTGGAACTCTCTCCCACCCTTCAAATAAATCCATTGCATTGATTAAGACGCTGGACAATGAAATTATGTGAAAAGGAAGCAACCTATCTAATGTTATTTGACACAGCAAGAAGTATTCAGAATTTGCTCCAGCCTTGTAACAAATGCTGCTTTGGGAATAGGTCTGATATGACAGCCAGTTAACTCAAAACAGTCCGCCCCAGTTTTAAGACTGCTAGTTGATTTCCATGCGATGCTAACACAGCTCAATGTTACAATAATGAGTTCTGGTAAGGCTGTGTAGAAGAAAAATAAATCAGACACAGCATACCAGGCTACCTGAACATGGACAAAATGTGGTTAATCTTAAATACTCCTGCAATTGTAAATCATGGTTTATAAAGCTGGCTTGTTTCCAACAACCATAATTAAGATAAGCTACAGTTCAATTTAGCAAAAATGGAATAGATGCCTCCTCTCATCAGTGAAGTACAGAGAAGCAAACATGTGGGTCCCAAAGGAGATCAGGCTAATGTTTTAAATTAGAACCATGATTTGCATTGCTTTAGATACATCCAGAGAGATTTTTTAATGCATAAGTAACTTCTGAATGAAAGGCTGTCTTTGGATGGTAACAGAGTATCTTTTCTAATTGAATATGTATACTATTATTTTACTTACAGTTGCAAGAAAAAGTACCGTATTTTTCCGACTATAAGACGATACTTTTTTCTAAAATCCTTACCCTAAAAATTGAAGGGTGTCTTATTCAAGGAAGTCAGCCGAGGAGAGAACCACGCAGTGGCAAAACTGCCCATACTTTGTCTCTGCAGGCAGGCTTCCTCCTATTGCTAGCCTCCAATCACGAGTAAAATAGCTTGTCTCCCAAACAGACTTCCTCCAATCACGAGCCTTATGTAACTGACGTCAGCTGATGCTGAACAAACCAATTAGAGAAGGCTGTTTGCAGAGAGAAGCTATCGGCAGTTTCACTCGTGCTTGAATGTAATCAGTTATGCAAAAGAGCATGGAAACAGAGCTGCAGAGAGACGGTTTGGACCTCCTCCCACCAAGTGTATCAGGTCAATGTTAACTAATTACTAAATAAAAATGTGTTCTGCACTATCTTTAAAATATTGATTTCTTAATTTGGGGTTGGAAAAATGGGGGTCTTGTACATGGGGGCGTCTTATTGACGGAAAAATATGGTATGTGAACCTTTTGGAATTTCATGGTGTTCTGCATTAATTTGTCATAAAATGTGATCTGATTGTCATTGAAGTCAAGAGTACTGACAAATATAATGTGCCAAAAATAATAACACAAAAACAATTCTGATCCTTCATGTCTTGATTGAGAACAACCATAAAAACCTCATAGTCCTAGTGGAAAAAGTATGTGAACCCTTGAGTTGACCTCAAAAAAGCTAATTGGAGTCAGGTGTTAGCATACCTGGAGTCTTGTTAAGCCTTGGAGGTGTGGACTAGAGCTACGTTGACTGATAAAAACCACTCAAACTTTTTGAGTTTGATCCGCACAAGAAGAATATGCTTATGTGAGCCATGCCTCGCCAAAAAGAGCTTTCAGAGCATCTATGATCAAGAATTGTTGATTTACATAAAGCTGGAAAGGGTTACAAAGTGATTTCAAAGACCTTAGAAATTCACCAGTCTACCGTTAGGCAAATGATCTACAAATGGAGACACTTTGGGACTGTCGCTACTCTACCAAGAAGTGGGCACCCAGTCAAAATGACCCCAACAGCACAACGAAGATTCATCAATGAGGTAAAGAAACAACCCCGAGTGACAGCCAAAGATTTGAAGGCATCATTGAACTGGCTAACATCTGTGTTCATGAATTTATAGTATGTAAAACATTGAACAAGCAGGGTGTCTATGGCAGGACACCACAAAGGAAGCCGCTGCCTACTACAAAGAACATTGCTGCACACCTGAAGTTTGCGAAACAGCACACTGACACTCCACAGCAGTATTGGCAAAATGTTTTGTGGACTGATGAAACAAAGATTGAACTATTTGGAAAAAACATGCAGCACTACATCTGGCGTAAAAAGGGCACTGCATATCATCATGAAAACATCATCCCAACCGTAAAGTATGGTGGAGGAAACATCATGATTTGGGCCTGCTTTCCTGCATCAAGGCCTGGCCAGTTTGCAGTCATTGAGGGGAAGACGAAATCCCAAGTGTATCAAAAAATTCTTCAGGATAATGTGAGAATGTCTGTACGTCAGCTGAAACTCTGTAGAAGTTGGGTGATGCAACAGGACAATGACCCAAAACACCGGAGCAAGTCCACAACAGAATGGCTTCAGAAAAACAAAATCTGCCTTTTGGAGTGGCCAAGTCAGAGCCCAGACCTCAGTCCAATAGAGATGCTATGGAATGACTTGAAGAGAGCCATAGACATGAGACGTCCAAAGAATATGACAGAGCTAAAGCAGTTCTGCCAGGAAGAATGGGCTAAAATCCCTCCTGAACGATGTGCAGGTCTGATCCACAGCTACAGGAAGCGCCTGGTTGAGATTATTGCTGCCAAGAGGGGGTCAACCAGTTACTGATTCCAAGGGTTCACTTACTTTTTCCACTAGCATTTTGAATGTTGAATGAGTGTGTTCAATAAAGACATGAAGGATCAGAATTGTTTTTGTGTTATTATTTTAGGCACATTATATTTGTCAGTTGACTTAGATGACGGTCAGATCACATTTTATGACAAATTAATGCAGAACACCATGAAATTCCAAAAGGTTCACATACTTTTTCTTGCAACTGTATACTTTCTTTGAAATCATGGCAGTAGTGTTCTGACATTACTGCTTTTCAGCAGTATCTCACCCTTCAACTCCTAGATTGAGATCCCTCCCACACAGCCACCACGTGGTCTGCCTCATCACAATCATGTTTCCACAGTGTCCCGAAACTATCACCGGCTTCTCTCCATGCTCCAGGACTTCTAGAGGTAAGGGGAAATCCACAGGTGGAAGCCAATTCCTCTCTTTCTGTTTGCCATATCACCTAATTTGCTTTTTCATGGTCACAGGAGGAGGACTTTCTATTTCTATTCCGTTTGGCAGGAAAGAAAAGGAAAGCAGCCAAGGCTCCAGGATGTCTAGAGGGACAGGGTACTGCACAGGTGGGAGGAAGAATGAGGCAAGGCTTCCCACCAATGAGAAGACTCTCAACAACATCAGAGGAGGCCCTGCAAGATGTCATCCCAGTGCTTCCTTTGGAGCAGCAGCTGAACCAGTTAACTTGTGGAGTACGCAAGCTCAACTTTCCGTACAAACAAAAGCTTATAAGCCCCACAGACTCCAGGACCAGACCAAGAAACAGACTCCATGTAGGCCTAAAGCTACTTTTATTTCACTATAGTAACAGAATCTTGCAAGTCTGAATATGCTTCCCCTCCTCCCTCTTTTATATTCATGTGAATTAGGGGGGTGCCTGTCTGAGAAGTTTTCGTTTGGGCTTAAGCAATGGTTATCTACTCAATGACTTGGTAATGGATCTGTCAGCCCTACAAGACAGACCAGACTGTGAAATAAACTCCACAGAAGACTAAAGACTACTTTTACTTAGATTGGCTGTAGTAACATAATCCTGCAAGCTCCCCCTCCTCTTTTATAACTGTGTGAATTAAGGAGGTATCTGAGATGTTTGCACATACTTTCTACATGCCCCAGACTTGATCTATGTTTTCCTTCTCATCTCTTTGGTAACGGTTCTCCCCTTTCTCCCTCGAGGCCATCCTCTTTACTGTCTACATAAGCCCTGTGGATGTGTAAGCCAATTTCAGATTGGTGCATCTCTTGCATGTTCAAGATGCCTGATGTTTACTTTTAGATCTCAAAGACAATATCAGTACAACGTGCTAAGAATGGTGAATTTCCCACTAGTAGAACTATGTTCTCTATATTCTCTTTTATCTTTACTTTACCTCTCTACTTCTCCCCTACCCTTTCTAATGCAATTGGCTGAATCTACTTAAATGGATCTAAGTTTGAAAGACCCTCGGGGACATCAGAAGACCTTCTAGGACTCTTTAAATGAAATGTTTACATGTGCTTGGCCAAACTGCTCCACAGCAATGGGGGAGCCTTTGTTAAATAAGCAATGAATTTTATTTACAAGTGTGACTCTCGAATGAGACTACATGGTACAAGTCAGCAGAGCAATCTCAGAGTTTCTTACTGGAAAAACATTTTTATAAAAAACATTGTCTTAAAACTTATATTTCATTTAAAAACTACATTTTTAATTAACAAGATATTTAGATTTTGTTTTGAATCTTTATAAATTCCCATGGAGAACATCAAAACAGAAAGACTTTGCTATTAACACCTCTGGTCAGTAGCCAGCCCTGAAACATCACCTCCACTCCCTATTTACTAGAAACACTACACAGTTGAAATCCTGCACAACTTTTATATATTTATGTCTCACAGTATAATACTATGCATGCCTACTTCAAAATCCCATAGATTTTACTTCTCTTTCAACATATATAACTTATCACTACTAAGGTGCAAGCTATCAAAGAAATTCCTGCATGCCATACCCTATGGGCAGATACAAGTTTACCTAATGGCAGCTCATGGACTGCGCATGTACAAAGCTACACATTATTGCATATACAATATATTTCCCTGTACACACACAGCATTTCTTGTCATGGAGATATTTGATTCTTTAATAAAGAATTTTCAAAATAATTTCCTTACCCGTGTAATTAATAGAATAGTTGTTTGGATCCAAAAATTTTTTTACTAGTTCACAGTTGGACAGGATATGATTAGAAGTAATCACATTGAGATAGTTCTGAAGGCCCTTCTGTCTTTCAGCAATGAATTCACGATCCATATTTCCAATCAATTTTTTGGGAGGAAGAGGTAGGCTAAGAGCAGAAATCTTGAAAACAAGAAGAGGCCTAATGAAAACTACTAATATAAAATACATTCATTACATCTGCAATAAAAATGCAACCAATATCCATTCTTACAAAGGCATTGCTTGGGTTCATACACTGCATAAACCATATGATGGTTCGTTGATTTACTGCAATATACTAACCCAGCCATTCTGATTTGTAAATCATGGTTTCTCACTTAAATGTTTTATGTAAGCTATGCCTCTTTGACTTGTTCAATAAATCACTTACAGCAAACCCTGGTTTCACATGCCAATATCTATAGTCATATCATGATAAACCAAGGATGTTGCTGAGCTATAATTTCCAACAGGTCCAGCCACCTTAGCTGTAGTGAAGGATGCTGAGAATTGTAGTTCAGCAACATTATAGAGGGTCAGAAACTCTCATTTGCACCACAAAGAATAAAGGTTTCGGAATGAGAGTTTATATTAATTCATTAGCAATACAAATGGCAGTTTTTAAGGACATACCAAAGTTACATTCCTAAATATACTCTGATGGTTTTATGTCCCCAGAACAAACTACAGCCATGTAAAGTAAACGTAGCACCATCACAACTCTTTGTCAAAGTATTAATTAAAAAAAAAAAAAAAGTGGAATGAGGATAGACTGTGCAAGTCAGCATTCTGTGTTTTTTTAGCTGGAACTATCTGGAAACATACAAAACTATTTCCCAGCCAGAATTTGACTCATTTTTTCACATGAAGAGGAAATGTTCAAAGATCTTAGAACTCCTAGTTCCAAGAATAAAGATTTAGATTGTGATGTACTCTACTATCACTAAGTCATGTTCCTTTTTAGTTTTTTTTTTTTGGCTCCAAGTCATTATGTACATTAATATAATTCAGGGGGATAACACACCAGTTAAAGATGTAAATGTGATTACTAAATTATGCTAAAAATGTGGAAGAACTCTTTTCAAGCCCGGGGTTTGGCAAAGAGAATTATCCTGTATAGGTGATAAGAAACTTACACACCAGATGTTACAGAGAAGATTCAAAAGATGTGCTCTTTATCAATTTTGGAAATATATATTTTAAAAATAAGATGAAGCAATGATTTTACATAGTCTAGATTTAATAATTTGCTAAAGGACTGGTTCTATATTAATTAGGTCTTGTCAGAATCCTCGCAAGATTTTATAATAGATTGTTATATGGCTAGTTTAGAAATTGCTTTTTACATGCTGCGGTTCTGCCATTGTAAAAGGGGGGGGGGGAGAAGGGATGAGAAACCGTTAAAAGCAGATGGCTCCTTATCACAGGCATTGGAATGTGCAAGGTCATACCAGCAAGGGAATCAGAAGACCAAGAACTAAGGGCGATGGGGGGGGGGGGGGGTAAAGTAAGAAAAACAGCCTTTGGCGCGCTTTTGCTCAGTCTTAGCAATGCTTTGGAACTGTACACTTATTCTCAATAAATGAACTTTCTTTTGAATCAATATTGGGTGCAAGGAAAGTTACTGGATTTGGGATCAACAGGTGGCAGCTCGTTACAGTTCTATATTAATAGAAATAAAAAGGATCTATATTATATGGCCCTTTTTCTTTGGTAATTTGTACTATTACTGTTGTATTCTTTGGGTTTATTATACTTTTGTTGTTACATTCCATCAAATTTTGAATAAATCTACATTTTAAAAAAGCTATTAATACTTAAGTCATCCCATTGTGATAAAATATGGAGAATAACTTCACTGCTAGCAGATAAGACAGAATTAATATTTATGATGGGAGTATCTTGGATATTGTAATGAAGGCATGTGCGAGGAGGATACTGGAATGGAGGATCAAGGCTATCAGGAGGGAGGGGGAGCATTCCAGGAGAGGTTTCAGGGCAAGTGCTTCCTCAGCCCACAGCAGGACCGTGAGAAGATGAAGAGGCTGAGACTGGCCCCTCCCTAGAGCCTCATGGAGTATAGCCACTAGTTGCTTTAGCATAGGTTTAGTCTGGCAAGATTCTGACTATTAGGTGCAAGCTAATAAAGGGACTGGACTGGACTGGACTGCCTCATCATCATTCTTGGGCTGGGCCTGACAAATATCATTTTAAAGAAAGGTATATATATATATATATATATTTATTTATTTATTTATACACACACACACACACACACACACACACTTATTTATTTATTTGTTCATTCATCAAATTTGTCACCGCCCATCCCGTGAAACAAAATGCAAAGGATTTGGGGAGAATTAGGGTGTTTGGGGGTCCAGAGGAATACTTAATTATTTTAAGAAACAGCACATTTTTTCCAAAAAAAAAAAAGGAAAAGAAGGATAAAAAACAACCCAAATCATCAGTCTGTACAGAAACAGGAAGGAAAGATCACAGCTTTTGTGAGTACAGCAGAACTGTTTCTTCCCTTCTCTGAGGAATGTTTTTCTACAGAAACTCTCACTGAACTCATTCATTCTCCAGCAAAGGAAATTATACATTTGATTAATGCGTTTCAAATTCTGAAACAACGAGAAATTCCAGTGAAGCTAGCTGAGGAAGCACTTTATATTTCTGTTATATTTAGCTGAGTCTGAACAGAGCTGGAATGACTAACTTGCAGGATGCCTGTGTTTGCCAGAAAAGACAGGGAAGTATACAAGCGATCACCGCACATCCCACAGAAGAACTTGTTAATGTTAAGTACGTGCTACCATGTCAGCATTGGGTTATGCAACCTTTATCCAAAAAATGATATAGCAATAATTACCGAGCTGGACATGCAATTTCACAAACAGCTTTCACAAACAGCTATTGTGAAAGAGCATAATAATCACTGAACTTAGGAACAATCTAAAAAGAGCATAATCATCATTCAACTTAGGAACAATCTAAAAAGCAAACTGTACTTGGAGTTAGAAAAAGTTATTTTAAAAGAAACTGCTTACTAATGCCAATACAGAAAAAAGTATCTATCACTGATTTCTAAAACTGTATATCTAGTGTTTTGTTCATCCACCGCAACCAGGGAGAAAACATTTTCTTCTCACTTTTTAAAATTTTCACCTTCCCATGGAAACAATGGAATTAGGCCAGTCAGTTCCAGAGCCGATATAAATTAGGACTTTTTGATACCCAGCAAACAAGGAGGCTCAGATTCCTGTAGAGTAATTTTGTTTAGGAGCCATTACCTTCAGAGTACCACAAGCAGCACCACACCAATAAATAAGCTTTCTGTCACTATGAGAGGGCATCACATGTGGCAATGAAAGCCTCCAATATCTAATGGCCTCTCAGATTCCCTCCATGAAAATATAAAATTGCTGACATACAATCTTTCATGATTATATTTGCAGTATTTCTATATTGTCCATCAACAGAGGTTCTTGGATGCTTCACAAATCAAGACTTAAAAACATATCCTTCTCTGAAATTCAACATGTTTTTAGTCCAGCACATGCTGAGAATGGACACAGGATAGTAATGTACATTTCCACTAACCTGTATTGCGGTGTCAGTGAATGAAACCACATTAACACAACTCTTCTACTATTAGTATCTGACAAAACATGAGTAGCAACAAGGGAATTGTTGAAAATAACTATAATGCAGCTACTAGCTTCCTTCTTCTGCCTGCAAACCACTAGAAACTTCAATATACAGCCCCTTTCTGGTATTTTCACACACACACTAAAAGAAACTAGTGTCCAGAGTTCAAGTTAAATTATTGCTGGGTGTCAACATTTGCAACTTTCCCACGTTCAGATTTTACTCCTCCATAATCACTTAAAGATTGTTCTAATGCACACTGCCTAGCTTAATCACTGGACTGGAACTTAGCTAGCTGTTAGATTTCAGATTCTGTTTTCAATGTTTTCAACAGTTTTTGTCTCTCAAAAAGTTAATCCTGATTATATAAATATCTGTTTTGAGATAATTTAGAAACCATATTTAAAATGTACACATTTACTTATTTAAAATGCAGATTTCTATCAGATAGTTTAATCACATAGCTACAATATACAAATCAAAAATTTAAATACAGTTTTATATAAAAAGAAAAATAATTTACCTGCAAAGTATTATTCAGCAAATCAAAATCACTGTATCTTCGTATAATCTGCAAAACAACACTTTATTAGTTGGGTATAACACATTCAAATACACTGTAAATCTCATCTAACTTATAATTCAGGCACAGATTCAAAACTCTCCCATTGGCCAATGTATTGCAGGAGTACAGTGTGATAATCAGGTATGCTGATATGAAGATTCATGGCAAGAAGAAGAGGTGCCAGTATCAGATACAAAATCTTTCAGAAGTTGGAAAAAAAGGGAAACTGCTTTCTCCTCTACAAAGAGCCTATCATAGCAAAATTATTTCAAATTAATTATACAAAGAATAATACAGTATGCACAGGCAAGTTTAATGGACTTGTGCTTGACTAATGGCGTGAGTAATGAGTAATCATTCCCATGTGCATTTATAAAATGGGGTCTTCTTTGCCTGGAACAAAGGGAAATAAGGGGAGGCATGACAGAGGAATAGAGAATTAGGCATGGCTGAGATAACATAGTTTTTCCTCATTCTCTCACACAGTACTGCTAAAACTTGAGGTCACCCACTTAAACTAAATGTAGGACGATTCAGGGCCAACAGAAGGAAGAACCTTTTCACACAATGGACAGTTAAATTGAGTTGTGGTATGGTAGTCAACCTGGGCAATTTTAAAAGATAACCAGACAGGTTCCTGGAGGATCAGGCTATCAGTGGCTCCTAATATTAGTAGTTGTTTACTATCTTCCAAACCACAGGCGGCATGCCTTAAATCTGCTCTGCTGGGGAGCAATATGGGAAGGAAAATTTGAAGTGACTGGCAACCTCGAGACTTGTGACTTCTCAAACAGATTTAGTTGGTCACAAAGAATGCTGGACTAGGACCTAATCCAGCAGTGCTCTTTATATGCTATAAAAATATTTCTTTTTCCTATGGAATTTGTGCCTCTGGGACAACTAACGTTCTCAGGGATGCTAATTAGCAGCATCCTTATCACCTGTCCTTCTGAAGTGAAATATGGGGTCAGCTTCTTAGAACAACAGTGAAGGTTTTGGCACTCTCAGTTTCAAAGCAATAGGCCTACATTTCCAAGGATGAAGCTGCTGTGTCTCTCCCTGACCATAATATCCCTTCTCCTTACTCTATCTCCTCCTCTCATCAGCTGTAAAACCATTTCTTCTCTGCATTTGTGTCCGTCAAGTATACTACATGCTTTTGATCAATATCCTAAATAAGAATTATGCAACCTTGTAGCTCTTGCTTATGGCTGTTCTAAGTGATTCATTATAACCTACTAGCTTTAGAAATAATAAAACAATCAGTGGATCCTCTCTAGTGGTTAGCATTTCTTAGGTGAGTTTTCCATCACAAGAAAAAGAAGAGAAAAGCTATAAAAGCAACAGTTTAAAGTTATTTGGAAAAGGGCAAAAGAACAGAAAGATTATTAAGGTCTTCTTTGTCCCACAGCAGCAGGTGAAAAGATCAATCAACCAATATCATTGTTACAACACAGAGCTTCCTATTCACACCAAGTTAGATTCATAAGACGGAGACTCAGATAGCACCAACCTACTTTCATCAAGACACACAATGCAAAGAATCTGGCTACTGTTTATGTCCATCGGGTGAGAGGACTTTTAAAGAAGATTTAAAAAAAAACTTTTTTTTTGGAAGGGCTCTATTCTGCTATCATTTGCTAGTCATGTGGCATAATGTAGTGTAGACTTCATAATTTGAGACATGATAGGAATAATGAAATAATAGTAACTTGGTCATGTCTTGGAATTGGCTTCATTACTCTTCAAAATGTTGAATCCTTATTACTAGCAAACCACAGAAAAAGATATTATGTCATTATTGAGTTTAACACTAATGAACAAAATAAATTTCACTTTATCTCATAGGCACTGGGGCTCTTATTCAAGTTTCAAGAAGATGGGGGTGAAACCTATAATACACTTTGGCTTTACTGGTCTTAATTACCTTGGAATTACCTAAAAACTAGTGATAATTTAACAAGAACCAACTGTGTTATGGCCAGAGAAGACTGAACGTGGGAAAGAGTAAACAGAAATAACATGCTAAGCTCTAATCCTACTCCACAACTTCTTTCATTCAAATTTTTTTTGTATGATTCTACAAAAAAAAACCCTGAAGTTACACAGCGACAATACTGGATTATCATAGTCAAATTGAAGGGGGAAAAAATCTGCTTTAATTTATGTTAAGAATTTAAGAAGTTACCTGCCAGCTGTTTTCCATTGAAATCCCTCTTTGTACACGAATAATGTATTCCTAGAAACACAATTAAAACATATAACATGTTATATGATCTCTCAAATAAAATTAAATATTGCTTTCAAGATAATTTCAATGTGTATGAATGGATTACAACAGCCAGGGCCCTTTAAAAGCCATTGCAATCCTGAGCGCTGTATATGGACAACTATATGTTTTCCAATGCTACATTAGAGCCTCATCTCGGAGCCTACTCACTTCTCTGTATTAGTTTATCAGGCCATGTTTTATTTCATTTCTTCTTCACCTACTTCACCTACTTGTCAATAACTTTTTCCACATCACAATGCATTGCTGAACAGTTGCATTCCTCACTATAAAGTGAAAACCTTTTCCTACTCTACTTTTAGGATGGATTGCAAAACTTTGCACAGGGTGATATCATGCTGGGGGGGGGGGGGTCCTAGAAAGTTCACAGAGATGGAATTAGGCAAGACATCTCTGCTAATTGGGATAAAATCTATGATAAATCTAGACAAAATATTGAAGTGCGGAGACATCACATTAATAATAAAGGTATGAACTGTCAGGGCCATGATATTCCCAGTTGTAGCATGTCAGTGTGAAAGCTGACCTATCAGGAAGGCTGAGTGATGCCAAATCAATGCTTCTGAACTGCAGTGCTGGAGAAAATTGTTGAGAATACTTTGGACCACAAACACAATACTATCACTGAGGACACAAGCATAAGCTTACAAGGACTCAAAGAAACAATTACAGGTAGTCCTTGGTCAACAATGGTAATTGGGACCAGAAACTCCATCACTAAGCAACATGGTCATAAAGCACAACATCATGTAACCATGCCAACTTACAACAGCAGTTCCAGTTGCAGTCGTTAGATGAATCCTGCACAGTCGTTAGGTGTGACATCATGTGATCGCCATTTGCAACCTCCTGCTGGCTTCCCCACTGACTTTGCTTGTCGGAAGCTGGCAGTGAAGGTCGCAAATGGTGATCATGTGACCACAGGACACTGTGACAGCCACAACTTTGAGGGCCGGCCATAAGTCTCCCTGCTCAGCGCCATCATAACTTCAAACAGTCACTGAACAAATGGTCATTAATCAAGGACTACCTGTACTGAAAGGCAAACTTGGCAAACTGATGTGCATTGTGTCAGAGGAGGAAGCAACTGTGTGACAATAATATCCAAATGAATGTTTTTCCCACTGTTTCTTAATACTGAATTCCTAAACCATTAAAAACAGGCAAATTTCAAGTAAAACATACCAAGAACGTAACATATACCTCATATAAATGTTATGCCAAGTATTTATTTTGGAATACTTCACAAGTCAATTCTGCTGAAACTTATATAACACTCCTTAACCTCTACTGGACTGACAACTATTATTATCAGAACTCCAATACTGCACAATACTAAAGACAGAAAACATGTAAAACACACAAACGTTTCTGTGTAATATAATATCCTATGAAATGTTACTTCTGCCCTCTGCAATTTGTTTGCCAAAAGAATTATACGGCACACTTTTAACAGCAAATAATAATACATACTCTGCCTAGCTATGAAAGAAGGAACCAAAGACCTAATTGGCAACTTATGGTCCCTTGTGACCTCAGTGTATTCGTTTTTATTCACCCATAGGATGACCAACTCCAGAAGACTCTGGGCTGCATGCAACATTAAAAGCAATGGAAATCAGATTAATAAGAAAACAAAACATTCAACTAACGCTACAAGCGCTGGAGTTGTTAGCTGATCAGGTGAAAGCGCATTTTCTCTCCTGGGTCACTGATTATCATAAAATGTTAGTACTACGGGGGATTAACTGTCCAAAGAAATATTTCTGGTTGCCATACTTAAGTATTCAAACCACCACCCCAAGGAAGCTTCTCTTGGCATTTATACAGATCTTTATCCATAATCACCAACATGTGAAAACAGGATGAAAAAGACAAGTGAGTGCATCAGTGGTGAAATGGGAAGCCTATCTGGGAAACAAATCGCATTTTCTACTATTACAGGCAATACTAACGCTTGTAAAATTAGACTGTTTGGCAGTATTGGCCATCTGCTACTTGACACTTAAAGGATACTAATAAATCTCAGCTCTCCACCTCAGTTGCCCCTCAGCTGTGAAAAAGGACTAAATAAAGCACCACAAAGAAATTCTAAAAACAAACTTACTACTACAGGCATGTAGTAAAGAACAAATAAGCAACAAACAGTTGATGTGTATAAAGCTGGTTATTACGTTTTATTTCATAAACTATAATCACTGCATTAAATGATTAGCAGCTTATGCTTGAATGTTCTGCGGCATACACAAACTTCTTATCAAACCTTTCCTAGGAACCCTGGCACAAAAAGTGTTTTGCTATCTACCACTGATAACTTAGCTTTTGCTGTAGAAAAAGAATAGCCACTTACTTTGTTCCATGAGTAAAAAGCTCTTATATGGAACAGCAGAGAGATGTTTCAGAAGCTTATTTTCCCCTTTCGTCCCTATAGATCAGTGTTTGTCAACCTTGGCAACTGTAAGATGTGTGGACTTCAACTCCCAGAATTCCCTAGCCAGCATGGCTGGCTGGGGAATTCTGGGAGTTGAAGTCCACACATCTCACAGTTGCCAAGGTTGACAAACACTGCTATAGATAATTAATATGTTTGGATAGTTCAACAAGTAAAACGCAGTAATAAATTGCATGACTTTATTTGCAGGGGCTAATAAATTGCATGACTTTATTTGCAGGCAGTTAACTGAAAAAATACTTTACTGAACCTAATAATATGAACATTGTTATTCCTAAATAAAGCAGGGTAAGCTGAGTAAAAAAAGGACTAACTAAGCCAGGTCAGTCAGCAATCTGAGATTAGATCAAGACAAAAGCTTAGGAGAAGGGAACCAACTTATCTTAGCTACACAGAAAACAACACCAAACAAATGTATTTACAAGTCATTTACATGCTCTTATTTCAATATTCTAAAAACGAGATTGCTCTGCAGGGCCTAAAGGCATATTTGCTGACACAATACTGAAGCTAAACAGGTCTGGGCCTACTCAGCATCCAAATGTGAAATTGCATAGGATCCCTGTATACACTGCCTTGGACTCCACAAAACAAAACAGAAGCATAAACGAACAAATAATTCAGAGATGTAAGCAAGCACAAATGTGATCACACAACTACACCCAGCCGACTTCTGTCATGCCTTCTAAAGTTCATGTAATATCTTGCTCCTCATACGATACCAGCGTGCTCCACTGCTCTCGTGCAAATCATTTGCTCACTGATCACACAATAAGAGCAATCATGATAAAAGATCTGCTATCTCCATAAAGAGAAGAATAAGACTGATACATTCATATGACTGATAAATTCATCAGAACACACAGAAACTACCAGATAATTGGTAACTGCTTAGCATAATGTACTATAGTAGTTAACTGAGCTCTACTGTTGTTCACTATACTTAAGGATGGACTGAAATGAAATGCCTTCCCTTAATTTTCTGGTGGTTGTTAAAAATGGCTCATTTCTGGAAATATTAGGGGATGTTATTTCAGTTTCCTGTGCCCACACATTGAAAACACATGTTTTCATTCAGCAAGCTCATATGATAATAGCTCTTTCAGGAAGCCAATTTTCACACCTTTCAAATCAAGTTTACTGAAAACAAGGTAGTCAACTGACTCTGGTCCTTTGCTGAATCTGGCTGTTGGAACAGCAAATAGGAGCTGAATTCAGTTATCAGCCAGATCTGTCTGTTTTCTGCAGAACTATCAGAAAGAAAACCAGTTTTGTTCTATGAAGGATGCAGCAAATGCATCAACACTTTTGATCCAATGGCTGCTTTTGCAATTTTGAGAATGTACTGTGAACATTCTCACAAAGTGCTTTGGAAGACCTGCCTATTCACAAAATTAGTGCCATGGATGGTGTGGTAAAAGGCATGACCAGAATATAAACTGATGAGATTTCTACCCCTTATTCCCTATAGTCCCCCAAGTCCTCTTTACCACTAGTGTTTATCTTCAGTTTTGTTTTTTCTGGGCAGGTGGAAATACTTTCCACCAAAGTATTTGGTTATAACCATCTCTATTAGTTAAGGATGCCTATGAGGCCTACGTGGAGTCCAGAGAAATGTTGGAAATATATACTGGTATTTTGGAAATTTTGGAAGATACTAGTAGTTGGAAATTTGCTTTGCACCATGCCTGCTTCTTATTTAACATTTTAAATGAACAGTATCTTTAAAAAATAAAGTGGTCTGCTGGGCACCAAAGGAGGGATCCTTTGACACTGTATTGTCTACTCTGATATATATTGACTTTTGCAGGTGGTACTGTAGGGGATGTTCTTTCAAAATGTGTTCCACGAAACCTAGAATTTGATGGGATTGCACAAGAGACTAATGGGGAAAAAAATGCACTCAAATGCAACCAGGAACATCCATAGCAATTTTTCTAAGCTATAGGCAGGCCTTGTCTGTTAACATTCGGAAGCCCCACACCCCCAGGGGGCCTTTGTATTTGTGGTGACTCATGTCTCTGGGTGTCTGAGAGAGTGGCAGCAGGGGGTATGAGAGTTGTGTTTAAAACAGTTTCCTTGGTCTGAAAAAGTTTGGAAACCCTTGCTCCAGAGAAGCAGAGGAAATAACATATGGCAAGAGATATAAGTAGAATAGACAAGAGAAAACAAATATGATAAATCATGAATAGAGAAAGAAGACATAACTACAGGTTTAAGGACAACCCATACTTAAGAACGGAGCCTGTTGTAGCAAAATTCGAGTTAAATACACAATGATCCGAGTTAAATACACAATAGCCCGAGTTCATCACACAATACTACTTATACAGTATTATTTATTTATTTATTTGTTTGTTTGTTGGATTTCTCCCCCGCCCATCTCCCCCATAATAGGGGACTCTGGGCGACTTACAAAAAACATTAAAAACTATAAAGATATCTAAAACACAAATACATCCAGCATTAAAACAATACTAAAAAAAGCATCCAGCATTAAAATAATACTAAAAAAGCATCCAGCATTAAAACAATACTAAAAAAAGAAAATCCAAGAAGATGGAAAATCAGGCTGCGGACAGCTGCCCACTATGGGGCTAGCCATCCCCCTGCTTGAAGTATTCCCTCCCTTGAAGTATTATTATACAATAATACTGTTCCAGCTTACATACAAATTCCACTTAAGGACAGATCTTGGGAACAAAGCTGATTCTTAAACTGGGGACTACCTGTATTCCCAAAAAAGTATAATATAAAGGTAAGAATTTCTGCAACAAACCTTAAAACAGAGAGGGTTGATGTGGTATAATGTTAAGGTGCTGGATTAGAATTGGGGAGACCCAGGTTCAAGTCCTCTCTTAGGCACAAAACCCAACTGGGTGGCCTTGGACTAGTCACTCCTCCCTAGTCCTAATAAGCATAAGGGTCTGCAGCAAGCCAGCTGAAAAACAAAAGCTTATGTGAACTGCACAGCAGGTCCTGCAGCCAAACCAGACAAATACTAGAAAAAGCAGCAACAAACCTTCAAATAGAATCTATCACCAAGTGAGTACAAACAGTGCTGCAAATCCTATTCAGAATGCACATTATCAAGCACTTTTGTTTCTGGACACAAATAGAAGTTGATCAATGCACTATTCTATCCTAGCCTAACACTGATGCAGCCTGACATTAATGTTTACAAACACAAATGTGATGCTTTCCTTCAGTTTTGACCACAGGGCACAACTGGGGGCTTTCTAGTAGTAGAATCTTGCTTAAAGATATATCTATAACCCCAAAAAAGCATTGACCTCTGAGGTTTGACAGACATAATATTGATGAAGAG
Source organism: Liasis olivaceus (assembly GCA_030867105.1). Taxonomy (NCBI): domain Eukaryota; kingdom Metazoa; phylum Chordata; class Lepidosauria; order Squamata; family Pythonidae; genus Liasis; species Liasis olivaceus. Next base: position 21,563,117 of record CM061348.1, on the reverse strand, counting down.
TGTACAGTGATGATGTAAAGGGTTACAGTTGACCAGCAAAACCCAAATATGCTCTCTTCATACATAGGAAAAATATTAATCCAAAAAAAGTTACCTCATTTCCTCCAAATTCCAATAGAATTTAAACAGAGGTAGCCTGTGAAATCAGACAGACTAAAACTCAGACAAATATTCACAATATTACAACATAGCTGCTTACATTCGTACCTTACACTGTTAATACCTTTAGTCTTAGAGAAATTAATTTTGATCAGATCATGGTTTCCAGGGCACAGCCACTTTTATATTAAAATTGTGAAGACAAAAGACTGTTTCAAACATGACATAAGCATCTCATTAGAGTCACATTTCTACCTTGCAATGCCTTCTCTTTTTTGACGTGCTATCAGCATCACACCAGCTATATAGGAGCAGATGACATCTCAACCATCTGTCCAAGCTGAAAGGGATATCTAGGGATACTTAATATCCTAGAAGATATTCAGAAAAATCTTGATAAGTTAGAGAAATGAAATGTAACAGACAGTACAAAGTTCTTCACTTAGAAAACAAAAAAATCAAATTCACAGCTATAGGCATAGCTGGCTTGGTTAATGGTACTTGTGAACAAGATCTTGGAAGTCTAGTTGGTTGCAAACTGAATATGAGATAGAGGTTGTCATCTGGATGTTAAAAAAGCAAATGCAGTATTAGGCTGCATTCATTGAAATATAATTTACACACCACAGGAAGTGATTATTTGACTTTATTCTATTTCGATCACACTCCTGGATTTACCAGGAGCAAGTATTACGATGATCAGCTCTACATTTTCATTAAAAATATAATACATACTAGTCAAATCTGAAAAAAGACAATGCTACTTATTTTGACCACTTAAAAGTTAAACTGCAAATCCATGTCAATTTCCAAACTGCTGACGCTCTTCCCTGTCATCAGGACCTCTTATCTGGATTTAGTTTTCATTTCCTTCATCAGCTGGATTGACAAAACCAGGGAAAAATTTACTACCTCAATGGGATTTGAGGAAAATGTTGAGGTGATTGCTATAAGCATATTGATTGTGCTGTGATTTATCCCGGCAACATCATATATATTTCATTGAACTAAGTCTGCTTAAGTCTTTATTTGATGACTACTCATACTAAATTAAACATTCTATTTACATTCTATATAAGTAGAATACTTGCATGACAATCAAGTGAAATTATTACTTCCAAGTTTAGTTTATTCGGACATTTAGTAAAATAAATGCTATAAATTAATACAACTTTATAACCCATAATATTACCAAGTTAAAACAAGATAACTCAGATTCAAAGAAAAGATGGAAATTATTCATTCTATATAATTGTATATGCGAATAGCAACATGACAAAAATAGGTATCACCAACTTTCAAAGGGTTGGAAGGGAGCTTGGAGGTCTTCCAGTCTAACCTCTTGCCCAGTGCAGAAATCTTCATGCCACCCCAGACAAATGATTGTCTAATCTTTTCTTGAAAATTTCCAGTGATGCAGCACTCACAACTTCAGAAGGGAGGCTGTTCCATTGCTTCATAGCTCTCAGTCAGGAAATTCCTTCTTAGTCCAAGTTTGGGTTTCTCATTGTAAAGCTTCCACCCATTGGCTCCTGTCTTACCTTGGGTGCTCTGGAGAATAAATTCACACCTTCTGCCCTATGACATCCCTTCATGCATTGGAAGACTATTGTTGTGTCTTCCCTTAGCCTTCTCTTCTCTAGGCTAAACATACCAAGTTTCCTTAACCACTCTTCATAGGATTTAGCCTCCAAACCCCTCACCATTTATGTCAGGTTCACCCAAAGAACCCCCTGAGACAGTGCAGATACAGTTGTGTTGCATTTATTAGCTTCCACCTCAAGACAGAAATCTCTCCAGACTGAATCTAACTTTCCAAGCCAGCAAGCCAAAACACCGTGAATTCCTTAGGGTGGTGCCAGTCTCATCTTCTTAAACTTCCCACGCTCCTGTTGAGGGCTAAGGGAATGCTTATCTTGAGCATGGCCTTCATCCAACCATTCCTTCACAGATAGGGCCCAATGTTCAGGTCTGTCAAGATCCTTTTGAATCCTGAGCCTACTTATTTAATTTATATGCTGCCCATCTCCCCCAAAGGGTGACTCTTCTGGGATGCTAGCAATCACACACACCCCTCCCCAGCTTTGTGTCATCTGCAAATTTTATGAGCATCCCTTTTATTCTCTCATCTAGATCATTTATGAAGAAGTTGGATAGTACTGGGCCCAGGACCAAACCCTGAGGTATCCCACTGCACATTGTGTCCACTCCATGTGGACACAGACCCATTAAGGACCATGCATTGGCTATGATTGTTCAGTCAATTGTGAATCCATTTGGTACTGGGACCATCAATCCCATATTGTTCCAGTTTATAAAGGAGGCGGCTGTGGTCTACTTCATCAAATGCCTTACTGAAGTCTAAATATACTACATCCACAGCATTCCCTTGGTCCATGAATACAGTCACGTTATCAAAGATTTGTCTGGTATGATCTGTTTTTACAAATCTATGCCGGTTTCTGGTAATCACCTTGTTCATTACTAAATGCCTGCAAACCCACTTCTGGTAATCACCTTGTTCATTACTAAATGCCTGCAAACCCACTTCTTGGTTATTTTTTCTAAGACATTCCTAGTACAGGATAATTTCAAACTTAAGATAGTTCAAAAAGGGGTTTGGACTGGATATTTGAAAAAAATAAAGGAGATGTAAACTCTGCCAAGAGAATTATAGAATGTAAGGAGTAGTGTTTTGAAGACCATCTAGTTTAACCCCCTGCCCAATGTAAGAATAATTTACTATATCATCCCTGATGGGTGAGTAGGATTTTGTAGGATTAACAAATATATTAAATATGCATGGTAAATCTATAAAAATAATGAAACCTCATCCATTTACATTACTATTCCAGTGTTTCATTTGAGCAACACTGACAGTCTGGAAAAAAAAATATCAGTTTGAAAGGTGCTTCCTGTCCTAATGGCTTTCATTAGCTGCTAAAGGCCAAGAGAAGAATGGTTTACAGGCAGGTTATTTGTGCTTATAACAATGAGTCTAGCCTTCTAAGCCTGTGCTTATAAAGAGCTAAAAGAAGGAAGTGCAAGAAAACTGTTTCTGGTTCCCTTATACAATTCACATAAAACCTTATCAATTAACTTGGGTATCATGAATATTCCGACTATGCAAGATAAAGAATTGTTAAGTATCTGCTGCTGAGCAACTTAGACATGTCAGTGATGGAGAGAGAGACAGAGAGAGATCAAAGCCTCCTTGTTCCAAGAATGTTCAGCTCTCTATTCAGAGCCAAGATTCTTCTAGTTGAGCCAACCCCTTATAATTTAATATGGTTTAATATGGATGGACGGACGGATGGATGGATGGAAGGAAGTCTGTAATCATTCCCTATGAAGTGTTTTATATTTCTGTGATGGAATGGAATTATGAAGGCCAAGCTCAGGGAGATAAACATTTTCTTAACTTGCCAGAACCGCATGGGAGGAACAAGAAGATGAGACTGGCACCTCCCTGAGGAATTCACACTGTTGTGGCTGGAGGACTTTGGGAACTGGGGTTGGGAAGATTGATGTCAGGCCTAGCCCAAGGAACTCCAAGAGACAATGCCAATTCAGTCCAGCTATGTTTATTTGCTACAACCTCTAGCAAGAATCTTCCCAGACTAAAACCAGAGTTCCCAAAGTCCTCCAGCCACAACAGTGTGAATTCCTAAGGGAGGTGCCAGTCTCATCCTCTTGTTCCTCCCACGCGGTTCTGGCGAGCTAAGAAAATGTTTATCTCCCTGAGCTTGGCCTTCATAATTCCATTTCATCACAATTTCTAGTTGCAATACAGGTAGTCCCCAATTTAAGAACAAGTTCCATTCCCAAGGTCTGTCCTTAAGTAGAATTTGTATGTAAGCCAGAACACTATTATAGTATAATACTTTATCAGTAGCATTGTGTAATTAACTTGAATCACTGTATATTTAACTCAAATGTGCCTACAAGAGGCTCCATTCTTAACTATGGGTCGTCTGTAAACCAGGCGTTCTTAACCCGGGGACTACCTATATTACCTGGTTTAGCTTCTTTTGGACAATACCACTTGGGAGCCTTACACTGAAAAGGTTTAAATTTAAAAGTTACAGAGTCACTACTATAGTGGCAAAAATTAGGAGGAGTCTGGTAGCACCTTTTCAGACTAACGCATTTTATTTAAAGGTGTAAACTTTCATGAACTGCAGTTCACTTCATCAGATGCAGAGAGGCTAAACTAATGTAAGATTTAAATTGAAATTAGGTGGAGGGAAGGGGAGCGGAAAATAGGTTGGTTATATAGATGCAGGTAACATGTGAGACAGACTGCAAGTACCTTATTAACTAACAATTGCAATATGCTAAAACCCATTGTGTTTGTTGAGATCTTTTGAGATAGCTTGGAATCTTTTGATGCATGTGATTTCAGCAATCCCCTGCTCAATCATGCTGTTAAAGTCTCCATTTTCAAAATTGGTCCCTTTGAGATCCGCAATAATGTGCCTTGGGGGGGGGGCTGAAATACTCTGATATACTCTGTCCTTTTTTGAGTCCTGCTGTCAAACCTGGACAAATTTTGTGCAAAAGAATTGACACCATTTGCCCTACATAGAATTCAGAGGGGCATCGCTTGCAGATGACGGCATATATTACATAACAGAAAGAGCACATGATGGCACCTCTAATCTTGTACGTGTATTTGTTGGGGCCTGTGATGGCTCTGTTGGTGTAAATCTGGAGACAAAGTAGATATCTGGGTTTGTAGCAGGGTCTGGTTCACATGTTAGCATCACTGTCTTGTTATTTGTGTGTATCTGTTCAGGCTGAGTGGTTGTCTGTATGCAAGTAAGGGCCCGCCACTCTATTTCATTTATTTATCACATTTATATAGCTGCCCATCTCACAGAACATGACTCTGGGCAATGTACAATAAAAACACATCATAAAAAATAATTTAAAAAACCACATACAGTGGTACCTCAAGATACGAACGCCCCATCTTACGAAAATTTCAAGATACGACCAGCTCCGGCCACAAAAATTTACCTCAACATGCGAACTCCGCCTCAAGCTACGAACCGGATCCACGGCCATTTGCCCTGCTGCCACGTGGTCGCAGCTTCCAAGAGGAAGTGCTAATGAAATCTGAGCGGGAGGACAAAAGCCCAAGGAAAGCAATGCAGAAAGAGGAAGTGCTAATGAAATCTGAGCGCGCGGGGGGGGGGGAAGCTCCCGCTCCCGGCTGTGCGTGCGCACTGATATTGCTTTCGCTGTGCTTTTGTCACTATGGAGAAAGGAAAAAGAAAAAGGAAAAGGAAAAGCCATTTGCCCTGCTGCCACGTGGTCGCGGCTTCCTGTGGGCGAGATCGCGGTAGCAAGGAGGCGTTCGGTGAGGCTTGTGGTGTGTTTTGTGGCGTTTGGAAGGTTTTTGGTGTGCTTGTCAGCATGGCTCCAAAGAAAATGCAGCGCGGGCGTGGCAAGAATAAGGCTTTGCAGCTAAGAGGCAAAGAAGAGAGGAAACCCCTGAAGGAGATCTCCCCGAAGTCCCTTTGGAGGGGGACTCTCCCTCCAAACAATAACTGCCTCCCCACCCCATTCTCCCTCTTCATACTGTGCTTTTTTTCATGTTTTTGTGGTTTAAAAATAAAATGCATATGTTTCAGAACTGTTTGTATTTACATTGAACCTTATGGGGAAATTTGCTCTTTCCTTTGGCCATAGCCCTTGGCCTGGTGATTGCTTTCACTGTGCTTTTGTTGCTATGGAGAAAGGAAAGAGCGCGGAGGAATGGGGGGGGGAAGTTCCTGCTCCGCTGTGCATGCGCGCGACATAAGCCTTTCCCCCCCAGCGTGCTGATTGCTTTCACTGTGCTTTTGTCGCTATGGAGAAAGGAAAGAGTGCGGAGGAATCAGTGGGGGGGGGAAGCTCCCGCTCCCGGCTGTGCGTGCGCACGACATAAGCCTTCCCCCCCATTGCTTTCAGTGTGCTTTTGTCGCGCGCGCCAAGAGCTATGCACAGAGGAAAGAGCGCGGAATTAAGAAGCAGCACCGGGTGGGGAAGCTCCCGCTCCGCTGTGTGCACTACATAAGCCTTCCCCCCCCATTCCTTTCACTGTGCTTTTGTCGCGTGCACCAAGGGCTATGCACAGAGGAAAGAGCGCGGAATTAAGAAGAATCAGCACTGGGGTGGGGAAGCTCCCGCTCCGCTGTGCGCGCTACATAAGCCTTCCCTCCCCATTCCTTTCACTGTGCTTTTGTCGCACGTGCCAAGGGCTATGCACAGAGAAAAGAGCGCGGAATTAAGAAGAATCAGCATGGGGAGTGGGGAGGAAGCTCCCGCTCCCGGCTGTGCGCGCGGGAGTCTGTCTCAGATTTCATTAGCACTTCCTTTTTCTGCGCTAGGGCTGACTAAAGCGCGCCTGGGGAATTTCGTAGCCGTGCAACGCCGGCTGACACATTGAACCTTATGGGGACATGTGCTTCAGGATGCGACCAAATTCGGAGGGCGGATTAGCCGTATTTACATTGAACCTTATGGGGAAATTTGCTTCAGGATGCGACCAAATTCAGAGGGTGGAACGGATTAACTGTATTTACATTGAACCCTATGGGAAAACGTGCTTCAGGATGCGACCAATTCGACTTGCGATCAGAGTCATGGAACGGATTAAATTCGTATCTTGAGGTACCACTGTACGATTAAAAACACCAGTCAAGGTTATCAACAACAGAGTAGTTATCATTATAGGCAATACAGCCATCTCACTAATTCACCACTTCCTTGAGATCCTCAAGCCTGATGACACAAAAATATTTTAAGGGACTTCTGGAAGGATGTCAGGGATGGGGCCAGTCTCACCTTGGGGGGAATAATGTTCCACAGATCAGGAGCCTCAGCAGAAAAGGCCAGTCTCCAAGGCCCCGCCAGATGTAACTCCTTTGCAGACAGCACCCGTAGCATACCTCTTCTGCCAGACCTAATAGGATGGGCAGATGTAACTGGATAGGGGCAGTCCCTCAAGGAACCTGGCCCCATGCCATGAAGGGCTTTTAAAGGTCAAAACCATTACCTTGAACTGGACCTGGAAGCAACTGGCAATCAATACAGCTTGCGAAGCAGAGGTATAACGTGCAATTCTAGAGGCACAGATAACTGCCCACACTACTGCATTTTGTACCAGCTGAAGCTTCCAAACATTCTTCAAGGTTGCAATACTCTATCTGGGAGGTGACCAGGGCATGAGTGACTGAGAGGAGCCTCCTGGTCCAGGAATGGGTGCAAATGGTACACAACGTGAAGCTGTGCAAAGGCCCTCTAGCCAAAACTGCCACCTGCTCTTCATGGCACCTGCTCTTCCAGATTGCACACTGGGTCTGTTTGGGACAGTGCAACCCCATCCACCAAAGATGGCATAGTCACTGAACTGGAGGGGCCCAAAACCCAGAGCCACTCAGTTTTGCCAGGATTCACTTGAAGCCTGTTGTTCTCCATCCAGACCCTCACAGAAGGCACTGGGATAGAACATCAACAGCATTGCTTAATACGCCAGGGGCAGAAAGATATACAGTAACTGGGTATCATCACTATACCCCATGACAGATGATCTCACCCAGCAGCTTCATGTAGAAGAGAAGAGGAAAGGGCACCAAACCCTGTGGATCCCCACAAAGGGGTTGAGGGCAGGATCTGTTCTCCCCAATCACCACTGACTGGTATCAACCCCGGAGAGAAGAGGAGGACCAACACAATACAGTGCCGCTCACCCCCAGAGCTAGTCCAGAAGGACACCATGGTTGATGGTATTGAAGGCCGCTGAGAGGTAAAGAAGAGCAAGGATGGATATACACCTCCATCCCACTCCCACCAGAGATCATCTAAAAGCGTGATCGATGCAGTTTCCATCCCAAACCCAGGCCTGAATCCTGACTGAAAAGGGGCCAGATAATCTGCTTCATCCAGAGTCCTCTGAAGCTGCTGCACGACCACCTTCTCAACTACCTTCCCCAAATGGAGAGGTTAGATACTGGGTGAAAATTGGTGGGATCCAGCAATGGTTTCCTGAAGAGGGCATGAACCAATGCTTCATTAAGGAGCAGAGGAACAACCCCCTCACTCAAGGAGGAATTCACCACTGCCAGAACTCACCCATATGACACCCCCTGGGCAGCTTTAGGTAGCCAGGAGGGGCATGGATCTAAAGAGCAGCCAAGCTCACAGTTCTAAGAACCCTGTCCACTTCCTTAGGTCCAACAGGTTCAAACCGATCCCAGATAACAGGAAAGATTCCTCCCCAGGCATTTCCTCTGGACCTGCAACAAGGCCGGTGTCCAACTGCGAGAGAATCCAAGTGACTTTGTCCGACAGATGCTGAACAAATTCTTCCAGATTTCTATGGGTCAAAATGATGAAAATGTCACTCAATCTCAGATAAAAGAGGGGCTTCAGGAGGTAAGGATTGAAAAAGTGTTATTCTAGATCAGCCATGAAGATGTAGGCATATTGTGGAGCTATGTGTATGCCCACAGCTGGACTGCTGATTTGCAGATATACATGGAGAAAGCACAAGAGTTCCTGAAAAAAATCTACTTCTGCTTCATTGACTATGCAAAAGCCTTTGATTGTGTGGATCACAACAAACTGTGGCAAATTCTTAAAGAGATGGGGATACCAGACCACCTTACCTGTCTCCTGAGAAATCTGTATGCGGGCCAAGAAGCAACAGTTAGAACCAGTCATGGAACAACCGATTGGTTCAAAATAGGGAAAGGAGTACGACAAGGCTGTATACTGTCACCCTGCTTATTTAACCTATATGCAGAGTACATCATGAGAAATGCCAGGCTGGAAGAATCACAAGCCGGAATTAAGATTGCAGGGAGAAACATCAACCACCTTAGATATGCAGATGATACCACCCTAATGGCAGAAAGTGAAGAAGAACTAAAGAGCCTCTTGATGAGGGCGAAAGAGGAGAGTGCGAAAGCTGGCTTGAAACTCAACATTAAAAAAACTAAGATCATGGCATCTGGACCCATCAATTCCTGGCAAATAGAATGGGTAGAAATGGAAGCAGTAACAGACTTCATTTATTTGGGCTCCAAGATCACCGCAGATGGAGACTGCAGCCATGAAATTAAAAGACGCTTGCTCCTTGGGAGGAAAGCTATGGCAAACCTAGATAGCATATTAAAAAGCAGAGATGTCACCTTGCCGACAAAGATCCGCATAGTCAAAGCTATGGTTTTTCCAGTAGTAATGTATGGCTGTGAGAGCTGGACCATAAAGAAGGCTGAACGCCGAAGAATTGATGCCTTTGAACTGTGGTGCTGGAGAAGACTCTTAAGAGTCCCCTGGACTGCTAGGAGGTCAAACCAGTCAATCTTAAAGGAAATCAACTCTGATTGCTCATTGGAAGGATTGATAATGAAGCTCAAGCTCAGATACTTTGGTCACCTAATGCAAAGAGGGGACTCTTTGGAAAAGACCCTGATGCTGGGAAAGATGGAAGGCAAAAGGAGAAGAGGACGGCAGAGGATGAGATGGTTAGATAGCATCACTGAAGCAATGAGCATGAAACTGAGCAAACTCAGGGAGGCAGTGAAGGACAGGAAGACCTGGCGCAATATGGTTCATGGGGTCACGAAGAGTCGCACACGACTTAATGACTGAACAACAACAATTACTACCAAAGGTAAAGTAGTCATGGGTGAGTACAAAAATCACACTGTCTGCTGGCAAGTCATGCTGTGTTGGCATCAGTAATTATGTTTTTGATGGCTTGAAGTCCATATTTGTGGGGGAACTTCATGTATAGTTCCTCAACATCCATGGTAACTAAAATGGTGTTGTTAAGGAGGTTGCCCATTGAGTTCTGTCTTCTTAGGAAGTCTGTGGTGTCATTTATGCAACTGGGAATGCTGGTGGCTTAAGGACTGAGTATGGAGTCCATGAAACCCGATAGTCCAGCTGTGATAGTTCAATGCTTGAGACAATGGGACAGGCTGGATTGCCTGCTTTGTGTATTTTGGGAAGTAGGTAGAAAGGCTCCTGGAGTGTTTCCACGTAAATACAGTCTTGTATGTCCTAAGGACATTGTTTTGTCAGATTATGTAGTTTTGTCTGATATACTGCTGTGAGATCTGAGGAGAGAAGTTGGTAGAACGTGGTGTTGGAGAGTTGCTTCTCGACTTCCTTGACATAATCTGCCTTATTCATTATAAGAAGGGCCCCTCCTCTGTCAGCTTGTTTGATTATGTCATTATTATTATTCTTGAGTCCTTCAATAGCATCTTGTTCTGCTCTGCTGAGATTATTGGAGTGTTTTATTGATTGTAGCTTTAGTTTGTTGGTGAAAGCATTCAGTGTAGAAGACTTTCTACACTGAAAGCCTGTAGAAGCAGAATAGCTTGGTAACAAATACCTAGAGCAACCAACACACCTGTTGCTCCTGCATTAAATTTTCAAGCTTCTTATTTTATCCCACCTTTATATATTAAAAACTCAAGGTGGCAAACCTTGAGAATATTCCTGCCTATTTTCCCTACAACAACAACCCTGTGAGGTGGCTGAGAGAGAGTGACTGGCCCAAAGTCACCCAGCTGGCTTTCATGCCTAAGGCTGGACTAGAACTCACAGTCTCCTGATTTCTAGGCCAGGACCTTCACCACTACACCAAACTGGCTCTCTACTATTGTACTTGAAGCTGATTCTCCCAAAATTAAAACAGGAAATTGCTTTCTTTTCTCATACCCCATTAGGCCCACTAATCTCACCCACTCTGCAAGTAATAGATATTTTAAAAAAACCAGGTCACTAGCTCCTATTGCAAAACATTGCTTACTATGATTCAAAGATGACTGTTCTTCATTAACCAGGAGTGACCAATCACCAAGCAACAACTATATTCACAATACCTTGTTCATATACAACGTAAATGCAGTTTTAAACTACATTTTTAAGTTTTGTTACTAGTACAAGCAAAGTTAAATTATTGCTAATTACATCTACCAGTATCCAGAAGATTCAAACCCCCAAAACAAAGAAATACATATTTGCATGTTTTTCCCCCACTAAAATCTACCTATATACCACAGTTAACACTGTCTAAGCATAATGTAACTTTATTGGTCTTTGGAAAGGAAGTAAAAATTTGGCTTTTTCCTCAAGCTTTGGAGCTGGGATGACTGGAGCTTCTCATCAGGAGATGGACATATGCTTTCATGGTTGCCTCTCAATGTTTTGGATTTTAACTGAATCGTTTGTTTTTAATTTATTTGCTATACACCACCCAGAGTCACAATGTTTGAGTTGGGTGGCCCTATAAATTAAAGCTGCTTCCAGAAGAATGCTAGGTCACATTAACCTCTTCCTATTCTCAGTTGGAAAACACTTCATCTTCAAAGTTTATCTCTTACCCCTTTACAGATTTTTTTTCCTCCTGTCCTAGCCACCCTTTAATTTAAGGTTTCCAGCTGAATCTAACTAAGGACATTCCACTCATCAAACAAAACCATTTTCCAGGAAATGAATTATCAGGTTTCTGTTAGTTGTTGTTTTTTTTTTTCCTAGCCAAACCTTGCTGACAAATATTATATAACAACCCACATATTAATATTTAGTAGCAAATCACCAAACAGCTGTCCTGTTAATCTACGTACTTTAAAGCTGCAATCCTGTCCTGCCACATGTAGCTGGGATGATTTCCACAAGACGTTCGCTATCGCTTTAATCACGATTATGCGAGGACTTGGGTCGGCGTGACGGTATTTCCTCCGGGTAGCACCAACTACTCCGTTTTCAGACACGTAACATTTTACAAATGACTCTGCACCTACATTTGCCAACGCGTGGCGTACCCGCCGAGCGCGAAAGAGCCCCCGCAGCGGAACTCCACGCAGCGCCTCCCCGCTTTTCATTCAGAAGAATCAGACTCGGCCGAGATTTGAACCCGAGTCTCCCGGTGCCGGGACGGAGCTCAGTTGCCCGGACCAAACTGCCTCCTCGCTCCCTTGGAAAGGCTCTTTCGCGCCCGCAACCAGCCTTCCCCAATCAGGGCCCTCCCAGATGGGCTGCAGCCCAACACCCATAATCCCCGGCCGGGGCCCCACTCCGCAAGACGCGCCTGGAGCTGGAAAGCGAGGGCAGCGCCGTCCGCCCCTCCGAAGGACCGCCGCGCCCACCGTCCTCCGGAGGCGGCGGCCGCCCCGCACGCGCCGCGCCGCGCTCGCGGCTCCTTCCAGGGCGCCCCGCGCCCGCGAGCCACCCCCGGGTGCCGCCGCGCTCGTGCCGCAGCCCAGCCGGGCCCACCCGCTCCGCTCCGCTCCGCTCGCCTGGCTCACCGTGTGCGAGTGCAGGCTCTGGCTCGCCTCGATGACGGCTGTCAGCGGCACCGTGTCGTCCAGCAGCACTTTCCCAGCCGGCGGCTTCTCCATAAAGGCCATGCCGAGCGCCGGGGGCAGAAGCCCGGCGCCCCTCGCGGTGCCTCGCCAGGCGGCTCCCTCCGGCTCTGAGCTACTCCGGCGGCTGTCAACACAGGAACCGCCTGTCCAGAGTAGTCCCTCCTCCAGGTCTTAAAGGCCGCCGAGTAGCCAGCGCGGGGCCGCCCTCCCCCGGCCAAGGGACGGCCCCGCGGCGTCAGCCTGGCCGGCGCCGGGCCTGGAAGAGAAGGCCGGGGAGACGGAGGCCCTGCCTGGAGCAGCTTGCAAATAGCCCGCCGCTCCATTGCAAACCGCATTTTCCTCCTCCTTTTACCCCTCCTTCACGATGGAGGATTAATTGCCCGACACAACACGTAGTATCTTAGGGACCGACACGTAAGGGCTCACGGCTTCGTGGGATGCGAGGAACTTTATCCTCCCGGTAGCAAGGCCGTGCTATGCTTTTCTCTCTTTCATGCAGATGGCTCATCTTGGAAAGTTAAAAACGGTGAAGGACGCCTAAGGAAAGTGAGGATGAGGGGTGCAGGTGAGGTGAAAGTAATCGAATGGGCAATTTGAAATGGTGGCCTGGTTCAGGATTGAATTGCCTGAACCATTTTGGTTCTGCTACTGATCCATTATTCTTTGGTGTTTGCCAGAGCATGCTGAGAAAATAAATGACACTTGGATTTGGACACCTTCATGGTCACTCATCCTCCCTTAATCCAAATCTGCATTATATATATAGGAAGAAAGAACTAATTCCCCTAACATAACATTACCTTCTATATGCTGCTTAATTGCATCATTTTGGAACAATGGCTTAAGTTATGAGGAAAATGCCAATTTCTATAAATAGAATGACGCATAAATGTGCAATGCTATACTGGGAAACAATCCCCAGAATGTCTAAGGAGACTTAGTAATAGTGTATTTAAGCAAGATACATTGGATTTTACCAGCAAAGAATGTCTTGAGCCAGGTTTGAAATAATATCACATGAAATGTATTGAAAATTTGGCATTTAACTTACCTTAATGATGTGTACAGACACTACTAAAGAAAAGTGTCTTAAAATTAAGGCTGTGTAACCTGTTGTAAACCTACATACCTTATTCAGAAGATATGTAGGACTTTTAAAATGAAAGCAGTGATCTGTAAAAACTGGACAAGGGTCACCTTCCTACTTACAATGCTGTTATGTTGCTGAAACAAAGCCGTTGCTAACTATCATGCAGGTGTGTATGTCTCATGCTGGTTTATTCCTTGGACAATGTTCTTATTGTAGCCTGCAGAGGTTGAGAATTAATCAACCATTTCCTAAAGAAATGAAACTGAGATGGTAAAACTGGGAGCAGAAAGGAAAGTGAAAGTTAATAGTTCAACCCTAGTGTCATGCCAACCATCACTTATTTTAAGATGCATCTTGCTTAAATACTTTTTAAAAAAGTAAACAGTGAATTAGATAAAACTTTAGCTGTATTCTCATTCTTGTCCAAAGATTTATACAGCTACCATGATCTTTTTGAAAAAAAACTTCCCAATATAACATGTTTTGCAGTGGATTCAATATTACTATATACAAAAAATAAACTTGTCTGCTAGTATTTGATGACCCCAGGAGAGGATTAAAAGGTAATAGACTGCTGGAAATGATCCAGGCTCCTACACAATGTACTGTATGATCTACGCTGTAGGATGCTATTACAACACCCCTAAGGGATAACTGGCCAGTCTCTCTTATACCCCCAGCTATAGAGAACAGGTCCTACTGCTAAGTGAGTCTCTTAGTATTAGCCAAAATCTGCTTCCTTGCATTTTTCAGCAACACTTCCTGCATCAACATGTCTTAAGTGTTTGAAGACAACTATCCTGTCTCCCTTTAATCTTGTCTTCATGATAAACATACAAGTTTTTAAAAACTTTTCCTTTCCTGGCCTGTTTCAACTTTGGCAATCCTCCATTTCCTGAAAGACAGACAGAATCCAATGGAACTTTAAACCTATTCAGCAATTATTAAAGAGGTATGGTCCTCATCTGTTGGTTTATACTTCCAATCTTCATAAATTGAGGAACTTTCGAAGAGAGATTGAAAACATTTCGTTGAATGGGGAGATCTAAGTGCATTTTCTTCAACCAAAATCCACCTGTCTGAAAGACATAGCTCAGGAAAAAGGGTGCATGATTCTTCACTTCTATGACATTTTTCCATCGTGGCCCTGAGCTATGGAACACCCTTCCCCTGGAAATTCAGTTTGCCTCCACACTGATAGCCATACAGAAGCAGGTTAAGATAGAGCTCTTCCTTAATTATGAGAACATAGCATCATGTGAATATTTTTTCCCATTTCCATGTTGCTCCATTTTTAGACTGAATGTCAGGGGGCGTGGGGTGTTTCTATTATTTCTAATTGTGCTGTGGACATTTTTTTTTTTTTTGGCCATAGATGTTTTAGGCTTTGTGTGTGTGTGTGTGTGTGTGTGTGTGTGTAGCACTAAGAATCTTATGACTGTAGTAGTATAGAAATTTAATAAATAAATATGCATACATATTAGGGTGGAAACAACACACAGATTTGTCTTCAGGGTTTTTGAAGTTAACGCCAGGAATAGGACTTGCTAGTAGTATTTCTCTTGATCTAAATATTATGCATCTGTTATTTTCCATAGGTGCTCATAGTTGTAGGTAGTTGTCAGCTGCTTTTCACATTGCGGCAAAGACAAGGTCTTTTTCTGCGTGCTGACCACTGAAACTTGTGCAATACACAAACAGGCAGGTATGTACACAAGGTCATGGAAGCCAGGACACATAGCCCTCTTTTATCATCTTAAGGTATTTGCAGTTGACATACCCAGCGAATAAGAACCCCTGGAAACAGCATTTCTCAGTGTGCCTTATTTGTTCTCAATAGCAGCATTACCTGTCTGTGGTCTCTAAGGAATATTAAAAATTCTATGAAGATCGAATAGTCACCAGAGAACTAAATACAGCATTCTACATGTCACGTAATGGATTCATCAAGTTACTATTTTCACAACATTCGCAGCTGCCTCTGTGTCTGTATTGTTTCTCTTTAAATGACCTCTGCCAGGATTCTGGAACACTTAGTTTTTAACTTGGAGAAAGGCTGGTCTGGTAGACCGAAATTAAATGAATGTACACATACAGTACATACTTCTTTAAGGCCTATTAACCACGGTAGGCGTATAAACCCAGGCCAGTGTAATTTCTCTCTGATTAAGTGGCAGTTGCTAATTTTAAATTTCCTTTGTTTGGGAATACATTTATGGAATTGTGATATCCGGTGGAAGTGCCTGGGGCAGGTTCTTGCCCAGTTATCTGGGAACAGTTTGATCTTGTTGCTCTCAGGGAAGTGGACGGGATCCTAGGGAGTGTGAGTGCAGCCACCTGTGTTGTAGATCTGTGTCCCTCCCAAGAGATGACATCTGGGTGGGTTTTGGTAGTGATTAATGCTTCTCTGGGGGGGTACCCCACCCTTCTAAGAGGCCAGCGCTAGATTCCACCTTGTTGGATAATTTCCATCCTGTTTTCAATCTTCCCTTTTTGGGAAAGGTTGCTGAGAAAGTAGTTGTACTGCAGCTCCAGAGGTTTTTGGATTAAACAGATTATCTGGGCCCTTTTCAGTCAAGGTTCTAGCCTGGATATGGGATGGAAATGGCACTGGTCACACTTTTCTATGATCTCTGCCAGGAGCAAGATGTGGTAGTGTGCCATCCTTCCTCTACTTGACCTCTGGGGGGCCTTCAATACTATTGACCATGGTATCCTTCTGGAGCAGCTTTCGGGGTTGGGAGTGGGAAGGCCCTGTGTTGGCCTCATTCACTTCCTTCCTTTGTGGCTGTTCTCAGCTGGTATTGATAGGGAGGGAGAGGTCCAGCCCTCTGCCCCTGCTTTGTGGGGTTCCACAGGGTTCACTATTTTCTCCGCTTCTGTTTAACATCTACATGAAGCCGCTGGGTGAGATTATCTGTCGCCATGGGGTGAGATATCAGTATGCTGATGATACTCAGCTGTATATCTCAGCCCATGGTGAGTTAAGCGATGCCATGACCTCCCTCTCTCAGTGCCTGGAGGCTGTTAAGATCTGGATGGGGAGCAATGGGTTGAAACTGAACCCAGGCAAGACAGAATGGCTCTGAGTTTGGGACTGTTTGGTTCATGGAGAATTGCCAGTTTTGGTCTTGGATGGGGTTGCACTGCCCCAGACGGACCCGGTGCATAATGTGGGGGTTCTCCTGGACTCGCAACTCCTGCTGGAGGAGCAGGTGGCAGTCGTAGCCAGGAGGGCCTTTGCACAACTGTGGGTTGTGCACCAATTATGCCCTTTCCTGGACAAACAGGCCCTGCTCACAGTCACCCACACCCTACTCACCTCGTCTTGATTACTGTAATGCACTCTACATGGGGCTGGCCTTGAAAAGTATCCAGAAGCTTCAGTTGGTTCAAAATGCGGCAGCCTGCATGGTTTTGTGCAAGTCTAGATTTGCAGATGTCACCTCTCTTGCAGGAGCTGCATTGGTTGCTGATTGCTTCCAGGTCCAATTCAAGGTGCTGGTTATCACCTTTAAAGCCCTACATGGCTTGAGGCCAGGTTATCTGAAGGACTGCCTTTTCCCAATTTAATCTGCCAGACCCACCAGATTGGGGAGGCAGGGTATATTACAGCGGGGGCCCCCCCATATTAAGGAGGTCCATCTAGTGGGACCAAGAAGAAGGGCCTTCTCCGTGGTGGTTCCCTCCCTGTGGAACATCATCCCTGCAGAGATAAGACTGGCCCCCACCTTGGTACTCTTCCAAAAGGCCCTGAAGACGTGGTTTTGCCAGTGGGCCTGGGGATCCCAGGTTGATACAGAGCCCATCAAGTGGTTTGTTTGAATGTATTGCCATCCCCAGAGGGGTGGGGGTGTAACGGGTTTGTGTTTGTATTTCTGAAAGCTGCTCGGAGTCACCGTGAGTTGGGCAGCCATATAAATTGCTTTAATACATTAAATAAATATTTTAATGTGCTCTCAAAATGCAGCATGTAATTTTATACAAGAATATTCTAACAGCTTTTCCTGCATTAGGTTCATAAGCATCTAGCAGTTTTTGGACATTAGAGCTGAGGGTGAGTAGGGTGACTCTCAATTTCCATTCTCATGCTATCTTGAAGTGTACTTTTTCTTATGCCACTACCAAAGGAGGTGTAAGTGGATACTCTGTCTCTTCACTAAGTTGCTATAGTTCCTATTTATGCATTGTGGAAAGGTACAGAAAACAAATACAAAATACATGGTAAGAGTTATAATGGCTGTTAATAAATCATCTGACTATATAAATAGCTTCTGTCTTTTCAGCTGGGGAAAGAGACACCCAATTGTGTTACTAGACATGTTCTTCTCTTTCACACATGCAAATAAGGAAGCTCTTCGGGGAAACAAAGACGTCATAATCACCTACAAAGATTTTCATACAGCTTTGAAACAATTATTAAAAGTGATTTGGAAACTCAAAAGAACTGCACTTCAACGAAGCATAATTTTAAAAATCACTATGTTCATATTCCATGACTGCATTCTGAATAACTGCCTACTGGCACCTGTGTAGCCACATGTGGTGGGGTTGAAAAATAGGTAGAGAGGGAGGGAGGTTACCCCCCACCTCACAAATTCTAATTATGATGATGACAGCTCTGATTTGGCCACGCTGTGTATATGTGATTTTTTTTTCTTCAGTGAAAAATAAAAGGGAAACTGTCCCCAGTGTAGGAAACAGCCAAGTGAGATGACTCAAGTGGTATCAGTTGAATCAATTCACTGGGAATAAGGATGTCTGTCTTGCTGTCTGTACCATGTACACACTGAAGACCCAAGCAACCTCATTAGCCAAGAGCATTCTTGATCAGTTTTGACAGGCACAATAATGGAGAAAAAGCTTTGCCATAGTAGTCCATGTATTATCATCTTCAACACCAGATGAATATTAACATGCTCTGTAAGGCAGATCGGTGTCCGCAGCTATAACCCTTTACATTGGCTAGTTACTCAGTGGAGTCCTTTACCAAAAGTGAGTAACACCTGTGCTTAAGGCTCAGCACAGGTTGCCAATCAGCTGCTGAGGCACTTTTAAGACCTTAGACTGCTCAGATGCAGAACATCTGAGGAATTACTGACTTCTGAATTGGCTTATCTTTATATTCTAGAGATGATATCCTGCTGTTTCTCCTTGTCTGGAGTGTTGTCACCTTATGAAACAAACTTCTAAGGGGGGCCCAGACTATGAAAATTAGAAATGGTCTTCCTTTCCTCAGCCACCCTTACAATTATATTAACTTTATCCAAGAACAATTGTTTTTACTGTTCGTTCTTACTCTGGTTGTGACCTTTATATAAATCACTCTGATATACTTAATGAAAAGGAGTATACCATGATCTTTAAACCCTTAAAGGTGGTTTTATTTCATCAGTTCTTCAAACCTAGTTTGTAGAACTGATTGTATTTTGGTGGAGGATTGAGTTGATTTGTTTCTGGTTGAATTTTTTGGCTGCTGCTTTTTATAGTTTGATTAATGCCTGTTGCTGTTATAATTGGGCAGGTTATAAAAACTCTTTAAAAAACAAACTTTAATTATCACTAGCTTGGGAAAGAAATAATTATATGACCAGGAAAATATAAATTAGACTCTATTGATGGAATTAGTAGGCATTATATTGTGAGCTGGCGAGCGAGAACTGCTGGAGTATACTATTCAGAGCCCGGGCACTAGGAGATATGTAGATCTGCTCTCATTGCTAGTATAGGATTTTTGAGTTTAATAAAAATGATAGGCCAGGATGGTTATTGATGATTTAATCACTGCAAAGGAAATAGGGAGCAGGATGTGCCTGAGTATCCTATGGACCTCAGTATCATTCTGAACATTTTGAAATAAATACAAAATCCCTTTTCAATACTTAGATAACTCTTGAGCCCCATCTGGCATTAACCATTTGGTTCAAAAACTGAAGAAAATTCACCCATCTAAATGGATCAATGGCAGATGAGGGCTTGCTTGTAATTCCTGGGTAATTCATAGATCAGCAGTTCCTGAATACTTAACAGTAGCTGTTTTGAAGTCTACATTGCAGTGGTTGATCTCCTATGGCATTTCAGGAAATGGCTTATGAAGTTCATGATAGATGCTGTTGGAAAGGTGCTTTGGACATAGAGAAACCAAGGGTTAGTTAAACCAGAGAGAAACAGAATGTAACCTTTTCTAATAATCATGATGGATATTGACCATAATGAACATTATGAATACTCAGTCTAAGGAAGTACACACACTCCATCTGATTGCACAGGTGCATGGAAACAGAGCAGCACGCTAGGAGGGACTAATACTACAATATGCCATGAGACCTTCAAAGTATTACAGATGAATAATAGTACCAAGAGTCAGCATGTGAGCATCTGTGATCAAGCATACCCAAGTTAGACCACTACCTGACTTTTTAATTGTAACAATGTTCCATGACAAGATTGCTGAAAACCAGCTGGTCAGAGTCCAACACTTATAGGTTATAAAATAGGAGACAAAGGGGAACTCTGTGTATGTATGACCACAGCTATGTGACTGTGAGAGGGAGGTGTTAAAAGCTTCTCATTCTGTAGCGTGCTTTCTAGAATCAAGGATTTACAAGACAACTTTTAGTAACCGATTAGGAATTTAGATAACCCCTCTGCTTTAGGTTAGTTGGGAAAATCATGTTGATCAGCAATGTGTACCTCTAATTAGTTGTGCTGGAATTGAGAAATGTACTAAAAGCGCAATTACATTCATTCAATAAACCTATGCAATTGTTGCACACTGTGCTGTTGTCTTCTTGGCCATTGTGCCAAAAAGAGGGGGAAAGTGCTCTATATCAGGGTTCCTCAACCATGGCAACCTGAAGATGGGTGGATTTCAACTCCCAGAATTCCCCAGCCAGCAAGGCTGGCTGGGGAATTCTGGGAGTTGAAGTCCACCTGTCTTAAAAGTTGCCAAGGTTGAGGAACCCTGCTCTATATTATCCCCCTCCCAAGAGAGCCAGCTTCCCTCCCTGAGCCACCATCATGCATCAGGCTTGAACAGTGGACCTCAAGGTTCTTCATGCTGCAAGCCTGAAATCTATTCTTTGCTAACCTAAGAACAGACGTGGTGTATCAGGTGTATTAGTCCAGCATTTGGCTTTGCTCAGTAACCAACAGATACTACAAGCAGGAGAAAAAGACATAGACCTGGCCTACAATAATTCCCTTGCAATTGGTATTTGGAGACGTGCTGCCCCCAACTGGAAGGCAGCATTGAATCTTTGAGACCAATAGACCTGATAGATTTGTTCTCCATTAATTTATCTGTACTTTTTAAAAGCTATCTAGGTCATGGTCATTACAACACAGTAATGCTTTCCACAGGTTAGCTATGTGCTGGGTGAAGAATTACTGCCTTTTGTTTTAAATCTCCTTGACTGCTTCATCGGCTTCACTGGCTGGCTCTTACTGCTAGTATTTTGAGAAATGTTTTCCTTCTCTACCATCTCCATGCCATGCATGATTTTATACACTTCAATCATGTCCCATCTCCCTTTTTCTAAGCTGAAGAGCCCAAAACATTCTAGCCTTTTTGTGTTCAAGCCCCATGATTATTTTAGCTGCCCTGTTTTGCACTTTCTCCAGCTTTTATAATCTTTTTCAAGCATGTAACTAACATTGTACACAAACCAGATGTGTTACATACCATAGATTTGTATAAGATATTACAATGTTGGCATTTTTATTTTCAATTCCTTGCCTGATGCATGGAATTTGCTTTTTTTCATAGCTACCACATACTGAATTGGCATTTTGTGATACCTTTGTGCTATCCATAATGACCCCAGTTTTTTCCTAGACTGCTCAGACCCCATCAATATGTATGTGGCATTAGTTCCCAATATGCATGTAAGTAACCTTACATTTCTATACATTTATTAGTATTAATTCAAAAGCATGTACTAGTTGTGCGTGTGCACGCCTTTGAGTTAGTGTTGACTCCTGGCAACTGCCTGTACTAGTCCCTGCAGTTTCTTGGCAGGATTTTCAGAAGTGATTTGCCATTACTTCCTTCTTCCTAGGGCTGAGAGTGACTGGCCCAAAGTGACCTAGCTGGCTTTGTGCACAAGGCAGGACTAGGACTCACAGTCTCCTGGTTTCTAGCCTGGTGCCTTAATCACTACACCAAACTAGCTCTCGTGTATTAATTGATTATTGATTATGAACATCAAGTTGTTGTCTACTCTTAGTGACCACCTAGATAGATTTTCTCCATGAAGATCTGGTCCTTCAGGTTTTCCAATGGTGCACTCATCACCACTGTAACTGAGTCCATCCACCTTGCTGCTGGTCACCCTCTTCTTTTCTTTCCTTTCACCTTTCCCAGCATGAGAGCCTTCTCCAGAGAGCTGGGTCTTCACATAATGTGTCTGAAGTAGGATGATTTGAGCTTAGTCATTTGTACCTAGAGTGAGAACTCTGGGTTGATCTGTTCAATGATCCATTGCTTTGTTTTCTTGGCTGTCCACTGTATTCTCAGGAGTCTTCTCCAACACCAAAGTTCAGCCTCTTATTATTATTACTTTTCTGTCTTCCGTCTCTGTTGATACAAGGTCAGCCACAATAAACTTAACTGTTGCAACTTTTTCTATATATCTCAAATTGACTCCCTTAGGCACATGTTCTCCATGAATCAAAAATGGCTTTGATATGGAAACTGGGTGTCTTTATAACTGTACTCTCAAGGATAGTATTAAGAATGTCCTTACTGTTTCTTCTGCCCAGGTGTGATAAGGGTCAAATTCTTAAAACAACAAGAAATAGCACTCAGTGTGGTATCTATGTTATTTTTAAGCTAAATGCCCTAGCAATACAGGATGTTCTTACACCAGACAGGAAGTTGCCAGAGGACCCCATCTGCATCTCTTATCCGTTGTCAACTATTCCTGTGACAAGATCAAACTGTGCTCATGCCCCTTTGATTCTCTGTGAACTCTATATAGGATCTGCTCTGATCAGTCTCTGCACTCTTAGATCTTGCTGGCTGGGAGCCCAGTGATCACTGTAACTTTTACAGCTTAATAAAGAAAACTGGTTTGGACTTCTCCAATTGCTTTGGCTTATTCTTAAGGTTTTTTCCCACCAAGATGCATTGTGGAAGGATTACAATCAGTGGCCCCAGTATAATCAAATGTAGTGTATATATAACATAAAATTGCCAAGGTCATTAAGAACAACGGTACACATTTCTTTACCATCACTTAGGAAGGTTAATAGAGAAGGGAGATAAAAGGGCTGTTGTTGAGGATAAGGACATTCCAGAGAAACCAAGCATTACTTTGTGTAGGGAGAATACCAGACTTGTACTGATTTTTCAGGAAGAGAATTTGAGGAACATTAAGTTCTTAATCTTATTTGTCAGTTTATACTTTGTACATATAGTATATGAAACACATTTATATAAATGACTTATGTGGGAGGAAATAAAATACTGAACAAAGAGGATAGATCTACAATGTAGTTCTAGTTCAGATAATCAGAGGATGGATTGCACCAACTGCCTAAGCTATAAAACTGTCACCTGGCTATTATTTATTTATTATTTATTGACAGAATGCAGAACTAGTGGAGTCACTGGTCAAACCCAATGTGAGAATCCTGAAATTTGTCTAGTACATAAGCCCAAGTTAAACAACTCAAGCCATTTTGGATGCTGATTTTAATTTCTACCTCAGCATTCTTGCAAAGCTCTCATTCTATCTCACCAACAACCATCACATCGATAAAAGGCAAACCAATCTTTTAAATCAGAGACCAACATCAAAATTAAACTGTTTCAAATTCCTCATAGACTTAGATAACTAGTTGATTACAACTAAAATTACATCCTATTATAACCTCTGCTACCAATAGGATCCATCATGCAATCAGGGCTCAGATTTCTGATCTTCAGGCACCACAACCTTAACAATACCCTCCATGACAATTTTGCCACTTTGGGCAACTGTACATGATACTGCAATATAAGCAAGAAATCTCTTCAGTTTCTTCACTTCTGCTGAAGCCAAGACCTCTTCTCCAACATATAAAGGAGATGGAAAATTAATTTCCTGAGAAAGGAAGATACATCCAGGGCCAGGCATTTTCGTTCCCAGGACAGCTGAAATAAGTCCATTGATTAGAACACCATGTACAATTATTCTCCCAAACCTTGATCTCTTGGCATATTCTTCATCCAAATGTAATGGGTTTGTGTCCCCTGTTAATTCAGAAAAGATAAAAATATCCTTTGATGTAAACGTCTTAATTATTTCAGCTTTGTCTCCAACTTTTATGTGTAAAAGCTGCACATGGTGCTGAGTGAAAAATAACATGGACGTGCTTGGCTTTGTTGAGAATATTTTCCAGAGTCTCGCACTAAAAAATCTGCACCTGGGCAATGCTATCAGCATTTTGGTGTTACAACAACAAAAAACCATAATCAACTGAATAGTTAATCTAGCACCATTTCTCTGCTGTTCCCAGCTAATGCAAGAAGAAATGGAGAAGTCTAAAGAGAAAGAAAAAAAAATACATTTTCAAGTGGAAACACAAAATCAATTCCTTTTGCATAAAACAACATTCAGGCAACTTCAAGCAAATAAATGGCAGTTGATTAATTTCCTTGGAGACCAAATTTAATAACTGCAAGCCTAGAAGAAGGTGGTTAAGTGGCTGAACTCAAGCAATTTGAGCAGAAAGAGATGAGAGGAAATGATGCCATCAGCAACAGTTGCATTTCAAGCAATGTAAGTTACTAATAGCAACAGGTTATTTGTGTTCAAAGAAAGAATAAACTGCAATGAAATTATTCTCCCAATAAATAAATAAAGCAATCAAACAGTAAAACAGCAGGCAGAAAACTAAACACACTCGCAGAAAAACATATTATTTATCATATTTCTTATCCACACAATAACGAGTTCTCTGACCAGGTTAAAAAGTTACTGAAACAAATACAAAGCAATAAAACACAGAACAACCCACATACACCCGCACACAATGAATATCAACTATAATACTTTAAGGAAAACACAGGACAGGACAGGAAAGAAGATGTAGCCTATGCATTGCCCATCTTCAATATAACATCTGAAAGTTCCAGAGAAATAATGTGTTTTATTGAACAAATACGGGCTTCAACTGATTGTCCATTTGTAGTGGAGGCAATGAATGCCAGTCAACCTAACAATCTGGGCTAGTTTCTCAATTCTTACCTGTATCACCCTAAAGGCACACTTTCTGTTTTGGTATGAACCAAGCAACGTTACAGCACTCCACAGCTTTACTAGGCCACTGTATAAATGATAGCATTGGATACATTAATGAAAATTATTAATCAATAGCCAGGTAAACTAAGCCATAAATATTACATGATAAATAAACCAAGGTTCAGTGAGCTTGAAGCCATATCCATCCAGAAGTTACATCCACATAAGCTTGAGGCTGAAATTCCCCAACAAACATTTTATGCTTTTTCTGAGTCAAAAGCTGATACTTACCTGATAAAAGAATTGCATTTCTTTTTTGAACTCATTTTCTCCAAAGGTGCAAAAATCTTTAACAACTGGTTGTCATAAGTCTAGCTATTTCATAGGACATGGTAATTTATTTTTGTTGGCAAATGCAGGCTTAGTGCTTGCCGATTGTTTTCAATTTTTTTCAATTCAATTTTTCTCAATTCAGCCTTGAAGGCTGAGTGTTCCTATATCTAACTGTTAACAAGGCTACACGCCAAGGCTGCAAAACTTTGGTTGGGCCAAGGGCCACATGAACTTTTCAACAGCATGTTGGGGGCTGCACTGCAAAATGGGGCAGGGACTTATAAAACAATTTCATAAGTGGGTGGCGGACAAAAAAATATGATTAGATTTATTCATTGTTTAACAGATTTTACTCAATAAAAACAGTGATTTCCCATCTCCGCACATTTCATTTGATTCAGAGGTTTAAATGAATTGAGCAGTATGGGAGTGAGAAACCAAGCCTACTCCTCTGGCAGAAAGACGTGGAGACTGCTGTACTGGATGACACTATCCTCTCAGTGGGCCACATGTAGTTGTGCACCCATCCTATAAACCAGTGTTTTTCTGACTAGGCAACTTTAAGATATGTGGACTTCAACTCCCAGAATTCCCCAGCCAGCGTGGCAGTTGAAGTCCACACATCCTAAAGTTGCCAAGTTTGAAAAACACTACTGAAAACTAACAAGACCTATGACATCTTGCTTGAACCTAAAAAGAATTCTCTTCATTTTTATTATTACTATATGCTAGAGAGTCTTCCTTTAGCTAACAATGCTTGCCAAGAAAACATATTCAAAATGTCTTACGCGTTAGATACTCTAAGTATGGCAGTCAATGTTTTTTCCTCATATGTCAAAACATCAACAGGCAACGCAGCACCAACCTGAAACGAAACACGCCACTGTTACTAGGGAGCACTTTAAAGTCTCAATCGAAGACATTAAGAAATCCCTCGTAAGAAGTTCAATTCTACACCACCACCACCTTTTAGTTTAATTTGATGTAATTACAAACCTGGTATTTAGGGTAAGCTTAATGAAGAAGGACCTGCAATTTTTTACAAGTCCAAACTTGTAGGATATAATGGAGAATAATGCACAAAATGTGAGGATCTTGTTGAATATATGTTTGCATCATTTTCATTCCTCCTTTAATCTATTTTTCTTGTAAACACTTTAATCATCAAGGCCCCTTATATCTGGAAGAAACAGCTGGAATTTCTAATCAGAGGCATCCCCTGATCCCAGCTCATTTAAAACATGGTCAGATAACTTTTGCAGCCGAAAACCATAAATAGGTTTTGGGGAAGGGTTGTTTATCTGTTTAGCTACAAATGATAGCAGGGGAAATGGCAGTGATGCAATATCACTGGAGGAGGCAGAAACTGAATTCTGTCCCTCTTTTTAAATGTTTGGTGGCCGGAGTGTGTTTTCACTAAAACAGATACATGGCCTATCAAAGTTTGACATACCTCTCTTTCCTTATTATTTTTCCCCAAATAACAAAACATTGCTGTCATTTGGTGCTAGATTTTAGCAGTGAAGTTATTATGTAGCAGGGAAGAGACAGTGCCAGAGTTAACTGTTAACTATCACTAACTCTTCTTTTAAAGGATATGAACTAATATCAGAGGCCAATGTGCAAAGAACACAAGTTTTTAATAACAAACTGAATTCTAGCTTAGTATGGTATACAACTACAACTGCAATTAGTATAAGGCTTCCTTGTACAGAGGTTTCAATCAAACCAAACACTTTTACAGCCTTCCATTTCCAGTCATCCCCTTCTGTACATAAATAAATCAGAAGCTGAAAAGAATTCAAGAATTATTACCTCAAAATAATTCAGACAAAAATGACATACCTCACCATGGAGCCGTTTCAAAGCAGAGATGATAAGCTGTTTGAACTCAACAGGATTTAAACTAATGTCAGCTTCTTCGAACTCCCTACAATTTATTTTTGCAATAAAGTTTATTAGTAAACATCTACCACAAACACCATAGGTTATACAAAACCGAGCAGAAATGGAATGGGAATATTTTAAAAAAGGGATTTGAACTTACAAATGGATCTTCAGATAATGGTATTCAGAAGCATTCTTCAATACTATTCTTTCATAGGATGCAGGCTTGATGCCCTTATTTTCATCATCAAATTCAATCATCTTATGAAGCGCACTTCTAAAAGGAAGAATAGTCCGTTCTGACATATTACCAAGTCCTAAGCTCAAAATCACAAACTCCAGTCATGATTAATTGTCACCTGCACTTTTGAAATGTATGCAATGGGGGGGGGGGGTGTCTTATTTTCATTCTATTGGTTCAGTGGACAATCATAAGCCAGGTTGCCTAGGGAGGTGTAAGCCTTGCTCATGACAACAGAAGCTTGTTAACAGCTATTCCCATAGTGGTCATAGGTGAGTCCAAAGAAGCAAGCTTAGAGAATTAGAGAAAGAGTGAGAGAGAGCCCACAGCTTATTTGGTGTTTCAGATTCAATCACTGGCATCTCCTCAATTAAAGAAGAATTGTTATCTGACAGATCTTAGTCTGTCAAGCTAAGAAACAGAAACTCAGTTTTGCTTTTTAATTTTAGTCTAAAAATGCTTTAAATGCCCATGTAAAAGAGAAGATGAAAATGCAGGCTTGTAATTTTTGTAGATCTATCTAGAACAGACAAGTTGAAAATTATTTACTTTGGGGAAACTAAGTCAAGAGACACTCTGATTGCGGCCAAGTCTCTTCAGCTTGACTTTGCTGAAGTCACAGCAAAGTCAAGTTGAAGAGACTTGGCCACAATCAGAATGTCTCTAGCTGAAATCTTGCACTGCTGAAAACTCGGTAAATATCTTTACCCAAACCACTCTCCTTGTCATATCAAAAGTATTTTCAGTTGCATCTAGACAATACATACAGCACACATTTTAATTGCTCAAACGTTCCCTACAAATGTTGGTAACATGATAATGTTAACTGTGCTCCAAGAAAAGCAGAATATGCTTCCAGCATCCATCTCTAACAAGGGGCCCTTCGGTACATCGTCCTACAGCTCTAATCATCCCGGGCCAGTGGCACTGATAGGAGATGCATTACAATACATCGGGAAATGGGACTTAGGGACGCCGATGGACCTTTGTGCCTTTTGTCTTGATCAACAATAAGATTCCTGCATCCTACCCCTTTTTAAGCGAAGTTCTGCCTTTCACAGAGCTTCTGCCCAAATGCATGTCATTGAGCTGAACCAAAACTGATGGTCAGAGAAGGTTAAGTAACAAAACGTGCGTCGCCTGTAGTGGGTAAAGGGTACCAAAGACGACTGGAGCTTTTGACAAAGAGGTTAGGAGGAATGCATCCCCCCCCCCTTCCAAAATGCGCCGGAGGATACCCAGTCCACCCCCTTCTGTCACAAGATCAGCGCTACTCACACTCAAACCCTCTAGAGAGCGCGGATTGCTCATCCTTCCACATGCGACACGTGGTCGAACGGAAGCATCCGAAAAGAAGGTCCTCCAATCTCATCAGCCAATCGCAGACCGGCATTTCCCTTTCTGCCCAATGGGGGCGCACATCATCGATCGTCCCGGTAGTCCGTGGCTCAATAGGCTCCCTGGCGGTGAGACGTGCATCTCGATAGGTCAGGCGAAGATGGTGGGCGGGGGAGCTTAGAACCAATAGGATGAAACGCCGTGCCCGGGAGGCGTGGTCGTCGTTTCCCCGCGCCCGGCTGTCCCTCTCTTCTTAGTGCGCGCGCAGGCTCCGTCTTTTTTTTTTTTTGCTGGGGTGAAAGAGGTGTTGTCGGGCTTCGTTTGTTTGTGGCTGGAGCGCTGTGGCCACAAAGAGGGTCGCGCTGTTCCCGGTCTTTGCTGCATCTGAACCCTACGACCTAATCCCCGTGTCTTGTCCGGGGATAAATCCCCCTAAGCCCCAAAGGATTTGAGTCCCAGTGAACATGTGCATAACACGCTACAACTCTTGGTCTCCTCTGGGAATCGCCCTGGTTGGTTCACACTTTGTACTAAAGTTACCAACAACCCAGCCGCATTTTAGTCCTGCGTGGTTGTGTGAACTCAGCCTCTGTGGTTAGTTTCTGGTTTACTATGTCATTGGAACCTAGCGTTGGGTTGAGTAAACCGTGTTTTGAGCAGTTTGTTCATTTAGACTAGTGTTTCTTAGTGGTCCGAGTGTGGGCCACGAAAGAGTGGCAGGTTTGTCTACGCCAGTGTTGTCCAAACTTGGCCATTTTAAGATGCTGGCTGGGGAATTCTGGGAGTTAAGTCCACTCATCTTAAAGTGGCCAAATTTGGACAACACTGGTCTATGTGGCACACAAGGTCCAAATCAACGCGCTGAGTCGGGGAATCCTTTTATTCTTTTTATTGAAGCGCTTTGGCAAAAAGGGTCCCGTCTCTCCAAGGAGAGGAACCTCAGGTAAAGTTTTACATCAAACTTTATACTTTTCAAAAATAGGGAAGTAGGCATGTAAAAAACATGATTGGTTACATACTATCATCCCATAATAAGCTTGGCATGTTCTGTGTTTTCTAAAATTTCCACCTTAGGGGTGTGCGTTTTACTATGTTTAATTAGCTTTAGATTACATGCAGGTGGTCTTACAACAAGGTCACTCAGTGGTTTCTGGATATCTCAAAACCAGTCCTCTTCCTCTTCAGTGCAACAACTTTCCATCTACTGTCAGACACCTGCTGCACAAAACTACATCCTCTTGAAACTTAACCGCAAGGTCTTTATTAGTACACTCGAGTAAATATGCACTCTAACAATATTCTACCATGTGGCCCCCACAAGGACCCCTGGGAGACTCCAAGACCCTCTCAGGGGTCCGCGAAATCAAAATTATTTGCCAGATATTGAAGACACTTGCAAAAATTTAAAGCAATGTCACTCTTCTCATTATTTTTTGTTAAAAAATATAGGGTTTTTTCATGAAATATGTTGTATTTGTGTTAATATCAAATGGATTTAATATTGTTTTTACATGATTAAATATTTTACAAATGTGTCAGTTTTAATTTTTAAATGGTAAATGTTGATAAATATAACCCACACAAACAAAAGCTCTTTGGGGGTCCTTTTTAAAAACGGGAAAGGGTCCTGAGAATTAAAAGTTTAAGAAATACTGATTTAGACTTATGTAACTGTACTATAGCAGCTTTTCCCACCCAGAAACACTGTGTTGTCTGTGATAAGAAGGGGGGCAAAGCTGGGATAGGGATTAGAGATTTTTCCATACATCTGGCAGGTCTCTGGATGAGACTGAGACAACTGCAACTTTACCTAAAATCTGTTGCTTCTTTACGGCTGGGTCACAGCAAGATTGAGATGCCACGTTTGGGGTTTGGGAGACAGTTGTAAAGTGGTCAAGGTTAGAGGATTTTGTTTCTTTGCCAGCTTTGCAGGCCTGGGGATCAGAGAGTGGTATGGAGCCCATAAAATGGCTGTATGGTGTTTGAATTACTGTGTTCTCCCAGTGATGATGTTGTATGGTTTTTAATTGTTTTAACATTTTGTATTGTTTGTATGGTTATTTTACTTTTTATTTTTTGGCATGGTTTATGTTTAAATTGGAAGGCACCGAGAGTTACAAATGTGAGTTGGGTGGCTATATAAATTAAATAAATAAATAAAGTGAAAGTACGTACAGTTAATAATAATTTATTACACTTGTATACTGCCCAACTTGCAACAACACTGAGCGGCTCACCAGAATCAAAGAAATTAGAGTAAAATCAATAAAAGATGGCAAGTACAACTGACCAGAGGGAATGAAGTGTGGAGTCTCACTCTCTGTCGCCAAAGGTCTGGGCTTCACCACTCTTCTGGACAATAGTGGGAGGGCCATCCAGATCTGGGGTGAACCTTATTCCAGAGGGCAGATGCTGCTACAGAGAAGGGTCCTGATAGATGCGATTTCACTGAAGGAACCCAGAGTGCACCAACTCTGCAGGATCGAATTAGCCAGACAGATGCTACGGGAGACAGGCAGTCCCTCAATTAACCAGGCCCTATGCCATGTAAGGCTTTACAGGTAACAACCAGCACCTTGAACTGCAGCCAAACAAACTGGCAACCAGTGCAGCTTGCAAAGCAGAGGTGTCACATGGGCATACCCATTACTGCTCACACCACCACATTCAGAACTAGCTGAAACTTCTAGGTGGTCTTTAAGGGCAGCTCGATGTAGAGCATGTTGAAGTAGTCAAGCCCCAAGGTGACTAGGACATGAGTGATTGGAGGGGTCTAATGGAGGGAGCGTATCAAAGTTGTGATAAAGAGCATCTATGTAAATCAGGGAGGCAGAGTGAAATGGTTAAGAAACTGTAAAAAGCTCTTGTCTGTACAGAATTGTATGTATAGTTTGTTAAGCTAAGACCACTGTATCTGTGACAAATAACCACAAATTACTTACTTGCAAAGAATAAACATGGCACATGTTTGTTTTTTAACTTTTAAAAAACTTTGGCTCATGCTATGAATGGCTTTTCTAATTGAGTATTGCAGCAACAACATTGATATTTTATTATTCTTTTCTTAAACATTTATATGGTGCCTTTTAGCCATATGTTACACCAGGTGGCAGCACCTAGCCAACCCTGAAAAAGCTAAGGATCAGCACTGGTTACTCCTTGGAGAAAAGTTTTAAATTTTGGAGTTCCCTGAAGATAGAACTATTTGGGTTACAAATGCTGTCAAGTGTTCTTCATCACCATGAAGGTTGGACAAGATATCAAATAAATACCTTAATATCTGTAGTACTGCCCCATCTCCACTGCCATAATATTTCTAGCCTGTTAATCTTTTCTCCTCTAACTTTTTGATATTCAACTTCCCAAAGATCTTGTCAAGGACTAATTATGCATTTATTTTTGTTCTCTATTAGGCTCCCTGCAGAGGGACTGAAGTTGTGTGAAAAAGTGCTAAACCTGAAACACAAGACAGGATTGTGCCTATGTACCCCTTTTAAAGCAACAGATGCAAAAATTGATGAAAATCTACTGATCAACTTTTAAGAGATGGGTAGGTCTAGATTGATTTTCCTAATCAAAAGATTTAATATGCAAAGCAAAGGGCAGGCAGGTAGGATCAGAAGTTACTCTAGAAATTAATAAGTCATACTGAGAGTGTATAAGAGTTTCAAAAGAAGCGCAATAACTTCTGGAAGAGCACATAACAGTGTACAAAGAAAGCAGCAGAAAAGGATGATTCAACTAAGGGGATAAGGATTAAGACCAGGAGCTTTACTCCACAGTTGAGCTGATAAGCCTTGAGTCTGCCTTTGGATAGTGTCAGAATAAGGGGGAAATACTACTTTTATTATTACAAATTGTCAGGCCTAGCCCAAGGAGCTCCAGGAAACCATGTAGATTCAGTTCAGCAATGTTTATTAGCTACAACCTCTAGCAAGAATCTTCCCAGACTGAAACCCCAGTTCCCAAAGTCAGCCAGTCACAACAGTGTGAATTCCTCAGGGAGGTGCCAGCCTCATCCTCTTATCTCTCCCTCGCTCCTCAGGAGACGAAAGAGCATGCTTTCCTCCCTGAGTTTGGCCTTCATAATTCCATTCCATCACAAATATCAGTAAAATACATTTTAGAGCAGTGTTTCTCAACCTTGGGAACTTTAAGATGTGTGGACTTCAACTCCCAGAATTCCCCAGCCTTGCCTGCCTACCTGCTTCCTTCCTTTTTTCCTTCCTTCCTTCTTCCCTTCCTTTCTCTCCGTCCATTTAACAACCCGGGAGATTGCTTACCACAAGTGCCCAGATTTCAGTCGTTGAGCAAAGCAATTACATGGGTGTCTTGCTTAACGACCACTTCGCTCAACAACTTATATTCTGGCCCCAATTGGGGTTGTTAGGTGAGGACTACCTGTAATTTCAAATGGTTGCTGAATGAACAATCATAAAGCGAGGACTACCTGTAATTGAATAAAACTGGAGCCAATACACATCCCTGTCTGACTCCCCTTCTCACAGGTATTTCCTTTGTAACATGTCCTTGATTACTGCACCTGATCTTCAATCTTGTATTCTCATATATTTTAATGAGCAGCATGAGGGCACGTTTGTCAGTTGTGGTATTTTTTAATTTATGCCATAGTTTAGTTCTAGATACTGTGTCGAAAGCTGACCTAAAATCAATAAATGCTGCATAAAAAGGTTGTCCTGATTTGTAGGTATACTTTTCTACTAGATGTTGCCGCACTGTTAGCAAAATTTGAGAGTTTCTGACTCTCCCCAATTAGGATTCAGTCTGGCAGAAGATCAGACACAAAAGTACCAGCTGAGGTTTTAAAGTTTTATTGAAAGTAAGCCAATAGAGTCAGCTGGGGTCTTCCCTTAAGGCAGAGGAGTACCCCGATCACACTCAAAGAAGATGATTTTATACACACTTCTTACACAGAGATACAGAAATTAACAAATTGATTGGCTACAATTGGCATAAATTTGGGATCCTCCTTATTATTGGGAGAAACTTCTCTCCGCGATGACCCATTGGTTGCCAGTCAAAGTTTTGGGCACCCCCTTTGGTCTTCTGATATTTATTGTTTCCTGGAGTGTAGAGGCATCTCCAGAGCAGCTGAAGGGTGTTCTGGAGGCTATCAATTGGGGTCAGTTCCCCCGTATCTTTATGGCCTGGACACTTAAGGAGACAGGATGTCTGCCCAATGTCTTTCAACAATAACAGAAATGAGAGGAATGTGTGGAGGTCCATGAACATTAGTTTCCTTGTCATCCCTTGACTCCCCACAGGTAAGGAAAAGGATGAGAGAAACTGAAAGCCCTTTTTCATAAGGTTTCAGCACCAAGGTGTGGTCTAACATTGATCGTCCTGCTCTAAACCCAGCCTTGTTCATCCATCAGAATGTCTTCAAGCTAATCAATTAATTTCTCCTGTAGATGTTTGGTATACATATATTTTGCTGATCTGACTTAACAAACTGGTTGGGCAATAGTTAGCTGGATCAACTCTTTTGCCCTTCTCATATATTGGTATTATAATAACCAAGCCCCAGTCCTTTCGTATCATGGCCAAACGATATATTGGTGTGAAAAGTGAAGCTAGCACCAGGATCCACCATTCCAAATTATTTTTTATTACTTCATATATAATAAAATCTGAACCAGGGGCTTTCCCTGGTTTAATTATATTTCTGATCTCTGAACATGAGACCGAGGGCCAATGGGGAAGAGAGGTCATGTCCAACTCCAGACCTGCCAAGGAATTCTCTGCCTGGCTATATAGGGTAACAAAATGGTGTTCCCATATCCTGGCTGGTGTATGCAGTGAAGAGCTATAAATATTATTGGAAAAAGATGGGGCTACCACACTTCAGAAGATGGCTGGGTTTTTCACACCAGCAGCCGCTATCAAGTGTTGCCAGGATACTCACATAGCATTCCTTTTTCTTTCTTTCTTTTTTTGACAGATTAATGGTTTATACTGTTTTTTCAATTTCGCTAACTCAGAAATTGAACAAGAGCCAAGGTTCTCTTTATATAGTTTAAAAAGACAGTTTAGAGAACTCCAACTTCACAGCATCCATGATCGAACCAAATAGGACGTGTTCTTGGATCATGGCTAATTGCAACAGGTTGGGGGGGCACTTAACAGTGATTGAAACAGTTTGGTTAAGTTATTGAAATTAGCCAGCACAGTGTCATCTAATTTACCATCCACTGTTGCTGAATAAAGAGACTTGGCTGGTACCCTTCAAAGAAAATTAGTGATTGTTGCCGCTTGCTGAGATGACCGTTTAGCATGAGTGGGGCAAAGGTCATCAGCCACTGTTGCAATGTGGCAAGAAGGTAAAAGCAACCTATGGAAGATTTTCAGGCTCAGAATAACGGAAGTGGTCACTTTCAGGTCAACTGACAATTGCAGACTTAGATGGGGAATTAAGCTCTGAGAGATCCCAATACTGTCTAACAAACAAGGCTTGGTACCAGCCCAGTGGGTATACAGTACTCAACTGGGTAATCATTGCTAATAGGCCCATTTAAAATTACCAAATTCAGTTTTGTGAACGTTTGAACAAGACAAAGCCCCATTGACTTTCTGGGGAAGCTGGCAGGGAAGATCGAAAATGGCAATCATATGATCACGGGGCACTTGGCAATTTCAAGCTGCTTCCACCTGCCCAGAAGACTGACTCTTATCTCTGGGGGCTGGCTGAAAAAGCTCTGCGCCAAAAGCCAAGAAGGATTTTCAGCCACAGAGGATTTTCAGCCATGGAGTGGAGAGTTTTCAGAAGCCTCTCAACTCTTGGGCTAAAAATCCAAGCGGTTCTGAGGCCCTCGCACCCCAACCCATACTGCACCCCCCCACACACTCACCGACCCTCCCATGCACCCCCATGCACCCCCTCGCTCCCTCCTCCACCTGGCAGTGCCTGGGGCTTACAACTTCCTGCCGGCTTCCCCATTCACTTGATTGCCTTGCCTAACAACTGGGGTATTCACTTAATGACGGCAACTGGGACTGCCAGGATTGCGGCGACTAAGCAAAGTGGTCACATGGTAATTCACTTAATGACCACATTGTGGTCCCAATTGTGGTCGTTAAGTGAGGACTACCTATACTATATAAACTCATTAATTCTTCACTTAAGTAACACTACTTTTCATCTTCCTAAATTAGCCCAAAGACATATCAATTTATTACTGTATGCCAATGATGCAGTAATTCTGTCATTAACTTCAACGGGCCTTAAAAGAGCTTTGTGATCACTTAAGCATTATTGCACTGAGCTTGAACTAATAATAAATTACACCAAGGCTAACTAAGATTCTTAGTTTTTTGAAATGCCCAAAACAGAGAAACTGGAACTTAGGTGGGCAGTCCATTCAACAAGTTAAGATTTTTAGATATCTAGGGATAGTATTTCAAGCTTCAAGAAGCAGAAATGCCCACCTGGACTATATATCTCATAATGCACAGAGATCTGCATCAGCTATTCAAACTTACTATTTTTCCAGAGAAGCACAGTTTATCCCTGCTGCAATTAAGTTGTCTGGAGCTAAAGCCTGAGCACAACTGCTATATGGAGCTCAATGAAGACCATATAATGGCATGATTACCTTAGTATTCAAACAATATTTCTAAGAAGCATCTTCTAAGTTACCTGCTGTGCTCCAAATGCAGTTCTTGGAGGGGAAGCAGGGGTCAGTAAACGTGAATCTAATCTCTGGATAAGTATCTTTAACTACTGGTTAAAACTACCCCACAACTCTAGTGGACTGACCCATCTAATATTGGCAGACAACTACAAATCTTTTGGGGAAAAGGCTATCCAAAATAAACTGAGCCTCTATGGTTTTTCCAGTGATGCCATCTCAACTTTTGACTCAGATCAAGCTAATTCAATATTAAGGAAAAGGATCATCAATATAGAAGGCCAAACAGAAATTACTGCTTTTTTTCATAATATAACCAAATTTTAGCACCTAAACCAGCCTCATATTTATATCATATCACAGTTCCCAAATTCAGTAGAGCCTTATCTTTACCTCAGTTTAATGCTCTCCCTACAGCTGTTTTGAAGGGAAATATAGAAAAATCCCATATGAAACCCGAAACTGCCCTCTGATACAGGTGCCAAAGAAACCACAGTTCACGTTTTTCTGTATTGTCAGTTCCACAGGGAACTGATTACTTCCCTTTTATTTAAATTTCCAGGGCACTCTGATTTGCATTATCTTGAAGGGCATTATTTTAATACACAATTTTATACTCTATACATATATTTTACATAATGTATAAACATACATGTAACAGTGCACTCTATCTTATTTCTAAAGGGTTAACTTGCTTTTGCCTTCTAAAGAGCCCAGCATTCCCCCACTCCATTTCCTTTAGAAGCAATTAGCCAGATGCCTGACTGTCTCTGAAACTGTAAATCAGCCCAGTACCAGGCTAGTACAAGCTTGGTAAAAGTTGCAAAGAGGCCCTGCATTCCAGAGAGAGAGAAGGAGGTAGGCATTTCTTTGGTAAGAGGAGAAGAGAGTTGAGTTAACTTTCTCTTACTGAGATCCACCTTTACTCCTCCCTAGACCATCCCTGCATTTCCTTGTATGGGTATGAGGGGATGTACATTTGTAAATGACTATAAAACCTCTGATGTTTGCTTTGCAAGGTGTGGTTCTCCTCAACACTTTGCCACTGTGTTGAATGAGCCATCCAGAATGTTTCTTGGCCAATAAAACTTCTGTTAGTTAAAAAGCCTCGTCTCAAGTTCTATCTGGCTCTTGGAACTTGGGTAAACAAATAAACAAAGGCGTGTGCCTAACAATCTGTTAAACAATCAAGGTAAATTTATTTCACTAAAAATAGCAAAATTCTGCTGCATTATGTGTAAGCTTCACCCATAAACGGTTTTGTTGTTCAGTCATTAAGTCATGTCCGACTCTTCGTGACCCCATGAACCATATTGCACCAGGCCTTCCTGTCCTTCACTGCCTCCCTGAGTTTGCTCAATTTCATGCTCATTGCTTCAGTGATGCTATCTAGCCATCTCATCCTCTGCCGTCCTCTTCTCCTTTTGCCTTCCATCTTTCCCAGCATCAGGGTCTTTTCCAAAGAGTCCTCTCTTCGCATTAGGTGACCAAAGTATCTGAGCTTGAGCTTCATTATCAATCCTTCCAATGAGCAATCAGGGAGACACATGCCAAGTTCTCATCCAGGTTCAATCTTCTGAGTTCTGGGTGTTGCACCCAAAACGGGGTTCTTAGCCAGGAGATGTCTGCCAATAACTTCGCCGGATACGAGAAATCCTTAGAGCAAAATTCCTTTATTGGTGCGCAGCAGTAAAGGGGATACCTCTATGAAAAGAGGTTCCCCAAACACATAGAGATCAGGGTTTTTATACATGTTGCTTCAAGGAGATATAACATTTAGAGATTACTGATTGTTCAAGAAGTTCTTCATCACCTTAACTGGGATTTTCCTTTAATCTCTTCTGTGCAGTGGACCCATCCCCATATCTTTTATTGCCTCGAGGTCTCAACTACAGATGAATACAGTTAATAGGTCACCAAGGTTAGATGTAGGCTAACCTAGAAGGGTCAGCTATGGGTGAATACATCCATGCTGTCTGGCAAGAATCACAGGCACAGTACTTTTCCATTCCATGCTCCTCATGGGAGTGGAAGGGCCTAGATCCCATGTTCCCCTACAGCCCCTTTTCTTGCCTTAACAGGCATATGGGAAAGCAGAGCTCCAGACCAGCCGTGTTCCCCCAGGCACAAATCCAGGATCCCCAGGAAGGAGGAGGGGATGTGGGGAAGCCCTTCCTGCCCCATTTCCTGGGGAAAGCCCCTGAGAGGGGGAAGAGGGAAAATTTGCATTGCAAACTCTAGCAGGACTCATGCTGGTTTCAAGCTGTTAATTCAAATGCTGCTCACCAATAGTTCTGAGTCAAACTGGAAAATAAAGAAATGGGCTGAAAGGAACAGAGAAGTTAATTCCAGTCTTTCTAAATGGCTTTTTAACCACTTTTTCCTCCTCCATTTAAATTCTTTGTTTTCCTAATTGTAGCTAAATCTATTTTTCTTCCATTGTCACCTCTAAATGCAGAGGAATCTCTTCAAACCAGTGGAGTCTTCAGCTCTTCTGGCTAGAAGAAAATGTATACTTTCTTTTTCTATGTCTATTCAACTAAAGAAATTCCAGTTGCCTTAAATTCTCCAAAGTTCTTATGCTTCCTACTCATATTTCCTGAGGCATATTCCCTACTTGACCCGTAAGTATAAGAATTTTTTTTTTTTTTTGCCTCATGGTATTTGAGCTTTATATTTACTTTTCATTATTCACCTCCCCTCATTTTCTAATTCCACCTTTTCTCCAGTCACAGGAGACGCCATTCTCCCACTCTTAATCTCTCCCCCATGGTGCCTTGTTTTCAGGTAAAATTTCTTCAATATCCATGAATTTGAGGTTTTTCTGCAATTCGGAACTTTTTTTCTTTTGATCTTTCTTTTTCTTCAGGATTATTCTCATTGTAACAGGCTGCAACTTGGAGTTTCAAACCTTTCTTAGCCGCCTGGAGTCATGAATCTGAGAAGGGCAGCTGTATCAATTGAATTAACTAAATAAAGATCAATAGAGATCTTAATTTTCCTAACCCATCACTTCCCTCCCTGTATCCCTACCAGCCCCCATCTTCCATCACTTAAGGCCTGACTTTGCTAACAACCACAAGACACAGGATGTGCTTCAAAGTTTGCCTCCTTGTTCTTGTTTTTTGACTGCCCTGCAATTTCTGAAAGGATTTTCCTCATTTTTCTGGCCACCTTGAATCTCTAAAGATCCTTCGGAGCTGCTGTTCTTGAGGAAAGCGAGTTTTGATCCTGCACAGAGATCTTCTCAATGTTCACAAGATCACAGACGGTTCCTCCACATTAATAAGAGGAAGATCTAGAGACCGCAACATGCTGCAGACGCCACCACCTTGCTTAGACAGGCAATAAGTTAGAGGGGCCCTTTCCTTCCACTCCGGTTGGAATATCTTCTTCATTTCCTTGCAGTGGTGGCTGTGGTTTTACAATGTTGTGAGGAAAAAGAAAGGGACGCTTTAAACACAATGGATCAGTCCTTCAGGGACAGGTTTCCCCAACATCCAATCCTCTCCCCCACCCCCCACCTCAATCATCCTTCTCAATCCTTGCAATTTCAAATCAGTTTCCTCTGGGGGCACAGCCAGTGAAGAAGCAGCAGCAGCCCCGGCATCAGTGACTCTCCATCTCACAAGGTTTGCCCTCTGCACAGGCAGAAACACTCACTGAAATCTTGGTGCAAAGTCACAAGAGTGGATTCCGGGAAGTATGAGGCTTGCAAAGCCAGGAGCCAATCCCAGGAAGTCATAAAGTAGACTTTGTAGAAGTTGTGCAAATGTCCTGAAAGGGGGACGGGGCTTAGCTCACATCGGCCGCATAAGGAGGCCTTGAACTCTCCCTCTGTCCTTCATCTTCCTCCCCATTAATCCCGACCTCCAACCGTGTAACTAGCAGGCAAGAAGCAGGCATGGTGAGAGCACGTCCTGCAGAAGCTGAGGCAAATGGGAGAAGTGCCAGGAAAAGGCAGAAGTGGGAACATCGGATGGGGCAAGGAGCCCCAGTCTGGAGTTAGGGCAAGGAAACAGGGGCAAGAGGCCAGATGTCACCAACAACTCTCTTCTCCTTCGGAGGGCTGAAGCTGTTCAGGAGAGAACGCAGACAACTAGATACTTCTCACAAGTCACACCTCTTAACAGGGCCCAGGACTTCCCACATTTTTCGAACTTGCAACCAATGAGTTCACACACTTTCCCAAAACACTCTCCTAAGTACCACCCAAATGTTTTCCGTGACATTCGCTCATTTATTTAACAACAAGATGCTTTATCCCTTGTTTTCCTCATGTATTCAATAACAAAGGGAAGGAGGAGCAGAAGGGGAAGGAGAAGGAGAAGAAAGAATGCTCGGTTGATGGGAACATGCACTCTTTCTCCCAAGTCCCAACAAGCACAGCCCACTGGGGCACGTACACTCTCCAGTTCTTCCCAGGCAGCTGAGAAATCCTTCAAATCACCCTGACCAGCAGAGGTGACAGCTTCGCACATATACACACACAGCTTTTTTGGCGTGGCAGAGAGAGAGGTTGTTCAATATGGCATGAAAACAACACTCACACACATTTCAAACCATGAAAAGGAGATGGCAGAAAACAAACAGCCTCCAGAAAATAGGAGGGCAAGAAGACACTTGTAGTGGCCCCATCAGGACACAGATCCTCAC
The DNA here is from genome assembly GCA_030867105.1 of Liasis olivaceus. NCBI lineage: Eukaryota > Metazoa > Chordata > Lepidosauria > Squamata > Pythonidae > Liasis > Liasis olivaceus. The sequence continues at coordinate 21,522,222 of CM061348.1, read as the reverse complement.
GGTTTGATTCAGAAAGTTGATGGGTGCACACAGAGACTCAGTGGGCTCAGTAAAAGATGCAGAGGCTCATTATAAATAATAAGCCAATAATTATTAATATCCTTAAGGGCCAAGAAGGTAGCCAGAGTAGAAAACAAGCTAGCTTGTGCTGAAACTGGAATGTGCACTAAAGGTGCCCTTCTCCTGGAACATGGGCTCAATCAGCCGATGCAATTGTTGCTGAAATGCATTCTGAGGTTGCCTTCCGTGGTGGTTGTGCCCACTGGGGACAAAGATCCTAAATTATCTTAAAACTAGAAAGCACAAAAGGGTCTTCACTTCTCAGGTGATGGTCAGTCCGCAGAAAGTGAGGGGAAGAAATGATCAACCAGAAAAAACGGTTATGTCTAGCATGGATGAAGGATGGAGATGAAGGGGAAGGCAAGAGAGAAACTGGATGGAGAGAATCAAGGAGATTACAAGATAGCCCTTGGAAGCGCTATAATTTAACTAAATAAGAACCAAATAAATGTAATAGGTTAAAGATTGCAGTTATGATGAGAAGCTTACTCCTGTTTCAACTGAGTTTTAAAAGAACACTTTTTGCAGCTTTGAGTTTTTCTTGCCTTCAAAATTGCTTTTTGTCCTGAGGTGTAATTTAATATCTCTCCTGCTATTCTTTAGCCTACATCTCCAAAGGCAGAGAGTCACTTCAGATGGAGAATTCCCTCCTGCTTCTTCCTGCAACCTGTCATATTGAGAAGTGGGTTCCTCTCATTAGGTACTGAGTGACCGAGAGCAGGGCCTCCCGGTGAGTCTAGGAGAATCCCCAAATTGTGGCTCATTCATTGGTGCATCTTTGTTCAAAGTCAAATATGGAATTTCCCTGGAACTCACTACCTCAGGAAGGAGGAGAACTACCGCTAAACAGTGCACTTCCTCAGTGATGGTGCATAAGAAGGCCATGGCCAGTGGTATTGAAAGCCACTGAGTGACCAGGGAGGGTTGCACTCCTCCAAACCCTCTCTCCCCATAACATCCATAAGTGCAACTAAATCAATTTCGATGCTGTATCCTGGTTGGGAACTGATTGCCAAGGAGCCAAATAATCAGCTTCCTCTCAGCCTCTCTGCAGTTGCAGAATGTCAGTCCTTTCAGGCAAGCCAGGTCAGAAATTGGACACCACAAAGGCTTCTGGAGCTCTACAATATTCTTCTGGGGTACAATACCAGAATCTGGAAAGCCTGACAGCCTTTCCCACTGACCTCTTTTACAGGATGGAGAATCAAGGCAGGATTATTTTCAGTCACTTGAGTAAGGAGAAAGCTGCCTTCCATTTCCTGTCTGTTCCTGGGCTCCATCTCCTCCCCCTATTCAGGGACCGGAGTTTCTCCAGCAACTTTCTTAAAAACAGATAGTTGGACAAGGGTCTAACATTGTCAAAAGCTCCTCCCCCTCCCCCATGGAAAATGCACCCTTTCTAACCTTCTTTGCATGAGCACCTGAGTTCCACACAGAGCCCACCAGGGGGCGGCCTCTGCAAACAGAAGGAAACACCATGTGCTTCATCATTGGGCCACTGGAGGGAGAATGCCACAGGTGACTCTCCAGAGGAAGGGGGGAAGGGAGTGACATCACTAAGTCTTGCCCCTCTAGGATGCTGCACTCTCTTTCTCTTTAACCCTTTGAGCTTCACAGGTAGTAAAAAGATTGCAGGAAAGTCTTTCAGGGAAGAGATCCAGACTTGGCCCTGGGTGAGTGGGGGGCATCTTCCCATACAAAGAGAGGCAGAGGGTTCTGGCACTGCAGACAAAAGAGACACATGCGAAGTTCTCATCCAGGTTCAATTCAATCTTCTGAGTCCTGGGAGTGGAAGAGCCGAGATTTCATGTTCCCCTGCAGCATCTTTCCATGCAGGTAACAGGCAGGGGGGAAAGCAGAGCTGCAGACCACCCATATTGCCCCCAAGCACAAATCCGGGATTCCCAAGAAAGAGGAGGGGATGCCCTTCCCGCCCCATTTCCTGGGGAAAAGCCCCTGAGAGGGGGGAGGGCGAGAATTTCAATTGCAAACTCTACTAGGACATAAAAAAAAGGATTGCAAGGAAGGAGATGCAAAAGATTGTGCCTGCATTCTCACCATTTGCTGGATGAGACTAAAACAGGGTGGATCCTCTGCAGTTGAACAGGAGGGTGAGTGAACCAGGACATCATCTTAAGCTATGTTCTCTCCAGCCATCTTTTATGTGAACTAGGTTGATCTGTTTGGGCTTCGGGCATCTTGGGAACCCGCCTGCGCAGTAATAGTGTGACTTGGCTCTTAAGAAACAAGTCCTGAAGATAGGGAAGTGGAACATCCTAAGCCAGGATAATTCTTCACAAATTAGGGTGGAATTTGGGAAATGGAGTGTGGAAAGAGGAGGAGGAGGAGAAGGAGGAGAAAGAATCCTAGCTTGATGGGAACACAGACCCTTTCTCCCAAGTCCCAACGAGCACAGCCCACTGGGGCACGTACAGTCTCCAATTCTTCCCACGCAGCTGAGAAATCGTTCAAATCACCCTGACCAGCAGAGGTGACAGCTTCGCACATATACACACACAGCTTTTTTGGCGTGGCAGAGAGAGAGGTTGTTCAATATGGAAACAACACTCACACACATTTCAAACCATGAAAAGGAGATGGCAGAAAACAAACAGCCTCCAGAAAATAGGAGGGCAAGAAGACACTTGTAGTAGCCCCATCAGGACACAGATCCTCATGGTTTGATTCAGAAAGTTGATGGGTGCACACACAGACTCAGTGGGCTCAGTAAAAGATGCAGAGGCTCATTATTAATAATAAGCCAATGATTATTATTAATATCCCTAGGGGCCAAGAAGGTTGCCAGAGCAGAAAAAAAGCTAGCTAGTGCTGGAAGTGAGACGTGCACTAAAGGGGCCCTTCTCTTGGAAATTGGACTCAATCAGCCAATGTAATTGTTGCTGAAATGCATTCTGTGCTTGCCTTCCATGGTGGTTGTGCCCACTGGGGACAAAGAACCTAAACTGGCTTAAACCTAGAAAGCCCAAAGGGGTCTTTATTTCTCAAGTGATGGTCAGTCTGCAGAAAGTGAGGGGAAGAAATGATCAACCGGAAAAAACGGTTATGTCTAGCATGGATGAAGGATGGAGATGAAGGAGAAAGAAGAGAGAAAGTGGATGGAGAGAATCAAGGAGATTACAGGACAGCCCTTGGAAGCGCTATAATTTAATTAAAGAAGAACCAAATAAATGTAATAGGTTGAAGATTGCAATTATGATGAGAAGCTTGCTCCTGTTTCAACTGAGTTTTAAACGTTTTCTGCAGCTTGGAGTTTTTCTTGCCTTCAAAATTGCTTTTTGTCCTGAGGTGTAATTTAATATCTCTCCTGCTATTCTTTAGCCTATATCTCCAAAGACAGAGAGTCACTTCAGATGGAGAATTCCCTCCTGCTTCTTCCTGCAACCTGTCATATTGAGAAGTGCATTCCTGTCATTAGGTACTGAGCAACAGAGAGCAGGGCCGCCCATTGATCTAGGAGAATCCCCAAATTGTGGCTCATTCATTGGTGCATCTCTGTTCAAAGTCAGAGATGGAATTTCCCTTGAATTGTAAGGTCCACAAATCCAAACGTATTCAATCTTGAAGAGATTCACTCCGTCTGTTCCTTCCCATTCGGACTCTGACAGCCTCTATGTCACCACTTCCAGCACATCACTTGTTTGGCCTGGGGATGTGAAAAATAACTGGACATCATCAGCATATGGAGGATAGCAGACTCAAGGCCAAAAGATGACCTCCCCCAGAAGTTCCATGTACATCTTCAAAACGAGTGGTAAGTGGGGAGAGCCCTGGATCACGTACAGAATAGATGTCTCTGGACAGGTCTCTCTTCCACCATCACTACCTCAAGAAGGAGGAGAACTACCACTAAACAGTGCACTTCCTCAGAGACTGTGCATAAGAAGGTCCCGGTCCCAGAAAGCCACTCAGTGATCAGGGAGGGTTGCACTCCTCCAAACCTTCTCTCTCCATAACTCATTCGTAAGTGCAACTAAATGAATTTCGATGCTGTATCCTGGTTGGGAACCGATTGCCAAGGAGCCAAATAATCGGCTTCCTCTCAGGCTCTCCGCAGTGGCAGAATGTCAGTCCTTTCAGGCGAGCCAGGTCAGAAATCGGACACCATAAAGCCTTCTGGAGCTCTACAATATTTTTGTGGGGTATAATACCAGAATCTGGAAAGCCTGACAGCCTTTCCCACTGACCTCTTTTATAGGATGGAGAATCAAGGCAGGATTATTTTCAGTCACTTGAGTAAGGAGAAAGCTGCATTCCACTTCCTGTCTGTTCCTGGGCTCCATCTCCTCCCTCTATTCAGGGACGTGACTTTCTCTAGAACCTTTCTTAAAAATAGAAGGTTGGAAACGGGTCTAACATTGTCAAAAGCACTTGAGTTCAGAAAGCTTCTTGATCAGGGGGAAACAACAGGCTTCTTCTTTCTGCCGCCTCCCCCATGGAAAATGCACCCTTTCTCCCCTCTTTGCATGAGCACCTGACGTCCACACAGAGTCCACCAGGGGGCTCCCTCTGCAAACAGAAGGGAACACCATGTACTTCGGCATTGGGCCACTGGAGGGGGAATGCCACAGGTGAATCTCCAGAGGAGGGGGAAGGAAGTGACATCCCTAAGTCTTGCCTCTCTAGGATGCTGCACTCTCTTTCTCTTTAACCCCTTGAGCTTCGCAGGAGGTAAGCAGATTGCAGGAAAGTCTTGCAGGGAAGAGATCCAGACTTGGCCCTGGGTGAGTGGGGGGCATCTTCCCGTGCAAAGAGAGGCAGAGGGTTGTGGCACTGCAGAAGAAAGAGACGCATGCCAAGTTCTCATCCAGGTTCAATCTTATGAGTCCTGGGAGTGGGAGAGCCCAGATCCGATTTTCCCCTGTAGCGTCTTTCCGTGCAGGTAACAGGGAAGGGGGAAAGGAGAGCTGCAGACCAGCCGTGTTGCACCCAGGGACAAATCCAGGATCCCCAGGAAAGAGGAGGGGATGTGGCAAAGCCCTTCCTGCACCATTTCTGGGGAAAAGCCCCTGGCGGAGGGAGAATTTGCATTGCAAACTCTAGCAGGAGATAAGACAAGGTTTCCAGGCAAGGAGATGCAAAAGATTGTGCCTGCATTTTCCCCTTCTGCTAGATGAGACTAAAACAGGGTTGGATCCTCTGCAGTTGAACAGGAGGGTGAGTGAAACAGGACATCATCTTGAGTTACCTTCTCTCAAGCCCTCTTTTCAGTGAACTTGGATGAGCTGTTTGGTCTTAGGGCATCTTGTGAACCCACCTGGGTAGTAATAGTGTGACTTGGCTCATAAGAAACAAGCCCTTAAGATTGGGAAGTGGAACATCCTAAGCCAGGATAATTCCTATAAGCATTTCATTTTACGTGAACTGAATTTCTTGGTTTGCTGGCCTCTTTGGGGTTTGGCATATTGTGTGAACCCTGCTTGTAGGTAAGTGTAGATCTAGGTTTTTAAAAAGCAAGGCCTTCTTTGTAAGAAAAAGAAATAGAAAATGCTCCGCAATGCATTTATTCCGTGTTCCTTGATAGAAGTCAATCCCATATTTTGCACCACACACACACACATACCCACACACAAAGGAACTATCTGCTCAATGCCACTGCAATCCAGTGCCAGCTCAGAAAAATTCTTCCTTCCATGGGGATGAGTGTTGTTGAATGGTTAAATCCACCACCTTCTAATTCTTGAAATTTATTTTCTTTTCCATCTCAGATACACAAACCGAAAACAATTTGTACACCCTCACATACAGACTAATTTATCTCTTGGGCAAAGAGGGATGAATGGCCTCCTGTGGTCATTCCTGCAGCTCCAGTAATGTTCCTATGAATGACAAGGCTTTTGGAGATCCACAAGACTCCTTGGACCCATTTGGAGTTCTGTTCCAGGACAGAGAAAGAATGGAGACACAACCTTTAGCATGTGAGAGAACTGGAAAAGGCCGTTCTGCTGTTGAGCCTGGGAGCTGTGGGGAGATCCAGGGAAGAAGTGGGCAGGAGATCCTGGAGGAGGAATCCATCCATTCAGAAGTTCAGCCCTGGAACTTCAGGAGCGTTCAATATCAGGAGGCTGAGGGTCCCCGAGGACTTTGCAGCCGACTCCACTGCTTTTGTAGTCGATGGTTGAGACCAGAAAAGCACACAAAAGCGCAGATGCTGGACCTGGTTGTTCTGGAGCAGTTCCTGGCCCTTCTGCCCCTGCAGATGGAGAGCTGGGTGCGGGAGTGTGGAGCAGAGACCAGCTCCCAAGCGGTGGCCCTGGTGGAAGGCTTCCTCCTGAGCCAGGCAGAGGAGCAGAAGGAGCAGGTCGACTTGCAGGTGAGAGCCCATCTTGGGAGCCCAGAAGGGGTTTGAATGTCATAAACAATGTGTTTGAATTCTTAACCCCTCCCTACCAGAGTCTCCTGGCATTCATAATAAGTGGAAATATTTCACTCATTCTTGTAGGCCATTGTTCCATTATCCATTCTAGAAGATACGTTTGGGACGGGCCTTCTTTTCTTACTTTGCAGCCACACTGAGGGACATTGGGGGCTTTGAACTTGTGTTTTTAGAGAACAAGAATCCACTTCATGTTGTGTGATGTCCCTTATTTCTTCTTCTTTTCTCCTGCCTACCATTTCAAGTCCTTCGCTGTGGAGATCCGAAATCCTGTGGGAAGGAGGAATCCATCAATTCCCTCTCAGGAGCTGTTTTTCAGGAGGATCTCCTTGGAAGATCCAAATCAGGACACCTCAGGAGGTAATACAAGGTCCTCCTATTCCCCAGAGGGATCCCAGCTGTCTCATCTTCTCAGTGTCTTCTGTTGTGTAGAATTCCTCCTCCTATTTTATTAATTGTGCATTTTAAAATTCTGTCTCCCTCACAGGGAAGAATGGAAGAAAGTTCACTCCTCTTTACGGTGGAGCGGAAACCGTGGTTGAACCTCCAACTCAACAAGTAAGAGGAGGAAATTTATTTATTAAATTTGTATTCTCCCTTTCCTTCAGGAAATCAAGCGGGTGTACTCAGTACTCTCTCCTTCCATTTTTCCCTCTTGTTTGGGCTCGGACATTTTTCTGTTCCTGAGCAATATGTCAGATTCAACTAGAGTTTTATTGGGAAATCTCTTCTTTTAAGACCAGTACCTAACTCTCCTTGTGCTAGTTACTCTCCCTAGTTTTCAATAACTAACTTTTTTCAAAATCCTTGAAGAGACTCATTCTTTTTATAATTCTTTTACTTGGAATTTTGCAAGGCTGCTCAGAAATAACTAAATACTCACTCTGGCACATTACCATTTTTTAAAAGCCTTCTTTACAACCAATGATAAGAAAAATACGGACATCAGATTAAAAAATAACGGAGACTATTAAAATGGAATGAAGGTAGATAGATAGAAGTCTCTCAGTACATATTATTCTGAAAGAGCACATAATCAAGGCACTTTTTGTTGCAAAATGATTTCTAATCCTCTGATTTGTGCTTGGATTTGGAAGCCAAACAATCCAGCTTTGCAAAGGCTGAGAAATCTGCTCCCCAGGAAATTTCCTCTACTTTCTTTTTTCCTGTTCAGCCAATGGCTCAGACTACTAGCAGTTTCCTTGAAATCTGAGGAGGAGCAGAAACCGGGTTGCCTGTCTCTGGATATTGAAGGGAGCCCACATACGTCCCTGGCTGTGCTCTCCCAGCACTTTCACGAAAGTGGCCAGGATTGGTCCCTCTGGGGACACCATAAACCATTTCCAGAAATGCTAGAAAGAATCCCCCCCCTCCCCACATTTCCTTCTGCAAACACAGGAAGAATTGGAGTCCCTGATAGCTGGGGTTTCCTAGGCCCACCTGCCAGTTGATTCTCTCTAGGCGCTGAGAGTCTTTTCATGTTGCATGGATGGATTGATGCAGAAGGAAAGTGGGGTTGCTTTCACTGAATTGCACTGAAATCTCTCAAGTTGATAAAACCTGCCTGAAATATTTTTTCAGTCAGAAGCTTTTGGCTCTGTCCATTTTCATACCCTTAACCTTCAGACCCTACCAGGCATAGCCATTTTACTTGGTATATATCTTTGCTCTGGGAATTTGTGAACAATACTACAGATCTTGCAAATCCTCCTGGGCCTGTTCCCTTCTTTTTTTCCTTGTTCAGGAGGGTCTTGTGTTCTTCAAGGACGTGGCTGTATGTTTCTCCGAGGAGGAGTGGTCTCAGCTGGATCCTCACCAAAAAGCGCTGCATTCGGAAGTCATGCTGGAAAACTATAGGAACGTGGCCTCTCTGGGTAAGGGTTTCCTACCCTCCAATCAGAGAGTTCAGCAACACACTTTATGTCAATTCTTCAGAGGAAGATGAAAAACATATGGTGTTCTTCTGCTCCAGGGAAGGAAATAGGTCAATGGCCCTCTGCTTAGATGCATCCTGTGCCATTTCCCAGGTGGTGAATTTTTCCATTTCTTTTTGAAGAGATCAGTGAGAAAGTAGCTCCTTGGCTTGAGGAGGAGCTAAACTCCATCACACTGATTTCATCTTTTTTGACTGACATGCTTCCCTGTCTGTCCTCGGAAGGACTGTCATTTATTCAGGCTCTCGGTTTCGTGACTTTTCTTCCTTTCCATTTCTATCCTGAGCCTTGAGATGGAGGGGGAAATGTTGCTGTGTTTCCATTGCAAACACGTTGTTTAGGGTTAATGTAAGAACTCTAGGATTTTTTTTTGCAACCATGAGATTTGGGCAAGAAAAAAATGAACAGAAAATGGGAGGTAGTTTGGGCAGGACGAAAAGGATGAGTTTCAAAATCAATTTAGTTCTCACCGATCCCTGCCGTAATTCATCCCCCTACAATAAATCTTAGGTTTTTCCCTAATAATTTCTTCGATGTTTCCCCTGATTCTTGCTTAACTGATAGCTGACTCTGTGTGAGAGTGTGGAGCAGAGGGGTGAAGAACGTACTCTCATCCCCCGAGGAGCGGGGGAGAGATAAGAGGATGAGAGTGGCACCTCCCTGAGGAATGCTAGTGATTGACCCTGGGAACTGTTCTCAGTCTGGGAAGATTCTGTGAATGGTGTGAAGCCAAATAAACCTCGCTGGATTCAATCTGTATTGTCTCCTGGAGTTTCCTGGGCTAAACCTGACATCAATCTTCCCAGACTCTGAACAGTTCCGAGGGTCAATCACGAAAAGCTGCTTTAGATATTTTTGAAGCAGTTCTGGCTAATGAATTCAGAAATTATCATTTCTATACTATGCCATCGTAAGCATGAAAATGTGCAATATATTGGAATTTGCCCAAATTTCAGAAGGAGATTCTTATGACTTACTACAGTTTGATCTTTTTCCATAACCTTGTATCATTTTGATTTCTTTTTTCTGTTGAAGGTAATCTTGGGCAGGAGAACAAAGATTCCAGTGAACCATTCCAAATGATCTGGCATGGAGGTGGAACAGATAAGCCTGCAATTCAACTGGAACTAGAAAGGCATGAGAGAAACCAGTCAAACATTGGGAATAAGGAAAGCTCATCTTCCACTGATACTGAGATTCAAGACTTCCTTGCCCCACAAGGAAAAATAAAGAAAAAAGGTATTGTGAAAAGTGTAGGTCCATTCAAAGACAAATTAGAAATAAATGAATATTATCCAGTCCAAACAAAAGAAGATTATATATCCAGAGACAATGGAAATAATTACAATTGCATTTTCACTCTTTCCCATGAAAATGGGTCCCTTACATCTCATAAAAGAATCCACACAGGAGAGAAGCCATACAAATGCATGGAGTGTGGAAAGAGCTTCAGTTTTAATAGTTCTCTTACTGTTCATCAAAGGATCCACACAGGGGAGAAGCCATATAAATGCATGGAGTGTGGAAAGAGCTTCTGTAAAAGCAGTTCTCTTACTGTTCATCAAAGGATCCACACAGGAGAGAGGCCATATAAATGCATGGAGTGTGGGAAGGGCTTCAGCCAACACAGTAAGCTCACTTCCCATAAAAGGATCCACACAAGAGGGAAGCCGTATAAGTGCACAGAGTGTGGGAAAAGTTTCAGTGCGAGCTCTTCCCTCACATGTCATACCAGGATCCACACAGGAGAAAAACCATACAAGTGTATGGACTGTGGAAAGAGCTTCTGTGAAAATAAGTCTCTTACTGTTCATAGAAGGATCCACACAGGAGAGAAGCCATATAAATGCATGGAGTGTGGAAAGAGCTTCCGTGAAAACTCATATCTTACTCTTCATAAAAGGATCCACACAGGGGAAAAGCCGTATTCATGCATGGAGTGTGGGAAGGCCTTCAGGCAACACAGTAGCCTAAGTTCCCATAAACGGATGCACACAGGAGGGAAGCCATATAAGTGCACCGAGTGTGGAAAAAGTTTCACTAACAGCTGTTCCCTCACATCTCATAGAAGGATCCACTCAGGAGAGAAGCCGTACAAATGCATGGAGTGTGGAAAGAGCTTCCGTGAAAACTCGTCTCTTACTGTTCATCAAAGGATCCACACAGGGGAGAAGCCATATAAATGCATGGAGTGTGGGAAGGCCTTCAGGCAACAGAGTAAGTTTACTTCCCATAAACGGATCCACACAGGAGAGAAGCCATATAAATGCACAGAATGTGGAAAAAGTTTCAGTGAGGGCTGTTCCCTCACATCTCATAGAAGGATCCACACAGGAGAGAACCCATACAAATGCATGGAGTGTGGAAAGAGCTTCTGTGGAAGTAGTTCTCTTACTGTTCATCAAAGGATCCACACAGGGGAGAAGCCATTTAAATGTATGCAGTGTGGAATGAGCTTCCGTGAAAACAGGTCTCTTACTGTTCATCAAAGGATCCATACAGGGGAGAAGCCGTATAAATGCATGGAGTGTGGAAAGAGCTTCTGTGAAAATAAGTCTCTTACTGTTCATAAAAGGATCCACACAGGAGAGAAGCCATATAAATGTATGGAATGTGGAAAGAGCTTCCGTGAAAATTCGTCTCTTACTCTTCATACAAGGATCCACACAGGGGAGAAGCCGTATAAATGCATGGAGTGTGGGAAGGCCTTCAGGCAACACAGTAACCTAAGTTCCCATAAACGGATACACACAGGAGGGAAGCCATATAAGTGCACAGAGTGTGGAAAAAGTTTCAGTAAGAGCTGTTCCCTCACATCTCATAGAAGGATCCACACAGGAGAGAAGCCATACAAATGCATGGAGTGTGGAAAGAGCTTCCGTGAAAACAGGTCTCTTATTGTTCATTACAGGATCCACACAGGGGAGAAGCCATATAAATGCATGGAGTGTGGGAAGGCCTTCAGGCAACACAGTAAGTTTACTTCCCATAAAAGGATCCACACAGGAGAGAAGCCGTATAAGTGCATAGAGTGCGGAAAAAGTTTTACTAACAGCCGTTACCTCAAATCTCATGGATGTATCCACGCAGGAGAGAAGCCACATAAATGCATGGAGTGTGGAAAGAGCTTCTCTGCAAAGAGTTCTCTTACTGTTCACCAAAGGATCCACGCAGGAGAGAAGCCACATAAATGCATGGAGTGTGGAAAGAGCTTCTCTGCAAATAGTTATCTTACTGTTCACCAAAGGATCCACACAGGAGAGAAGCCATATAAATGCATGGAGTGTGGGAAGGCCTTCAGGCAACACAGTAACCTAAGTTCCCATAGACGGATCCACACAGGAGAGAACCCATATAAGTGCACCGAGTGTGGAAAAAGTTTCACTGACAGCTGTTCCCTCACATCTCATAGAAGGATCCATACAGGAAACAACCGATACAACTGCATGGAGTGTGGAAAGAGCTTCTGTAAAAACAGTTCTCTTACTGTTCACCAAAGGATCCACACAGGAGAGAAGCCGTACAAATGCATGGAGTGTGGAAAGAGCTTCCGTGAAAACAGGTCTCTTACTGTTCATCAAAGGATCCACACAGGGGAGAAGCCATATAAATGCATGGAGTGTGGGAAGGGCTTCAGCCAACACAGTAACCTAAGTTCCCATAAACGGATCCACACAGGAGAGAAGCCATATAAGTGCATAGAGTGCGGAAAAAGTTTTACTAAGAGCCATTCCCTCACATCTCATGGATCTATCCACGCAGGAGAGAAGCCAGATAAATGAATGGAGTGTGGAAAGAGCTTCAGGAGGAGCAGTGACCTAATTTCCAATAGACACACCCATTTGGGTGAGAATCCATGTAAATTCTAGCTATAGGTGGTTAAATCTATGCATTTCCTATTTGTGTATACTGACTAGGGAAGGAATGTTTTTTGAGTCTGACCTTCACAACTGGCAGCCCCAGAGAGATGAATTTACCAGTGGAAACAAAAACAATGTGTATGTGCCATTTTAATTATGAACTGTGGATTTTTGAAAGTACTATCATTTGAAGGTGGCCAACGCTGTTGCTCGTCAATAAGAGAAAAATCCTTTTTCTTTACTTTACATTTATTTTAGGAATCTCGGATTCTGGGCTATACAATTTGATGAAGATGTTGTCCTCATTGTGGTTTTACAAATGAGCTTCTTGCTCGTCAATTGTTTGTTCTTCCCACTTGAGCATCCTGCTGGGAGGGATGTGAACAGGCTGACATGTAACAGGTGATGCTCCCCCAAGCAGCCAAAGAGCTGCATCTCTTCAAGACAAAGATTTTTTAGTTTTCCTTCTGCTACACCAGAAATGCAGATAGAAATTCAACTCAACCAATCACTTCCCAGAGTGTCAACTTTCCTTCTTTTGCTCGGACTCCTTAGAATTGTTTCCCATTCCCTCTCTCATTCCTGAATATATTCAGAGGTCTGAAGCAATAGTATAATCCAAAGGTAACATAAGTTCCATCAAAGAATATGAAGAGAGATGGAATGTGATATTGAATTCTCCCACTGAATAATTGTGATTTTAAATTAAAAGTGACAACTAAGACGATTTGTGCTTCTAATTTCTTCCTTCCTCCCTCCCTCCCTCCCCCTTCCTCCTTTCTTCTTTTTTCTTTCATCTTTCTTCTTAGGTCTCTTTCTTTTTGTCCCATGTTCTGGATACTCAGGAAAATGAGAATGAAAGTGACTCCAGTGTGCTGACATTGCAAACGAGCAATTCATTGACATTTGGGAATCAATGGGGACCAAGATAACATAATATAAAATTTAGAAAAACTACTTCAGAAAACTACTTCAGTTCCTCCAGACCGAACACACAAAAATAAGAAGGAGAACTACCTCTGGGATGTGAAGACACCGAAAAATAATCAGACTTGCATCCACGGTGCAGAACTGAGCGTGGAGGTGACCAGGATGAATGCAGAACCATGGAACCGTTTTCGGTCCAAGGCCTCTCGTTATGTGAGACAATTGTCACCTATGTATCAATGACTTATTTCTGGATGAGCTTCAGGATGAAGAATTCCTCTTTCACAAAAGGAGCCAGAAAGACAAGTAGCCCTCGAAGCATGTGGAAAAACGTTTTTCAAGCATTAGACCTTTCTATGGTATAATGAGGGCGAAGAAAAGGCCTAAATTTGAATTAAAGAAAATTAATTAAATATCAATGGTGTGGTTACTTTCCAGGCATGTATTAAATTCTCGTTCTGTTTAGTTGCATTGAAAATTAGTAACACAGGAAAAGTTTTGGAAGGAGTTGGGTGGGGGGAGACTTCAGGGTTTTGCTAGAGGCTCATGCCGGCTTGAAGCTGGTTATTCAAATGCTGCTCACCAATAGTTCTGGGTCAAAGTAGAGAATAAAGAAATGGGCTGAAAGGAACAGAGAAGTTAACTCCAGTCTTTCTAAATGGCTTTTTAACCACTTTCCCCCCCTCCATTTTTCTTCCATTGTCACCTCTAAATGCAGAGGAATCTCTTCAAACCAGCGGAGTCTTCAGCTCTTCTGGCTAGAAGAAAATTTATACTTTCTTTTTCTCTGTTTATTCAACTAAGGAAATTCCGGTTGCCTTAAATTCTCCAAAGTTCTGAAGCTTCCTACTCATATTTCCTGAGGCATATCCCCTACTTGACCCCTAAGTATAAGAATTTTTTTTTTCTTTTGCCTCATGGTATTTGAGTTTTGGGGACGCGGTGGTGCAGCAGCTTAATGACGCTGAAAGTTGCCAGCCAGAAATGGCTGAAAACTTCAGCGGTTCGAGTCCAGCCTCTCGCGTTAAACAAGGTGAGCTCTTGTTTCTCCACCCGCAGCTTCTGTCAACCCAACAGATCGAAAACTTACGTGAGTAGATAAAAGGGTACTCTCACTCCGGTGGGAGGAAAAATGCTGCCAGCGCCTTGCACAGAGAGACGGGACCAGTGGCCGGTAAAGTGCGAAACCGCGCTCACCCGAAAAACGGGGCGCGAAGCAACGGAAATCCTGCCTCCTGCGCTTGCCAGCTGGGCTATGCTCTAGGAAGTAGGCTCTGGCAAAGACTACTTCGAAAAACAAAAAGATACAATTGCCTTGAAAACCGCTAGAGGGCGGTCACTGCAGGGTCAGTAATGACTGAGAGCAGACCAAAAAAAAAAAAAAATTGAGTTTTATTTTGACATTACACTGTTCACCTTCCTTCATTTTCTAATTCCACCTTTTCTCCAGTCACAGGAGACGCCATTCTCCCATTCTTAATTTCTCCCCCCAAATTTCTTCAATCTCCAGGAATTTGAGGTTTTTCTGCAATTCGGAACTTTTTTTCTTTAGATCTTTCTTTTTCTTCAGGATTATTCTCATTGTAACAGGTTGCTACTTGGTGTTTCAAACCATTATTAGCCGCCTGGAGTCATGAATCTGAGGAGGGCAGATGTATCAATTGAACTAACTAAATAAAGATCAATAGAGATCTTAATTCTCCTAACCCGTCACTTCCCTCCCTGTATCCCTACCAGCCCCCATCTTCCATCACTTAAGGCCTGAGTATGCCAACAACCACAAGACACAGGCTGTGCTTCAAAGTTTGCCTCCTTGTTCTTGGTTTTTGACCGCCCTGCCATTTCTGACAGGATTTTCCTCATTTTTCTGGCCACCTTGAATCTCTAAAGATCCTTCGGAGCTGCTGTTCTTGAGGAAAGCGAGTTTTGATCCTGCACAGAGATCTTCTCCATGTTCACAAGATCACAGACGGTTCCTCCATGTTAATAAGAGGAAGATCTAGAGACCGCAACATGCTGCAGACGCCACCACCTTGCTTAGACAGGCAATAAGTTAGAGGGGCCTTTTCCTTCCACTCCGGTTGGAATATCTTCTTCATTTCCTTGCAGTGGTGGCTGTGGTTTTACAATGTCGTCAGGAAAAAGAAAGGAACACTTTAAAGAGAATGGATCAGTCCTTCTTCATGGACAGGTTTCCCCAACATCCAATCCTCTCCCCCACCCCCCACCCCAATCATCCTTCCCAATCCTTGCAATTTCAAATCAGTTTCCTCTGGGGGCACAGCCAGTGAAGAAGCAGCAGCAGCCCCGGCATCAGTGACTCTCCATCTCACAAGGTTTGCCCTCTGCACAGGCAGAGACACTCACTGAAATCTTGGTGCAAAGTCACAAGAGTGGATTCCAGGGAGTATGAGGCTTGCAAAGCCAGGAGCCCATCCCAGGAAGTCATAACGTAGACTTTGTAGAAGTTGTGCAAATGTCCTGAAAAGGGGACGGGTCTTAGCTGACATTGTCTGCATGTGGAGGCCTTGAACTCTCCCTCTGTCCTTCATCTTCCTCCCCATTAATCCCGACCTCCAACCGTGTAACTAGCAGGCAAGAAGCAGGTGTGGGGAGAGCATGTCCTGCAGAAGCTGAGGCAAATGGGAGAAACGCCAGGAAAAGGCTGAAGTGGGGACGTCGGATGGGGCAAGGAGCCCCAGTCTGGAGTTAGGGCAAGGAAACCGGGGCAAGAGGCCAGATGTCACCAACAAATGTCTTTTCCTTCTGAGGGCTGAAGCTGTTCAGGAGAGAAAGCAGACAGCTAGCTATTTACTCACAAGCCACACCTCTTAACAGGGCACAGGATTTCCCACATTTTTCGAAGTTGCAACCAGTCAGTTCACACACTTTCCCAAATACACTCTCCTAAATACCACCCAAATGTTTTCCATGACGTTCGCTCATTTATTTAACAAGATGCTTTATCCCTTGTTTTCCTCATGTATTCAATAACAAAGGGAAGGAGGAGCAGAAGGACAAGGAGAAGGAGAAGAAAGAATGCTAGGTTGATGGGAACAGGCACTCTTTCTCCCAAGTCCCACCAAGCACAGCCCACTGGGGCACGTACACTCTCCAATTCTTCCCACGCAGCTCAGAAAACGTTCAAATCACCCTGACCAGCAGAGGTGACAGCTTCGCACATATACACACACAGCTTTTTTAGCGTGGCAGAGAGAGAGGTTGTTCAATATGGCATGAAAACAACACTCACACATTTCAAACCATGAAAAGGAGATGGCAGAAAACAAACAGCCTTCAGAAAATAGGAGGGCAACAAGACATTTTTGTAGCCCCATCAGGACACAGATCCTCACGGTTTGATTCAGAAAGTTGATGGGTGCACACGCAGACTCAGTGGGCTCAGTAAAAGATGCAGAGGCTCATTATTAAAAACAAGCCAATGATTATTATTAATATCCTTAAGGGCCAGGAAGGTAGCCAGAGCAGAAAACAAGCTAGCCAGTGCTGGAAGTGAGACGTGCACTAAAGGGGCCCTTTTCTTGGAACTTGGGCTCAATCAACCGATGCAATTTTTGCTGAAATGCATTCTGTGTTTGTCTTCCATGGTGGTTGTGCCCACTGGCGACCAAGATCCTAAATTGGCTTAAACCAAAAAGGTCACAAGGGTCTTCACTTCTCAAGTGATGGTCAGTCTGCAGAAAGTGAGGGGAAGAAATGATCAACTGGAAAAAATGGTTATATCTAGCATGGATGAAGAATGGACATGAAGGGGAAGGAAGAGAGAAAGTGGATGGAGAGAATCAAGGAGATTACAGGACAGCCCTTGGAAGAGCTTTAATTTAATTAAACAAGAATCAAATAAATGTTATATGATGAAGATTGCAATTATGATAAAAACTTACTCCTGTTTCAACTGAGTTTTAAAAGAACAACATTTTTTGCAGCTTTGAGTTTTTCTTGCCTTCAAAATTGCTTTTTGTCCTGAGGTGTAATTTAATATCTCTCCTGCTATTCTTTAGCCTACATCTCCAAAGGCAGAGGAGTGACTTCAGATGGAGAATTCCCTCCTGCTTCTTCCTGCAACCTGTCATATTGAGAAGTGGGTTCCTGTCATTACGTACTGAGTGACAGAGAGCAGGGCCTCCCGGTGAGTCTAGGAGAATCCCCAAATTGTGGCTCATTCATTGGTGCATCTCTGTTCAAAGTCAGAGATGGAATTTCCCTGGAATCGTAAGGTCTACAAACCCAAACATATTCAATCTTGAAGAGAATCACTCCATCTGTTCCTTCCCATTTGGACTCTGACACCCTCTAGGTCACCACTTCCAGGACATCACAACTACTTCAAGAAGGAGGAGAACTACTGCTAAACAGTGCACTTCCTCAGAGACCGTGCATAAGAAGGTCATGGTTGGTGGTACTGAAAGCCACTGAGTGATCAGGGAGGGTTGCACTCCTCCAAACCCTCTCTCTCTATAACTCATTCGTAAGTACAACTAATTGAATTTCGATGCTGTATCCTGGTTGGGAACCGATTGCCAAGGAGCCAAATAATCAGCTTCCTCTCAGGCTCTCTGCAGTGGCAGAATGTCAGTCCTTTCAGGCAAGCCAGGTCAGGAATTGGACACCACAAAGCCTTCTGGAGCTCTACAATATTCCTCTGGGGTACAATACCAGAATCTGGAAAGCCTGACAGCCTTTCCCACTGACCTCTTTTACAGGATGCAGAATCAAGGCAGGATTATTTTCAGTCACTTGAGTAAGGAGAAAGCTGCCTTCCATTTCCTGTCTGTTCCTGGGCCCCATCTCCTCCCTCTATTCAGGGACGTGACTTTCTCCAGAACCTTTCTTAAAAATAGAAGGTTGGACATGGGTCTAACAGTGTCAAAAGCACTTGAGTTCAGAAAGCTTCTTAATCCGGGAAACAACAGGCTCCTTCCTTCTGCCCCCCCCCCCCCCACGCCATGGAAAATGCACCCTTTCTCCCCTCTTTGCATGAGCACCTGACTTCCACACAGAGTCCAGCAGGGGGCCCCCTCTGCAAACAGAAGGAAACACCATATGCTTCATCATTGGGCCACTGGAGGGAGAATGCCACAGGTGACTCTCCAGAGGAAGGGGGGAAGGGAGTGACATCACTAAGTCTTCCCCTCTGGGATGCAGCACTCTCTTTCTCTTTAACCCTTTGAGCTTCGCAGGAGGTAAGCAGATTGCAGGAAAGTCTTGCAGGGAAGAGATCCAGACTTGGCCCTGGGTGAGTGGGGGGCATCTTCCCGTGCAGAGAGGCAGAGGGTTCTGGCACTGCAGAAGAAAGAGATGCATGGCAGGTTCTCATCCAGGTTCAATCTTCTGAGTCCTGGGAGTGGAAGAGCACAGATCCCATGTTCCCCCATAGCATCTTTCTGTGCAGGTAACAGGGAAGGGGGAAACCAGAGCTGCAGACCAGCCGTGTTGCCCCCAGGCACAAATCCGGGATCCCTATGAAGGAGGAGGGGATGTGGGGCCCTTCCTGCCCCATTTCTGGGGAAAAGCCCCTGAGAGGGGGGAGAGGGAGAATTTGCATTGCAAACTCTAGCAGGACATAAGAAAAGGTTTCCAAGCAAGGAGATGCAAAAGATTGTGCCTGCATCCTCCCCATGTGCTGGATGAGACTAAAACAGGGATGGATCTCTGCAGTTGAACAGGACGGTGAGTGAAACAGGAAAAGCCCCTGCATTTTTGAATTTGCATTGCAAACAACAGATTGCCAAGGAGCCAAATAATTGGCTTCCTCTCAGGCTCTCTGCAGTTGCAGAAACTCAACCCTGTTATCCAAGCCAGGTCAGAAATTGGACACCACAAAGGCTTCTGGAGCTCTACAATATTTTTATGGGATATAATAACAGAATCTGGAAAGCCTGACAGTGTTTCCTGCTGACCTCCTTTACAGGATGCAGAATCAAGGCAGGATTATTTTGACCCTCTTGAGTAAGTAGAAAGCTGACTTCCATTCCCACTCTGTTCCTTGGCTCCCTCTCCTCCCCCTATTCAGGGACGCGACTTTCTCCAGCAACTTTCTTAAAAATGGAAGGTTGGCCATAGGTCTACTGTTGTCAAAACCAGTTGGATTCAGAAGGTTTCCTGATCGGGGGACACAACAGCCTCTGTCCTCCTGGCCCAACCCCATGGAAATTGCACCCTTTCTCCCCT
Source organism: Liasis olivaceus (assembly GCA_030867105.1). Lineage (NCBI taxonomy): Eukaryota > Metazoa > Chordata > Lepidosauria > Squamata > Pythonidae > Liasis > Liasis olivaceus. Next base: position 21,502,855 of record CM061348.1, on the reverse strand, counting down.
CTTTGGATTAGCACCTGCGTTGCACAGAGGGTCCGGCAGGGGGCCCCCTCTGCAAACAGAAGGAAACACCATGTGCTTCATCATTGGGCCACTGGAGGGAGAATGCCACAGGTGACTCTCCAGAGGAGGGGGAAGGAAGTGACATCATGTAGGTGTTGCCCCTCTAGGATGCTGCACTCTCTCTCTCTTTAACCCTTTGAGCTTCGCAGGAAGTAAAAAGATTGCAGGAAGGTCTATTGAAAGCAGAGCTCTGTTGCCCCGAGGAACAAATCCAGGAACCCCAGGAAGGAGGAGGGGATGTGGGGAAGCCCTTCCCGCCCCCTTTCCTGGGAAAAGGTCCTGAGAGAGGGGAGGGGGAGAATTTGCATTGCAAACTCTAGCAGGACCTAAGAGAAGATGTCCAAGGACAGAGATTCAAAAGACTGTGCTTGCATTCTCGCCTTGTGCTGCAAGAGACTAACATAGGGTTGGATCCTCTGCAGTTGAACAGGAGGGTGAGTGAACCAGGACATCATCTTAAGCTATGTTCTCTCCAGCCATCTTTTATGTGAACTAGATTGATCTGTTTGGGCTTCGGGCATCTTGTGAACCCACCTGGGTAGTAATAGTGTGACTTGGCTCATAAGAAACAAGCCCTTAAGATTGGGAAGTGGAACATCCTAAGCCAGGGTAATTCCATTAGCATTTCATTTTACGTGAACTGAACTTCTTGGTTTGCTGGCCTCTTTGGGGTTTGGCATAGTGTGTGAACCCTGCTTGTAGGTAAGTGTAGATCTAGGTTTTTAAAAAGCAAGGCCTTCTCTGTAAGAAAAAGAAATAGAAAATGCTCCGCAATGCATTTATTCCGTGTTCCTTGATAGAAGTCAATCCCATATTTTGCACCACACACACACACATACCCACACACAAAGGAACTATCTGCTCAATGCCACTGCAATCCAGTGCCAGCTCAGAAAAATTCTTCCTTCCATGGGGATGAGTGTTGTTGAATGGTTAAATCCACCACCTTCTAATTCTTGAAATTTATTTTCTTTTCCATCTCAGATACACAAACCGAAAACAATTTGTACACCCTCACATACAGACTAATTTATCTCTTGGGCAAAGAGGGATGAATGGCCTCCTGTGGTCATTCCTGCAGCTCCAGTAATGTTCCTATGAATGACAAGGCTTTTGGAGATCCACAAGACTCCTTGGACCCATTTGGAGTTCTGTTCCAGGACAGAGAAAGAATGGAGACACAACCTTTAGCAAGTGAGAGAACTGGAAAAGGCCGTTCTGCTGTTGAGCCTGGGAGCTGTGGGGAGATCCAGGGAAGAAGTGGGCAGGAGATCCTGGAGGAGGAATCCATCCATTCAGAAGTTCAGCTCTGGAACTTCAGGAGTGTTCAATATCAGGAGGCTGAGGGTCCCCGAGGACTTTGCAGCCGACTCCACTGCTTTTGTAGTCGATGGTTGAGACCAGAAAAGCACACAAAAGCGCAGATGCTGGACCTGGTTGTTCTGGAGCAGTTCCTGGCCCTTCTGCCCCTGCAGATGGAGAGCTGGGTGCGGGAGTGTGGAGCAGAGACCAGCTCCCAAGCGGTGGCCCTGGTGGAAGGCTTCCTCCTGAGCCAGGCAGAGGAGCAGAAGGAGCAGGTCGACTTGCAGGTGAGAGCCCATCTTGGGAGCCCAGAAGGGGTTTGAATGTCATAAACAATGTGTTTGAATTCTTAACCCCTCCCTACCAGAGTTTCCTGGCGTTCTTAATACGTGGAAATATTTCACTCATTCTTGTAGGCCATTGTTCCACTATCCATTCTAGAAGATACATTTGGGACGGGCCGTCTTTTCTTACTGTGCAGCCACACTGATGGACATTGGGGGCTTTGAACTTGTGTTTTTAGAGAACAAGAATCCACTTCATGTTGTGTGATGTCCGTTATTTCTGCTTCTTTCTCCTGCCTACCATTTCAAGTCCTTCGCTGTGGAGATCCGAGATCCTGTGGGAAGGAGGAATCCATCAATTCCCTCTCAGGAGCTGTTTTTCAGGAGGATCTCCTTGGAAGATCCAAATCAGGACACCTCAGGAGGTAATACAAGGTCCTCCCATTCTCCAGGGGGATCCCAGCTGTCTCATCTTCTCCGTGTCTTCTGTTCTGTAGAATTCCTCCTCCTATTTTATTAATTGTGCATTTTAAAATTCTGTCTCCCTCACAGGGAAGAATGGAAGAAAGTTCACTCCTCCTTACGGTGGAGCGGAAACCGTGGTTGAACCTCCAACTCAACAAGTAAGAGGAGGAAATTTATTTATTGGATTTGTATTCTCCCCTTCCTTCAGGAAGTCCAGCGGGTGTACTCAGCACTCTCTCCTTCCATTTTTCCCTCTTGTTTGGGCTCAGACATTTTTCTGTTCCTGAGCAATATGTCAGATTCAACTAGAGTTTTATTGGGAAATCTCTTCTTTTAAGACCAGTACCTAACTCTTGTGCTAGTTACTCTCCCTAGTTTTCAATAACTAATGTTTTACAAAATCCTTGAAGAGACTCATTCTTTTTATAACTCTTTGACTTGGAATTGTGCAAGGCTGCTCAGAAATACTAAATACTCAGTCTTGCACATTACCATTTTTTAAAAGCCTTGTTTACAACCAATGATAAGAAAAATATGGACATCAGATTAAAAGATAATGGAGATTATTAAAATGGAATGAAGGTAGATAGATAGAAGTCTCTGAGTACAAATTATTCTGAAAGAGCACACAATCAAGGCACTTTTTGTTGCAAAATAATTTCTAATCCTCTGATTTCTGCCTGGATTTGGAAGCGAAACAATCCAGCTTTGCAAAGGCTGAGAAATCTTCTCCCCAGGAAATTTCCTCTGCTTTCTTTTTTCCTGTTCAGCCAATGGCTCAGACTACTAGCAGTTTCCTTGAAATCTGAGGAGGAGCAGAAACCGGGTTGCCTGTCTCTAGATATTGAAGGGAGCCCACACACATCCCTGGCTGTGCTCTCCCAGCACTTTCATGAAGGTGCCCAGGATTGGTCCCTCTGGGAACACCATAAACCATTTCCAGAAATGCTAGAAAAAATCCCCCCTCTCCCCGCCATTTCCTTCTGCAAATACAGGAAGAATTGGAGTCCCTGATAGCTGGGGTTTCCTAGGCCCACCTGCCAGTTGATTCTCCCCAGATGCTGAGAGTCTTTTCATGTTGCATGGATGGATCGATGCAGAAGGAAAGTGGGGTTGCTTTCACTGAATGGCACTGAAATCTGTCAAGTTGATAAAACGTGCCTGAAATATTTTTTCATTCAGAGGCTTTTTGCTCTGTCCATTTTCATACCCTTAACCTTCGGACCCTACCAGGCATAGCCATTTTACTTGGTATATATCTTTGCTCTGGGAATTTGTGAAGAATAGGACAGGTCTTGCAAATCCTCCTGGGCCTGTTCCCTTCTTTTTTTCCTTGTTCAGGAGCGTCTTGTGTTCTTCAAGGACGTGGCCGTATGTTTCTCCGAGGAGGAGTGGTCTCAGCTGAATCCTCACCAAAAAGCGCTGCATTCAGAAGTCATGCTGGAAAACTATAGGAACGTGGCCTCTCTGGGTAAGGGTTTCCTACCCTCCAATCAGAGAGTTCAGCAAGACATTTTGTAGTGAGATGCCATCAGCTATTTCTTATGAAAAAGAACTTGATGTCATTTCTTCGGAGGGAGATGAAAAACATGGTGTTCTTCTGCTCCAGGGAAGGAAATAGGTCAATGGCCCTCTGCTTAGATGCATCCTGTGCCATTTCCCAGGTGGTGAATTTTTCCATTTCTTTTTGAAGAGATCAGTGAGAAAGTAGCTAAACTCCATCACACTGATTTCAGCTTTTTGGACTGACATGCTTCCCTGTCTGTCCTCGGAAGGACTGTCATTTATTCAGGCTCTCGGTTTAGTGGCTTTTCTTCCTTTTCATTTCTATCCTGAGCCTTGAGATCAAGGGGGAAATGTTGCTCTTTTCCATTGTAAACATGTTGTTTAGGGTTAATGGAAGAACTCTAGGATTTTATTTTGCAACCATGAGATTTGGGCAAGAAAAATATGAACAGGAAATGGGTGGTAGTTTGGGCAGGACGAAAAGGATGAGTTTCAAAATCAATTTAGTTCTCACAGATCCCTGCCGTAATTCATCCCCCTACAATAAATCTTAGGTTTTCCGCTAATACTTTCTTTGATGTTTCCCCTGATTCTTGCTTAACTCAAAGCTGTCTCTGTGTGAGATTTGAATATATACGGATAATTATAAACGAAAAGCTGCTTTAGATTTTTTTGAAGCATTTATGGCTCGTGAATAAGGAAATTATCATTTCTATACTATGCCATCATAAGCGTACAAATGTGCAATATATTGGAATTGGGGAAAATTTCAGAAGGAAATTCATATGACTTCCCACAGTTTGATGTTTTTCCCTAACCTTGTATCATTTTGATTTCTTTTTTCCGTTGAAGGTAATCTTGGACAGGAGAACAAAGATTCCAGTGAACCCTTCCAAATGATCTGGCATGGAGGTAGAACGGAGAATCCTGCAATTCAACTGGAACTAGAAAGGCATGAGAGAAACCAGTCAAATACTGGGAATAAGGAAAGCTCATCTTCCACTGAGGCTGAGATTCAAGACTTCCTTGCCCCACAAGGAAAAATAAAGAAAAAATATATTGTGAAAAGTGTAGGCCTATTCAAAGACAAATTAGAAATAAATGAACACTATCCAATCCAGACAAAAGAAGATTATATATCCAGAGACAATGGAAATAATTACAATTGCATTTTCACTCTTTCCCATGAAAATGGGTCTCTAACATCTCATAAAAGGACCCTCACAGGAGAGAAGCCATACAAATGCATGGAGTGTGGAAAGAGCTTCAGTTTTAATAGTTATCTTACTATTCATCAAAGGATCCACACAGGGGAGAAGCCATATAAATGCATTGAGTGCGGGAAGGGCTTCAGCCAACACAGTAACCTAAATTCCCATAAATGGATCCACATAGGAGGGAAGCCTTATAAGTGCACAGAGTGTGGAAAAGGTTTCACTAAGAGCTGTTCCCTTACATCTCATAGAAGGATCCACGCAGGGGAGAAGCCATATAAATGCATGGAGTGTGGAAAGAGCTTCAGTTATAACAGTTCTCTTACTGTTCATAAAAGGATCCACACAGGAGAGAAGCCACATAAATGCATGGAGTGTGGAAAGAGCTTCCGTGAAAACAGTTCTCTTACTGTTCATCAAAGGATCCACACAGGAGAGAAGCCATATAAATGCATGGAGTGTGGAAAGAGCTTCCGTGAAAACAGTTCTCTTACTGTTCATCAAAGGATCCACACAGGGGAGAAACCATATAAATGCATGGAGTGTGGAAAGAGCTTCCGTGCAAACAGTTCTATTACTGTTCATCAAAGGATCCACATGGGGGAGAAGCCATACAAATGCATGGAGTGTGGAAAGAGCTTTCATGAAAAGTACTATCTTACTATACATCAAAGGATTCACACAGGAGAGAAGCCATATAAATGCATGGAGTGTGGGAAGGCCTTCAGGCAACACAGTAAGCTTACTTACCATAAACGGATCCACGCAGGAGGGAAGCCATATAAGTGCACAGAGTGTGGAAAAAGTTTCACTCAGAGCTGTTCCCTCACATCTCATAGAAGGATCCACACAGGAGAGAAGCCATACCAATGCATAGAGTGTGGAAAGAGCTTCAGTTTAAATAGTTCTCTGACTCTTCATAAAAGGATCCACACAGGGGAGAAGCCATATAAATGCATGGAATGTGGGAAGGGCTTCAGCCAACACAGTAACCTAAGTTCCCATAAATGGATCCACGCAGGAGGGAAGCCATATAAGTGCACAGAATGTGGAAAAAGTTTCACTCAGAGCTGTTCCCTCACATCTCATAGAAGGATCCACATTGGAGATAAGCCATATAAATGCATGGAGTGTGGAAAGAGCTTCATTTTTAATAGTTCTCTTATTATTCATCAAAGGATCCACACAGGAGAGAAGCCATATAAATGCATGGAGTGTGGGAAGGGCTTTCGCCAACACAGTAAGCTTACTTCCCATAAAAGGATCCACACAGGAGAGAAGCCATATAAGTGCATAGAGTGTGGAAAAAGTTTCACTGAGAGGTATTCGCTCACATATCATAGAAGGATCCACACAGGAGAGAAGCCATACAAATGCATGGAGTGTGGGAAGAGCTTCCGTGAAAAGAGGTCTCTTACTGTTCATCAAAGGATGTACACAGGGGAGAAGCCGTATAAATGCATGGAGTGTGGAAAGAGCTTCTGTAAAAGCAGTTCTCTTACTGTTCATCAAAGGATCCACACGGGAGAACCCGTATAAATGCATGGAGTGTGGGAAGGCCTTCAGCGAAAACAGTAAGCTCACTTCCCACAAAAGGATCCACACAGGAGAGAAGCCATATAAGTGCATAGAGTGCAGAAAAAGTTTTACTAAGAGCCATTCCCTCATATCTCATGGATATATCCACGCAGGAGAGAAGCAGGATAAATGAATGGAGTGTGGAAAGAGCTTCAGGACGAGCAGTGACCTAATTTCCAATACGCAGACCCATTTGGGTGAGAATCCATGTAAATTCTAGCTATAGTTGGTTAAATCTATGCATTTCCTATTTCTCTATACTGACTAGGAAATAACGTTTTTTGAGTCTGACCTTCACAACTGGCTGCCCCAGAGAGATGAATTTACCAATCGAACCAAAAGCAATGGGTATGTGCCATTTTAATTATGAACTGTGGATTTTTGAAGGTACTGTCATTTGAAGGTGGCCAGCGCTGTTGCTCGTCAATGTGAGAAAAATCCGTTTTCTTAACTTTACCTTTATTTTGGGCATCTCGGATTCTGGGCTATACAATTTGAGGAAGATGTTATCTTCATTGTGGTTTTACAAGTGAGCTTCTTGCTGGTCAATTGTTTGTTCTTCCCACTTGAGCATCCTGCTGCGAGGGATGTGAACAGGCAGACATTTGACAGGTGATGCCCCCCAAGCAGCCAAAGTGCTGCATCTCCCTGATGCATCTCTTCAAGAATAAGGTTTTTTAGTTTTCTTTCTGCTGTACCAGAAATACAGGTAGAAATTCAACTCAACCAATCACTTCCCAGACTTTAAACTTTCCTTCTTTTGCTTAGACTTCTTACTAATGTTTCCCACTCCCTCTCTCATTCCTGAATACATTCAGAGGTCTCAAGCAATATTATAATCCCAAGGTAACACAAGTTCCATCAAATAATACGGAGAGAGATGGAATTTGATATTGAATTGCCCCCTGAATAATTGTGATATGAAATTAAAAGTGACAACTAAGAGGATTTGTGCTTCTAATTTTTCCCTCCCTCCCTCCCCCCTCCCTCCTCCTTTCTTCTTTTTTCTTTCATCTTTCCTCTTAGGTCTCTTTCTTTTTGTCCCATGTTTGGGATACTCAGGAAAATGAGAATGAAAGTGACTCCAGTGTGCTGACATTGCAAAGAAGCAATTCATTGACATTTGGGAATCAATGGGGACCAAAATAACATGATGTAAAATTTAGAAAAACTACTTCAGAAAACTACTTCAGTTCCTCCAGACCGAACACACGAAAATAAGAAGGAGAACTACCTCTGGGATGTGAAGACACCGAAAAATAATCAGACTTGCATCCACGGTGCAGAACTGAGCGTGGAGGTGACCAGGATGAATGCAGAACCATGGAACCGTTTTCGGTCCAAGGCCTCTCGTTATGTGAGACAATTGTCACCTATGTATCTATGACTTATTTGTGGATCAGCTTCAGGGTGAAGAATTCCTCTTTCACAAAAGGAGCCAGAAAGACAAGAAGCCCTCGAAGCATGTGCAAAAACCTTTTTCAAGCATTAGACCTTTCTATGGTATGACGAGGGCGAAGAAAAGGTCTAAATTTGACTTAAAGAAAATTAATTAAATATCAATGGTGTGGTTACTTTCCAGGCATGTATTAAATCCTCCTTCTCTTTAGTTGTATTGAAAATTAATAACACAGGAAAAGTTTTGGAAGGATTTGGGTGGGGGAAGATTTCAGGGTTTGAGAGGCTCATGCCGGCCTGAAGCTGGTTATTCAAATGCAGCTCACCAATATTTCTGGGTCAAACAGGAGAATAAAAAAATGGGCTGAAAGGAATAAAGAAGTTAACTCCAGTCTTTCTAAATGGCTTTTTAACCACTTTTCCCACACTCCATTTTTCTTCTATTGTCACTTCTAAATGCAGAGGAATCTCTTCAAACCAGCGGAGTCTTCAGCTCTTCTGGCTAGAAGAAAATTTATACTTTCTTTTTCACTGTTTATTCATTAACTAAAGGAATTCTGGTTGCCTTAAATTTTCCAAAGTTCTTATGCTTCCTACTCATATTTCCTGAGGTATATTCCCTACTTGACCCGTAAGTATAAGATTTTTTTTTTTTTTGCCTCATTGTATTTGAGCTTTATATTCACATTTCTAATTCCACCTTTTCTCTAGTCACAGGAGATGCCATTCTCCCACTTAATTTCTCCCCCATGGTGCCTTGTTTTCAGGTAAAATTTCTTCAATGTCCAAGAATTTGAGGTTTTTCTGGAATTCGGAACTTTTTTTCTTTTGATCTTTCTTTTTCTTCAGTATTATTCTCATTGTAACAGGCTTCCTACTTGGAGTTTCAAACCATTATTAGGCGCCTGGAGTCATGAATCTGAGAAGGGCAGCTGTATCAATTGAACTAACTAAATAAAGATCAATAGAGATCTTAATTTTCCTAACCCGTCATCACTTCCCTCCCTGTATCCCTACCAGTCCCCATCTTCCATCACTTAAGGCCTGAGTTTGCCAACAACCATAAGACACAGGCTGTGCTTCAAAGTTTGCCTCCTTGTTCTTGTTTTTTGACCGCCCTGCCATTTCTGACAGGATTTTCCTCATTTTTCTGGCCTCCTCGAATCTCTAAAGATCCTTTGGAGCTGCTGTTCTTGAGGAAAGCGAGTTTTGATCCTGCACAGAGATCTTCTTAATGTTCACAAGATCACAGACGGTTCCTCCACGTTAATAAGAGGAAGATCTAGAGACCGCAACATGCTGTAGACGCCACCACCTTGCTTAGGCAATAAGTTAGAGGGGCCCTTTCCTTCCACTCCGGTTGGAATATCTTCTTCATTTCCTTGCAGTGGTGGCTGTGGTTTTACAATGTTGTGAGGAAAAAGAAAGGGACGCTTTAAACACAATGGATCAATCCTTCTTCACGGACAGGTTTCCCCAACATCCAATCCTCTCCCCCACCCCCCACCCCAATCATCCTTCTCAATCCTTGCAATTTCAAATCAGTTTCCTCTGGGGGCACAGCCAGTGAAGAAGCAGCAGCAGCCCCGACATCAGTCACTCTCTATCTCACAAGGTTTGCACTCTGCACAGGTAGAGACACTCATTGAAATCTTGGTGCAAAGTCACAAGAGTAGATTCCAGGGAGTATGAGGCTTGCAAAGCCAGGAGCCCATCCCAGGAAGTCATAAAGTAAACTTTGTAAAAGTTGTGCAAATGTCCTGAAAGGGGGACGGGGCTTAGCTCACATTTGCTGCATTAGGAGGCCTTGAACCCTCCCTCTGTCCTTCATCTTCCTCCCCATTGGTCCCGACCTCCAACCATGTAACTAGCAGGCAAGAAGCAGGCGTGGGGACAGCACGTCCTGCAGAAGCTGAGGAAAATGGGAGAAATGCCAGGAAAAGGCTGAAGTGGGGATGTCAGATGGGGCAAGGAGCCCCAGCGTGGAGTTAGAGCAAAGAAACTGGGGCAAGAGGCCAGATGTCACCAACAAATCTCTTCTCCTTCTCAGGGCTGAAGCTGTTCAGGAGAGAAAGCAGAGAACTAGCTATTTACTCACAAGCCACACCTCTTAACGGGCCACAGGACTTCCCACATTTTTCGAACTTGCAACCAATGAGTTCACACACTTTCCCAAATACACTCTCCTAAGTACCACCCAAATGTTTTCCATGACATTCGCTCTTTATTTAAAAACAAGATACTTTAACCCTTTTTTTCCTCATGTATTCAGTTACAAAGGGAAGGAGGAGAAGGAGAAGAAAGAATCCTAGAATCCAAGTCCCAACAAGCACAGCCCACGGGGGCACGTACACTCTCCAATTCTTCCCACGCAGCTGAGAAATCCTTCACCTTGACCAGCAGAGGTGACAGCTTCTCACATATACACACACAGCTTTTTTGGCGTGGCAGAGAGAGAGGTTGTTCAATATGGCATGAAAATAACACTCACACACATTTGAAACCATGAAAAGGAGATGGCAGAAAACAAACAGCCTCCAGAAAATAGGAGGGCAACAAGACATTTTTGTAGCCCCATCAGGACACAGATCCTCACGGTTTGATTCAGAAAGTTGATGGGTGCACACGCAGACTCAGTGGGCTCAGTAAAAGATGCAGAGGCTCATTATTAATAATAAGCCAATGATTATTATTAATATCCTTAAAGGCCAAGAAGCCAGAGCAGAAAACAAACTAGCTTGTGCTGGAAGTGAGACGTGCACTAAAGGGGCCCTTCTTTTGGAACTTGGGCTCAATCAACCGATGCAATTGTTGCTGAAATGCATTCTGAGGTTGCCTTCCGTGTTGGTTGTGCCTACTGGGGACAAAGAATCTAAACTGGCTTAAACCTAGAAAGCCCAAAGGGGTCTTTATTTCTCAAGTGATGGTCAGTCTGCAGAAAGTGAGGGGAAGAAATGATCAACCGGAAAAAAAGGTTATGTCTAGCATGGAAGAAGGATGGAGATGAAGGGGAAGGAAGAGAGAAACTGGATGGAGAGAATCAAGGAGATTACAGGACAGCCCTTGGAAGAGCTATAATTTAATTAAAGAAGAACCAATTAAAGGTAATACGTTGAAGATTGCAATTATGAGGAGAAGCTTACCGTCAGGTTTAGCCCAGGAAACTCCAGGAGACAATACAGATTCAATCCAGCAAGGTTTATTTGGCTTCACACCATTCACAGAATCTTCCCAGACTGAGATCAGTTCCCGGGGTCAGTAATCAACATCACTAGCATTCCTCAGAGAGGTGCCAAGTCTCATCCTCTTATCTCTCCCTCGCTCTTCGGGGGATGAGAGTACATGTTTCACCCCCCTGCTCTACACTCCCACATCACCCCTCCCTCCATCTTCATCCTCTCCCTCGGAGTTCTCATCAGAACTTGGCAAAGGCGGGAGGGATGACATGTCAGATGATGAAGGGCTCTCAGCATCTCCTGCCTCCTCCATACCGTGTTCCGATGGCTCCTGAAAAACATCTGCAACATTAATAGAATCAGCCCCCTTCCCCCTGCCATCTGTAACCCTGAAGTCGAAGGCTGTGGGCTGCCAGCTCATACTTGCTCCCCTCACCCTCCTGCCTTCTGAAACCCTGAAGTAGAAGGCTGTGGGCTGCCAGCTCGAAGTTGCTCCCCCCTTACATTCTCCATGAAACCTTCATCTGGCGCGCTGCCCCCTCCTTCTTCTTGCTGATTAACTGCTGGTGCTCTGGACAGCTCTCGAGGTTTCGGTTTGTTAGGGAAATGCCTATGGAAAGCAAGTACCAGCTCTGGGGCATGAACATTCTTTGCATTTTCCCAAGAACGGTCTGCTTCAGGGTAACCCTTCCAGTGAATCAAATATTGAATTCCTTTCCCTCTCCTTTGAGAGTCCAAAATTGCCTCCACCTCGTATTCCTCTTCTCCTTTGACCACAACCGGTGGGGGTGGGGATGAGCGTGTTCTCAGAGGACTTGGTGGGGCCTCCTTCACTAATAAGGAACGGTGAAAAACCGGATGAACCTTCATAGATGGAGGCAGCTGTAATTGGAAGGCTAAGTTATTCACTTTCTGCAATACTTTGTATGGTCCTATGAACCGCTCATTCAATTTTCTGGATGGCCTGTTGGAAGCTAGGAACTTAGTAGATAACCACACCTTGTCCCCCACTGAAATCAGCGGACCCGCCTGTCTGCGGGCATCGGCATTCCTCTTATATTCCTCCTTTGCCCTTGCTAAGTGGTCCCGCAACAGTTGCTGAGCTGCTTACTGTTCTTTCAGAAAATGCGCTGCCCCTGGAACTTGTCCCTGTGAGACAGTCTGTGGCAAAACCTGGGGGGCCCATCTGTAGAGTGCTTGAAACGGGGACATTCCAATTGAAGAGTGTACTGAATTGTTGTAGGAGAATTCTGCCAAGGGAATTAACTCCACCCAATTATCCTGGCTGTAGGTAGTATGAGTCTGGGAAAACTGATGTCAGGTTTAGCCCAGGAAACTCCAGGAGACAATACAGATTCAATCCAGCAAGGTTTATTTGGCTTCACACCATTCACAGAATCTTCCCAGATTGAGATCAGTTCCCAGGGTCAGTAATCAACATCACTAGCATTCCTCAGAGAGGTGCCAAGTCTCATCCTCTTATCTCTCCCTCGCTCTTCGGGGGATGAGAGTACATGTTTCACCCCCCCTGCTCCAGACTCCCACACTTACTCCTGTTTCAACTGAGTTTTAAAAGAACAACGTTTTCTGCAGCTTTGAGTTTTACTTGCCTTCATAATTGCTTTTTGTCCTGAGGTGTAATTTAATATCTCTCCTGCTATTCTTTAGCCTACATCTCCAAAGGCAGAGGAGTCACTTCAGATGGAGAATTCCCTCCTGCTTCTTCCTGCAACCTGTCATATTGAGAAGTGCATTCCTGTCATTAGGTAATGAGTGACTGAGAGCAGGGCCTCCCAGTGAATCTAGGAGAATCCCCAAATTGTGGCTCATTCATTGGTGCATCTCTGTTCAAAGTCAGAGATGGAATTTCCCTGGAACTCTATGGTCTACAAACCCAACCGTATTCAATCTTGAAGAGATTCACTCCGTCTGTTCCTTCCCATCTGGACTCTGACGGCCTCTATGCCACCACTTCCAGCACATCACTTGTTTGGCCTGGGGGTGTGAAAAAGAACTGGATATCATCAGCATATTGAGCATACCAGACTCGAGGCCAAAAGATGACCTCCCCAGGACTTCGATGTACATCTTCAAAACGAGTGGTAAGTGGGGAGAGCCCTGGGGCATGCACAGAATAGCTATCTCTGCACACGTCTGTCATCCACCATCACTACCTCAGTAAGGAGGAGAACTACCACTAAACAGTGCACGTCCTCTAAGATCGTGCATAAGAAGGCCACGGTCGGTGGTACTGAAAGCCACTGAGTGATCAGGGAGGGTTGCACTCCTCCAAACCCTCTCTCTCCATAACTCATTCGTAAGTGCAACTCATATAATTTCGATGCTGTATCCTGGTTCGGAACCGATTGCCAAGGAGCGAAATAATAGGCTTCCACTCAGGCTCTCTGCAGTTGCAGAAACTCAACACTGTTATCCAAGCCAGGTCAGAAATTGGACACCACGAAGGCTTCTGGAGCTCTACGATATTTTTATGGGGTATAATAAAAGAATCTGGAAAGCCTGACAGCCTTTCCCACTGACCTCCGTTACAGGATGCAGAATCAAGGCAGGATTATTTTGACCCTCTTGAGTAAGTAGAAAGCTGAATTCCATTCCCACTCTGTTCCTTGGCTCCCTCTCCTCCCCCTATTCAGGGACACGACTTTCTCCAGCAACTTTCTTAAAAACGGAAGGTTGGTGATAGGTCTACTGTTGTCAAAACCAGTTGGATTCAGAAGGCTTCCTGATCAGGGGGACACAACAGTCTCCTTCCTCCTGACCCAACCCCATGGAAATTGCACCCTTTCTAACCCTCTTTGCATGAGCACCTGACGTCCACAAAGAGTCCACCAGGGGGCTCCCTCTGCAAACAGAAGGGAACACCATGTACTTCGGCATTGGGCCACTGGAGGGGGAATGCCACAGGTGAATCTCCAGAGGAGGGGGAAGGAAGTGACATCAGTAGGTCTTGCCTCTCTAGGATGCTGCATTCGTTCTCTCTTTAACCCTTTGAGCTTCGCAGGAAGTAAAAAGATTGCAGGAAGTTCTATTAAAAGCAGAGCTCTGTTGCCCGGAGGAACAAATCCAGGATCCCCAGTAAGGAGGAGGGGATGTGCGGAAGCCCTTCCCACCCCCTTTCCTGGGAAAAGCCCCTGAGAGAGGGGAGGGGGAGAATTTGCATTGCAAACTCTAGCAGGACCTAAGAGAAGATGTCCAAGGACGGAGATTCAAAAGACTGTGCTTGCATTCTCGCCTTGTGCTGCAGGAGAGTAACATAGGGTTGGATCCTCTGCAGTTGAACAGGAGGGTGAGTGAACCAGGACATCATCTTAAGCTACGTTCTCTCCAGCCAACTTTTATGTGAACTAGGTTGATCTGTTTGGGCTTCGGGCATCTTGGGAACCCGCCTGCGTAGTAATAGTGTGACTTGGCTCTTAAGAAACAAGCCCTGAAGATAGGGAAGTGGAACATCCTAAGCCAGGGTAATTCCATTAGCATTTCGTTTTACGTGAACTGAACTTCTTGGTTTGTTGGCCTGTTTGGGGTTTGGCATATTGTGTGAACCCTGCTTGTAGGTAAGTGTAGATCTAGGTTTTTAAAAAGCGAGGCCTTCTTTGTAAGAAAAAGAAAATGCTGCACAATGCATTTATTCCATGTTTCTTGATGGAAGTCAATCTCATACTTTGCCCCACACACATGTAAGAATGGATCTTACACACACGCGTACACAACCAAAGACAGGAAGGAACTATCTGCTGAATGCCACTGCAATCCTGTACCAGCTCAGAAAAATACTTCCTTCCATAGGGAAGAGTGTTGCTGAATGGTTAAATCCACCACCTTCTAATTCTTGGAATTTATTTTCTTTTCCATCTCAGATACACAAACCGAAAACAATTTGTACACCCTCACATACAGACTAATTTATCTCTTGGGCAAAGAGGGCTGAATGGCCTCCGGTGGTAATTCCTGCACCTCCAGTAATGTTCCTATGAATGACAAGGCTTTTGGAGATCCACAAGACTCCTTGGACCCATTTGGAGTTCTGTTCCAGGACAGAGAAAGAATGGAGACACAACCTTTAGCGAGTGAGGGAACTGGAAAAGGCCGTTCTGCTGTTGAGCCTGGGAGCTGTGGGGAGATCCAGGGAAGAAGTGGGCAGGAGATCCTGGAGGAGGAATCCATCCATTCAGAAGTTCAGCCCTGGAACTTCGGGAGTGTTCAATGTCAGGAGGCTGAGGGTCCCCGAGGACTTTGCAGCCGACTCCACTGCTTTTGTAGTCAATGGTTGAGACCAGAAAAGCACACAAAAGCGCAGATGCTGGACCTGGTTGTTCTGGAGCAGTTCCTGGCCCTTCTGCCCCTGCAGATGGAGAGCTGGGTGCGGGAGTGTGGAGCAGAGACCAGCTCCCAAGCGGTGGCCCTGGTGGAAGGCTTCCTCCTGAGCCAGGCAGAGGAGCAGAAGGAACAGGTCGACTTGCAGGTGGGAGACCTTCGTCCTGGGAGCCCAGAAGGGGTTTGAATGTAATAAACAATGTGTTTGAATTCTTAACCCCTCCCTACCAGAGTTTCCTGGCGTTCATAATAGGTGGAAATATTTCACTCATTCTTGTAGGCCATTGTTCCACTATCCATTCTAGAAGATACGTTTGGGACAGGCTTTCTTTTCTTACTGTGCAGCCACACTGATGGACATAGGGGGCTTTGAAGTTGTGTTCAGAGAACAAGAATCTACTTCATGTTGTGTGATGTCCGTTATTTCTTCTTCTTTTCTCCTGCCTACCATTTCAAGTCCTTCGCTGTGGAGATCCGAGATCCTGAGGGAAGGAGGAATCCATCAATTCCCTCTCAGGAGCTGTTTTTCAGGAGGATCTCCTTGGAAGATCCAAATCAGGACACCTCAGAAGGTAATACAAGGTCCTCCCATTCCCCAGAGGGATCCCAGCTGTCTCATCTTCTCAGTGTCTTCTGTTCTGTAGAATTCCTCCTCCTATTTTATTAATTGTGCACTTTGAAATTCTGTCTCCCTCACAGGGAAGAATGGAAGAAAGTTCACTCCTCCTTATGTTGGAGCGGAAACCGTGGTTGAACCTCCAACTCAACAAGTAAGAGGAGGAAATTTATTTATTGGATTTGTATTCTCCATTTCCTTCAGGAAGTCAACCGGGTGTACCCAGCACTCTCTCCTTCCATTTTTCCCTCTTGTTTGGGCTTGGATATTTTCGTGTTCCTCAGCAATATGGCAGATTCAACCAAGAGTCTTATTGGGAAATCTCTTCTTTTAAGACCAGTACCTAATTCTCCTTGGACTGATTACTCCCCCTAGTTTTCAATAACTAATTTTTTACAAAATCCTTGAAGAGACTCACTCTTTTTACAACTCTTTCACTTGGAATTGTACAAGGCTGCTCAGAAATAACTAAATACTCACTTTGGCATATTACCATTTTTTATAAGCCTTGTTTACAACCAGTGAAAAGAAAAATATGGACATCAGATTAAAAGCTAACGGAGACTATTAAGATCGAATGAAGGTATATGGATAGAAGTCTCTCAGAACAAATTATTCTGAAAGAGCACATAATCAAGAAACTTTTTGTTCCAAAATAATTTCTAATCCTCTGATTTGTGCCTGGATTTGGAAGCCAAACAATCCAGCTTTGCAAAGGCTGAGAAATCTGCTTCCCAGGAAATTTCCTCTGCTTTCTTTTTTCCTGTTCAGCCGATGGCTCAGACTACTAGCAGTTTCCTTGAAATCTGAGGAGGAGCAGAAACTGGGTTGCCTGTCTCTGGATATTGAAAGGAGCCCACACAAATCCCTGGCTGTGCTCTCCCAGCACTTTCATGAAGGTGCCCAGGATTGGTCCCTCTGGGAACACCATAAACCATTTCCAGAAATGTTAGAAAGAATCCCCCCTCTCCCCTCCATTTCCTTCTGCAAATACAGGAAGAATTGGAGACCCTGATACCTAGGGTTTCCTAGGCCCACCTGCCAGTTGATTCTCTCCTGGTGCTGAGAGTCTTTTCATGTGTCATGGATGGATCGATGCAGAAGGAAAGTGGGGTTGCTTTCATGAATGGCACTGAAATCTCTCAACTTGATAAAACCTGCCTGAAATATTTTTTCAGCCAGAAGCTTTTGGCTCTGTCCATTTTCATACCCGAAACCTTGAGATCCTACCAGGCATAGCCATTTTACTTGGTATATATCTTTGCTTTGGGAATTTGTGAAGAATAGGACAGGTCTTGCAAATCCTCCTGGGCCTGTTCCCTTCTTTTTTTCCTTGTTCAGGAGCGTCTTGTGTTCTTCAAGGACGTGGCCGTATGTTTCTCCGAGGAGGAGTGGTCTCAGCTGGATCCTCACCAAAAAGCGCTGCATTGGGAAGTCATGCTGGAAAACTATAGGAACGTGGCCTCTCTGGGTAAGGGTTTCCTACCCTCCAATCAGAGAGTTCAGCAAGACATTTTATGCTTAGACGCCATCAGCTATTGCTTATTAAAAAGAACTTGATGTCAATTCTTTGGAGGGAGATGAAAAACATATGGTGTTCTTCTGCTCCAGGGAAGGAAATAGGTCAATGGCCCTCTGCTTAGATGGATCCTGTGCCATTTCCCAGGTGGTGAATTTTTCCATTTCTTTTTGAACAGATCACTGAGAAAATACCTCCTTGGCTTGAGGAGGAGCTAAACTCCATCACACTGATTTCAGCTTTTTGGACTGACATGCTTTCCTGTCTGTCCTCGGAAGGACTGTCATTTATTCAGGCTCTCGGTTTAGTGGCTTTTCTTCCTTTTCATTTCTATCCTGAGCCTTGAGATCAAGGGGGAAATGTCGCGGTGTTTCCATTGCAAAGATGTTGTTTAGCGTTAATGGAAGAACTCTAGGATTTTATTTTGCAACCATGAGATTTGGGCAAGAAAAAAATGAACAGGAAATGGGTGGTAGTTTGGGCAGGACGAAAAGGATGAGTTTCAAAATCAATTTAGTTCTCACAGATCCCTGCCGTAATTCATCCCCCTACAATAAATCTTAGGTTTTCCGCTAATACTTTCTTTGATGTTTCCCCTGATTCTTGCTTAACTCAAAGCTGACTCTGTGTGAGATTTGAATATATAAGGATAATTATAAGCAAAAAGGTGCTTTAGATGTTTTGAAAGCATTTATGGCTGATGAATAGGGAAATTATCATTTCTCTACTATGCCATCATAAGTATTCAAATGTGCAATATATTGGAATTTGCCCAAATTTCAGAAGGAGATTCTTATGACTTCCTACACTTTGATGTTTTTCCCTAACCTTGTATCATTTTGATTTCTTTTTTCTGTTGAAGGTAATCTTGGACAGGAGAACAAAGATTCCACCGAACCATTCCAAATTGTCTGGCATGGAGGTGGAACGGAGAATCCTGCAATTCAACTGGAACTAGAAAGGCATGAGAGAAACCAGTCAAATACTGGGAATAAGGAAAGCTCATCTTCCACTGCGGCTGAGATTCAAGACTTCCTTGCCCCACAAGGAAAAATAAAGAAAAAATATATTGTGAAAAATGTAGGCCTATTCAAAGACAAATTAGAAATAAATGAACACTGTCCAGTCCAAACAAAAGTAGATTATATATCCAGAGACAACGGAAATAATTACAATTGCATTTTCACTTTTTCCCATGAAAATGGGTCACTTACAACTCATAAACGGATCGTCACAGGAGAGAAGCCATACAAATGCAGGGAGTGTGGAAAGAGCTTCTGTAAAAACAGTTCTCTTACTGTTCATCAAAGGATCCACACAGGAGAGAAGCAATATAAATGCATGGAGTGTGGGAAGGGCTTCAGCCAACACAGTAAGCTCACTACCCATAAAAGGATCCACATAGGAGGGAAGCCATATAAGTGCACAGAGTGTGGGAAAAGTTTCACTAAGAGCTGTTCCCTCACATCTCATAGAAGGATCCACACAGGAGAGAAGCTATACAAATGCATGGAGTGTGGAAAGAGCTTCCGTGAAAACTGGTCTCTTACTAATCATCAAAGGATCCACACAGGGGAGAAGCCATATAAATGCATGGAGTGTGGGAAGGCCTTCAGGCAACACAGTAACCTAAGTTCCCATAAATGGATCCACACAGGAGAGAAGCCATATAAGTGCACAGAGTGTGGAAAAAGTTTCACTAACAGCTGTTCCCTCACATCTCATAGAAGGATCCACACAGGAGAGAAGCCATACAAATGCATTGAGTGTGGAAACAGCTTCCGTGAAAACCGGTCTCTTATTGTTCATCAAAGGATCCACACAGGGGAGAAGCCATATAAATGCATGGAGTGTGGAAAGGGCTTCCGTAAAAACTCGTCTCTTACTCTTCATCAAAGGATCCACACAGGGGAGAAGCCATATAAATGCCTGGAGTGTGGGAAGGCCTTCAGGCAACACAGTAGCCTAAGTTCACATAAAAGGATCCACACAGGAGAGAAGCCATATAAGTGCACAGAGTGTGGAAAAAGTTTCACTAACAGCTGTTCCCTCACATCTCATAGAAGGATCCACACAGGAGACCAGCCATACAAATGCATGGAGTGTGGAAAGAGCTTCTATGAAAAAAGGTATCTTACTGTTCACCAAAGGATCCACACAGGAGAGAAGCCATACAAATGCATGGAGTGTGAGAAGAGCTTCCGTAAAAACCATTCTCTTACTGTTCATAAAAGGATCCACACAGGGGAGAAGCCATATAAATGCATGGAGTGTGGGAAGGCCTTCAGGCAACGCAGTAAATTTACTTCCCATAAAAGGATCCACACAGGAGAGAAGCCATATAAGTGCACAGAGTGTGGGGAAAGTTTCAGTGAGGGCTGTTCCCTCACATCTCATAGAAGGATCCACACAGGAGAGCAGCCATACAAATGCATGGAGTGTGGAAAGAGCTTCCATGAAAAAAGGTATCTTACTGTTCACCAAAGGATCCACACAGGAGAGAAGCCATACAAATGCATGGAGTGTGGAAAGGACTTCCGTAAAAACTCATCTCTTATTCTTCATCAAAGGATCCACACAGGAGAGAAGCCAGATAAATGAATGGAGTGTGGAAAGAGCTTCAGGAGGAGCAGTGACGTAATTTCCAACACACAGACCCATTTGGGTGAGAATCCATGTAAATTCTAGCTATAGTTGGTTAAATCTATGCATTTCCTATTTCTCTATACTGACTAGGGAAGGAATGTTTTTTGAGTCTGACCTTCACAACTGGCAGCCCCAGAGAGATGAATTTACCAGTGGAAACAAAAGCAATGGGTATGTGCCTTTTTAATTATGAACTGTGGATTTTTGAAGGTACTGTCATTTGAAGGTGGCCAGCGCTGTTGCTCGTCAATATGAGAAAAATCCGTTTTCTTAACTTTACCTTTATTTTGGGCATCTCGGATTCTGGGCTATACAATTTGATGAAGATGTTGTCCTCATTGTGGCTTTACAAGTGAGCTTCTTGTTCGTCCACTGTTTGTTCTTCCCACTTGAGCATCCTGCTGGGAAGGATGTGAACAGGCAGACATTTGACAGGTGATGCTCCCCCAAACAGCCAAAGAGCTGCATCTCCCTGATGCATCTCTTCAAGACAAAGGTTTTTTAGTTTTCCTTCTGCTATACCAGAAATGCAGATAGAAATTCAACTCAACCGATCACTTCCCATACTTTAAACTTTCCTTCTTTTGCTTTGACTTCTTATAATTGTTTCCCACTCCCTCTCTCATTCCTGAATACATTCAGAGGTCTCAAACAATATTATAATCCAGAGGTAAGAAGTTTTGTCAAAGAATAGGGAGAGAGTGATCGAATGTGATATTCTATTGCCCCCTGAATAATTGTCATATGAAATTAAAAGTGACAACTAAGAGGATATGTGCTTCTAATTTTTCCCTCCTTCCTTCCTTCCTTCCTTCCTTCCTTCCTTCCTTCCTTCCTTCCTTCCTTCCTTCCTTCCTTCCTTCCTTCCTTCCCTCCCTCCCTCCCTCCCTCCCTCCCTCTTTCTTCTGTATTCTTAGGTCTCCTTCTTTTTTTCCTATGTTAGGGATACTCAGGAAAATGAGAATTATAGAAATTCAACTCAACTATTCACTTCCCAGACTTTAAACTTTCCTTATTTTGCTTAGACTTCTTACACTTCTTTCCCACTCCCTCTCTCATTCCTGGATACGTTCAGAGGTCTCAAGCAATATTATAATCCCAAGGTAACATAAGTTCCATCAAATAATACGGAGAGAGATGGAATTTGATATTGAATTGCCCCCTGAATAATTGTGATATGAAATTAAAAGTGACAACTAAGAGGATTTGTGCTTCTAATTTTTCTCTCCCTCCTCCCTCCCTCCTTCCCCCTTCCTCCTTTCTTCTTCTTTTTTCTTTCATCTTTCTTCTTAGGTCTCTTTCTTTTTGTCCAATGTTCGGGATACTCCGGAAAATGAGAATGAAAGTGACTCCAGTGTGCTGACATTGCAAACAAGCAATTCATTGACATTTGGGAATCAATGGGAACCAAAATAACATAACGTAAAATTTAGAAAAACTACTTCAGAAAACTACTTCAGTTCCTCCAGACCGAACACACAAAAATGAGGAGGAGAACTACCTCTGGGATGTGAAGACACCGAAAAATAATCAGACTTGCATCCACGGTGCAGAACTGAGCGTGGAGGTGACCAGGATGAATGCAGAACCATGGAACTGTTTTCGGTCCAAGGCCTCTCGTTATGTGGGACAATTGTCACCTATGTATCAATGACTTATTTGTGGATCAGCTTCAGGGTGAAGAATTCCTTTTTCACAAAAGGAGCCAGAAAGACAAGAAGCCCTCGAAGCATGTGCAAAACCTTTTTTCAAGCATTCGACCTTTCTATGGTATAAGGAGGGCGATGAAAAGGCCTAAATTTGAGTTAAAGAAAATTAATTAAATATCAGTGGTGTGGTTACTTTCCAGGCATGTATTAAATTCTCCTTCTCTTTAGTTGCATTGAAAATTAGTAACACAGGAAAAGTTTTGGAAGGAGTTGGGTGGGGGGAGACTTCAGGGTTTCAGGGGCTCATGCTGGCTTGAAGCTGTTTATTCAAAAACTGGTCACCGATTGTTGTGGCTCAAAGTGGAGAATAAGAAATCGGGTGAATTCCTGTGAGTACCATGACAAGCTGATATCCAGCTGGCAGCGGGACCACATTTATGAGGAGTATGATGGCTGGATGCTGGATCCGGACTGGCAAAATCTTTCTGGAAGAATGAGAGATTGTTGAGATTTTTCCCGTGCCTCTGGATAGCCGCTCCTTGTGAGTAGACCACGGGAGCTGCCGTTTTGCGGCCGGCTTTTGAGGTGAATGGCTGGCATGCTCGCTCCCAGGCCCTGGTCAGCAGGTTCAGAGGGGCCCTGGCCTCTGGTTGTTGCTGCTTAATGCCAGGTCGGTTAAAAACAAGGCCCCCCTCATATGTCACTTGATCACTGAAGAGGGGCGGACCTGGCATGTATTACCGAGACCTGGCTGGGGCATGAGGGGGGGCTGCCCCTCTCGGAAATGTGCCCCGCTGGGTTCACGGTGTGGCACCAGCCGAGATGCCAGGGCAGGAGAGGAGGGGTGGCTGTCGTCATCCGAGAGTCCTTCATGGCCTTCAGGGGCATTGCTCCAGAAGTCTCTGGCTGTGAGACACTGTTTCTTACATTGAGCTCCCGTGAACAGTTGGGAGTGCTGCTACTGTACCAGCCTCCCGGCTGCATGGCAGCCTCCCTGCCTGAGCTGCTGGAGGCCGTCTCGGGGCTGGTGATGGAGTTCCCCAGGCTTATGGTTCTGGGGGACTTCAACTTGCTGTCCCCGGGGCGGACCTCGGAGGTGGCTCGGGAGTTCATGGCTACCATGGCAGCCATGGGCCTGTCGCAAATTGTGCGGGACCCAACCCGAGACAGTGGAGACATGCCAGATTTGGTTTTCTTCTCGGAGCAATGGCAAAGTGATCTGAGGGGAGATTTACAGCTGTCCCCATTGTCATGGTCAGATCACGTCGTGGTGACTCTTGAGTTTCTCCTATGCCACCCCCCTCCGCAGGGAGGCAAGACCCATCCGATTGGTCCGCCCCCAGCGCATGATGGACCCGTCAGGGTTTCAGACGGAGCTGGGGGGTATTCCCATGGATCTGCTGCATGGTCCAGCGGAGGCCTTCGCAACTGCTTGGACTAGGGAGGCAGCTGGGGCTTTGGATAGGATCGCTCCTATGCAACCCCTCTTGCCACATCAGCCCCGACACTCCCCTTGGTTTACAGAGGACTTGAGGGTGCTGAAGAGGGTGAAGAGATGTCCAGTGCGCCGCTGGAGGAAGACAGAGACCGAATCCAATCAAACACAGGTTAGAGCCGCTATCAAGGCCTACATTGTGGCGATAAGAGTGGTGAAGCGCCAATAGTTCACCCTTACTGCATCCTCAGAGTGCCGCCCGGCGGCCCTGTTTGGGATCACTAGATCCCTCCTTGGTAAGGGGGATCTGGGGATTCATTTGCAGGGCTGCGCGGAGGAATTTTCAGAGCATCTGCAGGATAAAATCGCTCGGACTCGTTCCACGTTAGACTCCGAGCGTGGCGCAGGGACTGGGGAGATACCAGAGGATCGTTTTTGCCCAGTTATCTGGGAACGGTTTGATCCTGTTGTTCCTGAGAAAGTGGACAGGATCCTCCAGACTGTGAAGGCTACCGCTTGTCATCTGGACCCATGCCCCTCCTGGCTGGTGAAAGCAGCTCAGGAGGTGACATGCGGTTGGATCCAGGCGAGAGTTAATACATCCTTGCGGGAGGGAGTGTTTCCAGCTGCCTTTAAGGAGGCGTTGGTGCACCCCCTCCTCAAGAAACCCTGCCTGGATCCTACCGTACTGGACAATTTCCATCCAGTCTCCCACCTCCCCTTTTGGGGGAAGGTGGTTGAGAAAGTGGTGGCATCACAGCTCCAAAGGGTTCTGGAGGAAACAGATTATCTGGACCCCTTCCAGTCAGGTTTCAGGCCCGGTGATGGAACAGAAACAGCATTGGTCACACTTATGGATGATCTCTGGTGGGAGCGGGATGGTGGAAGTGCAATCATCCTTGCTCTCCTTGATCTCTCAGTGGCTTTCGATACCATTGACCGCGGTATCCCGTTGGGACGACTCAGGGAATTGGGGGTGGGCGGCACAGTCTTGTGCTGGTTCACCTTCTTTCTTCAGGGCCGATCCCAATGGGTGGTGATAGGGAGTGAGAGATCCCATCCTCGGCCCCTCCTTTGTGGGGTGCCACAGGGTTCGGTTCTCTCTCCGCTCCTTTTCAACATCTACATGAAACCGCTGGGTGGATCATACGTCATCATGGGATGAGGTATAATCAGTATGCCGATGATACTCAATTATACATCTCCATCCCAGGTGAGGTAAGTGATGCCATGATCGCCCTTTCGTGGTGCCTGGAGGCTGTGAGGGTCTGGATGGGGAACAACAGGCTTCAGCTGAACCCTGGTAAGACGGAGTGGCTGTGGATTAATGGCTCCTCTGTATCTGAGACTTTGTCATTGTTGGTGCTGAATGGGGTAGCACTGTATCCAGATAGACCCAGTGCATAATCTGGGAGTCCTCCTGGACTCACGACTCCTGCGCGGAGAGCAGGTGGCAGCCGTGGCCAGCAGGGCTTTTGCACAACTTCGGGTTGTGCACCAGTTACGCCCTTTCCTGGATCGGGATGCCCTTCAGTCACTCATGCCCTTGTTATCTCCCAGATAGACTAGTGCAATATGCTCTACATGGGGCTACCCTTGAGGAGTATCAGGAAGCTTCAGCTGGTCCAGAATGCAGCTGCGCGAGCTACTTTTGGGGCCCAAAGAAGGACCCACGTAACACCATTGCTTCGCGAGCTGCATTGGGTACTGGTTTGCTTCCAGGTCCAATTCAAGGTGTTGGTTATCACCTTTACAGCCCTACATGGCATGGGACCGGGTCACCTGAGAGACCGTCTCTCCCCCACGACTTCATCCCGTCCCACTCAATCAAACAGAGAGGGCATGCTCCGGACCCCCTTGGCAAAAGAACTCCGTCTGGTGGGGTCCAGAAGACGGGCCTTCCCTGCTGCAGCCCCCGCCCTTAGGAATATCCTGCCCCCGGAGGTGAGATTGGCCCCCTCACTCCCGGCCTTTTGGAGGGATCTGAAGACCTGGCTCTGCCATCTGGCCTGGGCTGAGGAGGGGGACCATCAAGTGTGGGGTTGGCTAGTCCCTTAGAGGCCTGGCGTTGCTGCCTTGAACCATCAGCCTCCTGGATTTTTTCCTTTTATTTTTGTAGATGTGAATTATTATAGGTTTTTAATTGTATATTTATTTACTGCTTTTAACGTGTTGTGAGCCATTGGGGGGAGATGGATGGGGGACAAATTTAATTAATTGTGACCTGTAAATGCAGAGGAATCTCTTCAAACCAGTGGAGACTTCAGCTCTTGTGGCTAGAACAACATTTATACTTTCTTTTCCTCTCTTTATTCATCATCTGAAGAGGCATATTCCCTACTTGACTCAGAAGTATAAAACAAATTTTTTCTTTTGCCTCATGGTATTTGAGTTTTATATTGACATTTCACTGTTCACCTTCCTTCATTTTCTAATTCCACCTTTTCTCCAGTCACAGGAGACGGCATTCTCCCACATTTAATCTCTCCCGCATGGTGCCTTGTTTTCAGGTAAAATTTCTTCAATGTCCGGGAATTTGAGGTTTTTCTACAATTCAGAACTTTTTCTCTTTTGATCTTTCTTTTTCTTCAGGATTATTCCCATTGTAACAGGCTGCTACTTGGAGTTTCAAACCATTATTAGCCGCCTGGAGTCATGAATCTGAGAAGGGCAGCTGTATCAATTGAACTAACTAAATAAAGATCAATAGAGATCTTAATTCTCCTAACCCGTCACTTCCCTCCCTGTATCCCTACCAGCCCCCATCTTCCATCACTTAAGGCCTGAGTTTGCCAACAACCACAAGACACAGGCTGTGCTTCAAAGTTTGCCTCCTTGTTCTTGTTTTTTGACCGCCCTGCCATTTCTGACAGGATTTTCCTCATTTTTCTGGCCACCTTGAATCTCTAAAGATCCTTTGGAGCTGCTGTTCTTGAGGAAAGCGAGTTTTGATCCTGCACAGAGATCTTCTTGATGTTCACAAGATCACAGACGGTTCCTCCACATTAATAAGAGGAAGATCTAGAGACTGCAACATGCTGCAGACGCCACCACCTTGCTTAGACAGGCAATAAGTTAGAGGGGCCCTTTCCTTCTACTCCGGTTGGAATATCTTCTTCATTTCCTTGCAGTGGTGGCTGTGGTTTTACAATGTCGTCAGGAAAAAGAAAGGCATGCTTTAAAGACAATGGATCAGTCCTTCAGGGACAGGTTTCCCCAACATCCAATCCTCTCCCCCACCCCCCACCCCAATCATCCTTCTCAATCCTTGCAATTTCAAATCAGTTTCCTCTGGGGGCACAGCCAGTGAAGAAGCAGCAGCAGCCCTGGCATCAGTGACTCTCCATCTCCCAAGGTTTGCCCTCTGCACAGGCAGAGACACTCACTGAAATCTTGGTGCAAAGTCACAAGAGTGGATTCCAGGGAGTATGAGGCTTGCAAAGCCAGGAGCCCATCCCAGGAAGTCATAAAGTAGAGTTTGTAGAAGTTGTGCAAATGTCCTGAAAGGGGGATGGGGCTCAGCTCACATCGGCTGCATGAGGAGGCCTTGAACTCTCCCTCTGTCTTTCATCTTCCTCCCCATTACCTCCAACCATGTAACTAGCAGGCAAGAAGCAGGCGTGGGGAGACCACGTCCTGCAGAAGCTGAGGCAAATGGGAGAAACGCCAGGAAAAGGCTGAAGTGGGAACGTCGGATGGGGCAAGGAGCCCCAGCCTGGAATTAGGGCAAGGAAACCGGGGCAAGAGGCCAGATTTCACCAACAAATCTCTTCTCCTTCTCAGGGCTGAAGCTGTTCAGGGGAGAAAGCAGACAGCTAGCTATTTACTCACAAGCCACACCTCTTAACAGGCCACAGGATTTCCCACATTTTTCGAACTTGCAACCAATGAGTTCACACACTTTCCCAAATACACTCTCCTAAGTACCACCCAAATGTTTTCCATGACATTCGCTCATTATTTAAAAACAAGATGCTTTATTCCTTGTTTTTCTCATGTATTCAATAACAAAGAGAAGGAGAAGGAGGAGGAGGAGAAGGAGAAGGAGAAGAAAGAATCCTAGCTTAATGTGAACATAGACCCTTTCTCCTAAGTGTCAATGTGAGAAACGCACTCACTAGTCTTTCTCTAGGTTAGTCAGAAATAAAGTTTATTGAAGCGTTTGCAAAGGCTGGTGGAACTCAAAAGCTGCAAGCTGGAGTCCACACTGAAGAACAGATCTCAGCAATTTTTAAACATCTCTACCCCCGGCCATAAATCCCTTCTTGTTTCCTCATTGGCCAAAGTACTCCAAGTTACACTCTACACAACCGCCTACTTCATATTAACCCCCTTCTACAGACCCCTACATACTACATACTACATCCATTACATGTTCATGATAAATAGGTGATTAGCTATGCGGGGTGTGGTTTTTGTAATGGTAATGAAGGTTGGGATGGCAAGAGTTCACTCATTCCTAAAAGATCTCTGCTAAGTATCACTTTGGACAGGTCAAGCCACCCCAAACTTGCTCTGTCTTACCTTATCTCACCCCAGAGAGATTGCCCCCCTCCCTATTTCCTGTGCCCCTGGGGGCTGCTTGGAGGCCCCTTGGTAACCATGGCGATGTCTCCTAGTTTGAGGTAGTTTCAAAAACAAAGGTATGGGCAGCTAGGTATTTAGTATTGCATCTTAGCATGCTCAAGTTACTATTTCTTTGTCAATAATAACAGATATTTTATCCATCTCTCACACCAACAAGCACAGCCCACTGGGGCACGGATAGTCTCCAATTCTTCCCAGGCAGCTGAGAAATCGTTCAAATCACCCTGACCAGCAGAGGTGACAGCTTCGCACATATACACACACAGCTTTTTTGGCGTGGCAGAGAGAGAGGTTGTTCAATATCGCATGAAAACAACACACACACATCTCAAGCCATGAAAAGTAAATGGCAGAAAAGAAACAGACTCCAGAAAATAGGAGGGCAACAAGACACTTGTAGTAGCCCCATCAGGACACAGGTCCTCACGGTTTGATTTAGAAAGTTGATGGGTGCACACACAGACTCAGCGGACTCAGTAAAAGATGCAGGGGCTTATTATTAAAAACAAGCCAATGATTATTATTAATATCCCTAAGGGCCAAGAAGGTAGCCAGAGCAGAACACAAGCTAGTTAGTACTGGAAGTGAGACGTGCACTAAAGGGGCCCTTCTCTTGGAACTTGGGCTCAATCAGATGATGCAATTGTTGCTGAAATGCATTCTGAGGTTGCCTTCCATGGTGGTTGTGGTCCCCACTGGGGACCAAGATCCGAAATTGGCTTAAACCTAGAAAGCCCAAAGGGGTCTTCACTTCTCAAGTGATGGTCAGACCGCAGAAAGTGAGGGGAAGAAATGATCAACCAGAAAAAAAGGTTATGTCTAGCATGGATGGAGGATGGAGATGAAGGGGAAGGAAGAGAGAAACTGGATGGAGGGAATCAATGAGATTACAGGACAGCCCTTGGAAGCGCTATAATTTAATTAAACAACAACCAAATAAATGTAATAGGTTGAAGATTGCAATTATGATAAGAAGCTTGCTCCTGTTTCAACTGAGTTTTAAAAGAATAACGTTTTTTGCAGCTTTGAGTTTTTCTTGCCTTCAAAATTACTTTTTGTCCCGAGGTGTAATTTAATATCTCTCCCACTATTCTTTAGCCTATATCTCCAAAGGCAGAGGAGTCACTTCACATGGAGAATTCCCTCCTCCTTCTTCCTGCAACCTGTCATATTGAGAAGTGCGTTCCTGTAATTAGGTAATGAGGGATGGAGAGCAGGGCCTCCCGGTGAATTTCCCTTGAATTGTAATGTCCACAAATCCAAATGTATTCAATCTTGCAGAGATTCACTCAATCTCTTCCTTCCTCTTCGGACCCTGACAGCCTCTATGTCACCACTTCCACCACATCAATTGTTTCGCCTGGGGATGTGAAAAAGAACTGGATATCATCAGCATATGGAGGATAACAGACTCTAGGCCAAAAGATGACCTCCCCCAGGAGTTCCATGTATATCTTCAAAAGGAGTGATAAGTGGGGAGAGCCCTGGGTCACGTACAGAATAGATGTCTCTGGACAGGTCTCTCTTCCACCATCACTACCTCAAGAAGGAGGAGAACTACCACTAAACAGTGCACTTCCTCAGCGACCGTGCATAAGAAGGTCCCGGTCGGTGGTACTGAAAGCCACTGAGTGATCAGGGAGGGTTGCACTCCTCCAAACCCTCTCTCTCTATAACTCATTCGTAAGTGCAACTAAATGAATTTCGATGCTGTATCCTGGTTGGGAACCGATTGCCAAGGAGCCAAATAATCGGCTTCCTCTCAGGCTCTCTGCAGTGGCAGAATGTCAGTCCTTTCAGGCAAGCCAGGTCAGGAATAGGACACCACAAAGCCTTCTGGAGCTCTACAATATTCCTCTGGGGTACAATACCAGAATCTGGAAAGCCTGACAGCCTTTCCCACTGACCTCTTTTACAGGATGCAGAATCAAGGCAGCATTATTTTCAGTCACTTGAGTAAGGAGAAAGCTGCCTTCCATTTCCTGTCTGTTCCTGGGCCCCATCTCCTCCCTCTATTCAGGGACGTGACTTTCTCCAGAACCTTTCTTAAAAATAGAAGGTTGGACATGGGTCTAACATTATCAAAAGCACTTGAGTTCAGAAAGCTTCTTGATCAGGGGAAAACAACAGCCTCCTTCCTCCTGCCCCCCCCCATGGAAAATGCACCCTTTCTAACCCTCTTTGCATGAGCACCTGCCGTCCACACAGAGTCCACCAGGGGGCTCCCTCTGCAAAGAGAAAGAAACACCATGCACGTCAGCATTGGGCCACTGGAGGGAGAATGCCACAGGTGACTCTCCAGAGGAGGGGGAAGGAAGTGACATCCCTAAGTCTTGCCTCTCTAGGATGCTGCAATCTCTTTCTCTTTAACCCCTTGACCTTCGCAGGAGGTAAGCAGATTGCAGGAAAGTCTTGCAGGGAAGAGATCCAGACTTGGCCCTGGGTGAGTGGGGGGCATCTTCCCGTGCAAAGAGAGGCAGAGGGTTGTGGCACTGCAGAAGAAAGAGACGCATGCCAAGTTCTCATCCAGGTTCAATCTTATGAGTCCTGGGAGTGGGAGAGCCCAGATCCGATTTTCCCCTGTAGCGTCTTTCCGTGCAGGTAACAGGGAAAGGGGAAACCAGAGCTGCAGACCAGCCGTGTTGCACCCAGGGACAAATCCGGGATCCCCAGGAAAGAGGAGGGGATGTGGCAAAGCCCTTCCTGCCCCATTTCCGGGGAGAAGCCCCTGCTGTGGAGGGAGAATTTGCATTGCAAACTCTAGCAGGAGATAAGACAAGGTTTCCAGGCAAGGAGATGCAAAAGATTGTGCCTGCATTTTTCCCTTCTGCTAGATGAGACTAAAACAGGGTTGGATCCTCTGCAGTTGAACAGGAGGGTGAGTGAAACAGGACATCATCTTAAGCTACGTTCTCTCCAGCCCCGTTTTCAGTGAACTTGGATGAGCTGTTTGGTCTTAGGGCATCTTGGGAACCCGCCTGCGTAGTAATAGTGTGACTTGGCTCTTAAGAAACAAGCCCTGAAGATAGGGAAGTGGAACATCCTAAGCCAGGGTAATTCCATTAGCATTTCATTTTACGTGAACTGAACTTCTTGGTTTGCTGGCCTCTTTGGGGTTTGGCATAGTGTGTGAACCCTGCTTGTAGGTAAGTGTAGATCTAGGTTTTTAAAAAGCAAGGCCTTGTTTGTAAGAAAAAGAAATAGAAAATGCTCCGCAATGCATTTATTCCGTGTTCCTTGATAGAAGTCAATCCCATATTTTGCACCACACACACACACATACCCACACACAAAGGAACTATCTGCTCAATGCCACTGCAATCCAGTGCCAGCTCAGAAAAATTCTTCCTTCCATGGGGATGAGTGTTGTTGAATGGTTAAATCCACCACCTTCTAATTCTTGAAATTTATTTTCTTTTCCATCGCAGATACACAAACCGAAAACAATTTGTACATCCTCACATCAGACTAATATATCTCTTGGGCAAAGAGGGCTGAATGTCTGCTGTGGTCATTCCTGCAGCTACACTAATGTCCCTATGAATGACAAGGCTTTTAGAGATCCATAAGATCTCTTGGACCCATTTGGAGTTCTGTTACAGGACAGAGAAAGAATGGAGACACAACCTTTAGCGAGTGAGGGAACTGAAAAAGGCCGTTCTGCTGTTGAGCCTGGGAGCTGTGGGGAGATCCAGGGAAGAAGTGGGCAGGAGATCCTGGAGGAGGAATCCATCCATTCAGAAGTTCAGCCCTGGAACTTCGGGAGTGTTCAATATCAGGAGGCTGAGGGTCCCCGAGGACTTTGCAGCCGACTCCACTGCTTTTGTAGTCGATGGTTGAGACCAGAAAAGCACACAAAAGCGCAGATGCTGGACCTGGTTGTTCTGGAGCAGTTCCTGGCCCTTCTGCCCCTGCAGATGGAGAGCTGGGTGCGGGAGTGTGGAGCAGAGACCAGCTCCCAAGCGGTGGCCCTGGTGGAAGGCTTCCTCCTGAGCCAGGCAGAGGAGCAGAAGGAGCAGGTCGACTTGCAGGTGAGAGCCCATCTTGGGAGCCCAGAAGGGGTTTGAATGTCATAAACAATGTGTTTGAATTCTTAACCCCTCCCTACCAGAGTCTCCTGGCATTCATAATAAGTGGAAATATTTCACTCATTCTTGTAGGCCATTGTTCCATTATCCATTCTAGAAGATACGTTTGGGACAGGCCTTCTTTTCTTACTTTGCAGCCACACTGAGGGACATTGGGGGCTTTGAACTTGTGTTTTTAGAGAACAAGAATCCACTTCATGTTGTGTGATGTCCCTTATTTCTTCTTCTTTTCTCCTGCCTACCATTTCAAGTCCTTCGCTGTGGAGATCCGAGATCCTGAGGGAAGGAGGAATCCATCAATTCCCTCTCAGGAGCTGTTTTTCAGGAGGATCTCCTTGGAAGATCCAAATCAGGACACCTCAGGAGGTAATACAAGGTCCTCCTATTCCCCAGAGGGATCCCAGCTGTCTCATCTTCTCAGTGTCTTCTGTTCTGTAGAATTCCTCCTCCTATTTTATTAATTGTGCATTTTGAAATTCTGTCTCCCTCACAGGGAAGAATGGAAGAAAGTTCACTCCTC
Source organism: Liasis olivaceus (assembly GCA_030867105.1). Taxonomy (NCBI): domain Eukaryota; kingdom Metazoa; phylum Chordata; class Lepidosauria; order Squamata; family Pythonidae; genus Liasis; species Liasis olivaceus. The sequence continues at coordinate 21,470,477 of CM061348.1, read as the reverse complement.
CTTACGGTGGAGCGGAAACCATGGTTGAACCTCCAACTCAACAAGTAAGAGGAGGAAATTTATTTATTAAATTTGTATTCTCCCTTTCCTTCAGGAAGTCAAGGGGGTGTACTCAACACCCTCTCCTTCCATTTTTCCCTCTTGTTTGTGCTTGGATATTTTCGTGTTCCTGAGCAATATACTAAATACTAAATACTCAGTCTGGCACATTACCATTTTTTAAAAGCCTTGTTTACAACCAGTGAAAATAAAAATATGGACATCAGATTAAAAAGTAACGGAGACTATTAAAATGGAATGAATGTCTATGGATAGAAGTCTCTGAATACAAATTATTCTGAAAGAGCACATAATCTAGGCATTTTTTGTTGCAAAATAATTTCTAATCCTCTGATTTGTGCCTGGATTTGGAAGCCAAACAATCCAGCTTTGCAAAGGCTGAGAAATCTGCTCCCCAGGAAATTTCCTCTGCTTTCTTTTTTCCTGTTCAGCCGATGGCTCAGATTACTAGCAGCTTCCTTGAAATCTGAGGAGCAGAAGATACTGGGGTCCCTGTCTCTGGATATTGAAGGGAGCCCATACACATCCGTGGCTGAGCTCTCCCAGCACTTTCATGAAAGTGCACAGCATTGGTCCCTCTGGGGACAACATAAACCATTTCCAGAAATGTTAGAAAGAATCCCCCCTCTCCCCTCCATTTCCTTCTGCAAATACAGGAAGAATTGGAGACCCTGATACCTAGGGTTTCCTAGGCCCACCTGCCAGATGATTCTCTCCAGACGCTGAGAGTTTTTCATGTTGCATGGATGGATCGATGCAGATGGAAAGTGGGGTTGCTTTCACTGAATGGCACTGAAATCTCTCAAGTTGATAAAACCTGCCTGAAATATTTTTTCAGTCAGAAGCTTTTGGCTCTGTCCATTTTCATACCCTAAACCTTGGAATCCTACCAGGCATAGCCATTTTACTTGGTATATATCTTTGCTCTGGGAATTTGTGAACAATACTGCAGATCTTGCAAGTCCTCCTGGGTCTGTTCCCTTCTTTTTTCCCTTGTTCAGGAGGGTCTTGTATTCTTCAAGGACGTGGCCGTATGTTTCTCCGAGGAGGAGTGGTCTCAGCTGGATCCTCACCAAAAAGCGCTGCATTGGGAAGTCATGCTGGAAAACTGTAGGAACGTGGCCTCTCTGGGTAAGGGTTTCCTACCCTCCAATCAGAGAGTTCAGCAAGACATTTTGTGCTTAGACGCCATCAGCTATTGCGTATTAAAAAGAACTCGATGTCAATTCTTCGTAGGAAGATGAAAAACATATGGTGTTCTTCTGCTCCAAGGAAAGAAATAGGTCAATGGCCCTCTGCTTAGATGCATCCTGTGCCATTTCCCAGCTGGTGAATTTTTCCATTTCTTTTTGAACAGATCAGTGAGAAAGTAGGTCCTTGGTTTGAGGAGGAGCTAAACTCCATCACACTGATTTCAGCTTTTTGGACTGACATGCTTCCCTGTCTGTCCTCGGAAGGACTGACATTTATTCAGGCTCTCGGTTTAGTGGCTTTTCTTCCTTTTCATTTCTATCCTGACCCTTGAGATGGAGGGGGAAATGTTGCTGTGTTTCCATTGCAAACATGTTGTTTAGGGTTAATGGAAGAACTCTAGGATTTTTTTTTGCAACCATGAGATTTGGGCAAGAAAGAAATGAACAGGAAACGGGAGGTAGTTTGGGTAGGACGAAAAGGATGAGTTTCAAAATCGATTTAGTTCTCACAGATCCCTGCTGTAATTCATCCCCCTCCAATAAATCTTAGGTTTTCCCCTAATACTTTCTTTGATGTTTCCCCTGATTCTTGGTTACCGTATTTTTCCGACTATAAGACGATACTTTTTTCTAAAATCCTTACCCTAAAAATTGAAGGGCGTCTTATTCAAGGAAGTCAGCCGAAGAGAGAACCTCGCTGTTGCAAAACTGCCCGTACTTTGTTTCTGGAGACAGGCTTGCTCCTATTGCTAGCCTCCAATCACGAGTGACATAGCTTGTCTCCCAAACAGACTTCCTCCAATCACGAGCCTTATGTAACTGGTGTCAGCTGATGCTGAACAAACCAATTAGACAAGGCTGTTTGCAGAGAGAATCTATCGGCAGTTTCACTCGTGCTTGAATGTAATCAGTTATGCAAAAGAGCATGGAAATAGAGCTGCAGAGAGACGGTTTGGACCTCCTCCCACCGAGTGTATCAGGTAAATGTTAACTAATTACTAAATAAAAATGTGTTCTGCACTATCTTTAAAATATTGATTTCTTAATTTTCGGTTGGAAAAATGGCGGTCGTCTTGTACATGGGGGCGTCTTATTGTCGGAAAAATACGGTAACTCAAAGCTGATTCTGTGTGAGATTTGGAAATATAAGGATAATTATAAACGAAAAGTTGCTTTAGATGTTTTGAAAGCATTTATGGCTAATAAACAAGGAAATTATCATTTCTATACTATGCCATCGTAAGCATGCAAATGTGCAATAAATTGGAATTTGGCCAAATTTCAGAAGGAGATTCAAATGACTTCTTACAGTTTGATGTTTTTCCCTGACCTTGTATCATTTTGATTTCTTTTTTCTGTTGAAGGTAATCTTGGACAGGAGAACAAAGATTCCAGTGAACCATTCCAAATGATCTGGCATGGAGGTGCAACAGAGAATCCTGCAATTCAAATAGAACGAGAAAGGCATGAGAGAAACCAGTCAAATACTGGGAATAAGGAAAGCTCATCTTCCACTGATGCTGAGATTCAAGACTTTCTTGCCCCTCAAGGAAAAATAAAGAAAAAATGTATTGTGAAAAGTGTAGGCGTATTCAAAGACAGATTAGAAATAAATGAACACTATCTAGTCCAAACAAAAGAAGATTATATATCCAGAGACAATGAAAATAATTACAATTGCATTTTCACTCTTTCCCATGAAAATGGGTCCCTTACATGTCATAAAAGGATCCACACAGGAGAGAAGCCATATAAATGCATGGAGTGTGGAAAGAGCTTCAGTTTTAATAGTTCTCTTACTGTTCATCAAAGGATCCACACAGGGGTGAAGCCATTTAAATGCATGGAGTGTGGAAAGAGCTTCTGTAAAAAGAGTTATCTTACTGTTCATCAAAGGATCCACACAGGAGAGAAGCCGTATAAATGCATGGAGTGTGGAAAGATCTTCCGTGAAAACTCGTCTCTTACTGTTCATCAAAGGATCCACACAGGGGAGAAGCCATATATATGCATGGAGTGTGGGAAGGCCTTCAGGCAACACAGTAGCCTAAGTTCCCATAAACGGATCCACACAGGACAGAAGCCATATAAGTGCACAGAGTGTGGAAAAAGTTTCACTAACAGCTGTTCCCTCACATCTCATAGACGGAGCCACACAGGAGAAAAGCCATACAAATGCATGGAGTGTGGAAAGAGCTTCCGTGAAAACAGTTATCTTACTATTCATCAAAGGATCCACACAGGGGAGAAGCCATATAAATGCATGGAGTGTGGGAAGGCCTTCAGGCAACGCAGTAAGTTTACTTCCCATAAAAGGATTCACACAGGAGAGAAGCCATGGAAGTGCATAGAGTGCGGAAAACGTTTTACTAACAGCCGTTACCTCACATCTCATAGATGTATCCACACAGGAGAGAAGCCACATAAATGCATGGAGTGTGGAAAGAGCTTCTGTCAAAAGAGTTCTCTTAGTGTTCATCAAAGGATCCACGCAGGAGAGAAGCCACATAAATGCACGGAGTGTGGAAAGAGCTTCTGTCAAAAGAGTTCTGTTACTGTTCATCAAAGGATCCACACAGGAGAGAAGCCATATAAATGCATGGAGTGTGGGAAGGGCTTCAGCCAACACAGTAACCTAAGTTCCCATAAATGGATCCACACAGGAGGGAAGCCATATAAGTGCACAGAGTGTGGGAAAAGGTTCAGTACGAACTCTTCCCTCACATGTCATAGAAGGATCCAAACAGGAGAGAAGCCATATAAGTGCATGGAGTGTGGAAAGAGCTTCTGTGAAAACTCGTCTTTTACTCTTCATAAAAGGATCCACACAGGGGAGAAGCCATATAAATGCATGGAGTGTGGGAAGGCCTTCAGGCAATACAGGAACCTAAGTTCCCATAAATGGATGCACACAGTAGGGAAGCCATATAAGTGCACAGAGTGTGGAAAAAGTTTCACTAACAGCTGTTCCCTCACATCTCATAGAAGGATCCACACAGGAGAGAAGCCATACAAATGCATGGAGTGTGGAAAGAGCTTCCGTGAAAACAGGTCTCTTATTGTTCATTACAGGATCCACACAGGGGAGAAGCCATATAAATGCATGGAGTGTGGGAAGGGCTTCAGGCAACAGAGTAAGTTGACTTCCCATAAAAGGACCCACACAGGAGAGAAGCCATATAAGTGTATAGAGTGCGGAAAAAGTTTTACTGACAGCCGTTACCTCACATCTCATGGATGTATCTATGCAGGAGAGAAGCCACATAAATGCATAGAGTGTGGAAAGAGCTTCTGTAAAAACAGTTCTCTTACTGTTCATAAAAGGATCCACACAGGCGAGAAGCCTTATAAATGCATGGAGTGTGCAAAGAGCTTCTGTAAAAACAGTTCTCTTACTGTTCATAAAAGGATCCACACAGGAGAGAGGCCATATAAATGCATGGAGTGTGGGAAGAGCTTCCGTAAAAACCATTCTCTTACTGTTCATAAAAGGATCCACACAGGAGAGAAGCCACATAAGTGCATGGAGTGTGGAAAGAGCTTCTGTGGAAACCATTCTCTTGCTCTTCATAAAAGGATCCACACAGGGGAGAAGCCATATAAGTGCATGGAGTGTGGGAAGGCCTTCAGGCAACACAGTAACCTAAGTTCCCATAAACGGATCCACACCGGAGAGAAGCCATATAAGTGCACAGAGTGTGGAAAAAGTTTCAGTGAGGGCTGTTCCCTCACATCTCATAGAAGGATTCACACAGGAGAGAACCCATACAAATGTATGGAGTGTGGAAAGAGCTTCTGTGGAAATAGTTCTCTTACTGTTCACCAAAGGATCCACACAGGAGAGAAGCCGTACAAATGCATGGAGTGTGGAAAGAGCTTCCGTGAGAACAGGTATCTTACTGTTCATCAAAGGATCCACACAGGGGAAAAGCCATATGAATGCATGGAGTGTGGGAAGGCCTTCAGGCAACACAGTAACCTACGTTCCCATCAACGTATCCACACCGGAGAGAAGCCATATAAGTGCACAGAGTGTGGAAAAAGTTTCAGTGAGGGCTGTTCCCTCACATCTCATAGAAGGATCCACACAGGAGAGAACCCATACAAATGCATGGAGTGTGGAAAGAGCTTCCGTGAGAACAGGTATCTTACTGTTCATCAAAGGATCCACACAGGGGAGAAGCCATATCAATGCATGGAGTGTGGGAAGGCCTTCAGCCGACACAGTAACCTAAGTTCCCATAAACGGATCCACACAGGAGGGAAGCCATATAAGTGCACAGAGTGTGGAAAAAGTTTCACGAAGAGCTCTTCCCTCACATGTCATAGAAGGACCCACACAGGGGAGAAGCCATATAAATGCATGGAGTGTGGGAAGGCCTTCAGGCAACACAGTAACCTAAGTTCCCATAAATGGATCCACACAGGAGAGAAGCCATATAAGTGCACAGAGTGTGGAAAAAGTTTTACTAAGAGCCATTCCCTCATATCTCATGGATGTATCCACGCAGGAGAGAAGCAGGATAAATGAATGCAGTGTAGAAAGAGATTCAGGAGGAGCACTGGCCTAATTTCCAATACGCACACCCATTTGGGTGAGAATCCATGTAAATTCTAGCTATAGTTGGTTAAATCTATGCATTTCCTATTTCTGTATACTGACTAGGAAATAATGTTTTTTGAGTCTGACCTTCACAACTGGCAGCCCCAGAGAGATAAATTTACCAATCGAAACAAAAGCAATGGGTATGTGCCATTTTAATTATGAACTGTGGATTTTTGAAGGTACTGTCATTTCAAGGTGGCCCACGCTCTTGCACGTCAGTAAGAGAAAAATCCTTTTTCTTAACTTTACATTTATTTTGGGCATCTCGGATTCTGGGCTATACAATTTGATGAAGATGTTATCTTCATTGTGGTTTTACAAGTGAGCTTCTTGCTGTTCAATTGTTTGTTCTTCCCACTTGAGCATCCTGCTGCAAGGGATGTGAACAGGCAGACATTTGACAGGTGATGCCCCCCAAGCAGCCAAAGAGCTGCATCTCCCTGATGCATCTCTTCAAGAATAAGGTTTTTTAGTTTTCCTTCTGCTGTACCAGAAATTCAACTCAACCAATCACTTCCCAGACTTTAAACTTTCCTTCTTTTGCTTAGACTTCTTACTAATGTTTCCCACTCCCTCTCTCATTCCTGAATACATTCAGAGGTCTCAAGCAATATTATAATCCCAAGGTAACACAGGTTCCATCAAATAATACGGAGAGAGATGGAATTTGATATTGAATTGCCCCCTGAATAATTGTGATATGAAATTAAAAGTGACAACTAAGAGGATTTGTGCTTCTAATTTTTCCCTCCCTCCCCCCCCCCTTCCTCCCTCCTCCTTTCTTCTTTCATCTTTCCTCTTAGGTCTCTTTCTTTTTGTCCCATGTTTGGGATACTCAGGAAAATGAGAATGAATGTGACTCCAGTGTGCTGACATTGCAAAGAAGCAATTCATTGACATTTGGGAATCAATGGGGACCAAAATAACATAATGTAAAATTTAGAAAAACTACTTCAGAAAACTACTTCAGTTCCTCCAGACCGAACACACGAAAATAAGAAGGAGAACTACCTCTGGGATGTGAAGACACCAAAAAATAATCAGACTTGCATCCACGGTGCAGAACTGAGCGTGGAGGTGACCAGGATTAATGCAGAACCATGGAACCGTTTTCGGTCCAAGGCCTCTCGTTATATGAGACAATTGTCACCTATGTATCAATGACTTATTTCTGGATGAGCTTCAGGGTGAAAAATTCCTCTTTCACAAAAGGAGCCAGAAAGACAAGAAGCCCTCGAAGCATGTGCAAAACCTTTTTTCAAGCATTAGACCTTTCTATGGTATGACGAGGGCAAAGAAAAGGCTTAAATTTGATTTAACGAAAATTAATTAAATATCAATGGTGTGGTTACTTTCCAGGCATGTATTAAATTCTCCTTCTCTTTAGTTGTATTGAAAATTAGTAAAACAGGAAAAGTTTTGGAAGGATTTGGGTGGGGGGAGATTTCAGGGTTTCAGAGGCTCATGCTGGCTTGAAGCTGGTTATTCAAATGCTGCTCACCAATAGTTCTGGGTCAAAGTGGAGAATAAAGAAATGGGCTGAAAGGAACAGAGAAGTTAACTCAAGTCTTTCTAAATGGCTTTTTAACCACTTCCCCCCCCCTCCATTTTTTTTCTATTGTCACCTCTAAATGCAGAGGAATCTCTTCAAACCCACTGAATCTTCAGCTCTTCTGGCTAGAAGAAAATGTATATTTTCTTTTTCTCTGTCTATTCAACTAAAGAAATTCGGGTTGCCTTAAATTCTCCAAAGTTCTTAAGCTTCCTACTCATATTTCCTGAGGCATATCCCCTACTTGACCCATAAGTATAAGAATTTTTTTTTCTTTTGCCTCATAGTATTTGAGTTTTATATTGACATTTCACTGTTCACCTTCCTTCATTTTCTAATTCCACCTTTTCTCCAGTCACAGGAGACGGCATTCTCCCACATTTAATCTCTCCCGCATGGTGCCTTGTTTTCAGGTAAAATTTCTTCAATGTCCGGGAATTTGAGGTTTTTCTACAATTCAGAACTTTTTCTCTTTTGATCTTTCTTTTTCTTCAGGATTATTCCCATTGTAACAGGCTGCTACTTGGAGTTTCAAACCATTATTAGCCGCCTGGAGTCATGAATCTGAGAAGGGCAGCTGTATCAATTGAACTAACTAAATAAAGATCAATAGAGATCTTAATTCTCCTAACCCGTCACTTCCCTCCCTGTATCCCTACCAGCCCCCATCTTCCATCACTTAAGGCCTGAGTTTGCCAACAACCACAAGACACAGGCTGTGCTTCAAAGTTTGCCTCCTTGTTCTTGTTTTTTGACCGCCCTGCCATTTCTGACAGGATTTTCCTCATTTTTCTGGCCACCTTGAATCTCTAAAGATCCTTCAGAGCTGCTGTTATTGAGGAAAGTGAGTTTTGATCCTGCACAGAGATCTTCTTGATGTTCACAAGATCACAGACGGTTCCTCCACATTAATAAGAGGAAGATCTAGAGACTGCAACATGCTGCAGACGCCACCACCTTGCTTAGACAGGCAATAAGTTAGAGGGGCCCTTTCCTTCCACTCCGGTTGGAATATCTTCTTCATTTCCTTGCAGTGGTGGCTGTGGTTTTACAATGTCGTCAGGAAAAAGAAAGGCATGCTTTAAAGACAATGGATCAGTCCTTCAGGGACAGGTTTCCCCAACATCCAATCCTCTCCCCCACCCCCCACCCCAATCATCCTTCTCAATCCTTGCAATTTCAAATCAGTTTCCTCTGGGGGCACAGCCAGTGAAGAAGCAGCAGCAGCCCTGGCATCAGTGACTCTCCATCTCCCAAGGTTTGCCCTCTGCACAGGCAGAGACACTCACTGAAATCTTGGTGCAAAGTCACAAGAGTGTATTCCAGGGAGTATGAGGCTTGCAAAGCCAGGAGCCCATCCCAGGAAGTCATAACGTAGACTTTGTAGAAGTTGTGCAAATGTCCTGAAAGGGGGACGGGGCTTAGCTGACATTGTCTGCATATGGAGGCCTTGAACTCTCCCTCTGTCCTTCATCTTCCTCCCCATTGGTCCAGACCTCCAACCGTGTAACTAGCAGGCAAGAAGCAGGTGTGGGGAGAGCACCTCCTGGAGAAGCTGAGGCAAATGCGAGAAACGCCAGGAAAAGGCTGAAGTGGGGACGTCGGATGGAGCAAGGAGCCCCAGCCTGGAGTTAGGGCAAGGAAACGGGCAAGAGGCCAGATGTCACCAACAAACTTCTTCTGAGGGCTGAAGCTGTTCAGGAGAGAAAGCAGAGAACTAGCTATTTATTCACAAGCTACACCTCTTAACAGGGCACAGGACTTCCCACATTTTTCAAACCTCCAACCAATGAGTTCACACACTTTCCCAAATACACTCTCCTAAGTACCACCCAAATGTTTTCCATGACGTTCGCTCATTTATTTAACAAGATGCTTTATCCCTCATTTTCCTCATGTATTCAATAACAAAGGGAAGGAGGAGCAGAAGGGGAAGGAGAAGGAGAAGAAAGAATGCTAGGTTGATGGGAACATGTACTCTTTCTCCCAATTCCCAACAAGCACAGCCCACTGGGGCACGTACACTCTCCAATTCTTCCCAGGCAGCTGAGAAATCCTTCAAATCACCCTGACCAGCAGAGGTGACAGCTTCGCACATATACACACACAGCTTTTTTAGCGTGGCAGAGAGAGAAGTTGTTCAATATGGCATGAAAACAACACTCACACACATTTCAAACCATGAAAAGGAGATGGCAGAAAACAGCCTCCAGAAAATAGGAGGGCAACAAGACACTTGTAGTAGCCCCATCAGGACACAGATCCTCACGGTTTGATTCAGAAAGTTGATGGGTGCACACGCAGACTCAGTGGGCTCAGTAAAAGATGCAGAGGCTCATTATAAATAATAAGCCAATAATTATTATTAATATCCTTAAGGGCCAAGAAGGTAGCCAGAGCAGAAAACAAGCTAGCCAGTGCTGGAAGTGAGACGTGCACTAAAGGGGCCCTTTTCTTGGAACTTGGGCTCAATCAACCGATGCAATTTTTGCTGAAATGCATTCTGTGCTTGCCTTCCGTGGTGGTTGTGCCCACTGGTGACCAAGATCCTAAATTGGCTTAAACCAAAAAGCCCAAAAGGGTCTTCACATCTCAAGTGATGGTCAGTTTGCAGAAAGTGAGGGGAAGAAATGATCAACTGGAAAAAATGGTTATGTCTAGCATGGATGAAGAATGGACATGAAGGGGAAGGAAGAAAGAAAGTGGATGGAGAGAATCAAGGAGATTACAGGACAGCCCTTGGAAGAGCTTTAATTTAATTAAACAAGAATCAAATAAATGTTATATGATAAAGATTGCAATTATGATAAAAACTTACTCCTGTTTCAACTGAGTTTTAAAAGAACAACGTTTTTTGCAGCTTTGAGTTTTTCTTGCCTTCAAAATTGCTTTTTGTCCTGAGGTGTAATTTAATATCTCTCCTGCTATTCTTTAGCCTACATCTCCAAAGGCAGAGGAGTCACTTCAGATGGAGAATTCCCTCCTGCTTCTTCCTGCAACCTGTCATATTGAGAAGTGGGTTCCTGTCATTACGTACTGAGTGACAGAGAGCAGGGCCTCCCGGTGAGTCTAGGAGAATCCCCAAATTGTGGCTCATTCATTGGTGCATCTCTGTTCAAAGTCAGAGATGGAATTTCCCTGGAATCGTAAGGTCTACAAACCCAAACATATTCAATCTTGAAGAGAATCACTCCATCTGTTCCTTCCCATTTGGACTCTGACACCCTCTAGGTCACCACTTCCAGGACATCACAACTACTTCAAGAAGGAGGAGAACTACTGCTAAACAGTGCACTTCCTCAGAGACCGTGCATAAGAAGGTCATGGTTGGTGGTACTGAAAGCCACTGAGTGATCAGGGAGGGTTGCACTCCTCCAAACTCTCTCTCTCTATAACTCATTCGTAAGTGCAACTAACAGAATTTCGATGCTGTATCCTGGTTGGGAACCGATTGCCAAGGAGCCAAATAATCAGCTTCCTCTCAGCCTCTCTGCAGTTGCAGAATGTCAGTCCTTTCAGGCAAGCCAGGTCAGGAATTGGACACCACAAAGCCTTCTGGAGCTCTACACTATTCTTCTGGGGTACAATACCAGAATCTGGAAAGCCTGACAGCCTTTCCCACTGACCTCTTTTACAGGATGCAGAATCAAGGCAGGATTATTTTCAGTCACTTGAGTAAGGAGAAAGCTGCCTTCCATTTCCTCTCTGTTCCTGGGCCCCATCTCCTCCCCCCAGTCAGGGATGGGACTTTCTCCAGAACCTTTCTTAAAAATAGAAGGTTGGACATGGGTCTAACAGTGTCAAAAGCACTTGAGTTCAGAAAGCTTCTTAATCCGGGAAACAACAGGCTCCTTCCTTCTGCCCCCCCCCCCCCCCCCACGCCATGGAAAATGCACCCTTTCTCCCCTCTTTGCATGAGCACCTGACTTCCACACAGAGTCCAGCAGGGGGCCCCCTCTGCAAACAGAAGGAAACACCATATGCTTCATCATTGGGCCACTGGAGGGAGAATGCCACAGGTGACTCTCCAGAGGAAGGGGGGAAGGGAGTGACATCACTAAGTCTTCCCCTCTGGGATGCAGCACTCTCTTTCTCTTTAACCCTTTGAGCTTCGCAGGAGGTAAGCAGATTGCAGGAAAGTCTTGCAGGGAAGAGATCCAGACTTGGCCCTGGGTGAGTGGGGGGCATCTTCCCGTGCAGAGAGGCAGAGGGTTCTGGCACTGCAGAAGAAAGAGATGCATGGCAGGTTCTCATCCAGGTTCAATCTTCTGAGTCCTGGGAGTGGAAGAGCACAGATCCCATGTTCCCCCGTAGCATCTTTCTGTGCAGGTAACAGGGAAGGGGGAAACCAGAGCTGCAGACCAGCCGTGTTGCCCCCAGGCACAAATCCGGGATCCCTATGAAGGAGGAGGGGATGTGGGGCCCTTCCTGCCCCATTTCTGGGGAAAAGCCCCTGAGAGGGGGGAGAGGGAGAATTTGCATTGCAAACTCTAGCAGGACATAAGAAAAGGTTTCCAAGCAAGGAGATGCAAAAGATTGTGCCTGCATCCTCCCCATGTGCTGGATGAGACTAAAACAGGGATGGATCTCTGCAGTTGAACAGGACGGTGAGTGAAACAGGAAAAGCCCCTGCATTTTTGAATTTGCATTGCAAACAACAGATTGCCAAGGAGCCAAATAATTGGCTTCCTCTCAGGCTCTCTGCAGTTGCAGAAACTCAACCCTGTTATCCAAGCCAGGTCAGAAATTGGACACCACAAAGGCTTCTGGAGCTCTACAATATTTTTATGGGATATAATAACAGAATCTGGAAAGCCTGACAGTGTTTCCTGCTGACCTCCTTTACAGGATGCAGAATCAAGGCAGGATTATTTTGACCCTCTTGAGTAAGTAGAAAGCTGACTTCCATTCCCACTCTGTTCCTTGGCTCCCTCTCCTCCCCCTATTCAGGGACGCGACTTTCTCCAGCAACTTTCTTAAAAATGGAAGGTTGGCCATAGGTCTACTGTTGTCAAAACCAGTTGGATTCAGAAGGTTTCCTGATCGGGGGACACAACAGCCTCCTTCCTCCTGGCCCAACCCCATGGAAATTGCACCCTTTCTCCCCTTTGGATTAGCACCTGCGTTGCACAGAGGGTCCGGCAGGGGGCCCCCTCTGCAAACAGAAGGAAACACCATGTGCTTCATCATTGGGCCACTGGAGGGAGAATGCCACAGGTGACTCTCCAGAGGAGGGGGAAGGAAGTGACATCATGTAGGTGTTGCCCCTCTAGGATGATGCACTCTCTCTCTCTTTAACCTTTTGAGCTTCGCAGGAAGTAAAAAGATTGCAGGAAGGTCTATTGAAAGCAGAGCTCTGTTGCCCCGAGGAACAAATCCAGGAACCCCAGGAAGGAGGAGGGGATGTGGGGAAGCCCTTCCCGCCCCCTTTCCTGGGAAAAGGTCCTGAGAGAGGGGAGGGGGAGAATTTGCATTGCAAACTCTAGCAGGACCTAAGAGAAGATGTCCAAGGACGGAGATTCAAAAGACTGTGCTTGCATTCTCGCCTTGTGCTGCAGGAGAGTAACATAGGGTTGGATCCTCTGCAGTTGAACAGGAGGGTGAGTGAACCAGGACATCATCTTAAGCTATGTTCTCTCCAGCCATCTTTTATGTGAACTAGATTGATCTGTTTGGGCTTCGGGCATCTTGGGAACCCGCCTGCGTAGTAATAGTGTGACTTGGCTCTTAAGAAACAAGCCCTGAAGATAGGGAAGTGGAACATCCTAAGCCAGGGTAATTCCATTAGCATTTCATTTTACGTGAACTGAATTTCTTGGTTTGTTGGCCTGTTTGGGGTTTGGCATATTTTGTGAACCCTGCTTGTAGGTAAGTGTAGATCTAGGTTTTTAAAAAGCAAGGCCTTCTTTGTAAGAAAAAGAAAATGCTGCACAATGCATTTATTCCATGTTTCTTGATGGAAGTCAGTCCCATATTTTGCACCACACACACACACACACACACACACACATACCCACACACAAAGGGAGGAATTATCTGCTGAATGCCACTGCAATCCTGTACCAGCTCAGAAAAATACTTCCTTCCATAGGGAAGAGTGTTGCTGAATAGTTAAATCCACCACCTTCTAATTCTTGGAATTTATTTTCTTTTCCATCTCAGATACACAAACCGAAAACAATTTGTACACCCTCACATACAGACTAATTTATCTCTTGGGCAAAGGGGGCTGAATGGCCTCCGGTGGTCATTCCTGCAACTACAGTAATGTTCCTATGAATGACAAGGCTTTTGGAGATCCGCAAGACTCCTTGGACCCATTTGGAGTTGTGTTCCAGGACAGAGAAAGAATGGAGACACAACCTTTAGCGAGTGAGGGAACTGGAAAAGGCCGTTCTGTTGTTGAGCCTGGGAGCTGTGAGGAGATCCAAGGAAGAAGTGGGCAGGAGATCCTGGAGGAGGAATCCATCCATTCAGAAATTCAGCCCTGGAACTTCAGGAGCGTTCAATATCAGGAGGCTGAGGATCCCCGAGGACTTTGCAGCCGACTCCACTGCTTTTGTAGTCGATGGTTGAGACCAGAAAAGCACACAAAAGCGCAGATGCTGGACCTGGTTGTTCTGGAGCAGTTCCTGGCCCTTCTGCCCCTGCAGATGGAGAGCTGGGTGCGGGAGTGTGGAGCAGAGACCAGCTCCCAAGCGGTGGCCCTGGTGGAAGGCTTCCTCCTGAGCCAGGCAGAGGAGCAGAAGGAGCAGGTCGACTTGCAGGTGAGAGCCCATCTTGGGAGCCCAGAAGGGGTTTGAATGTCATAAACAATGTGTTTGAATTCTTAACCCCTCCCTACCAGAGTTTCCTGGCATTCATAATAAGTGGAAATATTTCACTCATTGTTGTAGGCCATTGTTCCATTATCCATTCTAGAAGATAGATTTGGGACAGGTCTTCTTTTCTTACTTTGCAGCCACACTGATAGACATTGGGGGTTTGAAGTTGTGTTCAGATAACAAGAATCCACTTCATGTTGTGTGATGTCCGTTATTTCTGCTTCTTTCTCCTGCCTACCATTTCAAGTCCTTCGCTGTGGAGATCCGAGATCCTGCGGGAAGGAGAAATCCATCAATTCCCTCTCAGGAGCTGTTTTTCAGGAGGATCTCCTTGGAAGATCCAAATCAGGACACCTCAGGAGGTAATACAAAGTTGTCCCATTCCCCAGAGGGATCCCAGCTGTCTCATCTTCTCAGTGTCTTCTGTTCTGTAGAATTCCTCCTCCTATTTTATTAATTGTGCATTGTGAAATTCTGTCTCCCTCACAGGGAAGAATGGAATACAGTTCACTCCTCCTTATGTTGGAGCAGAAACCGTGGTTGAACCTCCAGCTCAACAAGTAAGAGGAGGAAATTTATTTATTGGATTTGTATTCTCCCTTTCCTTCAGGAAGTCAAGAGGGTGTACTCAGCACTCTCTCCTTCCATTTTTCCCTCTTGTTTGGGCTGGGTTATTTTTGTGTTCCTGAGCAAAATGGCAGATTCAACTGAGTGTCTTATTGGGAAATCTCTTCTTTTAAGACCACTACCTAACTCTCCTTGTGCTAGTTACTCTCCCTAGTTTTCAATAACAAATGTTTTACAAAATCCTTGAAGAGACTCATTCTTTTTATAACTCTTTTACTTGGAATTTTGCAAGGCTGCTCAGAAATAATTAAATACTCAGTCTGGCACATTACCATTTTTTAAAAGCCTTGTTTACAACCAGTGAAAAGAAAAATATGGACATCAGATTAAAAAGTAACGGAGACTATTAAAATGGAATGAATGTCTATGGATAGAAGTCTCTGAATACAAATTATTCTGAAAGAGCACATAATCTAGGCATTTTTTGTTGCAAAATAATTTCTAATCCTCTGATTTGTGCCTGGATTTGGAAGCCAAACAATCCAGCTTTGCAAAGGCTGAGAAATCTGCTCCCCAGGAAATTTCCTCTGCTTTCTTTTTTCCTGTTCAGCCAATGGCTCAGATTACTAGCAGCTTCCTTGAAATCTGAGGAGCAGAAGATACTGGGGTCCCTGTCTCTGGATATTGAAGGGAGCCCATAAACATCCGTGGCTGAGCTCTCCCAGCACTTTCATGAAGGTGCCCAGGATTGGTCCCTCTGGGGACACCATAAACCATTTCCAGAAATGTTAGAAAGAATCCCCCCTCTCCCCTCCATTTCCTTCTGCAAGTACAGGAAGAATTGGAGTCCCTGATAGGTGGGGTTTCCTAGGCCCACCTGCCAGATGATTCTCTCCAGACGCTGAGAGTTTTTCATGTTGCATGGATGGATCGATGCAGATGGAAAGTGGGGTTGCTTTCACTGAATGGCACTGAAATCTCTCAAGTTGATAAAACCTGCCTGAAATATTTTTTCAGTCAGAAGCTTTTGGCTCTGTCCATTTTCATACCCTAAACCTTGGAATCCTACCAGGCATAGCCATTTTACTTGGTATATATCTTTGCTCTGGGAATTTGTGAACAATACTGCAGATCTTGCAAGTCCTCCTGGGTCTGTTCCCTTCTTTTTTCCCTTGTTCAGGAGGGTCTTGTGTTCTTCAAGGACGTGGCCGTATGTTTCTCCGAGGAGGAGTGGTCTCAGCTGGATCCTCACCAAAAAGCGCTGCATTGGGAAGTCATGCTGGAAAACTGTAGGAACGTGGCCTCTCTGGGTAAGGGTTTCCTACCCTCCAGTCAGAGAGTTCAGCAAGACATTTTGTGCTTAGACGCCATCAGCTATTGCGTATTAAAAAGAACTCGATGTCAATTCTTCGTAGGAAGATGAAAAACATATGGTGTTCTTCTGCTCCAAGGAAGGAAATAGGTCAATGGCCCTCTGCTTAGATGGATCCTGTGCCATTTCCCAGCTGGTGAATTTTTCCATTTCTTTTTGAACAGATCAGTGAGAAAGTAGGTCCTTGGTTTGAGGAGGAGCTAAACTCCATCACACTGATTTCAGCTTTTTGGACTGACATGCTTCCCTGTCTGTCCTCGGAAGGACTGACATTTATTCAGGCTCTCGGTTTAGTGGCTTTTCTTCCTTTTCATTTCTATCCTGACCCTTGAGATGGAGGGGGAAATGTTGCTGTGTTTCCATTGCAAACATGTTGTTTAGGGTTAATGGAAGAACTCTAGGATTTTTTTTTGCAACCATGAGATTTGGGCAAGAAAGAAATGAACAGGAAACGGGAGGTAGTTTGGGTAGGACGAAAAGGATGAGTTTCAAAATCGATTTAGTTCTCACAGATCCCTGCTGTAATTCATCCCCCTCCAATAAATCTTAGGTTTTCCCCTAATACTTTCTTTGATGTTTCCCCTGATTCTTGGTTACCGTATTTTTCCGACTATAAGACGATACTTTTTTCTAAAATCCTTACCCTAAAAATTGAAGGGCGTCTTATTCAAGGAAGTCAGCCGAAGAGAGAACCTCGCTGTTGCAAAACTGCCCGTACTTTGTTTCTGGAGACAGGCTTGCTCCTATTGCTAGCCTCCAATCACGAGTGACATAGCTTGTCTCCCAAACAGACTTCCTCCAATCACGAGCCTTATGTAACTGGTGTCAGCTGATGCTGAACAAACCAATTAGACAAGGCTGTTTGCAGAGAGAATCTATTGGCAGTTTCACTCGTGCTTGAATGTAATCAGTTATGCAAAAGAGCATGGAAATAGAGCTGCAGAGAGACGGTTTGGACCTCCTCCCACCGAGTGTATCAGGTAAATGTTAACTAATTACTAAATAAAAATGTGTTCTGCACTATCTTTAAAATATTGATTTCTTAATTTTCGGTTGGAAAAATGGCGGTCGTCTTGTACATGGGGGCGTCTTATTGTCGGAAAAATACGGTAACTCAAAGCTGATTCTGTGTGAGATTTGGAAATATAAGGATAATTATAAACGAAAAGTTGCTTTAGATGTTTTGAAAGCATTTATGGCTCATAAACAAGGAAATTATCATTTCTATACTATGCCATCGTAAGCATGCAAATGTGCAATAAATTGGAATTTGGCCAAATTTCAGAAGGAGATTCAAATGACTTCTTACAGTTTGATGTTTTTCCCTGACCTTGTATCATTTTGATTTCTTTTTTCTGTTGAAGGTAATCTTGGACAGGAGAACAAAGATTCCAGTGAACCATTCCAAATGATCTGGCATGGAGGTGCAACAGAGAATCCTGCAATTCAAATAGAACGAGAAAGGCATGACAGAAACCAGTCAAATACTGGGAATAAGGAAAGCTCATCTTCCACTGATGCTGAGGTTCAAGACTTTATTTCCCCACAAGGAAAAATAAAGAAAAAAGGTATTGTGAAAAGTGTAGGCCTATTCAAAGACAGATTAGAAATAAATGAACATTACCCAGTCGAAACAAAAGAGGATTATATATCCAGAGACAATGGAAATAATTACAATTGCATTTTCACTCTTTCCCATGAAAATGGGTCCCTTACATATCATAAAAAGATCCACACAGGAGAGAAGCCATACAAATGCATGGAGTGTGGAAAGAGCTTCAGTTTTAATAGTTCTCTTACTGTTCATCAAAGGATCCACACGGGGGTGAAGGCATTTAAATGCATGGGGTGTGGGAAGGGCTTCAGCCAACACAGTAGCCTAAGCTCTCATAAAAGGATCCACACAGGAGAAAAGCGATATAAGTGCATAGAGTGTGGAGAAAGTTTCACTGAGAGGCATTCCCTCACACATCATAGAAGGATCCACACAGGAGAGAAGCCGTATAAATGCATGGAGTGTGGAAAGAGCTTCCGTGCAAACTTGTCTCTTATTGTTCATCAAAGGATCCACACAGGGGAGAAGCCATATAAATGCACCGAGTGTGGGAAAAGTTTCACTACCAGCTGGTCCCTCACATGTCATAGAAGGACCCACACAGGAGAGAAGCCATATAAGTGCATGGAGTGTGGAAAGAGCTTCCGTGGAAACTTGTCTCTTATTGTTCATCTAAGGATCCACACAGGGGAGAAGCCATACAAATGCATGGAGTGTGGAAAGAGCTTCCGTGAAAACAGGTGTCTTACTCTTCATAAAAGGATCCACACAGGGGAGAAGTCATACAAATGCATGGAGTGTGGAAAGAGCTTCCGTGAAAGCAGTTCTCTTACTGTTCATCAAAGGATCCACACAGGGGAGAAACCATATAAATGCATGGAGTGTGGGAAGGCCTTCAGGCAACGCAGTAATTTGACTTCCCATAAATGGATCCACACAGGAGAGAAGCCATGGAAGTGCATAGAGTGCGGAAAAAGTTTTACTAACAGCCGTTACCTCACATCTCATGGATGTATCCACACAGGAGAGAAGCCACATAAATGCATGGCGTGTGGAAAGAGCTTCTGTCAAAAGAGTTATCTTACTGTTCACCAAAGGATCCACACAGGGGAGAAGCCATACAAATGTATGGAGTGTGGAAAGAGCTTCCGTCTAAACAGGTTTCTTATTGTTCATCAAAGGATCCACACAGGAGAGAAGCCACATAAATGCATGGAGTGTGGAAAGAGCTTCTCTACAAATAGTTATCTTACTGTTCACCAAAGGATCCACACAGGAGAGAAGCCACATAAATGCATGGAGTGTGGAAAGGGCTTCTCTTCAAATAGTTATCTTACTGTTCACCAAAGGATGCACACAGGAGAGAAGCCACATAAATGCATGGAGTGTGGAAAGAGCTTCTGTGAAAAGAGTTCTCTTACTGTTCATCAAAGGATCCACGCAGGAGAGAAGCCACATAAATGCATGGAGTGTGGAAAGAGCTTCTGTGAAAAGAGTTCTCTTACCGTTCATCAAAGGATCCACGCAGGAGACAAGCCGTATAAATGCATGGAGTGTGGGAAGGGCTTCAGCCAACACGGTAACCTAAGTTCACATAGACGGATCCACACAAGAGAGAAGCCATATAAGTGCACCGAGTGTGGAAAATGTTTCACTAACGGCTATTCCCTCACATCTCATAGAAGGATCCATACAGGAGAGAACCCATACAAATGCATGGAGTGTGGAAAGAGCTTCTGTGAAAACAGATCTCTTACTGTTCATCAAAGGATCCACACAGGGGAGAAGCCGTATAAATGCACGGAGTGTGGGAAAAGTTTCACTTACAGCTGTTCCCTCACATCTCATATAAGTATCCACACAGGAGAGAAGCTGTACAAATGCATGGAGTGTGGAAGGAGCTTCTCTACAAATAGTTATCTTACTATTCATCAAAGGATCCACACAGGGGAGAAGCCATATAAATGCATGGAGTGTGGGAAAAGATTCATTTCGAGCTCTTCCCTCACATGTCATAGAAGGATCCACACAGGAGAGAAGCCATACAAATGCATGGAGTGTGGAAAGAGCTTCTGTCAAAACAGGTCTATTACTGTTCATAAAAGGATTCACACAGAGGAGAAGCCATATAAATGCATGGAGTGTGGGAAGGGCTTCAGGCAACACATTAAGTTTACTTCCCATAAATGGATCCACACAGGAGAGAAGCCGTATAAGTGTATAGAGTACAGCAAAAGTTTTACTGAGAGCCATTCCTTCATATCTCATGGATGTATCCACACAGGAGAGAAGCCAGATAAATGAATGGAGTCTGGAAAGAGCTTCAGGAGGAGCAGTGACCTAATTTCCAACACACAGACCCATTTGGGTGAGAATCCATGTAAATTCTAGCTATAGTTGGTTAAATCTATGCATTTCCTATTTGTGTATACTGACTAGGGAAGGAATGTTTTTTGAGTCTGACCTTCACAACTGGCAGCCCCAGAGAGATGAATTTACCAATGGAAACAAAAGCAATGGGTATCTGCCATTTTAATTATGAACTGTGGATTTTTGAAGGTACTATCATTTGAAGGTGGCCAACGCTGTTGCTCATCAATAAGAGAAAAATTATTTTTCTTTACTTTACATTTATTTTAGGCATGTGAGATTCTGGGCTGTATAATGTGATGAAGAAGTTTTCTTCATTGTGCTTTTACAAGTGAGCTTCTTGTTCGTCAACTGTTTGTTCTTCCCACTTGAGCATCCTGCTGCGAGGGATGTGAACAGGCAGACATTTGACAGGTGATGCTCCCCCAAGCAGCCAAAGAGCTGCATCTCCCTGATGCATCTCTTCAAGAATAAAGTTTTTTAGTTTTCCTTCTGCTATACCAGAAATGCAGATAGAAATTCAACTCAACCAATCACTTCCCAGAGTTTCAACTTTTCTTCTTTTGCTTGGACTTCTTACAATTGTTTCCCACTCCCTCTCTCATTCCTGAATACATTCAGAGGTGTCAAGCAATATTATAATCCCAAGGTAACACAAGTTCCATCAAAGAATATGGAAGGAGATGGAATGTGATATTGAATTGCCCCCTGAGTAATTGTGATATGAAATTAAAAGTGACAACTAATAGGATTGTGCTTCTAATTTCTCCCTCCCTCCCTCCCTCCCTTCCATCCTTCTCTCCCCTCCCTCCCTCCCTCCTCCTTCCTCCTTCTTTCTTCTTACCTCTTGGAAGCAATATTATAATCCAAAAGTAACATAAGTTCCATCAAAGGATAGGGAGAAAGATGGAATGTGATATGGAATTCTCACACTGAATTAGTGTGATTTTAAATTAAAGATGACAACTAAGAGGATTTGTGCTTCTAATTTTTCCCTCCCTCCTCCCTCCCTCCCTCCCTCCTCCTCCCTTCTCCCTTCCTCCTTTCTTCTTTTTTCTTTCATCTTTCTTCTTAGGTCTCTTTCTTTTTGTCCCATATTAGGGATACTCAGGAAAATGAGAATGAAAGTGACTCCAGTGTGCTGACATTGTGTAACGAACTGCCACCTGTTGATCTTAAAACCAATAACTTTCCTTGCAACCAATATTGATTCAAAAGAAAGTTCATTTATTAAGAATAAGTGTACAGATCCAAAGCATTGCTGAGACTGAGCAAAAGCGCGCCTAAAACCGCTTTTCTTTCTTTCCCCCCCTTACATTGCCCTTCTTACTTTCCCTCCCCTTCCATCGCCCTTAGTTCTTGGTCTTCTGATTCCCTCGCTGGCATAGCCTTGAACATTCCAGAGCCCGTGATAAGGAGCCATCTGCTTCAAATGGTTTCTCCTTCCTGCTCCCCCTCCCCTTTTACAATGGCAGAACCGCAGCATGGAAAAAAGAACCCTTTTTTTTTTTTTAGACTAGCCATATAATAATCTATTCTAAAATCTTGCGAGGATTCTGACACATTGCAAACAAGCAATTCATTGACATTTGGGAATCAATGGGGACCAAAATAAGAAAATATAACATTTAGAAAAACTACTTCAGAAAATTACTTTGGTTCCTCCAGACCGAACACACAAAAATGGGAAGAACTACCTCTGGGATGTGAAGACACCAAGAAATAATCAGATTCGCATCCACAGCGCAGAACTGAGTGTGGAGGTGACCAGGATGAATGCAGAACCATGGAACCGTTTTCGGTTCAAGGCCTCTCATTATCTGAGACAATTGTCAACTATGTATCAATGACTTATTTCTGGATGAGCTTCAGGGTGAAAAATTCCTCTTTCAGAAAAGGAGTCAGAAAGACAAGAAGCCCTCGAAGCATGTGCAAAAACTTTTTTCAAGCATTAGACCTTTCTATGTTATGACAAGGGCGAACAAAAGGCTTAAATTTGACTTAAAGAAAATTAATTAAATATCAATGGTGTGGTTAGTTTCCAGGCATGTATTAAATTCTCGTTCTGTTTAGTTGCATTGAAAATTAGTAACACAGGAAAAGTTTTGGAAGGAGTTGGGTGGGGGGAGACTTCAGGGTTTTGCTAGAGGCTCATGCCGGCTTGAAGCTGGTTATTCAAATGCTGCTCACCAATAGTTCTGGGTCAAAGTAGAGAATAAAGAAATGGGCTGAAAGGAACAGAGAAGTTAACTCCAGTCTTTCTAAATGGCTTTTTAACCACATTCCCCCCCTCCATTTTTCTTCCATTGTCACCTCTAAATGCAGAGGAATCTCTTCAAACCAGCGGAGTCTTCAGCTCTTCTGGCTAGAAGAAAATTTATACTTTCTTTTTCTCTGTTTATTCAACTAAGGAAATTCCGGTTGCCTTAAATTCTCCAAAGTTCTGAAGCTTCCTACTCATATTTCCTGAGGTATATCCCCTACTTGACCCCTAAGTATAAGAATTTTTTTTTTCTTTTGCCTCATGGTATTTGAGTTTTGGGGACGCGGTGGCGCAGCGGCTTAATGACGCTGAAAGTTGCCAGCCAGAAATGGCTGAAAACTTCAGCGGTTCGAGTCCAGCCTCTCGCGTTAAACAAGGTGAGCTCTTGTTTCTCCACCCGCAGCTTCTGTCAACCCAACAGATCGAAAACTTACGTGAGTAGATAAAAGGGTACTCTCACTCCGGTGGGAGGAAAAATGCTGGCAGCGCCTTGCACAGAGAGACGGGACCAGTGGCCGGTAAAGTGCGAAACCGCGCTCACCCGAAAAACGGGGCGCGAAGCAACGGAAATCCTGCCTCCTGCGCTTGCCAGCTGGGCTATGCTCTAGGAAGTAGGCTCTGGCAAAGACTACTTCGAAAAACAAAAAGATACAATTGCCTTGAAAACCGCTAGAGGGCAGTCACTGCAGGGTCAGTAATGACTGAGAGCAGACCAAAAAAAATAAAAAATTTGAGTTTTATTTTGACATTTCACTGTTCACCTTCCTTCATTTTCTAATTCCACCTTTTCTCCAGTCACAGGAGACGCCATTCTCCCATTCTTAATTTCTCCCCCCAAATTTCTTCAATCTCCAGGAATTTGAGGTTTTTCTGCAATTCGGAACTTTTTTTCTTTAGATCTTTCTTTTTCTTCAGGATTATTCTCATTGTAACAGGTTGCTACTTGGTGTTTCAAACCATTATTAGGCGCCTGGAGTCATGAATCTGAGAAGGGCAGCTGTATCAATTGAACTAACTAAATAAAGATCAATAGAGATCTTAATTCTCCTAACCCGTCACTTCCCTCCCTGTATCCCTACCAGCCCCCATCTTCCATCACTTAAGGCCTGAGTATGCCAACAACCACAAGACACAGGCTGTGCTTCAAAGTTTGCCTCCTTGTTCTTGTTTTTTGACCGCCCTGCCATTTCTGACAGGATTTTCCTCTTTTTTCTGGCCTCCTTGAATCTCTAAAGATCCTTCAGAGCTGCTGTTATTGAGGAAAGCGAGTTTTGATCCTGCAGAGAGATCTTCTCAATGTTCACAAGATCACAGACGGTTCCTCCACGTTAATAAGAGGAAGATCTAGAGACCGCAACATGCTGCAGATGCCAGCAACTTGCTTAGACAGGCAGTAAGTTAGAGGGGCCCTTTCCTTCCACTCCGGTTGGAATATCTTCTTCATTTCCTTGCAGTGGTGGCTGTGGTTTTACAATGTCGTGAGGAAAAAGAAAGGCATGCTTTAAAGACAATGGATCAGTCCTTCTTCAGGGACAGGTTTCCCCAACACCCAATCCTCTCCCCCACCCCCCACCCCAATCATCGTTCTCAATCCTTGCAATTTCAAATCAGTTTCCTCTGGGGGCACAGCCAGTGAAGAAGCAGCAGCAGCCCCGGCATCAGTCACTCTATCTCACAAGGTTTGCCCTCTGCACAGGCAGAGACACTCATTGAAATCTTGGTGCAAAGTCACAAGAGTGGATTCCAGGGAGTATGAGGCTTGCAAAGCCAGGAGCCCATCCCAGGAAGTCATAAAGTAGAGTTTGTAAAAGTTGTGCAAATGTCCTGAAAGGGGGACGGGGCTTAGCTCACATCGGCTGCATGAGGAGGCCTTGAACTCTCCCTCTGTCCTTCATCTTCCTCCCCATTGGTCCAGACCTCCAACTGTGTAACTAGCAAGCAAGAAGCAGGCTTGGGGAGAGCACGTCCTGCAGAAGCTGAGGGAAATGGGAGAAACGCCAGGAAAAGGCAGAAGTGGGGACGTCGGATGGGGCAAGGAGCCCCAGCCTAGAGTTAGGGCAAAGAAACCGGGGCAAGAGGCCAGATGTCACCAACAAGTCTCTTCTCCTTCTGAGGGCTGAAGCTGTTCAGGAGAGAAAGCAGACAACTAGATACTTCTCACAAGTCACACCTCTTAACATGGCACAGGACTTCCCACATTTTTCAAACTTGCAACCAATGAGTTCACACACTTTCCCAAATACACTCTCCTAAGTACCACCCAAATGTTTTCCATGACATTCGCTCATTTATTTAACAACAAGATGCTTTATCCCTTGTTTTACTCATGTATTCAATAACAAGGAGAAGGAGGAGAAGGAGAAGAAAGAATCCTAGCTTGATGGGAACACAGACCCTTTCTCCCAAGTCCCAACGAGCACAGCCCACTGGGGCACGTAGACTCTCCAATTCTTCCCACGCAGCTGAGAAATCGTTCAAATCACCCTGACCAGCAGAGGTGACAGCTTCTCACATATACACACACAGCTTTTTTAGCGTGGCAGAGAGAGAGGGTGTTCAATATGGCATGAAAACAACACTCACACACATTTCAAACCATGGAAAGGAAATGGCAGAAAACAAACAGCCTTCAGAAAATAGGAGGGCAACAAGACACTTGTAGTAGCCCCATCAGGACACAGATCCTCACGGTTTGATTCAGAAAGTTGGTGGGTGCACACAGACACTCAGCGGGCTCAGTAAAAGATGCAGAGGCTCATAAATAAGAAGCCAATAATTATTATAAACCTAATATCCTTAAGGGCCAAGAAGGTAGCCAGAGTAGAAAACAAGCTAGCTTGTGCTGCAACTGGAACGTGCACCAAAGGGGCCCTTCTCTTGGAACTTGGACTCAATCAGCCAATGCAATTGTTCCTGAAATGCATTCTGAGGTTGCCTTCCATGGTGGTTGTGCCCACTGGGGACCAAGATCCTAAATTGTCTTAAAACTAGAAAGCCAAAAAGGGTCTTCACTTCTCAAGTGATGGACAGTCCGCAGAAAGTGAGGGGAGGAAATGATCAACCAGAAAAAACGGTTATGTCTAGCATGGAAGAAGGATGGAGATGAAGGGGAAGGCAAGAGAGAAACTGGATGGAGAAAATCAAGGAGATTACAAGATAGCCCTTGGAAGCTCTATAATTTAATTAAACAAGAACCAAATAAATGTAATAGGTTGAAGATTGCAATTATGATGAGAAGCTTGCTCCTGTTTCAACTGAGTTTTAAAAGGACAAAGGTTTTCTGCAGCTTGGAGTTTTTCTTGCCTTCAAAATTGCTTTTTGTCCTGAGGTGTAATTTAATATCTCTCCTGCTATTCTTTAGCCTACATCTCCAAAGGCAGAGGATTCACTTCAGATGCAGAATTCCCTCCTGCTTCTTCCTGTAACCTGTCATATTGAGAAGTGCGTTCCTGTCATTAGCTACTGAGCGACCGAGAGCAGGGCCTCCCGGTGAATCTAGGAGAATCCCCAAATTGTGGCTCATTCATTGGTGCATCTCTGTTCAAAGTCAGAGATGGAATTTCCCTTGAATTGTAAGGTCCACAAATCCAAACGTATTCAATCTTGAACAGATTCACTCAGTCTGTTCCTTCCCATTCGGACTCTGACAGCCTCTATGTCACCACCTCCAGCACATCACTTGTTTGGCCTGGGGATGTGAAAAATAACTGGACATCATCAGCATATGGAGGATAGCAGACTCAAGGCCAAAAGATGACCTCCCCGAGGAGTTCCATGTATATCTTCAAAAGGAGTGGTACGAAGGGAGAGCCCTGGAGTATGTACAGATAACCTGTGTCTGCATAGGTCTGTCTTCCACCATCACTACCTAAAGAAGGAGAACTGCCGCTAAACAGTGCACTTCCTCAGTGATCGTGTATAAGAAGGCCACGGCCAGTGGTATTGAAAGCCACTGAGTGATCAGGGAGGGTTGCACTCCTCCAAACCCTCTCTCTCCATAACTCATCCATAAATGCAACTAACAGAATTTCGATACTGTATCCTGGTTGGGAACCGATTGCCAAGGAGCCAAATAATCAGCTTCCTCTCAGGCTCTCTGCAGTGGCAGAATGTCAGTCCTTTCAGGCAAGCCAGGTCAGGAATTGGACACCACAAAGCCTTCTGGAGCTCTACAATATTCCTCTGGGGTACAATACCAGAATCTGGAAAGCCTGACAGCCTTTCCCACTGACCTCTTTTACAGGATGCAGAATCAAGGCAGCATTATTTTCAGTCACTTGAGTAAGGAGAAAGCTGCCTTCCATTTCCTGTCTGTTCCTGGGCCCCATCTCCTCCCTCTATTCAGGGACGTGACTTTCTCCAGAACCTTTCTTAAAAATAGAAGGTTGGACATGGGTCTAACATTGTCAAAGCACTTGAGTTCAGAAAGCTTCTTGATCAGGGGGAAACAACAGCCTCCTTCCTCCTCCCCCCCCCCCCGGAAAATGCACCCTTTCTAACCCTCTTTGCATGAGCACATGACGTCCACACAGAGTCCACCAGGGGGCTCCCTCTGCAAACTGACAGAAACACCATGCACGTCAGCATTGGGCCACTGGAGGGAGAATGCCACAGGTGACTCTCTAGCGGAAGGGGAAGGAAGTGACATCCCTAAGTCTTGCCTCTCTAGGATGCTGCACTCTCTTTCTCTTTAACCCCTTGAGCTTCGCAGGAGGTAAGCAGATTGCAGGAAAGTCTTGCAGGGAAGAGATCCAGACTTGGCCCTGGGTGAGTGGGGGGCATCTTCCCGTGCAAAGAGAGGCAGAGGGTTGTGGCACTGCAGAAGAAAGAGACGCATGCCAAGTTCTCATCCAGGTTCAATCTTATGAGTCCTGGGAGTGGGAGAGCCCAGATCCGATTTTCCCCTGTAGCGTCTTTCCGTGCAGGTAACAGGGAAGGGGGAAACCAGAGCTGCAGACCAGCCCTGTTGCACCCAGGGACAAATCCGGGATCCCCAGGAAAGAGGAGGGGATGTGGCAAAGCCCTTCCTGCCCCATTTCCGGGGAAAAGCCCCTGCTGTGGAGGGAGAATTTGCATTGCAAACTCTAGCAGGAGATAAGACAAGGTTTCCAGGCAAGGAGATGCAAAAGATTGTGCCTGCATTTTCCCCTTCTGCTAGATGAGACTAAAACAGGGTTGGATCCTCTGCAGTTGAACAGGAGGGTGAGTGAAGCAGGACATCATCTTGAGTTACCTTGTCTCAAGCCCCGTTTTCAGTGAACTTGGATGACCTGTTTGGGCTTAGGGCATCTTGTGAACCCACCTGGGTAGTAATAGTGTGACTTGGCTCTTAAGAAACAAGCCCTGAAGATAGGGAAGTGGAACATCCTAAGCCAGGGTAATTCCATTAGCATTTCATTTTACGTGAACTGAACTTCTTGGTTTGCTGGCCTCTTTGGGGTTTGGCATAGTGTGTGAACCCTGCTTGTAGGTAAGTGTAGATCTAGGTTTTTAAAAAGCAAGGCCTTCTCTGTAAGAAAAAGAAATAGAAAATGCTCCGCAATGCATTTATTCCGTGTTCCTTGATAGAAGTCAATCCCATATTTTGCACCACACACACACACATACGCACACACAAAGGAACTATCTGCTCAATGCCACTGCAATCCAGTGCCAGCTCAGAAAAATTCTTCCTTCCATGGGGATGAGTGTTGTTGAATGGTTAAATCCACCACCTTCTAATTCTTGGAATTTATTTTCTTTTCCATCTCAGATACACAAACCGAAAACAATTTGTACACCCTCACATACAGACTAATTTATCTCTTGGGCAAAGAGGGATGAATGGCCTCCTGTGGTCATTCCTGCAGCTCCAGTAATGTTCCTATGAATGACAAGGCTTTTGGAGATCCACAAGACTCCTTGGACCCATTTGGAGTTGTGTTCCAGGACAGAGAAAGAATGGAGACACAACCTTTAGCAAGTGAGAGAACTGGAAAAGGCCGTTCTGCTGTTGAGCCTGGGAGCTGTGGGGAGATCCAGGGAAGAAGTGGGCAGGAGATCCTGGAGGAGGAATCCATCCATTCAGAAATTCAGCCCTGGAACTTCAGGAGTGTTCAATATCAGGAGGCTGAGGGTCCCCGAGGACTTTGCAGCCGACTCCACTGCTTTTGTAGTCGATGGTTGAGACCAGAAAAGCGCACAAAAGCACAGATGCTGGACCTGGTTGTTCTGGAGCAGTTCCTGGCCCTTCTGCCCCTGCAGATGGAGAGCTGGGTGCGGGAGTGTGGAGCAGAGACCAGCTCCCAAGCGGTGGCCCTGGTGGAAGGCTTCCTCCTCAGCCTTGCAGAGGAGCAGAAGGAGCAGGTCGACTTGCAGGTGGGAAACCTTCGTCCTGGGAGCCCAGAAGGGGTTTGAATGTAATAAACAATGTGTTTGAATTCTTAACCCCTCCCTACCAGAGTTTCCTGGCATTCGTAATAAGTGAAAATATTTCACTCATTCTTGTAGGCCATTGTTCCATTATCCATTCTAGAAAATACGTTTGGGACAGGCCTTCTTTTCTTACTGTGCAGCCACACTGATGGACATTGGGGGCTTTGAAGTTGTGTTTAGAGAACAAGAATCCACTTCATGTTGTGTGATGTCCATTATCTGTTCTTCTTTTCTCCTGCCTACCATTTCAAGTCCTTCGCTGTGGAGATCCGAGATCCTGTAGAAAGGAGGAATCGATCAATTCCCTCTGAGGAGCTGTTTTTCAGGAGGATCTCCTTGGAAGATCCAAATCAGGACACCTCGGGAGGTAATACAAGGTCCTCCCATTCCACAGAGGGATCCCAGCTGTCTCATCTTCTCAGTGTCTTCTGTTCTGTAGAATTCCTCCTCCTATTTTATTAATTGTGCATTGTAAAATTCTGTCTCCCTCACAGGGAAGAATGGAAGAAAGTTCACTCCTCCTTATGGTGGAGCTGAAACCATGGTTGAACCTCCAACTCAACAAGTAAGAGGAGGAAATTTATTTATTGGATTTGTATTCTCCCCTTCCTTCAGGAAGTCAAGGGGGTGTACTCAGCACCCTCTCCTTCCATTTTTCCCTCTTGTTTGTGCTCGGATATTTTCGTGTTCCTGAGCAATATGGCAGATTCAACTGAGAGTCTTATTGGGAAATCTCTTCTATTAAGACCAGTACCTAACTCTTGTGCTAGTTACTCTCCCTAGTTTTCAATAACTAATTTTTTACAAAATCCTTGAAGAGACTCATTCTTTTTATAACTCTTTGGCTTGGAATTGTGCAAGGCTGCTCAGAAATAACTAAATACTCACTCTGGCACATTACCATTTTTTAAAAGCCTTGTTTACAACCAATGATAAGAAAAATATGGACATCAGATTAAAAGATAATGGAGATTATTAAAATGGAATGAAGGTAGATAGATAGAAGTCTCTGAGTACAAATTATTCTGAAAGAGCACACAATCAAGGCACTTTTTGTTGCAAAATAATTTCTAATCCTCTGATTTGTGCCTGGATTTGGAAGCCAAACAATCCAGCTTTGCAAAGGCTGAGAAATCTGCTCCCCAGGAAATTTCCTCTGCTTTCTTTTTTCCTGTTCAGCCGATGGCTCAGACTACTAGCAGTTTCCTTGAAATCTGAGGAGGAGCAGAAACTGGGTTGCCTGTCTCTGGATATTGAAGGGAGCCCACACACATCCCTGGTTGCGCTCTCCCAGCACTTTCATGAAGGTGCCCAGGATTGGTCCCTCCGGGACACCATAAACCATTTCCAGAAATGCTAGAAACCCCCCCCCCCATTTCCTTCTGCAAACACAGGAAGAATTGGAGACCCTGATACCTGGGGTTTCCTAGGCCCACCTGCCAGTTGATTCTCCCCAGATGCTGAGAGTCTTTTCATGTTGCATGGATGGATCGATGCAGAAGGAAAGTGGGGTTGCTTTCACTGAATGGCACTGAAATCTGTCAAGTTGATAAAACCTGCCTGAAATATTTTTTTCATTCAAAAGCTTTCGGCTCTGTCCATTTTCATACCCTTAACCTTCAGACCCTACCAGGCATAGCCATTTTACTTGGTATATATCTTTGCTCTGGGAATTTGTGAACAATACTACAGATCTTGCAAGTCCTCCTGGGCCTGTTCCCTTCTTTTTTTCCTTGTTCAGGAGCATCTTGTGTTCTTCAAGGACGTGGCCGTATGTTTCTCCGAGGAGGAGTGGTCTCAGCTGGATCCTCACCAAAAAGCGCTGCATTGGGAAGTCATGCTGGAAAACTATAGGAACGTGGCCTCTCTGGGTAAGGGTTTCCTACCCTCCAATCAGAGAGTTCAGCAAGACATTTTATGCTTAGACGCCATCAGCTATTGCTTATTAAAAAGAACTTGATGTCAATTCTTCGTAGGAAGATGAAAAACATATGGTGTTCTTCTGCTCCAGGGAAGGAAATAGGTCAATAGCTCTCTGCTTAGATGCATCGTGTGCCATTTCCCAGCTGGTGAATTTTTCCATTTCTTTTTGACCAGATCAGTGAGAAAATAGCTCCTTGGCTTGAGGAGGAGCTAAACTCCATCACACTGATTTCAGCTTTTTGGACTGACATGCTTCCCTGTCTGTCCTTGGAAGGACTGTCATTTATTCAGGCTCTCGGTTTAGTGGCTTTTCTTCCTTTTCATTTCTATCCTGAGCCTTGAGATCAAGGGGGAAATGTTGCTCTTTTCCATTGTAAACATGTTGTTTAGGGTTAATGGAAGAACTCTAGGATTTTTTTTTGCAACCATGCAATTTGGGCAAGAAAAAATGAACAGGAAATGGGAGGTAGGTTGGGTAGGACGAATAGGATGAGTTTCAAAATGGATTCAGTTCTCACAGATCCCTGCCGTAATTCATCCCCCTCCAATAAATCTTAGGTTTTCCCCTAATAGTTTCTTCGATGTTTCCCCTGATTCTTGCTTAACTCAAAGCTGACTCTGTGTCAGATTTGAATATATACGGATAATTATAAACGAAAAGCTGCTTTAGATTTTTTTGAAACATTTATGGCTCGTGAATAGGGAAATTATCATTTGTATACGATGCCATCGCAAGCGTGCAAATGTGCAATATATTGGAATTGGGGAAAATTTCAGAAGGAAATTCATATGACTTCCCACAGTTTGATGTGTTTCCCTAACCTTGCTATCATTTTGATTTCTTTTTTCCGTTGAAGGTAATCTTGGACAGGAGAACAAAGATTCCAGTGAACCCTTCCAAATGGTCTGGCATGGAGATGGAATGGGGAAGCCTGCAATTCAAATGGAACTAGAAAGGCATGAGAGAAACCAGTCAAATACTGGGAATAAGGAAAGCTCATCTTCCACTGATGTTGAGATTCAAGACTTTCTTGCCCCACAAGGAAAAATAAAGAAAAAATATATTATGAAAAGAGTAGGCCTATTCAAAGACAAATTAGAAATAAATGAACACTATCCAATCCAGACAAAAGAAGATTATACATCCAGAGACAATGGAAATAATTACAATTGCATTTTCACTCTTTCCCATGAAAATGGGTCCCTTACATTTCATAAAAGGACCCTCACAGGAGAGAAGCCATACAAATGCATGGAGTGTGGAAAGAGCTTCAGTTTTAATAGTTATCTTACTATTCATCAAAGGATCCACACAGGGGAGAAGCCATATAAATGCATGGAGTGTGGAAAGAGCTTCTGTAAAAGCAGTTCTCTTACTGTTCATCAAAGGATCCACACAGGAGAGAAGCCACATAAATGCATGGAATGTGGAAAGAGCTTCCGTGAAAACGGTTCTCTTACTGTTCATCAAAGGATCCACACAGGGGAGAAGCCATATAAATGCATGGAGTGTGGAAAGAGCTTCTGTAAAAGCAGTTCTCTTACTGTTCATAAAAGGATCCACACAGGAGAGAAGCCACATAAATGCATGGAGTGTGGAAAGAGCTTCCGTGAAAACGGTTCTCTTACTGTTCATCAAAGGATCCACACAGGAGAGAAGCCATATAAATGCATAGAGTGTGGAAAGAGCTTTTGTAAAAGCAGTTCTCTTACTGTTCATCAAAGGATCCACACAGGAGAGAAGCCATATAAATGCATGGAGTGTGGGAAGGGCTTCAGCCAACACAGTATGCTCGCTTCCCATAAATGGATCCACACAGGAGGGAAGCCATATAAGTGCACAGAGTGTGGGGAAAGTTTCACTAAGAGCTGTTCCCTCACATCTCATAGAAGGATCCACACTGGAGAGAAGCCATACAAATGCATCGAGTGTGGAAAGAGCTTCCGTCAAAACTGGTATCTTACTCTTCATAAAAGGATCCACACAAGGGAGAAGCCATATAAATGCATGGAGTGTGGGAAGGCCGTCAGCCAGCACAGTGCCCTAAGTTCCCATAAACAGATGCACACAGGAGGGAAGCCATATAAGTTCACAGACTGTGGAAAAAGTTTCACTAACAGCTGTTCCCTCACATCTCATAGAAGGATCCACACACGAGACCAGCCATTCAAATGCATGGAGTGTGGAAAGAGCTTCTATGAAAAAAGGTATCTTACTGTTCACCAAAGGATCCACACAGGAGAGAAGCCATACAAATGCATGGAGTGTGGAAAGGGCTTCCGTAAAAACTCGTCTCTTACTATTCATCAAAGGATCCACACAGGGGAGAAGCCATATAAATGTACCGAGTGTGGGAAAAGTTTCACTAACAACTGGTCCCTCACATGTCATAGAAGGACCCACACAGGAGAGAAGCCATATAAGTGCATGGAGTGTGGGAAGGCCTTCAGGCAACACGGTAACCTAAGTTCCCATAAATGGATCCACACAGGAGAGAAGCCATATAAGTGCACAGAGTGTGGAAAAAGTCTTACTAAGAGCCACTCCCTCATATCTCATGGATGTATCCACGCAGGAGAGAAGCCAGATAAATGAATGGAGTGTGGAAAGAGCTTCAGGAGGAGCAGTGACCTAATTTCCAATACACACACCCATTTGGGTGAGAATCAATGTAAATTCTAGCTATAGTTGGTTAAATCTATGCATTTCCTATTTGTGTATACCGACTAGGAAAGGAATGTTTTTTGAGTCTGACCTTTACAACTGGCAGCCCCAGAGAGATGAATTTACCAGTGGAAACAAAAGCAATGGGTATCTGCCATTTTAATTATGAACTGTGGATTTTTGAAGGTACTGTCATTTGAAGGTGGCCAGCGCTGTTGCTCGTCAATATGAGAAAAATCCGTTTTCTTTACTTTACATTTATTTTAGGCATCTCGGATTCTGGGCTATACAATTTGATGAAGATGTTGTCTTCATTGTGGCTTTCCAAGTGAGCTTCTTGTTCGTCAACTCTTTGTTCTTCCCGCTTGAGCATCCTGCTGCGAGGGATGTGAACAGGCAGACATTTGACAGGTGAGGCTCCCACAAGCAGCCAAGGAGCTGCATCTCCCTGATGCATCTCTTCAAGACAAAGGTTTTTTAGTTTTCCTTCTGCTATACCAGAAATGCAGATAGAAATTCAATTCAAGCAATCACTTCCCAGAGTTTCAACTTTCCTTCTTTTGCTTAGACTTCTTACAATTGTTTCCCACTCCCTCTCTCATTCCTGAATACATTCAGAAGTCTCAAGCAATATTATAATCCAAAGGTAAGAAGTTGTGTCAAAGAATAGGGAGAGAGAGATCGAATGTGATATTCTATTGCCCCCTGAATAATTGTGATATGAAATTAAAAGTGACAACTAAGAGGATATGTGCTTCTAATTTTTCCTTCCTTCCTTCCTTCCTTCCTTCCTTCCTTCCTTCCTTCCTTCCTTCCTTCCTTCCTTCCTTCCTTCCTTCCTTCCTTCCTTCCTTCCTTTCCTCCCTCCCTCCCTCCCTCCCTCCCTCCCTCCCTCCCTCCCTCCTTCTTTCTTCTGTCTTCTTAGGTCTCCTTCTTTTTGTCCCATGTTCGGGATACTCAGGAAAATGAGAATGATAGAAATTCAACTCAACTAATTGCTTCCCAGACTTTAAACGTTCCTTATTTTGCTTAGACTTCTTACAATTCTTTCCCACTGCCTCTCTCATTCCTGGACACGTTCAGAGGTCTCAAGCAATATTATAATCCCAAGGTAACACAAGTTCCATCAAAGAATAGGGAGAGAGATGGAATTTGATATTCAATTGCCCCCTGAATAACTGTTATATGAAATTAAAAGTGACAACTAAGAGGATTTGTGCTTCTAATTTTTCCCTCCCTCCCTCCCTCCCTCCTTCTTTCTTCTTTCTTCTTTTTTCCTTCATCTTTCTTCTTAGGTCTCTTTCCTTTTGTCCCATGTTAGGGATACTCAGGAAAATGAGAATGAAAGTGACTCCAGTGTGTGCTGACATTGCAAACAAGTAATTCATTGACATTTGGGAATCAATGGGGACCAAAATAACATAATGTAAAATTTAGAAAAACTACTTCAGAAAACTACTTCAGTTCCTCCAGACTGAACACACAAAAATGAGGAGGAGAACTACCTCTGGGATGTGAAGACACCGAAAAATAATCAGACTTGCATCCACGGTGCAGAACTGAGAGTGGAGGTGACCAGGATGAACGCAGAACCATGGAACGGTTTTCGGTCCAAGGCCTCTCGTTATGTGAGACAATTGTCACCTATGTATCAATGACTTATTTGTGGATGAGCTTCAGGGTGAAGAATTCCTCTTTCACAAAAGGAGCCAGAAAGACAAGAAGCCCTCGAAGCATGTGCAAAAGCTTTTTTCAAGCATTAGACCTTTCTATGGTATGACGAGGGCAAAGAAAAGGTCTAAATTTTATTTAAAGAAAATTAATTAAATATCAATGGTGTGGTTACTTTCCAGGCATGTATTAAATTCTCCTTCTCTTTAGTTGCAGTGAAAATTAGTAACACACGAAAAGTTTTGGAAGGATTTCAGTGGCGGGAGATTTCAGGGTTTGAGAGGTTCATGCTGGCTTGGAGCTGTTTATTCACCGATTGTTCTGGTTCAAAGTGGGGAATAAGAAATTGGGTGACTTCCTGTGAGTGCCGTGGCGAGCTGATATCCTGCTGGCAGCGGGACCACATTTATGAGTATGATGGCTGGATGCTGGATCCAGACTGGCAAAATCTTTCCGGAAGAATGAGAGATTGTTGAGATTTATCCACGTGCCTCTGGATAGCCGCTCCTTGTGAGTAGACCACGGGAGCTGCCGTTTTGCGGTTGGCTTTTGAGGTGAATGGCTGGCATGCTCGCTCCCAGGCCCTGGTCAGCAGGTTCAGAGGGGCCCTGGCCTCCGGCTGTTGCTGCTTAATGCCAGGTCGGTTAAAAACAAGGCCCCCCTCATATGTCACTTGATCACTGAAAAGGGGCGGACCTGGCATGTATTACCGAGACCTGGCTGGGGCACAAGGGGGGGCTGCCCCTCTCAGAAATGTGCCCCGCTGGGTTCACGGTGTGGCACCAGCCGAGATGCCAGGGTAGGGGAGGAGGGGTGGCTGTCGTCATCCGAGAGTCCTTGGTGGCCTTCAGGGGCATTGCTCCACAAGTCTCTGGCTGTGAGACACTGTTTCTTATGTTGGGCTCCCGTGAACAGTTGGGAGTGCTGCTACTCTACCTGCCTCCCTGCTGCATGGCAACCTCCCTGCCTGAGCTGCTTGAGGCCGTCTCGGGGCTGGTGGTGGAATTCCCCAGGCTTATGGTTCTGGGGGACTTCAACTTGCCGTCCCCGGGACGGACCTCGGAGGTGGCTCGGGAGTTCATGGCTACCATGGCAGCCATGGGCCTGTCGCAAATTGTGCGGGACCCAACCCGAGACAGTGGCCACATGCCGGATTTGGTTTTCTTGTCGGAACAATGGCAAAGTGATCTGAGGGGAGATTTACAGCTGTCCCCATTGTCATGGTCAGATCACGTCCTGGTGACCCTGAGTTTCTCTTATGCCAACCCCCTCCGCAGGGAGGCAGGACCCATGCGATTGGTCCGCCCCCAGTGCATGATGGACCCGTCAGGGTTTCAGAGGAAGCTGGGGGGTATTCCCGTGGATCTGCTGCATGGTCCAGCGGAGGCCTTGGCAACTACTTGGACTAGGGAGGCAGCCAGGGCCTTGGATATGATTGCTCCTATGCAACCTCTTTTGCCACATCAGCCCCGACACTCCCCGTGGTTTATGGAGGAGTTGAGGGTGCTGAAGAGGGTCAAGAGACGTCCAGAGCGCCGCTGGAGGAAGACAAAGACTGAATCCGACCAAACACAGCTTAGAGCCGCTATCAAGGCCTACATTTTGGCGATAAGAGCGGCGAAGCGCCAATAGTTCTCCGCCCTTATTGCATCCTCAGAGTGCCGCCCGGCGGCCCTGTTTGGAATCACTAGATCCCTCCTTGGTAAGGGGGATCTGGGGATTCATTTGCAGGGCTGCGTGGAGGAATTTTCGGAGCATCTGCAGGATAAAATCACTCGGATTTGTTGCAAGTTAGACTCCTAGCGTGGCGCAGGGTCTGGGGAGATACCAGAGGATCGTTCTTGCCCAGTTATCTGGGAACTGTTTGATCCTGTTGTTCCTGAGGAAGTGGACAGGATCTCTGGACTATGAAGGCTACCGCTTGTCATCTGGACCCATGCCCCTCCTGGCTGGTGAAAGCAGCTCAGGAGGTGACATGCGGTTGGATCCAGGCGAGAGTGAATACATCCTTGTGGGAGGGAGTGTTTCCAGCTGCCTTTAAAGAGGCGTTGGTGCATCCCCTCCTCAAGAAACCCTCCCTGGATCCTACCGTACTGGACAATTTCCATCCAGTCTCCCACCTCCCCTTTTGGGGGAAGGTGGTTTGGAAAGCGGTGGCATCACAGCTCCAAAGGGTTCTGGAGGAAACAGATTATCTGGACCCCTTCCAGTCAGGTTTCAGGCCCGGTGATGGAACATAAACAGCATTGGTCACACTTATGGATGATCTCTGGCGGGAGCGGGATGGTGGAAGTGCAATCATCCTTGCTCTCCTTGATCTCTCAGCGGCTTTCGATACCGTCGACCACGGTATCCCGTTGGGACGACTCAGGGAAATGGGGGTAGGTGGCACAGTCTTGTGCTGGTTCACCTTCTTTCTTCAGGGCCGATCCCAATGGGTGGTGATAGGGAGCGAGAGATCCCATCCTCGGCCCCTCCTTTGTGGGGTGCCGCAGGGTTCGGTTCTCTCTCCGCTCCTTTTCAACATCTACATGAAACCGCTGGGTGGGATCATACGTCATCATGGGATGAGGTATCATCGGTATGCCGATGATACTCAATTATACATCTCCATCCCAGGTGAAGTAAGTGTTGCCGTGACCGCCCTTTCGCGGTGCCTGGAGGCTGTGAGGGTCTGGATGGGGAACAACAGGCTTCAGCCTAACCCTGGTAAGACGAAGTGGCTGTGGGTTAATGGCTCCTCTTGTTATGCAGAGTGCAGCTATAATCACAGCTCATGCCAAAAATGCACACTAGCATTAGAGAGATTTAAAGAATGCTATGTCCTTATCTTGTTCTCCAAAGAAATCCAGCCAGAAAGTATAAAATATCTGGTTTTTTACTGAGAAAAAGAAAAAACTACATAAAATACAAGTTTCATGCAAAACATAGAAAAAAATCACTTCTCATATATGTGGCATCCAAGACTTATCCACTACACAAGTTTAACAAAGTCTCTAGCCAAAAACTTTCAGAGAAGAGGTACACTACTTGGTTATTAGTTACTACTACATAACCCATAAAACTGATTACATGATGGCTAAAAGTCTACTGAGCAGTGAGACATATAATCCTCACACTTTATTGACACTATGCACCACCCCTTGAGTAACTAGCCTACAGACGCCAATAGGTGGCAGTAAATAGCAGTATACCTGCATACTAACAATAATAAATGCACATGACCTGCTTTTCTAGTCTAAACAATTGTTTGGAGATAGCGAGATGTATTTCTTCCCATGAGAAAATCCTAACACCTCTGTATCTGAGACTTTGTCATCGTTGGTGCTAGATGGGGTAGCACTGTCCCAGACAGACCCAGTGCGTAATCTGGGGGTCCTCCTGGACTCACAACTCCTGCGCGGAGAGCAGGTGGCAGCCACGGCCAGCAGGGCTTTTGCAGAATTTCGGGTTGTGCACCAGTTACACCCTTTCCTGGATTGGGATGCCCTTCGATCACTCATTCCCTTGTTATCTCCCAGATAGACTACTGCAATACGCTCTACATGGGGCTACCCTTGAAGAGTATCCGGAAGCTTCAGCTGGTCCAGAGTGCAGCTGCGCGAGCTACTTTTGGGGCCCGAAGAAGGATCCACGTAACACCATTGCTTCGCGAGCTGCATTGGGTACCGGTTTGCTTCCGGGTCCAATTCAAGGTGTTGGTTATCACCTTTACAGCCCTACATGGCATGGGACCGGGTCACCTGAGAGACCGTCTCTCCCCCACGACTTCATCCCGTCCCACCCGATCACACAGAGAGGGCATGCTCCGGACCCCCTCGGCAAAAGAACTCCGTCTGGCGGGGTCCAGAAGGCAGGCCTTCCCTGCTGCAGCCCCCGGCGTTAGGAATATCCTGCCCCCGGAGGTGAGATTGGCCCCCTCACTCCCGGCCTTTTGGAGGGATCTGAAGACCTGGCTCTGCCATCTGGCCTGGGCCGAGGAGGGGGACCATCAAGTGTGGGGTTGGCTAGTCCCTTAGAGGCCTGGCGTTGCTGCCTTGAACCATCGGCCTCCTGGATTTTTTCCTTTTATTTGTGTAGATGTGAATTATTATAGGTTTTTAATTGTTTATTTATTTATTTATTTATTTATTTATTTATTTATTTATTTATTGCTTTTAACATGTTGTGACCCGCCCAGAGTCCCAATTAATTAATAGTGACCTGTAAATGCAGAGGAATCTCTTCAAACCAGTGGAGACTTCAGCTCTTGTGGCTAGAACAACATTTATACTTTCTTTTCCTCTCTTTATTCATCATCTGAAGAGGCATATTCCCTACTTGACTCAGACATATAAAACAAAAATTTTGGGGGGGGTCTCATGGTATTTGAGCTTTATATTCACTTTTCACTATTGCCTTCCCTCATTTTACGATTCCACCTTTTCTACAGTCACAGGAGACGCCATTCTCCCACTCTTAATCTCTCCCCCATGTTGCCTTGTTTTCAGGTAAAATTTCTTCAATGTCCATGAATTTGAGGCTTTTCTGCAATTTGGAACTTTTTTTCTTTTGATCTTTCTTTTTCTTCAGGATTATTCTCATTGTTAGAGGCTGCTACTTGGAGTTTCAAACCATTATTAGCCGCCTGGGGTCATGAGTCTGAGAAGGGCAGCTGTATCAATTGAACTAACTAAATAAAGATCAATAGAGATCTTAATTCTCCTAACCCGTCACTTCCCTCCCTGTATCCCTACCAGCCCCCATCTTCCATCACTTAAGGCCTGAGTTTGCCAACAACCATAAGACACAGGCTGTGCTTCAAAGTTTGCCTCCTTGTTCTTGTTTTTTGACCGCCCTGCCATTTCTGACAGGATTTTCCTCATTTTTCTGGCCTCCTCGAATCTCTAATGATCCTTCGGAGCTGCTGTTCTTGAGGAAAGTGAGTCTTGATCCTGCAGAGAGATCTTCTCAATGTTCACAAGATCACAGACGGTTTCACCACATTAATAAAAGGAAGATATAGAAACTGCAACATGCTGCAGACGCCACCACCTTGCTTAGACAGGCAGTAAGTTAGAGGGGCCCTTTCCTTCCACTCCGGTTGGAATATCTTCTTTATTTCTGTCAGGGGGAAAACCTCGTTAAGTACAAGAGACATACACAACAAAACACTGACCGCTTCAATTCCAAACTCTCACTTCTTACCACCCTCCCCCCCCCCCCTTTTCTTACAAAATACACCTCAGGGCGCGACCCTGAACTTCAAAACTTCACTGGGGTTGATCAGACCCCGATAAACGCCAGCTCTCCTTTGGGTCCCAGCCACGGAAACACCGGACTGTTTTACCTCCGGGGCACGGCAAATTCCACAACGTTCAATACCACAAATCTCCCAGCCTCCCAGGGAGTTCCTTCTTACCTCAGACCTTGAAGCGGCGGTGTGGGCGAACGCCAAAAAGGAGCAGCTCTTTCAGCATGTCCTTTGCCGGGCAATGCACCAAAACTGTCAGGGGAAAAACCTCATTAAGCACGAGACACATACACTCCTTCACGGACAGGTTTCCCCAACATCCAATCCTCTCCCCCACCCCCCACCCCAATCATCCTTCTCAATCCTTGCAATTTCAAATCAGTTTCCTCTGGGGGCACAGCCAGTGAAGAAGCAGCAGCAGCAGCCCCGGCATCAGTGACTCTCCATCTCACAAGGTTTGCCCTCTGCACAGGCAGAGACACTCACTGAAATCTTGGTGCAAAGTCAGAACAGTGGATTCCAGGGAGTATGAGGCTTGCAAAGGCAGGAGCCCATCCCAGGAAGTCATAAAGTAGAGTTTGTAGAAGTTGTGCAAATGTCCTGAAAGGGGGACGGGGCTTAGCTCAGATTGGCTGCATGTGAAGGCCTTGAACTCTCCCTCTGTCCTTCATCTTCCTCCCCATTGGTCCCGACCTCCAACCATGTAACTAGCAGGCAAGAAGCAGGCGTGGGGAGAGCACATCCTGCAGAAGCTGAGGGAAATGGGGGAAACGCCAGGAAAAGGCAGAAGTGGGGACGTCGGATGGGGCAAGGAGCCCCAGCCTAGAGTTAGGGCAAGGAAACCAGGGCAAGAGGCCAGATGTCACCAACAAATCTCTTCTCCTGAGGGCTGAAGCTGTTCAGGAGAGAAAGCAGTCAGCTAGCTATTTACTCACAAGCCACACCTCTTAACAGGGCACAGGACTTCCCACATTTTTCAAACTTGCAACCAATGAGTTCACACACTTTCCCAAAACACTCTCCTAAGTACCACCCAAATGTTTTCCATGACATTCGTTTGTTTATTTAACAACAAGATGCTTTATCCCTTGTTTTCCTCATGTATTCAGTAACAAAGGGAAGGAGGAGCAGAAGGGGAAGGAGAAGGAGAAGGAGAAGAAAGAACGCTAGGTTGATGGGAACATGCACTCTTTCTCCCAAGTCCCAACAAGCACAGCCCACTGGGGCACGTACACTCTCCAATTCTTCCCAGGCAGCTGAGAAATCCTTCAAATCACCCTGACCAGCAGAGGTGACAGCTTCGCACATATACACACACAGCTTTTTTGGTGTGGCAGAGAGAGAGGTTGTTCAATATGGCATGAAAACAACACTCACACACATTTCAAACCATGAAAAGGAGATGGCAGAAAACAGCCTCCAGAAAATAGGAGGGCAACAAGACACTTGTAGTAGCCCCATCAGGACACAGATCCTCACGGTTTGATTCAGAAAGTTGATGGGTGCACACACAGACTCAGTGGGCTCAGTAAAAGATGCAGAGGCTCA
Source organism: Liasis olivaceus (assembly GCA_030867105.1). NCBI lineage: Eukaryota > Metazoa > Chordata > Lepidosauria > Squamata > Pythonidae > Liasis > Liasis olivaceus. The sequence goes on along the minus strand of CM061348.1, from coordinate 21,428,661 downwards.
TTATAAATAAGAAGCCAATAATAATTATGAATATCCTTAAGGGCCAAGAAGGTAGCCAGAGTAGAAAACAAGCTAGCTTGTGCTGGAACTGGAACGTGCACTAAAGGGGCCCTTCTCCTGGAACTTGGGCTCAATCAACAGATGCAATTGTTGCTGAAATGCATTCTGAGGTTGCCTTCCGTGGTGGTTATGCCCACTGGGGACCAAGATCCTAAATTGTGTTAAAACTAGAAAGCACAAAAGGGTCTTCACTTCTCAAGTGATGGTCAGTCCGCAGAAAGTGAGGGGAAGAAATGATCAACCAGAAAAAACGGTTATGTCTAGCATGGATGAAGGATGGAGATGAACGGGAAGGAAGAGAGAAACTGGATGGAGAGAATCAAGGAGATTACAGGACAGCCCTTGGAAGCACTATAATTTAATTAAACAAGAACCAAATAAATGTAATAGGTTGAAGATTGCAATTATGATGAGAAGCTTGCTCCTGTTTCAACTGAGTTTTAAAAGAATAACGTTTTTTGCAACTTTCAGTTTTTCTTGCCTTCAAAATTGCTTTTTGTCCTGAGGTGTAATTTAATATCTCTCCTGCTATTCTTTAGTCTACATTTCCAAAGGCAGAGGAATCACTTCAGATGGAGAATTCCCTCCTGCTTCTTCCTGTAACCTGTCATATTGAGAAGTGCATTCCTGTCATTAGGTTCTGAGCAACAGAGAGCAGGGCCTCTCGGTGAATCTAGGAGAATCCCCAGATTGTGGCTCATTCATTGGTGCATCTCTGTTCAAAGTCAGAGATGGAATTTCCCTTGAATTGTAAGGTCCACAAACCCAAACATATTCAGTCTTGAAGAGATTCACTCAGTCTGTTCCTTCCCATTCGGACTCTGACAGCCTCTATGTCACCACTTCCAGCACATCACTTGTTTGGCCTGGGGATGTGAAAAATAACTGGACATCATCAGCATATGGAGGATAGCAGACTCAAGGCCAAAAGATGACCTCCCCGAGGAGTTCCATGTATATCTTCAAAAGGAGTGGTACGAAGGGAGAGCCCTGGAGTATGTACAGATTACCTGTGTCTGCATAGGTCTGTCTTCCACCATCACTACCTAAAGAAGGAGGAGAACTGCCGCTAAACAGTGCACTTCCTTAGTGATCGTGTATAAGAAGGCCACGGCCAGTGGTATTGAAAGCCACTGAGTGATCAGGGAGGGTTGCACTCCTCCAAACCCTCTCTCTCCATAACTCATCCATAAATGCAACTAACAGAATTTTGATACTGTATCCTGGTTGGGAACCGATTGCCAAGGAGCCAAATAATCAGCTTCCTCTCAGGCTCTCTGCAGTGGCAGAATGTCAGTCCTTTCAGGCAAGCCAGGTCAGGAATTGGACACCACAAAGCCTTCTGGAGCTCTACAATATTCCTCTGGGGTACAATACCAGAATCTGGAAAGCCTGACAGCCTTTCCCACTGACCTCTTTTACAGGATGCAGAATCAAGGCAGCATTATTTTCAGTCACTTGAGTAAGGAGAAAGCTGCCTTCCATTTCCTGTCTGTTCCTGGGCCCCATCTCCTCCCTCTATTCAGGGACGTGACTTTCTCCAGAACCTTTCTTAAAAATAGAAGGTTGGACATGGGTCTAACATTGTCAAAGCACTTGAGTTCAGAAAGCTTCTTGATCAGGGGGAAACAACAGGCTCCTTCCTCCTCCCCCCCCCCCCCGGAAAATGCACCCTTTCTAACCCTCTTTGCATGAGCACCGGACTTCCACACAGAGTCCACCAGGGGGCTCCCTCTGCAAACTGACAGAAACACCATGCACGTCAGCATTGGGCCACTGGAGGGAGAATGCCACAGGTGACTCTCCAGAAGAGGGGGAAGGAAGTGACATCCCTAAGTCTTGCCTCTCTAGGATGCTGCACTCTCTTTCTCTTTAACCCCTTTTGCTTTGCAGGATGTAAGCAGATTGCAGGAAAGTCTTACAGGGAAGAGATCCAGACTTGGCCCTGGGTGAGTGGGGGGCATCTTCCCGTGCAAAGAGAGGCAGAGGTTTCTGGCACTGCAGAAGAAAGAGACGCATGCCAAGTTCTCATCCAGGTTCAATCTTCTGAGTCCCGGGAGTGGGAGAGCTCAGATCCCATTTTTCCCTGTAGCATCTTTCCGTGCAGGTAACAGGGAAGGGGGAAACGAGAGCTGCAGACCAGCCGTGTTGCCCCCAGGCACAGATCCCCAGGAAAGAGGAGGGGATGTGGCGAAGCCCTTCCTGCCCCATTTCCAGGCAAAAGCCCCTGCGGGGGAGAGAGAATTTGCATTGCAAACTCTAGCAGGACATAAGAAAAGGTTTCCAAGCAAGGAGATGCAAAAGATTGTGCCTGCATTCTCCCCATGTGCTGGATGAGACTAAAACAGGGATTGACCTCTGCAGTTGAACAGGAGGGTGAGTGAAGCAGGACATCATCTTGAGTTACCTTGTCTCAAGCCCTCTTTTCAGTGAACTTAGATGACCTGTTTGGGCTGAGGGCATCTTGTGAACCCGCGTGGGTAGTAATAGTGTGACTTGGCTCTTAAGAAACAAGCCCTGAAGATAGGGAAGTGGAACATCCTAAGCCAAGGTAATTCCATTAGCATTTCATTTTACGTGAACTGAATTTCTTGGTTTGTTGGCCTGTTTGGGGTTTGGCATATTGTGTGAACCCTGCTTGTAGGTAAGTGTAGATCTAGGTTTTTAAAAAGCAAGGCCTTCTCTGTAAGAAAAAGAAATAGAAAATGCTCCGCAATGCATTTATTCCGTGTTCCTTGATGGAAGTCAATCCCATATTTTCCACCACACACACACACAGATACCCACACACACAAGGAGGAATTATCTGCTCAATGCCACTGCAATCCTGTACCAGCTGAGAAAAATACTTCCTTCCATGGGGATGAGTGTTGTTGAAAGGTTAAATCCACCAGGTTCTGATTCTTGGAATTTATTTTTTTTTCTATCTCAGATACACAAACCGAAAACAATTTGTACATCCTCACATCAGACTAATTTATCTCTTGGGCAAAGAGGGCTGAATGCCTGCTGTGGTCATTCCTGCAGCTACAGTAATGTTCCAATGAATGACAAGGCTTTTGGAGATCCACAAGACTCCTTGGAGCCATTTGGAGTTGTGTTACAGGACAGAGAAAGAATGGAGACACAACCTTTAGCGAGTGAGGGAACTGGAAAAGGCCGTTCTGCTGTTGAGCCTAGGAGCTGTGAGGAGATCCAAGGAAGAAGTGGGCAGGAGATCCTGGAGGAGGAATCCATCCATTCAGAAGTTCAGCCCTGGAACTTCGGGAGTGTTCAATGTCAGGAGGCTGAGGGTCCCCGAGGACTTTGCAGCCGACTCCACTGCTTTTGTAGTCGATGGTTGAGACCAGAAAAGCACACAAAAGCGCAGATGCTGGACCTGGTTGTTCTGGAGCAGTTCCTGGCCCTTCTGCCCCTGCAGATGGAGAGCTGGGTGCGGGAGTGTGGAGCAGAGACCAGCTCCCAAGCGGTGGCCCTGGTGGAAGGCTTCCTCCTGAGCCAGGCAGAGGAGCAGAAGGAGCAGGTCGACTTGCAGGTGAGAGCCCATCTTGGGAGCCCAGAAGGGGTTTGAATGTCATAAACAATGTGTTTGAATTCTTAACCCCTCCCTACCAGAGTCTCCTGGCATTTATAATAGATGGAAATATTTCACTAATTCTTGTAGGCCATTGTTCCATTATCCATTCTAGAAGATACGTTTGGGACAGGCTTTCTTTTCTTACTTTGCAGCCACACTGAGGGACATTGGGGGCTTTGAACTTGTCTTTTTAGAGAACAAGAATCCACTTCATGTTGTGTGATGTCCGTTATCTCTTCTTCTTTTCTCCTGCCTACCATTTCAAGTCCTTCGCTGTGGAGATCCAAGATCCTGAGGGAAGGAGGAATCCATCAATTCCCTCTCAGGAGCTGTTTTTCAGGAGGATCTCCTTGGAAGATCCAAATCAGGACACCTCAGGAGGTAATACAAGGTCCTCCCATTCTCCAGGGGGATCCCAGCTGTCTCATCTTCTCCGTGTGTTCTGTTCTGTAGAATTCCTCCTCCTATTTTATTAATTGTGCATTTTAAAATTCTGTCTCCCTCACAGGGAAGAATGGAAGAAAGTTCACTCCTTATGGTGGAGCTGAAACCATGGTTGAACCTCCAACTCAACAAGTAAGAGGAGGAAATTTATTTATTGGATTTGTATTCTCCCTTTCCTTCAGGAAGTCAAGCGGGTGTACTCAACACTCTCTCCTTCCATTTTTCCCTCTTGTTTGGGCTCGGACATTTTTCTGTTCCTGAGCAATATGGCAGATTCAACTGAGAGTCTTATTGGGATATCTCTTCTTTTAAGACCAGTACCTAACTCTCCTTGTGCTAGTTACTTTCCCTAGTTTTCAATAACTAATTTTTTACCAAATCCTTGAAGAGACTCATTCTTTTTATAATTCTTTGACTTGGAATTGTGCAAGGCTGCTCAGAAATAACTAAATACTCACTCTGGCACATTACCAGTTTTTAAAAGCCTTGTTTACAACCAGTGAAAAGAAAAATATGGACATCAGATTAAAAGATAACGGAGACTATTAAGATCGAATGAAGGTATATGGATAGAAGTCTCTGGGTACAAATTATTCTGAAAGAGCACATAATCAAGGCACTTTTTGTTGCAAAATAATTTCTAATCCTCTCATTTGTGCCTGGATTTGGAAGCCAAACAATCCAGCTTTGCAAAGGCTGAGAGACCAGGAAATTTCCTCTGCTTTCTTTTTTCCTGTTCAGCCAGTGGCTCGGATTACTAGCAGCTTCCTTGAAATCTGAGGAGGAGCAGAAACTGGGTTGCCTGTCTCTGGATCTTGAAGGGAGCCCATACACATCGCTCGCTGCACTCTCCCAGCACTTTCCTGAAGGTGGCCAGGATTGGTCCCTCTGGGGGCATTGTAAACTATTTCCAGAAATGCTAGAAAGAATCCCCCCTCTCCCCGCCATTTCCTTCTGCAAACAGAGGAAGAATTGGAGTCCCTGATAGCTGGGGTTTCCTAGGCCCACCTGCCAGTTGATTCTCTCCAGGTGCTGAATTTGCTCTGGGAATTTGTGAACAATAGTACAGATCTTGCAAATCCTCCTGGGCCTGTTCCCTTCTTTTTTTCCTTGTTCAGGAGCGTCTTGTGTTCTTCAAGGACGTGGCCGTATGTTTCTCCGAGGAGGAGTGGTCTCAGCTGGATCCTCACCAAAAAGCGCTGCATTGGGAAGTCATGCTGGAAAACTATAGGAACGTGGCCTCTCTGGGTAAGGGTTTCCTACCCTCCAATCAGAGAGTTCAGCAAGACATTATGTAGTTCGCTGCCATTAGCTATTTCTTATTAAAAAGAACTTGATATCATTTCTTCGGAGGGAGATGGAAAAGATATGGTATTCTTCTGCTCCAAGGAAGGAAATAGGTCAATAGCTCTCTGCTTAGATTCATCCTGTGCCATTTCCCAGCTGGTGAATTTTTCCATTTCTTTTTGAACAGATCAGTGAGAAACTGGCTCCTTGGCTTGAGGGGAAGCTAAACTCCATCACTGTGATGGAATGGAATTATGAAGGCCAGGCTCAGGGAGATAAACGTTTGCTTAGCTCGCCAGAGGGACATGGGAGCTACAAGAGGATGAGACTGGCACCTCCCTGTGGAATTGACACTGTTGTGGCTGGCAGACTTGGGAGCTGGGGTTTGAGTGTGGGAAGATTGATGTCAGGCCTAGCCCAAGGAACTCCAAGAGATAATTCAAATTCAGTTCAGCTATATTTATTAGCTACAACCCCCAGCAAGAATCTTCCCAAACTGAAACCCCAGCTCCCAAGTCAGCAAGCCACAACAGTGTGAATTCCTCAGGGAGGTGCCAGTCTCATCCTCTTGTAGCTCCCACGTCCCTCTGGCGAGCTAAGCAAACGTTTATCTCCCTGAGCCTGGCCTTCATAATTCCATACCATCACAATCACACTGATTTCAGCTTTTTGGACTGACATGCTTCCCTGTCTGTCCTCGGAAGGACTGTCATTTATTCAGGCTCTTGGTTTAGTGACTTTTCTTCCTTTTCATTTGTATCCTGAGCCTTGAGATGGAGGGAGAAATGTTGCTGTGTTTCGATTGCAAACATGTTGTTTAGGGTTAATGGAAGTACTCTAGGATTTTTTTTTGCAACCATGAGATTTGGGCAAGAAAAAAATGACCAGGAAATGAGAGGTAGTTTGGGTAGGATGAAAAGGATGAGTTTCAAAACTGATTTAGTTCTCACAGATCCCTGCTGTAATTCATCCCCCTCCAATAAATCTTAGGTTTTCCCCTAATACTTTCTTTGATGTTTCCCGATTCTTGCTTAACTCAAAGCTGACTCTCTGTGAGATTTGAATATATAAGAATAATTATAAACGAAAAGGTGCTTTAGATTTTTTTGAAGCATTTATGCCTCATGAATAGGGAAATTATCATTTCTATACTATGCCATCATAAACATGCAAATGTCCAATATATTGGAATGTGGCCAAATTTCAGAAGGAAATTCATATGACTTCCCACAGTTTGATGTTTTTCCCTAACCATGTATCATTTTGATTTCTTTTTTCTGTTGAAGGTAATCTTGGGCAGGAGAACAAAGATTCCAGTGAACCCTTCCAAATGATCTGGCATGGAGGTGGAACAGAGAAGCCTGCAATTCAACTGGAACTAGAAAGGCATGAGAGAAACCAGTCAAATACTGGGAATAAGGAAAGCTCATCTGCCACTGATGCTGAGATTCAAGACTTTCTTGCCCCTCAAGGAAAAATAAAGAAAAAAGGTATTGTGAAAAGTGTAGGCCTATTCAAAGACAAATTAGAAATAAATGAACACTATCCAGTCCAAACAAAAGAAGATTATATATCCAGAGACAATGGAAATAATTACAATTGCATTTTCACTTTTTCCCATGAAAATGGGTCACATACAACTCATAAAAGGATCCTCACAGGAGAGAAGCCATACAAATGCAGGGAGTGTGGAAAGAGCTTCTGTAAAAACAGTTCTCTTACTGTTCATCAAAGGATCCACACAGGAGAGAAGCCATATAAATGCATGGAGTGTGGGAAGGGCTTCAGCCAACACAGTACGTTCAATTCCCATAAACGGATCCACACAGGAGAGAAGCCATATAAGTGCACAGAGTGTGGGAAAAGTTTCACTAAGAGCTGTTCCCTCACATCTCATAAAAGGATCCACACAGGAGAGAAGCCATATAAGTGCATGGAGTGTGGAAAGAGCTTCCGTGAAAACAGTTGTCTTACTGTTCATCAAAGGATCCACACAGGGGAGAAGCCATATAAGTGCATGGAGTGTGGAAAGAACTTCCGTGAAAACAGTTCTCTTACTGTTCATCAAAGGATCCACACAGGGGAGAAACCATATTTATGCATCGAGTGTGGGAAGGCCTTCAGCCAACACAGTACCCTAAGTTCCCATAAACGGATGCACACAGGATGGAAGCCATATAAGTGCACAGAGTGTGGAAAAAGTTTCACTAACAGCTATTCCCTCACATCTCATAGAAGGAGCCACACAGGAGAGAAGCCATACAAATGCATGGAGTGTGGAAAGAGCTTCCGTGTAAACAGTCATCTTACTATTCATCAAAGGATCCACACAGGGGAGAAACCATATAAATGCATGGAGTGCGGGAAGGCCTTCAGGCAACAAAGTAAGTTTACTTCCCATAAAAGGATCCACACAGGAGAGAAGCCATATAAGTGCATATGGTGCGGAAAAAGTTTTACTAACACTCGTTACCTCACATCTCATGGATTTATCCACGCAGGAGAGAAGCCACATAAATGCATGGAGTGTGGAATGAGCTTCCGTGAAAACAGGTCTCTTACTGTTCATCAAAGGATCCACACAGGAGAGAAGCCATATAAATGCAAGGAGTGTGGAATGGGCTTCCGTGAAAACAGGTCTCTTAGTGTTCATCAAAGGATCCACACAGGAGAGAAGCCATATAAATGCATGGAGTGTGGAAAGAGCTTCCGTGGAAACAGGTCTCTTACTGTTCATCAAAGGATCCACACAGGAGAGAAGCCATACAATTGCATGGAGTGTGGAAAGAGCTTCCATGAAAACAGGTCTCTTACTGTTCATCAAAGGATCCACACAGGAGAGAAGACATACAAATGCATGGAGTGTGGAAAGAGCTTCTGTGAAAACAGGTATCTTACTGTTCATCAAAGGATCCACACAGGAGAGAAGCCATATAAATGCAAGGAGTGTGGAATGAGCTTCCGTGAAAACAGGTCTCTTACTGTTCATCAAAGGATCCACACAGGAGAGAAGCCATACAAATGCATGGAGTGTGGAAAGAGCTTCCGTGGAAACCTGTCTCTTACTCTTCATCAAAGGATCCACACAGGAGAGAAGCCATACAAATGCATGGAGTGTGGAAAGAGCTTCCATGAAAACAGGTCTCTTACTGTTCATCAAAGGATCCACACAGGAGAGAAGCCATACAAATGCATGGAGTGTGGAAAGAGCTTCTGTGAAAACAGGTCTCTTACTGTTCATCAAACGATCCACACAGGGGAAAAGCCATATAAATGCATGGAGTGTGGGAAGGCCTTCAGGCAACACAGTACGTTTAATTCCCATAAACGGATCCACACAGGAGAGAAGCCATATAAGTGCACAGAGTGTGGAAAAAGTTTCAGTGAGGGATCTTCCCTCACATCTCATAGAAGGATCCACACAGGAGAGAACCCATACAAATGCATGGAGTGTGGAAAGGGCTTCAGCCAACATAGTACCCTAAGTTCCCATAAATTGATTCACACAGGAGGGAAGCCATATAAGTGCACAGAATGTGGGAAAAATTTCAGTACGAGCTCTTCCCTCACACGTCATAGAACAATCCACACAGGAGAGAATCCATATAGGTGTATGGAGTGTGGAAAGAGCTTCTATGAAAAAAGTTATCTTACTGTTCACCAAAGGATCCACACAGGAGAGAAGCCATATAAATGCATGGAGTGTGGAAAGAGCTTCCGTGAAAACGCCTCTCTTACTCTTCATAAAAGAATCCACACAGGGGAGAAGCCATATAAATGCATGGAGTGTGGGAAGGCCTTCAGGCAACAGAGTCACCTATGTTCCCATAAACGGATCCACACAGGAGAGAAGCCATATAAGTGCACAGAGTGTGGGGAAAGTTTCAGTGAGGGCTGTTCCCTCACATCTCATAGAAGGATCCACACAGGAGAGCAGCCATACAAATGCATGGAGTGTGGAAAGAGCTTCTGTGAAAATAGTTCTCTTACTGTTCACCAAAGGATCCACACAGGAGAGAAGCCGTACAAATGCATGGAGTGTGGAAAGAGCTTCCGTGAAAACAGGTATCTTACTGTTCATCAAAGGATCCACACAGGGGAAAAGCCATATAAATGCATGGAGTGTGGGAAGGCCTTCAGGCAACACAGTAACCTAAGTTCACATAAACGGATGCACACAGGAGGGAAGCCGTATAAGTGCACAGAGTGTGGAAAAAGTTTCATTAAGAGCTCTTCCCTCACATGTCATAGAAGTATCCACACAGGAGAGAAGCCATACAAATGCATGGAGTGTGGAAAGAGGTTCCGTGAAAACAGGTATCTTACTATTCATCAAAGGATCCACACAGGGGAGAAGCCATATAAATGCATGGAATGTGGGAAGGCCTTCAGGCAACACAGTAAGCTTACTTCCCATAAAAGGATCCACACTGGAGAGAAGCCATATAAATGCACCGAGTGTGGGAAAAGTTTCACTAACAACTGGTCCCTCACATGTCATAGAAGGACCCACACAGGAGAGAAGCCATATAAGTGCATGGAGTGTGGGAAGGCCTTCAGGCAACACAGTAACCTAAGTTCCCATAAATGGATCCACACAGGAGAGAAGCCATATAAGTGCACAGAGTGCGGAAAAAGTTTTACTAAGAGCCATTCCCTCATATCTCATGGATGTATCCACACAGGAGAGAAGCAGGATAAATGAATGCAGTGTGGAAAGAGATTCAGGAGCACTGGCCTAATTTCCAATACACACACCCATTTGGGTGAGAATCCATGTAAATTTTAGCTATGGTTGGTTAAATCTATGCATTTCCTATTTGTGTATACCGACTAGGGAAGGAATGTTTTTTGAGTCTGACCTTGGATGACCTTCAGGGTGAAGAATTCCTCTTTCACAAAAGGAGCCAGAAAGACAAGAAGCCCTCGAAGCGTGTTCAAAACCTTTTTTCAAGCATTAGACCTTTCTATGGTATGACGAGGGCGAAGAAAAGGTCTAAATTTGACTTAAAGAAAATTAATTAAATATCAATGGTGTGGTTACTTTTCAGGCATGTATTAAATTCTCCTTCTCTTTAGTTGTATTGAAAATTAGTAACACAGGAAGTTTTGGAAGGATTTCGGTGGTGGGAGATTTCAGGGTTTGAGAGGCTCATGCTGGCTTGAAGCTGGTTATTCAATTGCTGCTCACCAATATTTCTGGGTCAAACAGGAGAATAAAAAAATGGGCTGAAAGGAATAAAGAAATTAACTGCAGTCTTTCTAAATGGCTTTTTAACCACTTCCCCCCCCCTCCATTTTTCTTCCATTGTCACCTCTAAATGCAGAGGAATCTCTTCAAACCAGTGGAGTCTTCAGCTCTTCTGGCTAGAAGAAAATTTATACTTTCTTTTTCTCTGTTTATTCAACCAAAGAAATTCCGGTTGCCTTAAATTCTCCAAAGCTCTTATGCTTCCTACTCATATTTCCTAAAGCATATTCCCTACTTGACCCATAAGTATAAGAATTTTTTTTTTTTTTTTTTGCCTCACGGTATTTGAGCTTTATATTCACATTTCACTATTCACCTTCTCTCATTTTCTAATTCCACCTTTTCTCCAGTCACAGGAGACGCCATTCTCACACTCTTAATCCCTCCCGCATGGTGCCTTCTTTTCAGGTAAAATTTCTTCGATGTCCAGGAATTTGAGGTTTTTCTGCAATTTGAATCTGAGAAGGGCAGCTGTATCAATTGAACTAACTAAATAAAGATCAATAGAGATCTTAATTCTCCTAACCCGTCACTTCCCTCCCTGTATCCCTACCAGCCCCCATCTTCCATCACTTAAGGCCTGAGTTTGCCAACAACCACAAGACACAGGCTGTGCTTCAAAGTTTGCCTCCTTGTTCTTGTTTTTTGACCGCCCTGCCATTTCTGACAGGATTTTCCTCATTTTTCTGGCCTCCTTGAATCTCTAAAGATCCTTCAGAGCTGCTGTTATTGAGGAAAGTGAGTTTTGATCCTGCAGAGAGATCTTCTCAATGTTCACAAGATCACAGACGGTTCCTCCACGTTAATAAGAGGAAGATCTAGAGACTGCAACATGCTGCAGATGCCACCACCTTGCTTAGACAGGCAATAAGTTAGAGGGGCCCTTTCCTTCCACTCCGGTTGGAATATCTTCTTTATTTCCTTGCAGTGGTGGCTGTGGTTTTACAATGTCTTGAGGAAAAAGAAAGGAACGCTTTAAAGACAATGGATCAGTCCTTCTTCAGGGACTGGTTTCCCCAACATCCAATCCTCTCCCCCACCCCCCACCCCAATCATCCTTCTCAATCCTTGCAATTTCAAATCAGTTTCCTCTGGGGGCACAGCCAGTGAAGAAGCAGCAGCAGCAGCCCCGGCATCAGTGACTCTCCATCTCACAAGGTTTGCCGTCTGCACAGGCAGAGACACTCACTGAAATCTTGGTGCAAAGTCAGAACAGTGGATTCCAGGGAGTATGAGGCTTGCAAAGGCAGGAGCCCATCCCAGGAAGTCATAACGTAGACTTTGTAGAAGTTGTGCAAATGTCCTGAAAGGGGGACGGGGCTTAGCTCAGATTGGCTGCATGTGAAGGCCTTGAACTCTCCCTCTGTCCTTCATCTTCCTCCCCATTGGTCCCGACCTCCAACCATGTAACTAGCAGGCAAGAAGCAGGCGTGGGGACAGCACGTCCTGCAGAAGCTGAGGCAAATGGGAGAAACGCCAGGAAAAGGCTGAAGTGGGAACGTCGGATGGGCAAGGAGCCCCAGCCTGGCGTTAGGGCAAGGAAACCGGGGCAAGAGGCCAGATGTCACCAACAAATCTCTTCTCCTTCTGTGGGCTGAAGCTGTTCAGGAGAGAAAGCAGACAACTAGCTATTTACTCACAACCCACACCTCTTAACAGGGCACAGGACTTCCCACATTTTTCAAACTTGCAACCAATGAGTTCACACACTTTCCCAAATACACTCTCCTAAATACCACCCAAATGTTTTCCATGAGATTCGCTCAATATTTAACAAGATGCTTTATCCCTTGTTTTCCTCATGTATTCAATGACAACGGGAAGGAGGAGCAGAAGGAGAAGGAGAAGAAAGAATCCTAGGTTGATGGGAACACAGACCCTTTCTCCCAAGTCCCAACAAGCACACCCCACTGGGGCACGTACACTCTCCAATTCTTCCCAGGCAGCTGAGAAATCCTTCAGATCACCCTGACCAGCAGAGGTGACAGCTTCGCACATATACACACACAGCTTTTTTGGTGTGGCAGAGAGAGAGGTGGTTCAATATGGCATGAAAACAACACTCACACACATTTCAAACCATGGAAAGGAAATGGCAGAAAACAGCCTCCAGAAAATTGGAGGGCAACAAGACACTTGTAGTAGCCCCATCAGGACACAGATCCTCACGGTTGGATTCAGAAAGTTGATGGGTGCACACACAGACTCAGTGGGCTCAGTAAAAGATGCAGAGGCTCATTATTAAAAACAAGCCAATGATTATTATTAATATCCCTAAGGGCCAAGAAGGTTGGCAGAGCAGAAAACAAGCTGGCCAGTGCTGGAAGTGAGACGTGCACTAAAGGGGCCCTTCTCTTGGAACTTGGGCTGAATCAGCTGATGCAATTGTTGCTGAAATTCATTCTGTGCTTCCCTTCCATGGTGGTTGTCCCCACTGGGGACAAAGAACCTAAACTGGCTTAAACCAAAAAGCCTAAAAGGGTCTTCACTTCCCAAGTGATGGTCAGTCCTCAGAAAGTGAGGGGAAGAAATGATCAACCGGAAAAAAAGGTTATGTCTAGCATGGAAGAAGGATGGAGATGAAGGGGAAAGAAGAGAGAAACTGGATGGAGGGAATCAATGAGATTACAGGACAGCCCTTGGAAGAGCTATAATTTAATTAAACAAGAACCAAATAAATGTAATAGGTTGAAGACTGCAATTATGATGAGAAGCTTGCTCCTGTTTCAACTGAGTTTTAAAAGGACAAAGGTTTTCTGCAGCTTGGAGTTTTTCTTGACTTCAAAATTGCTTTTTGTACCAAGGTGTAATTTAATATCTCTCCCGCTATTCTTTAGCCTACATTTCCAAAGGCACAGGAGTCACTTCAGATGGAGAATTCCCTCCTGCTTCTTCCTGCAACCTGTCATGTTGAGAAGTGCGTTCCTGTCATTAGGTACTGAGGGAGTGAGAGCAGGGCCTCCCATTGAGTCTAGGAGAATCCCCAAATTGTGGTTCATTCATTGGTGCATCTCTGTTCAAAGTCAGAGATGGAATTTCCCTGGAATCGTAAGGTCTACAAACCCAAACGTATTCAATCTTGAAGAGATTCACTCAGCCTGTTCCTTCCCATTCGGACTCTGACAGCCTCTATGTCACCACCTCCAGCACATCACTTGTTTGGCCTGGGGATGTGAAAAATAACTGGACATCATCAGCATATGGAGGATAACAGACTCTAGGCCAAAAGATTACCTCTCTCAGGAGTTCCATGTATATCTTCAAAAGGAGTGATAAGTGGGGAGAGCCCTGGGTCACGTACAGAATAGATGTCTCTGGACAGGTCTCTCTTCCACCATCACTACCTCAAGAAGGAGGAGAACTACCACTAAACAGTGTACTTCCTCAGAGACCGTGCATAAGAAGGTCCCAGTCGGTGGTACTGAAAGCCACTGAGTGATCAGGGAGGGTTGCACTCCTCCAAACCCTCTCTCTCCATAACATCCATAAGTGCAACTAAATCAATTTCGATGCTGTATCCTGGTTGGGAACCGATTGCCAAGGAGCAAAATAATCAGCTTCCTCTAAGAATCTCTGCAGTTGCAGAAAGTCAGTCCCTTCAGGCGAGCCAGGTCAGAAATCGGACACCACAAAGCCTTCTGGAGCTCTACAATATTCTTCTGGGGTACAATACCAGAATTTGGAAAGCCTGACAGCCTTTCCCACTGGCCTCTTTTACAGGATGCAGAATCATGGCAGCATTATTTTCAGTCACTTGAGTAAGGAGAAAGCTGCCTTCCATTTCCTGTCTGTTCCTGGGCCCCATCTCCTCCCTCTATTCAGGGACGTGACTTTCTCCAGAACCTTTCTTAAAAATAGAAGGTTGGACATGGGTCTAACATTGTCAAAAGCACTTGAGTTCAGAAAGCTTCTTGATCAGGGGAAAACAACAGCCTCCTTCCTCCTGCCCCCCCGCCATGGAAAATGCACCCTTTCTAACTCTCTTTGCATGAGCACATGACTTCCACACAGAGTCCACCACGGGGCTCCCTCTGCAAAGAGAAAGAAACACCATGCACATCAGCATTGGGCCACTGGAGGGAGAATGCCACAGGTGACTCTCCAGAGGAGGGGGACGGAAGTGACATCACTACGTCTTGCCCCTCTAGGATGCTGCACTCTCTTTCTCTTTAACTCCTTGAGCTTCGCAGGAGCTAAACAGATTGCAGGAAAGTCTTGCAGGGAAGAGATCCAGACTTGGCCCTGGGTGAGTGGGGGGCATCTTCCCGTGCAAAGAGAGGCAGAGGGTTCTGGCACTGCAGAAGAAAGAGACGCATGCCAAGTTCTCATCCAGGTTCAATCTTATGAGTCCTGGGAGTGGGAGAGCCCAGATCCGATTTTCCCCTGTAGCGTCTTTCCGTGCAGGTAACAGGGAAAGGGGAAACCAGAGCTGCAGACCAGCCGTGTTGCACCCAGGGCCAAATCCGGGATCCCCAGGAAAGAGGAGGGGATGTGGCAAAGCCCTTCCTGCCCCATTTCCGGGGAGAAGCCCCTGCTGTGGAGGGAGAATTTGCATTGCAAACTCTAGCAGGAGATAAGACAAGGTTTCCAGGCAAGGAGATGCAAAAGATTGTGCCTGCATTTTTCCCTTCTGCTAGATGAGACTAAAACAGGGTTGGATCCTCTGCAGTTGAACAGGAGGGTGAGTGAAGCAGGACATCATCTTGAGTTACCTTGTCTCAAGCCCTCTTTTCAGTGAACTTGGATGAGCTGTTTGGTCTTAGGGCATCTTTTGAACCCACCTGGGTAGTAATAGTGTGACTTGGCTCTTAAGAAACAAGCCCTGAAGATAGGGAAGTGGAACATCCTAAGCCAGGGTAATTCCATTAGCATTTCATTTTACGTGAACTGAACTTCTTGGTTTGCTGGCCTCTTTGGGGTTTGGCATAGTGTGTGAACCCTGCTTGTAGGTAAGTGTAGATCTAGGTTTTTAAAAAGCAAGGCCTTCTCTGTAAGAAAAAGAAATAGAAAATGCTCCGCAATGCATTTATTCCGTGTTCCTTGATAGAAGTCAATCCCATATTTTGCACCACACACACACACATACCCACACACAAAGGAACTATCTGCTCAATGCCACTGCAATCCAGTGCCAGCTCAGAAAAATTCTTCCTTCCATGGGGATGAGTGTTGTTGAATGGTTAAATCCACCACCTTCGAATTCTTGGAATTTATTTTCTTTTCCATCTCAGATACACAAACCGAAAACAATTTGTACACCCTCACATACAGACTAATTTATCTCTTGGGCAAAGAGGGATGAATGGCCTCCTGTGGTCATTCCTGCAGCTCCAGTAATGTTCCTATGAATGACAAGGCTTTTGGAGATCCACAAGACTCCTTGGACCCATTTGGAGTTCTGTTCCAGGACAGAGAAAGAATGGAGACACAACCTTTAGCAAGTGAGAGAACTGGAAAAGGCCGTTCTGCTGTTGAGCCTGGGAGCTGTGGGGAGATCCAGGGAAGAAGTGGGCAGGAGATCCTGGAGGAGGAATCCATCCTTTCAGAAATTCAGCCCTGGAACTTCAGGAGTGTTCAATATCAGGAGGCTGAGGGTCCCCGAGGACTTTGCAGCCGACTCCACTGCTTTTGTAGTCGATGGTTGAGACCAGAAAAGCACACAAAAGCGCAGATGCTGGACCTGGTTGTTCTGGAGCAGTTCCTGGCCCTTCTGCCCCTGCAGATGGAGAGCTGGGTGCGGGAGTGTGGAGCAGAGACCAGCTCCCAAGCGGTGGCCCTGGTGGAAGGCTTCCTCCTCAGCCTTGCAGAGGAGCAGAAGGAGCAGGTCGACTTGCAGGTGGGAAACCTTCGTCCTGGGAGCCCAGAAGGGGTTTGAATGTAATAAACAATGTGTTTGAATTCTTAACCCCTCCCTACCAGAGTTTCCTGGCATTCATAATAAGTGGAAATATTTCACTCATTCTTGTAGGCCATTGTTCCACTATCCATTCTAGAAGATAGATTTGGGACAGGCCTCCTTTTCTTACTTTGCAGCCACACTGATAGACATTGGGGGCTTTGAAGTTGTGTTTAGAGAACAAGAATCCACTTCATCTTGTGTGATGTCCATTATCTGTTCTTCTTTTCTCCTGCCTACCATTTCAAGTCCTTCGCTGTGGAGATCCGAGATCCTGTAGGAAGGAGGAATCCATCAATTCCCTCTCAGGAGCTGTTTTTCAAGAGGATCTCCTTGGAAGATCCAAATCAGGACACCTCGGGAGGTAATACAAGGTCCTCCCATTCCCCAGAGGGATCCCAGCTGTCTCATCTTCTCAGTGTGTTCTGTTCTGTAGAATTCCTCCTCCTATTTTATTAATTGTGCATTGTAAAATTCTGTCTCCCTCACAGGGAAGAATGGAAGAAAGTTCACTCCTCCTTATGGTGGAGCTGAAACCATGGTTGAACCTCCAACTCAACAAGTAAGAGGAGGAAATTTATTTATTGGATTTGTATTCTCCCCTTCCTTCAGGAAGTCAAGGGGGTGTACTCAACACCCTCTCGTTCCATTTTTCCCTCTTGTTTGTGCTCGGATATTTTCGTGTTCCTGAGCAATATGGCAGATTCAACTGAGAGTCTTATTGGGAAATCTCTTCTATTAAGACCAGTACCTAACTCTTGTGCTAGTTACTCTCCCTAGTTTTCAATAACTAATGTTTTACAAAATCCTTGAAGAGACTCATTCTTTTTATAACTCTTTGACTTGGAATTGTGCAAGGCTGCTCAGAAATACTAAATACTCACTCTGGCACATTACCATTTTTTAAAAGCCTTGTTTACAACCAATGATAAGAAAAATATGGACATCAGATTAAAAGATAATGGAGATTATTAAAATGGAATGAAGGTAGATAGATAGAAGTCTCTGAGTACAAATTATTCTGAAAGAGCACACAATCAAGGCACTTTTTGTTGCAAAATAATTTCTAATCCTCTGATTTGTGCCTGGATTTGGAAGCCAAACAATCCAGCTTTGCAAAGGCTGAGAAATCTGCTCCCCAGGAAATTTCCTCTGCTTTCTTTTTTCCTGTTCAGCCGATGGCTCAGACTACTAGCAGTTTCCTTGAAATCTGAGGAGGAGCAGAAACTGGGTTGCCTGTCTCTGGGCATTGAAGGGAGCCCACACACATCCCTGGTTGCGCTCTCCCAGCACTTTCATGAAGGTGCCCAGGATTGGTCCCTCCGGGACACCATAAACCATTTCCAGAAATGCTAGAAACCCCCCCCCCCATTTCCTTCTGCAAACACAGGAAGAATTGGAGACCCTGATACCTGGGGTTTCCTATGCCCACCTGCCAGTTGATTCTCCCCAGATGCTGAGAGTCTTTTCATGTTGCATGGATGGATCGATGCAGAAGGAAAGTGGGGTTGCTTTCACTGAATGGCACTGAAATCTGTCAAGTTGATAAAACCTGCCTGAAATATTTTTTTCATTCAAAAGCTTTTGGCTCTGTCCATTTTCATACCCTTAACCTTCAGACCCTACCAGGCATAGCCATTTTACTTGGTATATATCTTTGCTTTGGGAATTTGTGAACAATAGTACAGATCTTGCAAGTCCTCCTGGGCCTGTTCCCTTCTTTTTTCCATTGTTCAGGAGTGTCTTGTGTTGTTCAAGGACGTGGCCATATGTTTCTCCGAGGAGGAGTGGTCTCAGCTGGATCCTCACCAAAAAGCGCTGCATTGGGAAGTCATGCTGGAAAACTATAGGAACGTGGCCTCTCTGGGTAAGGGTTTCCTACCCTCCAATCAGAGAGTTCAGCAAGACATTTTGTAGTGAGATGCCATCAGTTATTGCGTATTAAAAAGAACTTGCTGTCAATTGTTTGGAGGGAGATGAAAAACATGGTGTTCTTCTGCTCCAGGGAAGGAAATAGGTCAATAGCTCTCTGCTTAGATGCATCGTGTGCCATTTCCCAGCTGGTAAATTTTTCCATTTCTTTTTGACCAGATCAGTGAGAAAATAGCTCCTTGGCTTGAGGAGGAACTAAACTCCATCACACTGATTTCAGCTTTTTGGACTGACATGCTTCCCTGTCTGTCCTCGGAAGGACTGTCATTTATTCAGGCTCTCGGTTTAGTGGCTTTTCTTCCTTTTCATTTCTATCCTGAGCCTTGAGATCAAGGGGGAAATGTTGCTCTTTTCCATTGTAAACATGTTGTTTAGGGTTAATGGAAGAACTCTAGGATTTTTTTTTGCAACCATGAGATTTGGGCAAGAAAAAATAAACAGGAAATGGGAGGTAGCTTGGGTTAGACGAATAGGATGAGTTTCAAAATGTATTCACTTCTCATAGATCCCTGCCGTAATTCATCCCCCTCCAATAAATCTTAGGTTTTCCCCTAATAGTTTCTTCGATGTTTCCCCTGATTCTTGCTTAACTCAAAGCTGACTCTGTGTCAGATTTGAATATATACGGATAATTATAAACGAAAAGCTGCTTTAGATTTTTTTGAAACATTTACGGCTTGTGAATAGGGAAATTATCATTTGTATACGATGCCATCGCAAGCGTGCAAATGTGCAATATATTGGAATTGGGCAAAATTTCAGAAGGAAATTCATATGACTTCCCACAGTTTGATGTGTTTCCCTAACCTTGCTATCATTTTGATTTCTTTTTTCCGTTGAAGGTAATCTTAGACAGGAGAACAAAGATTCCAGTGAACCCTTCCAAATGATCTGGCATGGAGGTAGAACGGAGAATCCTGCAATTCAACTGGAACTAGAAAGGCATGAGAGAAACCAGTCAAATACTGGGAATAAGGAAAGCTCATCTTCCACTGAAGCTGAGATTCAAGACTTTCTTGCCCCACAAGGAAAAATAAAGAAAGAATATATTGTGAAAAGTGTAGGCCTATTCAAAGACAAATTAGAAATAAATGAACACTATCCAATCCAGACAAAAGAAGATTATATATCCAGAGACAATGGAAATAATTACAATTGCATTTTCACTCTTTCCCATGAAAATGGGTCCCTTACATCTCATAAAAGGACCCTCACAGGAGAGAAGCCATACAAATGCATGGAGTGTGGAAAGAGCTTCAGTTTTAATAGTTATCTTACTATTCATCAAAGGATCCACACAGGGGAGAAGCCATATAAATGCATGGAGTGTGGAAAGAGCTTCTGTAAAAGCAGTTCTCTTACTGTTCATCAAAGGATCCACACAGGAGAGAAGCCACATAAATGCATGGAGTGTGGAAAGAGCTTCCGTGAAAACGGTTCTCTTACTGTTCATCAAAGGATCCACACAGGGGAGAAGCCATATAAATGCATGGAGTGTGGAAAGAGCTTCTGTAAAAGCAGTTCTCTTACTGTTCATAAAAGGATCCACACAGGAGAGAAGCCACATAAATGCATGGAGTGTGGAAAGAGCTTCCGTGAAAACGGTTCTCTTACTGTTCATCAAAGGATCCACACAGGAGAGAAGCCATATAAATGCATGGAGTGTGGAAAGAGCTTCTGTAAAAGCAGTTCTCTTACTGTTCATCAAAGGATCCACACAGGAGAGAAGCCATATAAATGCATGGAGTGTGGGAAGGGCTTCAGCCAACACAGTATGCTCGCTTCCCATAAATGGATCCACTCAGGAGGGAAGCCATATAAGTGCACAGAGTGTGGGGAAAGTTTCACTAAGAGCTGTTCCCTCACATCTCATAGAAGGAGCCACACAGGAGAGAAGCCATACAAATGCATGGAGTGTGGAAAGAGCTTCCGTCAAAACTGGTATCTTACTCTTCATAAAAGGATCCACACAAGGGAGAAGCCATATAAATGCATGGAGTGTGGGAAGGCCATCAGCCAGCACAGTGCCCTAAGTTCCCATAAATGGATCCACACAGGAGGGAAGCCATATAAGTGCACAGAGTGTGGGGAAAGTTTCACTAACAGCTGTTCCCTCACATCTCATAGAAGGATCCACACACGAGACCAGCCATACAAATGCATGGAGTGTGGAAAGAGCTTCTATGAAAAAAGGTATCTTACTGTTCACCAAAGGATCCACACAGGAGAGAAGCCATACAAATGCATGGAGTGTGGAAAGGGCTTCCGTAAAAACTCGTCTCTTACTATTCATCAAAGGATCCACACAGGGGAGAAGCCATATAAATGCACCGAGTGTGGGAAAAGTTTCACTAACAACTGGTCCCTCACATGTCATAGAAGGACCCACACAGGAGAGAAGCCGTATAAATGCATGGAGTGTGGGAAGGCCTTCAGGCAACACGGTAACCTAAGTTCCCATAAATGGATCCACACAGGAGAGAAGCCATATAAGTGCACAGAGTGTGGAAAAAGTCTTACTAAGAGCCACTCCCTCATATCTCATGGATGTATCCACGCAGGAGAGAAGCCAGATAAATGAATGGAGTGTGGAAAGAGCGTCAGGAGGAGCAGTGACCTAATTTCCAATACACACACCCATTTGGGTGAGAATCCATGTAAATTCTAGCTATAGTTGGTTAAATCTATGCATTTCCTATTTGTGTATACTGACTAGGAAAGGAATGTTTTTTGATTCTGACCTTCACAACTGGCAGCCCCAGAGAGATGAATTTACCAGTGGAAACAAAAGCAATGGGTATGTGCCATTTTAATTATGAACTGTGGATTTTTGAAGGTACTGTCATTTGAAGGTGGCCAGCACTGTTGCTCGTCAATATGAGAAAAATCCTTTTTCTTTACTTTACATTTATTTTAGGCATCTCGGATTCTGAGCTATACAATTTGATGAAGATGTTGTCTTCATTGTGGCTTTACAAGTGAGCTTCTTGTTCGTCAACTGTTTGTTCTTCCCGCTTGAGCATCCTGCTGCGAGGGATGTGAACAGGCAGACATTTGACAGGTGAGGCTCCCACAAGCAGCCAAGGAGCTGCATCTCCCTGATGCATCTCTTCAAGACAAAGGTTTTTTAGTTTTCCTTCTGCTATACCAGAAATGCAGATAGAAATTCAATTCAAGCAATCACTTCCCAGAGTTTCAACTTTCCTTCTTTTGCTTAGACTTCTTACAATTCTTTCCCACTCCCTCTCTCATTCCTGAATACATTCAGAAGTCTCAAGCAATATTATAATCCAAAGGTAAGAAGTTATGTCAAAGAATAGGGAGTGAGAGATCGAATGTGATATTCTATTGCCCCCTGAATAATTGTGATATGAAATTAAAAGTGACAACTAAGAGGATATGTGCTTCTAATTTTTCCCTCCCTCCCTCCCTCCTTCCTTCCTTCCTTCCTTCCCTCCCTCCCTCCTTCCCTCCTCCTTCTTTCTTCTGTCTTCTTAGGTCTCCTACATTTTGTCCTATGTTAGGGATACTCAGGAAAATGAGAATGATAGAAATTCAACTCAACTAATCACTTCCCAGACTTTAAACTTTCCTTATTTTGCTTAGACTTCTTAAATTCTTTCCCACTCCCTCTCTCATTCCTGGATACGTTCAGAGGTCTCGAGCAATATTATAATCCCAAGGTAACACAAGTTCCATCAAAGAATAGGGAGAGAGATGGAATTTGATATTGAATTGCCCCCTGAATAACTGTTATATGAAATTAAAAGTGACAACTAAAAGGATTTGTGCTTCTAATTTTTCCTTCCCTCCCTCCCTCCCTCCCTCCTTCTTTCTTCTTTCTTCTTTTTTCTTTCATCTTTCTTCTTAGGTCTCTTTCCTTTTGTCCCATGTTAGGGATACTCAGGAAAATGAGAATGAAAGTGACTCCAGCGTGCTGACATTGCAAACAAGTAATTCATTGACATTTGGGAATCAATGGGGACCAAAATAACATGATGTAAAATTTAGAAAAACTACTTCAGAAAACTACTTCAGTTCCTCCAGACCGAACACACAAAAATGAGGAGGAGAACTACCTCTGGGATGTGAAGACACCGAAAAATAATCAGACTTGCATCCATGGTGCAGAACTGAGCGTGGAGGTGACCAGGATGAATGCAGAACCATGGAACCGTTTTCGGTCCAAGGCCTCTCGTTATGTGAGACAATTGTCACCTATGTATCAATGACTTATTTGTGGATGAGCTTCAGGGTGAAGAATTCCTCTTTCACAAAAGGAGCCAGAAAGACAAGAAGCCCTCCAAGCATGTGCAAAAACTTTTTTCAAGTATAAGACCTTTCTATGGTATGACGAGGGCAAAGAAAAGGTCTAAATTTGATTTAAAGAAAATTAATTAAATATCAATGGTGTAGTTACTTTCCAGGCATGTATTAAATTCTCCTTCTCTTTAGTTGCATTGAAAATTAGTAACACAGGAAAAGTTTTGGAAGGAGTTGGGTGGGGGGAGACTTCAGAGTTTGAGAGGCTCATGCTGGCTTGAAGCTTTTTATTCACCGATTGTTCTGGCTCAAAGTGGGGAATAAGAAATCGGGTGACTTCCTGTGAGTGCCGTGGCGAGCTGATATCCTGCTGGCAGCGGGACCACATTTATGAGGAGTATGATGGCTGGATGCTTGATCCAGACTGGCAAAATCTTTCCGGAAGAATGAGAGATTGTTGAGATTTTTCCCGTGCCTCTGGATAGCCGCTCCTTGTGAGTAGACCACGGGAGCTGGTCTGCTAAGATTTGGAAGGATTTGGGTGGGGAGAGATTTCAGGGTTTGAGAGGCTCATGCTGGCTTGAAGCTGGTTATTCCAATGCCGCTCACCAATAGTTCTGGGGCAAACTGGAGAATAAAGAAATGGGCTGAAAGGAGCAGAGAAGTTAACTACAGTCTTCCTAAATGGCTTTTTAACCACTTTGCCCCCCTCCATTTAAATTCTTTGTTTCGCTAATTGTAGCTAAATCTATTTTTCTTCCATTGTCACCTGTAAATGCAGAGGAATCTCTTCAAGCCAGTGGAGTCTTCAGCTCTTCTGGCTAGAACAAAATTTGTACTTTCTTTTTCTCTGTTTATTCATCATCTAAAGAAATTCCGGTTGCCTCAAATTCTCCAAAGTTCTTAAGCTTCCTACTCTTATTTCCGGAGGCGTATTCCTTACTCGACCCCTAAGTAAAACATTTTTTTTTATTTGCCTGATGGTATTTGATTCATTTATTATATTTTAGCCTGCCTTTATTATTTTTTTTGTAAGTGACTCAAAGGGGGATGCGGCGGCGCAGCGGCTTAATGACGCTGAAAGTTGCCAGCCAGAAATGGCTGACACTTCAGCGGTTCAAGTCCACCCTTCACATTAAACAGGGTGAGCTCCTGTTTCCTCCCCAGTTCCTGTCAACCCAACAGGTCGAAACTCACATGAGTGGATAAATGGGTACTCTCACTCTGGTGGGAGGAAAAATGCTGGCGGCGCCTTGGAAAAAGGAGTCGGGAGCAGTTGCCAGTAAGCGCGAAAAACCGCGCACGCCTGAAAAGGGTGCAAAGCAACGGAAACCCCGCCTCCTGCGCTCGCCAGCTGGGCTCTGCTCTAGGAAGGAGGCTCTCCAAACCACTTCCGAAACACTTGCCTTGAAAACTGCAAGGACTCGTCCAAGCAGTCACTGCAGAGTCAGTAATGACAGCGCAGATTAAAAAAAAAAAGTGACTCAAGGCGGCGAACATACGTAATTCTCCTTCCTTCTCCTTTTTTGCCCACAACAACAACGCTGTGAGGTGGGTTGGGCTGAGAGAGAGTGACTGGCCCAAAGTCACCCAGTCAGCTTTCATGCCTAAAGCAGGACTAGAACTCACAGCCTCCTGCTTTCTTGCCTGGTTCCTTCACCGCTAGCCCATACTGGCTCCTTTTAATATTCGCTTTATATTTTTTATATGCAGCTTTAAATTCACTTTTCACTATTTCCCTTCTTCCATTTTGTAATTCCATCATTTCTCCAGTCACATATGAGACACCATTATTCCACTCTTAATTTCTCCACCACAGTGCCTTGTTTTGAGGTAAAAATTCTAGAAAGTCCAAGAGTCTGAGATTTTCCTGCAATTTGGAACTTGTTTTCTTCTGATATTTCTTTTTCTTCAGAATTATTCTCATTGTTACCAGCTGCTACCTGGTGTTTCAAACCATAAGAGACATGAATTTGAGAAGGGCAGCCGTATAAATTGAACTAACTAAAGATCAAAGAAGTCTTAATTTTCCTAACCGATGGCTTCCCTCTGTGAGAGGGGAGCAAAGTAGGAAATTCCTCAGAAGAAAGTGTGTGTGTCTCAAACTCATGGGCCCCAGGGTATGATAAAGACCTGAAACTTTTTAGGTTGAGACTCTGAACTCTTTGTTTTCTGTTTACACAAGATAATTGAGGAAATTCTTTAGGATGATATGTAAGTTCAGGTCAAGAGTTCATGAAAAGCGAGATGTAAATTCTGTTGACATTACACATTGAAACAGGTTAAAACAATATTGGGAGTTAATTGAAAAATTCCAAAGGAAGATTGTGAGCCAAGCCCCCGGCAAGGGGGGGGAGGACAGGTTTAGGGTATAAAAGGGAGCGGCCAAGTGCTTTTCGTTGTTCCTTCTTGCAGGGAGGAACCCACCTTTGCAAACGTGAAACCAATAAAGCTTTCTTCTCTGGATCATCGAACCTTGGTGTGTTTCATTCGCACAACACGCCGCTGACACCTCCCTGTGTCCCTGCAAGCCCCCATCTTCTATCACTTAAGGCCTGAGTTGGCTAACAACTGCAGGACACAAGCTGTGTTTGAAACAGAGGTCCCTTTTTCTTCTCTTTGACTGCCCTGCCATTTCTGACAGGATTTTGCTCATTTTTGAGGCCTCCTCAAATTTGTACAGATCCTTCAGAGTGGCTATTCTTGACGAAAACAAGTTTTGATCCTCCACAGAGATTTTTTCAATGTTGACCACAGACAGTTCCTAGACATTAATGAGAGTAAGATCTAGAAACTGCAACGGTTTGCACTCTGCACAAGCAGACACACTCAGTGAAATCATGGTACACAGTCAAAAGATTGGATTCCGATGAGTATGAGCTTTGCAAAGCAAGGAGCAAATCTCAGGAAGTTATAAAGCAGAGTGAGTAAAAGTTGTGCAAATCTCCTGAAGGGGGGATGGGGCTCAGCTCATATCAGTTGTATGGGGAGGCCTTGAACTCTCCTTCTGTCATTCATCTTCCTCCCCATTACCTCCAACCCTGTAATTAGCAGGCTTGAAGCAGGCGTGGGGACAGCACGTCCTGCAGAAGCTGAGGGAAATGGGAGAAACGCCAGGAAAAGGCTGAAGGGGAGACGTCGGATGGGGCAAAGCACCCCAGCCTGGAGTTAGGGCAAGAAGACATGGAGCAAGAAGCCAGATACCACCAACAAATCTCTTCTCCTTCTGAGCGCTGAAGCTATTCAGGAGAGAAACATGCCATATCCTCAACATCCACTCCTCTCCCCAACCCCCCACCCCAATTTCCCCTTTTAATCCTTGTACTTTCAAATCAGTTTCCACTGGGTGCACAGCCAGTGAAGAAGCAGCAGCTCTGGCATCAATGAATCTCAATCTCACAGGCATCTAGATACTCATGCTTTTTGAACTGGTAACCAATGAGTTCACACACTTTCCCAAATACACTTTCCTAGGTTTTCCATGACATTCACTGGTTTATTTAACAACAAGAAAATTAATTAAATATCAGTGGTGTGGTTACTTTCCAGGCATGTATTAAATTCTCCTTCTCTTTAGCTGCACTGAAAATTAGTAACACAGGAAAAGTTTTGGAAGGAGTTGGGTGGGGGGAGACTTCAGGGTTTGAGAGGCTCATGCTGCCTTGAAGCTGTTTATTCAAAAACTGGTCACCGATTGTTCTGGCTCAAAGTGGAGAATAAGAAATCGGGTGACTTCCTGTGAGTACCGTGACGAGCTGATATCCAGCTGGCAGCGGGACCACATTTATGAGGAGTATGATGGCTGGATGCTGGATCCGGACTGGCAAAATCTTTCCAGAAGAATGAGAGATTGTTGAGATTTTTCCCGTGCCTCTGGATAGCCGCTCCTTGTGAGTAGACCACGGGAGCTGCCGTTTTGCGGTTGGCTTTTGAGGTGAATGGCTGGCATGCTCGCTCCCAGGCCCTGTTCAGCAGGTTCAGAGGGGCCCTGGCCTCCGGCTGTTGCTGCTTAATGCCAGGTCGGTTAAAACAAGGCCCCCCTCATATGTGACTTGATCACTGAGGAGGGGTGGACCTGGCATGTATTACCAAGACCTGGCTGGGGCACGAGGGGGGGCTGCCCCTCTCGGAAATGTGCCGCGCTGGGTTCACGGTGTGGCACCAGCCGAGATGCCAGGGTAGGGGAGGAGGGGTGGCTGTCGTCATCCGAGAGTCCTTGGTGGCCTTCAGGGGAATTGCTCCACAAGTCTCTGGCTGTGAGACACTGTTTCTTTCGTTGGGCTCCCGTGAACAGTTGGGAGTGCTGCTACTGTACCAGCCTCCCTGCTGCATGGCAACCTCCCTGCCTGAGCTGCTGGAGGCCATCTCGGGGCTGGTGATGGAGTTCCCCAGGCTTATGGTTCTGGGGGACTTCAACTTGCCGTCCCCGGGACGGACCTCGGAGGTAGCTCAGGAGTTCATGGCTACCATGGCAGCCATGGGCCTGTCGCAAATTGTGCGGGACCCAACCCGAGACAGTGGCCACATGCCGGATTTGGTTTTCTTGTCGGAACAATGGCAAAGTGATCTGAGGGGAGATTTACAGCTGTCCCCATTGTCATGGTCAGATCACGTCCTGGTGACCCTGAGTTTCTCTTATGCCAACCCCCTCTGCAGGGAGGCAGGACCCATGCGATTGGTCCGCCCCCAGTGCATGATGGACCCGTCAGGGTTTCAGAGGAAGCTGGGGGGTATTCCCGTGGATCTGCTGCATGGTCCAGCGGAGGCCTTGGCAACTACTTGGAATAGGGAGGCAGCCGGGGCCTTGGATATGATTGCTCCTATGCATCCTCTTTTGCCACATCAACCCCGACACTCCCCGTGGTTTACGGAGGAGTTGAGGGTGCTGAAGAGGGTCAAGAGACATCCAGAGCGCCGCTGGAGGAAGACAAAGACTGAATCCAACCAAACAAAGCTTAGAGCCGCTATCAAGGCCTACATTTTGGCGATAAGACTAGAAAAGCAGATCATGTGCATTTATTATTGTTAGTGTGCACGTATACTGCTATTTACTGCCCCCTATTGGCGTCTGTACGCTAGTTGCTCAAGGGGTGGTGCATAGTGTTAATAAAGTGTGAGGATTACATGTCTCACTGCTCAGTAGAATTTTAGCCATCATGTAATCAGTTTTATAGGTTATGTAGTAGTAACTAATAACCAAGTAGTGTACCTCTTCTCTAAGAGTTTTTGGCTAGAGACTTTTTTATACTTGTGTAGTGGATAAGTCTTGAATGCCACATATGAGAAGAAGTGATTTTTTCCAATATTTTGCATGAAACTTGTATTTTATGTAGCTTGTATTTTTTCTCAATAAACACCAGATATTTTATACTTTTCTGGCTGGATTTTCTGTAGAGAACAAGATAAGGACATTGCATTTTTAAATCTCTCTAATGCTGGTGTGTATTTTTTGGCTATATCCTGGGAGTATAGCTGCACTCTACACAACAAGTGTCAGGGAAAAAACCACGTTAAACACAGAAGGCAGGCACACCATAAAACAAGTCACTTCAAAGTTCTGACAGCTTTATTAAATGTTAGTTCAACAAGCAAGCAAAATTCAGTCAAAAGCATACAAGGTACTAACTTAGATTCACATTGCAATGCTGACCATCACGAGCAAGCGGTCAGGTAAGACAGCTTAGCCGTGTGGCACCGACCCCCTCAGATGCAATCCCTTTTATCCTTAAAACCCACAAACCACAGATATGACTCCTAGGTTTAGCAACTGAACCATAACTTCCTTGGTGCTAATTTGACCATACTTTCCTGTTCTATTCGTCCCTGTCACGTCTGTTCCCATCAACAAGATTGCTTAGTCTTGCATTTTTACTTATTTCCTGTTATCGCCCTACAGGTCACATTTCAGCTAACTTGGCTTTATTAAATGCAATCAAAACTAACATTAAAACATACAAAAGGCTACTAAAATTTTCGTCTCACAATAGCCAGAGCAGAAAACAAGCTAGCTTGTGCTGGAACTGGGACCTGCACTAAAGGGGCCGTGCTCCTGGAATTTGGACTCAATCAGCCGATGCAATTGTTGCTGAAATGCATTCTGTGGTGGCCTTCCGTGGTGGTTGTGCCCACTGGGGACCAAGATCCTAAATTGTCTTAAACCTAGAAAGCCCAAAAGGGTCTTCACTTCTCAAGTGATGGTCAGTCCGCAGAAAGTGTGGGGAAGAAATGATCAACCAGAAAAAACGGTTATGTCTAGCATGGAAGAAGGATGGAGATGAAGGGGAAGGAAGAGAGAAAGTGGATGGAGAGAATCAAGGAGATTACAGGACAGCCCTTGGAAGAGCTATAATTTAATTAAACAAGAACCAAATAAAGGTTATAGGTTGAAGATTGCAATTATGATAAAAAGTTTACTCCTGTTTCAACTGAGTTTTAAAAGAACAATGTTTTTTGCAGCTTTGAGTTTTTCTTGCCTTCAAAATTGCTTTTTGTCCTGAGGTGTAATTTATTATCTCTCCTGCTATTCTTTAGCCTACATCTCCAAAGGCAGAGGAGTCACTTCAGATGGAGAACTGAACTTTCTTGGTTTGTTGGCCTGTTGATATTGAATTGCCCCCTGAATAATTGTGATATGAAATTAAAAGTGACAACTAAGAGGATTTGTGCTTCTAATTTTTCCCTCCCTCCCCCTTCCTCCTTTCTTCTTCTTTTTTCTTTCATCTTTCTTCTTAGGTCTCTTTCTTTTTGTCCCATGTTAGGGATACTCAGGAAAATGAGAATGAAAGTGACTCCAGTGTGCTGACAAGCAATTCATTGACATTTGGGAATCCATGGGGACCAAAATAACATAATATACAATTTAGAAAAACTACTTCAGAACACTACTTCAGTTCCTCCAGACCGAACACACAAAAATGGGAAGGAGAACTACCTCTGGGATGTGAAGACACCAAGAAATAATCAGATTCGCATCCAAGGCAAAGAACTGAGAGTGGAGGTGACCAGGATGAACGCAGAACTTTTCTTGCCTTCACAATTGCTTTTTGTCCTGAGGTGTAATTTAATATCTCTCCTGCTATTCTTTAGCCTACATCTCCAAAGGCAGAGAGTCACTTCAGATGGAGAATTCCCTCCTGCTTCTTCCTGTAACCTGTCATATTGAGAAGTGCGTTCCTGTCATTAGGTACTGAGTGACCGAGAGCAGGGCCTCCCAGTGAGTCTAGGAGAATCCCCAAATTGTGGCTCATTCATTGGTGCATCTCTGTTCAAAGTCAGAGATGGAATTTCCCTTGAATTGCAAGGTCCACAAATCCAAACGTATTCAATCTTGCAGAAATTCACTCCGTCTGTTCCTTCCGATTCGGACTCTGACAGCCTCTATGTCACCACCTCCAGCACATCACTTGGTTGGCCTGGGGATGTGAAAAATAACTGGACATCATCAGCATATGGAGGATAGCAGACTCAAGGCCAAAAGATGACCTCCCCGAGGAGTTCCATGTATATCTTCAAAAGGAGTGGTACGTAGGGAGAGCCCTGGAGTATGTACAGATTACCTGTGTCTGCATAGGTCTGTCTTCCACCATCACTACCTAAAGAAGGAGGAGAACTGCCGCTAAACAGTGAACTTCCTCAGTGATCGTGTATAAGAAGGCCACGGCCAGTGGTATTGAAAGCCACTGAGTGATCAGGGAGGGTTGCACTCCTCCAAACCCTCTCTCCCCATAACATCCATAAGTGCAGGTAAATCAATTTCGATGCTGTATCCTGGTTGGGAACCGATTGCCAAGGAGCCAAATAATCGGCTTCCTCTCAGGCTCTCTGCAGTTGCAGAATGTCAGTCCTTTCAGGCGAGCCAGGTCAGAAATCGGACACCACAAAGCCTTCTGGAGCTCTACACTATTCTTCTGGGGTACAATACCAGAATCTGGAAAGCCTGACAGCCTTTCCCACTGACCTCTTGCAGGATGCAGAATCAAGGCAGCATTATTTTCAGTCACTTGAGTCAGTAGAAAGCTGCCTTCCATTTCCTGTCTGTTCCTGGGCCCCATCTCCTCCCTCTATTCAGGGACATGACTTTCTCCAGAACCTTTCTTAAAAATAGAAGGTTGGACATGGGTCTAACATTGTCAAAAGCACTTGAGTTCAGAAAGCTTCTTGATCAGGGGAAAACAACAGCCTCCTTCCTCCTGCCCCCCCGCCATGGAAAATGCACCCTTTCTAACTCTCTTTGCATGAGCACATGACTTCCACACAGAGTCCACCAGGGGGCTCCCTCTGCAAAGAGAAAGAAACACCATGCACATCAGCATTGGGCCACTGGAGGGAGAATGCCACAGGTGACTCTCCAGAGGAGGGGGAAGGAAGTGACATCACTAGGTCTTGCCTCTCTAGGATGCTGCACTCTCTTTCTGTTTAACCCCTTGAGCTTCGCAGGAGGTAAGCAGATTGCAGGAAAGTCTTGCAGGGAAGAGATCCAGACTTGGCCCTGGGTGAGTGGGGGGCATCTTCCCGTGCAAAGAGAGGCAGAGGGTTCTGGCACTGCAGAAGAAAGAGACGCATGCCAAGTTCTCATCCAGGTTCAATCTTCTGAGTCCCGGGAGTGGGAGAGCTCAGATCCCATGTTTCCCTGTAGCATCTTTCCGTGCAGGTAACAGGGAAGGGGGAAAGGAGAGCTGCAGACCAGCCATGTTGCCCCCAGGCACAGATCCCCAGGAAAGAGGAGGGGATGTGGCGAAGCCCTTCCTGCCCCATTTCCAGGCAAAAGCCCCTGCGGGGGAGAGAGAATTTGCATTGCAAACTCTAGCAGGACATAAGAAAAGGTTTCCAAGCAAGGAGATGCAAAAGATTGTGCCTGCATTCTCCCCATGTGCTGGATGAGACTAAAACAGGGATTGACCTCTGCAGTTGAACAGGAGGGTGAGTGAAACAGGACATCATCTTGAGTTACCTTGTCTCAAGCCCTGTTTTCAGTGAACTAGGTTGATCTGTTTGGCCTTAGGGCATCTTGGGAACCCGCCTGCGTAGTAATAGTGTAACTTGGCTCTTAAGAAACAAGCCCTGAAGATAGGGAAGTGGAACATCCTAAGCCAGGGTAATTCCATTAGCATTTCATTTTACGTCAACTGAATTTCTTGGTTTGTTGGCCTGTTTGGGGTTTGGCATATTTTGTGAACCCTGCTTGTAGGTAAGTGTAGATCTAGGTTTTTAAAAAGCAAGGCCTTCTTTGTAAGAAAAAGAAATAGAAAATGCTCCGCAATGCATTTATTCCGTGTTCCTTGATAGAAGTCAGTCCCATATTTTGCACCACACACACACACATACCCACACACACAGGGAGGAACTATCTGCTCAATGCCACTGCAATTGTGTACCAGCTCAGAAAAATTCTTCCTTCCATGGGGATGAGTGTTGTTGAATGGTTAAATCCACCACCTTCTAATTCTTGGAATTTATTTTCTTTTCCATCTCAGATACACAAACCGAAAACAATTTGTACATCCTCACATCAGACTAATTTACCTCTTGGGCAAAGAGGGCTGAATGCCTGCTGTGGTCATTCCTGCAGCTACAGTAATGTTCCAATAAATGACAAGGCTTTTGGAGATCCGCAAGATTCCTTGGACCCATTTGGAGTTCTGTTACAGGACAGAGAAAGAATGGAGAGACAACCTTTAGCGAGTGAGGGAACTGGAAAAGGCCGTTCTGCTGTTCAGCCTGGGAGCTGTGGGGAGATCCAGGGAAGAAGTGGGCAGGAGATCCTGGAGGAGGAATCCATCCATTCAGAAGTTCAGCCCTGGAACTTCAGGAGTGTTCAATATCAGGAGGCTGAGGGTCCCCGAGGACTTTGCAGCCGTCTCCACTGCTTTTGTAGTCGATGGTTGAGACCAGAAAAGTACACAAAAGCGCAGATGCTGGACCTGGTTGTTCTGGAGCAGTTCCTGGCCCTTCTGCCCCTGCAGATGGAGAGCTGGGTGCGGGAGTGTGGAACAGAGACCAGCTCCCAAGCGGTGGCCCTGGTGGAAGGCTTCCTCCTGAGCCAGGCAGAGGAGCAGAAGGAGCAGGTCGACTTGCAGGTGAGAGGCCTTCATCTTGGGAGGCCAGAAGGGGTTTGAATGTCATAAACAATGTGTTTGAATTCTTAACCCCTCCCTACCAGAGTTTCCTGGCATTCATAATAGGTGGAAATATTTCACTCATTCTTGTAGGCCATTGTTCCATTATCCACTCTAGAAGATACGTTTGGAACAGGCCTTCTTTTCTTACTTTGCAGCCACACTGATGGACATTGGGGGCTTTGAACTTGTCTTTTTAGAGAACAAGAATCCACTTCAGGTTGTGTGATGTCCATTATCTCTTCTTCTTTTCTCCTGCCTACCATTTCAAGTCCTTCGCTGTGGAGATCCGATATCCTGCGGGAAGGAGGAATCCATCAATTCCCTCTCAGGAGCTGTTTTTCAGGAGGATCTCCTTGGAAGATCCAAATCAGGACACCTCGGGAGGTAATACAAGGTCCTCCCATTCCACAGAGGGATCCCAGCTGTCTCATCTTCTCAGTGTCTTCTGTTCTGTAGAATTCCTCCTCCTATTTTATTAATTGTGCATTGTGAAATTCTGTCTCCCTCACAGGGAAGAATGGAAGAAAGTTCACTCCTCCTTATGGTGGAGCTGAAACCGTGGTTGAACCTCCAGCTCAACAAGTAAGAGGAGGAAATTTATTTATTGGATTTGTATTCTTCCTTTCCTTCAGGAAGTCAAGCGGGTGTACTCAGAACCCTCTCCTTCCATTTTTCCCTCTTGTTTGGGCTCAGATATTTTCGTGTTCCTGAGCAATATGGCAGATTCAACTGAGAGTCTTATTGGGAAATCTCTTCTATTAAGACCAGTACCTAACTCTTGTGCTAGTTACTCTCCCTAGTTTTCAATAATTAATGTTTTACAAAATCCTTGAAGAGACTCATTCTTTTTATAACTCTTTGACTTGGAATTGTGCAAGGCTGCTCAGAAATACTAAATACTCACTCTGGCACATTACCATTTTTTAAAAGCCTTGTTTACAACCAGTGAAAAGAAAAATATGGACATCAGATTAAAAAATGACGGAGACTATTAAAATGGAAAGAATGTATATGGATAGAAGTCTCTGAGTACAAATTATTCTGAAAGAGCACATAATCAAGGGACTTTTTGTTGCAAAATAATTTCTAATCCTCTGATTTGTGCCTGGATTTGGAAGCCAAACAATCCAGCTTTGCAAAGGCTGAGCAATCTCCTTCCCAGGAAATTTCCTCTGCTTTCTTTTTTCCTGTTCAGCCAATGGCTCAGACTACTAGCAGTTTCCTTGAAATCTGAGGAGGAGCAGAAACTGGGTTGCCTGTCTCTGGGCATTGAAGGGAGCCCACACACATCCCTGGTTGCGCTCTCCCAGCACTTTCATGAAAGTGCCCAGGATTGGTCCCTCTGGGAACACCATAAACCATTTCCAGAAATGTTAGAAAGAATCCCCCCTCTCCCCTCCATTTCCTTCTGCAAACACAGGAAGAATTGGAGTCCCTGATAGCTGGGGTTTCCTAGGCCCACCTGCCAGTTGATTCTCTCCAGGCACTGAGAGTCTTTTCATGTTGCATGGATTGATTGATACAGAAGGAAAGTGGGGTTGCTTTCACTGAATTGCACTGAAATCTCTGAAGTTGATAAAACCTGCCTGAAATATTTTTTCAGTCAGAAGCTTTTGGCTCTGTCCATTTTCATACCCTAAACCTTCAGACCCTACCAGGCATAGCCATTTTACTTGGTATATATCTTTGCTCTGAGAATTTGTGAACAATAGTACAGATCTTGCAAGTCCTCCTGGGCCTGTTCCCTTCTTTTTTTCCTTGTTCAGGAGCATCTTGTGTTCTTCAAGGACGTGGCCGTATGTTTCTCCGAGGAGGAGTGGTCTCAGCTGGATCCTCACCAAAAAGCGCTGCATTGGGAAGTCATGCTGGAAAACTATAGGAACGTGGCCTCTCTGGGTAAGGGTTTCCTACCCTCCAATCAGAGAGTTCAGCAAGACATTTTGTAGTGAGATGCCATCAGCTATTTCTTATGAAAAAGAACTTGATGTCATTTCTTCGAAGGGAGATGAAAAACATATGGTATTCTTCTGCTCCAAGGAAGGAAATATGTCAATGGCCCTTTGCTTAGATGCATCCAGTGCCATTTCCCAGGTGGTGAATTTTTCCATTTCTTTTTGAACAGATCACTGAGAAAATACCTCCTTGGCTTGAGGAGGAGCTAAACTCCGTCACACTGATTTCATCTTTTTGGACTGACATGCTTCCCTGTCTGTCCTCGGAAGGACTGTCATTTATTCAGGCTCTCGGTTTAGTGACTTTTCTTCCTTTCCATTTCTATCCTGAGCCTTGAGATGGAGGGGGAAATGTTGCTGTGTTTCCATTGCAAACACGTTGTTTAGGATTAATGGAAGAATTCTAGGATTTTTTTTGCAAGCATGAGATTTGGGCAAGAAAAAAATGAACAGGAAATGGGAGGTAGTTTGGGTAGGACGAAAAGGATGAGTTTCAAAATCGATTTACAGGTGAAACTCGAAAAATTAGAATATCGTGCAAATGTTCATTTATGTCAGTATGGCAACTCAAAAGGTGAAACCAATATATGAGATAGACCCATTACACGCAAAGCGAGATATGTCAAGCCTTACTTTGGTATAATTGTGATGATTACGGCGTACAGCTTATGAAAACCCTAAATTCACAATCTCAGAAAATTAGAATATTACATGACATCAATAACACAAGGATTGGAAATAGAACAATATCGGACCTCTGCAAAGTATAAGCATGCATATGTACTCAGTACTTGGTTTGGGCCCCTTTTGCAGCAGTGACTGCCGCAATGCAGCGTGGCATGGATGCTATCAGCCTATGGCACTGCTGAGGTGTTATGGAAGACCAGGATGCTTCAATAGCGGCCCTCAGCTCCGCTGCATTGTTCAGTCTCATGTCCCTCATCTTTCTCTTGGCAATGCCCCATAGATTCTCTATAGGGTTCAGGTCAGGCGAGTTTGCTGGCCAATCAAGCACAGTAATCCCATGGTCATTGAACCAGGTTTTGGTACTTTTGGCAGTGTGGGCAGGTGCCACGTCCTGCTGGAAAATGAAGTCAGCATCCCCATAAAGCTCGTCTGCGGAAGGAAGCATGAAGTGCTCCAAAATCTCCTGGTAGACAGCTGCATTGACCCTGGACTTAATGAAGCACAGTGGACCAACACCAGCAGATGACATGGCTCCCCAAATCAACACAGACTGTGGAAACTTCACACTGGACTTCAAGCATCGTGCATTGTGTGCCTCTCCATTCTTCCTCCAGACTCTGGGTCCTTAGTTCCCAAATGAGATGCAAAAGTTGCTCTCATCAGAAAAGAGGACTTTGGACCACTGGGCAACAGACCAGTTCTTTTTTTCTGTAGCCCAGACAAGACGCTTCTGACGTTGTTTGTTGTTCAGGAGCGGCTTGACAAGAGGAATACGACATTTGAAGCCCATGTCCAGGATCCGTCTGTGTGTGGTGGCTCTTGATGCACTAACTCCAGCCTCAGTCCGCTCCTTGAGAAAGTCCCCAACACTTTTGAATGGCCTTTTCCTGACAATCCTCTCCAGGCTGCGGTCATCCCTGCTGCTTGTGCACCTTTTTCTACCACACTTTTCCCTTCCACATAACCTTCTATTGATGTGCTTTGATACAGCACTTTGGGAACATCCAACTTCTTTTGCAATTACCTTTTGGGGCTTTCCCTCCTTATGGTGGTTTTCTGCACAACTGTCAGGTCAGCAGTCTTTCCCATGCTCGTGATTCCTACTGAACCAGCCTGAGAGACCATTTAAAGGCTCAGGAACCCTTTGCAGGTGTTATGGATTCATTAGCTGATTAGAGTGGGACACTTTGAACCTAGAATATTCAACCTTTCCACACTATTCTAATTTTCTGAGATTGTGAATTTGGGGTTTTCATAAGCTGTACGCCATAATCATCACAATTATACCAAAGAAAGGCTTGACATATCTTGCTTTGCATGTAATGCGTCTATCTCATATATTGGTTTCACCTTTTGAGTTGCCATACTGACATAAATGAACATTTGCACGGTATACTAATTTTTCGAGTTTCACCTGTAGTTCTCACAGGTTCCTGTTGTAATTCATCCCCCTCCAATAAATCTTAGGTTTTCCCCTAATACTTTCTTCAATGTTTCCCCTGATTCTTCCTTAACTGAAAGCTGACTCTGTGTGAGATTTGAATATATAAGGATAATTATAAATGAAAAGGTCCTTTAGATTTTTTTGAAGCATTTATGGCTCATGGATAGGGAAATTATCATTTCTATACTATGGCATCGTAAACATGCAAATGTGCAATATATTGGAGTTTGGCCAAATTTCAGAAGGAGATTCAAATGACTTCCTACAGTTTGATGTTTTTCCCTAACCTTGTATCATTTTGATTTCTTTTTTCTGTTGAAGGTAATCTTGGGCAGGAGAACAAAGATTCCAGTGAACCATTTGAAATGATCTGGCATGGAGATGGAACGGAGAATCATGCAATTCAACTGGAACTAGAAAGGCGTGAGAGAAACCAGTCAAATACTGGGAATAAGGAAAGGTCATCTCCCACTGATGCTGAGATTCAAGACTTTCTTGCCCTACAAGGAAAAATAAAGAAAAAAGGTATTGTGAAAAGTATAGGCCTATCCAAAGACAAATTAGAAATAAATGAACCCTGTCCAGTCCAAACAAGAGAAGATTATATATCCAGAGACAAGGGAAATAATTACAATTGCATTTTCACTCTTTCCCATGAAAATGGGTCCCTTACATCTCATAAAAGGATCCACACAGGAGAGAAGCCATACAAATGCATGGAGTGTGGAAAGAGCTTCAGTTTTAATAGTTCTCTTACTGTTCATCAAAGGATCCACACAAGGGAGAAGCCCTATAAATGCACCGAGTGTGGGAAAAGTTTCACTAACAGCTCGTCCTTCACATCTCATAGAAGGATCCACACAGGAGGGAAGCCGTATAAATGCATGGAGTGTGGAAAGAGCTTCTGTGGAAACTTGTCTCTTATTGTTCATCAAAGGATCCACACAGGGGAGAAGCCATATAAATGCATGGAGTGTGGAAAGAACTTCCGTGGGAACTTTTCTCTTATTGTTCATCAAGGGATCCACACAGGGGAGAAACCACATAGATGCATGGAGTGTGGAAAGAGCTTCAGTTTTAATAGTTCTCTTACTGTTCATCAAAGGATCCACACAGGGGAGAAGCCATATAAATGCACTGAGTGTGGGAAAAGTTTCACTAACAGCTGGTCCCTCACGTCTCATAGAAGGATCCACACAGGAGGGAAGCCGTATAAATGCATGGAGTGTGGAAAGAGCTTCCGTGGAAACTTGTCTCTTATTGTTCATCAAAGGATCCACACAGGGGAGAAGCCATATAAATGCATGGAGTGTGGAAAGAACTTCCGTGGGAACTTTTCTCTTATTGTTCATCAAGGGATCCACACAGGGGAGAAACCACATAGATGCATGGAGTGTGGAAAGAGCTTCAGTTTTAATAGTTCTCTTACTGTTCATCAAAGGATCCACACAGGGGAGAAGCCATATAAATGCACCGAGTGTGGGAAAAGTTTCACTAACAGCTGGTCCCTCACGTCTCATAGAAGGATCCACACAGGAGGGAAGCCGTATAAATGCATGGAGTGTGGAAAGAGCTTCCGTGGAAACTTGTCTCTTATTGTTCATCAAAGGATCCACACAGGGGAGAAGCCATATAAATGCATGGAGTGTGGAAAGAGCTTCTCTACAAATAGGTATCTTACTGTTCACCAAAGGATCCACGCAGGAGAGAAGCCACATAAATGCATGGAGTGTGGAAAGAGCTTCTCTGCAAATAGTTCTCTTACTGTTCACCAAAGGGTCCACACAGGGGAGAAGCCATATAAATGCATGGAGTGTGGAAAGAGCTTCTCTTCAAATAGTTATCTTACTGTTCACCAAAGGATCCACACAGGAGAGAAGCTGTATAAATGCATGGAGTGTGGAAAGAGCTTCTCTACAAATAGGTATCTTACTGTTCACCAAAGGATCCATGCAGGAGAGAAGCCACATAAATGCATGGAGTGTGGAAAGAGCTTCTCTGCAAATAGATCTCTTATTGTTCACCAAAGGATTCACACAGGGGAGAAGCCATATAAATGCATGGAGTGTGGAAAGAGCTTCTCTACAAATAGTTATCTTACTGTTCACCAAAGGATCCACACAGGAGAGAAGCTGTATAAATGCATGGAGTGTGGAAAGAGCTTCTCTACAAATAGTTATCTTACTGTTCACCAAAGGATCCACACAGGAGAGAAGCCACATAAATGCATGGAGTGTGGAAAGAGCTTCTCTGCAAATCGTAATCTTACTCTTCACCAAAGGATCCACACAGGAGAGAAGATGTTTAAATGCATGGAGTGTGGAAAGAGCTTCCGTAAAAACAGTTCTCTTATTGTTCATCAAAGGATCCACACAGGAGACAAGCCATATAAATGCATGGAGTGTGGAAAGAACTTCCGTGGGAACTTGTCTCTTATTGTTCATCAAAGGATCCACACAGGGGACAAGCCATATACATGCATGGAGTGTGGAAAGAACTTCCGTGGGAACTTGTCTCTTATTGTTCATCAAAGGATCCACACAGGGGACAAGCCATATAAATGCATGGAGTGTGGAAAGAACTTCCGTGAAAACCTGTCTCTTATTGTTCATCAAAGGATCCACACTGGGGAGAAGCCATATAGATGCATGGAGTGTGGAAAGAGCTTCCGTAAAAACAATTCTCTTATTGTTCATCAAAGGATCCACACAGGGGAGAAGCCATATAAATGCACCGAGTGTGGGAAAAGTTTCACTAACAGCTGGTCCCTCACATCTCATAGAAGGATCCACACAGGAGGGAAGCCATATAAGTGCATGGAGTGTGGAAAGAGCTTCCGTGGAAACTTGTCTCTTATTGTTCATCAAAGGATCCACACAGGGGAGAAGCCATATAAATGCATGGAGTGTGGAAAGAGCTTCCGTGAAAACAGGAGTCTTACTCTTCATAAAATGATCCACACAGGGGAGAAGCCATACAAATGCATGGAGTGTGGAAAGAGCTTCCGTGAAAGCAAGTCTCTTATTGTTCATCAAAGGATCCACACAGGGGAGAAGCCATATAAATGCATGGAGTGTGGGAAGGCCTTCAGGCAACAGAGTAAGCTTACTTCCCATAAAAGGATCCACACAGGAGAGAAGCCATATAAGTGCATAGAGTGTGGAAAAGGTTTTACTAAGAGCCATTCCCTCACATCTCATGGATGTATCCACACAGGAGAGAAGCCGCATAAATGCATGGAGTGTGGAAAGAGCTTCTCTGCAAATAGTCATCTTACTGTTCACCAAAGTATCCATACAGGAGAGAACCCATACAAATGCTTGGAGTGTGGAAAGAGTTTCCGTGAAAACAGGTATCTTACTGTTCATCAAAGGATCCACACAGGGTAGAACCCGTATAAATGCATGGAGTTTGGGAAGGGCTTCAGGCAACACAGTAAGCTTACTTCCCATAAAAAGATACACACAGGAGTGAAGCCATATAAGTGCATAGAGTGCGGAAAAAGTTTTACTAAGAGCCATTCCCTCATATCTCATGGATCTATCCACGCAGGAGAGAAGCAGGATAAATGAATGGAGTGTGGAAAGAGCTTAAGGAGGAGCAGTGACCTAATTTCCAACACACAGACCCATTTGGGTGAGAATCCATGTAAATTCTAGCTATAGTAGGTTAAATCTATGCATTTCCTATTTGTGTATACCGACTAGGGAAGGAATGTTTTTTGAGTCTGACCTTCACAACTGGCAGCCCCAGAGAGATGAATTTACCAGTGGAAACAAAAGCAATGGGTATGTGCCATTTTAATTATGAACTGTGGATTTTTGAAGGTACTGTCATTTGAAGGTGGCCAACGCTGTTGCTCGTCAATAAGAGAAAAATCCTTTTTCTTAACTTTACTGTTATTTTGGGCATGTCATATTCTGGGCTATACAATTTGATGAAGATGTTGTCTTCATTGTGGTTTTACAAGTGAGCTTCTTGTTCGTCAACTGTTTGTTCTTCCCACTTGAGCATCCTGCTGGGAGGGATGTGAACAGGCAGACATTTGACAGGTGATGCTCCCCCAAGCAGCCAAAGAGCTGCATCTCCCTGATGCATCTCTTCAAGAGAAAGGTTTTTTAGTTTTCCTTCTGCTATACCAGAAATGCAGATAGAAATTCAACTCAACCAATCACTTCCCAGAGTTTCAACTTTCCTTCTTTTGCTTAGACTTCTTAGAATTGTTTCCCACTCCCTTTCTCATTCCTGAACATATTCAGAGGTCTCATGCAATATTATAATCGAAAGGTAACATAAGTTCCATCAAAGAATTGTTAGGATTTTCTCATGGGAAGAAATGCATCTCGCTATCTCCAAACAATTGTTTAGACTAGAAAAGCAGATCATGTGCATTTATTATTGTTAGTGTGCACGTATACTGCTATTTACTGCCCCCTATTGGCGTCTGTACGCTAGTTGCTCAAGGGGTGGTGCATAGTGTTAATAAAGTGTGAGGATTACATGTCTCACTGCTCAGTAGAATTTTAGCCATCATGTAATCAGTTTTATAAGGGGGACGCGGTGGCGCAGCGGCTTAATGACGCTGAAAGTGCCGGCCAGAAATAGCTGAAAGCTTCAGCGGTTCGAGTCCAGCCTCGCGTTAACAAGGTGAGCTCTTGTTTCTATACCCGCAGCTTCTGCCAACTCAGCAGATCGAAAACATACGTGAGTAGATAAATGAGGACTCTCACTCCAGTGGGAGGAAAAATGCTGGCAGCGGCTCAACAGAGAGAGACGGGACAAGTTGCCGGTAAAAGCGCGAAACCGCGCTCGTCCGAAAAAGGGGCGCGAAGCAACGGAAATCCCGCCTCCTGTGCTGCCAGCTGGGCTGACGCTCTAGGAATTAGGCTCTGGCAAAGTCTAATTCCGAAACTAGAAAGATGCAATTGCCTTGAAAACCGCTAGGGGGCGGTCACTGCAGGGTCAGTAATGACTGTTAAGCAGATAAAAAAAAAAAAAAAAAAAAAAAAAAAAAAAAATCAGTTTTATAGGTTATGTAGTAGTAACTAATAACCAAGTAGTGTACCTCTTCTCTAAGAGTTTTTGGCTAGAGACTTTTTTATACTTGTGTAGTGGATAAGTCTTGAATGCCACATATGAGAAGAAGTGATTTTTTCCAATATTTTGCATGAAACTTGTATTTTATGTAGCTTGTATTTTTTCTCAATAAACACCAGATATTTTATACTTTTCTGGCTGGATTTTCTGTAGAGAACAAGATAAGGACATTGCATTTTTAAATCTCTCTAATGCTGGTGTGTATTTTTTGGCTATATCCTGGGAGTATAGCTGCACTCTACACAACAAGTGTCAGGGAAAAAACCACGTTAAACACGGAAGGCAGGCACACCATAAAACAAGTCACTTCAAAGTTCTGACAGCTTTATTAAATGT
This sequence comes from Liasis olivaceus, assembly GCA_030867105.1. Lineage (NCBI taxonomy): Eukaryota > Metazoa > Chordata > Lepidosauria > Squamata > Pythonidae > Liasis > Liasis olivaceus. The sequence continues at coordinate 21,386,317 of CM061348.1, read as the reverse complement.
TAGTTCAACAAGCAAGCAAAATTCAGTCAAAAGCATACAAGGTACTAACTTAGATTCACATTGCAATGCTGACCATCACGAGCAAGCGGTCAGGTAAGACAGCTTAGCCGTGTGGCACCGACCCCCTCAGATGCAATCCCTTTTATCCTTAAAACCCACAAACCACAGACATGACTCCTAGGTTTAGCAACTGAACCATAACTTCCTTGGTGCTAATTTGACCATACTTTCCTGTTCTATTCGTCCCTGTCACGTCTGTTCCCATCAACAAGATTGCTTAGTCTTGCATTTTTACTTATTTCCTGTTATCGCCCTACAGGTCACATTTCAGCTAACTTGGCTTTATTAAATGCAATCAAAACTAACATTAAAACATACAAAAGGCTACTAAAATTTTCGTCTCACAATAGCCAGAGCAGAAAACAAGCTAGCTTGTGCTGGAACTGGGACCTGCACTAAAGGGGCCGTGCTCCTGGAATTTGGACTCAATCAGCCGATGCAATTGTTGCTGAAATGCATTCTGTGGTGGCCTTCCGTGGTGGTTGTGCCCACTGGGGACCAAGATCCTAAATTGTCTTAAACCTAGAAAGCCCAAAAGGGTCTTCACTTCTCAAGTGATGGTCAGTCCGCAGAAAGTGTGGGGAAGAAATGATCAACCAGAAAAAACGGTTATGTCTAGCATGGAAGAAGGATGGAGATGAAGGGGAAGGAAGAGAGAAAGTGGATGGAGAGAATCAAGGAGATTACAGGACAGCCCTTGGAAGAGCTATAATTTAATTAAACAAGAACCAAATAAAGGTTATAGGTTGAAGATTGCAATTATGATAAAAAGTTTACTCCTGTTTCAACTGAGTTTTAAAAGAACAATGTTTTTTGCAGCTTTGAGTTTTTCTTGCCTTCAAAATTGCTTTTTGTCCTGAGGTGTAATTTATTATCTCTCCTGCTATTCTTTAGCCTACATCTCCAAAGGCAGAGGAGTCACTTCAGATGGAGAACTGAACTTTCTTGGTTTGTTGGCCTGTTGATATTGAATTGCCCCCTGAATAATTGTGATATGAAATTAAAAGTGACAACTAAGAGGATTTGTGCTTCTAATTTTTCCCTCCCTCCCCCTTCCTCCTTTCTTCTTCTTTTTTCTTTCATCTTTCTTCTTAGGTCTCTTTCTTTTTGTCCCATGTTAGGGATACTCAGGAAAATGAGAATGAAAGTGACTCCAGTGTGCTGACAAGCAATTCATTGACATTTGGGAATCCATGGGGACCAAAATAACATAATATACAATTTAGAAAAACTACTTCAGAACACTACTTCAGTTCCTCCAGACCGAACACACAAAAATGGGAAGGAGAACTACCTCTGGGATGTGAAGACACCGAAAAATAATCAGATTCGCATCCAAGGCACAGAACTGAGAGTGGAGGTGACCAGGATGAACGCAGAACCATGGAACCGTTTTCAGTCCAAGGCCTCTCGTTATGTGAGACAATTGTCACCTATGTATCTATGACTTATTTGTGGATGAGCTTCAGGGTGAAAAATTCCTCTTTCACAAAAGGAGCCAGAAAGACAAGAAGCCCTCGAAGCATGTGCAAAACCTTTTTTCAAGCATTAGACCTTTCTATAGTATGACGAGGGCGAAGAAAAGGCCTAAATTTGATTTAAAGAAAATTAATTAAACATCAATGGTGTGGTTACTTTCCAGGCATGTATTAAATTCTCCTTCTCTTTAGTTGTATTGAAAATTAGTAAAACAGGAAAAGTTTTGGAAGGATTTGGGTGGGGGGAGATTTCAGGGTTTGAGAGGCTCATGCTGGCTTGAAGCTGGTTATTCAAGTGCTGCTCACCAATATTTCTGGGTCAAACTGGAGAATAAAAAAATGGGCAGAAAGGAATAGAGAAGTTAACTGCAGTCTTTCTAAATGGCTTTTTAACCACTTCCCCCCCCCCCCTCCATTTTCCTTCCATTGTCACCTCTAAATGCAGAGGACTCTCTTCAAACCAGTGGAGTCTTCAGCTCTTCTGGCTAGAAGAAAATTTATACTTTCTTTTTGTCTGTTTATTCATCATCTAAAGAAATTCCGTTTGCCTTAAATTCTCCAAAGTTCTTAAGCTTCCTGCTCATATTTCCTGAGGCATATCCCCTACTTGACCCATAGGTATAAGAATTTTTTTTTCTTTGCCTCGTGATATTTGAGCTTTATATCCACATTTCACTATTCACCTTCCCTCATTTTCTAATTCCACCTTTTCTCCAGTCACAGGAGTCGGCATTCTCCCACTCTTAATTTCTCCCCCAAAATTTCTTCAATGTCCATGAATTTGAGGCTTTTCTGCAATTTGGAACTTTTTTTCTTTTGATCTTTCTTTTTCTTCAGGATTATTCTCATTGTTAGAGGCTGCTACTTGGTGTTTCAAACCATTATTAGCCGCCTGGAGTCATGAATCTGAGAAGGGCAGCTGTATCAATTGAAATAACTAAATAAAGATCAATAGAGATCTTAATTCTCCTAACCCGTCACTTCCCTCCCTGTATCCCTACCAGCCCCCATCTTCCATCACTTAAGGCCTGAGTTTGCCAACAACCACAAGACACAGGCTGTGCTTCAAAGTTTGCCTCCTTGTTCTTGTTTTTTGACCGCCCTGCCATTTCTGACAGGATTTTCCTCTTTTTTCTGGCCTCCTTGAATCTCTAAAGATCCTTCAGAGCTGCTGTTATTGAGGAAAGCGGGTTTTGATCCTGCACAGAGATCTTCTCAATGTTCACAAGATCACAGACGGTTCCTCCACATTAATACGAGGAAGATCTAGAAACCGCAACATGCTGCAGACGCCACCACCTTGCTTATGTCAGGTTCAGCCGGCATGGCACTCCTAGGGAAGCCAGTCTGCCGCGCTGAGCTAATTCTGCCGCCCGCTCGCAAGCTGGGGAAAGAGGAAGTGCGAGCCGCGGCTCGTTAATGGGCCACCTGCGCCTAGTTAACAGGAAAACCGCAGAGTGGAAGCGTTGCATTTACACTGATAAGCGGCGCGGGCTAACAATGAGCGGAGCCGCGAGCCACGGAACGAAGACCGCTGCACATTCCAGCAACCCCGGCTTTGCACTGAAAGGACCCCAAGGAAACCAGCCCACGCCGGAGGGGTAGTCAATCAAGGGACAATGGGACACAGGCTGAACCTGCCATCAGGACAATTAAGGGGGATTATTGGGGCGCTGATAATCCGCAGCCTGTAATACGACCACGGGGCGAAAACGCAGGAAGGGGAGAGGTATAAAGGGAACCATGTAAATGTGCCAAGCCAGTCCTGGCTTTGTTTGTAACTGAACCACACGTGTCACGGGAGTTTCTCTTGACGAACGGGGCATTCCTTACAGCTTAGACAGGCAATAAATTAGAGGGGCCCTTTCCTTCCACTCTGGTTGGAATATCTTCTTTATTACCTTGCAGTGGTGGCTGTGGTTTTACAATGTCGTGAGGAAAAAGAAAGGAACACTTTAAAGACAATGGATCAGTCCTTCAGGGACAGGTTTCCCCAACATCCAATCGTCTCTCCCACTCCCCACCCCAATCATCCTTCTCAATCCTTGCAATTTCAAATCAGTTTCCTCTGGGGGCACAGCCAGTGAAGAAGCAGCAGCAGCAGCCCCAGCATCAGTCACTCTCCATCTCCCAAGGTTTGCCCTCTGCACAGGCAGAAACACTCACTGAAATCTTGGTGCAAAGTCAGAAGAGTGGATTCCGGGGATTATGAGGCTTGCAAAGCCAGGAGCCCATCCCAGGAAGTCATAAAGTAGACTTTGTAGAAGTTGTGCAAATGTCCTGAAAGGAGGACGGGGTTAGCTCAGATTGGCTGCATGTGAAGGCCTTGAACTCTCCCTCTGTCCTTCATCTTCGTCCCCATTGGTCCCGACCTCCAACCATGTAACTAGCAGGCAAGAAGCAGGCGTGGGGAGAGCACATCCTGCAGAAGCTGAGGGAAATGGGGGAAACGCCAGGAAAAGGCAGAAGTGGGGACGTCGGATGGGGCAAGGAGCCCCAGCCTAGAGTTAGGGCAAAGAAACCGGGGCAAGAGGCCAGATGTCACCAAAAAATCTCTTCTCCTGAGCGCTGAAGCTGGTCAGGAGAGAAAGCAGACAGCTAGCTATTTACTCACAAGCCACACCTCTTAACAGGGCACAGGACTTCCCACATTTTTCGAACTTGCAACCAATGAGTTCACACACTTTCCCAAATACACTCTCCTAAGTACCACCCAAATGTTTTCCATGACATTCGTTTGTTTATTTAACAACAAGATGCTTTATCCCTTGTTTTCTTCATGTATTCAGTAACAAAGGGAAGGAGGAGCAGAAGGGGAAGGAGAAGGAGAAGAAAGAATGCTAGGTTGATGGGAACATGCACTCTTTCTCCCAAGTCCCAACAAGCACAGCCCACTGGGGCACGTACAGTCTCCAATTCTTCCCAGGCAGCTGAGAAATCCTTCAAATCACCCTGACCAGCAGAGGTGACAGCTTCTCACATATACACACACAGCTTTTTTGGCGTGGCAGAGAGAGAGGTTGTTCAATATGGCATGAAAACAACACTCACACACATTTCAAACCATGGAAAGGAGATGGCAGAAAACAGCCTCCAGAAAATAGGAGGGCAACAAGACACTTGTAGTAGCCCCATCAGGACACAGATCCTCACGGTTTGATTCAGAAAGTTGATGGGTGCACACACAGACTCAGTGGGCTCAGTAAAAGATGCAGAGGCTCATTATTAATAACAAGCCAATGGTTATTATTAATATCCCTAAGGGCCAAGAAGGTTGCCAGAGCAGAAAACAAGCTAGCCAGTGCTGGAAGTGAGACGTGCACTAAAGGGGCCCTTCTCTTGGAAATTGGACTCAATCAGCCGATGCAATTATTGCTGAAATGCATTCTGTGCTTGCCTTCCATGGTGGTTGTCCCCACTGGGGACAAAGAACCTAAATTGGCTTAAACCAAAAAGCCCAAAAGGGTCTTCACTTCCCAAGTGATGGTCAGTCCGCAGAAAGTGAGGGGAAGAAATGATCAACCGGAAAAAAAGGTTATGTCTAGCATGGATGAAGGATGGAGATGAAGGGGAAAGAAGAGAGAAAGTGGATGGAGAGAATCAAGGAGATTACAGGACAGCCCTTGGAAGAGCTATAATTTAATTAAACAAGAACCAAATAAATGTTATAGGTTGAAGATTGCAATTATGATAAGAAGCTTACTCCTGTTTCAACTGAGTTTTAAAAGAACAATGTTTTTTGCAGCTTTGAGTTTTTCTTGCCTTCACAATTGCTTTTTGTCCTGAGGTGTAATTTAATATCTCTCCTGCTATTCTTTAGCCTATATCTCCAAAGACAGAGAGTCACTTCAGATGGAGAATTCCCTCCTGCTTCTTCCTGTAACCTGTCATATTGAGAAGTGCGTTCCTGTCATTAGGTACTGAGTGACCGAGAGCAGGGCCTCCCAGTGAGTCTAGGAGAATCCCCAAATTTTGGCTCATTCATTGGTGCATCTCTGTTCAAAGTCAGAGATGGAATTTCCCTTGAATTATAAGGTCCACAGATCCAAACGTATTCAATCTTGCAGAAATTCACTCCGTCTGTTCCTTCCCATTCGGACTCTGACAGCCTCTATGTCACCACTTCCAGCACATCACTTGGTTGGCCTGGGGATGTGAAAAATAACTGGACATCATCAGCATATGGAGGATAGCAGACTCAAGGCCAAAAGATGACCTCCCCGAGGAGTTCCATGTATATCTTCAAAAGGAGTGGTACGTAGGGAGAGCCCTGGAGTATGTACAGATTACCTGTGTCTGCATAGGTCTGTCTTCCACCATCACTACCTAAAGAAGGAGGAGAACTGCCGCTAAACAGTGCACTTCCTCAGTGATAGTGTATAAGAAGGCCACGGACAGTGGTATTGAAAGCCACTGAGTGATCAGGGAGGGTTGCACTCCTCCAAACCCTCTCTCCCCATAACATCCATATGTGCAGGTAAATCAATTTCGATGCTGTATTCTGGTTGGGAACCGATTGCCAAGGAGCCAAATAATCGGCTTCATCTCAGGCTCTCTGCAGTGGCAGAATGTCAGTCCTTTCAGGCGAGCCAGGTCAGAAATCGGACATCACAAAGCCTTCTGGAGCTCTACACTATTCTTCTGGGGTACAATACCAGAATCTGGAAAGCCTGACAGCCTTTCCCACTGACCTCTTTTACAGGATGCAGAATCAAGGCAGCATTATTTTCAGTCACTTGAGTAAGGAGAAAGCTGCCTTCCATTTCCTGTCTGTTCCTGGGCTCCATCTCCTCCCTCTATTCAGGGACGTGACTTTCTCTAGAACCTTTCTTAAAAATAGAAGGTTGGAAACGGGTCTAACATTGTCAAAAGCACTTGAGTTCAGAAAGCTTCTTGATCAGGGGGAAACAACAGGCTTCTTCTTTCTGCCGCCTCCCCCATGGAAAATGCACCCTTTCTCCCCTCTTTGCATGAGCACCTGACGTCCACACAGAGTCCACCAGGGGGCTCCCTCTGCAAACGGAAGGAAACACCATGCAGGTCAGCATTGGGCCACTGGAGGGAGAATGCCACAGGTGACTCTCCAGAGGAGGGGGAAGGAAGTGACATCACTAGGTCTTGCCTCTCTAGGATGCTGCACTCTCTTTCTGTTTAACCCCTTGAGCTTCGCAGGAGGTAAGCAGATTGCAGGAAAGTCTTGCAGGGAAGAGATCCAGACTTGACCCTGGGTGAGTGGGGGGCATCTTCCCGTGCAAAGAGAGGCAGAGGGTTCTGGCACTGCAGAAGAAAGAGACGCATGCCAAGTTCTCATCCAGGTTCAATCTTCTGAGTCCCGGGAGTGGGAGAGCTCAGATCCCATGTTTCCCCGTAGCATCTTTCCGTGCAGGTAACAGGGAAGGGGGAAAGGAGAGCTGCAGACCAGCCATGTTGCCCCCAGGCACAGATCCCCAGGAAAGAGGAGGGGATGTGGCGAAGCCCTTCCTGCCCCATTTCCAGGCAAAAGCCCCTGCGGGGGGAGAGAATTTGCATTGCAAACTCTAGCAGGAGATAAGACAAGGTTTCCAGGCAAGGAGATGCAAAAGATTGTGCCTGCATTTTCCCCTTCTGCTAGATGAGACTAAAACAGGGTTGGATCCTCTGCAGTTGAACAGGAGGGTGAGTGAAGCAGGACATCATCTTGAGTTACCTTGTCTCAAGCCCTCTTTTCAGTGAACTTGGATGAGCTGTTTGGCCTTAGGGCATCTTGTGAACCCACCTGGGTAGTAATAGTGTGACTTGGCTCTTAAGAAACAAGCCCTGAAGATGGGGAAGTGGAACATCCTAAGCCAGGGTAATTTCGTTTTATGTGAACTGAACTTTCTTGGTTTGTTGGCCTGTTTGGGGTTTGGCATATTGTGTGAACCCTGCTTGTAGGTAAGTGTAGATCTAGGTTTTTAAAAAGCAAGGCCTTCTTTGTGAGAAAAAAGAAAAAGAAAATGCTCCAAAATGCATTTATTCCGTGTTCCTTGATAGAAGTCAGTCCCATATTTTGCACCACACACACACACACACACACATACCCACACACAAAGGGAGGAACTATCTGCTCAATGCCACTGCAATCGTGTACCGGCTCAGAAAAATACTTCCTTCCATGGGGATGAGTGTTGTTGAATGGTTAAATCCACCACCTTCTAATTCTTGGAATTTATTTTCTTTTCCATCTCAGATACACAAACCGAAAACAATTTGTACATCCTCACATCAGACTAATTTACCTCTTGGGCAAAGAGGGCTGAATGTCTGCTGTGGTCATTCCTGCAGCTACAGTAATGTTCCAATAAATGACAAGGCTTTTGGAGATCTGCAAGATTCCTTGGACCCATTTGGAGTTCTGTTCCAGGACAGAGAAAGAATGGAGAGACAACCTTTAGCGAGTGAGGGAACTGGAAAAGGCCGTTCTGCTGTTCAGCCTGGGAGCTGTGGGGAGATCCAGGGAAGAAGTGGGCAGGAGATCCTGGAGGAGGAATCCATCCATTCAGAAGTTCAGCCCTGGAACTTCAGGAGCGTTCAATATCAGGAGGCTGAGGGTCCCCGAGGACTTTGCAGCCGACTCCACTGCTTTTGTAGTCGATGGTTGAGACCAGAAAAGCACACAAAAGCGCAGATGCTGGACCTGGTTGTTCTGGAGCAGTTCCTGGCCCTTCTGCCCCTGCAGATGGAGAGCTGGGTGCGGGAGTGTGGAGCAGAGACCAGCTCCCAAGCGGTGGCCCTGGTGGAAGGCTTCCTCCTGAGCCAGGCAGAGGAGCAGAAGGAGCAGGACGACGTGCAGGTGGGAGACCTTCGTCCTGGGAGCCCAGAAGGGGTTTGAATGTAATAAACAATGTGTTTGAATTCTTAACCCCTCCCTACCAGAGTTTCCAGGCATTCATAATAGGTGGAAATATTTCACTCATTCTTGTAGGCCATTGTTCCACTATCCATTCTAGAAGATAGATTTGGGACAGGCTTTCTTTTCTTACTTTGCAGCCACACTGATGGACATTGGGGGCTTTGAACTTGTCTTTTTAGAGAACAAAAATCTACTTCAGGTTGTGTGATGTCCGTTATCTCTTCTTCTTTTCTCCTGCCTACCATTTCAAGTCCTTCGCTGTGGAGATCCGATATCCTGCGGGAAGGAGGAATCCATCAATTCCCTCTCAGGAGCTGTTTTTCAGGAGGATCTCCTTGGAAGATCCAAATCAGGACACCTCGGGAGGTAATACAAGGTCCTCCCATTCCACAGAGGGATCCCAGCTGTCTCATCTTCTCAGTGTCTTCTGTTCTGTAGAATTCCTCCTCCTATTTTATTAATTGTGCATTGTGAAATTCTGTCTCCCTCACAGGGAAGAATGGAAGAAAGTTCACTCCTCCTTATGGTGGAGCTGAAACCGTGGTTGAACCTCCAGCTCAACAAGTAAGAGGAGGAAATTTATTTATTGGATTTGTATTCTTCCTTTCCTTCAGGAAGTCAAGCGGGTGTACTCAGAACCCTCTCCTTCCATTTTTCCCTCTTGTTTGGGCTCAGATATTTTCGTGTTCCTGAGCGAAATGGCAGATTCAACTGAGAGTCTTATTGGGAAATCTCTTCTATTAAGACCAGTACCTAACTCCTGTGCTAGTTACTCTCCCTAGTTTTCAATAACTAATTTTTTACAAAATCCTTGAAGAGACTCATTCTTTTTACAATTCTTTTACTTGGAATTGTGCAAGGCTGCTCAGAAATACTAAATACTCACTCTGGCACATTACCATTTTTTAAAAGCCTTGTTTACAACCAGTGAAAAGAAAAATATGGACATCAGATTAAAAAATGACGGAGACTATTAAAATGGAAAGAATGTATATGGATAGAAGTCTCTGAGTACAAATTATTCTGAAAGAGCACATAATCAAGGGACTTTTTGTTGCAAAATAATTTCTAATCCTCTGATTTGTGCCTGGATTTGGAAGCCAAACAATCCAGCTTTGCAAAGGCTGAGAAATCTGCTCCCCAGGAAATTTCCTCTGCTTTCTTTTTTCCTGTTCAGCCGATGGCTCAGACTACTAGCAGTTTCCTTGAAATCTGAGGAGGAGCACAAACTGGGTTGCCTGTCTCTGGATATTGAAGGGAGCCCACACACATCCATGGCTGCGCTCTCCCAGCACTTTCATGAAGGTGCCCAGGATTGGTCCCTCCGGGACACCATAAACCATTTCCCGAAATGCTAGAAAGAATCCCCCCTCTCCCCTCCATTTCTTTCTTCAAACACAGGAAGAATTGGAGACCCTGATACCTAGGGTTTTCTAGGCCCACCTGCCAGTTGATTCTCTCCAGGCACTGAGAGTCTTTTCATGTTGCATGGATGGATCGATAAAGAAGGAAAGTGGGGTTGCGTTCACTGAATGGCACTGAAATCTCTCAAGTTGATAAAACCTGCCTGAAATATTTTTTCAGTCAGAAGCTTTTGGCTCTGTCCATTTTCATACCCTAAACCTTGGAATCCTACCAGGCATAGCCATTTTACTTGGTATATATCTTTGCTTTGGGAATTTGTGAACAATACTGCAGATCCTGCAAGTCCTCCTGGGTCTGTTCCCTTCTTTTTTCCCTTGTTCAGGAGCGTCTTGTGTTCTTCAAGGACGTGGCCGTATGTTTCTCCGAGGAGGAGTGGTCTCAGCTGGATCCTCACCAAAAAGCGCTGCATTGGGAAGTCATGCTGGAAAACTATAGGAACGTGGCCTCTCTGGGTAAGGGTTTCCTACCCTCCAATCAGAGAGTTCAGCAAGACATTTTGTGCTTAGACGCCATCAGCTATTGTGTATTAAAAAGAACTCGATGTCAATTCTTCGTAGGAAGATGAAAAACATATGGTGTTCTTCTGCTCCAAGGAAAGAAATAGGTCAATGGCCCTCTGCTTAGATGCATCCTGTGCCATTTCCCAGCTGGTGAATTTTTCCATTTCTTTTTGAACAGATCAGTGAGAAAGTAGGTCCTTGGTTTGAGGAGGAGCTAAACTCCATCACACTGATTTCAGCTTTTTGGACTGACATGCTTCCCTGTCTGTCCTCGGAAGGACTGTCATTTATTCAGGCTCTCGGTTTAGTGGCTTTTCTTCCTTTCCATTTCTATCCTGACCCTTGAGACGGAGGGGGAAATGTTGCTGTGTTTCCATTGCAAACATGTTGTTTAGGGTTAATGGAAGAACTCTAGGATTTTTTTTTGCAACCATGAGATTTGGGCAAGAAAAAATGAACAGGAAATGGGAGGTAGTTTGGGTAGGACGAAAAGGATGAGTTTCAAAATCGATTTAGTTCTCACGGATCCCTGCTCCAATTCATCCCCCTCCAATAAATCTTAGGTTTTCCCCTAATACTTTCTTTGATGTTTCCCGATTCTTGGTTAACTCAAAGCTGACTCTGTGTGAGATTTGAATATATAAGGATAAGTATAAATGAAAAGGTGCTTTAGATTTTTTTGAAGCATTTATGGCTCATGAATAGGGAAATTATCATTTCTATACTATGCCACCGTAAGCATGCAAATGTACAATATATTTGAATTTGCCCAAATTTCAGAAGGAAATTGATACGACCTCCTACAGTTTGATGTTTTTCCTTAACCTTGTATCATTTTGATTTCTTTTTTCTGTTGAAGGTAATCTTGGACAGGAGAACAAAGATTCCAGTGAACCATTCGAAATGATCTGGCATGGAGATGGAACGGAGAATCCTGCAATTCAACTGGAACTGGAAAGGCATGAGAGAAACCAGTCAAATACTGGGAATAAGGAAAGCTCATCTTCTACTGATGTTGAGATTCAAGGCCTTCTTGCCCCACAAGGAAAAATAAAGAAAAAATATATTGTGAAAAGTGTAGGCCTATTCAAAGACAAATTAGAAATAAAGGAACAGTATCCAGTCCACGCAAAAGAAGATTATATATCCAGAGACAATGGAAATAATTACAATTGCATTTTCACTCTTCCCCATGAAAATGGGTCCCTTACATCTCATAAAAGGATCCACATAGGAGAGAAGCCATACAAATGCAGGGAGTGTGGAAAGAGCTTCAGTTTAAATAGTTCTCTTAGTGTTCATCAAAGGATCCACACAGGGGAGAACCAATATAAATGCATGGAGTGTGGAAAGAGCTTCTGCAAAAACAGTTCTCTTATTGTTCATCAAAGGATCCACACAGGAGAGAAGCCATATAAATGCATGGAGTGTGGGAAGGCCTTCAGCCAACGCAGTAAGCTCACTTCCCATAAAAGGATCCACACAGGAGGGATGCCATATAAGTGCATAGAGTGTGGGAAAAGTTTGAGTACAAGCTCTTCCCTCACATGTCATAGAAGGATCCACACAGGAGAGAAGCCATATAAATGCATGGAGTGTGGAAAGAGCTTCCGTCAAAACTCATATCTTACTCTTCATAAAATGATCCACACAGGGGAGAAGCCCTATAAATGCATGGAGTGTGGGAAGGCCTTCAGGCAACACAGTAGACTAAGTTCCCATAAACAGATGCACACAGGAGGGAAGCTATATAAGTGCACAGAGTGTGGAAAAAGTTTCACTAACAGCTGTTCCCTCACATCTCATAGAAGGATCCACACAGGAGAGAAGCCATACAAATGCATGGAGTGTGGAAAGAGCTTCCGTGAAAACTCTTCTCTTACTGTTCATCGAAGGTGGCACACAGGGGAGAAGCCATATAAATGCATGGAGTGTGGGAAGGCCTTCAGGCAACAGAGTAAGTTTACTTCTCATAAACGGATCCACACAGGAGAGAAGCCATATAAGTGCACAGAATGTGGAAAAAGTTTCAGTGAGGGCTCTTCCCTCACATCTCATAGAAGGATCCACACAGGAGACAACCCATACAAATGCATGGAGTGTGGAAAGGAGTTATGTAAAAAGAGTTCTCTTACTGTTCATCAAAGGATCCACACAGGAGAGAAGCCATACAAATGCATGGAGTGTGGAAAGAGCTTCCGTGAAAACTGGTCTCTTACTGTTCATCAAAGGATCCACACAGGGGAGAAGCCATATAAATGCATGGAGTGTGGGAAGGGCTTCAGCCAACACAGTAACCTAACTTCCCATAGACAGATCCACACAAGAGAGAAACTATATAAGTGCACAGAGTGTGGAAAAAGTTTCATTAGGAGCTCTTCCCTCACATCTCATAGAAGGATCCATACAGGAGAGAAGCCATACAAATGCATGGAGTGTGGAAAGAGCTTCTGTGAAAACAGGTCTCTTACTGTTCATCAAAGGATCCACACAGGGGAGAAGCTGTATAAATGCATGGAGTGTGGGAAAAGTTTCACTTACATCAGTTCCCTCACATCTCATAGAAGTATCCACACAGGAGAGAAGCTGTACAAATGCACAGAGTGTGGAAAAAGTTTCATTAGGAGCTCTTCCCTCAAATCTCATATTAGGATCCACTCAGGGGAGAAGGCATACAAAAGCATGGAGTGTGGAAAAAGTTTTACTAAGAGCCATTCCCTCATATCTCATGGATCTATCCACGGAGGAGAGAAGCCAGATAAATGAATGGAGTGTGGAAAGAGGTTCAGGAGGAGCAGTGACCTAATTTCCAACACACAGACCCATTTGGGTGAGAATCCATGTAAATTCTAGCTATAGGTGGTTAAATCTATGCATTTCCTATTTGTGTATACTGACTAGGGAAGGAATGTTTTTTGAGTCTGATCTTCACAACTGGCAGCCCCAGAGAGATGAATTTACCAGTGGAAACAAAAGCAATGGGCATGTGCCTTTTTAATTATGAACTGTGGATTTTTGAAGGTACTGTCATTTGAAGGTGGCCAGCGCTGTTGCTCATGAATAAGAGAAAAATCCGTTTTCTTAACTTTACCTTTATTTTGGGCATATTTTGTGGCTTTACAAGTGAGCTTCTTGTTCGTCAACTGTTTGTTCTTCCCACTTGAGCATCCTGCTGTGAGGGATGTGAACAGGCAGACATTTGACAGGTGATGCTCCCCCAAGCAGCCAAAGAGCTGCATCTCCCTGATGCATCTCTTCAAGACAAAGGTTTTTTAGTTTTCCTTCCGCTATACCAGAAATGCAGATAGAAGTTCAACTCAACCAATCACTTCCCAGAGTTTCAACTTTCCTTCTTTTGCTTGGACTTCTTACAATTCTTTCCCACTCCCTCTCTCATTCCTGAATACGTTCAGAGGTCTCAAGCAATATTATAATCCCAAGGTAACACTAGTTCCATCAAAGAATATGGAATGAGATGGAATGTGATATTGAATTGCCCCCTGTGTAATTGTGATATGAAATTAAAAGTGACAGGTAAGAGGATTTGTGCTTCTAATTTTTCCCTCCCTCCCTCCCCCCTCCCTCCCTCCCTCCCTCCTTCCCCCTTCCTCCTTTCTTCTTCTTTTTTCTTTCGTCTCTCTTCTTAGGTCTTTTTCTTTTTGTCACATGTTAGGGATATTCAGGAAAATGAGAATGAAAGTGACTCCAGTGTGCTGACATTGCAAACAAGCAATTTATTGACATTTGGGAATCAGTGGGGAGCAAAATAACATAATGTAAAAGTTAGAAAAACTACTTCAGAAAACTACTTCAGTTCCTCCAGACCGAACACACAAAAATGAGAAGGAGAACTACCTCTGGGATGTGAAGACACTGAAAAATAATCCGACTTGCATCCACGGTGCAGAACTGAGAGTGGAGATGACCAGGATGAACGCAGAAACATGGAACTGTTTTTGGTCCAAGGCCTCTCATTATGTGAGACAATTGTCACCTATGTATCATGTGTATATGTGGATGAGCTTCAGGGTGAAGAATTCCTCTTTCACAAAAGGAGCCAGAAAGACAAGAAGCCCTCTAAACATGTGCAAAAACTTTTTTCAAGTATAAGACCTTTCTATGGTATAAGGAGGGCGAAGAAAAGGTCAAAATTTGATTTAAAGAAAATTAATTAAATATCAATTGTGTGGTTACTTTCCAGGCATGTATTAAATTCTCCTTCTCTTTAGTTGCATTGAAAATTAGTAACACAGGAAAAGTTTTGGAAGGAGTTGGGTGGGGGGAGACTTCAGGGTTTCAGAGGCTCATGCTGCCTTGAAGCTGTTTATTCAAAAACTGGTCACCGATTGTTCTGGCTCAAAGTGGGGATTAAGAAATCGGGTGACTTCCTGTGAGTGCCGTGACGAGCTGATATCCAGCTGGCAGCGGGACCACATTTATGAGGAGTATGATGGCTGGATGCTGGATCCGGACTGGCAAAATCTTTCCGGAAGAATGAGAGATTGTTGAGATTTATCCACGTGCCTCTGGATAGCCGCTCCTTGTGAGTAGACCACAGGAGCTGCCGTTTTGCGGTTGGCTTTTGAGGTGAATGGCTGGCATGCTCGCTCCCAGGCCCTGGTCAGCAGGTTGAGAGGGGCCCTGGCCTCCGGCTGTTGCTGCTTAATGCCAGGTCGGTTAAAACAAGGCCCCCCTCATATGTGACTTGATCACTGAGGAGGGGTGGACCTGGCATGTATTACCAAGACCTGGCTGGGGCACGAGGGGGGGCTGCCCCTCTCGGAAATGTGCCACGCTGGGTTCACGGTGTGGCACCAGCCGAGATGCCAGGGTAGGGGAGGAGGGGTGGCTGTCGTCATCCGAGAGTCCTTGGTGGCCTTCAGGGGCATTGCTCCACAAGTCTCTGGCTGTGAGACACTGTTTCTTACATTGAGCTCCCGTGAACAGTTGGGAGTGCTGCTACTGTACCAGCCTCCCTGCTGCATGGCAACCTCCCTGCCTGAGCTGCTGGAGGCCGTCTCGGGGCTGGTGATGGAATTCCCCAGGCTTATGGTTCTGGGGGACTTCAACTTGTGCGGTACCCAACCCAAGACAGTGGCCACATGCCGGATTTGGTTTTCTTGTCAGAGCAATGGCAAAGTGATCTGAAGGGAGATTTACAGCTGTCCCCATTGTCATGGTCAGATCACGTCCTGGTGACTCTTGAGTTTCTCCTATGCCAACCCCCTCCGCAGGGAGGCAAGACCCATGCGATTGGTCCGCCCCCAGCGCATGATGGACCCGTCAGGGTTTCAGACGGAGCTGGGGGGTATTCCCATGGATCTGCTGCATGGTCCAGCAGAGGCCTTTGCAACTGCTTGGACTAGGGAGGCAGCTGGGGCTTTGGATAGGATCGCTCCTATGCAACCCCTCTTGCCACATCAGCCCCGACACTCCCCTTGGTTTACGGAGGACTTGAGGGTGCTGAAGAGGGTGAAGAGATGTCCAGTGCGCCGCTGGAGGAAGACAGAGACCGAATCCAATCAAACACAGGTTAGAGCCGCTATCAAGGCCTACATTGTGGCGATAAGAGCGGTGAAGCGCCAATAGTTCACCCTTACTGCATCCTCAGCGTGCCGCCCGGCGGCCCTGTTTGGGATCACTAGATCCCTCCTTGGTAAGGGGGATCTGGGGATTCATTTGCAGGGCTGCGCGGAGGAATTTTCAGAGCATCTGCAGGATAAAATCGCTCGGACTCGTTCCACCTTAGACTCCGAGCGTGGCACAGGGACTGGGGAGATACCAGATGATCGTTTTTGCCTAGTTATCTGGGAACAGTTTGATCCTCTTGTTCCTGAGGAAGTGGACAGGATCCTCCGGACTGTGAAGGCTACCGCTTGTCATCTGGACCCATGCCCCTCCTGGCTGGTGAAAGCAGCTCAGGAGGTGACATGCGGTTGGATCCAGGCGAGAGTGAATACATCCTTGTGGGAGGGAGTGTTTCCAGCTGCCTTTAAAGAGGCGTTGGTGCATCCCCTCCTCAAGAAACCCTCCCTGGATCCTACCGTACTGGACAATTTCCATCCAGTCTCCCACCTCCCCTTTTGGGGGAAGGTGGTTTGGAAAGCGGTGGCATCACAGCTCCAAAGGGTTCTGGAGGAAACAGATTATCTGGACCCCTTCCAGTCAGGTTTCAGGCCCGGTGATGGAACATAAACAGCATTGGTCACACTTATGGATGATCTCTGGCGGGAGCGGGATGGTGGAAGTGCAATCATCCTTGCTCTCCTTGATCTCTCAGCGGCTTTCGATACCGTCGACCACGGTATCCCGTTGGGACGACTCAGGGAAATGGGGGTAGGTGGCACAGTCTTGTGCTGGTTCACCTTCTTTCTTCAGGGCCGATCCCAATGGGTGGTGATAGGGAGCGAGGGATCCCATCCTCGGCCCGTCCTTTGTGGGGTGCCGCAGGGTTCGGTTCTCTCTCTGCTCCTTTTCAACATCTACATGAAACCGCTGGGTGGGATCATACGTCATCATGGGATGAGGTATCATCGGTATGCTGATGATACTCAATTATACATCTCCATCCCAGGTGAAGTAAGTGTTGCCGTGACCGCCCTTTCGCGGTGCCTGGAGGCTGTGAGGGTCTGGATGGGGAACAACAGGCTTCAGCTGAACCCTGGTAAGACGGAGTGGCTGTGGATTAATGGCTCCTCTGTATCTGAGACTTCATCATTGTTGGTGCTGGATGGGGTAGCACTGTCCCAGACAGACCCAATGCAAAATCTGGGAGTCCTCCTGGACTCACGACTCCTGCGCGGAGAGCAGGTGGCAGCCATGGCCAGCAGGGCTCTTGCACAACTTCGGGTTGTGCACCAGTTACACCCTTTCCTGGATCGGGATGCCCTTCGGTCACTCATTCCCTTGTTATCTCCCAGATAGACTACTGCAATACGCTCTACATGGGGCTACCCTTGAAGAGTATCCGGAAGCTTCAGCTGGTCCAGAGTGCAGCTGCGCGAGCTACTTTTGGGGCCCGAAGAAGGACCCACGTAACACCATTGCTTCGCGAGGTGCATTGGGTACCGGTTTGCTTCCGGGTCCAATTCAAGGTGTTGGTTATCACCTTTACAGCCCTACATGGCATGGGACCGGGTTACCTGAGAGACCGTCTCTCCCCCACGACTTCATCCCGTCCCACCCGATCACACAGAGAGGGCATGCTCCGGACCCCCTCGGCAAAAGAACTCCGTCTGGCGGGGTCCAGAAGGCAGGCCTTCCCTGCTGCAGCCCCCGGCGTTAGGAATATCCTGCCCCCGGAGGTGAGATTGGCCCCCTCACTCCCGGCCTTTTGGAGGGATCTGAAGACCTGGCTCTGCCATCTGGCCTGGGCCGAGGAGGGGGACCATCAAGTGTGGGGTTGGCTAGTCCCTTAGAGGCCTGGCGTTGCTGCCTTGAACCATCGGCCTCCTGGATTTTTTCCTTTTATTTGTGTAGATGTGAATTATTATAGGTTTTTAATTGTATATTTATTTATTGCTTTTAATGTGTTGTGAGCTGCCCAGAGTCCCCCATTGGGGGGAGATGGGCGGGGGACAAATTTAATTAATTAATTAATTGTGACCTGTAAATGCAAAGGAATCTCTTCAAACCAGTGGAGACTTCAGCTGTTGTGGCTAGAACAACATTTATACTTTCTTTTCCTCTCTTTATTCATCATCTAAAGAGGTATATTCCCTACTTGACTCAGAAGTATAAAACAAAACTTTTGGGGGGGTCTCATGGTATTTGAGCTTTATATTCACTTTTCACTATTGCCTTCCCTCATTTTATGATTCCACCTTTTCTACAGTCACAGGAGACGCCATTCTCCCACTCTTAATCTCTCCCCCATGGTGCCTTGTTTTCAGGTAAAATTTCTACAATGTCCATCAGTTTGAGTTCTTTATTTGGAACTTTTTTTCTTTTGATCTTTCTTTTTCTTCAGGATTATTCCCATTGTAACAGGCTTGCTACTTGGAGTTTCAAACCTTTCTTAGCCGCCTGGGGTCATGAATGTGAGAAGGGCAGCTGTATCAATTGAACTAACTAAATAAAGATCAATAGAAATCTTAATTTTCCTAACCTGTCATCACTTCCCTCCCTGTATCCCTACCAGCCCCCATCTTCCATCACTTAAGGCCTGAATTTGCCAACAACCACAAGACACAGGCTGTGCTTCAAAGTTTGCCTCCTTGTTCTTGTTTTTTGACCGCCCTGCCATTTCTGACAGGATTTTCCTCATTTTTCTGGTCACCTCGAATCTCTAAAGATCCTTCGGAGCTGCTGTTCTTGAGGAAAGCGAGTCTTGATCCTGCAGGGAGATCTTCTCAATGTTCACAAGATCACAGACGGTTCCTCCACATTAATAAGAGGAAGATCTAGAGACTGCAACATGCTGCAGATGCCACCAGCTTTCTTAGGCAGGCAATAAGTTAGAGGGGCCCTTTCCTTCCACTCCGGTTGGAATATCTTCTTTATTTCTGTCAGGGGGAAAACTTCGTTAAGGACAAGAGACATACACACCAAAACACTGACCACTTCAGTTCCAAACTCTCACTTCCTACCACCCTTTCCCTGTTGTGCAGAGTGCAGCAAACCTTCCAAAAAAACCTCTGCTCTCAGGAAAAATACACATCAGCATGAGAGCGTGCAAAATGCAATGTCCATATTCTGTTCACCAAAGAAATCCAGTCAGAAAATATATACTAACTGGTTTTATTGATAAAAATGCAAAACTCCATAAAATATAAGTTACATACAAAATATAGGAAACAACAAAACCTCTTCTCATAAACTTAGCATCCAAGACTTATCCACAAAGTCTCTAGCTAAAAACTCTCAGAGAAGAGGTACACTACTACCTCTACATCATCTTCAACCTTCTGGAACTCTCAGCAGGCTGATTTCTACATGGTGGATAAAACTATACTGAAAGGCTGGGCATGTAGCCCTCCCATTATATTGCCAACATGTACCTCCCCACTGAATAACTAGCATATACATGCCAATAGGTGGCAGTAAATAGCAGTATACGTGCACAACACACAATAACAGGTTTTGTTTACATTAGCTATGTAGCCATAATAGTTTTGTACAGATAAAAAGCTGGACTTCTTCCCATGAGAAAATCCTGACATCCCCCCCTCCCTTTTCTTACGAAATACACTTCAGGGCGCGACCCTGAACTTCAAAACTTCACTGGGGTTGATCAGACCCCGATAAACGCCAGCTCCCCTTCGGGTCCCAGCCACGGAAACACCAGACTGTTTTACCTCCGGGGCACGGCAAATTCCACAACGTTCAATACCACAAATCTCCCAGCCTCCCAGGGAGTTCCTTCTTACCTCAGACCTTGAAGCGGCGGTGTGGGCGAACGCCGAAAAGGAGCAGCTCTTTCAGCATGTCCTTTGCCGGGCAATGCACCAAAACTGTCAGGGGAAAAACCTCGTTAAGCACGAGACACATACACACCAAAACACTGACCACTTCAAAGTTCTAAAGGTTTTATTAAAAGTTAGTTCAATAAACAAAACTGAGTTCAGGAAGCAAACCATTACATACTTCCTTAACTTCCCATTGCAGTGAGGTCCAGCACGAGCAAGCGGTCAGGTAGACAGGTTACCTGTGTGGTCCTGAGCCCCTCCCAACAATCCTTTTTCTTCTTCAAAACCACAAACCACAATTATGACGCCCAGGATGAGCTACCGTCCTTGGTGCTAATTTTTCACCCCTTCCCTGTTCCTTTCTCCTGCCACAGACCTTCTATCAGCACTTTACTTTGTCCATCTATTTCCAGGCTTCCTGTCCATGACTGAAAACTTTAGTCCACATAGCATTTGTATTTATTGCTCTGTAAGCTTGTTTTGCATTGCTAACAACAAAGCTAGTGGAGATGACAGTATTCCACCTGAGTTATTTAAAATACTAAAAGACGATGCTGTTAAAGTGCTGCACTCAATATGCCAGCAAGTTTGGAAAACGCAACAGTGGCCACGGGATTGGAAAAGGTCAGTTTACGTTCCAATTCCAAAGAAGGGCAATGCCAAAGAATGCTCAAACTATCGCACAATTGCACTCATTTCACATGCTAGCAAGGTTATGCTCAAAATCCTACAAGCTAGGCTTCAGCAGTACGTGAACCGAGAACTACCGGATGTACAAGCTGGGTTTCGAAGAGGCAGAGGAACTAGAGATCAAATTGCCAACATTCGCTGGATCATGGAGAAAGCACGAGAGTTCCAGAAAAGCATCTACTTCTGCTTCATTGACTATGCAAAAGCCTTTGATTGTGTGGATCACAACAAACTGTGGCAAATTCTTAAAGAGATGGGGATACCAGACCACCTTACCTGTCTCCTGAGAAATCTGTATGCGGGCCAAGAAGCAACAGTTAGAACCGGTCATGGAACAACCGATTGGTTCAAAATAGGGAAAGGAGTACGACAAGGCTGTATCCTGTCACCCTGCTTATTTAACCTATATGCAGAGTACATCATGAGAAATGCCAGGCTGGAAGAATCACAAGCTGGAATTAAGATTGCAGGGAGAAACATCAATAACCTCAGATATGCAGACGATACCACCCTAATGGCAGAAAGTGAAGAAGAACTAAAGAGCCTCTTGATGAGGGTGAAAGAGGAGAGTGCGAAAGCTGGCTTGAAACTCAACATTAAAAAAACTAAGATCATGGCATCTGGACCCATCAATCCCTGGCAAATAGAAGGGGTAGAAATGGAAGCAGTAACAGACTTCATTTATTTGGGCTCCAAGATCACCGCAGACGGAGACTGCAGCCATGAAATTAAAAGACGCTTGCTCCTTGGGAGGAAAGCTATGGCAAACCTAGATAGCATATTAAAAAGCAGACACGTCACCTTGCCGACAAAGATCCGCATAGTCAAAGCTATGGTTTTTCCAGTAGTAATGTATGGCTGTGAGAGCTGGACCATAAAGAAGGCTGAACGCCGAAGAATTGATGCCTTTGAACTGTGGTGCTGGAGAAGACTCTTAAGAGTCCCCTGGACTGCTAGGAGGTCAAACCAGTCAATCTTAAAGGAAATCAACTCTGATTGCTCATTGGAAGGATTGATAATGAAGCTCAAGCTCAGATACTTTGGTCACCTAATGCGAAGAGAGGACTCTTTGGAAAAGACCCTGATGCTGGGAAAGATGGAAGGCAAAAGGAGAAGAGGACGGCAGAGGATGAGATGGCTAGATAGCATCACTGAAGCAATGAGCATGAAATTGAGCAAACTCAGGGAGGCAGTGAAAGATAGGAAGGCCTGGCGCAATATGGTTCATGGGGTCACAAAGAGTCGGACACGACTTAACGACTGAACAACAACAACAACAACAAGCTTGTTTTATTTGGTGTTAGCATTTATTGCTTTATATCTACTTTTATTAGTATGTTTCAATTTAAAAAAGACCTTAAGTATTAATAAATCATTTTTTCCCCCTCACATTTCCTTGCAGTGGTGGCTGTCCTTTTACAATGTCTTGAGGAAAAAGAAAGGTGTGCTTTAAAGACAATGGATCAGTCCTTCTTCACAGACAGGTTTCCCCAATATCCAATCCTCTCCCCCACCCCCCACCCCAATCATCCTTCTCAATCCTTGCAATTTCAAATCAGTTTCCTCTGGGGGCACAGCCAGTGAAGAAGCAGCAGCAGCCCTGGCATCAGTGACTCTCCATCTCCCAAGGTTTGCCCTCTGCACAGGCAGAGACACTCACTGAAATCTTGGTGCAAAGTCAGAAGAGTGGATTGAGCAGCCTGCTGGGAGGGATGTGTACAGGGAGACATTTGACAGGTGATGCTCCCCCAAGCAGCCGAAGGAGCTGCATCTCCCTGATGCATCTCTTCAAGACAAAGGTTTTTTAGTTTTCCTTCTGCTATACGAGAAATGCAGATAGAAATTGGAGGTAGATGGAATGTGATATTGAATTGCCCCCTGAATAATTGTGATATGAAATTAAAAGTGACAACTAATAGGATTGTGCTTCTAATTTCTCCCTCCCTCCCTCCCTCCCTCCCTCCCTCCCTCCCTCCCTTCCTTTCTTCCTTCTTTCTATCTCCTCCCTCCCTCCCTCCTCCTTCCTCCCTCCTCCTTCTTTCTTCTTTAATTGTCTTCTTACTTCTCGAAGCAATATTATAATCCAAAGGTAACACAAGTTCTATCAAAGGACAGGGAGAAAGATGGAATGTGATATTGAATTCTCACACTGAATTAGTGTGATTTTAAATTAAAAGTGACAGCTAAGAGGATTTGTGCTTCTAATTTTTCCCTCCCTCCCTCCCTCCCTCCTTCCCCCTTTCTTCTTTTTTCTTTCATCTTTCTTCTTAGGTCTCTTTCTTTTTGTCCCATGTTAGGGCTACTCAGGAAAATGAGAATGAAAGTGACTCCAGTGTGCTGGCATTGCAAACAAGCAATTCATTGACATTTGGGAATCAATGGGGACCAAAATAACATAATATAACATTTAGAAAAACCACTTCAGAAAACTACTTTGGTTCCTCCAGACCGAACACACAAAAATGAGAAGGAGAACTACCTCTGGGATGTGAAGACACCAAGAAATAAACAGATTCGCATCCACGGCACAGAACTGACACTGGAGGCACTGAATTCTTCAGATGGAGAATTCCCTCCTGCTTCTTCCTGCAACCTGTCATATTGAGAAGTGTGTTCCTGTCATTAGGTAATGAGTGACTGAGAGCAGGGACTCCCGGTGAATCTAGGAGATTCCCCAAATTGTGGCTCATTCATTGGTGCATCTCTGTTCAAAGTCCGAGATGGAATTTCCCTGGAACTCAATGGTCTACAAACCCAACCGTATTCGATCTTGAAGAGATTCACTCCGTCTGTTCCTTCCCATTCGGACTCTGACAGCCTCTATGCCACCACTTCCAGCACATCACTTGTTTGGCCTGGGGATGTGAAAAATAACTGGATATCATCAGCATACGGAGGATACCAGACTCTAGGCCAAAAGATGACCTCCCCCAGGAGTTCAAAACGAGTGATAAGTGGGGAGAGCCCTGGGGCATGCGCAGAATAGCTGTCTCTGGACAGGTCTCTCTTCCACCATCACTACCCTAAGAAAAAGGAGAACTACCGCTAAACAGTGCACTTCCTTAGTGATTGTGGATAAGAAGGTCATGGTTGGTGGTATCAAAAGCCACTGAGTGATCAGGGAGGGTTGCACTCCTCCAAACCCTCTCTCTCCATAACATCCATAAGTGCAACTAAATCAATTTCGATGCTGTATCCTGGTTGGGAACCAATTGCCAAGGAGCCAAATAATCAGCTTCCTCTAAGAATCTCTGCAGTTGCAGAATGTCAGTCCTTTCAGGCAAGCCAGGTCAGGAATCGGACACCACAAAGCCTTCTGGAGCTCTACAATATTCCTCTGGGGTACAATACCAGAATCTGGAAAGCCTGACAGCCTTTCCCACTGACCTCTTTTACAGGAAGCAGAATCAAGGCAGCGTTATATTCAGTCACTTGAGTCAGTAGAAAGCTGACTTCCATTCCCACTCTGTTCCTTGGCTCCCTCTCCTCCCCCTATTCAGGGATGCGACTTTCTCCAGCAATTTTCTTAAAAATGGAAGGTTGGCGATAGGTCTACTGTTGTCAAAACCAGTTGGATTCAGAAGGCTTCCTGATCAGGGGGACACAACAGCCTCCTTCCTCCTGGCCCAACCCCATGGAAAATGCACCCTTTCTCCCCTCTTTGGATTAGCACCTGCGTTGCACAGAGAATCCGGCAGGGGGCTCCCTCTGTAGACAGAAGGAAACATCATACACTTCATCATTGGGCCACTGGAGGGAGAATGCCACAGGTGACTCCCCAAAGAAGGGGGAAGGAAGTGACATTAGAAGGTCGTGCCTCTCTAGGATGCTGCACTCTCTCTCTCTTTAACCCTTTGAGCTTCGCAGGAAGTAAAAAGATTGCAGGAAGGTCTATTGAAAGCAGAGCTCTGTTGCCCCGAGGAACAAATCCAGGAACCCCAGGAAGGAGGAGGGGATGTGGGGAAGCCCTTCCCACCCCATTTCCTGGGAAAAGCCCTGAGAGAGGGGAGGGGGAGAATTTGCATTGCAAACTCTAGCAGGACCTAAGAGAAGATGTCCAAGGACGGAGATTCAAAAGACTGTGCTTGCATTCTCGCCTTGTGCTGCAAGAGACTAACATAGGGTTGGATCCTCTGCAGTTGAACAGGAGGGTGAGTGAACCAGGACATCATCTTAAGCTATGTTCTCTCCAGCCATCTTTTATGTGAACTAGGTTGATCTGTTTGGGCTTCGGGCATCTTGTGAACCCGCCTGCGTAGTAATAGTGTGACTTGGCTCTTAAGAAACAAGCCCTGAAGATAGGGAAGTGGAACATCCTAAGCCAGGGTAATTCCATTAGCATTTCATTTTACGTGAACTGAATTTCTTGGTTTGTTGGCCTGTTTGGGGTTTGGCATATTGGATGAACCCTGCTTGTAGGTAAGTGTAGATCTAGGTTTTTAAAAAGCAAGGCCTTCCTTGTGAGAAAAAAGAAATAGAAAATACTCTGAAATGCATTTATTCAGTGTTCCAAGTCCTTGATGGAAGTCATTCCCATATTTTGCACCACACACATACACAAACACCACACACATAGAGACAGACAGGACCTACCTGCTCAGTGCCACTGCAATCCTGTACCAGCTCAGAAAATTCTTCCTTCCATGGGGATGAGTGTTGTTGAATGCTTAAATCCACCACCTTCTAATTCTTGGAATTTATTTTCTTTTCTATCTCAGATACACAAACCGAAAACAATTTGTACACCCTCACATACAGACTAATATATCTCTTGGGCAAAGAGGGCTGAATGCCTACTGTGGTCATTCCTGCAGCTACAGTAACATTCCTATGAATGACAAGGCTTTTGGAGATCCACAAGATTCCTTGGACCCATTTGGAGTTGTGTTACAGGACAGAGAAAGAATGGAGAGACAACCTTTAGCGAGTGAGGGAACTGGAAAAGGCCGTTCTGCTGTTGAGCCTAGGAGCTGTGGGGAGATCCAAGGAAGAAGTGGGCAGGAGATCCTGGAGGAGGAATCCATCCATTCAGAAATTCAGCCCTGGAACTTCAGGAGTGTTCAATATCAGGAGGCTGAGGGTCCCCGAGGACTTTGCAGCCGACTCCACTACTTTTGTAGTCGATGGTTGAGACCAGAAAAGCACACAAAAGCACAGATGCTGGACCTGGTTGTTCTGGAGCAGTTCCTGGCCCTTCTGCCCCTGCAGATGGAGAGCTGGGTGCGGGAGTGTGGAGCAGAGACCAGCTCCCAAGCGGTGGCCCTGGTGGAAGGCTTCCTCCTGAGCCAGGCAGAGGAGCAGAAGGAGCAGGTCGACTTGCAGGTGAGAGCCCATCTTGGGAGCCCAGAAGGGGTTTGAATGTCATAAACAATGTGTTTGAATTCTTAACCCCTCCCTACCAGAGTTTCCTGGCATTCATAATAGGTGGAAATATTTCACTCATTCTTGTAGGCCATTGTTCCACTATCCATTCTAGAAGATATGTTTGGGACGGGCCTTCTTTTCTTACTTTGCAGCCACACTGAGGGACATTGGGGGCTTTGAACTTGTGTTTTTAGTGAACAAGAATCCACTTCATGTTGTGTGATGTCCGTTATTTCTTCTTCTTTTCTCCTGCCTACCATTTCAAGTCCTTCGCTGTGGAGATCCGAGATCCTGCGGGATGGAGGAATCGATCAATTCCCTCTCAGGAGCTGTTTTTCAGGAGGATCTCCTTGGAAGATCCAAATCAGGACACCTCAGGAGGTAATACAAGGTCCTCCCATTCCCCAGAGGGATCCCAGCTGTCTCATCTTCTCAGTGTCTTCTGTTCTGTAGAATTCCTCCTCCTATTTTATTAATTGTGCATTGTAAAATTCTGTCTCCCTCACAGGGAAGAATGGAAGAAAGTTCACTCCTCCTTATGGTGGAGCTGAAACCATGGTTGAACCTCCAACTCAACAAGTAAGAGGAGGAAATTTATTTATTGGATTTGTATTCTTCCTTTCCTTCAGGAAGTCAAGGGGGTGTACTCAGCACCCTCTCCTTCCATTTTTCCCTCTTGTTTGGGCTCAGATATTTTCGTGTTCCTGAGCAATATGGCAGATTCAACTGAGAGTCTTAGTGGGAAATCTCT
The DNA here is from genome assembly GCA_030867105.1 of Liasis olivaceus. Taxonomy (NCBI): domain Eukaryota; kingdom Metazoa; phylum Chordata; class Lepidosauria; order Squamata; family Pythonidae; genus Liasis; species Liasis olivaceus. The sequence goes on along the minus strand of CM061348.1, from coordinate 21,359,771 downwards.
TCTTTTAAGACCAGTACCTAACTCTCCTTGTGCTAGTTACTCTCCCTAGTTTTCAATAACTAATCTTTTACAAAATCCTTGAAGAGACTCATTCTTTTTATAACTCTTTGGCTTGGAATTGTGCAAGGCTGCTCAGAAATACTAAATACTCACTCTGGCACATTACCATTTTTTAAAAGCCTTGTTTACAACCAATGATAAGAAAAATACGGACATCAGATTAAAAGATAATGGAGACTATTAAAATGGAATGAAGGTAGACAGATAGAAGTCTCTGAGTACAAATTATTCTGAAAGAGCACACAAGCAAGGCACTTTTTGTTGCAAAATAATTTCTAATCCTCTGATTTGTGCCTGGATTTGGAAGCCAAACAATCCAGCTTTGCAAAAGCTGAGAAATCTGCTCCCCAGGAAATTTCCTCTGCTTTCTTTTTTCCTGTTCAGCCAATGGCTCAGACTACTAGCAGTTTCCTTGAAATCTGAGGAGGAGCAGAAACTGGGTTGCCTGTCTCTAGATATTGAAGGGAGCCCACACACATCCCTGGCTGTGCTCTCCCAGTACTTTCATGAAGGTGCCCAGGATTGGTCCCTCTGGGGACACCATAAACCATTTCCAGAAATGCTAGAAAGAATCCCCCCTCTCCCCGCCATTTCCTTCTGGAAATACAGGAAGAATTGGAGTCCCTGATAGCTGGGGTTTCCTAGGCCCACCTGCCAGTTGATTCTCTCCAGATGCTGAGAGTCTTTTCATGTTGCATGGATTGATTGATACAGAAGGAAAGTGGGATTGCTTTCACTGTATGGCACTGAAATCTCTCAACTTGATAAAACCTGCCTGAAATATTTTTTCAGTGAGAAGCTTTTGGCTCTGTCCATTTTCATACCCTAAACCTTGGAATCCTACCAGGCATAGCCATTTTACTTGGTATATATCTTTGCTCTGGGAATTTGTGAACAATAGTACAGATCTTGCAAATCCTCCTGGGCCTGTTCCCTTCTTTTTTTCCTTGTTCAGGAGGGTCTTGTGTTCTTCAAGGACGTGGCCGTATGTTTCTCCGAGGAGGAGTGGTCTCAGCTGGATCCTCACCAAAAAGCGCTGCATTGGGAAGTCATGCTAGAAAACTATAGGAACGTGGCCTCTCTGGGTAAGGTTTTCCTACCCTTCAATCAGAGAGTTCAGCAAGACATTTTGTCCTTAGATGCCATCAGCTATTGCTTATTAAAAAGAACTTTATGTCAATTCTTCGGAGGAAGATGAAAAACATATGGTGTTCTTCTGCTCCAGGGAAGGAAATAGGTCAATAGCTCTCTGCTTAGATGAATCATGTGCCATTTCCCAGCTGGTGAATTTTTCCATTTCTTTTTGAAGAGATCAGTGAGAAAGTAGCTCCTTGGCTTGAGGAGGAGGTAAACTCCATCACATTGATTTCAGCTTTTTGGACTGACATGCTTCCCTGTCTGTCCTCGGAAGGACTGTCATTTATTCAGGCTCTCGGTTTAGTGACTTTTCTTCCTTTCCATTTCTATCCTGACCCTTGAGACGGAGGGGGAAATGTTGCTGTGTTTCCATTGCAAAGATGTTGTTTACGGTTAATGGAAGAACTCTAGGATTTTTTTTTGCAACCATGAGATTTGGGCAAGAAAAAATGAATAGGAAATGGGAGGTAGTTTGGGTAGGACGAAAAGGATGAGTTTCAAAATCGATTTACAGGTGAAACTCGAAAAATTAGAATATCGTGCAAATGTTCATTTATGTCAGTATGGCAACTCCAAAGGTGAAACCAATATATGAGATAGACCCATTACATGCAAAGCGAGATATGTCAAGCCTTACTTTGGTATAATTGTGATGATTACGGCGTACAGCTTATGAAAACCCCAAATTCACAATCTCAGAAAATTAGAATATTACATGACATCAATAACACAAGGATTGGAAATAGAACAATATCGGACCTCTGCAAAGTATAAGCATGCATATGTTTATATGCAGTTATATGCATTTATGCCTCATGGATAGGGAAATTATCATTTCTATACTATGGCATCGTAAACATGCAAATGTGCAATATATTGGAATGTGGCCAAATTTCAGAAGGAGATTCAAATGACTTCCTACAGTTTGATGTTTTTCCCTAACCTTGTATCATTTTGATTTCTTTTTTCTGTTGAAGGTAATCTTGGACAGGAGAACAAAGATTCCAGTGAACCATTTGAAATGATCTGGCATGGAGATGGAACGGAGAATCCTGCAATTCAACTGGAACTAGAAAGGCATGAGAGAAAGCAGTCAAACATTGGGAATAAGGAAAGCTCATCTTCCACTGATGCTGAGATTCAAGACTTTCTTGCCCCACAAGGAAAAATAAAGAAAAAAGGTATTGTGAAAAGTGTAGGCCTCTTCAAAGACAAATTAGAAATAAATGAACACTATCCAGTCCAAACAAAAGAAGATTATATATCCAGAGACAATGGAAATAATTACAATTCCATTTTCACTCTTTCCCATGAAAATGGGTCCCTTACCTCTCATAAAAGGATCCACACAAGAGAGAAGACATACAAATGCATGGAGTGTGGAAAGAGCTTCCGTGAAAACAGGTGTCTTACTCTTCATAAAAGGATCCACATGGGGGAGAAGCCATACAAATGCATGGAGTGTGGTAAGAGCTTCCGTGAAAACTGGTGTCTTACTCTTCATAAAAGGATCCACCCAGGGGAGAAGCCATACAAATGCATGGAGTGTGGAAAGAGCTTCCGTGAGAACAGTTCTCTTACTCTTCATAAAAGGATCCACACTGGGGTTAAGCCATATAAATGCATGGAGTGTGGGAAGGCCTTCAGGCAACGCAGTAATTTGACTTCCCATATATGGATCCACACAGGAGCGAAGCCATGGAAGTGCATAGAGTGTGGAAAAAGTTTTAGTAACAGCAGTTACCTCACATCTCATGGATGTATCCACAGAGGAGAGAAGCCACATAAATGCATGGAGTGTGGAAAGAGCTTCTGTCAAAAGAGTTATCTTACTGTTCACCAAAGGATCCACACAGGGGAGAAGCCATACAAATGCATGGAGTGTGGAAAGAGCTTCCGGCTAAACAGGTTTCTTATTGTTCATCAAAGGATCCACACAGGAGAGAAGCCACATAAATGCATGGAGTGTGGAAAGAGCTTCTCTACAAATCGTTATCTTACTGTTCATCAAAGGATCCACACAGGGGAGAAGCCATTTAAATGCATGGAGTGTGGAATGAGCTTCCGTGAAAACAGGTCTCTTACTATTCATCAAAGGATCCACACAGGAGAGAACCCATACAAATGCATGGAGTGTGGAAAGAGCTTATGTCAAAAGAGTTCTCTTACTGTTCATCAAAGGATCCACACAGGAGAGAAGCCACATAAATGCATGGAGTGTGGAAAGAGCTTCTGTGAAAAGAGTTCTCTTACTGTTCATCAAAGGATCCATGCAGGAGAGAAGCCGTATAAATGCATGGAGTGTGGGAAGGGCTTCAGCCGACATGGTAACCTAAGTTCCCATAGACGGATCCACACAAGAGAGAAGCCATATAAGTGCACCGAGTGTGGAAAATGTTTCCCTAACAGCCCTTCCCTCATGTCTCATAGAAGGATCCATATAGGAGAGAACCCATACAAATGCATGGAGTGTGGAAAGATCTTTTGTGAAAACTCGTCTCTTACTCTTCATCAAAGGATCCACGCAGGAGAGAAGCCGTATAAATGCATGGAGTGTGGGAAGGGCTTCAGCCGACATGGTAACTTAAGTTCCCATAGACAGATCCACACAAGAGAGAAACCATATAAGTGCACAGAGTGTGGAAAAAGTTTCATTAGGAGCTCTTCCCTCACGTCTCATAGAAGGATCCATACAGGAGAGAGCCCATACAAATGCATGGAGTGTGGAAAGAGCTTCTGTGAAAACAGGTCTCTTACTGTTCATCAAAGGATCCACACAGGGGAGAAGCCGTATAAATGCACGGAGTGTGGGAAAAGTTTCACTTACATCAGTTCCCTCACATCTCATAGAAGTATCCACACAGGAGAGAAGCCATACAAATGCATAGAGTGTGGAAAGAGCTTCCGTGAAAACAGGTATCTTACTGTTCATCAGAGGATCCACACAGGGGAGAAGCCATATAAATGCATGGAGTGTGGGAAGGCCTTCAGGCAACAGAATAAGCTTACTTCCCATAAAAGGGTCCACACAGGAGAGAAGCCATATAAGTGCACAGAGTGTGGAAAAAGTTTCATTAAGAGCTCTTCCCTCAAATCTCATAGTAGGATCCACTCAGGGGAGAAGCCATACAAAGGCATGGAGTGTGGAAAAAGTTTTACTAAGAGCCATTCCCTCACATCTCATGGATCTATCCACGGAGGAGAGAAGCCAGATAAATGAATGGAGTCTGGAAAGAGCTTCAGGAGGAGCAGTGACCTAATTTCCAACACACAGACCCATTTGGGTGAGAATTCATGTAAATTCTAGCTATAGGTGGTTAAATCTATGCATTTCCTATTTGTGTATACTGACTAGGGAAGGAATGTTTTTTGAGTCTGACCTTCACAACTGGCAGCCCCAGAGAGATGAATTTACCAGTGGAAACAAAAGCAATGGGTATGTGCCTTTTTAATTATGAACTGTGGATTTTTGAAAGTACTATCATTTGAAGGTGGCCAGCGCTGTTGCTCGTCAATATGAGAAAAATCCGTTTTCTTAACTGTACCGTTCTTTTGGGCATCTTGGATTCTGGGCTATACAATTTGATGAAGATGTTGTCTTCATTGTGGTTTTACAAGTGAGCTTCTTGCTCGTCAATTGTTTGTTCTTCCCACTTGAGCATCCTGCTGGGAGGGATGTGAACAGGCAGACATGTAACAGGTGATGCTCCCCTAAGCAGCCAAAGAGCTGCATCTCTTCAAGACAAAGATGTTTTAGTTTTCCTCCTGCTATACCAGAAATGCAGATAGAAATTCAACTCAACCAATCACTTCCCAGAGTTTCAACTTTCTTTCTTTTGCTCGGACTCCTTAGAATTGTTTCCCACTCCCTCTCTCATTCCGGAATATATTCAGAGGTCTCAAGCAATATTATAATCCCAAGGTAACACAAGTTCCATCAAAGAATAGGGAGAGAGATGGAATGTGAAATTGAATTGCCCCCTGAATAATTGTGATATGAAGTTAAAAGTGACAACTAATAGGATTGTGCTTCTAATTTCTCCCTCCCTCCCTTCTCTGTCCTCCCTCCCTCCCTCATCCCTCCTCCTTCTTTCTTCTTTCATGTTTCTTCTTACCTTTGGAAGCAATATTATAATCCAAAGGTAACAAAAGTTCCATCAAAGGATAGGGAGAAAGATGGAATGTGATATTGAATTCTCACACTGAATTAGTGTGATTTTAAATTAAAAGTGACAGCTAAGAGGATTTGTGCTTCTAATTTTTCCCTCCCTCCCTCCCTCCCTCCCTCCCTCCCTCCCTCCCTCCCTCCCTCTTTCTTTCTTTCTTTCTTTCTTTCTTTCTTTCTTTCTTTCTTTCTTTCTTTCTTTCTTTCTTTCTTTCTTTCTTTTTCTTCTTAGGTCTCTTTCCTTTTGTCCCATGTTAGGGATACTCAGGAAAATGAGAATGAAAGTCACTCTAGTGTGCTGACATTGCAAACAAGTAATTCATGGACATTTGGGAATCAATGGGGACCAAAATAACATAATATAACATTTAGAAAAACTACTTCAGAAAACTACTTTGGTTCCTCCAGACTGAACACACAAAAATGAGAAGGAGAACTACCTCTGGGATGTGAAGACACCGAAAAATAATCAGACTCGCATCCACGGTGCAGAACTGAGAGTGGAGGTGACCAGGATGAATGCAGAACCATGGAACCGTTTTCGGTCCAAGGCCTCTCGTTATGTGAGACAATTGTCACCTATGTATCAATGACTTATTTGTGGATCAGCTTCAGGGTGAAGAATTCCTATTTCACAAAAGGAGCGAGAAAGGCAAGAAGCCCTCGAAGCATGTGCAAAAAGTTTTTTCAAGCATTAGACCTTTCTATGGTATGACAAGGGCGAAGAAAAGGCCTAAATTTGAGTTCAAGGAAATTAATTAAATATCAATGGTGTGGTTACTTTCCAGGCATGTATTAAATTCTCCTTCTCTTTAGTTGCATTGAAAATTAGTAACACAGGAAAAGTTTTGGAAGGAGTCGGGTGGGGGGAGATTTCAGGGTTTGAGAGGCTCATGCTGGCCTGAAGCTGGTTATTCAAGTGCTGCTCACCAATATTTCTGGGTCAAACTGGAGAATAAAGAAATGGGGTGAAGGGAACAGAGAAGTTAACTCCAGTCTTTCTAAATGGCTTTTTAACCACTTTCCCCCCCTCCATTTTTCTTCCATTGTCACCTCTAAATGCAGAGGAATCTCTTCAAACCAGTGGAGTCTTCAGCTCTTCTGGCTAGAAGGAAATTTATACTTTCTTTTTCTGTTTATTCAACTAAAGAAATTCCGTTTGCCTTAAATTCTCCAAAGTTCTTAAGCTTCCTGCTCATATTTCCTGAATCATATTCTCTACTTGACCCATAAGTATAAGAATTTTTTTTTCTTTGCCTCGTGGTATTTGAGCTTTATACTCACATTTCACTATTCACCTTCCCTCATTTTCTAATTCCACCTTTTCTCCAGTCACAGGAGACGGCATTCTCCCACTTTTAATCTCTCCCGCATGGTGCCTTGTTTTCAGGTAAAATTTCTTCGATGTCCAGGAATTTGAGGTTTTTCTGCAATTTGGAACTTTTTTTCTCTTGATCTTTCTTTTTCTTCAAGATTATTTTCATTGTAACAGGCTGCTACTTGGTGTTTCAAACCATTATTAGCCGCCTGGAGTCATGAATCTGAGAAGGGCAGCTGTATCAATTGAACTAACTAAATAAAGATCAATAGAGATCTTAATTCTCCTAACCCGTCACTTCCCTCCCTGTATCCCTACCAGCCCCCATCTTCCATCACTTAAGGCCTGAGTTTGCCAACAACCACAAGACACAGGCTGTGCTTCAAAGTTTGCCTCCTTTTTCTTGGTTTTTGACCGCCCTGCCATTTCTGACAGGATTTTCCTCATTTTTCTGGCCACCTTGAATCTCTAAAGATCCTTTGGAGCTGCTGTTCTTGAGGAAAGCGAGTTTTGATCCTGCACAGAGATCTTCTTGATGTTCACAAGATCACAGACGGTTCCTCCACATTAATAAGAGGAAGATCTAGAGACCGCAACATGCTGCAGACGCCACCACCTTGCTTAGACAGGCAATAAGTTAGAGGGGCCCTTTCCTTCCACTCCGGTTGGAATATCTTCTTCATTTCCTTGCAGTGGTGGCTGTGGTTTTACAATGTCGTCAGGAAAAAGAAAGGAACGCTTTAAAGACAATGGATCACTCCTTCACGGACAGGTTTCCCCAACATCCAATCCTCTTCCCCACCCCCCTCCTTCTCAATCCTTGCAATTTCAAATCAGTTTCCTCTGGGGGCACAGCCAGTGAAGAAGCAGCAGCAGCCCCGGCATCAGTGAGTCTCCATCTGACAAGGTTTGCCGTCTGCACAGGCAGAGACACTCACTGAAATCTTGGGGCAAAGTCACAAGAGTGGATTCCGGGGATTATGAGGCTTGCAAAGCCAGGAGCCATCCCAGGAAGTCATAAAGTAGACTTTAGAAGTTGTGCAAATGTCCTGAAAGGAGGACGGGGCTTAGCTCACATTGTCTGCATGTGGAGGCCTTGAACTCCCTCTGTCCTTCATCTTCCTCCCCATTGGTCCCGACCTCCAACCGTTTAACTAGCAGGCAAGAAGCAGGCGTGGGGACAACATGTCCTGCAGAAGCTGAGGCAAATGCGAGAAACGCCAGGAAAAGGCTGAAGTGGGGACGTCGGATGGGGCAAGGAGCCCCAGCCTGGAGTTAGGGCAAGGAAACCGGGGCAAGAGGCCAGATGTCACCAACAAATCTCTTCTCCTGTGGGCTGAAGCTGTTCAGGAGAGACAGCAGACAGCTAGCTATTTACTCACAAGCCACACCTCTTAACAGGGCACAGGACTTCCCACATTTTTCGAACTTGCAACCAATGAGTTCACACACTTTCCCAAGTACACTCTCCTAAGTACCACCCAAATGTTTTCCATGACGTTCGCTCATTTATTTAACAAGATGCTTTATCCCTTGTTTTCCTCATGTATTCAATAACAAAGGGAAGGAGGAGCAGAAGGGGAAGGAGAAGGAGAAGGAGAAGGAGAAGAAAGAATCCTAGCTTGATGGGAACACAGACCCTTTCTCCGAAAACCCAAGAAGCACACCCCACTGGGGCACGTACAGTCTCCAATTCTTCCCAGGCAGCTGAGAAATCCTTCAAATCACCCTGACCAGCAGAGGTGACAGCTTCTCACATATACATACACAGCTTTTTTAGCGTGGCAGAGAGAGAGGTTGTTTAATATGGCATGAAAACAACACACACATTTCAAACCATGAAAAGGAGATTGCAGAAAACAGCCTCCAGAAAATCGGAGGGCAACAAGACACTTGTAGTAGCCCCATCAGGACACAGATCCTCACAGTTTGATTCAGAAAGTTGATGGGTGTACACAGAGACTCAGTGGGCTCAGTAAAAGATGCAGAGGCTCATTATTAATAATAAGCCAATGATTATTATTAATATCCTTAAAGGCCAAGAAGCCAGAGCAGAAAACAAACTAGCTTGTGCTGGAAGTGAGACGTGCACTAGGATGCTGCACTAAAGGGGCCTTTCTCTTGGAAATTGGACTCAATGAGCCGATGCAATTGTTGCTGAAATGCATTCTGAGGTTGCCTTCCGCGTTGGTTGTGCCCACTGGGGACAAAGAATCTAAACTGGCTTAAACCTAGAAAGCCCAAAGGGGTCTTTATTTCTCAAGTGATGGTCAGTCTGCAGAAAGTGAGGGGAAGAAATGATCAACCAGAAAAAAACAGTTATGTCTAGCATGGATGAAGGATGGAGGTGAAGGGTAAGGAAGAGAGAAAGTGGATGGAGAGAATCAAGGAGATTACAGGACAGCCCTTGGAAGCGCTATAATTTAATTAAACAAGAACCAAATAAATATAATAGGTTGAAGATTGCAATTATGATAAGAAGCTTACTCCTGTTTCAACTGAGTTTTAAAAGAACAATGTTTTTTGCAGCTTTGAGTTTTTCTTGCCTTCAGAATTGCTTTTTGTACCAAGGTGTAATTTAATATCTCTCCCGCTATTTAGCCTACATCTCCAAAGGCAGAGGAGTCACTTCAGATGGAGAATTCCATCCTCCTTCTTCCTGCAATCTGTCATATTGAGAAGTGCATTCCTGTGATTAGGTAATGAGGGACAGAGAGCAGGGCCTCCCAGTGAGTCTAGGAGAATCCCCAAATTGTGGCTCATTCATTGGTGCATCTCTGTTCAAAGTCAGAGATGGAATTTCCCTGGAATCGTAAGGTCTACAAACCCAAACATATTTGATCTTGAAGAGATTCACTCCGTCTGTTCCTTCCCATTCGGACTCTGACAGCCTCTATGCCACCACTTCCAGCACATCACTTGTTTGGCCTGGGGGTGTGAAAAATAACTGGATATCATCAGCATATGGAGGATACCAGACTCTAGGCCAAAAGATGACCTCCCCCAGGAGTTCCATGTACATCTTCAAAACGAGTGGTAAGTGGGGAGAGCCCTGGATCACGTACAGAATAGATGTCTCTGGACAGGTCTCTCTTCCACCATCACTACTTGAAGAAGGAGGAGAACTACCACTAAACAGTGCACTTCCTCAGAGACCGTGCATAAGAAAGTCACGGTCGGTGGTACTGAAAGCCACTGAGTGATCAGGGAGGGTTGCACTCCTCCAAACCCTCTCTCTCTATAACTCATTGGTAAGTGCAACTAAATGAATTTCGATGCTGTATCCTGGTTGGGAACCGATTGCCAAGGAGCCAAATAATCAGCTTCCTCTCAGGCTCTCTGCAGTGGCAGAATGTCAGTCCTTTCAGGCAAGTCAGGTCAGGAATTGGACACCACAAAACCTACTGGAGCTCTACCATATTTCTGTGGGGTATAATAACAGAATCTTGAAAGCTTGACAGTGTTTCCTGTTGATCTCTTTTAAGAATGCTGAATTCCATTTCCTGTCTGTTTCTTCCCTTCCTCTGTTCTCTCTACACAGGGATGTGACTTTCTTCTGAATGTTTTTAAAAATGGAAGGTTAGAGATGGATCTAACGTTGTCAGAAGCAGTTGGATTGAGAAGGCTTCTTGATCAGGGGGAAGTGACAGCCTCCTTCCTCCTGGCACCTAATAGGAAGTGCACCCTTTCTCCCCTCTTTGCATGGGCACCTGATGTCCACACAGGGTCCACCAGGGGGCTCCCTCTGCAAACAGAAGGAAACACCATGCATTTCAGCATTGGGCCACTGGAGGGAGAATGCCACAGGTGACTCTCCAGAGGAGGTGGAAATGGAGTGACATCACTAAGTCTTGCCTCTCTAGGATGCTGCACTCTCTCTCTCTTTAACCCTTTGAGCTACACAGGCGGTAAAAAGGTTGCAGGAAAGTCTTACAGGGAAGAGATCCAGACTTGGCCCTGGGTGAGTGGGGGCCATCTTCCCGTGCAAAGGGAGGCAGAGGGTCCTCACCCTGGAGAAGGAAGAGACACATGCCAAGTCCTCACCCAGGTTCGATCTTTTGAGGCTTGGGAGTGGGAGAGCCCGGATCCTATGTTCCCCTGCCACCCCTTTCCATGCACATAACAGGCAGGGGAGAAAACAGAGCCATGTTGCCCCCAGGAATAAATCCAGGATCCCCAGGAAGGAGGATGGTGATCTCGGGGAGCCCTTCACACCCCATTTCCTGGGCAAAGCCCCCTAGAGGGGGGAGAGGGAGAGTTTGCATTGCAAATCTCAAGCAGGAAATAAGACAAGGTTTGCAAGGAAGCAGATGCAAAAGATTGGGTCTGCATTCTCCCCATGTGCTGGATGAGACTAAAATAGGGTTGGATCCTCTGCAGTTCAACATGTCTTAGAAGGGTGAGTGAAGCAGGACTTCATCTTAAGCTACATTCTTTCAAGCCCTGTGTTTTATGTGAACTCAGTCCCTGAGATTGGTTGACCTGTTTGGGTTTAGGGCATGTTGTGTGAACCTGCCTGCATGTAATAGTATGACTTGGATCTTAAAAAGCAGACCTTGAAAAAAGCAAAATGGAACATCCTAAACCAGGGACATTTCACTGGCCTTTCATTTTATGTGAACTGAACTTTCTTGGTTTGTTGGCCTGTTTGGGGTTTGGCATATTGGATGAACCCTGCTTGTAGGTAAGTGTAGATCTAGGTTTTTAAAAAGCAAGGCCTTCCTTGTGAGAAAAAAGAAATAGAAAATACTCTGAAATGCATTTATTCAGTGTTCCAAGTCCTTGATGGAAGTCATTCCCATATTTTGCACCACACACATACACAAACACCACACACATAGAGACAGACAGGACCTACCTGCTCAGTGCCACTGCAATCCTGTACCAGCTCAGAAAATTCTTCCTTCCATGGGGATGAGTGTTGTTGAATGCTTAAATCCACCACCTTCTAATTCTTGGAATTTATTTTCTTTTCTATCTCAGATACACAAACCGAAAACAATTTGTACACCCTCACATACAGACTAATATATCTCTTGGGCAAAGAGGGCTGAATGCCTACTGTGGTCATTCCTGCAGCTACAGTAACATTCCTATGAATGACAAGGCTTTTGGAGATCCACAAGATTCCTTGGACCCATTTGGAGTTGTGTTACAGGACAGAGAAAGAATGGAGAGACAACCTTTAGCGAGTGAGGGAACTGGAAAAGGCCGTTCTGCTGTTGAGCCTAGGAGCTGTGGGGAGATCCAAGGAAGAAGTGGGCAGGAGATCCTGGAGGAGGAATCCATCCATTCAGAAATTCAGCCCTGGAACTTCAGGAGTGTTCAATATCAGGAGGCTGAGGGTCCCCGAGGACTTTGCAGCCGACTCCACTACTTTTGTAGTCGATGGTTGAGACCAGAAAAGCACACAAAAGCACAGATGCTGGACCTGGTTGTTCTGGAGCAGTTCCTGGCCCTTCTGCCCCTGCAGATGGAGAGCTGGGTGCGGGAGTGTGGAGCAGAGACCAGCTCCCAAGCGGTGGCCCTGGTGGAAGGCTTCCTCCTGAGCCAGGCAGAGGAGCAGAAGGAGCAGGTCGAGTTCCAGGTGAGAGACCTTCACCTTGGGAGCCCAGAAGGGGTTTGAATGTGATAAACAATGAGTTTGAATTCTTAACCCCTCCCTACCAGAGTTTCCTGGCATTCATAATAGGTGAAAATGTTTCACTCATTCTCGTAGGCCGTTGTTCTGTTATCCATTCTAGATATGTTTGGGACAGGTGTTCCTTTGTTACTTTCCAGCCACACTGATGGACGTTGAGGGCTTTGAAGTTGTGTTCAGAGAACAAGAATCCACTTCATGTTGTGTGATGTCCCTTATTTCTTCTTCTTTTCTCCTGCCTACCATTTCAAGTCCTTCGCTGTGGAGATCAGAGATCCTGAGGGAAGGAGGAATCCATCAAATCCACCTCAGGAGCTGTTTTTCAAGAGGATCTCCTTGGAAGATCCAAATCAGGACACCTCAGGAGGTAATACAAGGTCCTCCCATTCCCCAGAGGGATCCCAGCTGTCTCATATTCTCTATGTCTTCTGTTCTATAGAATTCCTCCTCCTATTTTCTTACTTACACATTTTGAAATTCTGTTTCCCTCACAGGGAAGAATGGAATAAAGTTCACTCCTCCTTATGGTGGAACTGAAACTGTGGTTGAACCTCCAACTCAGGTAAGAGGAGGAAATTTATGTACTGGATTTGTATTCTCCCTTTCCTTCAGGAAGTCAAGCGGGGGTACTCAGCACCCTCTCCTTCCATTTTTCCCTCTTGTTTGAGCTGGGATATTTTTGTGTTCCTGAGCAACATGGCAGATTCAATTGAGAGTGTTATTGGGAAATCTCTTTTTTTAAGACCAGTACCTAACTCTCCTTGTGCTAGTTACTCTTTCTAGTTTTCAATAGCTAATTTTTTACAAAACCCTTCAAGAGACCCTTTCTTTTCCTCAAATGTTTCTTTGGTCAAAGGCTTTGGGCTTTGTCCTATTTCTCATGTAAACCTTGGAACCCTACCAAGCATAACCATTTAAATTAGCACATACCTTTGCTTTGGGAATTTGTGAACCATAGGACAGATCTTGCAAATCCGCCTGGACCTGTTCTCTTCTTTTTTTCCTTGTTCTGGAGGGTCTTGTGTCCTTCGAGGAGGTGGTTGTGTGTTTCTCTGAGGAGGAGTGGTCTCAGCTGGATCCTCACCAAAAAGCACTGCATTGGGAAGTCATGCTGGAAAATAGCAGGAATGTGGCCTCTCTAGGTAAGGGTTTCCTACCCTCCAATCAGAGAGTTCAGCAAGACATTTTGTGCTTAGACGCCATCAGCTATTGCTTATTAAAAAGAACGTGATGTCAATTCTTTGGAGGGAGATGAAAAACATGGTGTTCTTCTGCTCCAGGTAAGGAAATATGTCAATGGCCCTTTGCTTAGATGCATCCAGTGCCATTTCCCAGCTGGTGAATTTTTCCATTTCTTTTTGAAGAGATCAGTGAGAAAGTAGCTCTTTGGCTTGAGGAGGAGCTAAACTCCATCACACTGATTTCAGCTTTTTGGATTGACACGCTTCGCTGTCTGTCCTCGGAAGGACTATCATTTATTCAGGCTCTTGGTTTAGTGACTTTTCTTCCTTTCCATTTCTATCCTGAGCCTTGAGATGGAGGGGGAAATGTTGCTGTGTTTCCATTGCAAAGATGTTGTTTAGGGTTAATGGAAGAACTCTAGGATTTTTTTTTGCAACCATGAGATTTGGGCAAGAAAAAAATGAACAGGAAATGGGAGGTAGTTTGTGTAGGAAGAAAAGGATGAGTTTCAAAATCGATTCAATTCTCACAGGTCTCTGCTGTAATTCATCCCCTACAATAAATCTTAGGTTTTCTCCTAATACCTTCTGCGATGTTTCCCCTGATTCTTGCTTAACTCAGAACTGACTCTGTGTGAGATTTGAATATATAAGGATAATTATAAACGAAAAGGTGCTGTAGATGTTTTGAAAACTTTTATGGCTCATGAATATAGAATTATCATTTCTATACTATGCCATTGTAAGTATGTACATGTGCAATAAATTGGAATTTGGAAAATTTTCAGAAGGAAACTTATATGACTTACTATAGTTTAATATATTTCTCTAACCTTGTATCATTTTGATTTCTTTTTTCTGTTGAAGGTAATCTTGGACAGGAGAACAAAGATTCCAGTGAACCCTTCCAAATGATCTGGCATGGAGGTGGAACGGAGAATCCTGCAATTCAACTGGAACTAGAAAGGCATGAGAGAAACCAGTCAAATACTGAGAATAAGGAAAGCTCATCTTCCATTGATGCTGAGATTCAAGACTTTCTTGCCCCACAAGGAAAAATAAAGAAAAAATATATTGCAAAAAGTGTAAGACTATTCAAAGACAAATTAGATGGAAATGAACACTATCCAATCTCTACCAAAGGAGAAGATTATATATGCAGAGACCATGGGAAAAATTGCAATTTGACTTTCACTCTTTCTCCTGATAATGGGACCCTTAGAACTCATAAAAGGATCCCCACAGGAGAGAAGCCATATAAATGCCTGGAGTGTGGAAAGACCTTTACTAATAGTAGTAAATTTACTTTCCATAAAAGGATTCACACAGGGGAGAAGCCATTTAAGTGCTTGGAGTGTGGAAAAAGTTTCAGTGAGAGACGTTCCCTTACTTCCCATAAAAGGATCCACACAGGGGAGAAGCCATATAAATGCATGGAGTGTGGAAAGACCTTTACTTATAGCAGTCATCTTACTTCCCATAGCAGGATCCACACAGGGGAGAAGCCATATAAATGCATGGAGTGTGGAAAAACCTTTACTTATAGCAGTCATCTTACTTCCCATAGCAGGATCCACACAGGGGAGAAGCCATATAAATGCATGGAGTGTGGAAAAACCTTTACTTATAGCAGTCAGCTTAATTCCCATAAAAGGATCCATGCAGGGGAGAAGCCATATAAATGTATGGAGTGTGGAAAGACCTTTACTTACAGCAGTCAACTTACTCGCCATAAAAGAATCCACACAGGAGAGAAGCCATATAAATGCATGGAGTGTGGAAAAACCTTTATTCAGAGTATTCAACTTACTTCCCATAACTGGATCCACACAGGGGAGAAGCCATATAAGTGTATGGAGTGTGGAAAGGGCTTCAGTCAAAGAAGTTACTTTACTTCCCATAAAAGAATCCACACAGGGGAGAAACCATATAAATGCATGGAGTGTGAAAAGGGCTTCCGTGACAATGCATCCCTTATGAGACATAAAAGGATCCACACAGGGGAGAAGCCATATAAATGCATGGAATGTGGAAAGACCTTTATTCAGAGCAGTCAACTTACTCGCCATAAAAGGATCCATACAGGGGAGAAACCGTATCAATGCATGGAGTGTGGAAAGGGCTTCAGCCAACACAGTAATCTTTCTTCCCATAAAAGGATCCACACAGGGGAGAAGCCATTTAAATGCATCAAGTGTGGAAAGAGCTTCAGGAGAAGCAATGGCCTAATTTCCCATACACAGATCCATTTGGGTGAGAATCCATGTTAATTCTAGATTTAATTGGTTTAATCTATGCATTTCCTATTTACATATACTAACTAGAAAAGGAAGTGTGGAATTGACCCTCACAACTGGCAGCCCCAGAGAGATGAATTTAGCAATGAAAACACAAGCTATGAGTACGTGTCTTTTTAATTATGAACTGTAGATTTGAAGGCCCTGTCATTTGAAGGTGGGCAATAAGAGAAAAACTAAGTTTACGTCTTTTCCCGTTTCCAGTTGGGGTCAATTCCAAGAAAATGGCCATTTTAGGCATCTTGGATTCTGGGCTATGCAATTTTATGAATACCTTGTCTTTATTTTGTTTTTACAAGTGAGGTTTCTGGTCTCCAGGTGTTTGTTCCTGCCATTTGATCATGGTTCTGGGAGGGATGTGAACAGGCAGACATTTGACAGGTGATGCTCCCCCAAGCAGCCAAAGAGCTGCATCTCCCTGATGCATCTCTTCAAGACAAAGCTTTATTAGTGTTTCTTCCGCTATCACAGACACGCAGATAGAAATTCAACTCATCCAATCACTTCGCAGAGTTTAAACTTTCCTTCTTTTGCCTCATGTTCTTACAGTTGTTTCCCCCTCCCATTCTCATTGCTTAATAGCTTCACAGTTTATCAGAGGACCCTACGCTTCTCTGTCCTCAAAAAAAAAATTGGAAATGGTGCAGCAGAGAGATTCTGGGGTCTGAAGCAATGTTATAATCCAAAGGGAACTCAAGTTCCATCAAAGTGTACAGAGTGAGGTGGAATGTGATATTGAATTGTCCCATTGAATAATTGTGATATTGAATTAAAAGTGACAGCTAACCAGATTTGTGCTTTCATGACTTTCTTCCTTTCTTCCTTTCTTTTTGTTTCAAGTTAGGGATACTCAGGAGAATGAGATTGAAAATGACTCCAATGCGCTGACATTGTAAACAATCAAGCAGTAGGGAAGACATTTGGAAGTCAATGGGGACCAAAGTCAACTAATATGTAATTAGGAAAAGCTACTTCAAAAATTTGGAGCAAATATCGTAGCTTCTTTTTTTTTTAATACAATTATTAAAAAATTAGAAAGGAGATAAAAAACTAATAGAAACTATTATAAAGTAAGAAAAAGAAAAAAAGGGGGATCAAAGAAAGAACAAAGTGCAAAAACAACAGAAAAAATAAAATACAAAGTAGCTTCTGATTTTCTTTACCACAGTTGTACTTATAATTTTACCTCTTGCCCTATGCTTATAACATATCTCTATTTTTTCTATAATCTATTCTTTCTAATTGTCAAAACCATAAATCATAAGTGCATTTTTTCTGTTTCACACAAAAAGTCTATAAGGGGTTTCCAGTCAGCAATAAACATAGATATTGTCTTTTCTCTAATCAAAGCAGTCAGTTTAGCCATTTCAGCAAATTCCATCATCTTCACCAACCATTCTTCTGTTGTAGGTAGTACCGAGTCTTTCCATCTTTGCACATATAATAATCTTGCTGCAGTTGTCATGTATAAAAACAAAGTTCCATGTCCTTTTTCAAATTGTTTATCTATCAGTCCCAAAAGAAAAGCTTGCAGTTTCAATTAGAATAGAATAGAATAGAATAGAATAGAATAGAATAGAATAGAATAGAATAGAATAGAATAGAATAGAATAGAATAGAATAGAATAATAACTTTATTGTCATTCCACTATACACTATACACCAAGTGCATAATAAAATGAAATTCCTTTGCTTACAATCATACACTAAAATACAATTGAGATACCTAAGTTACTATAAATACACATTCTATACATTTGATATTAAACATTCAGACATCTAATAGCCTGGGGGACAAAGCTATTTCTGAATCTGGCTGTTCTACATCGGAGAAGCGGAACCTCTTCCCAGAAGGTAGCAAAGAAAACAGGCCATGATAAGGATGGGAGGCGTCACTGACGATCTTTTGGGCCCTAGACAAACAGCGCGCGTATGCCAGGCCTTGGATGAGAGGCAGAGAGATCCCAATTATCTTCTCTGCTGCCCTTACTACCCTCTGCACAACTTCCTGTCTGAGGCACTACAGCCTCCATACCAGATGGAAATACAGTTAGTGAGTACACTCTCTATAGTACCTCTATAGAAAGTAAGGAGATGGAGGATGAGAGGATGTACTTTCCTCATCTGGCGCAAAAAATGCAAACGTTGCTGCGCTCGTTTCACCAAAAACGCGGTGTTAAGGAACCAGGTCAGACTATTCATTAACTGTATATTAACGAATTGTATATTGTTAATTGTATATTAACCTTTAAAATCCTCTGAATTAGCATATGTATTTGAATCCAAAACTTTCTAGCTTTTTTACACGTCCACCAAACATGATAAAATATCCCTTCTTTTTGTTCACATTTCCAGCATAATTTTGAGGTACCATTATACATTCTAGACAGTTTCTCTGGTGATATATAGCAATGCTATATCACTTTGTAACAATTCTCTTTAAGAGTATAACATAATGTAAATTTCAATCCTACCACCACATATTTTATTTATGTATGTATGTATGTATGTATGTATGTATGTATGTATCAAATTTATATGGCTGTTCATCTCACAAAAAGTGACTCTGGGCATCTTAAAACAAGATATGAAACAATAAATATATATAAAAAATCATTGTTAAAAGGTTTAAAAAATCATAAAGCATACAGGAGATGAGATGTTAACAGCAATAATGGAGCCACCATATGCTTTATGATTTTTTAAAACCTTTTATTAATGACTGTGTTTCTGATATATTTATTGTTCTATATCTTGTAAGCCGCCCAGAGTCACTTTTTTGTGAGATGAGCGGCCATATAAATTTGATATATAAATAAATAAATGTCATTAGCCCGGGGAAATGGCTCTGTTGACCTAGAACTCAGCTACCTAATCTTCTACACAGAAGAGAGATCTGTTCATATTTTCTAAACAGAACTTTCAGTCCTTATACTATGATGGGTCCTATCCTACATTGGGCAGGATGCAATTCTAATTTTGGGGTGGCGTCAGCCTCCTAATTCATTAAATGACATCATAGTTGGAGACTTACAGTTACAATAAATTGTCATTTGTCCCCATTGTTTATGTGAAATGGATCACACAGGATATAATTTGAGCATCATGAAGAGAAGAAAGCCTTTGTCTTCCAATAGATTGCCATACTGTAGGAAACAGATGAGTGGGAAAAAAAACGTATCTTGAAATGCCACATTGGAAGTAGGCAGATTTCTATGAGGACATTGTCTGTTGTTAAGAAAACATGTAGATTCTCTCACACCAGTGATATCTCCTAACATGCTTGGCAAACATGTCACATTGCTATATAAATTATTTTACATATTCTTGCCTAGGGTTACCAGATCTCTGAACAGGCAAAGGAAGACATGGGCAAGGAAAGGAGAACAAATGGGGAGGAAGGAGGACACACTGTTTAACTTCCTTGGCAACTGCAACAAAAATTACAGTGAAAAACTGCAAAAAATGTACTTAAATCTACATGTATATGAAATTACTTTTTCTAGTCACAGAAGGACTGGTTTTCCAATTGCAGGAATGTGCTGGAGCTGGTTAGGAGGCAAAAGCCTTTAGTATGTAACTGATTATGGTCTTGTCGATTTCAGGCAGCAATCAAGCTGGGGGGAGGATACTAATCAAATAATGAAGGTCACAGAGCTGAGCTTGTTCGCATGCCCTCAGCAGGAGAAAAGCTGCTCAGGAAGAGATACTCAAAAAGCCAGACAATATTTGATTTTAAGATGGAGGACATGTCCTCATTTTGCTGGATCTCGTCAGAAGATTGGACCTTCTAAAATACCTGCTATCATGGGTGTGTGTGTGTGCTTCAGCAGCTGCATTGAGAGGGGACACTTGAATAGGTGTCCCCCTCATCATTTCACCCCTATCCTGGCATGGAGGCAGCCTGCAGTTGCACCTTTCTGCTGCACAGGAATCTGGAATGCTTTGCAGCTTAGGCTGGCATGAGACCAGCAGAGTGATTGCTCTGCTGCATCTGAATTCATTCTAGATAAGACCTGTGCTCCTACTGGTCACTGTAAGGAGCAGCTAGCATGTCCCTTCCCCTGTTGCTGGCCTCCACGGCTGTTTCTGGGACCTGTGCATCTGGAGAGAGAATCATGCACACATAAAGCTTGAGCCTCACTGTGTTTTGCAAGCTAGGTCTTGGGCATTAAGTGGGTTACTTCTACATCTGCAACAAGCAGTGCTCTGAAGCACCAGCTCACTGCTTCCTAATCACATGCAACTGGTATACCAACAGTTTAGGGCAAGCAGCAGTTGTTCAGAGAGGATTGGAACTTTCTTTTTTCCCCACTGGTGGACTGGTAAAACTGGACCTCCTTTTTATTTAAAACAGGGTTCCTGTCGTGACCCAGGCTCAGGACTCAGATTCTGAATAAGCTGCTCCAGTGGAACCTGTGGAATGTCAGCCTCAGGAGACACCAAGCTAGGAGCCGCATGAGGCTGATCAAGAGCAGGCACCACCTGGACAGCTGGAACAGTCAGATGAGGATGATGTAAGGCCTCCCAGTCTCCACACCCGATGAATAGAGAAGAGAGCAGAGAGTCTGTGAGGCTCCTCACTAAGCAAGGGAGTAACTCTCTTGATTAGTGACAGCTGGCTGCAGTCTGATTTAAGAGGCAGCCCTGACCCACCTTCCTTTTGCTAGAAATCATGCCTGATCTCTGGCTCTTGAGTTATGTTCCTATGAATCCTGTTTGTGTAAGAAACCTTGAACCTCTGACTTTGGACTGGCTGACAACCCTGACTCCGCTGTCAGAACCTTGGACTGATTTTGGACTCTCCTTTGGCATGCACCTATTTGAAAACAATCATTCAGGCAAGCATCTGTGACTTTGGTTTGCTTGCTTTGACTGTTATCATCTCTTGACCTTGAGTAAACTGTGATTTACCATACCAACTGTGTGTGAGTCAGTTATTGAAACCTGAAGCAGGATAGTTCCTGATAAACCACAGAAATGGTGGACCTTTTTTCTTTTTTCTTTTTTTTAAACAAAGTGAAACTGATGAAAGTTCTACCAGTTTCCCCTCCTAGCTTAAGAGGCAGAGAATAGGAAGGTGTGAAGTAGAGTGGGAATCAATAGAGGGGTTTATACCAAAAGTCTATCGGTGCAAATGTCTGGTGTTTGCTTTCTTAGCATGGGTGGGAGGCATAAAGAAGCCAGAGGAATCCACCAATCGGGGTCTGATAAGGACTGTGCAGATAGGATACAGGCCAGCAACATTGCCAAAACTGAAGAACCAATAAGAATCCACTCTGCAGTTCCTTAAACTAGTTTCATTCCCACCCAGTTTCAGCATGGGAGACAAGTAGCTTAAGGCTGCTGCGCAGAAGAGCCTTATGTGTCTGTGTGCTTGTTATAATGGCCTATAAAATGGAAATCATGTCTTCTATGTCAGCAGGCCTGATACTTTGGAGTAGAAGACATTTTTTTCATGCTGATGGAAAGCAAGAAACCTTAAAACAGATTCTCTTGCACTCTCCTATTTAGAGAGTCTCTTCCACAACAGAAGACTAGACAATCCAAATATGCCATCAGGAGTATGTTTCTTTCAAAGGAAATAATACAGGAAGGGAAGAATAGAATAGTACCATTGAGTTAAACTTCTAAAGATAAAATTATAATCCCCACTTTGTGCAATTTCTAGCCACCCAATTACACCCCAGGCAAACCTGGCTTAAGTCATGTATTGGCTCAGTTCCTGGGATTGCAATAAGTTTGTTAGTTGTATAGAAGCACACTTCATATGTTCCTAATGATTACCCTCTCTTAAAGCAGCTGCTCTTTTCTAGATTGTCTCTTTTGATCTATACCTCTTGCACAATTAAGTGAAAAGTCATTAAAATACTACAATACACCTTATTCTTTTGCTCCTGCACACTAACATGGCAAAACCTCTGGAAACTCTTTCCCATAAAAAATAGTGTGGTGAAAAAGTTCCCCAAAGCCCAGCCTATACATTATGCTTTGCAGGATAACACTTCATTTTGAATTAAGAGTAGCCTTCCCAAGGTAGAAGAGGTGCTGGACTTCAGCTTCCATCAACTATAGCTATTATGGCAAAGAACTGTGGAGATCTGTGATGGCATCAGGTTACCGACTTGCTTCACAACTGGCCAGTCTCAAAACACCCGTTTCCTGGAGGGGAAGCTGGAGAGAATTCTCCCTCATTATCCCTGGGTTCCCTACCACCCTATCTCCTCTTACTGGACTGGGAACATATTTTCAAGTAATGCCTTGAGCTGTAGCCAGCACTTTTTTTTTCTTTTAAGAACACCTAAGGAACCCAATGAAGAACAAAAGCATTTTGGATATCAACTAGATATTAGAAACTGGTTTTTCTCTTTGAAGCATGCCAATTTCATATGTATTTTTAATAAAGGTATCTAAACCAAAATTAAAAGTCAGGTGGGACAGGGAGCCAAAAAATTTGTTGGTGTAAATTTAGATGCTAGTCACTTGCCCTTTGACTGTAATCTGCTTGTTGTAGAACTCAGTAACTAATTCTTCAATATCTGGCAATTTCTCCAGTACTTTTTTTTAATAAGCACCGTCTGCTCAGTACCAATATTGTTGAAGGCCACAAGGAATATATCATTCCCAAAACTATTAATGCAATACCCACAAAGATGCTGAGGGACATTAGAAATCCCTGGAGTACAGGGAAATCCATGTTAGGCAGTTATTTGTTGCCTCTGAACGATAAATGTAGAAAACAATAGAGTGATTTATCAAAATCTTAAGATAAAAGAGATAGGGACATATAATTTCTGCATTTAAACGGTGCCTTTCTGCCACATTGCCTGAGGTCGTTTATTATTCCAAAAAGTATTTTGAAAAGGAGAGCTGTTTTAAAGGCTTAGGGTTCTCACTCGTCATGTTAGATGTGCATTCCTTCAATCCTCTCTTGTTGTTTGCTTTTCTCAGATCTATTTCCCCAAAAAATAGATGAGTTCTGAGTTCTGTACGCTAAATGCACCTCAAGTTTCTTTTCTATTTCTTTAGGTCCAGGGAAGTCCACAGGGGAGATCAAAAAAGTTAAAGGAGTGTGTGAGAAGGTGTGATTGAAGCCCCACCTGTTTTTACATGTGTGCAATTGTGGAAGGAAAGCCTTGCAGTGGCCAGCATGAGGTCTCCCTTCCCTTTATTGTCCCCCTTGGGACTTTAAGGCAGCCTGAAGAGCACTGGACTAGACCTGGTTTCCAATTATAAAAGGAAAATGCTGCTAGCACCAGAACATGGGTGTTGCACGTGTGTTTTGGACAAAGATTTGCAGCCATCAGCTCAACAGGCAACGGACAGTGAAGGAAGAGCTTAGACTTCACCAAACCAGCAGCAGCAGGTGAGCTGAAAGGAGAAGCAGAGCCCAGCAATTTCACCACTCCAGCAGCCACCCTGAGAAGCTACAGCCAACCACCAGCCAGTAAAGCATCTTCCTTTTCCTACCCCAGCACAGTCTGAGAAACTGCCAAGCCAACACTTCAGCAGCAATTCAGAACAGCAGCTGACAGCAACAGAAGCCAACTAACTTCAAGGTGGCTAAAGACTTGGTTATAAGCTCAGACAGCAAAAGTGAACAAAATTGTTCATAGGACTGTTTAGGAATAAGACATACCTATAGACATTAGTATAAGTATCGTATAATATAGCAAAGGCTTAGTGATAAGTGTTAAGGTAGAGGTTAGGAAAATAAGTTTGTTAAGCTTTTATGTAATAAAATCCTCCCTGGAACCACAGGGAGGACCCCAACTGTCCCTTTGTTGATGGTCTGAACCATTTCTCAAAAGAAGTCCCTCACAGCAGTGCCCATCAAAATGGGCTAGACGGGGATTGAACAGTCACACCTGCCATTTTTATTTCTTCACACACACAAACACAACATGGCCACTTTGTCTGAGTCAGTCCTTCCATTTGCTCAGACAAATATTCTGTTTTGTTGCCCAGATGGAAGCCCTTACAGGATCATTGGCTGAACATAATCTTTGAAGCAGGCCATGCAGTTAGGCAGAGGTTCTCAAACGGTGGAGACAACTTTTCAAAAAGAGGATCAGGTTTCTTCAGGGAAACCAGGAGCAGTGCCATAATACACTTCCTCTTTCCTCAGGCAAGCTCGTGCTGGACAGCTGCAATACCAAAATGTTTAAGAACCCCAGTAGCATATAGATTAAATTTCAATGATTAAACTTTAAGTTTAAATTATTTAAAAAGATCTTACCCCGCCATAGCTGCAAATATAAGCCCTTTCAGTAATGTATTACTGATAAAATTATAAAACCTTTTAATATTTGTTCTGGAGGAGGCTTCCTGAACCACCAGATGTGCTAAATTGACACTACAATCCCAGCACGCATGGACAAAGGGAAACCAGACTGAAGCAGGCTTTTGAAGACCACCTATAGTATAAGTGTGAGCTATTCACTTAGTTGAAGCTTCAACACAATCAAAGCCATTTACCTGTTATGAATGTTGCTCCTCAGATGAACCACAGGTACTGCATGCATGATTGACCAGTACCTACACACACACACACACAAACACACACGTTGAAGGAGTGGTAGAGATTCTGTGATCAACTGACAAAACTACTTGACTAGAGATTCTCTGATTGATAATCTAATATTGCTCTTACCACAGGCAGTATTCTTCAATTTGCCTGCTGATTCATCTGTGTTATGCAGAGTGCAGCTATGACCACAGTTCATGCCAAAAATACACACCAGCATTAGAGAGATTTAAAGAATGCAATGTCATTATCTTGTTCTCCAAAGAAATCCAGCCAGAAAGTATAAAATATCTGGTTGTTTATTGAGAAAAATGCAAAACTACATAAAATACAAGTTTCATGCAAAACATAGAAAAAATCACTTCTTCTCATATATGTGGCATCCAAGACTTATCCACTACACAAGTTTAACAAAGTCTCTAGCCAAACACTCTCAGAGAAGAGGTACACTACTTGGTTATTAGTTACTACTACATAACCTATAAAACTGATTACATGATGGCTAAAATTCTACTGAGCAGTGAGACATGTAATCCTCACACTTTATTAACACTATGCACCACCCCTTGAGTAACTAGCCTACAGACGCCAATAGGGGGCAGTAAATAGCAGTATACGTGCACACTAACAATAATAAATGTACATGATCTGCTTTTCTAGTCTAAACAATTGTTTGGAGATAGCAAGATGCATTTCTTCCCATGAGAAAATCCTAACAATCTGGGCATGAGAATTATTTTTATTACAAAGGCTGGCCCAGAACTTGAAGACTTGCAAAACAGCTTTTGTCATTTGCCAGCGATGCCAGTAGGTGATGCTTTCTCCTGAGAAAGAAGCAAAGATACAAACCTGTTAGCTACTCCCCTCTGCAGATGAGTAGCCTGTATGCAGAGAGTACGGAGGGAATCTCCAGCCATTCTTCAATCTGGTGGTGGCAATTTACAGTTAGTTAAAACAATCATTCTGACACTCTTTCACTTAGTTTGTTTGTTTTGTTTTACAACAAAGGCATTCAATGCTGTACATCAGGGATTACCGCTGCCACTGAATATTTGTGTTACCAGTTAAATTTTCCTTCATTCTTTTATCTTGCATTTGAAGCACTGGTTTTAAAACTCAAGATGTGATTAAGATTTGTTTCAACATGTTTCTGTCCTTGTAAGTTAGAGTTACATGCTCATTTTTCATTGCTTGCTGATGTGTGTGTGTGTGTGTAAGCCTGGGTCTGGGTTTACAGTTAAATTTTGCAATGAACCCTAATCCCCCCAATAGTATCTGGTTATGATATCCCAATAAATCACACACACACACTTACACAATCCACCGGCAAGCAATGCAAAATTACACTAATTTATAAGGGCAGATTTTGAACTGTGGTGCTGGAGAAGACTCTTAAGAGTCCCCTGGACTGCTAGGAGGTCAAACCAGTCAATCTTAAAGGAAATCAACTCTGATTGCTCATTGGAAGGATTGATAATGAAGCTCAAGCTCAGATACTTTGGTCACCTAATGCGAAGAGAGGACTCTTTGGAAAAGACCCTGATGTTGGGAAAGATGGAAGGCAAAAGGAGAAGAGGACGGCAGAGGGTGAGATGGCTAGATAGCATCACTGAAGCAATGAGCATGAAATTGAGCAAGCTCAGGGAGGCAGTGAAAGATAGGAAGGCCTGGCGCAATATGGTTCATGGGGTCACGAAGAGTCGGACATGACTTAACGACTGAACAACAACAACAACATAAGGGCAGATACATTTTGAAGCAAGTCCTTAATCAAGTTTTATTTTTATTGTTTTAACATCAGTGCCCTAAATGCAAGGAAAAAGAACACAGAAAAAACTCCTTAGACTTAAAATCAGAGACATTTTTACTGGGCATAATCCCGGAAAATTACGACAAAGCAATTGTATATTTAATATTGCACATATTGACAGCAGCAAGAATTGTATTTGCGCAATATTGGAAAAATGAGGACACTCCTACAGATGAAAGTGTTATTCAGAAAATATTGGACTGTGCGGAGATGGATAGATTGACTTTAAAAATAAAAGATAAAGATGATACAGAATATTATCTGATATGGGATAGATTTTATCAATGGCTTGATAAAAGAGGTGGAAGTTAGAAGTTAGAAGATGACCATTATACACGAGTAATACAGGAATTATCTTCATAGTTTGTCATTATTATTATTGTGGTTAAAAGATGGTAAATGATCTATATTGATAGATGAGCTGGTAGGATTATTAATTATAGAAGCATTACTAGATTATATTAATCTTATTATTATTGTTATGAGTTGATCAATGATTTATACGAAGAACTACTTTGACACCTTAAATATTGTAAGTAAAAGATAAACTGCTATGATGTGAGATAAATCAATGTTAGGAGCAATACTCTGACACACTATTATTATTATTACTGTTAAAACAGACTGAATGATTTATGTACCTGAGAAGGGAACCAGTTGACACGATGTTTTTCTGAGCATTGATATATAATAATAATAATAATAATAATAATAATAATAATAATAATAATAATAAAAAAAGGAAACGAACTCTCCAGAGAGTGAATTTACAGAGCAAACAAACAGCAGAGTTTTGCACGGGAGTTCCAACTTTCCAGAGAAGGAGAAAGGAAAAGAGAGTAGGAGAACCAAGAAGGTGGTGAGATGGATGACCGACTGCTGCTGACTGTTTCCTGAGGGTTGCTGATTGCTTATAGTGTGTGAGTGCATGACAGCCTGGTAGGGGGATTGTGCAGCTCCAAGCAACACGGGCAGTGAAGGCATGTGTTTGCCCAGCTATACCTGCTGGAAGTGCAAGCTGGCATGCTTCTTGGAGGTACAGGTATTTGAGGAAAGAGTGTTTATCCTGCAATACACCAGGAAAGGCAAGACGTTATTGAAAGAGAAGGCCAAATGCCCCAGAAGGGTCAAAGAAGGGACATAAATGCCAGCAAACATGAAAAGAAAGACAAGTAGATGTGTGAGAAGCAAGAGGATCAGAAAGTGCTGAGTGCAGATGAAGCTCAGCAACTGGTATCAGATGCTCCCTATTCACAGCCACCTTAGGAAATCTTGCCAATCACAGAACAGGGCAGAAGACACCTTGGTCCCCATGTGCTGAAGAAACCCCAGGACTACTTTGAGGAAGAAGAGATGCATTGTAGTGATGGACAATTCCCTGCTGAGAAGGGACTAAGGCTACAGAGTGCACCCCTGATAGGATGTGGCAGGGGGTGTATGATTCTCAAGGTGCCTGTATTGGCAAGATCCCAAAAGATGGGAGAAGACATATTTAAAAAAGAGAAGTAGGCAGAGTCAGGAAATGTCAAACATGCCAGCTTGACCTGTGTCCTGGCAAGGTCCTCAAGCAGATTGACTGTGCAAGCCAGAAGAGATTTGTCACAAGCAAGGCATGCCAGACTAGTTTTGTTTCCTTTTCTGATGGAGTTACCAACTTAATACATCAGGGGAATACCATGGACGTACTGTGGTATATTTCAACCAATAAAAGACATTGACAAACTGACACGAGCTGTGATGAGGGTTGCAAGATATGAGGGGACTGGAAACCAAGTCCTATGGCTAAAGCACTGGATATATTTAGCCTGCAGAAGAGAAGGCTGAGGAGAGATATGATAACAATCTTTAGGTATCTAAAGGGTTGTCATATACAGAAGAGGGCAGAACCAATGGAGTTGAAATTACAGGAAGTAGATGCAGATTAGAAATTCCCAATGGTAAGCACTGCCATTGAGCAGAATAGGTTGCCTCATGAAGTGGCATGTTCCCCCTTCACTGGAGGTTTTCACACAAAGACTGGATAGTCATCTGTTTGCTTTAGCAGACCCAGCACTGAGCAGGAGATTTGACTAGATGGATTCTGAAGTTCCTTTGAACTCCAGAATTTTACAAAAAGCTTTGGAAAAGGACCTGTCCATGTGCAACCCATGATTTGTGGGTGTTCAAACAAGGATACGTTAATTGTCACAACCCTCACCCCCAAGTCCTACTGTGCTGTCTCATCATGCCAGGGGTGTGTGTTCTTGGGAGGGATGAGCAAAGAACATCGGAAGTGTATGCCCAGAGTATGTACTCCCAGCAGGGTCACCCAAGGCGTGAAGGTCATCCCAGCAATATATGGGCAACAGCAATATAGGAAGATGCCGGAGGCAGATGGTCACTTTAGCAACAATGGCAAAGGCATCAATTCATGCTGTGCCATGGTAGACCACTCCTGTCTTTTTACCAAGAAAATCACATTGATAGAAAATATAAAATATTGACAATATAGTACCGGATGATGGGCCTCTCAGGTCAGATGACACTCAACATGCTACTGAGGAAGAGCTGAGGATCTTTCGGGGTACTAATGGTCTTTGTGACTTGGAAGCCTTTGGGATGTCTAGCTGCCGATGTTGTTATACAGGAAAAGAAAATCTGAAACTGCAAACATAGAATTACGGTAGGACCATGGAACGTAAGAAGCATGAACACAGGAAGGCTCAACACAATGAAAGATGAAATGAAATGACTACAATTTGACATCTTAGGCATCAGCAAATTGAGATGGACTAAGATTGGACACTTTGAGTCAGAAGATCACAACATTTATTACTCAGGACATGAAAAACAAAGAAGAACAGTGTTGCTTTTATAGTTAGGAAGGTTATAGCAAGAACAGTACTTGACTACAATGCAATCAATGGAAAAAAAATCAATTAAACTTTGTGGACAACCCTTTAATATGATGGTCATTCAGATTTATGCTCCAAGAAGAGGGGGTTGATGAGTTTTATGATCAAGTTCAATTTGAAATCAACAGAACATACAAGCAAGATGTGCTGTTTGTGATGGATGACTGGAATGCCAAAGCTGGAAACATGAAAGAGGAAAATGTAGTTGGACTGTATGGCTTAGGAAACCGAAATGGAGCAGGAGACCGGCTTATCAATTTCTGCCACTCCAATGATTTCTTCATAGCTAACACTGTCTTCAAACAACCAAAATGATGCCTCTGTACATGGACATCATCAGATGGAGTATACAGAAATCAAATTGACTGTATTATTGCTAAAAGGAGGTGGAGGAGCTCAATTATAGCAGCAAAGACTACTCCAGGTGCTGACTGTGGAACAGATCATGAACTGCTCATGGCAAGCTCCAAATTAAGCTAAAGAAGAAGAAAAAAGCCAGTCAGTTTCCACAAATATGATCTTGAACATATACCCATCATTTTCAAGGAGAACATCAGGAATCACTTTGAGTCCTGAACCTCACTGACAGAGAACCAGAGGAATTATGGAATGAACTTAATGACGTCATTAAGGATGAATGTGAAAAGAGACTGCCAAAAATGAAGAAAGAGAAGAAAACAAACTGGATGTCAGAACAAACGGTGGAAATTGCCAAGAAGAGAAGAGAAGCCAAAGCCAAGAAAGACACAAATCCCAGAAAGGAACTTAACAAAGAGTTTCAGAGAGCCCTTTAGAAGAGACAAGAAGCAATATTACAAGAACATCTATAACACACCAAACATCTATAAGACATTGAAGATGGAAACAGACATGGAAAAACAAGGAAAATCTTTCAAAAGATCTCTGAATTCGGAAGGAGGTTCTAACCTCAAATCAGTATGCTAAAGGACACCAGTGGACAGATAGTAAACAATTCAAAAAAGATCTATGGAAGATGGAAGGAGTATACTGAAACACTGTACAGTAGACACGTCAATATCCAAGATACCTTAGAAGATATTCCCCGCTTACGGAACCTCTAGTACTAGAAGATGATGTTAGATCAGCACTCTGGTCCTTACAAAGTCAGAAGGCTACAGAAATTGATGGAATATCCACTGAAATATGGCATGGAACAGAAAAAGAATCAGTCAAGGTTCTAACCAAGCTATGACAGCAAATCTAGAGAATGACATAGGGTCTGGAAAACAAACTCTATAAGGAATGATTAAAGGATCTTCAAGTACTTGAAGGCTGTCATGTAGAAGAGGGAATGGACTTATTCTTTATTGTCCCAGAAGGCAAGACCAGAACCAGTGGGTTAAAACTATAAGGAAGTAGGTTCAGAAGTAGACACCAGGAAGAACTTTCTGAGTATATGAACTGTCAGCCAGTGGAACAGGATGCTACAAGGTGGTGAATTCTCCTTCACTAAGAGGTATTGAGACACTACAAAGATATTGTGGTGGATCCAGCACTAAGTGGGAGTGGGGGAAGTTGGACTATATGACCCCCTTCAACTCTATGTTCCTACGAACAACCCTCTGCATTGACTAATATTACATTTTGCAACAAGGTTTAGTTAACTGGGTGGTGGTGGCTTAGAAACAAGGAAAGTACTTTTATATCCTGACTCTTATCTGAGAACAGTGCTCATTAATGTACAGAAAATAATAATAATGGATTATGTTGGAAGACCCCCAATCTGTGCATACGTATATCATCCACAAAGCACTCCTCTTCCCCAACATCCACGCATTACCTGCTCAGTTTTGTAATGGGCGAGTATAAATGTGTGTGTGTGTAGCTGTCTGTGTGAAATGCTTAATTGTAATTAATAAAGCTTTTGCATGTTAACAAAGACTCTCTTTGTGCTGTGTGTCTCCTTGAGCATTTCAATACTCCACGAGATCCTGAAGTCTTGTACCTCCATTGATAGTATATCCACTAATAAATTCCCTCACCATCATCTCCAGAGCAGGAATGTGCTTAAACATATACCTTCAACCAGTCACGCTGGGTGACTTTGAACAGTACAGCTCTCCTGACTTCCCATTCACCCCACTTCCAGCTGCATTGCCCCATCCCCACTCTAGAAGAGTACACTAGAAATAGAGGGGATTACTCACTGAGCTCCAGTCCAGAAAAGCAACCCCCCCCCCCCCAAGCTCATGCAAGGAGCAGTCAGTGGAGACCCAGGCTCAATTAAGTCCAGAGTCCTTCAGGCAGTGTTTCTCAACCTCAGCAACTTTAAGATGTGTGGACTTCAACTGGCTGGAGAGTTCTGGGAGTTGAAGTCCACACATCTTAAAGTTGCTGAGGTTGAGAAACACTGCCTTAAGTTTCCGGCTAAGAACTTTGGACATAACATACTGATGGAACAGTGGGAAAATATGTGGTTAAAAGGATTGAAATTTCCATTATGTTATAACTTAAAAGAGAATTTTTATAAAATGATGTGCCATTGGTATATGACTCCAGAAAAATTGTCCAGAATGTATAAAGGTACTTCAGATTTATGTTGGAAATGTGGACAACATGAATGGTCATTTTAGTTCATCTTCCATATGCTACCCTTTTAAGTACTTGAACTTAAAAGCTTCAGCAATGGCTTGAGAGTAGGGAACTTTTTTAAAAATGTCAAGAATTCCATTAACCAATGTGACATTCACATTGTCACTTCTGTTCATGTGAATGAGGCAGGGCATCATAAGACCAACTTTCAAAATAACTTTTAAACTCATAGTTACTGCTAAGATCCCTGCATGTCATAAAAAGAGGCATTACGGATCAACCTAGTCTTGTAGACTGAACCTGGTCCAGCAGTCTACAATCATCCTTATCTATCAGGTGTATTTGGGAAATAAATAGGGTCATCCTCTTTTTAAAGTAATCTTCTCTCTAATTTAGGAAGTATAGATAACTAATTGCACCTCAGGTCTGCTCAGAAGTTTTCACTGCTGATGATTTCCGTTAATTGGAGCGCCTTTATTTTTTAAAACTTCAGGTGTAGTCTCAGGAAGTCAGGGGCCTGGTCAGTGAGATGGAAATCAGGCACTCAGCTGAGCAATTTTCCTTCTTTATAAATCAAAGTGGTAAAGTCTTATCTCTGTGATGAAGGAAGTTCACATTCCTGAACTTTATTCATTACCTGAGTTAGAGTTTGGACCAACATGTCTTGGAATGTCTTATACCATATTGCAAAAATACGATCAGGACTTGGAACTTCATTCAATTTCAGTTGTTTAATTGCCTCTCTAGTCTTGTCTTCAGTTATAAGTTGATTAAGAATGTCTTCTTATTGATCTCTAAATTTGTATGTATTTAAATATTCTTCCATCTTTTCCAGAACTGTTCTTTGTTTACTATGTAACCTGGAACTGTAGTTAACAAATTGTTGCATCATCTCTTTTGTCATAAAAACATCTTTGGTTCCATCTCAAATAGAAGTAATCGTTCTTTTATTTTATTTATTATCAGATTTATAGTCTGCCTTTATTTGTACAACTCAAGGCAGTGAACATACCTAATACTCCTTCCTCCTCCTATTTTCCCCACAACAACATCCCTGTGAGGTGGGTTGGGCTGAGAGCAACTGATCCAAAGTCACCCAGCTGCTTCACAGACGACTACGACTCAGAGTCTCCCGGTTCCTAGTCCAGCACCTTAACCACTGAATCTCAATTAACTCGATAGCTCCATCAAGTTCCTTACACACTTGGTAGATCAACAACCTATCTGACTTGCTGCCTTTTTCAAAATATTTCTGTCTGATAAAATTCAGCTTCCTATAGGTCTCCTTTATTTCCAATAAATCTAACTGATTCTGTGCTTATTTATTTATTTTATTTATTTATAAATCTAAAATTGGGTTAAATTTAGGCCTTGATTCTAATGGTTTCAAATCATTCACTAATGCATCCTTCTGTTTCGGCATGGCTTCCTTTCTGTTTGGTGCCCGAGGGATAAACAATCTCTCATAAATGCTTTACCAGCATTTCATACTATACGCAAGGAAACATCAGGAGTTAAACTGACTTGGAAGAAGTTCTTTAGTTCCTGATAGCACTTCAGGTATTAAACTGTCATATCAGGAACTAAAGAGCTTCTTCTAAATCAATTTAACTTGTAATAATAGTAATTCGTTAAGTCTCCACCTATTCAATCTGGGAATTCCTTTATTCACTCTCATAATTATTGGTTTGTGATCGGCACTAAATAGGAGCTGCCACTTCCATGTGTACGAGGTTGATTTACATTTTTATTACATTTTATTTATTATATAATAATTTTATTTATTATATACTAAATGTAATTTATTACAAATTACATTTGGATTTGTAATTACAAATCCAACACACGTTTCTCCCTGAACAGGTTTTATGCACTGAAGAGTGGTAGGTACACTCTCTCTCTTTCTCTGAATGGTTATATCTCCGTAAGTCTAGAAGATATAGCAATGACATATAACTGAAACATTTTGGGGGAGTTTGCTTGAGTTTCTTTTGGTTTCAAGGGGGGGTGGGGGGGAACATTCATCTCTCCCTCTACACTTTCAAGAAGTATTTAAAAAATATTTCATAGTGCTTTATTTTGTTATCATTCACAACGTACATTGAACCACGTGTCATTTTTCCAGATTTGGTCTGAGACTATAATATTATGAATCTTCCTTCCTCTTTTGGACTTGTCTGTCTAGAGTTCATGGTCAATTTTTCACAGATAAAGCAACTCCATTTCTTTTCATCTATCCAAGGCCACACACACATTTTTGACCAAGTTGTTTCCATCCCAACTGACTCGCATTTTTATTTTAGTAAGCATCTCTTGCAGGCGTATAACGCAAATTTGTTTTTGCGCGTTCTGTCAGCAGCACCAACCGAGTACACAAAGCCTTTGCCTCCATCGGACCATAGGAAATGAAGTAGCTCATTTATATGTAATCTTTTTTTCCTGAAGAATACTTGTCAAAAATCTCAAATTTCTCTTCTTTCTTTCCGGAGATACATCTAGTAAAATCTCAATAATTATATCTCCAAGTTTTAAAGAGTCTTACTTTTTTTTAGATCCAGTATTAAAATGTATGAATTTGACAAGTATATCCTATGGTAGCTTTCTCCTTTATTCCGTAGGTTTCTTGAATTTGGAGAGCTTCATGTATGTCCGAGTCAAGATAACTCTTGAGTAATTTTTTCTTTTTAGATCTTCTTTATCGAAATCCTCAGGTATAACCTCTGCACTTTAAATTATTTTTATATAATTCTGTTTCGACTACTGTAATTCCAGTTCGGCCTCCGATGTATTCAATTCTACCTGAGACTTCTGAACTGCAAACCTTTCCAGGGGTCCTGGTGCAGTACTTCAATTTATTGGATTGAGTGTCCTACCAGTCATTCGTTTATCATATCTGCCCTTTATATCAGCTTTGAGGATATTGAATTCTGCTTCTAGCTCTTTATGTGTTTGTTGAATTAATTTAGAGAGATTCCCTTCCATTGTATGCAACTCTCTATAAGAAATTCTTTAAGTTGAGGAAAGGAGACCAAGGAATCAAGCTGGGCTTCTTCTTGGATTCTTCTCTGTAATGTTTCCTCTTACTTCTGTTGGAAAAATAATAAGTAATCTTATGCTTAGAATTTCTATTCATTAAATTAAAATAAAGCAGATTAAAATATTAAAGTAGGAAATAAAAAACAAGTTTAGTAATACAATAATATAAAAATGACTGAATAGTACGCCATGAGAGGAAAAAACGTAAAGAAAGCTTTTAATATTAGCTTTAATAACATAAGATATTAAATTAATTAAAATGTTTATATGTGAGCATTTTATGTAGCTTCAAATAAATGTTCCTTATGTTGGAGCTCCCTCTTGTGGCTAAAAGGAAAATAAAGTCAAGCTGGATTCAGCCGGACGGAACAGTAAGTTTAAAAAATTATTAGTTGTACAATTGTGTTGAAAAACCAGTTTGATATCAAAGCAGTATCTCCTTTGCATTTCTCAAAAACAAAACAAGACAAAAACCAAAACCAGAAAAATAATAAAAGTAAATAACATTTTTGTAAAAAAAAAAATCCTTGCTGTGTTAGCCAAATTCATTATCTTTCTCAATAGCAATCCATATAGTTAAATTTGCAGTTCTATATTTATTACAACGAGAACAATGAGTCATTAGCAATCAAAGAAAAAAGGTAGGAGAAGCAGTATAGGAAATAAATCAATAAAACAAGCTGTCTTCCAAATGTTTAAAAAAAAAAAGTTGTAAATCCCCATCAGGAAAGTTTCAGCCGATATTCAGAGGAAAACAGTTCAGAGACTCAGAAAAGATGGAATCAATAAGACACAATGCAAATATAAATTAAAACCTGAAAGTTCAGTGTGGGTGCTTCTGGTCAGACGATGCCAGCCGTATCCTGCAGAATTCTTCATCAGAGAAAGACGTAAAGCCTCCTGAAGATTTTAATCCCATGGGTTCACCCCTCAAGAACAACCCCCTCCCAGGAAAACTTGCCCTTCTGCCAAATTCTTAGCAATTAACACTCAAAAATTCCTCCTCCTGCAGGTAAAGGGAGAAAGGATCGAACAGGTTTTTTTTCCCCGCTATAAAAGTTACTGTCTCCCTAGTAAGCTGCTGGCTTGGATTCCTCTTCAGCATTTTAGTGATCCAGTGACATGATGCTAATCTGCTTTGTAATGTCTGCTCCTGATCCCCATTTTGTGTTGCCAGAAGAGGAGGAGGGACAAGGGCCCAGGAAGTTTTGTGAACAAGAACATTAAAAGGCAAGGACAATAGGAAACAGGCAGAAATAGTTCCACCAGTTGTTACACAATACAGTCTCTCATTACGCCCTGAAAATCCAGGGAGATAATCAAGCCATTCTGAGACAGAATTCTGCCACATTTTCCGTGGGAGATTTTGTTCATTTTGCACCCACATGCTTTGCAGCAGAACCGGTGCTGGGATTGAATGCATCCCGGCTAGCAATCTTTCTTTGATCAAAAACCTGCCTAAAATAAGATCTTGAAAAGAAGGGACGGTGTGAAAGTCATCTGCAAACAGTAGCAGTTATATTTTTAAAAAGAGCTTGTATCAGAGGAATTTGTACTTCGCAAAGCATTCATCAAGGAAATGTTCATGTCAAAGAATGAAAGCAGAGAGATGTACTTTTTTTGAGGCACTTTATTAGTTCTTACATAAATTGGAGAAAGATGTTTAGAACGTGTCAGCATATTGGGAATGTAGGCAGTTAGCAAAATTTGAATGGATTCCTTTCCTTTCCTTTCCTTTCCTTTCCTTTCCTTTCCTTTCCTTTCCTTTCCTTTCCTTTCCTTTCCTTTCCTTTCCTTTCCTTTCCTTTCCTTTCCTTTCCTTTCCTTCCCCTTCCCCTTCCCCTTCCCCTTCCCCTTCCTTCCTTCCTTCCTTCCTTCCTTCCTTCCTTCCTTCCTTCCTTCCTTCCTTCCTTCCTTCCGTCTTTTCTTTTCTTTTCTTTTCTTTTCTTTTCTTTTCTTTTCTTTTCTTTTCTTTTCCAGGAAAAGAAAGAAAAAAGAAAAAAAAACTCTGAACCAGAATCCTGCCATTCTATTGTGGATAGAAAAACAGACAGGATTTCAACCAATTCACACATCCTTGATCTGAGGAATCAAAAGTCTCGTACTGCAATAGTTACATCACTCATAGATCCTATCCTGTATATTACCACAGATCAGGTGAGATAAAAGATGTGGGAATGTTTCTAAAATGAGTCATTTGAATCCAATCCAAAATGTGATCTGAATTTTATGAACAAAGCATAATAATAAAAAAATTCTTTGGAAGCATCCTACATCTTTCTCATTTTGGCACAAATGTCGCTTGTGCCACCTGAAAAACTAACAAAATGATTGTGTTTCATGGACAATATTCCAACTCATCAGATGCATGAAGACCTATCATGAATTGCAGATATAAGCAGATGTTGGGGAGGTGATTCAGCATATCCAAAAGCAACGAGAAAGAAATGTAAATGGTGAAGTCAGAAGAAATGAAAGGCAGTCTCCCCAGTCTCGTGCCTTCCAAGACAATGTGCAGAATTCTCAGTCTTGGATTTCAGCCAGTAGGGCTTTTTATAGGTTCTTACAACTTCCCTGGGAACCCCATTGATTGATTATGTGCTGTCAAGTCATTAGCAACCGCATAGATAGATTTTCTCTATGACAATCTGTCCCTAACCTGGTCTTTCAATGGTGCACCCATCACCATTGTAAATAAATCCATCCACCTTGCTGTTGATCATCCTCTTCTCTTTCCTTCCTCCCACTTCGCTCAGCATTATAGCCTTCTCTAGAGAGCTAGGTCTTCCCATAATGTGTCTGAATTAGGATAATTTGAGCCTGGTCATTTGTGCCTGAAATGAGAAATTTGGATTGATTTGTTCAATGATCCTTCAGTTTGTTTTCTTGGCTGTCCATGGTATTCTCGAGACTCTTCTCCAACTAGGAAAGATGGAAGGCAAAAGGAGAAGAGGACGGCAGAGGATGAGATGGCTAGATAGCATCACTGAAGCAATGAGCATGAAATTGAGCAAACTCAGGGAGGCAGTGAAGGACAGGAAGGCCTGGCGCAATATAGTTCATGGGGTCACGAAGAGTTGGACACGACTTAACGACTGAACAACAAAGCTCTTTCTATCCTATTTCTTCAAAGTCCAACTTTCACTTCCATCCCTTTACTAGTACTGGTTATCAAATGAGTCACTCAGCAACCAGGGACCATGATGTTTAGTTGTGTAGCAAACTTTATATCATGATTCCATTCAACTGGTCTTGCTCTTTAGTGGCTCATCTTATACTAGTCATCTCATTAAAGTATTACTAGCTCTGGAGATGTTCCAGTAAACTGGGTGGGTTGGTGCTGTTCCAAATAAAATTCCATTCTCTAGATTTAGGGCAGAGATTGTTCCTCATGGCTGTATCTGTAGATCTTTGATGTCTTCACTTTGAGGTAGGAGAAGATTGAAACTCATTCAGTGAAGAGCCCTGTACTTCCAAAACATGGGAAGCATTAACCATCTCAGTGAAATGAAATGTAGTGCTTATTTAATTAGACTTGGAGGCTGCCCAGACAAGGAAAGGGCTCAGGGATGCAATAGTCATTGGCCCGTATGATTACATCACAGAATCTTTCATGTTTTGGTGGCAGAAAGAAGAATATGAAGGCTGACCAGGCTCTGGAATGCTTCAGTTTCCAAAGACTCCAGGAGTGGGAGGAAGACTTAGTTATCTTCACTCCTCCACATATCCACATAGAGTTTTTAAAGACACCTCCACCCTGCTTCAAAATGCAGATACCAACAACTGCAGGAGAAGTAAAAAGTACGAGAGGAGCTCAGATCACATTACCCTCCTCAGGTGAGACTCAGATAATTTACCAAATGGATTATAAGTGTGCTTGCCTGTTTGAAACAAGGGTGGAAAGATATTTATATCTCTCCCTCCCCTTTTATGTGTTTTTAATCCCTCTTATTACAAATGGTAGAGTGAAATGTTAGAAACTAACGTATGGACTATTTTAATTTTTCTCCCAAGTTGGGGGGTTAAGGTGGAGTTCTTGGAAAGATTTGGATCCAAACCTTTCTCCAATCCATTTCAAAATGGCTGAACTTCCCTTTTTCTTTTTCCAACCTTAGAAGTAAAACCTCAGAGAAAAAAGCACAGTGGATGTTTCCACCAAGATCACGCACGGAAAACTACTATTGAATTTCCACCTCTGATTTTAGAGGTCTTGTCAATTTGGAAGACGGTATGTAATTTGTTCTATGGTATTGGGGATCCTGTCTTAGGGACCATAGGAGTGCAGCTTAAATATTGTTTGTTTTTTTACACGAGTGGGTGTAAAGGATTCACTAATGGGTGATAATCATGAATACAACCTCTTCAAAAATAAAACTTACATTTTCTTGGAAAAAAAGGTAGTAGAACTGTAGTCTAGTCTTGTAAAAACCTCTTATAAGTACTTATAGGAGCATAAAAGATCCTATGGTGTTCAATCAGGCTTATTCTCAAGAAAGTAATTACAGGATTGTAGTCTTCAAAGTGCATTATATCATAGGAAATTATGAAATAAATAGTTGCATCTGAAAAGCTTTCTTCACACAGGTTCGGTTACAACATTGGCATATAGTGATGCAATGAGAATACTTTACGTTTACCTGGGAGTTGTCCAAAAGTGTTCACTGAAGGCTGTTGTCTCTTTTAATATCCACTTGAGATCTGGTAATACCTTCCAAAAGTTTAGAGTGACAAATGTCAACACCATGTTGTTAATAACTTCTTTGTCAGCACATCCAAGGGCAGTAGTCTTAGTTCTGATAGCTACATTTCAGAGGATCAGGGGAAAAAATAATGCCAAGAATATAGAATTGAGGATCACTAGGGGATCCTTTGCTCTTAAGGATGATATCCTCCACATTACGGCTTTAAAGTCCCATGCCTGAATCTCATATAATAGCTATGGATGGAGTCTACCTATCCATAGGTAGTGAGCTATTCCCTACATGACAACCACAGCTTTTGAGGGAGTGAAAATTATTAAAAATAGTTCTTCCTCTACCCCAAGAGTTGTAGTTTAATTGAATGAGTGTGAGTTCTCTCTTTTAGAATTTGATTATATCTTAGATTTTTCTTCCTTTAAATATTTGCTAATTGGAGGAAAAAGTTGGAAGGGTTACATGATTTGCTTTCTCATTGCAAGCTTCTGTGGGTATTTGCATAAAATGGCAGAGTGTAAACAACATTACAATAGCTCAAGAAAGTGGGTTCTCTTTGACACCACCTGCTCAACCAACTCTAGATGATGATTTGAGTTATTAAGGAACCAATAGGGTGTGGTATGTGAATCCTTTGACTCATGTATATGACCTTCCTCCATGGACCAGCAAATTCAAAGGTGCCAAAGGTGCCACAGGTTTAGATGTCTGATGTTCAACTTTTCTCTCTTGTTCACCATTCCAACCTGGGGTGCCAACTTTTCCTCTGTACTTAAAAAAATGAGATCGTTTTTTCTGGTTAAACATCAGTAACAATTTGGGTGCTCATGCAATTGACACCAGCTGAAATTCTTCTACAGAAATTATTCACATGTAGAGCTTTTAGCCCTTTTTATCCCTGGTCAGTGTTGACTGCCCTTGAAACAGAAATGGAAGTGCCTCAGATTTCCATCAGCCTGAATTCCTAAGAGGTGCCCCAAATCCTGTCTTGCTCACAATTTCCTGTATTGTGACTACTGAGCAATCCCCCTTAAAAATCCCCCATAGTTATACACATTAACCTGCCTATTTATGTGCACACACATACATACTCATTCCAACTGCACATTACAATGCACATTTATTCAGAAGGGATTCCCACAATGTAGAACAGGTCTTATTTCCATATAAACATCTGGATGATTGCTATCTAGTCATCTTTTATTACAACAATTATATTATTTTCAATTGCGTAAGTGTTTAATATTGTACTATAGTTATATTAAATTATGCATGTGTGTGGCAATAGAGTTAAAACAATATAATTTTATTATTCAAGTTAAAAAAGAAACAGAACTTCTATCATTTTCCAACAAATGTTTAATCAAATCTACCAATTTCACTATTTCACTGTAAGTATCAACATATATATGCAACTATCTATTTTTCCAATACTGAAGAAATTAATCCATAATTATTACACTGTCAGCATATTTAGTTTTCCTTTCCCTGGAGCACTCTCTCTCTCTCTCTCTCTCTCTCTCTCCCTCCCTCCCTCCCTATTAAAAACACTTGAAGGTAGCACAGCAGCTTTGGGACATCATTTGAGAATATTATTGCCTTCCTCCTTTTGATATTCCCAGAATTAACATAATACATAATTGATTTCTGTTCAAGTAACTCTGGTCATAAGAACATAAGAAGAACCTTGTGGGATCTGTCCAAAAGCTTCTGTAGTTCAGCATTCTGTCTCAAATGCAACCAGACATCCCTCTTGTTTCCAGAAACCCTGATTAAGAGGTATAGCACCCCTAGGAGATTAGGTAATCCATAGCCTCCACAGCTAGAGAAGTTTTTAATAGTCCTATTTCCTATAAATATATCTGATTTCTTTCTAAAGCTATCCAAGTTGTAAGTTTTGTGGTTGCAAATTCCACAGGTTACTTGTTCGCTGTACAAATAAGTCATCCCTGTTATTTAAAGGGGTTCAGACCCAAAGCTACGTATCTAGTCCAGCATTGTGCCCACAGTGACCAAGTAAGAGAAGGTTTATAATCAGGGTTTCTTCTCTTAATGCATAATAATCACTGTTTCTTCTCTCAACCCACAATCAATTGCATCCTTCCACTCCTGTTCCTCAGCAACCAGCATCAAGGGACATATTGCTTCTGATCTGAATGTAACATATCACCATCATGAATGTATGGTAATAATCATCAGTCACTTAAACCTTCATGAATTTGCATAACTAACAGTGAAGCTATCCAAATTATGGCCATCATGCCATCATTAAAGTAAACAGAATAATGAAGAAATCTGTTCTTTCATCTAAGCCATTAGCTAACCAGTTGTATTAAAATTATGAGGCCGCACATAATTTTACAGCATTATTTACTAAGATTGTCTCACCCATTGATTTTATGCAGCAGCAAAGTTTCCTTAATTGGCAAGCATGGATCACAACACGATCAGGACAATTATGCACACTGCTATGGCCCTCTTATCTTTTTTCATCTCAAAGTTCAATGTGTTGTCTTCAGCAATATTCAGGATCATGATCTGGTAAGTGTATTTCTTGTAAAATATATAAGAAAGAATAATTGGTCAACTAGAGCATTATTCAGATATCAGCAGAAGTTTTTAAAGTCAGGTGTGCATATTCAAAGGCTAATTACAGCCCTTGACCCAACAAAGTCTAGTCCTTGGCCCTATGATTTAAGTCAACATTTGAGCGGAGATAAAACCAAGCCAAGTAGCCTATCTGTTGCTGTCCTGCAACTGCATGAACATCTGTTGAGAAGACGCATTCGTTCAAAGGTTTCTGTATGGGTAACAACATTGGTCATGCAGAGTTACTGCTTGCATGGTCCCCTCCCCACAGCCAGCCTCTCCCCATTTACCTATTGACTTAAACATTTGTGTTAACATCTGCTTGAGGCTTCTTAATCTGGAAGCTTATCTTGGTACAAGATCAGAATATAAAAGTCTTTCCATATGTCTACGTGGTAGTATTTCCCTCTTATTCTTACACTGTTTAATAGCTGCCTCACTGACAACACCTCA
The DNA here is from genome assembly GCA_030867105.1 of Liasis olivaceus. NCBI lineage: Eukaryota > Metazoa > Chordata > Lepidosauria > Squamata > Pythonidae > Liasis > Liasis olivaceus. The sequence goes on along the minus strand of CM061348.1, from coordinate 21,317,416 downwards.
TGCTGAAGTTGAAGACTGCCTTGTGGGTCTTTTCACTGCCTCCTTCCTAAAGACCTCATCCACAACCTCACACCACTCTAGAAGCCCTACAGCAGATTTCTGTCATGCGAGGAGGAGCCTGGAATGGAAGATCAAGGCTATCAGGAGGGAGGGAGTGCATTCCAGGAGAGGGTACAAAGCAAGAGCTTTCTCAGCCTGCAGCAAGACCATGAGAAGAAGAGGAAGCTTAGGCTAGCCCCTCCCTAGAGACTCACGGGGTATATCCACTAGTTGCTTTAGCATAGATTTAGTCTGGCGAGATTCATTCTTTAGGATGCAAGCAAATAAAGGAACTGTGCTGGATCATGGTTCTTGGGCTGGGCCTGACAATTTCATAGCCTCTTCCACCCACCACAATCCAGGCTTGGAGTGAAAGTCATTCCAAAATATGCCTCCTTCACAAAATCCCCATCATCCTCCCATACTGTTTTCTCTACTTTCAGGAGCAAATATCTGAAAACGGGGGTGAAGGTGAAGTACCTGGATAAGGAGGGCTACCGGTTCAGCTACTTCACCCGAGGGGAGCCCGGATGCCGGCCATCTGTGCTGATGCTTCATGGATTCTCACTCAACAAAGACATGTGGTTAAATACCATCCAAGTAGGTCTTCCTTTTATTCTAGCCTGGGTGGTGCTGGTCTGACCCCGGGTACTTGATGCCAGAGAAGAAACCTACTGCGCTCTTGCTCAAGCCTAGTTCCTTTTAAAGGAAATGGGCCAGAACAGTTCCCCGTGTCCCATCTGCCTACAGCCCCCAACCCCCCTTGCTATTAGAGAGAGTGGGATGTGTGGAAGAGGGAGCAGCATCGCAATGTCCAAGGAGAAAGCTGTGGGTTGCTAGTTGCTATGTGTCCTGGCTGTCTAGTACAGCCTGCTCCCCTCTGGTCATCCGCCAAATACGAGGACCATCTCCAGAGTTCCCAGCTAGTATGGCCCCTGCTGATGTCCACATCTAAGGTTCTGCCCATTTTTCTGCTTCTTTATCTTCTTGGGGGTAGCTGAGAACCAGCTATCTGCCACTGTGGATAAAGCAGACCAGGAAACTTCTCCAGCCCTTAGGATACAAGTGGAGAAGCTGTGGCCCTCCTGATGTTAAGGCATCACTTATCCTCACCAAGCTGCTGGAAGATGGAACTGGCTGATGTCGCAACAGGAGTTGGCAATGTTATGAGACATCAGGAACCATTGTGCAATTTTTCCCAATAAAAATAATATTCAAAAGACAGTTGTGGAAATCTCACGTAATCGCATGCATTCTTTCCTGGATGAAATCTTATGCAAGGATACTGAGGTCTTATGCTATTTGCTGATCTTTGGACTTAATTAATGCCTTTTTTAAAAGATCAGGAGGCACCACTATGAATCCTAACTTGTCCTGGTGGAACAGCTAGCAAGGGAGTGAAAGCCAAAGAGGGGTAACCATCTCCCCAAATAAATCAATGTGTTGTGAGCATGCTCACTGCTTTCCAAAACACATCATTTGGTGACAGCAGTTGAAGAGGGGGAAAAGATGGGGTGGGGTGGGGGGCAAAAGAGAACTGGATCTGGTTCTGGGACCAGGAGCAACTTTTCCTCTCTGCTCCTCCTTTTGGCTTGATTCCTTGGATTCACATGCAAAACCATTTCCCCACAGAACTTTCCTAAGGACCTCCACTTGATCTGCCTTGATCTGCCAGGTCACGGGGGAACCACTCGCTTGCTGGCAGAAAGTTACACAGCAGCTGCTCAGGCTAAAAGGCTACACCAGGTAGGGCCTTTCTTCAGCTGTGATGTGATGCATTGTTCTTTGAAGACAGCCAACGGGGAAGGTGGGGAGGGATGAGGCATAGATATAAATCCAAGGAGAAACTTTACTATGCAGTGAAAAATATACAAAGCTGTCTGTTCTTTGTATTAAAAATGTAGAATCCCCTTTGAGTTAAGCATGAGTCCCGGTGACTTCATGGACGTGAACATTTGATTTCTTGGAGACAAAAGAAAGAGTTTTGCCACTGCCTCCTTCCAGAATAATTTTGGTTTTACGTTTTCACTCCTAGTTTTACTTTTTCACTCTGGATCAGATATTCCTAATATTACCCAGGTTGAACCATGCTTAGATTTCCAAGATGGACCAAAGTTGGTTAGATGTTTCCATCTAGCAGGAATCTTTTAATTAAAGGTGCTTATAAAGGAAACCCAATCAATCCATTCAAAAGTCTCACAGATGGTTAGATGTTGCCCCTGGAATGTTGTGCAAAGCCAAAAAATGGAATTACTATAGTTTCAGAAAGAATGGGTAAGGAGGGGTAAGCTTATGAAGAAAACACAGCCACAGTCGCTTTGTTCCCGAACGCTTTGTTCGTTTCAGTTTGTCGAGTGTGCTGGCCTGAACCACAAGCCTTTCCACCTGGTTGGCATGTCCATGGGAGGCATGGTTGCTGGGGTTTACGCAGCTCTCTATCCAAGCCACGTCTCCTCCTTAGCCCTCCTTTGCCCAGCTGGTAAGTGTCTACGTGGCGTGAATGAACTCTGAAGGAAAAGGCCAGAATGCTTGGCCCAGTCTCTAGATTATGATGTAATACGTGTTGTAGTATTATATACAGCCTTTTAAAAAAACGCTGTCCCTGCAATTCCTGTTCAAACGGGGTAGCAATGTTGTGTTTGTCTTATATTAATTTCGCACTTTCCCCTACTCACAGGTGTGAGGTATCCAACTGATAGTGAGTTTTTTGCCCGCGTACGTGAGCTGGTTTTCTCTAAGGAGTCTGCAGAGAGTGCTATTGTCCCAGTTACGGAAGAGCAGACAGAAAACTTCATGAAGCTGTGCTTATACCATCCCATCTTTTTAAAGATTCAGGTGAAGATCGGACCTTTCATAGATTGCCGTGTTGTTTCTTAGTCTCTTCTGATAACATCTTCTGTCTCTGCACGCCTCCTTCCCTAGCTCTCCTTTAAGTATTTTAACGGGGTGGCCAAAGAGAACACAAGAAACAGAAGGTGAAAGAACACAAACCTTTCCAGAATACTCAAACTGGAAAAGAGATGTGTGGAAAGGTAGGTCCGTCCATCCATCCATCCATCCATCCATCCATCCATCCATCCATCCAAAGTGCTCATTAAAAGCTAAAAGTAAAATGATCTAAGATATATTAACAATAACAATAAAGTGATTTAAGATATAATAAAAATAACAATAAAAACCCAATTCAAGCAAACCACCTGATTTTTCACTTTAGAAAGAAAGCAATGGTTTGGTATACAAGTACAATATGGAAACCTGAGGATATATGAGGTCCTTTTCTTGCAGATTAGACATTTTTGTCAAGGCAGGTTGTCCCAGCACTGTAGAAAGTCCCCCCACTCTGCTTGTCTTAGATCTTTCTTTACCAAAAGAGTGTCTCCATTGTGGGGCATTATCAGCTAAATCCTAATAATTGATTTTTCACAATATCCTCAAAAGGCATCACTCTATGACGTGGCTACCTACAGACTCTCAACCCTGGGGACGACTGATGCAATTTTTTACAACTCTGCTTGACTGAAACTGCCCATGGATGCTTCTTAAAAATTACCCAATTTCCCAAGACTATTTCCCCCCTCTTTTATCTTCATCTTCATTGATTCAGTTTTATCCTGCTTTTTACTCATTGTTGGCTAGTTGTCAAGAATGGGCTTGAACCCATCACCGCAAACTATCTTCAACCAATACCTCCAGCCTATTATTGAGGATCTCCCGCTCTGTGAAATATGTAAGAGAAGACTTGTTTCCAAAATTACTTTGAAAGGATAAAAGAATTTCAGTGAAGAGAGGTATATTCACCAATGGCATGAAGTGCCCTTGACTTATTATGAGCTGGCAGGGGTGTGGATGTACCGCTAGAGGCGATGGATGGATGGATGGATGGATGGATGGATGGATGGATGGATGGATAGATAGATAGATAGATAGATAGATAGATAGATAGATAGATAGATAGAGGCGATAGAGGTGTAGATGTGCATGTCCAGCCTCCCTGGACATAGGTGATCATGGTGGGGAGCAAATGACAAAATGTGCAACAAAGGGACTCAAACTCCACTCCTTACATTCTTGCATATGATGTCATGACACAAATATGAAAGGGCAAACTTGCTTCAGAGGAATGTGATGCATATTTCATCATGGTGGTGTCACTGTTGTTGGGAACGGGCATCTTTCTTCTTGGCTGCTCAGACTTTTCAAAAACTTTTAAGAAATTGCAAAACAAATGTCAAAACAGCATTACTTCTGACCTGTATTTTTGTCTCTCCACTTTTAGCTCCTAAAGGGATACCTTGAGGATCGGAGATCACATAAGATGGTTTTTGTAAAGTGTAAGTACGAGACACAGTATGGACCAGTCTCAGCAACGCCCCGCTTTTCATGGAGGCAAACCTACATTTAGCACCAAGAGAATCCGTCAAGGGACCTGCAGCGAACACCAACTCTTCAATCAGTGCATGTTTGTTGTGTTTGCATGATATATTTTGGAGATGGTTTCTGATTTTTAAAATGTTAAATAGCCTTGGAGAAAACAGCCATGTCTTGATATATTATGGTATAGCTGTCCCACTATGTACACTGAGGTTCCACAGTTCAGATCTCCTTTGTAATCACAATAGGGCAGCCTTTCCCAGTTTACAAGCCCTCCAGGGCGTGAGGAATATAACCCCCATAATTTCCAGTCAATGTATTCTGAAAACCCAGAAAATGGGTTGAAACAGTAAGCAAATTAAGAATGTCATACAGATCAAGCCAATAAGTGGTTTCCAAGTGCCCCCTTTGTCTACCAGACTTCAAAGGCGACAAATAGGGTTATTCTGCAGTCCAGTTCTCCATTATGATCACAATGGGGCAGCCTTTCCCAATTTACAAGCCCTCCAGGGCATTAGGAATATAACCCCCATAATTTCCAGTCAACACAATCCCCATTGGCTGAGAGATGCAACCTGGAGAGGCTGCAAGGATGGCATTTAATCAGGCAAGTAGGAGAGCAAAGGGTTCAAGTTACTCCTCCAGTGGAATGTTCCTTCATCAAATTTACTCATCCTGTTATTCCTAAGAAAAAGAAAACTGAAGACCGTAAACAGGAAAGCCCATGACAGGTGTAACTGCTTATTGGGAATGGAATGGAAGGAAACAACTCCACTTCTATTTCCTTTTACTCGGAAAGGTTTCCTGGACCTCACCAGTAGTGAGTCGAAGTACAGCCTCCATGACAACCTGAAGAAAATCAAAGCTCCCACCCAGATCATTTGGGGAAAGGAGGACAAGGTAAGGAATATGTACATGTCCCTGTGTTTGTGCACACTGTGCGTAATTTCAGAATCAGGCAAGAGAACCATATATATAGTGGCAATTGTTGTATTACTAGAGCATTTCACTTCTCAACAATTTCATGGTTGGTCTGTGTTCAAGGCTCAGTCCCTACCTTCTCTATACTGGAAGGTGATGTCCTCTAATCCAAGAAGGGCTGGAAGCATTCGCCTACCTTTCTACAGTAGCAGAAATGAACCGTTTTCATTAGTGTGAGGTCTTTGCATGGCTTGTTCAGGGACACACTCCAGAAGAGGGCAGGATGAGGACTTATCTGGGCGGCTTCAGGGTCAAAAGAGCCTATGAGGCTTAAAGCACTCATGTTGCCCCTGAATCCCCTCCCCCAAAATTCACACACAGAGAGCTCAATCTGTTGGCTCCACCATTCTGCAAGGTCTCAAGGGACAGCGAAAGTTGCACACAGGCCACAGCCTTATGAATCTAATTCAAGTCCGTGAAACTGCCAGCAACAATTAAGTACAGGTACCAACGTACACAAGGCAACAGCCACTGATAACCGTGTGTCAGTACAACTTACATTAGTGCCTTAACAGAACCTACATATTATCTGGCATTAGAGTCCAAAGTACTAGAAACCTAACATCTGGGGTCAGGGAAATGGCACTATAAGAAAGAAATCTGGGGTCTCTCACAGTGCCAGTTGTAGCAGGTCTAAACACTACATTATACAGGTGTATGCATTCAGGAAGTCCAAACATGAAACAATAACCAATCAATATAATTTACTAAAGAAGATTTTGGATGATTGATATCGAAGGTAATGAAACTATTACTTAATATCCAATCAGTACAATTGGCGGTCTACAGGCTTTCACAGGTTTTCAAGCAATTAAGAGTCTAAAGATGAACAACGAAGGGTCCCACGAACACTTCTTAGTAACCAAAGCAACGTGTATCCAGCATAATATCACAGAGAGTGCATTAGGATGACCACAAGAGTAGAAAAGAACCAGCCGAGAGGAAGACGCCGGCTGGCAGAGATCCTGAGGATCTTGAACAGATCGTATGCAGAATTTAGCTACAGATGGAGAAAGCTGGAGAATAAAAACAATTCAGCGTTTCTCATCAGGGTGAGAGGCAAGATATTCAGAGTTAGGCTGAAACAGCACGAGGCTTCTCACCAAGCCAATAAACAGAAGATGTAAAGATATGGCATTCACACACGCACACACAAACACACATACACAGCACAGGTACAGCTTAGCTTGGGACTGGATAATAAAAAGAGAAGGTTACTTTCTTGGGAGAAAGGGAGAAAGGATTTCTGGGTGAAGGTGAAAGAGAAAGCCCCTGGGGCATTTTATTGTGGGATCTACCTCAGCTTCTTTTGGCTAAGTAGAGGGGAGAAAGAGGGAGAGGAGACCTGCTCAGCTCAGCAAGAACCTTGTTCTCCTCCCTGGCTGGGTCAGGTGAGGGCCATTTTTATTCTTTCCTTGGGGAATTTACCAATTAAAACAAAACATTTTCACTTCATGATTTGGGAAATCATTGTTAAGGTGTCAGCGAGAGAGAGAGAGAGAGAAAAAGAAAAACCTGTTTTTTCTTTCATCCTCCTGGGCTAAGGAAAAGAGTAAGAATAGGGAGATTTTTCAGAATAATAATAATTGATTAAACTTGTATAATCAAGCGAGATCTCTCATTTATTTAAATGGTAGGATTCGACAAGATCTATAGGATCTGATAAACTTGTACAGTATACTGAAATTATATATGATTCTAATGTCCCAAACAATCTATTTCTTTAACATTCAAACATCAGAAAAAAATTTAAAAATAGGTATTATGTCTTTGTGCATGTGTGCGTGTGTGTGTGTGTTTACAGAGATAGAATATACACATATTTTTGCACACACACATAAACATACACAAACCTATTTTTCTCTTTGGCTTAAATAGGAAGGTTCAAATCAGCATAGATGTTATCTGGGTCTTGCTGTTAGACTATGTCTGCAGCTTTATAGGGATTAACAGATGAGTGGAAGCATTAATAGAGTTCACCATAATACTTGGAGAAGCTCACATCTGTTGCTTAAGATGCCCTGCTTGGTTTCAATTGTGGAATCCTTGGTGGTCTCTGAGCTTGGTTGTTTGCTTGCAGATGTTTCAACGTCTGAATGTTGGGATGTCTACAAGCAAACAGCCAAGCTCAGAGACCACCAAGGGTTCAACAGTTTAACCCTGAGCTACATATATTCTTTTCTATGGGTTCAATTGTCAAGCTGGCATAACATCTCTCCTTTCAATGGCAGACTATCCTTACCAAAATCCAGGATTGCTTCCTAACAATCCCTACAGTTGTGGGCTGGGGAATAGGAGTTCAGCGGCTTCATTAATTAATGGCTTTCAAGTCAGGAGGTTATTTCTATGCACTTTAAAAAGATTTCAAGGGGAGGGGGAAATTCAATGTTTCTTTGTTGTGTAGGTCTTTGATTCTTCGGGTGCAGAAGTTCTGGCGGCTGCCATTCACAATTCCCAAGTGCATCGGCTGGAAAAATGTGGACATTTCATAGCCCTCGAGAGGCCCAGGACATCCGCGCGGCTCCTCTTGGAATTCTACAAGTCGGTCTGTGACTCAGACAAGCATAAGAAGGTGGCCTGAGTCTCAGGAAGTGTCAAATGGCTGGAGACGTGCAAGGTCTGCCCCACCAGCAGCCCTTACTGTCTTCTCTGGCTGGTATGACAGGAGCTACAACCCAAGACATCTAGTAGGCAGCAGGGGAGGTGAGCATCTGGTGAAAACAAAGCTTTGCCGCACCGTTCCAGGAAGACTGATCGAGAACTGATCCATCTCTTCTAACAAAGCTTACACTTCCACAGTCTGTTTAGCGTGACTAGATATAACTATTCAGTGGAATGTCACTCTCCAGAAACCCTACACTCCTAAGCAGCAATATCATAAGATGGCTAATTGTCTTCATGTCCTGCTTTTTTTGTTTTTTGTTCTGGTATAAATGTTTATTAAAAGTTTTAATGAGAGCATGAAAACTAACACAAACGAATACAGAAGAATGAAAGCAAAGAAAGAAAAACAGAGAGAAAAGAAAAATGACAGAAGTGCAGAAAGAAAAGATAAAAAGAAATACAAGGAAGCTCCTGATTTCCTTTGCAGCAAATATAAGTATGATTACAAAGTTATTGCTTACTCTGTGGTTACCAAAAACGCTCACTTTTTTCTATTATCTACTTTTTTTCTAATCATCAGAACCATAAGTCATAAGTGCATTTTTTTCGGTTTCATGCAGAAAGTCGATAAGGGGCTTCCAGTCAGCCATAAATGTAGATATTGTCTTTTCTCTGGTCAAAGAAGTCAATTGAGCCATCTCTGCAAATTCCATCATCTTCACCATCCACTCCTCTGTTCTGGGTAGTGTCGAACTTTTCCACTTTTGAGCATATAGTAATCTCACTGCAGTTGTCATATATAAAAACAAAGTTCCATAGCTTTTTTCTAGTTGTTGGTCCATTAATCCCAGAAGAAAAGTCTCTGGTTTCAATTGTACATTAATCTTTAATGTCTTCTGAATTAATGAATTAATTTGTATCGAAAAATTTCTTGGCTTTTTTACACATCCACCATACTTTTTTTTCCCACAACAAGCAAACATTTATTTAAGAAAACACAGAAGAGATGACTGTATAACATCCCTAATGATAACTGGAGGCCTGGATAACAAAAGCTGCAACAGTGGGCTGAGGGGGGTAAAGTCCTTCAATACAAGTCCACTCTCCTCGCTAAGAGAGAAGGACTCCTGGATTTGGCAGCCACCCCTTCTGGGCTCTCCTTGCAAGAAGCCTTCTGGTCATCTTCCCCCATCAGGCAAATGTTGTGCTTCTCTCAGAACTCACTCAGCTCCTGGCCTTTTGCCTGCAGCTGCTGGCTCAGGGTCTCACTGATCTGGTTGATCTGCTCCTTCTTGTTTTCCAAGGCTGGGAGAACCTCCTTCACTGTGCGCTCCACCAACATACCCCCTACCATTCAGTAGTGTTTCCTGGTAGGGTCCACTTCTCCAAGTGTTTCAATAACTAGCTTGTGTTCATTCAGCTCCATCTCCAGCTCAACTGTATTTGATGTCAGACCGCTCTGCTCCAGACGGAGGCAGTTAAATCCTGCTACCACCTGATCAGGTGCCAAGGACTTCACTGCGGCACCACTGCCATCAGGAGGAGACACATCCACCATACATGATAAAATGTCTCTTCATGTTGTTCACATTTCCAGCAAAGATTTGAAGTACTGTATACATGCTAGACAATTTCTCTGGTGACAAATATGAACAACACATCATTTTATAAAAAATTCTCTTTAAGGCCAGAACATAATGTAAATTTCAATCCTTTCAACCACATATTTTCCTGTTGATCCATTTGTATATTGTAGCCAAAATTTGTGGCCCATGTTATCATGCATTCTTTCACGTGTTCTTCTGTCTCATATTTCAACAAAGGTTTATACATTTTAACAATAACATGTCCATCATTTGTACATAATTCTATTTCAAACTCAGTCCTGCATTATTCCAAACCATAAAATCTTTTATCCACTTTAAACGTTTCTGATAATTGTACACAAGAAAACCATTGACAAGCATATCCTTCTGTTGCCAAATCTTCTCTTGATTTTATTTTACAATCCCCTTGAGAAAATTCTAGTACATCACAATAAGTTAACCATTTCTGTTTACTTATCACTTCTTGTCTATAAAATGCTTTTTATGCTGAGAGCCACAAAGCTGTTTTTGGGCACAACCTAGATTTATATTCTTCATTCCTTCATTCCTTGGATAAAAGAGCGATCCAAAGAAACATGCAAACACAAGGAATTCCAGTTGCACTTCTAGTCTGGTGTGTGGTACTATTCTTTTCAATCAGAAGAGGTTACTGGACAGAGGAGACAAGACAAGACAAGGAAGGGCATTCCTTCGGTAGTCCCTGCCCAGAGTTAGCTGAGATTGGGAAACTGGGCCTGGTTTATTCACTGAAATATTCCAAGGAAAGTAAAACTAAATTTCAAGAGAAAGCAGTGGCCACTGATTCCTTTGCATTAACGATTGGCCTCCTCCAGACTTGTTTAATTTGTGGAAAATCTAAATGTAGAGCTTCCTATGGTAGGTTTAGCAGAGCAAGAGAATGAGAGAAAGTATGTGCATGCACGCGATAGGCTCAGAGCACTCCTCAAACTTCATGTCTGCCTGCTATCAACCCTGGTCTCATCCACTACTATCACAACACCCTGTACCCCACTTGCACAGTCATGCCCTGGGGACACCCATTTTCCCTCTTCAGTCTACAGTTTTGCCCTCATCTTGTGCCCAGCCCCTGAGTGAGTTCATGTGAAGTTGTCATAAGCCGTGCAGAACTAAAGTAGTATTTCCCCCTTATTCCGACAGTATCCAGCAACAGTCTTAAGCTGTACAAAATTACGTATGCTTAACCGCTTGTTCCATAGGAAAAGTGAGAAGATCAGTAACATGTGAGAAAAGAGAGGTGCTTATTGGGAGTTTCTGCACACACACACACAGACTTCTTAGTGACCCCCACTTAGCCTCTCCAGCTGCCATATTGCTCTTCTCTCCAAGAGGTGGATTCAACATGCGCAATGACAAGAAAACTACTCGGTAAGCATTGCTGTCAAGAAAACCACATGGACATGTCTGTGTGGTCACCAAGATCTGAGCCCAGCTCAAACAAGATTTTATGCAGGTAGTCCTTCTTTAAGGACCACACTTGGACGGGCAACTCAGGCATTAAGTGAAGCAATCGCTAAGTGAGAAATCACGTGATCACATCTGTGCTTACGATTTACAGCGTCAGAAGGATACAACCCCAAACAGCAGGGGAGCCCAAACGGCAGGGAAACCTGACTCGAAAAGTAGCCAGGTAAAAGGGCAAATCTTATAGCCCTTTTTCCCCACTCCCCCACCCTTGGGAATGCTCACCCTAGTGCTGGAATAATTAGCAAGAAGGGAATTGATGTTTATATTTACATTTATTTATTTATTTATGAAATCAATTTATATAGCTGCCCATCTCACCACAGGCGACTCTGGGCAGTATACGTTCATTGAAGAGGAAGGGATTACAAGAGAGTAAGCAGGCATGGGGGAATAGACACCAGAAGGAATAGACTAGGGCCAGCTGTTTGCCTAGCTCGGCCTCTTAAGAGGTAAACAAAAGCCTTAGTGTGAAACTGATTAAGGTCTGAACTATGCCTGCATAGGAGTGTTCAGATCAACTAATTAAAGTCACAGAGCTGATCTTCTGAACTTGCCCTTAGCGCTTTTTGGGGTGCTCTGCGCTATGGGGAAAAGCAGCTGTGGAAGAGATTGCTTGTTGAGGCAATCTCTCTGCTCAGCGAGTGGGAGGGAGGGAGAAAAAACCGGGTCAGGCACAGGACAATGCATACTGACTAATGGCAGTTGTGAAACATGACTGAGAGAGAGAGACACTGTGAAGGTAGTCAATGCAGGCATAGGTTGCAAAGTTGCTTTTTCATCACCGTTGTAAGTATGAACGGCTGCTGCCTGAGGCAGTCACTAACCGAGTCACATACGGTATATGCTAAGGCTGGAGCAGGAGATGCCACTCCATCAGGTTCATTTTGGAATGGTAGAGTGGGTTCTACAAGGACTTGAATGAGAAAAGAAAATTTCTCTCCCAGGAACTAAGGGGGAAGACCCCCACTCCCAACACCCCAGTTTCCAGTGCACACTGAGCTATCCACTCCCTCCTCAGACATCTGTTCTTCCCCTCTCACTGGCTGAATGCCATCAGCATTTGAAGTGCTCCCCACAGGAAGCAGCTGGCGGCCTTTCCCTCGCCATGTGCCCATGCACAAATCCTTCCTCCCTCCCTGCTCCCAAACCCCAACAAACATTTCTAACTTGTTTAGCACAAAACAGCAGTTGTGGAGGTCCCTCCCTCCCTCCCTCCGTCCCTCTTCACTTTGCATGTTGCAAACAGTACTTGCGAGCACGCGTGTGTGCTTAAGCAGAGAAGTCTGCTTACCAATCAAGGGGGGCATCCTGTACACACCTACTGAGGAGTAAGTCCCACTGAGCTGTGCAGGGATTAATGAAGAAACGTAGGATGGTACTGGTGCATTGTGTCTCTCACATCTCTTTTGGAGTGGTCTTCCCCTGGAGTAAACATGCATGAGAATTATGTGGCAAAGGAGGCTGGGAGGGAGGAGGAGGATGGGCACCTAAATTCTTTCAGCCAAGCATCCACAGTGGGAAAATTCCATGCCACCAACACCCATCCTAGACTTACACCTTTAGTATGCATGTATTGTTTTCGTTTTGCTTTTGTTTTAATTAGGCCTAATGGATATTTTTCCAGAGATTGATCATGGGTTACAAACTGGTACAACTGCGGGTGATACAAGAAAAGATGGAATAGGGAAAGCAAAACAAATTCCAGTTCAGCTGGTGTGGCTGCTTCTTCTGAAGCTGTTTTGCCAGTTTCTGACATCCACAAAGCAAGTTTTGGGAAATGAAGCTCAAGCACAGCTAAACAAATGGAAATAAGATGGGAGCATTAGCAACCTTGGTTTTACGTGGACTGGCAAGAAAGATGAACCAAATGGACTGTTCGTTGAATATGAGCAAGTACTGAGTGACAGTAAAATTGTGAAGGCATCTGGAAACTAAACATTTGAACATGGAAGATTTCTTTTGAATATTTCAAAAGAAAATCTGCAGAACTCCATGAGAGTACACATAGTGTGGTCTGTCCAAATGTACATGGCCTTTCCCCCTTCTTTTATTGCTTTCTACTCTTTTTTAAATGTCAGCCACCAGATTCACTGTGGATTTGGGTGGCCTCTAAATTAAATTCATAAATACGTAACTATCCTTCCAACCTAACACCTTTCAGCTTCAGATTATCCACCATCCTAAGGTAGCAGGAATTATCTCAGACAGATGTGGCAGATGAACATAAGAAGATAGAAGGAGAAGAGAACTCAGGCTTTGATCTTTCACATTACTTATTTGAGGTGCCTTTTCTTTCCATTTGTATAAAAAGTTATACAATAGAAGAGTATGCTGATAATGAGAAGTGACAAGCCTTAGGCTTGCTAAATGTCTGGGGTAGACCTGTCTGGAAAGACACCAGGGAAGAATAAGATGTTTTAATATAATTCAATTCAATTCATTCTATTCAATGTAATTTAAATTTATTCAGTTCAATGTATTCAATTTAATTTCATGCTATTCAATTTATTCAATTCAATTCAATTCAATTTATTCAATTCAACTCAATTCATTCAATTCAAAATTTTCCATTTCAAATGATTCCATTAAGAATTGAAGAAACATATTAAATGAGTGGCAGAGACTAATAATCAATTGCATTTGGTCAAACAAAAGACCAAGGATTAAATTAGGATTTCGCAAGACATGAAAGAACAAGGTGGACTGGTAGTACCAAAACCCAAATGATATTATCAAACGTGTTATTTAATAAGGATTACAAACTGGATTATATCACTACATAGCTGGTTTCTTCAGAAGAAGGAACAGGATTCCCAGAAGGTTTTCGTAAATATCTTTATTTGGATACAAATAGAAGTGTACAGTCTATAAGAGAATACGTCATTATAAATCACATACTAAAATATACACAAAAAAAGAATAAATCTGAACATAATGCTCCTTGCTTCGATATTAGCTATTTTTTCATTGAAGGTGAATGTACAAAACAAATTGACCAGTAGAGAGAGAATAATTCATATAGACTGCAAGACTTAATCATTAACGAAACAAAGAACCTCTTTCAAAACTCTCTCCCTGCAGTATCAGAACCATCTCACTGGTTTCAATAAAGAGGATATTCCAAAAAGAATGATGAAAACAAGCTGGAATACTCAGAGACTTGACTGAATTTGAAAAGCTTATAGCACAAAACTCAGAACCCTTGTCAAGGCTTATTTACACATTGTTATTGAAATGAGATTCAGAGATTGAACAAGTCAAAGATTATATGACTAAATGGATGCAGAATTTACACAAGATAGTTAATATGCATCAATGGGGGTACCAATTAAAGACAAATATTAACGTTATGACAAATAATAGAGAAAACTGGTACAAGATGCTTTATCGCTGGTATATTACCCAAGGTTTTTGTTGAAAGTACAATAATCAGGTTAGACCATTATTTTTTTTTCATACTTGCTGGCAATGTCTTAATGCTCAACAATTCTGGAATATGATTTAGTACAGAATGAAACAAACCTTAAATCTTAAATGTTCTTTCATGCCAACTCTTTTACTGCTGAGTAACATTAAATCAAACATCCAACAAAGTCTATGGAGTTTGGCTTTGTATATAATAACAGTTGCCAAGATATTTTACACGTGTACTGGAAGTCACACATAATTCCCTTTTTTTAGAAGAATAGCAGACTAAGCTGTAGGACATTTTGTAGGACTTTGATGTCCAGAATAACTTTGTATTTAAAAAGCAAGTCTGACACAGAATTTAATAGTTCTGCACATGGGCTTGTTCTACATCCAAAATTTGGGTTTCTCTTACCATCGGCTTTAAAACATTAAATCCTGCCCATTTTGTTATAACAAGGATTGATTCTCTTACATTTGATAGACATTCCTTATTAATTGTTCGTTTTTATGATGATTTTAGTACATTGGCTACTTTTGTTAATTATATTGTATTATTATGTGTATTATTAATCTACCGTGACTTTGTAAATTCTTGCTCGGTTTCACACAGCCTATGAATCTCCTTTCCTTTCTTCTCCCCATTTCATTTTTTCCCTCTTTCTTCTTGGTTGTGCTTCTACATATGTGTTCATTAAATTAAATTAAATTAAATTAAATTCCAGTGACATGGCATCAACATCCTTTGGAATGCCTGCCCTTGCTCCCTATTCTATGTTACCAGAAGAGGAGTAGGGACAAGGAGACAGCAAGGACATTAAAAGGAAAGGACAATAGGAATGGACCGAAACAGTTCCATTGGTTGTTCCACGATACATCATTAAGTCCTGAAAGACAGGGAGAAATATTTTTTCCAGAGTACTCATGGGACATCTTGTCCATTTTGTCTCCCACTCTCTTTGCAGCAGAAGATGTGCTGGGATCAAAGGCCCTTGGGGGTGGGTTGGACTAGAAGACCTTCAAGGTGCCTCCCAACCCTATGACTCTATGAGTCCTGGTTAGCAGACCTTCCCTTATCAAAAGCCTGCACATTTCATCACAGAACTTATCATGTTTTCAAGGTGCCAGAGGGATGAAATCGGCAACTAACCAAGCTCCAAAAGCCAGTTTCCAAAGACTCCAGATGTGGGAGGAAGAATTGGTTGTCCTAACTCCTTCACATAACCAAGGTAGTTTTGAAAGACTTCCATCCCACTTCAAAATACAGATCACCAACAACTGCAACAGAAGCAAAAAAGAAACATTGGACACCCATCATACTTACTCATCTCAGGTAAGCCTTAATAATAATAATAATAATAATAATAATAATAATAATAATAACAACAACAACAACAACAACAATAATAATGATGATGATGTAATGTAATGTAATGTAATGTAATGTAATATAATATATATCAGAGAATTTCCCAGAGAGACTCTAAATATCTGTTTGTGTCTGTTGTTTACAATCCTATACAAGTATTGCTGTAAGGAAGTACCATTAAAGCTAACAGGATTTCTTTATGTTATCATAACTCAAGTATGTGAATGAAGAAGAAAAGGCTAAGCAACCTGTTAAGACAAAGTAAATGTTATTCATTGTGTATGAATAACATGAATCGACATGATGCCCAGCTCTTCCTCTTATATTATAGTAGTTTATTTTATCTGCCAGCTTTTGGTTTGCTGTATCTTTTTTAAAGCAAGGAAAATTATAAAAGCTAATTGAGTTGGTTAGACTTATGCAATCTTTATAAGAGGAACAGGTATGTTAAACATTTCTAAACTTGACCTTGGAGAGAAAACCCTTTGAACAGAAAACAGTAAATATGATTCTGAAATGTCTACAATGTTAGCAAGCAAATATATGCTGTTCTTGGAGTTGTCTGATGTCAGAGGCTCCAAGAAATTCAATGCAGGATAAAAATAAGGATGAGAAAGTTTTGCTTCTGCCCCTCACCTTTAAAGACCCTCCCAGCACAAATGGTAGAGTGAATTATTGGAGACAAGTACATGGAGTCATTTACTAACTTCCCCTGACTCAGGACCTGAAGATCTGAGAAAGTATTGTTGCAAAGCTTCCCCTGATCCATTGCAGATTTGGAGAACAGTATTAGTATTAGTATTTCTCCTTCTCCTTCTCCTTCTCCTTCTCCTTCTCCTTCTCCTTCTCCTTCTCCTTCTCCTTCTCCTTCTCCTTCTCCTTCTCCTTCTAACATTAGAAGTATAGCCTCATGGAAGAGAGTATGATGGAAGTTTTTAATAGCCTTGATCTCCAACATCACTCTCCTCCTCGCAGATACATTCCATCACAGAAACATAACTCTCTGAACTGTCCAAAAGTCCAGCCTAGGATTCAATCATGGGTAACTATACTAAATTGATATAATATCTCCAAATTTTAAAAATATACATTTCCTGCACAAGAGAAAAGTGATGGATCTATAATATAGTCTTATATATGTTTACTCAACAGTAAGCACCCTTATATTCAGCAAGGCTTATTCTCAGGAGAGTAACTATAGAATTGTAGCCTTGGTTGTATAATATGTCATAGGAAATTATTGCCTAAATCAAAATAAATTGTATCATGAATATGTTATCATAAAGATCATACAGATTAAGTTATAGGAAGGAGCATCAAGAGAATAGATGCTTCTATTCCAATAAAGCTGTATCAAATAGGGTCAGTTACAGAGTGCCCCAATAAGGCTTGGGGCTGCATATTTCAGGAAATATTGCTCTGAATATGATGCCACCTTCAAAAAGGTTCTACTTAAGGGATTTCCAAAGCAAGAGACCTGATTTACGGGGAAAATATGAAAGCCTTTTTTGTGTCTGATTCTACTGTTGTGGACTTTCTGGGCTACAGAGCACTGCTGGCAGTTGCAAGTTTTAAGAGAGAAAAATGTATTTAAAATTTTTTTTCCCAGAGACATGTATCTTTAAAGGATGGTAGTAAGTTCTGTATTTTAACCTTTGATTATACTGTAGCTTAAACAGGACTCATCCTGTTCATCCAAGTCTAGAGGATGATCTAGTTTGCTAAGGAACTTATCGGGTGTGGGGTGTGGCTCCTCTTACTCATGAATGCCACCTTCCATTGTTCAAAGCTGCTACACGGTTAGATACAGTACCGTGGCTGATATTTACCTAATATCTCTTCATCTGTGTTTCAACTTGAAATATTCATTCTCCCCATATGCGTATAAAAATGAGAGCATGCTTGTAGAAAAAGAGCTTTTCTGGCTAGACATCAGTAATTGTTTGGTCATGTGACTTGTACCTGTTGTGTACCCATAAATATATCTGACATTTCTTTCAAAAGCTATCCAAGCTACATGGTTTGTGGTTGCAAATTCCACAGGGTATTTGTTCACTCTGTAAAGAAGTCATTCCTGTTACTTTAAAGGGGCCCTAGTAGCTGAAATCCATCATACTGCTTATAATATGAATGATCATGTTATGTTACTATAACTTAATGCTTCATGAATGTGCATAATTTATAATGAGGTCATCCAGGTTATTGGCCATCACTCTAACTATGGTATCATGAACTAGACGGTATAATTAAATCCTTATTTTATCTATCTGAGTCATTGGTTAACTGGATCTAATATCACGAGGCCACATATATTTGTATTTCACTTTGTCTTATCCTTTGATTGTGTGCAGGCAACAAAGAAGTACCTTAACTGACAAGCATGGATTACAACATGGTCAAAATGATCATACATGGTGCGTTAGCCATCTTAATAAATGTCTTTATCTCAAAATATAATCGGCTGCTCTCACTAATATTCAGGATCATGATTTGGTAAGCATATTTCTTATAAAATATATGACATACTTGGTCAGTTAGATCATTGCTTAGGTATTGTGTCCTAATCTACCAGTCTTCTAAAGTCTTGTCCAAAAATAGCTCAGATGACACGTTGGTGAAGTAAACAACAGGCTGGGATGAAGTGGGAGTGATCTGTCTTAAAACACCATGCAAGCTTCTTCCTGCTTCCCCCCCCCCCCCACACACACACCTCCTTCACCAGTCAGCTGGACTGTTTTTTGGACATGGGTCTACCAGTCTTTCAGAAGTAGACTCTGTCCTCAGAAATAGTCTGGTCTGAAGCATCTCTGCACCTGCCATCTGTCACCTGGGCAGCTTGAAAGGAGGCTAAGTCTCCATCTGAACAACCCACTCACACTCACCCAAGCCCACCCTGCTTTTAAGGTGATGCTGATGCTGGACAGAAGGGGAAGCAACACCAGGAAATCCACCAGTCAGTGACCTTAAATGTTCCACAGTAAGGTTGTACAGGTGGAACCACTCACAAGCCATATTAGTGATGCAGTTTAGAGCTCAGTGGTCAGAGCACTGCCATGCAAATTACGCCAGGATATTTTTCTGCCAACTCAGGATCTGGAGAAAGGCACATTAATGCAGCTTTGTGAGGAAGAGCCCATAGCCTAAGAGATCTATGTATCTTCAGGCTTCCCTCAAACACTGTCAGAATAAGAGGGAAAGTGCTAGTGGTTTAGATCTCACTGATGCCTCATACCCAGAGTCATCGGGAGTCGGGTGGCAGAAAGGAAAAGGAAAAGGGAGAAAAAAGAAACTTATGGACTGAGGACAAGATCAAGACAACATCATGAAGATGTGCTGGCAAAGAATATTCCAGGGCGCATTTATGGTGCGATTGGGCTTATGTGGAGAAAGGTCCTTTGAACCACCACCAGCAAAAGGACTCTTAAAAGAGGAAAGGTGAGCACTAGGAAGTCTGACCTTGAATAGCCACTCGCTCAGAGAGGCCAGCTGTGACTGTGCACAGCTCCCAGCATTCCCAGGCATAGAGAATGTGTCAGCCCCATTGGTAGACCAGGATCAGGAAATCAACTCCACGGGAAGTCTATAACTACTTTTATTGAGAATGGGTATAATAACAGAATGTCCTGTTTCAGGTCGCAACTCACACAGTTGCTAGGTGAGGAAAGCAATTTATACCTGGTAAGGGAAGAAATGTAAATCAGAAAGTCTCCTGGAAAGAAGGCTTGCCTGAGTGATTTCCACGTCAGCAGGAGCAGGCAGAAGAGCAGTCAAAATCCAGTCCAAAGTTCAGAGAGCCAAATGAGGTTTGTCAGCCAGTCCAAGGCCAGAGTTTCACCATCAGGATTCAGAGGAATAGCACACCAGAGCAGGAAATCAGACGGTTGTTTCCAACAAGGGGACATGGGTCAGAGCTGCCTCTTAAATCAGGCTGCAGCCAGCTGTCTTTAACCAAGAGACTTACTCCCTTGCTAGCAAGGAGTCTCAGTTAACATCTTTGCTCAGCTCTCTGCCCTACTCGGGGGACTTGGAAGCCTTATGTCGTCATCATCTGACTGCTCCAGCTGTTCAGGTGGCACCTGTGTTTGATCAGCCTCAGGTGATTCTTGGCTTTGTCTCCCCCTGAGGCTGACATTCCAGTTTAGCTGGAGCAGCTTCTTCAGAGTCAGATTCAGAGTCGGAGTCCTGGGCCATGACTGATTGTGCTGTACCTCCTCCCCCCTCCCAATCAGGGAGATACCTGTTTGAGCCACTTCCAAATGTTATCTTGTTTCTCAGAACTTAAAAAATGTTTCAGCCCCCTTTGCTTAGGAAATGGTCCTTGCATATCCCCATCAAGGTCAACTTCCTTACTCTTCCTTATATCCTGGGGCTATGGAACCTTTAGTAAACAATCTTAGGATTTCTCCTGCTCTCTCTTGTGGGAGTGAGACCTACAGTAATTTTCAGAGCCTTCTCCTTCCTTGGACAAAGAGGCTCTGCCAACTCATTTTGTTTTTCCTTTTTTTCCTGTATTACCCTAATGTCTTCACTTCAACCCCAGCCCATGGATGAGATGGCCTTTGGTCATCGTTGGCTGTATCAGTGCTCAAACAGTCTATTCTCCCTTATTCCAACACTGTCTAAAGGCAGCCTCAGGGTGTGTAAAACACGTTAGGCTTTGTCACCCATTACCGTGGGGGGAAGTGAGGGGACTGGTAGTGACTGGGAGCTAATGCAACAGAGGCACAATAAGGGTTGGCAATAGGAACTGCAAATGTCACCCTAGAATTGTTTTTAGCCGAATCAAGGATGGGTGGACAGCATTTCATCTCAGCAGGACAGAAAGGCACAAAGACTCAGCTCTCTCCTAGTCACTCCCAGTTCCACCCTGCTCTTCTCTCTCAGGCGTAAGCTGGCAATTCCTCGTGCTGAGGTTCTGGGCTGCCTTATGGGTTTTGGTGCTGCACCCCCCCTCCCCCACGCTCCCCATCCATAACCTCATACCATTCTACAAGCCCTACAACAGCTTTCCTAACCTCTTCAACGTACCGCAGATCAAGCTTGGAATGGAAGTCACTCCAAAATATGCCTCCTTCACAAAATCCCCATCACCCTCCCATACTGTTCTTCCTACTTTCAGGGGCAAGCATCTGAAAACGGGGGTGAAGGTGAAGTACCTGGATAAGGAGGGCTACCGGTTCAGCTACTTCACCCGAGGGGAGCCCGGATGCCGGCCATCTGTGCTGATGCTTCATGGATTCTCACTCAACAAAGACATGTGGTTAAATACCATCCAAGTAGGTCTTCCTTTTATTCTAGCCTGGGTGGTGCTGGTCTGACCCCGGGTACTTGATGCCAGAGAAGAAACCTACTGCGCTCTTGCTCAAGCCTAGTTCCTTTTAAAGGAAATGGGCCAGAACAGTTCCCTGTGTCCCATCTGCCTACAGCCCCCAACCCCCCTTGCTATTAGAGAGAGTGGGATGTGTGGAAGAGGGAGCAGCATCGCAATGTCCAGGGAGAAAGCTGTGGGTTGCTAGTTGCTATGTGTCCTGGCTGTCTAGTACA
The DNA here is from genome assembly GCA_030867105.1 of Liasis olivaceus. Taxonomy (NCBI): domain Eukaryota; kingdom Metazoa; phylum Chordata; class Lepidosauria; order Squamata; family Pythonidae; genus Liasis; species Liasis olivaceus. The sequence continues at coordinate 21,296,008 of CM061348.1, read as the reverse complement.
GCCTGCTCCCCTCTGGTCATCCGCCAAATACGAGGACCATCTCCAGAGTTCCCAGCTAGTATGGCCCCTGCTGATGTCCACATCTAAGGTTCTGCCCATTTTTCTGCTTCTTTATCTTCTTGGGGGTAGCTGAGAACCAGCTATCTGCCACTGTAGATAAAGCAGACCAGGAAACTTCTCCCAGCCCTTAGGATACAAGTGGAGAAGCTGTGGCCCTCCTGATGTTAAGGCATCACTTATCCTCACCAAGCTGCTGGAAGATGGAACTGGCTGATGTCGCAACAGGAGTTGGCAATGTTATGAGACATCAGGAACCATTGTGCAATTTTTCCCAATAAAAATAATATTCAAAAGACAGTTGTGGAAATCTCACGTAATCGCATGCATTCTTTCCTGGATGAAATCTTATGCAAGGATACTGAGGTCTTATGCTATTTGCTGATCTTTGGACTTAATTAATGCCTTTTTTAAAAGATCAGGAGGCACCACTATGAATCCTAACTTGTCCTGGTGGAACAGCTAGCAAGGGAGTGAAAGCCAAAGAGGGGTAACCATCTCCCCAAATAAATCAATGTGTTGTGAGCATGCTCACTGCTTTCCAAAACACATCATTTGGTGACAGCAGTTGAAGAGGGGGAAAAGATGGGGTGGGGTGGGGGGCAAAAGAGAACTGGATCTGGTTCTGGGACCAGGAGCAACTTTTCCTCTCTGCTCCTCCTTTTGGCTTGATTCCTTGGATTCACATGCAAAACCATTTCCCCACAGAACTTTCCTAAGGACCTCCACTTGATCTGCCTTGATCTGCCAGGTCACGGGGGAACCACTCGCTTGCTGGCAGAAAGTTACACAGCAGTTGCTCAGGCTAAAAGGCTACACCAGGTAGGGCCTTTCTTCAGCTGTGATGTGATGCATTGTTCTTTGAAGACAGCCAATGGGGAAGGTGGGGAGGGATGAGGCATAGATATAAATCCAAGGAGAAACTTTACTATGCAGTGAAAAATATACAAAGCTGTCTGTTCTTTGTATTAAAAATGTAGAATCCCCTTTGAGTTAAGCATGAGTCCCGGTGACTTCATGGACATGAACATTTGATTTCTTGGAGACAAAAGAAAGAGTTTTGCCACTGCCTCCTTCCAGAATAATTTTGGTTTTACGTTTTCACTCCTAGTTTTACTTTTTCACTCTGGATCAGATATTCCTAATATTACCCAGGTTGAACCATGCTTAGATTTCCAAGATGGACCAAAGTTGGTTAGATGTTTCCATCTAGCAGGAATCTTTTAATTAAAGGTGCTTATAAAGGAAACCCAATCAATCCATTCAAAAGTCTCACAGATGGTTAGATGTTGCCCCCCGGAATGTTGTGCAAAGCCAAAAAATGAAATTACTATAGTTTCAGAAAGAATGGATAAGGATGGGTAAGCTTATCAAGAAAACACAGCCACAGTCGCTTTGTTCCCGAACGCTTTGTTCGTTTCAGTTTGTCGAGTGTGCTGGCCTGAACCACAAGCCTTTCCACCTGGTTGGCATGTCCATGGGAGGCATGGTTGCTGGGGTTTACGCAGCTCTCTATCCAAGCCACGTCTCCTCCTTAGCCCTCCTTTGCCCAGCTGGTAAGTGTCTACGTGGCGTGAATGAACTCTGAAGGAAAAGGCCAGAATGCTTGGCCCAGTCTCTAGATTATGATGTAATACGTGTTGTAGTATTATATACAGCCTTTTAAAAAAACGCTGTCCCTGCAATTCCTGTTCAAACGGGGTAGCAATGTTGTGTTTGTCTTATATTAATTTCGCACTTTCCCCTACTCACAGGTGTGAGGTATCCAACTGATAGTGAGTTTTTTGCCCGCGTACGTGAGCTGGTTTTCTCTAAGGAGTCTGCAGAGAGTGCTATTGTCCCAGTTACGGAAGAGCAGACAGAAAACTTCATGAAGCTGTGCTTATACCATCCCATCTTTTTAAAGATTCAGGTGAAGATCGGACCTTTCATAGATTGCCGTGTTGTTTCTTAGTCTCTTCTGATAACATCTTCTGTCTCTGCACGCCTCCTTCCCTAGCTCTCCTTTAAGTATTTTAACGGGGTGGCCAAAGAGAACACAAGAAACAGAAGGTGAAAGAACACAAACCTTTCCAGAATACTCAAACTGGAAAAGAGATGTGTGGAAAGGTAGGTCCGTCCATCCATCCATCCATCCATCCGTCCATCCATCCATCCATCCATCCATCCATCCAAAGTGCTCATTAAAAGCTAAAAGTAAAATGATCTAAGATATAATAACAATAACAATAAAAACGCGATTTAAGATATAATAAAAATAACAATAAAAACCCAATTCAAGCAAACCTCCCGATTTTTCACTTTAGAAAGAAAGCAATGGTTTGGTATACAAATACAGAATCGAAACCTGAGGATATATCAGGTCCTTTTCTTGCAGATTAGACATTTTTGTCAAGGCAGGTTGTCCCAGCACTGTAGAAAGTCCCCCCACTCTGCTTGTCTTAGATCTTTCTTTACCAAAAGAGTGTCTCCATTGTGGGGCATTATCAGCTAAATCCTAATAATTGATTTTTCACAATATCCTCAAAAGGCATCACTCTATGACGTGGCTACCTACAGACTCTCAACCCTGGGGACGACTGATGCAATTTTTTACAACTCTGCTTGACTGAAACTGCCCATGGATGCTTCTTAAAAATTACCCGATTTCCCAAGACTATTTCCCCCCTCTTTTATCTTCATCTTCATTGATTCAGTTTTATCCTGCTTTTTACTCATTGTTGGCTAGTTGTCAAGAATGGGCTTGAACCCATCACCGCAAACTATCTTCAACCAATACCTCCAGCCTATTATTGAGGATCTCCCGCTCTGTGAAATATGTAAGAGAAGACTTGTTTCCAAAATTACTTTGAAAGGATAAAAGAATTTAAGTGAAGAGAACTATATTCACCAATGGCATGAAGTGCCCTTGACTTATTATGAGCTGGCAGGGGTGTGGATGTACCGCTAGAGGCGATGGATGGATGGATGGATGGATGGATGGATGGATAGATAGATAGATAGATAGATAGATAGATAGATAGATAGATAGATAGATAGAGGCGATAGAGGTGTAGATGTGCATGTCCAGCCTCCCTGGACATAGGTGATCATGGTGGGGAGCAAATGACAAAATGTGCAACAAAGGGACTCAAACTCCACTCCTTACATTCTTGCATATGATGTCATGACACAAATATGAAAGGGCAAACTTGCTTCAGAGGAATGTGATGCATATTTCATCATGGTGGTGTCACTGTTGTTGGGAACGGGCATCTTTCTTCTTGGCTGCTCAGACTTTTCAAAAACTTTTAAGAAATTGCAAAACAAATGTCAAAACAGCATTACTTCTGACCTGTATTTTTGTCTCTCCACTTTTAGCTCCTAAAGGGATACCTTGAGGATCGGAGATCACATAAGATGGTTTTTGTAAAGTGTAAGTACGAGACACAGTATGGACCAGTCTCAGCAACGCCCCGCTTTTCATGGAGGCAAACCTACATTTAGCACCAAGAGAATCCGTCAAGGGACCTGCAGCGAACACCAACTCTTCAATCAGTGCATGTTTGTTGTGTTTGCATGTTATATTTTGGAGACGGTTTCTGATTTTTAAAATGTTAAATAGCCTTGGAGAAAACAGCCATGTCTTGATATATTATGGTATAGCTGTCCCACTATGTACACTGAGGTTCCACAGTTCAGATCTCCTTTGTAATCACAATAGGGCAGCCTTTCCCAGTTTACAAGCCCTCCAGGGCGTGAGGAATATAACCCCCATAATTTCCAGTCAATGTATTCTGAAAACCCAGAAAATGGGTTAATTCAGTAAGCAAATTAAGAATGTCATACAGATCAAGCCAATAAGTGGTTTCCAAGTGCCCCCTTTGTCTACCAGACTTCAAAGGCGACAAATAGGGTTATTCTGCAGTCCAGTTCTCCATTATGATCACAATGGGGCAGCCTTTCCCAATTTACAAGCCCTCCAGGGCGTTAGGAATATAACCCCCATAATTTCCAGTCAACACAATCCCCATTGGCTGAGAGATGCAACCTGGAGAGGCTGCAAGGATGGCATTTAATCAGGCAAGTAGGAGAGCAAAGGGTTCAAGTTACTCCTCCAGTGGAATGTTCCTTCATCAAATTTACTCATCCTGTTATTCCTAAGAAAAAGAAAACTGAAGACCGTAAACAGGAAAGCCCATGACAGGTGTAACTGCTTATTGGGAATGGAATGGAAGGAAACAACTCCACTTCTATTTCCTTTTACTCGGAAAGGTTTCCTGGACCTCACCAGTAGTGAGTCGAAGTACAGCCTCCATGACAACCTGAAGAAAATCAAAGCTCCCACCCAGATCATTTGGGGAAAGGAGGACAAGGTAAGGAATATGTACATGTCCCTGTGTTTGTGCACACTGTGCGTAATTTCAGAATCAGGCAAGAGAACCATATATACAGTGGCAATTGTTGTATTACTAGAGCATTTCACTTCTCAACAATTTCATGGTTGGTCTGTGTTCAAGGCTCAGTCCCTACCTTCTCTATACTGGAAGGTGATGTCCTCTAATCCAAGAAGGGCTGGAAGCATTCGCCTACCTTTCTACAGTAGCAGAAATGAACCGTTTTCATTAGTGTGAGGTCTTTGCAGAGCTTGTTCAGGGACACACTCCAGAAGAGGGCAGGATGAGGACTTATCTGGGCGGCTTCAGGGTCAAAAGAGCCTATGAGGCTTAAAGCACTCATGTTGCCCCTGAATCCCCTCCCCCAAAATTCACACACAGAGAGCTCAATCTGTTGGCTCCACCATTCTGCAAGGTCTCAAGGGACAGCGAAAGTTGCACACAGGCCACAGCCTTATGAATCTAATTCAAGTCCGTGAAACTGCCAGCAACAATTAAGTACAGGTACCAACGTACACAAGGCAACAGCCACTGATAACCGTGTGTCAGTACAACTTACATTAGTGCCTTAACAGAACCTACATATTATCTGGCATCAGAGTCCAAAGTACTAGAAACCTAACATCTGGGGTCAGGGAAATGGCACTATAAGAAAGAAATCTGGGGTCTCTCACAGTGCCAGTTGTAGCAGGTCTAAACACTACATTATACAGGTGTATGCATTCAGGAAGTCCAAACATGAAACAATAACCAATCAATATAATTTACTAAAGAAGATTTTGGATGATTGATATCGAAGGTAATGAAACTATTACTTAATATCCAATCAGTACAATTGGCGGTCTACAGGCTTTCACAGGTTTTCAAGCAATTAAGAGTCTAAAGATGAACAACGAAGGGTCCCACGAACACTTCTTAGTAACCAAAGCAACGTGTATCCAGCATAATATCACAGAGAGTGCATTAGGATGACCACAAGAGTAGAAAAGAACCAGCCGAGAGGAAGACGCCGGCTGGCAGAGATCCTGAGGATCTTGAACAGATCGTATGCAGAATTTAGCTACAGATGGAGAAAGCTGGAGAATAAAAACAATTCAGCGTTTCTCATCAGGGTGAGAGGCAAGATATTCAGAGTTAGGCTGAAACAGCACGAGGCTTCTCACCAAGCCAATAAACAGAAGATGTAAAGATATGGCATTCACACACACACGCACACAAACACACATACACAGCACAGGTACAGCTTAGCTTGGGACTGGATAATACAGGTTATCCTTACCAAAATCCAGGATTGCTTCCTAACAATCCCTGCAGTTGTGGGGCGGGGAATAGGTATTCTGCACCAATGTCTACATTATGGTGGTCAGGTGGATAGCCACCTCCTTCTGTAAACATGTGCATGTAATAGGCAAGTGTAGAGAGTAAGGAAGATGCCTTCGTCAGAGTTATGTAGAAGCTGTTGCCTAGGCAAAAGGAGCAGAAGCATTTTTCAAAGTCCACAATGAGATAACATTCAGAAGCGGCTCAGACAGACCACCCTAATTCACTGAACTATAAGCAAGAGGAGGTACAGCGCAATCAGACTTGCAAGATTTTGTTATGATAGCCAATCCCAGTAAATGCAGTTTTAAGTTAGTTAAGTTAAGTTAAGACCTAGTCTGGTCTACCTAATGGGGCTGGCACCAACAGGCTGTTAGGCTCCAGCCAAATAGTGTTTTCCACCAAAAAGGATCAGAAGCTGTTTCCTTCACTTTGGTTAAAACATGACTGATTTGTAAGGTGATCAGCATGATCAGCTTCTTAAGTCTTCTAGTTTAAGTAGCTCTTGCTGTAAGAAAAGATGAGAACTAAGGTTTTAAAGGGCAGACAAAGACTTAAGCCAAGAGATCCCAGATATCCTGGAACAAAACTAAAAGGTTTAATGAAGGGAAGATTAAGCTTAATGACTCTATCCTTGAAGAAGCAGGAATATACATAATAGAGTTCAGTGGCTTCATTAATTAATGGCTTTCAAGTCAGGAGGTTATTTCTATGCACTTTAAAAAGATTTCAAGGGGAGGGGGAAATTCAATGTTTCTTTGTTGTGTAGGTCTTTGATTCTTCGGGTGCAGAAGTTCTGGCGGCTGCCATTCACAATTCCCAAGTGCATCGGCTGGAAAAATGTGGACATTTCATAGCCCTCGAGAGGCCCAGGACATCCGCGCGGCTCCTCTTGGAATTCTACAAGTCGGTCTGTGACTCAGACAAGCATAAGAAGGTGGCCTGAGTCTCAGGAAGTGTCAAATGGCTGGAGACGTGCAAGGTCTGCCCCACCAGCAGCCCTTACTGTCTTCTCTGGCTGGTATGACAGGAGCTACAACCCAAGACATCTAGTAGGCAGCAGGGGAGGTGAGGATCTGGTGAAAACAAAGCTTTGCCACACCGTTCCAGGAAGACTGATCGAGAACTGATCCATCTCTTCTAACAAAGCTTACACTTCCACAGTCTGTTTAGCGTGACTAGATATAACTATTCAGTGGAATGTCACTCTCCAGAAACCCTACACTCCTAAGCAGCAATATCATAAGATGGCTAATTGTCTTCATGTCCTGCTTTTTTTGTTTTTTGTTCTGGTATAAATGTTTATTAAAAGTTTTAAAGAGAACATGAAAACTAAATCTTCTCTTGATTTTATTTTGCAATCCCCTTGAGAAAATTCTAGTACATCACAATAAGTTAACCATTTGTGTTTACTTATCATTTCTTGTCTATAAAATACTCTATTCCATACTCTAAGAATGACCCACCTGACATAATGATTTTTGAAGTCTACATTAACCTTAGCTTTGCCATACTATAGTTTTCTATGCCACCCAAATCTCAGATCATGTTCTTCTAACTCCAATAGTCTTCTATTTCTCAGCAACACCCTCTCTTTCATCCAAGTTAAACAGCAGGCAGCAAAGTATAATTTCAAATCTGGTAGACCCAAGCCTCTTCTTCCCTTTGCAACTTGTAATAGCTTATATTTATCTCCCTGTAATAGCTTATATTCTTCCCCTGCCATACATATTTAGATATATCCTTCTGCCATTGTTTAAATGGTACATCAGCTGTCAAAACAGGTATTATCTGAAACAAAAATAACATTCTAGGTAAAATATTCATCTTAATCACAGAAATTCTCCCCAACAGTGACAACTGTACTTTATCCCATCTTAACATATCTTTTTTAAGTTCATTCCATGTCTTAATATAGTTATTTTGAAATAACATACAATTCATATTTTGAAATAACGTACAATTCATATTTGTCATAGTAATACTCAAGTATTTTACCTTCTTCTCAATCTTAAAATCTGTTTTATTCATCAATTCTGTTTGATCTTGTATGTTTATGTTTTTTGTTAATCTTTGTCTTCTGTTTGTTAATCTTGAAAGCTACTACTGTAATGCTCCAAATTCTTTTAATTTACTCATTAAAAGTTCAATTCCCTTTAAAGGGTCTGCCAAAACCAAAACCAAAACCAAAACCAAGTCATCTGCAAAAGCTCTGAACTTATATGACTTTTTAAATCTTTACACCCACAATCCTCTCATCTTGTCTTACGTCTCTATTCAATATTCCAAGAACTAAGTTAAACAGGAGAGGGGATAGCGAGCAACCTTGTCTTGTTCCTTTTTGTACCTCACAGGCTTTGATTAAATCTCCATTAACAATTATTTGTGCCGTCTGCGAAGTATAAATCAGTTTCACCCATTCTATAATATTCTCTCCAAAATTCATATCTTCCAAAACTTTAAACAAAAAAGTCCAAATTGTTAAAACCCTTCTCTGCATCTAAAAAGATGAATGCGGTTGGTTTTTCATTATGTTGTTCCAAATATTCCAAAAGATCCAACACAGTTCTAATATTGTCCTTTAACTGTCTTTTAGGTAAAACCCCACATTGATCCTCATGAATAAATTCTTGCAAAATTATTTTCAGTCTTTCAGTCAAAACCATTGTAAACATAATCATTGTTCAATAATGATATTGGTCTGTAGTTTCTTGCTAAAGCCAAATCTTGTCCCACTTTAAGTATTAATGTTACATCAGCATCTTTCCAAATCTCTGGCATCTTTCCTCCTTGAAAATAGAGTTCATTGTACTTTGTAGACTTTGTAAAAGTTCATCCTCCAAACACTTAGAATACAGACTCGATAACCCACCTGGTCCAGGCACCTTTCCTGATTTGCTCTTTTTAATAGCTTCTGAAACTTTTCTTATACTTATAGGTCCATTCATAATTTTCCTTTGTTCTTCTGTAATCCTTGGTAGGTCCAAAATGGGATCTTTTTCTGTTTTAATTTTTCAGCCAGGAAGGCGTATTCTATTCTCTTATGTACAATTCTAATAGGAATCTCTTCCAAGCAATTATATCTATCTTATCCAATTTCAATCTTGTACTAAAATGCTGCTGCAGGATTTGATCTCTTGTCTTCTTTCGAACAAAATGCACCAAAATATCTCTAGCGACACTCCTCATTCTGGCAAATCTGAAATTTATTCTACAGACCTTATCAATTTCTGTGTCCATATCCTCCCAGTCCAAAAAAATTGCCAAAATGTTAATAATCCATTCTCTAATATTTTCATCCAGAACCTCTGGAATAGCTCTGAATCTCAAATAGAATTATTTCTCTCTCAGTTCCAATAAAGCCAGATTGGCCAGTTCTCTTTCCAACTCTCTGCTTGAACCTCTGTCTTACTCCCTAAAATTTCCACTTTATCATTAATTTGTTTTACCTCTCCAGATATTTGCTTTATCCAACTTTCCTGTGATGGAAGGCATGAGCAGGGAGGATTCTGGAATGGAAAGTCAAGAGAAAGAGACGGGCCCCTCCCTAAGGGCATAATGGTTATAGTTGCTGTCGTTGGGGGATTAGAGTTACTCTGGCGAGATTCTGTCTATTAGGTGCAAGCTAATAAAGAAGCTGAGCTGATTTCTGGACTGTCTCATGTGATTCTTGGGCTGAACCTGACATTTCCATCTTTTTAATGTCTTCTTTCATCTCCTCTCTCAACTTTCCAAGTCTTTCATCCATTCTTTTTTCAAAAGCATCCAATTTATTTCTCATCTATTCAAATAATTTCTGTGTAACTATTTTTTTGCTGCAGGTTACTCTTGCAAGTCCCTCCTGCCCTCTCTTGCCATTTTTCTAGTAGCCATTTTTCTTATAGTAATTCAAAAGTGAACATGTCTCCTTCAAGCAAAAGAAAAAGACAAGAAGACTTTTTTCCCCTTACTATCTGTTTATGGTTTTGATACTCTTGTTTTGATAGCCACAACACACATCACATCTCTATGCCAACTAAACATCACAGTCTGTTTCTTTACCTTATCTTTTGTTATATAGAGTTCCCCAATTAAATACACTCCTTAAAAATAAACAGCAAGCATTCCCATGCAGGACTGGTCTCTTTAACTGGCTTAGTGCAAATTTAAACCAAAGCACTTTTGTCAAAAGTAAAAATGATAAAAATAAAAAATAGAACAAAAGACGGTCTCCTTATCCATTTTAAAACTTTCTTAAATCTTCTCTTTCTTAAGCTTTTTGCAAAGGATTCTTGAATCTTTAAATCGAAATCTCTCTTTGTTAGGTTGTTTGTTTGTTTTTTTTTGTAATCCTGAAAGAAGGTTTTGAATTTGATGAGGTTGAGAAAAGTGTGCTGAGCAAGCCAAACCATTGATTTGTTTTTATTTGGTAGAATTAAGCATTCCTTCCTCCAAATTTTCCCCCCAACAAAAGAAAGAGTGACAGGCCCAAGGCCACCCAGGGAACTTCTATGGTTGGGAGAGGGTTGGAATTTGGGTTTCTCTGGTTCTCGTCCAACACGATGACATACTGGCTCAGGGCAAGCAAGCAGTTCTTGAGCTTTAAACAGGCTTGAACACTGATTTTATGAGCATTGCTTCGTATTAATGCTGCAACATCACAAGTAGAGAACACTCCCTCAGAATCATGCTTTTCCTTTACAAAGAGCTCGGTTCTTAGTAATTAAGGTTTTGCAAGGTAGTAAAAAAATGACATTAGTTAAGGCAAGTAAATTACCCTCTCCCCCAGTCCACTTTGCCAGAGACTTGAGAAACAATAAACCCTGTCATGTCAGCCATATATTTCTTAGTGATCACCTGTCCAAGTACTAACCTGGTCCAACCTGGCTTAGCTTTTTGAGTTCAGCCAAGGCTGTCCCTTCTATCTGTCTTGGGTCTATATGTAATTAGGCATAACCTAAAAGTCAGAAGTGAAAGGAAGTTGACAATGGATGGAACTTCTATAAGCAGAGGGCAGCAATATTGGAATATATCCATTGAGTCAAAACTTAGGCTATGAACTGAATGGTCTATTGAAGAATTATAATGAACAAGAGAAGGGCAGCAGGATAAAAGGTTTTGAAGGTGGAAGGAAGGAAGGGGGGGAGGGAGGGAGGGAGGGAGGGAGGGATACTTGAAAGAGGAGATAGCATAAAATGTAAAAAAAAGAGGGATTAGCATCAGAAAGTATAGGTTTATTAGCAGTTTAGCAATGGCACTGTTTCATGCACAGCAGAGACAAGTGCTGGTATAAAGCAAATGAACATTTGACGACGCTACAGACTTGTTTATTTGTGTAACAGATTTTGATAACCACCCATCTACTCAAGAAACTCTGGACAGTGAACAGAAATAAACATAACCAAACCATACAAATCCAATTCAAATGAAATTTGGTTGAGGCCTCTAAAAATTATACTCTTACCATAGCAAGCGCAGCCACACTCATGCCAGAGCTCTATCAACATCCCGGCTGTAGGGCTGGGGGAAGAGCCAGGTCTTCACAGCCTTCCAATAGGGTCAGGGCCATCCATATCTCAGGGGAAAGGCTGTTCTATAAGGCAGCCGCCACGCCAGAGAAGGCAAACTCTTGTGTGCTAATTGTCCTAATTGAGTCTCTCTCAGCAAGCAAGTCCTCTACAAGATTGCGAAAGATATTTGCTCCATTAATAATTTACCTTTTGAAGTGATACATCTAAGAGGTTTAAATATACACTTAAAATACTTTTGTGTTACTTTTAGTAACACGAAGCTAGAGCAAAAGGTTCTGGAAAAAGAAATGAGAGAATATAAAGACATTTAGAGCTGACAGGTCTGCAATGCCCAGAAACAGAGAAAGGACAAGAATCAGCAATGGCAGCAGCGTACGCAGCAGGGCAAAGAGGGGCTCAGACTGACTGCAGCGGCACTTCAGGGTTGCCACACAATCCCCACCCCTTTTCTGCACGTGTTATGACATCACACACAATGTTGCAATGTTGCTTTCGTCATCCTGACAAGAGTGGTGAGTTCCTATGGACACCACTGGGCAGTGGAAACGACTGATATAATGTTGGTAGCTTTCCGCCAACTGAAGGAGGAACCTTGCAGGCAAAAATAGTAATCGTTTAAAAAAAAAATTAAGCAAATGTGTGCAGCATATCTATACAGCGTTATCCAGTTGCAAGCTTTAGAATTTCTTTTTTTAAGCTGCACGGTTATTCATAGAGCTGTAACTGAGCAGGGATGACTTGAAAATTAGGCTGACCAATCACCCCACTTCCAAAAGAGAGAAAATGGAAGACCATTTGGAACATCCTGCTGTCAGAATGGCAGGGCAAAAAGGAATGTCACCCAGTGGCTCGCAGGGGAGTTGGGAAAGGTTAAAGGTAAAAGCTAGACTGCAGGATGCAGGAACAGGGTCTTCTAAGATGCTTAGGTAGGGGCAGATCCTAGGAAGGTTTCTTTTGACACCAGGTTATAATTTAACTAGTTGCAGCCCTAAAAATCAAGCAACGGGAGGAGGACAAGAATGGGGAAAGGAAGCTATTGGGGAGGGGGAAGAGAGAGAGCTAGCTCAGACACCCATAATAGACCCCAACCTGGGGTGTTGTAAGAAGAAAAAAGAAAGGGAGCAATGGGGAGAGGAGAAGAGAGTTAGAAAGAAGAAGAAGACCAAGAGCGTTTGGAATGAGCAGAGAGTTGCCCACCTCCCCAGGATAAGGGCTACTGAGCAAGTGTTAAAGAGGAAACGATGGAAGGCAGAGAAGCTGGATGCTAAGTCAATGGGGTGTGAAGAGGTTCTTCTGTGAGGAGAAGCTAAGAAGTGGTTTGGAGATCTCATCCAAGAAGCAAAAGATACCAGGACGAGAAGGAGGAGAGAAAACTGGGTTGAACACCAGCAACAGACCAGCAGCTGCAGGAGACATTGGTGGAGGCAACGAGAGGGAGCACATTTTGGAAGAGCAGGAAGGAGAGCTGTTTGTTACTAGCCTGCTCATGCAGTGACTTCGTAGAACATTCCTATTGTACTGGTGGACACTCTGTTCATGTGTTTGTATGTTGTTTCTTAATGATATAACTAAAAGGGTTCTCTTTTTTCTTGGATAGCCCAAGAGGGAGGGAAGTCATCTGAGATCTGGCCATCTTGGTGAAAGGGTTGGCAGACTTTGATTGATGAGAATAAATTCTACAGGAGCTGCAAGAGATTCTGCTTGGCAAATCTCTGGGGTACAACCCTCAAAACCCAGGGCCAGCTGAGGCTACATGAACATGTCAAAAATGTTGCAAAGCCAATTCTTACCACTTATAAGAGTTGTAAATACCACTACATAAAAACACATATAATTCTATTGCTATTCTGTAATGCGCAGAAATAGCAATCAATCAAAAGTAGTCAGGAATATGATCCTAGGAGCAAAAAAATATATTATAGGAGGAATAAGCTCAGAAAGAAAGTTTGGGGAGCATGTCATGATCCAGATGAGAAATGGCATCAAGACTCGTCAAGTATTCTGAATGAAGCATTATTCTGATTGGATAGGGTAGGTAAGAAAAAAATTGGACAGTACATTTTAGGAAGATTTTTAATCCTGATCTGGAAGACTCTCAATTACCTTCCAGGAAATGAAAAACGTGTCCATGGCCATGCATTACAACCAAGGAGATGAACTTTAATGCTCTCCATCTTAATATTCCATCTAAGTAAGACCCCACAGAAGGACACAGGGCCTGGCAAGGTCTTCAAGACAGAAACTATCCATGCATCACTTTCCTTAATGTGGCATGGGGATAGAGTTGGGGGAGTAGGTAAGTTTTGACAGTTGGATAGTCCGGTGGGTTTAGTCATCTCTTTAATTAAATTCACTCTGGTTTTCAGCAAGTATTTTTTTCAGATGTGTTGAAAGGGAGCCTGGCTAGCATCTGATATCAAAAGCAGCTTGAAGGACAGCTGACAGGCATTGCGAAGGTTGCACTGCAACACACACACCCCTTCCACCTGCTTCAGAGTGTAGCTGCCCATTATGCCACTGGTCAGCTGCTGTTCAGGCTCATCTAGGTCTCAACAGAAGAGAATATCTGTAGCTCGGGGTTGAACTGTGAAGTTCTTGGTGCTCTCTGAGCTTGATTGTTTGCCTGAAGACATTTCACTACCCAGTTAGGCAATATCATCAGTACCCTGATGATGTTGCCTAGTTGGGTAATGAAACATCTGCAAGCAAATCAGCCAGCTCATCAAGGTCCCTAATCCAGGGATCAGCACAGAAGGACATCCCAGTCTGAAAAAAATCAGATTGCCCACTTGCCTAGGACAAAATGCCCCTGGAAGATGGGGGCTAAGGATTATCCCTCAAGGGCTGAGCGGTGAATCCCCTCCCCAGAGGTCACCTGACTGCCCCACCAATAGAATGACCACTGAAGCATCATTTCATTGATTGACTGATTGATTTAATAAACATTTGTGTCCCTCCTATTCTCAAGATTCTGAGCAGATGCCCAGTTGTATATTAATGGCATGTAGACTGAGAGGAAAAATGTAAAGTTAATGAAACTTTTAGAGAGCATATGTAATGCATGCAGTTGCTAATTAAGGATATAACAGCAATCGGTGCCACAATCTCAGTTTGTAAATTAAGAAATACATTTAACCACCAAAAATTATAAGGTTGCCTAAAATGATGCCATAGTAGGAAAAAAAGGTAAAATAGGTTTAAGCAGGTTTTACGGCATTGTGACAAATAATGTTAAATAACTGGATTTTTAATACTCCAAATTATACATCTGTGTGTCTGTGTATGTGTCTAATCTTGGATTCCTATGCCATATTTTGAGTTACAAAACACTAATTACTCCTTTCTTCATTTTTGTAAACCAGCCTATGGATATGACTGTACATTACTGTTAAATTCTTCTAACTGGTAAATAAATAGCTAATTAAGTACTTCTATATAATTATTTATGTACCTTATACTATAAAGTCAAGCTAGAATGAACAGGTGGCATATGCAAAGTCTCCTGATTTTTTACACAAAAGATGAAGGCGTGAGAAATCTGAAGCCTGCCAGATGTTGGATTCCATACACCTCTAGATCCAGCCAGCATAGCCAAAATATCCCACCATTCCTGATTTAAATAGAAATACGGCCAAGAGAGTGCAGATACGAAGAACAAACATATGGGTGGGAGTGCATAATCTGTTTTCTGTAAGCCATTTTGATTCTTTCCAACTGAACAGAATGTTGAAAAGAAAGTATGTAAAGGAGCCCAAACAGGCAGATTATATGCTGGGAAATGCGCAACATTGCTGTAAGATAAAATGGGGATGGGAACATGTTTGTTCCTCTTCATTCCTTGGATAAAAGAGCGATCCAAGGAAACGTGCAAACACAAGGAATTCCAGTTGCACTTCTAGTCTGGTGTGTGGTACTATTCTTTTCAATCAGAAGAGGTTACTGGACAGAGGAGACAAGACAAGACAAGGAAGGGCATTCCTTCGGTAGCCCCCGCCCAGAGTTAGCTGAGATTGGGAAACTGGGCCTGGTTTATTCACTGAAATATTCCAAGGAAAGTAAAACTAAATTTCAAGAGAAAGCAGTGGCCACTGATTCCTTTGCATTAACGATTGGCCTCCTCCAGACTTGTTTAATTTGTGGAAAATCTAAATGTAGAGCTTCCTATGGTAGGTTTAGCAGAGCAAGAGAATGAGAGAAAGTGTGTGCATGCACGCGATAGGCTCAGAGCACTCCTCAAACTTCATGTCTGCCTGCTATCAACCCTGGTCTCATCCACTACTATCACAACACCCTGTACCCCACTTGCACAGTCATGCCCTGGGGACACCCATTTTTCCCTCTTCAGTCTACAGTTTTGCCCTCATCTTGTGCCCAGCCCCTGAGTGAGTTCATGTGAAGTTGTCATAAGCCGTGCAGAACTAAAGTAGTATTTCCCCCTTATTCCGACAGTATCCAGCAACAGTCTTAAGCTGTACAAAATTACGTATGCTTAACCGCTTGTTCCATAGGAAAAGTGAGAAGATCAGTAACATGTGAGAAAAGAGAGGTGCTTATTGGGAGTTTCTGCACACACACACACAGACTTCTTAGTGACCCCCACTTAGCCTCTCCAGCTGCCATATTGCTCTTCTCTCCAAGAGGTGGATTCAACATGCGCAATGACAAGAAAACTACTCGGTAAGCATTGCTGTCAAGAAAACCACATGGACATGTCTGTGTGGTCACCAAGATCTGAGCCCAGCTCAAACAAGATTTTATGCAGGTAGTCCTTCTTTAAGGACCACACTTGGACGGGCAACTCAGGCATTAAGTGAAGCAATCGCTAAGTGAGAAATCACGTGATCACATCTGTGCTTACGATTTACAGCGTCAGAAGGATACAACCCCAAACAGCAGGGGAGCCCAAACGGCAGGGAAACCTGACTCGAAAAGTAGCCAGGTAAAAGGGCAAATCTTATAGCCCTTTTTCCCCACTCCCCCACCCTTGGGAATGCTCACCCTGGTGCTGGAATAATTAGCAAGAAGGGAATTGATGTTTATATTTACATTTATTTATTTATTTATGAAATCAATTTATATAGCTGCCCATCTCACCACAGGTGACTCTGGGCAGTATACGTTCATTGAAGAGGAAGGGATTACAAGAGAGTAAGCAGGCATGGGGGAATAGACACCAGAAGGAATAGACTAGGGCCAGCTGTTTGCCTAGCTCGGCCTCTTAAGAGTAAACAAAAGCCTTAGTGTGAAACTGATTAAGGTCTGAACTATGCCTGCATAGGAGTGTTCAGATCAACTAATTAAAGTCACAGAGCTGATCTTCTGAACTTGCCCTTAGCGCTTTTTGGGGTGCTCTGCGCTATGGGGAAAAGCAGCTGTGGAAGAGATTGCTTGTTGAGGCAATCTCTCTGCTCAGCGAGTGGGAGGGAGGGAGAAAAAACCGGGTCAGGCACAGGACAATGCATACTGACTAATGGCAGTTGTGAAACATGACTGAGAGAGAGAGACACTGTGAAGGTAGTCAATGCAGGCATAGGTTGCAAAGTTGCTTTTTCATCACCGTTGTAAGTATGAACGGCTGCTGCCTGAGGCAGTCACTAACCGAGTCACATACGGTATATGCTAAGGCTGGAGCAGGAGATGCCACTCCATCAGGTTCATTTTGGAATGGTAGAGTGGGTTCTACAAGGACTTGAATGAGAAAAGAAAATTTCTCTGCCAGGAACTAAGGGGGAAGACCCCAACTCCCAACACCCCAGTTTCCAGTGCACACTGAGCTATCCACTCCCTCCTCAGACATCTGTTCTTCCCCTCTCACTGGCTGAATGCCATCAGCATTTGAAGTGCTCCCCACAGGAAGCAGCTGGCGGCCTTTCCCTCGCCATGTGCCCATGCACAAATCCTTCCTCCCTGCCTGCTCCCAAACCCCAACAAACATTTCTAACTTGTTTAGCACAAAACAGCAGTTGTGGAGGTCCCTCCCTCCCTCCCTCCGTCCCTCTTCACTTTGCATGTTGCAAACAGTACTTGCGAGCACGCGTGTGTGCTTAAGCAGAGAAGTCTGCTTACCAATCAAGGGGGGCATCCTGTACACACCTACTGAGGAGTAAGTCCCACTGAGCCGTGCAGGGATTAATGAAGAAACGTAGGATGGTACTGGTGCATTGTGTCTCTCACATCTCTTTTGGAGTGGTCTTCCCCTGGAGTAAACATGCATGAGAATTATGTGGCAAAGGAGGCTGGGAGGGAGGAGGAGGATGGGCACCTAAATTCTTTCAGCCAAGCATCCACAGTGGGAAAATTCCATGCCACCAACACCCATCCTAGACTTACACCTTTAGTATGCATATATTGTTTTCGTTTTGCTTTTGTTTTAATTAGGCCTAATGGATATTTTTCCAGAGATTGATCATGGGTTACAAACTGGTACAACTGCGGGTGATACAAGAAAAGATGGAATAAGGAAAGCAAAACAAATTCCAGTTCAGCTGGTGTGGCTGCTTCTTCTGAAGCTGTTGTGCCAGTTTCTGAGATCCACAAAGCAAGTTTTGGGAAATGAAGCTCAAGCACAGCTAAACAAATGGAAATAAGATCGGAGCATTAGCAACCTTGGTTTTACGTGGACTGGCAAGAAAGATGAACCAAATGGACTGTTCGTTGAATATGAGCAAGTACTGAGTGACAGTAAAATTGTGAAGGCATCTGGAAACTAAACATTTGAACATGGAAGATTTCTTTTGAATATTTCAAAAGAAAATCTGCAGAACTCCATGAGAGTACACATAGTGTGGTCTGTCCAAATGTACATGGCCTTTCCCCCTTCTTTTATTGCTTTCTACTCTTTTTTAAATGTCAGCCACCAGATTCACTGTGGATTTGGGTGGCCTCTAAATTAAATTCATAAATACATAACTATCCTTCCAACCTAACACCTTTCAGCTTCAGATTATCCACCATCCTAAGGTAGCAGGAATTATCTCAGACAGATGTGGCAGATGAGCATAAGAAGATAGAAGGAGAAGAGAACTCAGGCTTTGATCTTTCACATTACTTATTTGAGGTGCCTTTTCTTTCCATTTGTATAAAAAGTTATACAATAGAAGAGTATGCTGATAATGAGAAGTGACAAGCCTTAGGCTTGCTAAATGTCTGGGGTAGACCTGTCTGGAAAGACACCAGGGAAGAATAAGATGTTTTAATATAATTCAATTCAATTCATTCTATTCAATGTAATTTAAATTTATTCAGTTCAATGTATTCAATTTAATTTAATGCTATTCAATTTATTCAGTTCAATTCAATTCAATTTATTCAATTCAACTCAATTCATTCAATTCAAAATTTTCCATTTCAAATGATTCCATTAAGAATTGAAGAAACATATTAAATGAGTGGCAGAGGCTAATAATCAATTGCATTTGGTCAAACAAAAGACCAAGGATTAAATTAGGATTTCGCAAGACATGAAAGAACAAGGTGGACTGGTAGTACCAAAATCCAAATGATATTATCAAACGTGTTATTTAATAAGGATTACAAACTGGATTATATCACTACATAGCTGGTTTCTTCAGAAGAAGGAACAGGATTCCCAGAAGGTTTTCGTAAATATCTTTATTTGGATACAAATAGAAGTGTACAGTCTATAGGAGAATACGTCATTATAAATCACATACTAAAATATACACAAAAAAAAGAATTAATCTGAACATAATGCTCCTTGCTTCAATATTAGCTATTTTTTCATTGAAGGTGAATGTACAAAACAAATTGACCAGTAGAGAGAGAATAATTCATATAGACTGCAAGACTTAATCATTAACAAAACAAAGAACCTCTTTCAAAACTCTCTCCCTGCAGTATCAGAACCATCTCACTGGTTTCAATAAAGAGGATATTCCAAAAAGAATGATGAAAACAAGCTGGAATACTCAGAGACTTGACTGAATTTGAAAAGCTTATAGCACAAAACTCAGAACCCTTGTCAAGGCTTATTTACACATTGTTAATGAAATGAGATTCAGAGACTGAACAAGTCAAAGATTATATGACTAAATGGATGCAGAATTTACACAAGATAGTTAATATGCATCAATGGGGGTACCAATTAAAGACAAATATTAACGTTATAACAAATAATAGAGAAAACTGGTACAAGATGCTTTATCGCTGGTATATTACCCAAGGTTTTTGCTGAAAGTACAATAATCAGGTTAGACCATTATTTTTTTTTCATACTTGCTGGCAATGTCATAATGCTCAACAATTCTGGAATATGATTTAGTACAGAATGAAACAAACCTTAAATCTTAAATGTTCTTTCATGCCAACTCTTTTACTGCTGAGTAACATTAAATCAAACATCCAACAAAGTCTATGGAGTTTGGCTTTGTATATAATAACAGCTGCCAAGATATTTTACACGTGTACTGGAAGTCACACATAATTCCCTTTTTTTAGAAGAATAGCAGACTAAGCTGTAGGACATTTTGTAGGACTTTGATGTCCAGAATAACTTTGTATTTAAAAAGCAAGTCTGACACAGAATTTAATAGTTCTGCACATGGGCTTGTTCTACATCCAAAATTTGGGTTTCTCTTACCATCGGCTTTAAAACATTAAATCCTGCCCATTTTGTTATAACAAGGATTGATTCTCTTACATTTGACAGACATTCCTTATTAATTGTTCGTTTTTATGATGATTTTAGTACATTGGCTACTTTTGTTAATTATATTGTATTATTATGTGTATTATTAATCTACTGTGACTTTGTAAATTCTTGCTCGGTTTCACACAGCCTACGAATCTCCTTTCCTTTCTTCTCCCCATTTCATTTTTTCCCTCTTTCTTCTTGGTTGTGCTTTTACATATGTGTTCATTAAATTAAATTAAATTAAATTAAATTAAATTAAATTAAATTAAATTAAATTCCAGTGACATGGCATCAACATCCTTTGGAATGCCTGCCCTTGCTCCCTATTCTATGTTACCAGAAGAGGAGTAGGGACAAGGAGACAGCAAGGACATTAAAAGGAAAGGACAATAGGAATGGACCGAAACAGTTCCATTGGTTGTTCCACGATACATCATTAAGTCCTGAAAGACAGGGAGAAATATTTTTTCCAGAGTACTCATGGGACATCTTGTCCATTTTGTCTCCCACTCTCTTTGCAGCAGAAGATGTGCTGGGATCAAAGGCCCTTGGGGGTGGGTTGGACTAGAAGACCTTCAAGGTGCCTCCCAACCCTATGACTCTATGAGTCCTGGTTAGCAGACCTTCCCTTATCAAAAGCCTGCACATTTCATCACAGAACTTATCATGTTTTCAAGGTGCCAGAGGGATGAAATCGGCAACTAACCAAGCTCCAAAAGCCAGTTTCCAAAGACTCCAGATGTGGGAGGAAGAATTGGTTGTCCTAACTCCTTCACATAACCAAGGTAGTTTTGAAAGACTTCCATCCCACTTCAAAATACAGATCACCAACAACTGCAACAGAAGCAAAAAAGAAACATTGGACACCCATCATACTTACTCATCTCAGGTAAGGCTTAATAATAATAATAATAATAATAATAATGATGATGATGATGATGATGATGATGATGATGATGATGATGTAATGTAATGTAATGTAATGTAATATAATATAATATATATCAGAGAATTTCCCAGAGAGACTCTAAATATCTGTTTGTGTCTGTTGTTTACAATCCTATACAAGTATTGCTGTAAGGAAGTACCATTAAAGCTAACAGGATTTCTTTATGTTATCATAACTCAAGTATGTGAATGAAGAAGAAAAGGCTAAGCAACCTGTTAAGACAAAGTAAATGTTATTCAATGTGTATGAATAACATGAATCGACATGATGCCCAGCTCTTCCTCTTATATTATAGTAGTTTATTTTATCTGCCAGCTTTTGGTTTGCTGTATCTTTTTTAAAGCAAGGAAAATTATAAAAGCTAATTGAGTTGGTTAGACTTATGCAATCTTTATAAGAGGAACAGGTATGTTAAACATTTCTAAACTTGACCTTGGAGAGAAAACCCTTTGAACAGAAAACAGTAAATATGATTCTGAAATGTCTACAATGTTAGCAAGCAAATATATGCTGTTCTTGGAGTTGTCTGATGTCAGAGGCTCCAAGAAATTCAATGCAGGATAAAAATAAGGATGAGAAAGTTTTGCTTCTGCCCCTCACCTTTAAAGACCCTCCCAGCACAAATGGTAGAGTGAATTATTGGAGACAAGTACATGGAGTCATTTACTAACTTCCCCTGACTCAGGACCTGAAGATCTGAGAAAGTATTGTTGCAAAGCTTCCCCTGATCCATTGCAGATTTGGAGAACAGTATTAGTATTAGTATTTCTCCTTCTCCTTCTCCTTCTCCTTCTCCTTCTCCTTCTCCTTCTCCTTCTCCTTCTCCTTCTCCTTCTCCTTCTCCTTCTAACATTAGAAGTATAGCCTCATGGAAGAGAGTATGATGGAAGTTTTTAATAGCCTTGATCTCCAACATCACTCTCCTCCTCACAGATACATTCCATCACAGAAACATAACTCTCTGAACTGTCCAAAAGTCCAGCCTAGGATTCAATCATGGGTAACTATACTAAATTGATATAATATCTCCAAATTTTAAAAATATACATTTCCTGCACAAGAGAAAAGTGATGGATCTATAATATAGTCTTATATATGTTTACTCAACAGTAAGCACCCTTATATTCAGCAAGGCTTATTCTCAGGAGAGTAACTATAGAATTGTAGCCTTGGTTGTATAATATGTCATAGGAAATTATTGCCTAAATCAAAATAAATTGTATCATGAATATGTTATCATAAAGATCATACAGATTAAGTTATAGGAAGGAGCATCAAGAGAATAGATGCTTCTATTCCAATAAAGCTGTATCAAATAGGGTCAGTTACAGAGTGCCCCAATAAGGCTTGGGGCTGCATATTTCAGGAAATATTGCTCTGAATATGATGCCACCTTCAAAAAGGTTCTACTTAAGGGATTTCCAAAGAAAGAGACCTGATTTATGGGGAAAATATGAAAGCCTTTTTTGTGTCTGATTCTACTGTTGTGGACTTTCTGGGCTACAGAGCACTGCTGGCAGTTGCAAGTTTTAAGAGAGAAAAATGTATTTAAATTTTTTTTTCCCAGAGACATGTATCTTTAAAGGATGGTAGTAAGTTCTGTATTTTACCCTTTGATTATACTGTAGCTTAAACAGGACTCATCCTGTTCATCCAAATCTAGAGGATGATCTAGTTTGCTAAGGAACTTATCGGGTGTGGGGTGTGGCTCCTCTTACTCATGAATGCCACCTTCCATTGTTCAAAGCTGCTACACGGTTAGATACAGTACCGTGGCTGATATTTACCTAATATCTCTTCATCTGTGTTTCAACTTGAAATATTCATTCTCCCCATATGCGTATAAAAATGAGAGCATGCTTGTAGAAAAAGAGCTTTTCTGGCTAGACATCAGTAATTGTTTGGTCATGTGACTTGTACCTGTTGTGTACCCATAAATATATCTGACATTTCTTTCAAAAGCTATCCAAGCTACATGGTTTGTGGTTGCAAATTCCACAGGGTATTTGTTCACTCTGTAAAGAAGTCATTCCTGTTACTTTAAAGGGGCCCTAGTAGCTGAAATCCATCATACTGCTTATAATATGAATGATCATGTTATGTTACTATAACTTAATGCTTCATGAATGTGCATAATTTATAATGAGGTCATCCAGGTTATTGGCCATCACTCTAACTATGGTATCATTAACTAGACGGTATAATTAAATCCTTATTTTATCTATCTGAGTCATTGGTTAACTGGATCTAATATCACGAGGCCACATATATTTGTATTTCACTTTGTCTTATCCTTTGATTGTGTGCAGGCAACAAAGAAGTACCTTAACTGACAAGCATGGATTACAACATGGTCAAAATGATCATACATGGTGCGTTAGCCATCTTAATAAATGTCTTTATCTCAAAATATAATCGGCTGCTCTCACTAATATTCAGGATCATGATTTGGTAAGCATATTTCTTATAAAATATATGACATACTTGGTCAGTTAGATCATTGCTTAGGTATTGTGTCCTAATCTACCAGTCTTCTAAAGTCTTGTCCAAAAATAGCTCAGATGACACGTTGGTGAAGTAAACAACAGGCTGGGATGAAGTGGGAGTGATCTGTCTTAAAACACCATGCAAGCTTCCTCCTGCTTCCCCCCCCCCACACACACACACCTCCTTCACCCGTCAGCTGGACTGTTTTTTGGACATGGGTCTACCAGTCTTTCAGAAGTAGACTCTGTCCTCAGAAATAGTCTGGTCTGAAGCATCTCTGCACCTGCCATCTGTCACCTGGGCAGCTTGAAAGGAGGCTAAGTCTCCATCTGAACAACCCACTCACACTCACCCAAGCCCACCCTGCTTTTAAGGTGATGCTGATGCTGGACAGAAGGGGAAGCAAAACCAGGAAATCCACCAGTCAGTGACCTTAAATGTTCCACAGTAAGGTTGTACAGGTGGAACCACTCACAAGCCATATTAGTGATGCAGTTTAGAGCTCAGTGGTCAGAGCACTGCCATGCAAATTACGCCAGGATATTGTTCTGCCAACTCAGGATCTGGAGAAAGGCGCATTAATGCAGCTTTGTGAGGAAGAGCCCATAGCCTAAGAGATCTATGTATCTTCAGGCTTCCCTCAAACACTGTCAGAATAAGAGGGAAAGTGCTAGTGGTTTAGATCTCACTGATGCCTCATACCCAGAGTCATCGGGAGTCGGGTGGCAGAAAGGAAAAGGAAAAGGGAGAAAAAAGAAACTTATGGACTGAGGACAAGATCAAGACAACATCATGAAGATGTGCTGGCAAAGAATATTCCAGGGCGCATTTATGGTGCGATTGGGCTTATGTGGAGAAAGGTCCTTTGAACCACCACCAGCAAAAGGACTCTTAAAAGAGGAAAGGTGAGCACTAGGAAGTCTGACCTTGAATAGCCACTCGCTCAGAGAGGCCAGCTGTGACTGTGCACAGCTCCCAGCATTCCCAGGCATAGAGAATGTGTCAGCCCCATTGGTAGACCAGGATCAGGAAATCAACTCCACGGGAAGTCTATAACTACTTTTATTGAGAATGGGTATAATAACAGAATGTCCTGTTTCAGGTCGCAACTCACACAGTTGCTAGGTGAGGAAAGCAATTTATACCTGGTAAGGGAAGAAATGTAAATCAGAAAGTCTCCTGGAAAGAAGGCTTGCCTGGGTGATTTCCACGTCAGCAGGAGCAGGCAGAAGAGCAGTCAAAATCCAGTCCAAAGTTCAGAGAGCCAAATGAGGTTTGTCAGCCAGTCCAAGGCCAGAGTTTCACCATCAGGATTCAGAGGAATAGCACACCAGAGCAGGAAATCAGACGGTTGTTTCCAACAAGGGGACATGGGTCAGAGCTGCCTCTTAAATCAGGCTGCAGCCAGCTGTCTTTAACCAAGAGACTTACTCCCTTGCTAGCAAGGAGTCTCAGTTAACATCTTTGCTCAGCTCTCTGCCCTACTCGGGGGACTTGGAAGCCTTATGTCATCATCATCTGACTGCTCCAGCTGTTCAGGTGGCACCTGTGTTTGATCAGCCTCAGGTGATTCTTGGCTTTGTCTCCCCCTGAGGCTGACATTCCAGTTTAGCTGGAGCAGCTTCTTCAGAGTCAGATTCAGAGTCGGAGTCCTGGGCCATGACTGATTGTGCTGTACCTCCTCCCCCCTCCCAATCAGGGAGATACCTGTTTGAGCCACTTCCAAATGTTATCTTGTTTCTCAGAACTTAAAAAATGTTTCAGCCCCCTTTGCTTAGGAAATGGTCCTTGCATATCCCCATCAAGGTCAACCTCCTTACTCTTCCTTATATCCTGGGGCTATGGAACCTTTAGTAAACAATCTTAGGATTTCTCCTGCTCTCTCTTGTGGGAGTGAGACCTACAGTAATTTTCAGAGCCTTCTCCTTCCTTGGACAAAGAGGCTCTGCCAACTCATTTTGTTTTTCCTTTTTTTCCTGTATTACCCTAATGTCTTCACTTCAACCCCAGCCCATGGATGAGATGGCCTTTGGTCATCGCTGGCTGTATCAGTGCTCAAACAGTCTATTCTCCCTTATTCCAACACTGTCTAAAGGCAGCCTCAGGGTGTGTAAAACACGTTAGGCTTTGTCACCCATTACCGTGGGGGGAAGTGAGGGGACTGGTAGTGACTGGGAGCTAATGCAACAGAGGCACAATAAGGGTTGGCAATAGGAACTGCAAATGTCACCCTAGAATTGTTTTTAGCCGAATCAAGGATGGGTGGACAGCATTTCATCTCAGCAGGACAGAAAGGCACAAAGACTCAGCTCTCTCCTAGTCACTCCCAGTTCCACCCTGCTCTTCTCTCTCAGGCGTAAGCTGGCAATTCCTCGTGCTGAGGTTCTGGGCTGCCTTATGGGTTTTGGTGCTGCACCCCCCCCCCACGCTCCCCATCCATAACCTCATACCATTCTACAAGCCCTACAACAGCTTTCCTAACCTCTTCAACGTACCGCAGATCAAGCTTGGAATGGAAGTCACTCCAAAATATGCCTCCTTCACAAAATCCCCATCACCCTCCCATACTGTTCTTCCTACTTTCAGGGGCAAGCATCTGAAAACGGGGGTGAAGGTGAAGTACCTGGATAAGGAGGGCTACCGGTTCAGCTACTTCACCCGAGGGGAGCCCGGATGCCGGCCATCTGTGCTGATGCTTCATGGATTCTCACTCAACAAAGACATGTGGTTAAATACCATCCAAGTAGGTCTTCCTTTTATTCTAGCCTGGGTGGTGCTGGTCTGACCCCGGGTACTTGATGCCAGAGAAGAAACCTACTGCGCTCTTGCTCAAGCCTAGTTCCTTTTAAAGGAAATGGGCCAGAACAGTTCCCCGTGTCCCATCTGCCTACAGCCCCCAACCCCCCTTGCTATTAGAGAGAGTGGGATGTGTGGAAGAGGGAGCAGCATCACAATGTCCAAGGAGAAAGCTGTGGGTTGCTAGTTGCTATGTGTCCTGGCTGTCTAGTACAGCCTGCTCCCCTCTGGTCATCCGCCAAATACGAGGACCATCTCCAGAGTTCCCAGCTAGTATGGCCCCTGCTGATGTCCACATCTAAGGTTCTGCCCATTTTTCTGCTTCTTTATCTTCTTGGGGGTAGCAGAGAACCAGCTATCTGCCACTGTGGATAAAGCAGACCAGGAAACTTCTCCCAGCCCTTAGGATACAAGTGGAGAAGCTGTGGCCCTCCTGATGTTAAGGCATCACTTATCCTCACCAAGCTGCTGGAAGATGGAACTGGCTGATGTCGCAACAGGAGTTGGCAATGTTATGAGACATCAGGAACCATTGTGCAATTTTTCCCAATAAAAATAATATTCAAAAGACAGTTGTGGAAATCTCACGTAATCGCATGCATTCTTTCCTGGATGAAATCTTATGCAAGGATACTGAGGTCTTATGCTATTTGCTGATCTTTGGACTTAATTAATGCCTTTTTTAAAAGATCAGGAGGCACCACTATGAATCCTAACTTGTCCTGGTGGAACAGCTAGCAAGGGAGTGAAAGCCAAAGAGGGGTAACCATCTCCCCAAATAAATCAATGTGTTGTGAGCATGCTCACTGCTTTCCAAAACACATCATTTGGTGACAGCAGTTGAAGAGGGGGAAAAGTTGGGGTGGGGTGGGGTGGGGGGCAAAAGAGAACTGGATCTGGTTCTGGGACCAGGAGCAACTTTTCCTCTCTGCTCCTCCTTTTGGCTTGATTCCTTGGATTCACATGCAAAACCATTTCCCCACAGAACTTTCCTAAGGACCTCCACTTGATCTGCCTTGATCTGCCAGGTCACGGGGGAACCACTCGCTTGCTGGCAGAAAGTTACACAGCAGCTGCTCAGGCTAAAAGGCTACACCAGGTAGGGCCTTTCTTCAGCTGTGATGTGATGCATTGTTCTTTGAAGACAGCCAACGGGGAAGGTGGGGAGGGATGAGGCATAGATATAAATCCAAGGAGAAACTTTACTATGCAGTGAAAAATATACAAAGCTGTCTGTTCTTTGTATTAAAAATGTAGAATCCCCTTTGAGTTAAGCATGAGTCCCGGTGACTTCATGGACGTGAACATTTGATTTCTTGGAGACAAAAGAAAGAGTTTTGCCACTGCCTCCTTCCAGAATAATTTTGGTTTTACGTTTTCACTCCTAGTTTTACTTTTTCACTCTGGATCAGATATTCCTAATATTACCCAGGTTGAACCATGCTTAGATTTCCAAGATGGACCAAAGTTGGTTAGATGTTTCCATCTAGCAGGAATCTTTTAATTAAAGGTGCTTATAAAGGAAACCCAATCAATCCATTCAAAAGTCTCACAGATGGTTAGATGTTGCCCCTGGAATGTTGTGCAAAGCCAAAAAATGGAATTACTATAGTTTCAGAAAGAATGGGTAAGGAGGGGTAAGCTTATGAAGAAAACACAGCCACAGTCGCTTTGTTCCCGAACGCTTTGTTCGTTTCAGTTTGTCGAGTGTGCTGGCCTGAACCACAAGCCTTTCCACCTGGTTGGCATGTCCATGGGAGGCATGGTTGCTGGGGTTTACGCAGCTCTCTATCCAAGCCACGTCTCCTCCTTAGCCCTCCTTTGCCCAGCTGGTAAGTGTCTACGTGGCGTGAATGAACTCTGAAGGAAAAGGCCAGAATGCTTGGCCCAGTCTCTAGATTATGATGTAATACGTGTTGTAGTATTATATACAGCCTTTTAAAAAAACGCTGTCCCTGCAATTCCTGTTCAAACGGGGTAGCAATGTTGTGTTTGTCTTATATTAATTTCGCACTTTCCCCTACTCACAGGTGTGAGGTATCCAACTGATAGTGAGTTTTTTGCCCGCGTACGTGAGCTGGTTTTCTCTAAGGAGTCTGCAGAGAGTGCTATTGTCCCAGTTACGGAAGAGCAGACAGAAAACTTCATGAAGCTGTGCTTATACCATCCCATCTTTTTAAAGATTCAGGTGAAGATCGGACCTTTCATAGATTGCCGTGTTGTTTCTTAGTCTCTTCTGATAACATCTTCTGTCTCTGCACGCCTCCTTCCCTAGCTCTCCTTTAAGTATTTTAACGGGGTGGCCAAAGAGAACACAAGAAACAGAAGGTGAAAGAACACAAACCTTTCCAGAATACTCAAACTGGAAAAGAGATGTGTGGAAAGGTAGGTCCGTCCATCCATCCATCCATCCATCCATCCATCCATCCATCCAAAGTGCTCATTAAAAGCTAAAAGTAAAATGATCTAAGATATATTAACAATAACAATAAAGTGATTTAAGATATAATAAAAATAACAATAAAAACCCAATTCAAGCAAACCACCTGATTTTTCACTTTAGAAAGAAAGCAATGGTTTGGTATACAAGTACAATATGGAAACCTGAGGATATATGAGGTCCTTTTCTTGCAGATTAGACATTTTTGTCAAGGCAGGTTGTCCCAGCACTGTAGAAAGTCCCCCCACTCTGCTTGTCTTAGATCTTTCTTTACCAAAAGAGTGTCTCCATTGTGGGGCATTATCAGCTAAATCCTAATAATTGATTTTTCACAATATCCTCAAAAGGCATCACTCTATGACGTGGCTACCTACAGACTCTCAACCCTGGGGACGACTGATGCAATTTTTTACAACTCTGCTTGACTGAAACTGCCCATGGATGCTTCTTAAAAATTACCCAATTTCCCAAGACTATTTCCCCCCTCTTTTATCTTCATCTTCATTGATTCAGTTTTATCCTGCTTTTTACTCATTGTTGGCTAGTTGTCAAGAATGGGCTTGAACCCATCACCGCAAACTATCTTCAACCAATACCTCCAGCCTATTATTGAGGATCTCCCGCTCTGTGAAATATGTAAGAGAAGACTTGTTTCCAAAATTACTTTGAAAGGATAAAAGAATTTCAGTGAAGAGAGGTATATTCACCAATGGCATGAAGTGCCCTTGACTTATTATGAGCTGGCAGGGGTGTGGATGTACCGCTAGAGGCGATGGATGGATGGATGGATGGATGGATGGATGGATGGATGGATGGATGGATAGATAGATAGATAGATAGATAGATAGATAGATAGATAGAGGCGATAGAGGTGTAGATGTGCATGTCCAGCCTCCCTGGACATAGGTGATCATGGTGGGGAGCAAATGACAAAATGTGCAACAAAGGGACTCAAACTCCACTCCTTACATTCTTGCATATGATGTCATGACACAAATATGAAAGGGCAAACTTGCTTCAGAGGAATGTGATGCATATTTCATCATGGTGGTGTCACTGTTGTTGGGAACCGGCATCTTTCTTCTTGGCTGCTCAGACTTTTCAAAAACTTTTAAGAAATTGCAAAACAAATGTCAAAACAGCATTACTTCTGACCTGTATTTTTGTCTCTCCACTTTTAGCTCCTAAAGGGATACCTTGAGGATCGGAGATCACATAAGATGGTTTTTGTAAAGTGTAAGTACGAGACACAGTATGGACCAGTCTCAGCAACGCCCCGCTTTTCATGGAGGCAAACCTACATTTAGCACCAAGAGAATCCGTCAAGGGACCTGCAGCGAACACCAACTCTTCAATCAGTGCATGTTTGTTGTGTTTGCATGATATATTTTGGAGACGGTTTCTGATTTTTAAAATGTTAAATAGCCTTGGAGAAAACAGCCATGTCTTGATATATTATGGTATAGCTGTCCCACTATGTACACTGAGGTTCCACAGTTCAGATCTCCTTTGTAATCACAATAGGGCAGCCTTTCCCAGTTTACAAGCCCTCCAGGGCGTGAGGAATATAACCCCCATAATTTCCAGTCAATGTATTCTGAAAACCCAAAAAATGGGTTAAAACAGTAAGCAAATTAAGAATGTCATACAGATCAAGCCAATAAGTGGTTTCCAAGTGCCCCCTTTGTCTACCAGACTTCAAAGGTGACAAATAGGGTTATTCTGCAGTCCAGTTCTCCATTATGATCACAATGGGGCAGCCTTTCCCAATTTACAAGCCCTCCAGGGCGTTAGGAATCTAACCCCCATAATTTCCAGTCAACACAATCCCCATTGGCTGAGAGATGCAACCTGGAGAGGCTGCAAGGATGGCATTTAATCAGGCAAGTAGGAGAGCAAAGGGTTCAAGTTACTCCTCCAGTGGAATGTTCCTTCATCAAATTTACTCATCCTGTTATTCCTAAGAAAAAGAAAACTGAAGACCGTAAACAGGAAAGCCCATGACAGGTGTAACTGCTTATTGGGAATGGAATGGAAGGAAACAACTCCACTTCTATTTCCTTTTACTCGGAAAGGTTTCCTGGACCTCACCAGTAGTGAGTCGAAGTACAGCCTCCATGACAACCTGAAGAAAATCAAAGCTCCCACCCAGATCATTTGGGGAAAGGAGGACAAGGTAAGGAATATGTACATGTCCCTGTGTTTGTGCACACTGTGCGTAATTTCAGAATCAGGCAAGAGAACCATATATACAGTGGCAATTGTTGTATTACTAGAGCATTTCACTTCTCAACAATTTCATGGTTGGTCTGTGTTCAAGGCTCAGTCCCTACCTTCTCTATACTGGAAGGTGATGTCCTCTAATCCAAGAAGGGCTGGAAGCATTCGCCTACCTTTCTACAGTAGCAGAAATGAACCGTTTTCATTAGTGTGAGGTCTTTGCAGAGCTTGTTCAGGGACACACTCCAGAAGAGGGCAGGATGAGGACTTATCTGGGCGGCTTCAGGGTCAAAAGAGCCTATGAGGCTTAAAGCACTCATGTTGCCCCTGAATCCCCTCCCCCAAAATTCACACACAGAGAGCTCAATCTGTTGGCTCCACCATTCTGCAAGGTCTCAAGGGACAGCGAAAGTTGCACACAGGCCACAGCCTTATGAATCTAATTCAAGTCCGTGAAACTGCCAGCAACAATTAAGTACAGGTACCAACGTACACAAGGCAACAGCCACTGATAACCGTGTGTCAGTACAACTTACATTAGTGCCTTAACAGAACCTACATATTATCTGGCATCAGAGTCCAAAGTACTAGAAACCTAACATCTGGGGTCAGGGAAATGGCACTATAAGAAAGAAATCTGGGGTCTCTCACAGTGCCAGTTGTAGCAGGTCTAAACACTACATTATACAGGTGTATGCATTCAGGAAGTCCAAACATGAAACAATAACCAATCAATATAATTTACTAAAGAAGATTTTGGATGATTGATATCGAAGGTAATGAAACTATTACTTAATATCCAATCAGTACAATTGGCGGTCTACAGGCTTTCACAGGTTTTCAAGCAATTAAGAGTCTAAAGATGAACAACGAAGGGTCCCACGAACACTTCTTAGTAACCAAAGCAACGTGTATCCAGCATAATATCACAGAGAGTGCATTAGGATGACCACAAGAGTAGAAAAGAACCAGCCGAGAGGAAGACGCCGGCTGGCAGAGATCCTGAGGATCTTGAACAGATCGTATGCAGAATTTAGCTACAGATGGAGAAAGCTGGAGAATAAAAACAATTCAGCGTTTCTCATCAGGGTGAGAGGCAAGATATTCAGAGTTAGGCTGAAACAGCACGAGGCTTCTCACCAAGCCAATAAACAGAAGATGTAAAGATATGGCATTCACACACACACGCACACAAACACACATACACAGCACAGGTACAGCTTAGCTTGGGACTGGATAATACAGGTTATCCTTACCAAAATCCAGGATTGCTTCCTAACAATCCCTGCAGTTGTGGGGCGGGGAATAGGTATTCTGCACCAATGTCTACATTATGGTGGTCAGGTGGATAGCCACCTCCTTCTGTAAACATGTGCATGTAATAGGCAAGTGTAGAGAGTAAGGAAGATGCCTTCGTCAGAGTTATGTAGAAGCTGTTGCCTAGGCAAAAGGAGCAGAAGCATTTTTCAAAGTCCACAATGAGATAACATTCAGAAGCGGCTCAGACAGACCACCCTAATTCACTGAACTATAAGCAAGAGGAGGTACAGCGCAATCAGACTTGCAAGATTTTGTTATGATAGCCAATCCCAGTAAATGCAGTTTTAAGTTAGTTAAGTTAAGTTAAGACCTAGTCTGGTCTACCTAATGGGGCTGGCACCAACAGGCTGTTAGGCTCCAGCCAAATAGTGTTTTCCACCAAAAAGGATCAGAAGCTGTTTCCTTCACTTTGGTTAAAACATGACTGATTTGTAAGGTGATCAGCATGATCAGCTTCTTAAGTCTTCTAGTTTAAGTAGCTCTTGCTGTAAGAAAAGATGAGAACTAAGGTTTTAAAGGGCAGACAAAGACTTAAGCCAAGAGATCCCAGATATCCTGGAACAAAACTAAAAGGTTTAATGAAGGGAAGATTAAGCTTAATGACTCTATCCTTGAAGAAGCAGGAATATACATAATAGAGTTCAGTGGCTTCATTAATTAATGGCTTTCAAGTCAGGAGGTTATTTCTATGCACTTTAAAAAGATTTCAAGGGGAGGGGGAAATTCAATGTTTCTTTGTTGTGTAGGTCTTTGATTCTTCGGGTGCAGAAGTTCTGGCGGCTGCCATTCACAATTCCCAAGTGCATCGGCTGGAAAAATGTGGACATTTCATAGCCCTCGAGAGGCCCAGGACATCCGCGCGGCTCCTCTTGGAATTCTACAAGTCGGTCTGTGACTCAGACAAGCATAAGAAGGTGGCCTGAGTCTCAGGAAGTGTCAAATGGCTGGAGACGTGCAAGGTCTGCCCCACCAGCAGCCCTTACTGTCTTCTCTGGCTGGTATGACAGGAGCTACAACCCAAGACATCTAGTAGGCAGCAGGGGAGGTGAGGATCTGGTGAAAACAAAGCTTTGCCGCACCGTTCCAGGAAGACTGATCGAGAACTGATCCATCTCTTCTAACAAAGCTTACACTTCCACAGTCTGTTTAGCGTGACTAGATATAACTATTCAGTGGAATGTCACTCTCCAGAAACCCTACACTCCTAAGCAGCAATATCATAAGATGGCTAATTGTCTTCATGTCCTGCTTTTTTTGTTTTTTGTTCTGGTATAAATGTTTATTAAAAGTTTTAAAGAGAACATGAAAACTAAATCTTCTCTTGATTTTATTTTGCAATCCCCTTGAGAAAATTCTAGTACATCACAATAAGTTAACCATTTGTGTTTACTTATCATTTCTTGTCTATAAAATACTCTATTCCATACTCTAAGAATGACCCACCTGACATAATGATTTTTGAAGTCTACATTAACCTTAGCTTTGCCATACTATAGTTTTCTATGCCACCCAAATCTCAGATCATGTTCTTCTAACTCCAATAGTCTTCTATTTCTCAGCAACACCCTCTCTTTCATCCAAGTTAAACAGCAGGCAGCAAAGTATAATTTCAAATCTGGTAGACCCAAGCCTCTTCTTCCCTTTGCAACTTGTAATAGCTTATATTTATCTCCCTGTAATAGCTTATATTCTTCCCCTGCCATACATATTTAGATATATCCTTCTGCCATTGTTTAAATGGTACATCAGCTGTCAAAACAGGTATTATCTGAAACAAAAATAACATTCTAGGTAAAATATTCATCTTAATCACAGAAATTCTCCCCAACAGTGACAACTGTACTTTATCCCATCTTAACATATCTTTTTTAAGTTCATTCCATGTCTTAATATAGTTATTTTGAAATAACATACAATTCATATTTTGAAATAACGTACAATTCATATTTGTCATAGTAATACTCAAGTATTTTACCTTCTTCTCAATCTTAAAATCTGTTTTATTCATCAATTCTGTTTGATCTTGTATGTTTATGTTTTTTGTTAATCTTTGTCTTCTGTTTGTTAATCTTGAAAGCTACTACTGTAATGCTCCAAATTCTTTTAATTTACTCATTAAAAGTTCAATTCCCTTTAAAGGGTCTGCCAAAACCAAAACCAAAACCAAAACCAAGTCATCTGCAAAAGCTCTGAACTTATATGACTTTTTAAATCTTTACACCCACAATCCTCTCATCTTGTCTTACGTCTCTATTCAGTATTCCAAGAACTAAGTTAAACAGGAGAGGGGATAGCGGGCAACCTTGTCTTGTTCCTTTTTGTACCTCACAGGCTTTGATTAAATCTCCATTAACAATTATTTGTGCCGTCTGCGAAGTATAAATCAGTTTCACCCATTCTATAATACTCTCTCCAAAATTCATATCTTCCAAAACTTTAAACAAAAAAGTCCAAATTGTTAAAACCCTTCTCTGCATCTAAAAAGATGAATGCGGCTGGTTTTTCATTATGTTGTTCCAAATATTCCAAAAGATCCAACACAGTTCTAATATTGTCCTTTAACTGTCTTTTAGGTAAAACCCCACATTGATCCTCATGAATAAATTCTTGCAAAATTATTTTCAGTCTTTCAGTCAAAACCATTGTAAACATAATCATTGTTCAATAATGATATTGGTCTGTAGTTTCTTGCTAAAGCCAAATCTTGTCCCACTTTAAGTATTAATGTTACATCAGCATCTTTCCAAATCTCTGGCATCTTTCCTCCTTGAAAATAGAGTTCATTGTACTTTGTAGACTTTGTAAAAGTTCATCCTCCAAACACTTAGAATACAGACTCGATAACCCACCTGGTCCAGGCACCTTTCCTGATTTGCTCTTTTTAATAGCTTCTGAAACTTTTCTTATACTTATAGGTCCATTCATAATTTTCCTTTGTTCTTCTGTAATCCTTGGTAGGTCCAAAATGGGATCTTTTTCTGTTTTAATTTTTCAGCCAGGAAGGCGTATTCTATTCTCTTATGTACAATTCTAATAGGAATCTCTTCCAAGCAATTATATCTATCTTATCCAATTTCAATCTTGTACTAAAATGCTGCTGCAGGATTTGATCTCTTGTCTTCTTTCGAACAAAATGCACCAAAATATCTCTAGCGACACTCCTCATTCTGGCAAATCTGAAATTTATTCTACAGACCTTATCAATTTCTGTGTCCATATCCTCCCAGTCCAAAAAAATTGCCAAAATGTTAATAATCCATTCTCTAATATTTTCATCCAGAACCTCTGGAATAGCTCTGAATCTCAAATAGAATTATTTCTCTCTCAGTTCCAATAAAGCCAGATTGGCCAGTTCTCTTTCCAACTCTCTGCTTGAACCTCTGTCTTACTCCCTAAAATTTCCACTTTATCATTAATTTGTTTTACCTCTCCAGATATTTGCTTTATCCAACTTTCCTGTGATGGAAGGCATGAGCAGGGAGGATTCTGGAATGGAAAGTCAAGAGAAAGAGACGGGCCCCTCCCTAAGGGCATAATGGTTATAGTTGCTGTCGTTGGGGGATTAGAGTTACTCTGGCGAGATTCTGTCTATTAGGTGCAAGCTAATAAAGAAGCTGAGCTGATTTCTGGACTGTCTCATGTGATTCTTGGGCTGAACCTGACATTTCCATCTTTTTAATGTCTTCTTTCATCTCCTCTCTCAACTTTCCAAGTCTTTCATCCATTCTTTTTTCAAAAGCATCCAATTTATTTCTCATCTATTCAAATAATTTCTGCGTAACTATTTTTTGCTGCAGGTTACTCTTGCAAGTCACTCCTGCCCTCTCTTGCCATTTTTCTAGTAGCCATTTTTCTTATAGTAATTCAAAAGTGAACATGTCTCCTTCAAGCAAAAGAAAAAGACAAGAAGACTTTTTTCCCCTTACTATCTGTTTATGGTTTTGATACTCTTGTTTTGATAGCCACAACACACATCACATCTCTATGCCAACTAAACATCACAGTCTGTTTCTTTACCTTATCTTTTGTTATATAGAGTTCCCCAATTAAATACACTCCTTAAAAATAAACAGCAAGCATTCCCATGCAGGACTGGTCTCTTTCACTGGCTTAGTGCAAATTTAAACCAAAGCACTTTTGTCAAAAGTAAAAATGATAAAAATAAAAAATAGAACAAAAGACGGTCTCCTTATCCATTTTAAAACTTCCTTAAATCTTCTCTTTCTTAAGCTTTTTGCAAAAGATTCTTGAATCTTTAAATCGAAATCTCTCTTTGTTAGGTTTTTTTTTTTTGTAATCCTGAAAGAAGGTTTTGAATTTGATGAGGTTGAGAAAAGTGTGCTGAGCAAGCCAAACCATTGATTTGTTTTTATTTGGTAGAATTAAGCATTCCTTCCTCCAAATTTTCCCCCCAACAAAAGAAAGAGTGACAGGCCCAAGGCCACCCAGGGAACTTCTATGGTTGGGAGAGGGTTGGAATTTGGGTTTCTCTGGTTCTCGTCCAACACGATGACATACTGGCTCAGGGCAAGCAAGCAGTTCTTGAGCTTTAAACAGGCTTGAACACTGATTTTATGAGCATTGCTTCGTATTAATGCTGCAACATCACAAGTAGAGAACACTCCCTCAGAATCATGCTTTTCCTTTACAAAGAGCTCGGTTCTTAGTAATTAAGGTTTTGCAAGGTAGTAAAAAAATGACATTAGTTAAGGCAAGTAAATTACCCTCTCCCCCAGTCCACTTTGCCAGAGACTTGAGAAACAATAAACCCTGTCATGTCAGCCATATATTTCTTAGTGATCACCTGTCCAAGTACTAACCTGGTCCAACCTGGCTTAGCTTTTTGAGTTCAGCCAAGGCTGTCCCTTCTATCTGTCTTGGGTCTATATGTAATTAGGCATAACCTAAAAGTCAGAAGTGAAAGGAAGTTGACAATGGATGGAACTTCTATAAGCAGAGGGCAGCAATATTGGAATATATCCATTGAGTCAAAACTTAGGCTATGAACTGAATGGTCTATTGAAGAATTATAATGAACAAGAGAAGGGCAGCAGGATAAAAGGTTTTGAAGGTGGAAGGAAGGAAGGGGGGGAGGGAGGGAGGGAGGGAGGGAGGGATACTTGAAAGAGGAGATAGCATAAAATGTAAAAAAAAGAGGGATTAGCATCAGAAAGTATAGGTTTATTAGCAGTTTAGCAATGGCACTGTTTCATGCACAGCAGAGACAAGTGCTGGTATAAAGCAAATGAACATTTGACGACGCTACAGACTTGTTTATTTGTGTAACAGATTTTGATAACCACCCATCTACTCAAGAAACTCTGGACAGTGAACAGAAATAAACATAACCAAACCATACAAATCCAATTCAAATGAAATTTGGTTGAGGCCTCTAAAAATTATACTCTTACCATAGCAAGCGCAGCCACACTCATGCCAGAGCTCTATCAACATCCCAGCTGTAGGGCTGGGGGAAGAGCCAGGTCTTCACAGCCTTCCAATAGGGTCAGGGCCATCCATATCTCAGGGGAAAGGCTGTTCTATAAGGCAGCCGCCACGCCAGAGAAGGCAAACTCTTGTGTGCTAATTGTCCTAATTGAGTCTCTCTCAGCAAGCAAGTCCTCTACAAGATTGCGAAAGATATTTGCTCCATTAATAATTTACCTTTTGAAGTGATACATCTAAGAGGTTTAAATATACACTTAAAATACTTTTGTGTTACTTTTAGTAACACGAAGCTAGAGCAAAAGGTTCTGGAAAAAGAAATGAGAGAATATAAAGACATTTAGAGCTGACAGGTCTGCAATGCCCAGAAACAGAGAAAGGACAAGAATCAGCAATGGCAGCAGCGTACGCAGCAGGGCAAAGAGGGGCTCAGACTGACTGCAGCGGCACTTCAGGGTTGCCACACAATCCCCACCCCTTTTCTGCACGTGTTATGACATCACACACAATGTTGCAATGTTGCTTTCGTCATCCTGACAAGAGTGGTGAGTTCCTATGGACACCACTGGGCAGTGGAAACGACTGATATAATGTTGGTAGCTTTCCGCCAACTGAAGGAGGAACCTTGCAGGCAAAAATAGTAATCGTTTAAAAAAAAAATTAAGCAAATGTGTGCAGCATATCTATACAGCGTTATCCAGTTGCAAGCTTTAGAATTTCTTTTTTTAAGCTGCACGGTTATTCATAGAGCTGTAACTGAGCAGGGATGACTTGAAAATTAGGCTGACCAATCACCCCACTTCCAAAAGAGAGAAAATGGAAGACCATTTGGAACATCCTGCTGTCAGAATGGCAGGGCAAAAAGGAATGTCACCCAGTGGCTCGCAGGGGAGTTGGGAAAGGTTAAAGGTAAAAGCTAGACTGCAGGATGCAGGAACAGGGTCTTCTAAGATGCTTAGGTAGGGGCAGATCCTAGGAAGGTTTCTTTTGACACCAGGTTATAATTTAACTAGTTGCAGCCCTAAAAATCAAGCAACGGGAGGAGGACAAGAATGGGGAAAGGAAGCTATTGGGGAGGGGGAAGAGAGAGAGCTAGCTCAGACACCCATAATAGACCCCAACCTGGGGTGTTGTAAGAAGAAAAAAGAAAGGGAGCAATGGGGAGAGGAGAAGAGAGTTAGAAAGAAGAAGAAGACCAAGAGCGTTTGGAATGAGCAGAGAGTTGCCCACCTCCCCAGGATAAGGGCTACTGAGCAAGTGTTAAAGAGGAAACGATGGAAGGCAGAGAAGCTGGATGCTAAGTCAATGGGGTGTGAAGAGGTTCTTCTGTGAGGAGAAGCTAAGAAGTGGTTTGGAGATCTCATCCAAGAAGCAAAAGATACCAGGACGAGAAGGAGGAGAGAAAACTGGGTTGAACACCAGCAACAGACCAGCAGCTGCAGGAGACATTGGTGGAGGCAACGAGAGGGAGCACATTTTGGAAGAGCAGGAAGGAGAGCTGTTTGTTACTAGCCTGCTCATGCAGTGACTTCGTAGAACATTCCTATTGTACTGGTGGACACTCTGTTCATGTGTTTGTATGTTGTTTCTTAATGATATAACTAAAAGGGTTCTCTTTTTTCTTGGATAGCCCAAGAGGGAGGGAAGTCATCTGAGATCTGGCCATCTTGGTGAAAGGGTTGGCAGACTTTGATTGATGAGAATAAATTCTACAGGAGCTGCAAGAGATTCTGCTTGGCAAATCTCTGGGGTACAACCCTCAAAACCCAGGGCCAGCTGAGGCTACATGAACATGTCAAAAATGTTGCAAAGCCAATTCTTACCACTTATAAGAGTTGTAAATACCACTACATAAAAACACATATAATTCTATTGCTATTCTGTAATGCGCAGAAATAGCAATCAATCAAAAGTAGTCAGGAATATGATCCTAGGAGCAAAAAAATATATTATAGGAGGAATAAGCTCAGAAAGAAAGTTTGGGGAGCATGTCATGATCCAGATGAGAAATGGCATCAAGACTCGTCAAGTATTCTGAATGAAGCATTATTCTGATTGGATAGGGTAGGTAAGAAAAAAATTGGACAGTACATTTTAGGAAGATTTTTAATCCTGATCTGGAAGACTCTCAATTACCTTCCAGGAAATGAAAAACGTGTCCATGGCCATGCATTACAACCAAGGAGATGAACTTTAATGCTCTCCATCTTAATATTCCATCTAAGTAAGACCCCACAGAAGGACACAGGGCCTGGCAAGGTCTTCAAGACAGAAACTATCCATGCATCACTTTCCTTAATGTGGCATGGGGATAGAGTTGGGGGAGTAGGTAAGTTTTGACAGTTGGATAGTCCGGTGGGTTTAGTCATCTCTTTAATTAAATTCACTCTGGTTTTCAGCAAGTATTTTTTTCAGATGTGTTGAAAGGGAGCCTGGCTAGCATCTGATATCAAAAGCAGCTTGAAGGACAGCTGACAGGCATTTCGAAGGTTGCACTGCAACACACACACCCCTTCCACCTGCTTCAGAGTGTAGCTGCCCATTATGCCACTGGTCAGCTGCTGTTCAGGCTCATCTAGGTCTCAACAGAAGAGAATATCTGTAGCTCGGGGTTGAACTGTGAAGTTCTTGGTGCTCTCTGAGCTTGATTGTTTGCCTGAAGACATTTCACTACCCAGTTAGGCAATATCATCAGTACCCTGATGATGTTGCCTAGTTGGGTAATGAAACATCTGCAAGCAAATCAGCCAGCTCATCAAGGTCCCTAATCCAGGGATCAGCACAGAAGGACATCCCAGTCTGAAAAAAATCAGATTGCCCACTTGCCTAGGACAAAATGCCCCTGGAAGATGGGGGCTAAGGATTATCCCTCAAGGGCTGAGCGGTGAATCCCCTCCCCAGAGGTCACCTGACTGCCCCACCAATAGAATGACCACTGAAGCATCATTTCATTGATTGACTGATTGATTTAATAAACATTTGTGTCCCTCCTATTCTCAAGATTCTGAGCAGATGCCCAGTTGTATATTAATGGCATGTAGACTGAGAGGAAAAATGTAAAGTTAATGAAACTTTTAGAGAGCATATGTAATGCATGCAGTTGCTAATTAAGGATATAACAGCAATCGGTGCCACAATCTCAGTTTGTAAATTAAGAAATACATTTAACCACCAAAAATTATAAGGTTGCCTAAAATGATGCCATAGTAGGAAAAAAAGGTAAAATAGGTTTAAGCAGGTTTTACGGCATTGTGACAAATAATGTTAAATAACTGGATTTTTAATACTCCAAATTATACATCTGTGTGTCTGTGTATGTGTCTAATCTTGGATTCCTATGCCATATTTTGAGTTACAAAACACTAATTACTCCTTTCTTCATTTTTGTAAACCAGCCTATGGATATGACTGTACATTACTGTTAAATTCTTCTAACTGGTAAATAAATAGCTAATTAAGTACTTCTATATAATTATTTATGTACCTTATACTATAAAGTCAAGCTAGAATGAACAGGTGGCATATGCAAAGTCTCCTGATTTTTTACACAAAAGATGAAGGCGTGAGAAATCTGAAGCCTGCCAGATGTTGGATTCCATACACCTCTAGATCCAGCCAGCATAGCCAAAATATCCCACCATTCCTGATTTAAATAGAAATACGGCCAAGAGAGTGCAGATACGAAGAACAAACATATGGGTGGGAGTGCATAATCTGTTTTCTGTAAGCCATTTTGATTCTTTCCAACTGAACAGAATGTTGAAAAGAAAGTATGTAAAGGAGCCCAAACAGGCAGATTATATGCTGGGAAATGCGCAACATTGCTGTAAGATAAAATGGGGATGGGAACATGTTTGTTCCTCTTCATTCCTTGGATAAAAGAGCGATCCAAGGAAACGTGCAAACACAAGGAATTCCAGTTGCACTTCTAGTCTGGTGTGTGGTACTATTCTTTTCAATCAGAAGAGGTTACTGGACAGAGGAGACAAGACAAGACAAGGAAGGGCATTCCTTCGGTAGCCCCCGCCCAGAGTTAGCTGAGATTGGGAAACTGGGCCTGGTTTATTCACTGAAATATTCCAAGGAAAGTAAAACTAAATTTCAAGAGAAAGCAGTGGCCACTGATTCCTTTGCATTAACGATTGGCCTCCTCCAGACTTGTTTAATTTGTGGAAAATCTAAATGTAGAGCTTCCTATGGTAGGTTTAGCAGAGCAAGAGAATGAGAGAAAGTGTGTGCATGCACGCGATAGGCTCAGAGCACTCCTCAAACTTCATGTCTGCCTGCTATCAACCCTGGTCTCATCCACTACTATCACAACACCCTGTACCCCACTTGCACAGTCATGCCCTGGGGACACCCATTTTTCCCTCTTCAGTCTACAGTTTTGCCCTCATCTTGTGCCCAGCCCCTGAGTGAGTTCATGTGAAGTTGTCATAAGCCGTGCAGAACTAA
The DNA here is from genome assembly GCA_030867105.1 of Liasis olivaceus. Classification (NCBI taxonomy): domain Eukaryota; kingdom Metazoa; phylum Chordata; class Lepidosauria; order Squamata; family Pythonidae; genus Liasis; species Liasis olivaceus. The sequence goes on along the minus strand of CM061348.1, from coordinate 21,253,980 downwards.
AGTAGTATTTCCCCCTTATTCCGACAGTATCCAGCAACAGTCTTAAGCTGTACAAAATTACGTATGCTTAACCGCTTGTTCCATAGGAAAAGTGAGAAGATCAGTAACATGTGAGAAAAGAGAGGTGCTTATTGGGAGTTTCTGCACACACACACACAGACTTCTTAGTGACCCCCACTTAGCCTCTCCAGCTGCCATATTGCTCTTCTCTCCAAGAGGTGGATTCAACATGCGCAATGACAAGAAAACTACTCGGTAAGCATTGCTGTCAAGAAAACCACATGGACATGTCTGTGTGGTCACCAAGATCTGAGCCCAGCTCAAACAAGATTTTATGCAGGTAGTCCTTCTTTAAGGACCACACTTGGACGGGCAACTCAGGCATTAAGTGAAGCAATCGCTAAGTGAGAAATCACGTGATCACATCTGTGCTTACGATTTACAGCGTCAGAAGGATACAACCCCAAACAGCAGGGGAGCCCAAACGGCAGGGAAACCTGACTCGAAAAGTAGCCAGGTAAAAGGGCAAATCTTATAGCCCTTCTTCCCCACTCCCCCACCCTTGGGAATGCTCACCCTGGTGCTGGAATAATTAGCAAGAAGGGAATTGATGTTTATATTTACATTTATTTATTTATTTATGAAATCAATTTATATAGCTGCCCATCTCACCACAGGTGACTCTGGGCAGTATACGTTCATTGAAGAGGAAGGGATTACAAGAGAGTAAGCAGGCATGGGGGAATAGACACCAGAAGGAATAGACTAGGGCCAGCTGTTTGCCTAGCTCGGCCTCTTAAGAGGTAAACAAAAGCCTTAGTGTGAAACTGATTAAGGTCTGAACTATGCCTGCATAGGAGTGTTCAGATCAACTAATTAAAGTCACAGAGCTGATCTTCTGAACTTGCCCTTAGCGCTTTTTGGGGTGCTCTGCGCTATGGGGAAAAGCAGCTGTGGAAGAGATTGCTTGTTGAGGCAATCTCTCTGCTCAGCGAGTGGGAGGGAGGGAGAAAAAACCGGGTCAGGCACAGGACAATGCATACTGACTAATGGCAGTTGTGAAACATGACTGAGAGAGAGAGACACTGTGAAGGTAGTCAATGCAGGCATAGGTTGCAAAGTTGCTTTTTCATCACCGTTGTAAGTATGAACGGCTGCTGCCTGAGGCAGTCACTAACCGAGTCACATACGGTATATGCTAAGGCTGGAGCAGGAGATGCCACTCCATCAGGTTCATTTTGGAATGGTAGAGTGGGTTCTACAAGGACTTGAATGAGAAAAGAAAATTTCTCTCCCAGGAACTAAGGGGGAAGACCCCCACTCCCAACACCCCAGTTTCCAGTGCACACTGAGCTATCCACTCCCTCCTCAGACATCTGTTCTTCCCCTCTCACTGGCTGAATGCCATCAGCATTTGAAGTGCTCCCCACAGGAAGCAGCTGGCGGCCTTTCCCTCGCCATGTGCCCATGCACAAATCCTTCCTCCCTGCCTGCTCCCAAACCCCAACAAACATTTCTAACTTGTTTAGCACAAAACAGCAGTTGTGGAGGTCCCTCCCTCCCTCCCTCCGTCCCTCTTCACTTTGCATGTTGCAAACAGTACTTGCGAGCACGCGTGTGTGCTTAAGCAGAGAAGTCTGCTTACCAATCAAGGGGGGCATCCTGTACACACCTACTGAGGAGTAAGTCCCACTGAGCCGTGCAGGGATTAATGAAGAAACGTAGGATGGTACTGGTGCATTGTGTCTCTCACATCTCTTTTGGAGTGGTCTTCCCCTGGAGTAAACATGCATGAGAATTATGTGGCAAAGGAGGCTGGGAGGGAGGAGGAGGATGGGCACCTAAATTCTTTCAGCCAAGCATCCACAGTGGGAAAATTCCATGCCACCAACACCCATCCTAGACTTACACCTTTAGTATGCATATATTGTTTTCGTTTTGCTTTTGTTTTAATTAGGCCTAATGGATATTTTTCCAGAGATTGATCATGGGTTACAAACTGGTACAACTGCGGGTGATACAAGAAAAGATGGAATAAGGAAAGCAAAACAAATTCCAGTTCAGCTGGTGTGGCTGCTTCTTCTGAAGCTGTTGTGCCAGTTTCTGAGATCCACAAAGCAAGTTTTGGGAAATGAAGCTCAAGCACAGCTAAACAAATGGAAATAAGATCGGAGCATTAGCAACCTTGGTTTTACGTGGACTGGCAAGAAAGATGAACCAAATGGACTGTTCGTTGAATATGAGCAAGTACTGAGTGACAGTAAAATTGTGAAGGCATCTGGAAACTAAACATTTGAACATGGAAGATTTCTTTTGAATATTTCAAAAGAAAATCTGCAGAACTCCATGAGAGTACACATAGTGTGGTCTGTCCAAATGTACATGGCCTTTTCCCCCTTCTTTTATTGCTTTCTACTCTTTTTTAAATGTCAGCCACCAGATTCACTGTGGATTTGGGTGGCCTCTAAATTAAATTCATAAATACGTAACTATCCTTCCAACCTAACACCTTTCAGCTTCAGATTATCCACCATCCTAAGGTAGCAGGAATTATCTCAGACAGATGTGGCAGATGAGCATAAGATAGAAGGAGAAGAGAACTCAGGCTTTGATCTTTCACATTACTTATTTGAGGTGCCTTTTCTTTCCATTTATATAAAAAGTTATACAATAGAAGAGTATGCTGATAATGAGAAGTGACAAGCCTTAGGCTTGCTAAATGTCTGGGGTAGACCTGTCTGGAACGACACCAGGGAAGAATAAGATGTTTTAATATAATTCAATTCAATTCATTCTATTCAATGTAATTTAAATTTATTCAGTTCAATGTATTCAATTTAATTTCATGCTATTCAATTTATTCAATTCAATTCAATTCAATTTATTCAATTCAACTCAATTCATTCAATTCAAAATTTTCCATTTCAAATGATTCCATTAAGAATTGAAGAAACATATTAAATGAGTGGCAGAGGCTAATAATCAATTGCATTTGGTCAAACAAAAGACCAAGTATTAAATTAGGATTTCGCAAGACATGAAAGAACAAGGTGGACTGGTAGTACCAAAACCCAAATGATATTATCAAACGTGTTATTTAATAAGGATTACAAACTGGATTATATCACTACATAGCTGGTTTCTTCAGAAGAAGGAACAGGATTCCCAGAAGGTTTTCGTATATATCTTTATTTGGATACAAATAGAAGTGTACAGTCTATAGGAGAATACGTCATTATAAATCACATACTAAAATATACACAAAAAAAAGAATTAATCTGAACATAATGCTCCTTGCTTCGATATTAGCTATTTTTTCATTGAAGGTGAATGTACAAAACAAATTGACCAGTAGAGAGAGAATAATTCATATAGACTGCAAGACTTAATCATTAACAAAACAAAGAACCTCTTTCAAAACTCTCTCCCTGCAGTATCAGAACCATCTCACTGGTTTCAATAAAGAGGATATTCCAAAAAGAATGATGAAAACAAGCTGGAACACTCAGAGACTTGACTGAATTTGAAAAGCTTATAGCACAAAACTCAGAACCCTTGTCAAGGCTTATTTACACATTGTTATTGAAATGAGATTCAGAGATTGAACAAGTCAAAGATTATATGACTAAATGGATGCAGAATTTACACAAGATAGTTAATATGCATCAATGGGGGTACCAATTAAAGACAAATATTAACGTTATGACAAATAATAGAGAAAACTGGTACAGGATGCTTTATCGCTGGTATATTACCCAAGGTTTTTGCTGAAAGTACAATAATCAGGTTAGACCATTATTTTTTTTTCATACTTGCTGGCAATGTCATAATGCTCAACAATTCTGGAATATGATTTAGTACAGAATGAAACAAACCTTAAATCTTAAATGTTCTTTCATGCCAACTCTTTTACTGCTGAGTAACATTAAATCAAACATCCAACAAAGTCTATGGAGTTTGGCTTTGTATATAATAACAGCTGCCAAGATATTTTACACGTGTACTGGAAGTCACACATAATTCCCTTTTTTTAGAAGAATAGCAGACTAAGCTGTAGGACATTTTGTAGGACTTTGATGTCCAGAATAACTTTGTATTTAAAAAGCAAGTCTGACACAGAATTTAATAGTTCTGCACATGGGCTTGTTCTACATCCAAAATTTGGGTTTCTCTTACCATCGGCTTTAAAACATTAAATCCTGCCCATTTTGTTATAACAAGGATTGATTCTCTTACATTTGACAGACATTCCTTATTAATTGTTCGTTTTTATGATGATTTTAGTACATTGGCTACTTTTGTTAATTATATTGTATTATTATGTGTATTATTAATCTACTGTGACTTTGTAAATTCTTGCTCGGTTTCACACAGCCTACGAATCTCCTTTCCTTTCTTCTCCCCATTTCATTTTTTCCCTCTTTCTTCTTGGTTGTGCTTTTACATATGTGTTCATTAAATTAAATTAAATTAAATTAAATTAAATTAAATTAAATTAAATTAAATTCCAGTGACATGGCATCAACATCCTTTGGAATGCCTGCCCTTGCTCCCTATTCTATGTTACCAGAAGAGGAGTAGGGACAAGGAGACAGCAAGGACATTAAAAGGAAAGGACAATAGGAATGGACCGAAACAGTTCCATTGGTTGTTCCACGATACATCATTAAGTCCTGAAAGACAGGGAGAAATATTTTTTCCAGAGTACTCATGGGACATCTTGTCCATTTTGTCTCCCACTCTCTTTGCAGCAGAAGATGTGCTGGGATCAAAGGCCCTTGGGGGTGGGTTGGACTAGAAGACCTTCAAGGTGCCTCCCAACCCTATGACTCTATGAGTCCTGGTTAGCAGACCTTCCCTTATCAAAAGCCTGCACATTTCATCACAGAACTTATCATGTTTTCAAGGTGCCAGAGGGATGAAATCGGCAACTAACCAAGCTCCAAAAGCCAGTTTCCAAAGACTCCAGATGTGGGAGGAAGAATTGGTTGTCCTAACTCCTTCACATAACCAAGGTAGTTTTGAAAGACTTCCATCCCACTTCAAATACAGATCACCAACAACTGCAACAGAAGCAAAAAAGAAACATTGGACACCCATCATACTTACGCATCTCAGGTAAGGCTTAATAATAATAATATAATAATATAATATAATATAATATAATATATAGTATAGTAATGTAATGTAATGTAATGTAATGTAATGTAATGTAATATATAATATAATATAATATAATATAATATAATATAATATAATATAATATATAATATATATCAGAGAATTTCCCAGAGAGACTCTAAATATCTGTTTGCGTCTGTTGTTTACAATCCTATACAAGTATTGCTGTAAGGAAGTACCATTAAAGCTAACAGGATTTCTGTATGTCATCATAACTCAAGTATGTGAATGGAGAAGAAAAGGCTAAGCAACGTATTAAGACAAAGTAAATGTCATTCATTGTGTATGATTAACATGAATCCACATGATGCCCCTCTTATATTATAGTAGTTTATTTTATCTGCCAGCTTTTGGTTTGCTGTATCTTTTTTAAAGCAAGGAAAATTGTAAAAGCTAATTAAGTTGGTTTGACTTATGCAATCTGCATAAGAGGAACAGGTATGTTAAACATTTCTAAACTTGACCTTGGAGAGAAAACCCTTTGAACAGAAAACAGTAAATATGATTCTGAAATGTCTACAATGTTAGCAAGCAAATATATGCTGTTCTTGGAGTTGTCTGATGTCAGAGGCTCCAAGAAATCCAGTGCAGGAAAAAAATAAGGATGAGAAAGTTTTGCTTCTGCCCCTCACCTTTAAAGACCCTCCCAGCACAAATGGTAGAGTTAATTATTGGAGACGAGTACATGGAGTCATTTACTAACTTCCCCTGACTCAGGAACTGAAGATCTGGGAAAGTATTGTTGCAAAGCTTCCCCTGATCCATTACAGATTTGCAGAACAGTATTAGTATTTCTCCTTCTTCTCCTTCTCCTTCTCCTTCTCCTTCTCCTTCTCCTTCTCCTTCTCCTTCTCCTTCTCCTTCTCCTTCTCCTTCTCCTTCTAACATTAGAAGTACTGCCTCATGGAAGAGAGTATGATGGAAGTTTTTAACAACCTTGATCTCCAACATCACTCTCCTCCTCGCAGATACATTCCATCACAGAAACATAACTCTCTGAACTGTCCAAAAGTCCAGCCTAGGATTCAATCATGGGTAACTATACTAAATTGATATAATATCTCCAAATTTTAAAAATATACATTTCCTGCACAAGAGAAAAGTGATGGATCTATAATATAGTCTTATATTTGTTTACTCAACAGTAAGCACCCTTGTATTCAGCAAGGCTGAAAACCTGATTTATGGGGAAAATATGAAAGCCTTTTTTGTGTCTGATTCTACTGTTGTGGACTTTCTGGGCTACAGAGCACTGCTGGCAGTTGCAAGTTTTAAGAGAGAAAAATGTATTTATAACATTTGTTCCCAGAGACATGTATCTTTAAAGGATGGTAGTAAGTTCTGTATTTTAACCTTTGATTATACTGTAGCTTAAACAGGACTCATCCTGTTCATCCAAGTCTAGAGGATGATCTAGTTTGCTAAGGAACTTATCGGGTGTGGGGTGTGGCTCCTCTTACTCATGAATGCCACCTTCCATTGTTCAAAGCTGCTACACGGTTAGATACAGTACCGTGGCTGATATTTACCTAATATCTCTTCATCTGTGTTTCAACTTGAAATATTCATTCTCCCCATATGCGTATAAAAATGAGAGCATGCTTGTAGAAAAAGAGCTTTTCTGGCTAGACATCAGTAATTGTTTGGTCATGTGACTTGTACCTGTTGTGTACCCATAAATATATCTGACATTTCTTTCAAAAGCTATCCAAGCTACATGGTTTGTGGTTGCAAATTCCACAGGGTATTTGTTCACTCTGTAAAGAAGTCATTCCTGTTACTTTAAAGGGGCCCTAGTAGCTGAAATCCATCATACTGCTTATAATATGAATGATCATGTTATGTTACTATAACTTAATGCTTCATGAATGTGCATAATTTATAATGAGGTCATCCAGGTTATTGGCCATCACTCTAACTATGGTATCATTAACTAGATGGTATAATTAAATCCTTATTTTATCTATCTGAGTCATTGGTTAACTGGATCTAATATCACGAGGCCACATATATTTGTATTTCACTTTGTCTTATCCTTTGATTGTGTGCAGGCAACAAAGAAGTACCTTAACTGACAAGCATGGATTACAACATGGTCAGAATGATCATACATGGTGCGTTAGCCATCTTAATAAATGTCTTTATCTCAAAATATAATCGGCTGCTCTCACTAATATTCAGGATCATGATTTGGTAAGCATATTTCTTATAAAATATATGACATACTTGGTCAGTTAGATCATTGCTTAGGTATTGTGTCCTAATCTACCAGTCTTCTAAAGTCTTGTCCAAAAATAGCTCAGATGACACGTTGGTGAAGTAAACAACAGGCTGGGATGAAGTAGGAGTGATCTGTCTTAAAACACCATGCAAGCTTCCTCCTGCTTCCCCCCCCACACACACACACACCTCCTTCACCCGTCAGCTGGACTGTTTTTTGGACATGGGTCTACCAGTCTTTCAGAAGTAGACTCTGTCCTCAGAAATAGTCTGGTCTGAAGCATCTGCACCTGCCATCTGTCACCTGGGCAGCTTGAAAGGAGGCTAAGTCTCCATCTGAACAACCCACTCACACTCACCCAAGCCCACCCTGCTTTTAAGGTGATGCTGATGCTGGACAGAAGGGGAAGCAACACCAGGAAATCCACCAGTCAGTGACCTTAAATGTTCCACAGTAAGGTTGTACAGGTGGAACCACTCACAAGCCATATTAGTGATGCAGTTTAGAGCTCAGTGGTCAGAGCACTGCCATGCAAATTACGCCAGGATATTTTTCTGCCAACTCAGGATCTGGAGAAAGGCACATTAATGCAGCTTTGTGAGGAAGAGCCCATAGCCTAAGAGATCTATGTATCTTCAGGCTTCCCTCAAACACTGTCAGAATAAGAGGGAAAGTGCTAGTGGTTTAGATCTCACTGATGCCTCATACCCAGAGTCATCGGGAGTCGGGTGGCAGAAAGGAAAAGGAAAAGGGAGAAAAAAGAAACTTATGGACTGAGGACAAGATCAAGACAACATCATGAAGATGTGTTGGCAAAGAATATTCCAGGGCGCATTTATAGTGCGATTGGGCTTATGTGGAGAAAGGTCCTTTGAACCACCACCAGCAAAAGGACTCTTAAAAGAGGAAAGGTGAGCACTAGGAAGTCTGACCTTGAATAGCCACTCGCTCAGAGAGGCCAGCTGTGACTGTGCACAGCTCCCAGCATTCCCAGGCATAGAGAATGTGTCAGCCCCATTGGTAGACCAGGATCAGGAAATCAACTCCACGGGAAGTCTATAACTACTTTTATTGAGAATGGGTATAATAACAGAATGTCCTGTTTCAGGTCGCAACTCACACAGTTGCTAGGTGAGGAAAGCAATTTATACCTGGTAAGGGAAGAAATGTAAATCAGAAAGTCTCCTGGAAAAAAGGCTTGCCTGGGTGATTTCCACATCAGCAGGAGCAGGCAGAAGAGCAGTCAAAATCCAGTCCAAAGTTCAGAGAGCCAAATGAGGTTTGTCAGCCAGTCCAAGGCCAGAGTTTCACCATCAGGATTCAGAGGAATAGCACACCAGAGCAGGAAATCAGACGGTTGTTTCCAACAAGGGGACATGGGTCAGAGCTGCCTCTTAAATCAGGCTGCAGCCAGCTGTCTTTAACCAAGAGACTTACTCCCTTGCTAGCAAGGAGTCTCAGTTAACATCTTTGCTCAGCTCTCTGCCCTACTCGGGGGACTTGGAAGCCTTATGTCGTCATCATCTGACTGCTCCAGCTGTTCAGGTGGCACCTGTGTTTGATCAGCCTCAGGTGATTCTTGGCTTTGTCTCCCCTGAGGCTGACATTCCAGTTTAGCTGGAGCAGCTTCTTCAGAGTCAGATTCAGAGTCAGAGTCCTGGGCCATGACTGATTGTGCTGTACCTCCTCCCCCCTCCCAATCAGGGAGATACCTGTTTGAGCCACTTCCAAATGTTATCTTGTTTCTCAGAACTTAAAAAATGTTTCAGCCCCCTTTGCTTAGGAAATGGTCCTTGCATATCTCCATCAAGGTCAACTTCCTTACTCTTCCTTATATCCTGGGGCTATGAAACCTTTAGTAAACAATCTTAGGATTTTTCCTGCTCTCTCTTGTGGGAGTGAGACCTACAGTAATTTTCAGAGCCTTCTCCTTCCTTGGACAAAGAGGCTCTGCCAACTCATTTGTTTTTCCTTTTTTTCCTGTATTACCCTAATGTCTTCACTTCAACCCCAGCCCATGGATGAGATGGCTGCACCCCCTCACGCTTCCCATCCATAACCTCATACCATTCTACAAGCCCTACAACAGCTTTCCTAACCTCTTCAACGTACCGCAGATCAAGCTTGGAATGGAAGTCACTCCAAAATATGCCTCCTTCACAAAATCCCCATCACCCTCCCGTACTGTTCTTCCTACTTTCAGGGGCAAGCATCTGAAAACGGGGGTGAAGGTGAAGTACCTGGATAAAGAGGGCTACCGGTTCAGCTACTTCACCCGAGGGGAGCCCGGATGCCGGCCATCTGTGCTGATGCTTCATGGATTCTCACTCAACAAAGACATGTGGTTAAATACCATCCAAGTAGGTCCAACCTACTGTGCTCTTGCTCAAGCCTAGTTCCTTTTAAAGGAAATGGGCCAGAACAGTTCCCCGTGTCCCATCTGCCTACAGCCCCCAACCCCCCTTGCTATTAGAGAGAGTGGGATGTGTGGAAGAGGGAGCAGCATCGCAATGTCCAAGGAAAAAGCTGTGGGGTGCTGTGCTATGTGACCTGGCTGTCTAGTACAGCCTGCCCCCCTCTGGTCATCCGCCAATACGAGGAGCATCTCCAGAGTTCCCAGGCAGTATGGCTCCTGCCAATGTCTGCATCTAAGGTTCTGCCCGTTTTTCTGCTTCTTTATCTTCTTGGGGGTAGCTGAGAACCAGCTATCTGCCACTATGGATAAAGTAGACTGGGAAACTCAGAACCTGTGCAGTTTGCTGATCTTATGAGCTTTGGGCTATTAATTCTTAAAAAAGATATCAGTAGGTGCTACTCCTGAATTACAGAGTATCCTAAACTGTCCTGATGGAACAGCTAGCAAGGGAGTGAAAGCCAAAGAGAGGTAACCATCTCCCCAAATAAATCAATGTGTTGTGAGCATGCTCAGTGCTTTCCAAAACACATCATTTGGTGTCAGCAGTTGAAGAGTGGGGAAAGATGGGGTGGGGTGGGGGGCAAAAGAGAACTGGATCTGGTTCTGGGACCAGGAGCAACCTTTCCTCTCTGTTCCTTTTGGCAGTGAGGACAGCCAGTTATTCTTCCTTTGATTCCTCGGATTCACATGCAAAACCATTTCCCCATAGGACTTTCCTAAGGACCTCCACTTGATCTGCCTTGATCTGCCAGGTCATGGGGGAACCACTTGCTTGCTGGCAGAAAGTCACACAGCAGTTTCTCAGGCTAAAAGGCTACACCAGGTAGGGCCTTTCTTTAGCTGTGATGTGATGCATTGTTCTTTGAAGACAGCCAACGGGGAAGGTGGGGAGGGATGAGGCATAGATATAAACCCAAGGAGAAACTTTACTATGCAGTGAAAAATATACAAAGCTGTCTGTTCTTTGTATTAAAAATGTAGAATCCCCTTTGAGTCAAGCATGGGTCCTGGTGACTTCATGGACGTGAACATTTGATTTCTTGGAGACCAAAAAAAAGAGTTTTGCCACTGCCTCCTTCCAGAACAGTTTTGGTTTTTACTTTTTCACTCCTAGTTCAGCTTCGGATCAGATATTCCTAATATTAACCAGGTTGAACCCTGCTTAGCTTTCCAAGATAGACCAAAGTTGGTTAGATGTTGCCATCTAGCAGGAATCTTTTAATTAAAGGTGCTTATAAAGGAAACCCAATGCCTTACAATCAATCCATTCAAAAGTCTCACAGATGTGTGAAGTTGCTCTGCATTGCATGGTATTTAAAGTGTATTATTTTCATTCCTATTCAGTGCTTCCTCCTGGGGTATAGATTGCCCAGCTTTAACCTCAAAACAGCCCAAGGAAAAATAGGCTCCAGTTATGATTTGCCCATGGGTGCCTAATGAACCAGAGATAGTTAAAGAAGTGGACCCAAATCTCTCCAGCTAAGTCCAACATTGGACCCATCAGACTGGCATGCTCCCTATCACCCTTACTACTCTCAATGGAAACTTGGGGTTTACTTAGGATTACTTCAATCTGATGCTGTGTGATGCTATGCATATCTGTTTTTGTGAATTGAAACAGCTGCCAGCATTGTTGGCCTCTTCTTGGGGACTGGGCATCTTATGACAATCCTAGAAAAATATGCCTGGGCCCATTGTGATGAAAAGCTTGTTCCCCCAACACTTGCTGATTTGTGCAATACTGGCATGTCATCAACTGGGACTGCAAATCAACTCCCATGTACAAGAGTTCTAGTCAGTCTTGTGCACTGTCCTGCAGAGGGAAAGCTTTCAGGTATTTGATATGAATCTTATCTTGTGAGCCCCTTAATAGAAGAGCTGTAGCAGATTTTCTCAACTGTGACTTTCGTTTCATCAATATCCATGTCAGTTACATTTTGCATGTTTTGGAAGCATCAACACTGTTATACAAGCTTATACTGTATAACCAAATTGCTTTCTTTCAAAAATGCATTGTATTACCACGGTTCCCTTTTTAATTAAGGTTTGATCTGGTCTTGTTCTCACTACTTGATGAGTTCTTGTCATGTCAGATGGTGCCGCATCAGCCATAGAAACAACGATCTGCATGACACACTGAATCACAGAATCCTGAGCAATGTTTTACCCTACCTGGCAGGGTGAACTCAGCCCACGCGATTAGTTTATGATTCAGTATGTTCTGCAATTATTTCCAGAAAGAATGGGTAAGGATGGGTAAGCATATCAAGAAAACACAGCCACAGTCGCTTTGTTCCCAATGCTCGTTTCAGTTTGTCGAGTGTGCTGGCCTGAACCACAAGCCTTTCCACCTGGTTGGCATGTCCACGGGAGGCATGGTTGCTGGGGTTTACGCAGCTCTCTATCCAAGCCACGTCTCCTCCTTAGCCCTCCTTTGCCCAGCTGGTAAGTGTCTACGTGGCGTGAATGAACTCTGAAGGAAAAGGCCAGAATGCTTGGCCCAGACTCAAGACTATAAAAAGAGAACTTGATGGGCTGTTTAGGAGATGGTTTCTCTCATCAGATACAATACTTCTTCATGCATTTCTCTGTAGCTGTTTCTGGGTAGTCCCATTTTTAACCCAGTGGCTAGACCTGAATTCAAAAACTGTTAGCAAGGGACCTGCTTGCATTAGGTTTGTTTTTTTCTTAATTACCATTCAAAGAGTTTCAACCGAGCCTATTACAGACTTTTCAACCAGCAAGGAGTGCACCTCCCAGATCCAATAAGACCCATTAAAAAAGTAACTGATCTTCTACCAGATTTATTTATACCAGATCTTGAACAAATATAACATAACACAATAATTACTGAGCTCAGTGGGCTGGGATTGTGGCATCCAGAGGCTTCCTCACCCAACCTGATAGTTTCCTTGAACAGGTGATTATATTCTCAACCACATAGACATACGCAACACAGTCACACTGATCATGTGGCAAGGATGCTCAGCTACAGTTGCCTTGAAAAACATCTCACTTCTGATTCCATGAACTCTCTTGGACTTCCTTGCTGGCGCCTCGGCATCTCCCAGCCCTCGCACACTGGGGAGGCCTTGCTCTTGTGGCCTCAGTCCTTTCTCCACTGACCCATTAGATCAGCGTTTCTCAACCTTGGCAACTTTAAGATGTGTGGACTTCAACCCCAGAATTCCCCAGCCAGCCATGGATTGTTAGATTGTTCCCTTATAGCTAAATCTTGCTAGCTGATCCACCTGCCTTGAACCCAAGCTGCAGGCAGGCACGGTAGCAGGGCGAGGGAAACCTTGTTGATTCTCCCTGTACCTCTTACTCAAAGTACTACTGTATTTCTTTCACTCACTCACCTAACTGGAACACTTTCTCTCTTCTTTTTTATCTTCCTTAGCCGCCTGACTCTTAAGCAATCTTTCTGTCTCACTTTAAACCTCTGATTTCTTTTCATCTCCTCAGCTTGCTTTGCTATATAATCACTTCCTTCCCTTTTTCCCGGCTGTTTGTTCAGGTTTGATCTCTTGGGCCAACCCTGTCCTCATTTAGCAGAGTCCCTAGTTGTCTTCCCACCCATAAGTCAGGATCTTTTGGCATCATGATTCCACATGCTTATCTTTTTTCCAAACTCTAAGTTTTGTTTCTTCTTATCTCTTCTTCAGGGTTACTCCCGTCTCCCTTTGGAAAGTCCCCAATTCCAATATCCTTGCAAGTTCTACCTTATCTCATCCACTGATCCAGTTGCCGTATCTCCCTATTCACCTACACATCCGAGTCATCCTTCCTACAGCCTACTTACTACAACCCTGGTGACCGCCTGGACTAGTTCCCGCCATTTTCTTGGCAAGATTTCAGAAGTGGTTTGCCCTTGCCTCCTCCTTCCTAGGGCTGAGAGTGAGGGACTGGCCCAAGATCCCCCAGCTGGCTTCATGCCCAAGGCAGGACTAGAACTCCAGGTCTCCTGCTTTTTAGCCTGGTGCCTTTAACCATGATATCTAACTGGCTCTCCTCAAATCTTTTAACCAACAGTCATTCCAGTTTTACCAGCTGAGGATATTGATAAGTGAAATTACTTAACCCTTAATGTGTTTTTAGTATTATTTATGTATATTTTAAGATTCCTGCTATTTTTGTTCTGGAGGGGTAGTAATTTTCTTGTTTGATATATTCTGCATTCTCACCCTGTTTTTAGGTCTCAAGATTCCAAAACAAAGTGAGCTGTTTGTGTGGTTACAAAAGCTAATTTTTTCTAAGGAACCTGCTGACAATGCTCTTGCTTCAGTTACCGAGCAAGAAACAGAAAACATCATTAAGCATTGCTTATACCAACCCAGCTTTTTAAAGATGCAGGTGAAGATCTGACCTTTCCTAGACTGCTGTTCTCTAACTCAGTCTCTTATAATAACATCTCCCATTTCTCCTCAGGTTCTTTTAAAAGACGGCCAGGAAGGACACAAGGTTAAAATTTGAGATGGGAGAAAATCATAAATATTTCTCAAGTTCTAGAACTGGAAAAGAGATGCATGGCTCCTTCCTCCTTCCTTCCTCCCTTCCCTCCCTCCCTCCCTCCCTTCCTTCCTTCCTGGCACATTTACTCTGTTCCCCCCTCCCCCCCCCCCCCCCCAGAAAGGGGTCCCAGAGCTGCTGGGACATAACCTGCCTACAGGCTGACAGTTTAAGAGATACAAGAAAAAGAAAAAGGGAGGAAGAGATAGCCAAAGATAAGAAGAAAATACATTCTGGCCTTATTCACTATTGTTTATAGTTTGTTCATTAGTTAGATTCATACCTTACATTCCCTCAGGAACTCAAAATAGGTACATTAAACTCCCGCCTCCCATTTTCACCACAATAATAATCCTGTGAGGTAGATCGGGCGGAGAGAGAGTGATGACTTAAAGTCACTCAGGGAGCTTTTGTGGCTGAGGGCAGCCATTAACCTGGGCAACACCACAATTATATCAATTCTTACAATTAATAGTTCTCACAAAACAGGAATGAAAACAATACAGGGCTCAAGAGCCTAATGAAATAGGTCCTTCAGCAGAATGGATGCAATTGCCCCGTTTCTATTTTGCTGCTAGAGGCCCATCTAGATCAATATTGTCTACTCAGGTTGGCAGCCACTCACCAGATAAATGTAGAGACTACATAGAGGATAAAACTTTCCATTTGATATTTGCTGCTTCAGGTTTTTCCCAATGCCCAGTTGCTCATGGATTTGATACTTTGGACAACACTTCTGCATCAGGGTTTTTCAGGATATTTGAGCACTACCAAGGGCTGCTACCAAATCTTAGAACATTCTTTACTAAAAGAGTCTCCATTGTTAGGCATTATCAAACTAAGGCTAGAAAGTGCGTGTGTTAATTTTCTACTATAGCCACAAAAGACATCACTCAGTGAGGTGGCTGAAAATTAAAACCTCAGACTCTGAGGACTCTGTTTAATTTTTCACTCCCCTTATTGATTTAAAGTGCCAGTGTATGCATCATAAACACTAACCATTTCTCCCAAGGCCCTTTTCCCCTCTTTCATCTTCATCATCATCTATTGATGCAATTTGGATCCTACCATTTGCCCATTGTTGCTTAGTTAATATGAACAGGCCTGAATCCATCACTCCAAACTGTCTTCAACTAATATATACAGATATCAACTAATATTGTTGGGAGTCTCCAACTCCATGAAATACATACAGGTAGCCCCCAGTTTAAGAATAAATTCCATTCTCAAAGTCTGTCCTTAAGTCGAATTTGTATGTAAGCCAGAACAGTATTATTGTATAATAGTGTATAAGAAGCATTGTGTATTGAACTCGAACCACTGTGTATTTAACTCAAATCATTGTGTATTTAGCTCAAATTTTGCTACGATTGGCTCCGTTCTTAACTATGGGTCATCCATAAACCGGGCATTCTTAACCTGGGGACTACCGGGAACTAAATATATCTAAACAGTCAAGCCT
The DNA here is from genome assembly GCA_030867105.1 of Liasis olivaceus. Lineage (NCBI taxonomy): Eukaryota > Metazoa > Chordata > Lepidosauria > Squamata > Pythonidae > Liasis > Liasis olivaceus. The sequence continues at coordinate 21,238,188 of CM061348.1, read as the reverse complement.
CCTTTTTCAAACCAGTAAGATATTTACATCACAGAACCATCTCCAAATTCTGAAGAGCACCAACTTTAGCATGCTTCAGCGCTCTCTCCACAGTAGTTTTGGAGACCAAATGCAAAAAAGTCCCCCATGAGCCAAGTCTGCCCCTGCAGACAAAGCGCTGTTGAAACCACAGCTCATGTTTTGTTATGTTGCCCTCTCTGTGAGGATCCCAGGACCCTCTTTATAACTCCTCATCTGGTAAAACACCTGGGAAATTCTGATCATTTTTATGTACAGTTATTGTCATCAGATCAGTGTGACTTAGTTTCCTTGAATGTAGCCAAATTCTAGATACTGCCTGTAAAATTAGAAACATTCTGACTACCCACTGATGAATCTGCCACCAGTTGTAACATTCTTATCTTGTTTTGTTTCTTTACTCTTATTTTTAACATGTTTTATTTTGAACTCTGGTCTGTGACTGTAATAAAACCTACCTATCATCTATCTATCTATCTATCTATCTATCTATCTATCTATCACTATCATTTATTTTCCTGCCTTCAGAAAGGAACTTATTATTTTTTAATAATTTAAAAAATAATTATTTTTTCTACCAGTTCTCATTCAGTTAGACAGAGAATTTGCTTTTAAATTTTCTTTCAAAAGACAAAAGAATTTCAGTGAAGTGAACTATATTCACAGATAGAATTAAGTGTCCTTGCTTTTTTTAATTCTGAGCTGGCCAAGGATGTGAGTGTAAATATCCTGGCTCCCTGGCCATAAGCATCTACAGGGGGAGGGCAACTGAAACACATGAGTCATGATGTTGTGATGCAAACTCTACCCTTTACGTACTTGCATGTGATGTCACAAGGCAAGGATGAAAAAGCACATGCATTGTGATGTTGCACAACCCTTCCATCATTTTGACATCATCAAGGTTGAGAATAGGCCCCTAGATCCTTGACTCTTCACGTTTTAATTCACTCCCCAGGGAAAGATATCATACTCCTCCCATGGGGATTTTTCAGTGGAGCAGCTACAGATGCCTTCAAACAATGGGAAGACATATAATAGAAAAGCCCCAACTGTAGTATCCTTCTGCAGCTACACACATAATCTAAGGATAAAATCAAGAAACTGTTGAAAAAATGGCACAGCAAATTTTAACCCTGCATTGTTTCTGATTTGTACTTTCTCCCTTCAACTTTAGTTCCTAAAGAGATACCTTGCGGATCGAAGACCACATAAGATGTTTTTTGTAATGTGTAAGTACAAGGCACAGCATGGACCACGCTGGGCTACTCCCCACATTTTAGGGGGGCAAACTTACATTTAACATCAAGAGAACCCATTCAGGGAGCTGCAGCCCCAATCAGCTCTTCAGTCAGTGCATTTTCACTGTGTTTGTTTCAAATGTGGACATTTCTGTTTCCTAAAATCCTTGAAAAAGACTGATATACTGGGAAAATGTGGGCCTATTTTACTATACATTTTTTAATAAGGTAGGAAAAGTGAGCTAAACATGGCTTCTGACTTCTTTCCATCCCTTAATAGCAGCTCTGTTCTGGATCACATCACAGGAGAGAGAGCAACTTGCAATGAAAGAGTCACTGACATCCTGAGCCAATGCCATTGCCCAAACATTTCAGGACTTTTTTTCCTCTCCAGCCACCAGTCTGATCCAGTTTACAGTATTTTCAAGGTTTCTTTTGCCAGCTTCTTCTGCTACTCCAGATTTTATCCCATTCAGTTCAGGTTTTGAAGAGTTATTGTGCTAACAGACTAGGTCCCACTCCATACAAAATTTATTTCCAACATTCTGTTGAGCTGGAAAATAACCAGATAGAAAAAGCATGTTCACTGGACTTGTTTTCAACCCCCTTGAGCAGCTCCATTGTGGGCCTCATGGCCAGGAGGGCAGAAGGCTTAAGAATGGCAGGCTATTGGAAGCCCAGATGCCTCTTCCACAGGGATACAGTGAACCATTTTTTCTGGATTCTCTTTTCTGTGCAGTGCTTGGCTACATCCAACCCATTTCTAGACTCATTCTTTTTTTTAACCAGCTTCTTCACTCACACCAGACTTGATCCTGTTCCATTCTGTTTTCAGAGAGCTATCCAGTTAATTGGGCCTTTTTCATAATTATTTTTTCAACTTTCTGCTGGGGGGGGAAGGGTGCAAAATAGTGTGGGGATTATTATACCAGTAGAGGATATACTGCCTGGGTTTGCAAAATGCATGTAAGTCTGTTAAACTCCTAGTGGCTGGATTTGTACCATATACTAAGTTTGGTTTGATTAGTTTTGAGGGGTGTAGCTGGTTCTATGAACCTGGTCCATTTTACTGATTTATGCTTTAATGTATTCTGAAAACCCAGAAAATGGGTTAAAACAGTAAGCAAATTAAGAATGTCATACAAATCAAGCCAATAAGTGGTTTCCAAGTGCCCCCTTTGTCTACCAGACTTCAAAGGCGACAAATAGAGTTATTCTGCAGTCCAGTTCTCCATTATGATCACAATGGGGCAGCCTTTCCCAATTTACAAGCCCTCCAGGGTGTTAGGAATCTAACCCCCATAATTTCCAGTCAACACAATCCCCATTGGCTGAGGATTCCAGGAGCTGCTGTCCAACTACTTCTAGAGAGATGCAACCTCTCTGGAGAGGCTGCAAGGATGGCATTTAATCAGGCAAGTAGGAGAGCAAAGGGTTCAAGTTACTCCTCCAGTGGAATGTTCCTTCATCAAATTTACTCATCCTGTTATTCCTAAGAAAAAGAAAACTGAAGACCGTAAACAGGAAAGCCCATGACAGGTGTAACTGCTTATTGGGAATGGAATGGAAGGAAACAACTCCACTTCTATTTCCTTTTACTCGGAAAGGTTTCCTGGACCTCACCAGTACTGAGTCGAAGTACAGCCTCCATGACAACCTGAAGAAAATCAAAGCTCCCACCCAGATCATTTGGGGAAAGGAGGACAAGGTAAGGAATATGTACATGTCTCTGTGTTTGTGCACACTGTGCGTAATTTCAGAATCAGGCAAGAGAACTGTTCATGCAAGGGGAATTGTATTGCTGTGGTTTTTCACTTGCTGACAGTTTTATTGTTGCTGGTGGAAATGCTTGACTTGAAAACAAACCTTAGTTCTTGTATACTGGGAGGTGATGTCTTCCAGTACAAGGAACAGCTTGAAATGTATGCCTACCTTTCTACAGTTGGAAGGCTGAACCATTTTTACCAGCATGAGGACTTTGCACAGTGTGTTGAGTAAGACCCTCTGAAAGAGGGCAGGGTGACAGCTTATTCTGGGGGGTTAAGGAGATTAGCAGCACCTGCAGGCAGGGTGAAAGGCAATTCTACTTTATTTTTCCTTCTACTTTGCTACACCCTTCCTCCTACAGCTTTTTATACAGGTTTTTATACATTTATTGTACAGAAGAAATGTATAAAAAACTCATTTATCATAAAATAAGTAGGGCAAATCCAAACAAAGGAAAGAGTATAGAAAGGGTATAGAAATAATGGCAGAGGGAATATCCTGATGAGCCATAGTGGTCAAGAGGTTGACCTATTAAGAGCAACTAAGAACAGTGCTAAACATAAGGATTCACAGCACTTTTAGAGTCATAGGCACTTAACAAAAATCTTGTGAGGACTGTGAACCAGAAGACTTTCAAATAATGTATACTTGTGGTCAAGTAGAAGTCAATCTTAGTTGAGTTCCATCTGAAAAACTTAATGTCTTCAGTGGTTAGAGAAGATCTTGTAATGGAAGGCATGTGCGAGGAGGATACTGGAATGGAGGATCAAGGCTATCAGGAGGGAGGGGGAGCATTCCAGGAGAGGTTTCAGGGCAAGTGCTTCCTCAGCCCGCAGCAGGACCATGAGAAGATGAAGAGGCTGAGACTGGCCCCTCCCTAGAGCTTCACAGGGTATAGCCAGTCCATTACAGATCTAGTGGTGCTGAGGTTGCATTGAATAACACTGGAAGAGCAGGGAGGGAAATTCAAGGGTAGAGACGCAAGAAGGAAAAAAATAATGGAGGTAGGTTTCTCTGTTACTACAACCCAAGAAGGCTATGAGTAAAACATGGAGAGGTGAGAAGCTTTTCCTCTTACAGCATAAAAGGTATGAAAGTGTGCAAAGTCTAACAAAGAAAAGATACAGGAATATACAATTTCCATAAGAAGGGGGAGGTTTCAAGGGATAAAGATTTAAAGTACTTATTTTGTCCCTTAACCATCTGTCCAAAACTCCCCTCCCCCAGGCACACATAAAACGCTGATTCCCTTGGCCTCACCCACTTTGTGGGATCTCAGATCATACTTTTTATAGCCATACAAGTTTAATTCAAGTGCACAAAGCAAATGGGTACTACTGCCAAAAGTTAAATACAGACATAAATGTGCGCACGGCAGCAGCCATTGATGACTGTTGTGTCAGCGCAGTTGACCTTTGTGTCTTAACAGAACTCACATGTAACCTGGCTAAACAGTTCAAGGCATCACACGCCAAACATTGGAGAATAGGGATGCTGTGTGAAACAGCTACTGTTGAAGGCTTGTGTCCTGAATGTTGCTTCAAGAGCAAACGTAAGGTGGCACATTCGAGTCAGGAGATTTTTTTCTGTATACACTTTAAAAATATTTCACTTGTGATGGGAAGGAATGCATTGTTTCTTTTTGTGTAGGTCTTTGACTCTATGGGTGCAGAAATCTTGGCAGCTGCCATTCCTAATTCCCAAGTGCATTGGCTAGAAAAATGTGGACACTTCATAGCCCTCGAGAAGCCCAGGACATCCGCTCGGCTCCTCTTGGAATTCTACAAATCGGTCTGTGACTCAGCCAAGCATAAGAAGGTGGCCTGAGTCTCAGGAAGTGTCAAATGGCTGGAGACGTGCAAGGTCTGCCCCACCAGCAGCCCTTACTGTCTTCTCTGGCTGGTATGACAGGAGCTACAACCCAAGACATCTAGTAGGCAGCAGGGGAGGTGAGGATCTGGTGAAAACAAAGCTTTGCAACACCATTCCAGGAAGACTGATGGAGAATTGATCCATCTTTCTAATGAAACTTGCACTTCTGTGTGTAGGATTGTTGCTTCAGTCCATGAAGCTACATTTGTTTGTCTCCTCTTCACTCCAATTCTCTTTCCTCTGTTGTTGGAATTCAGGCTATAAATTTTGGGAGGAAAGTCTACATTTTTGCTTATGTGACTTTGCAAAATATAATAAAGATGATGACTTAATAAATAGGAATTGTACATATGAATATGGAGAAAGACAGCCATGTGTTCACTCAACTGTTTTTCATTGTACACAGATATTTGCCAGATATATGATCTCCCAGTTACAGCTAGTGCAAGATGGCTTCTTTAAGATACTGGCATCAAGGTTGAACTGCCACTTTCTTTCTTTCTTTTTTTTTCAAATATTGATTAATCAGCAAAAGGTCTATCTCAGAATTGTGTGAAATCTTAGAAAAAAGACAGACAAGATATTGTCAAAACAATTCTTCATTTAAAAGTTATGAAATTAATAAAGGAAGCCACTAATCACATCAGCAATTTGAGCAATCCCCATAAATGAGCAGGAGAAAAAATAATGAAAAAAGTAAAAAAAAATAAAAAATGAGATAGAAGATGCAATAGAGGTTTAAGAAGCTATTAAGAGAGAAATTAAACATTTCCCCCTCAATTTATGTAACTTGTAAAGTGGACTGGGCACATTTTGATAGCCAGGAGCTGCATTTCAGATTTATGGGGAGAAAAACCACACTATCATTTTTCAACTACTGGACCATAACCTACATGCTTGTCCAATATGGGTTGCTAGATAGATGTTTTCTAGTCCAGGGCTGATAGACAGTGAATGGCCCAAAGTCAACCAGCCAACTTCTGTGCCTAAAGGAGGACTAGAACCTGGGTTTCCCACTCCTCATCCAGCATCTTACATTACACCACACTGCCTCTATTATAAATTACTAAACATCAGAAAACTATATCAGAGGATGGCTAATTATACTTGAGTCCTACTTTTGAATTTGACATTGTTGGAAAAGAATGCTGAGTAAGATGGTTTATGTTTCCCTCAGGAGCTCAATGACCCATTAGCACTCCCTCCTCCAATTTTATTACACTCTAACACCCCATGAGATAGGTTGAGCTGAGAGAAAGTACAGGCCAAAGTGTCCCAGTGAGCTTCCATTGCTGTGGGTGGACTTGAACCAGAACCTCCCCAGTCCTAGACCCAGCACCTGAACCACTCCCTCACACATGGTCAGTGTGATCCAGCAGACAATTCTTGAACTCCTAAGCAGGCAGTAATACCACAATGCAGAATACTTCCTCAGAGTCTTCCTTCTAATTTTAAGAATAGCACAGTTCCTAGCAAATTGAGAGTATGACGCTATATGTAAAACATTAGCTGTCAGATACATGACTGAAAAGTTGTAGCAGTCAAATGATTCATGAATGAAGCGCAATTTGGGGGCAGAGGGGGCCTCCCCTACACATGCATGATACCCTCCCATACAAACAAAATCTGTTCCTTGCATTTTTGGCTGCCTGATTTATGTTTATAGCCAGATAGAACAATAGTAGATGAATCTGAAGGGGTAAGTGAACTATCCCAGACAACATCTAACAGATCCTAGGTCTGTAGATCAGCTACACTGACTCCCACTCTCTTGGGGAGCAATTTCCCTCCCATACAGTGCTTTATTTCTCCCATTCCTCTTTCTTCCTATTGCACTTCCACAAAGAATTCTGGAATTTTTGGAACACAAGACAGCATGCCACATACCAAGGGACAAATCTGCCTGCCAAACTACAAATCCTAGTTTGCACAAACTCAATTTTTTGTTCTAAGGAAGAGGCTGGACTACTAATTCCCCATTCAAGTGTTTCTTGATTTGGTTTAACTCTGTTTCTGATTGTGGGCTAGAGATTCTCCTGTGCCATTTGTTTCAGTCATAACAAGTAGTTTAAGCTGTTAACATGGAGATTTATATTAGGCAAGGATTAAATACTGAGAAAACAAACAAATGCATCATCAAACAAATCAACCCAGAGTTCTCACAAATGATCAGGCTCAAATGATCATTCTTCAGACACATTATGTGAAAACTTAACTCTCTGGAGAAGCCTATAATGTCGGGAAAGGTGGAAGGAAAGAGAAGAACAGGATGACCAGCAGAAAGGTAGATGGACTCAATTACAGTGGCAATAGGTGCACCATTGGAAGACCTAAAGGATCAAGGTGGGGACAGATACAGAGACAGAAAATCTATCTTTGTGGCCAGTAAGAGTCAACTGCAATTTGATGACACATAATAAATCAATCCTCCTTCAGTCTCTTGTGCATTAACTATTTCCTACCATGCTACCTCCTTTTGAACATTATTTGAATTCTTGTGATTTCTCGACATGAGAAAAGGAAGTGGACCAATATAGTTTTACATTCATACAGGGAGTCTAGAAGCATCTAAAGACTTGTTTATCCAAGGTCATGCAGTAACATTATTTTAGGGAACTGTCCAAATAAAATGGGCCTTGAGTTTATAGTGAAGGAGGGCATTAGTGTTGCTTTCTGGGCAGCTTTATCCAATCCCAGGTTGTTAAATATATAATGGGGGAGGGGGAAACAGAAGAGGAAAGCCAGAGTCTCTGACATGGTATTTATACCAGTGCAGCTGCTAAGACATGACTTTTGTAGTTATAAAAATAGCAGAGTTCCAACAAAGAACATCTGTTCTTTGATCATACTCAGTGTGTCCATTTAAAAATGCATTGCAAAGCCAATTAATATATCTTTTCTTCCTCAATCTCCAAACAAAGTGTTAGGAATGGAAACCTTGACCCTATACTTGTGCTACCTGTGGTAGTTGTAACTTTGCTTCTCCAGAAAAGAAAAATTAAAAAGCCAGCTAATGGCAGGAGATTGGATTGCCTATTGAATGTTGAGGATTCACCCCAAGTCTGAGAGTTGATTATGAATAGTTGCAACAGACTAGATATATTAAAACTCATTTCTAAATTTCTGCTACCTAATACCTTGGCTGGAAACTAAGAGAATAAGACATACATGCATTGAACTGAATTATCAGCTCAATCTCAGACAATAAAAGTCATCTTACCTAACCAGTTCTGCAAGAGACTTTACAGAAAATATCTAACCTGTTTGGGACTGATGTTTTGTGGTCAGGAGACATCCATTGAGAACACCCTGTTCATGCTACAACTTGGCATGCAGGAATAATGAGGGCTGATTTTTTTTCCTGATCAAATTACAAATAATCAGCTTTTAATTCAATCCAGTATAGATTTAGGTACCAGCATATTGTGTAATCCCCTTCACGGATCACTGCCTTGTCGTGGCGAAGGGTCTTGTGTAACTCAGTGAAGCCATGATCTATACCGTGCAGGGCCACCCAAGACGGACAGGTCATGACAGAGAGTTCTGACAAAATGTGGTCCACTGGAGAAGGAAATGGCAACCCACTCCAGTATCCTTGCCAAGAAAACCCCATGGACAATGTTAAAAGGCTAAAAGATATGACGCCGGAAGATGAGCCCCTCAGGTCGGAAGGTGTCCAATATGCTACTGGGGAAGAGCGGAGGACAATTCCAAGTAGCTCCAGAAAGAGTGAAGCGGCTGGGCCAAAGCCGAAAGGACGTTCAGCTGTGGATGTATCTGGAAGCGAAAAGAAGGTCCGATGCTGTAAAGAACAATATTGTATAGGTACGTGGAATGTAAGATCCATGAACCAAGGCAAGCTGGATGTGGTCAGACATGAGATGACAAGATTGAACGTCGACATCTTGGGAATCAGCGAATTGAAATGGAGGGGAATGGGTGAATTTAATTCAGGTGACCATTATATCTACTACTGTGGGCAAGAAACCCTTAGAAGAAATGGAGTTGCACTCATAGTCAATAAGAGAGTGGGAAAGGCAGTAATGGGGTACAACCTCAAAAACGACAGAATGATCTCAGTGCGTATCCAAGGAAAACCATTCAACATCACGGTAATCCAAGTCTATGCCCCAACCACTGATGCCGAAGAAGCTGAAGTTGACCGGTTCTATGAAGACCTACAAGACCTTCTAGAACTAGCACCAAAAAAAGATGTCCTTTTCATCATAGGGGATTGGAATGCTAAAGTAGGAAGTCAAGGAGTAATTGGAATAACAGGCAAGTTTGGCCTTGGAGTACAAAATGAAGCAGGGCAAAGGCTAATAGAGTTCTGTCAAGAGAACAAGCTAGTCATAGCAAACACTCTTTTCCAACAACACAAGAGACGACTCTACACATGGACATCACCAGATGGTCAATACCGAAACCAGATTGATTACATACTTTGCAGCCAAAGATGGAGAAGCTCTATACAGACGGCAAAAACAAGACCAGGAGCTGACTGTGGCTCAGATCATGAGCTTCTTACTGCAAAATTTAGGCTTAAATTGAAGAATGTAGGGAAAACCACTAGACCACTCAGGTATGACTTAGATCATATTCCAGGTGAGTACACAGTGAAGGTGATGAATAGATTTAGAGGATTAGATTTGGTAGACACGAGTGCCTGAAGAACTATGGACGGAGGTCTGTAACATTGTACAAGAGGCAGCAACTAAAACCATCCCAAAGAAAAAGAAATGCAAGAAAGCAAAATGGCTGTCTGATGAGGCTTTACAAATAGCTGTGGAAAGAAGGAATGCGAAAAGCAAGGGTGAAAGGGAAAGATATAAGCAACTGAATGCAGATTTCCAGAGAATAGCAAGGAGAGATAAGAAGGCCTTCTTAAATGAACAATGCAAAGAAATTGAAGAAAACAATAGAATGGGGAAGACTAGAGATCTCTTCAAGAAAATTGGAGATATCAAAGGAACGTTTAGGGCAAAGATGGGCACGATAAAGGACAAAAAAGGCAGGGACCTAACAGAAGCAGAAGAGATTAAGAAGAGGTGGCAAGAATACACAGAAGAACTATACAAGAAAGATCTTAATGTCCCTCATGTCCATGCTGGTGTGGTCACTGACCCTGAGCCAGACATCCTAGAGAGTGAAGTCAAGTGGGCCTTAGGAAGCATTGCTAACAACAAAGCTAGTGGAGATGACAGTATTCCAGCTGAGTTATTTAAAATACTAAAAGACGATGCTGTTAAAGTGCTGCACTCAATATGCCAGCTAGTTTGGAAAACGCAACAGTGGCCACGGGATTGGAAAAGGTCAGTTTACGTTCCAATTCCAAAGAAGGGCAATGCCAAAGAATGCTCAAACTCTCGCACAATTGCACTCATTTCACATGCTAGCAAGGTTATGCTCAAAATCCTACAAGCTAGGCTTCGGCAGTACGTGAACCGAGAACTACTGGATGTACAAGCTGGGTTTCGAAGAGGCAGAGGAACTAGAGATCAAATTGCCAACATTCGCTGGATCATGGAGAAAGCACGAGAGTTCCAGAAAAGCATCTACTTCTGCTTCATTGACTATGCAAAAGCCTTTGATTGTGTGGATCACAACAAACTGTGGCAAATTCTGAAAGAGATGGGGATACCAGACCACCTTACCTGTCTCCTGAGAAATCTGTATGCGGGCCAAGAAGCAACAGTTAGAACCGGTCACGGAACAACCGATTGGTTCAAAATAGGGAAAGGAGTATGACAAGGCTGTATACTGTCACCCTGCTTATTTAACCTATATGCAGAGTACATCATGAGAAATGCCAGGCTGGAAGAATCACAAGCCAGAATTAAGATTGCAGGGAGAAACATCAATAACCTCAGATATGCAGATGATACCACCCTAATGGCAGAAAGTGAAGAAGAACTAAAGAGCCTCTTGATGAGGGTGAAAGAGGAGAGTGCGAAAGCTGGCTTGAAACTCAACATTAAAAAAACTAAGATCATGGCATCTAGACCCATCAATCCCTGGCAAATAGAAGGGGTAGAAATGGAAGCAGTAACAGACTTCATTTATTTGGGCTCCAAGATCACTGCAGACGGAGACTGCAGCCATGAAATTAAAAGACGCTTGCTCCTTGGGAGGAAAGCTATGGCAAACCTAGATAGCATATTAAAAAGCAGAGACGTCACCTTGCCGACAAAGATCCGCATAGTCAAAGCTATGGTTTTTCCAGTAGTAATGTATGGCTGTGAGAGCTGGACCATAAAGAAGGCTGAACGCCGAAGAATTGATGCCTTTGAACTGTGGTGCTGGAGAAGACTCTTAAGAGTCCCCTGGACTGCTAGGAGGTCAAACCAGTCAATCTTAAAGGAAATCAACTCTGATTGCTCATTGGAAGGATTGATAATGAAGCTCAAGCTCAGATACTTTGGTCACCTAATGCGAAGAGGGGACTCTTTGGAAAAGACCCTGATGCTGGGAAAGATGGAAGGCAAAAGGAGAAGAGGACGGCAGAGGATGAGATGGCTAGATAGCATCACTGAAGCAATGAGCATGAAATTGAGCAAACTCAGGGAGGCAGTGAAAGATAGCAAGGCCTGGCGCAATATGGTTCATGGGGTCACGAAGAGTCGGACACGACTTAACGACTGAACAACAACATATCGTGTAATAATGCCTCTTGAGAAAAACTGCCAAGGGGAAGCTAGTGACAGGTGCAATAGCCTTTTCCCAATCAAAGATCCTCTAAACTTTAGAGTCCAAAGATTGTTCCCAATAAGCAGTTACTCCAGCCAAAGCTGCCAATGCTAAGAAATTATGGGGGTTGTAGGCACTATTTGGACAAATTCAAGTAAGAGATTGAATCGAAGCACACTGCTCTTTTCCCTGACATGAAAATGAGGGAAAGAACAAGGATTACTCTGCCTGTAGTTCACACCCAATTATCCGGATGCCCCAGAGTCAGTTTTCACTTCACACAGGCAATCGTGAGTCTCCATATTATAAACTAGTGTGGCATGACCGTCCCCTTTCGTTTCTTGTCTACTTTTAAAATCTAAGCCACTCAGCGTTGGGCAGCCAGTTAATTAATATTGGTGATCTATATTCTGAGAAGCCAAAATTCATGTTGCAAGTCTAGCAAAACACAAGCAGAATGCTTACGAGTTCAGCTGAAAGAAATGAAAGAGGTTCTCCTAGTGCAAGGGTGGCAGCAACAGATTTACTCCATTTCCATGTTTAAGGTTCGTTGACCATAAAATTCCCAAGTCGGTATTGTAAACATGATCCTATCTCAAAATAAGTACAGGCTGAAGTACATCCCAATTCAATCTGTGCAAATTAAGGCTGCAGTTCTATCAGTAAAATGTACTGAGTTTGAAACAGGTTGTTCTGATCTCACTGGAACTGTTTGGATGGTGGTCATCCATTCCAGAAGGGGTTCTGAGATGGAAGAACTGCGCTTCTGAGCAAAAACACTTCTAAGTATGGTCAGAACAGCTGTTTCAGACTTAAAAGGTTTTGTGCATTGTAAAGTTGTGTGGTTCCTGGGACAAGACCCAAAACCACAAATCCCTTGATTTGCTCCTCCAGTATCAGAGGCAGAGTTCCAAATTGGAAGATAAATCAAATATCAGATTCTTCAGCCTATTTCCTCCAAAATCTACTTATTTCAAAAACTCTGATATCAAAAGGACTCCAGAGATTGAACACGGCTGCATGATAGAGCTTATGAATCTACAACAGCCTAAGCCAGTGTTTCTCAACCTTAGCAACTTTAAGTTATGTGGACTTCAACTCCCAGAATTCCCCAGCCAGCCAAGGCCTCATTTCTGCCTTGTCAATCTATCCCAGCGGGGTACTAGATTTGGCAGGGAGTCCCAGTGATGGAAGACTCCAAAAAAGTAATTGTTTCAATTATATCTTTTCACTTTTATTTTATATAGGATTAATACTAGTTTTAAAAGTTCCTCCCTTGGGGGCAGGCTGAGCCTGCCATATATCTGAGGAGTTTGTGGCAACTTTCAGCTTCTGGCTGATTTTTTTGTACAAATGTGTGAGATAAACAGCCACTTCCCTAATATGGCAAGAAAGAATATCAAGCGATTGAAGACTAAGGTTTGAAAATCAGTGATCCTCAGTGGTGGTTCCACATTTACTTCCCGTCTCTGATCTCTCAGACTAAAGTTGGCAGAGTGTTGTTTTTGTTGTTTGGGGCCTTCAAGTCAGTCTTGACTCCTGGTGACTGCCTGGACTAGTCCCTGCAGTTTTCTTGGTGAAATGTTCAGAAGTGGTTTGCCCTTGACTTCTTCCCAGGGCTGAGAGTGACTAGCCAAGGTGAGACTAGAATTCATGGTCTCCCAGTTTCTAGCCTTGTGCCTTAACCACTACACCAGATTGTCTCTCTTGTCTTAAGTTAGATTAAGAACATCTCATTTTTATCTTTTTCTCCCAGATCATTGAAATTTTATTTCCTCCGTCCGGTGATATCAAGGCAATGCAAAAACGAAGATGCCAAGCTGACCAGGTATTGACAGAGCCACTGCTGCCTGACCTGGTCATGCTTATTTATCATTTCAGTTTACATGTCACTCCATTCCAAAGACTTTGAGTAGCTGACAAGTAATGAACGTAACATGAAATAATGCAACCGGAACAAGGTACTGATGTGACATGTTTCAGGTAGCAAGATCTTCAAGCATCCCCAGATGCCTCCTTGAAGAGTCTTGCTTTCATGGCTCTTTGAAAGTACAATAGATCCGACCTCTAGGGATAGGCTGTTTCAGAGGTAGGTGGCCATTCCTGGGAAGGTTCAAGCATAGAGTTGTTGTAGATGGCATTCCTTTAAATTTGGGACCCTGGACATATCCTCTGTACTAAATCTCACTGGAGGGTCAAATGCAACTCAGGGAACACAGGTTTTTGCTAAGGGCTTAAGGGTGATCAGAAGCCCTGAACTGCACCCAGAAATGGAACGCCAGCCAATGCATGGTAGCAGTGGGGAGTGAATGGGCAAGCATGCAGCCATAGTTCAACCGTTTTAACAACTTTTCCTAGAAAGGGAAGGTTGGAGACTGGTCGCCAGTTGTCTAAATCAGCTGGGACAAACAATGCCTTGTTCAGGAAAGGCACTGTCTCAAGGATGCATTTGCCATCATCCATAGCTATCCACCCATTATGTTGTAGCAGCTTTTAATAGCCAAGCGGAACAGGACTCCAGTACCCAGGTGGCTGAGCTAACAGCACACAGATCCCTGTCAATTTCCTCAGGATTTACAGGGTCAAACTTATCCCACATAAGTTTGCAGTATGAGGCCTCTTATCTCATCTGGATCTGCCCAGCTGGCACCTAACTCCAAGCAAATGAGAGTGATTTTATCTTTTAGATGCTGTGGGAATTCATCACAATGGCCCAACAGATGATCTTCCAGCTGAGTTTTCCCTAATAAGGACTGAGTCATTTCAATAATGTTGCTGGGTGGCAATCCACATATACAATTATTTGTGTGTGGTTTTAAAATGTTGATGCCAGGTGCCTTTCATCCCAAACCAAATGAACTATTGGCTTGAGGAGTGTCAAACATTTTGAGGCAGTAGTTCTAAAACCAGTCAGATGGCCCTGAAGAGTATTTCAACGGTTAGTCACTGTTTACCCTGTGGAAGCAGGTAGGGATCTGCCACAAAGTCCTCATTTTCAGACCAACCTGTGTATACTCACAGAAGAAATGGGCACTGGCTTAGGAAGCAGAAAGACTGAGGCTGTCACTTTCAGCTCAAATAGGAGACCTTGCACACAGAAGGCATTTGAGGTGACCCAAGCATACAAAGCCCCGGGTTTCTATAAATTTGTGCTACCACCCTCAGGAAAAAACCTAATGATTTCACTGGGTTTAAGAATAAGCAAGAAATAACCAGTTAGTAAAAGTTATCAAACTTTCATTGTATTGGTGTATCAATATGATGAAAGTTTGATATCTTTTACTAAGTGATATATCAATTTAACTTCATCTTTTTTCTTACTGCTGAACAAACCTTTTCCATTTCAAAAGGCTAAAAATTTAAAACAACAGACTAAAAATTACTGAACTCCACTAATTCAGATGCTTCTGACACACTCAGAGATTACAGCTATGCCACAATGTGTTACATCAGAAATCACCAGCCAATGGGGAACCAACAGCCTTTTGGCGATTGGCTGATGGTGTGGACTGCATTCAACCTACAGGTTTAACAATTTTGCAAAACTCACTGATTTGCTCTCCTTGAGGAATCTTTAAAAAAAAAATTGGGACCCTACCCCTCCCTTTCCCAGTTCCCAACAGCCTGGTGGGTCATGACCCATAATTTGAGAAGCCCTAGCCAACTCATTTCCAAGTTTGTTGGGCTGACTGAAGCATGCCTTCAGAACTGTCACAAAGTATTTTCTGTGTGTCTGATATGCTCGCTTCTCATGAGACATTTGACATGGCGAGTATTCAAAAATACTAGTTCCCATGTGATACTTAAAATTAGCATGACCCCAGGAAAACTGCATCACACAAAATGCAAGAAACTGCTTAAATTCTTTATTTGAAATGACCTTTATTTCAGGTCACTTGTTCTTCTTGTTTCATCTCAGGTAAGTGTGTTAGCCAATATGCTTTTTAGTTGATAAAGGGGTCTGGCAAGCAGAGTGTGTACTTGATAAACGAGCATTTTTCCCATATCAGAGTAACACTGTTCTTGAGAAAGAGGTAGAGTTGGTATTTTCCTAGTTCTTGTACTACGCATTATCTTTGTGGCGTTAGCTGCTTTTACCTGATACGCAGAACTTGAATTTAAGTGCTCTTCTGAAATAGTTGCAAAGGACTGCATTTGTTGGATTAAAGAAAGCACACTCACACATGCAAAACTGCAGCCAGGAAGGATGGACATGGCATGTCAGCTTTTATTAATTGAAAGTGAAGTCAAACCTCAGATCAGAATGAGGCCAGTGTCTTGTGTGGAAGATACTCTTCCCATCTTGGGCAACACTACAGTGCAAGAACTGATTCCTCTGCAAAACTGCTCACTGTTCACACTTCGAAAACAAACAAGTTGCAGATGTAAAAGTGACTTAAAATAACCCCCCCCCCAAAAAAAACAGAAAATATCCCTCCTACCTAATGCAACAGAACAGCTTATCAGAATTGATGTGTGTCCTTCTCACAGGCAAGACACATTTAAAGCTCTTGGAGCCTTGAGGTAGCATCTTTATGCAAAATTAAAATCACCTTTTTGACCAGGCTGGAAAGCATCCACAGCAATCCACGTGGTTTAAGCTTTAGCTAGGCTCAGTAAATATGTGTCATGCTCCTGCCAGATTAGGGACTATGTTTTTTTTCCTGGAAGATCAAGGTCCAGCATAGCCCCTATAGCCTGCTCAAGGAGAACCCACAGAGAAGGCCTCTTCAAATGAAACGTGTTTTGAACAAATAGAAGACATTCACCTCGTCAACACAGTATTCACAACAAAAGATAACCGGAGTGGAAAAGACCAGAAAACTTGTATTTTTTGTCAAACTAATTTTACAAAGACATTTCAAGAAAAAAAGATGACAAAATGGGTGTTGGGTTTTTCCCCCCTCGAAGCTGCACTTTCTTGCTGATTTGTTTTAGAAATGCTTTTCATTTGAATACATTGTGAAAACTTGTGCTGTGACATTAACAAACATATCTTAAGAGTAGGACACTATAAGCTCTTCCCAGAAACCTCAAAAATGATAAGCGAGTTAAAAAAGACAGTCTCAGAAAACACCACTCTGGTTAGCCACTTTGCTGCTGAGTTCTCTTATTAAAGCTAGACATCACCAATTACCCTATGTGGATGAACAGCAGATTTCTTTTTCCCCAAGAAAGAATATCATGCAACATTTTAAACTGGTGTTCATCATAAGAAGTTAATGGAGCCAAGTTAAAGGAGGGATTCAAGGATGGAAATGAACTATTCATAGCTGACCTTGCTGAAATCCAGCTGGATTTGCAAGGTGAGGGGAAATCCACAAAGAAAGGAGCAGATGTTTACATGATTTCTCTAGCTTTCATTGCAAATACTGCACAACTAATCATTTTAAGTTACACATTTTAAATTATTTCTAATCTGACAGATCCCAAATGGCTCATTTTAAAAAATAATTTCTTTAGTGTGACAATAGATCTATGTGACCAAAAACTGGACTTCTATTAAAATCAGCAGATGAGAAAAGTATCTGTTCTGACTGGGCCTATAGATGGAATTCTCAAACAACAATCACAGTAATGTCAGTGATCTATCATAATAAAGTGATTTGTATGACCTGTTGGTCAGCCACAAACACACACAGATAAAAAGATTTTGCACCACTTTGAAAAGATAAACCCAGATTGGGATTGTGCAAATCAGCCCTTCGGTTTGTCTGCTTTCAAAATAGTATAGGGTTTTCTTTTTAAGCAGGACATATATAAGTTAGTACTAATTCATCCTATTCACTTTGTTTTGCAAATGGCTTTGAATATATCCTCAGTTCACTTTTATTGGATAATTTCTTGCCAACGTAGAATCCTCTTCAAAATATCAGAACCCCAGCTTAAATTTAACTAGGTGGAAGCAATACGCCAACTCTATAACCTGTTAAGTTACATTAGACTGCAAAAGACACAAAAGAATTTGAGCAAGAAATGCTTTGCAAAGGATAAACGTAGGAGAGTTAAGCCTTTGTAGCCAAAATGGTGGTTCTAGAATGCATTTGTTTGGTTCAGCTGAAATTTGGCCAAGCCTTAAGAGAAAATTTAAAAAATGATTTGCTACTTATATAAGCAACAAAGGCTGTACCATTTTCCTTTCCTCACCAATCCCTTTTATCAGATCCACAGCCAAGAAGCAGTTTGCATAAACTGGGAAACATACACTTAAAATCTTTGGTGTAAAATCTTTAGATAAATAAAGCATTTTTCTTCTGGGATGTTCAAACTGTAGCTAACCTTAAATTGAAATACTGGGGAAAAAATCGGAAACATAAAATATGATGGCCAGGCTTCAGTACATTTTCCAGTAGCAATGATTATAAAAAAAAAAAAAAGATGTTACTCTCAAGTGCTATTTCCCGATTCAACAACATATAAAACATTAAGTCTTCAATTAGTAACATAGGAATAGAAATTGTAAAAAGAGGGTAATAGGCTCCAGGCTAAAAGGCAACCGATGAATTGGATTTACAGCATTCCAATGGGAATTGAGAATGGTTGAATTATTTCACATTTTGATGGCACAATTACTAAATTTTGACTTATTCTATCAGCTGAAAATCCACAATTAATGAAAATTTATTTCCAAAATACATAAGTTGAGAAACACTGATAATGGAATTGGCAACTGATGCAATTTCATACAGGATCAATACCTTCTTCCCTAAGAATTTATGGTGCTACATTTAGACTAATTTTTATCGTAATTTCTTACACAGTTAATACTTGGATAAAAAGAAAGATGTTACTTCAGTAATTATATATAAACTGACAGCTATTTGCTGATTCAACCAAGATTTTAGAGAAATGCAGCTAAATGAACCTGCATTCCAAAAAGTGCCTCCGATACAATATTGGTTGCCCAGAGATGAGATCATTTTCCATTGTAGCTTTTAAAAAATCATTTTTGAAGTAATATGCTGCTAATTTTCAAAAAGGATTTAGCAAATAGGTGTTGTAGCTGGAAAGTGTATACCCAATTACATTACATAATATTGTAAAATATTACAGTATGATGGAGCCCGTTAGTACATAAATATTCCTTAAGTTACAAAAAAACCAACCCTTTTTTCTTTTTTAAAAAAGCATTAAAACAGATTTTGCCAATGGCAATGCCATGCGAAATCTAGAAGTACCAAGAATCTCCATGATCAGAAATTAGGGTAAGCTTCTGCTGTTCCCCACCAGACCACAAATCTGTCCCCTGGATCTCATGGCCTATGATTCAAATTCACTGGAGCCTTGAAACTCTGCTTAAGACACGGCTCATAATTCAGCATTTTACTTCACTGTTCATTATTTATCAACCAGGTTCCTTTGGAACCCTTCAGCTTTAAACCGCAATGCTCCCATTTCCAGAAAAGAACATGAAAAACTCAGAACTGGTTAACTCGCTGTCTCTGCAAACTTCTCATCCTTTTTTGACATTCAAATCCAAATGTATCATTATTAAAATCAGATTCTGATCATGTGAGGACAAAAATTGTCAAAAAGAAGGTAATGTTAAGAAGGTGGCTGTTTCCAAGTGTAGGAACAGCCACCAACTATCCAAATCTCTGATTTCAAAGTTTGTTCTTCCTTTTTTAACAAGAACAACAAATAGATTGCTCCATATCTTTAGTATCAGGCACTTGAATTGTTGGGAGAGACATGCCATTCTGAACCAAGCAATGTGAAAAGAGGATTAAGAGACTCAGCAGTAAGCTAGGTCTAATAACAAAATTTCAGCAGCAAAGCGGAGGCCTGGAGTGAGCCCTGAACCCTCCAGCTATGCTGAGACCTGCGTAGGTTTCTAAAAAAATGCCCAAGAAGACACCAACAGCCACTGTCCCGTAGTGTCCTTTTTTTCATTTGTGTGGTGCTGCGCTGTTACTAATAGGAGACTTTTCTATGTCTTGAACTGAGAAGGCATTGATGCACTCTGTGCCTAATTGCCTGGATCAATCAGGTCCATGCTTGAACCAAACAATGCAACCAGCTGCTCTTCATAATGGGTTATATTCCTCTTCATAATGTCCATGCAGGGCCCAAGTAACCGCTCAAATGCTTGCACATCCATAACTGCACAGAAATAGAGAGAAATGTGAAAAGAAAACATTAAATTAGTTCCAAGGAACCTTCCAGCCCAGCTCTTTAAAAAAAGCAGTGAAATACATTACCTAGGAAAGCAGGAAAAAAAAAAAATCATCCCTGGAGAATGAATGAATGATTTTAATTTAGAAACCACCTAAATCCAATTAACCCTGAGCAGCTTACAATTGAAAAGCAAGAACAATAAAAGTTGAGAAACATATTGTAGACATCCAAAAGAGAACAGGAACCAAACAGAACAGGAAAAAAAAACAGCCTATAGGGGCATAGCACCCCAAGGCCTGGAAGAACACCCAGATTTATAAGGACTTTTGGAACATCATTAGGGTGGGAACCATGCAGATCTCTGGGAGGATTAATGGAATTAAAAGTGATAGTGCAAGAATAACATTTTTTTTTTGCTTGGGGTGCTGCACTGGCATTAGAGTGCCCCAGAGAGAGAAATGGGGGGGGGGGGGGAGACCTGCAGAACTAACTCCACCATTTCCCTGTTGCATATGCCTTAATGTGACCAAAGAGAGAATTTTTAAACACCTGATTTTGCCACTACTGCAGACTCAATAATTCAGTTATTCCCTTGAAATCAGAGCAATTACAAATCTCATAAAAAGTCCCAGAAATAAGAATTCCCAAGGACTGAAAAAAGGCTCTTGGGAGTAAGTTACACACTACATTAAATGCTTCCTTTCACTATCTTATAGAATCACAAAACCTGCAACATCCAAACATATACAATCTGTAGTTTCAAACTATTTAATTAAGGTACTGTATACTTTAAGTTCTAGCCCAATAAGGGAAAAATTGTGATTATTTTCTCACTCCTTGCTAACATTCCTAGAAACTTAAGTAATAATGGAAACTCCGTATCTCATTAATCAATAGACCCATAAAATGCGTACATACTTTGAAATATAAGATGCTAACATTGGCGCAAAAGATTCCTTGAAACTTCATGCCAATATTCTGAAAACCAAGCACTATATATACATTCAAGGGATTCTTGGAACTGGGACTGATTTGTATCACAAGCAGACAAGCCATTTTAAGCAAACGATGGATCCAAACAGAACAGTATGGAAGACCAAGCCAACTGAGTCCAACTCTGATAGTAACTGTCACAAAGGGAACGAACAAGAATAAAAACAAAGTTCTTACCTAAACATTTGACTTCCCCGACAGCATAGGCAGAGGCTGCTCTTGGTTTGTTGGTAACAAGTGCAAGCTCTCCAAAATACTGTCCTTTTTGACATCGAGCAATTTCTACCTCTTGGTTTGCATCTTTTGCTGTGACAGTCTACATTAGAAATTCAAGACAGGGAATGTTATTTACCGACAAACTGCTATCAAAAACATTCCCAATTTCACCTTCCACCTACTCTGAGATTAACTGAGACTGTCCTGTTCTCAGTTCCATACCTGTCAGATATCAGACTAAAGCTTATATGATTTAGATTCTTTTTGGTGATGGTCCCTTTATTGTGAAATGCTCTCCCCAAAAAAGCCTATCCAGGAATTTGTGTCCATATTAGCAAATTAAGACTTTGGGGAACAAAATTGCTGCAGCTACAGCATATTTAATGTGGATAAGTCATTTTTATTATTATGCCATGTAATTTTAACCTGTTTTTAAAATGATATCATTTTTCTTTATGTTAGCAGCCCAGGGTTTTTTTTTGCAGAGCTTATGTCAGCCTACTGTGCCACAGCATTAGCAGACATTTTCTATGGTGCCTATAGAAGTTCTTGCCCTGTTCCTTACCCCCATCCATTCCTTTGCAATGAGGTCAGGCAGATGAGCTCTGAACAGTTCACAAGGGGCCAGGGCAGTGCTACCTATAAGTAGATGAAGCACACATCACACACACATACACACACACACTGGATGGATTAGGAGGCATTAATTGACTGGATCCTCCATGACCCTCCTCACACTCCAGTAGCCTCCCAATTGATTGGACCTGGGCACTTTGCCACTTGTACCTTTTGTAGACCTCAACGGATGGGTCTGCATCCAAAAAAGAGAAAACAGCAACAATCCATCCATGGTAGAAGTGCTATTCAGCAAGGCATTTCTAGAACTGACTACAGCTTCTCTGCATTGTATTCATTTCCCAGAATGACTATCCAGATGTGCTCTGGGAAATGCTGGTAATGACAATAGGAGCACGTGTTGGTAATAGCCTAACGCTTACCTAACTATTACTCCCAGGCTTAGCAGCAACATTTTTAATTTGCTCGACCATTTGATTAGGCAGCCTGTCCTCACCACCCATGGTTCGTTTTAATTTCTGAGAAAGTAGAAAAGGGAAGCCTTTCTCTTCTTAACATGGCAGCTCCAATAGGTAGATCAGACCTAGAACTCAACAGGAAGGTTAGACTACTTTTATTGAGATTGGCTATAATAACAGAATCTTGCAAGTCTGATCATACCTCCTTCTCATGAATTAGGGAGTGGAATTAGGGAGATGTCTGCCTGAGTTGCTTCTGAATGCTATTTGGATGTTCTGGACTTAAAAAAGAGTTTACCCCTTATTGCCTTGGCAATGGAGCTTGCATATCTCCATCAAGGTCATTTTCTTTACTTTCTACATAACACTACTGAAGTAAGCAGTCAGGGTGGAACTTATATCCCCACATAAATACACTTACTAAGCAATTTTTTTCCTTCCAACACTGTTGGGAGAGGCCAAAGACTGTTTAATAAAGCACTTGCTCCACCACTCAAAAAGACTTAGCTAAACAATGTCTGCCAACACTCCACTGTTGAAATTTATTGTTTGTTTTTTTTTTTACAAGAAAACAATTCTGAACACTGCTTGGTAAATTGGGATGAATTGGGGGGAGAGAGCAACAGCTAACCAGAGGAGTGTGAAGGGAGATTGTTGAAATAGTGGGGCTCAAGGAGGTGGAGTAATGGCTAGGCAAGGCACATGCAGCACTAGGCTTCCAGTGCACCTGAGACACTTGTAGCACCTGCTTATGGTCACCTTAAAATTCAATCTCTCCTTTTTTTCCTCCGAGAGCTCCAGACCCAGGACAGGGAAGAAGAGGGAAGCCAAGGAAAACAAAAACAGTGGTGCTCTGGAAAAGATAGCTTTGGAATAAGAATAGGGTCTGTTTCCTCTCCAGTCATCACCAAGAGGGATATTGCAGAACTTTCTGCTGTATTTAGTTTTGACCCCTCATGCTATCGTACCCACAAAACAAAAGGGCACTCATAGAAGTTGGGAACAGAGGGGAAGGTGGGGGTGAACAGACAGACAGGCAAATCATCTAGATAGCCAATTCCCAATGTCTGTAGAAGATACACTGCACCATTTATTGATTAGCTGACTGACTGACTGGTTGATTAAATTTCCATCCTGCCTTTTGCACAACTACTAAACATGAAGTACACATTGTTTCCTCCTTCTATTTTTTCCCCACAACACCAATCCTGTAAAGCATGCTGGACTGACAGTGACTGTCACACAGCTAGTTTCCATGACTGAAGACAGACTAGAATCTGGGTCTCACTGCTCCTAAACCAGCACCTTAACTAGTACATCACACTGGTTCTTTAACTGACTTAATTTAGAATTATAACTATGAGTTCTGTGAAATGTAAATGGTAATGTAAATGATAGTTTGATTCAAAGGAGATTTTACTTTTAAAAAACCACACTAATATTCTATTATTGTCAGAATGAATTTTTAAATAAGGAAATGAATGTAAATTTGAAAATATATAAATGTATTTATTTAATCACATTTGTACAGCTGCCCATCTCACATAGTGACTCTAAATAACTAAATTTTATTAATTTAGTTCTCTATTAATATTTAATTTTTTTCCAGTAACCCCACCCTAACTTATACATGGCAAAACCCCAATTATATTCACCTTTGTAAATAAGTATGCTTCTATGGCAGTGATTCTGAAGTTCTTTGAAATGTGCTTAATGTAGACACACTATGACATTTTTTTAAAAATCTATTTTCAGAGAGATCTTCTGTTCTCTTTCCCACCTAAAGCCTCACAAAATTTACATTCCATTCTGAGAGCATAACATGCTGGGAACTATAACATTCTTCTGCCGCAACTAGCCAATCCAGATATTCTGGGGATAGTCCGTAAATTTTCCAGAAGTAGATACCCTGGAACAGGAACTGATTTCTAAAGTTCTGGACATGGTCAGATTGGCATGGTCTAGAGGAAGAACTGTCCTTCCCTAGAATGGAATGTATAAAGAATAGAATAAATAAATAGAAGCAATCAGGCTCCAAAAAGGTATAAATGGGATCAATTCATTCCATTCATCCGTCTCCATTTAATCACTGAATTCTGTCTGCATGATCTAAGGGAGCATGTGGGCCATCGGTTGCTCTCCAGGTCCAGTAATTCTCTCAGTTAACTAAGCTACCTACTTAACTCACTGCTAACTTAGGGGGAAGGTTCAGCCCCATCAAAATATATTTGGAGCAGCACAATGGGGAGAAAAGATTTATCCAAAAGGAATCTTAAAAACTGCTGAGAGACAAAGCACCAAGGTGTTGCAACAGTATTTTATTAACAGACAGGGCTATTTCTATGAAACCAACATTAATAGCTTAGAGCAATTGTAACAAGAGGAGGAGTACTAAAAGAAAGGATTGGCGCCTCCTTATCTTGTAACAGTATTAGCAATGCTAATTTTAAACCTGTTAACCTCCAATTACTATTAAACATTTTAAATCCATTAACCTCCAGTTATTATTAAAGATGGCCTATACGGATTTAGAGAAACATTAAGGAAGGTTTAATCCAAAGAAAAGAGTGGAAATGTACATAACTGGCAGGGAAAAGAGCATATTTCATTGTCTACACCTATCTCACAATATTTTCTGACATTAAATTTACTTCCATAAAAGGAAAACTAATGCGCACAGTCATGAATGAAAATTATATAGACATCTTCCTGGGTCATAAACTTATGCATTTAGAAACTGGAGTGTGACAAATACAAATACCGGGTAGGGCACGCCAGAGCAGGGCAAAATACCCATGTAGAATATTCACACATCAAAGAAAACTCTTCTCTTCCTACACAGCGAAGACCTCTTTAGAAAAATGTTCTCTGTGAACTAGTCCTGACTTCTGTACATGTAACTTGTTCACAGGATATTTCTTTTGCCATACCAAGAAAATGAGCCATAATAGTATATACACATCTTAAATACATACCAATACACTTCTTAAACCATTTACCAGTAAGAATGCGTTTGCAAAGGCAATTCCATTGTTGAAAAAGGTAAGGGACCTTTTGCAATTCAGTGTCCATTAGATGCGTTAGGAATGCTACCCAAAAATTCACAATAAATGCAGTCACTCACTATACTAGCTGGGAAAGTCTAGGAACTGCAGTACCAAAATAGCTCAAGGAAACCAGACTGAGGACAGCCAATATAAAGTATAAACTGATTTACAATGAAGTAAATTAAATAACAACATATGCAGGATGGAGTTCAGTACACACACTCTCTTCCAGGCTATATTAAGAGTGCATTTATAATATCACAGAAGGGCTTTACATGATAAGCTTGATTTTTTCCACTTAACAGGATTAACTTCCCATCCCACTTTGTCCACAAATCCTATCCTAAGCTTCAACTGATATAGTTTCTTCCTTAGGCATCCTCCACCTCTCTCCCAAGATAACTAGAATGTAATACAGTAAGGACTATTTCAGAAAAGACTCCTTAACTTTGACAATTTAAACGAGACATACTTAAAAATATTATTCTACATGCTAACCATCACCACTACAATAATTGAACTCACCTTGCTTTTAATCATGATCTTTACTTCACCAGATTCTACAATGAAAAAACTCTCTGCCTTATCACCCTGTGAAAACAAGATTACAGATTTCTTTGCATTTTCTGAAGCTTTGATAAAAATTAGTTTCAATCGAGGTAATATAGTTTCTGAAATTGATGCTACAAAAAGCATGCCACAGCACAGAGAAAAGAATCTATGCTACCTAAATCCAAGATGTGAAAATATAAATGAAAATTGTGGCAATATTGGAATATCTCAATGGGGAAAGGAGATCCTAATACAAAGGTCACTGCTGCTTCAGAAAATATTAAAGATATACTTTCCAAATATTGTTTGAGCAATCCTTTTGCATTTGAAAAGCATTTCCTGTATTTTGTATTCTAGAATCCAAAAGTACAGAATATAAATTAGCAATCTGCACAAGGTTACAAAATGTAAATCAACACTTAAGGCAATATTTTTTAAACTTTACAAAACATATGAATACTGTTCATTGTAATCCATTTTTAAAAATTCTACTCTAGCTCTGTATATGACTGCATTCCTATCTCCCAAATCCAATATATTTACCAGAGTGAGAGAACTGTACTTACATACCTGAGCAATGATGCGTTCTCCATCTTGATATGCCTTTTCTCCTATTACATCAACAATTTTCATTCGCTCTGATGGCTGCAACAGAGAAAGAAAATTAATTTGATATGACTTGTCTCTTCCTCTAACAGTGTTTCTCAACCTTGGCAGTTTGAAGATGTGTGGACTTCAACTCCTATCTCACTTCTCTACATACATCTCAACCCCCAAAAATGGACACATTGCTACTCTGATCCTTTTCAGAGTGTATGTGCGTTTGGCTATTTGCTGAAGAGGAGAAGCAGCAGTAGCAGTTTCACCACCATTACATCTAGAAGCTAATGCATTTCTTTGCTTTTATTACTGAACTAATTAGCAGAAGGATGATCAAAGAGCCTGGCATGCAGTCTATGATAACTTTCTTGACTTTCTGACAACTAACTCGGTATTGCTGTACCACTACTGTACAGGTTCCAAATGTGAAGAAGCCACTTAAGACTACAGAGGCCAGCTGTCATACAGCAAGACTCCACTGTATATTCCTTGTCTCACTCAGAAACAATATACACAGAGAACCAGCCAAATCTGTCTGAAGAGATTACTGAGAAACCTATTAAGATTATAAAATAACTGCTGTCAGAGACACTTTCCTACCTGCTGGCCCCTAACTTCCTCTTAAACATTTACAGTGCTGAGGAAAATCTAACTAGACATGGTTTCCAGTTCATCTCCCATAAAGTACTTTACCTCCAGTGACTTAAGAAGAGGCACCGATTCAATAAATAGTTCGTATGTTTTCCTTTTCTTTGCATTATTTTTCAAAATAATTCTTCTGAATGTTACTCGATCCTTTAACAAACAGAATGAAAAAGTTATTTTCTTTGGTTATTTCTTTCTGAGCTAATGAAGCTAGAATCCTATCAAGACAAACAGAAAACGTACCTACTTATAATGATGGCCTTTTTTGTATGAATAAGTAATATATTAACTTATTCACTGGTATTAATACTACTAATTTCAAAAAAAGGCCAGCATTAATACTAGCAGGGAGGGGGGAAATGGGGAGAAAAAAGATGCCCAAAACACTCTTTCTTAATATTTTCTTTCTGCAAATGATACAGACAAGAAGCTGCCTGTTAAGAATGATCAAATGTTTAATAAAAATGCATCCTAACTGATTCATTGGAAGCACGGGGAAAGATCAGTCTTTTGAAGAAACAGCCCATTCAGCTGATGCAAACTACAAGAAAGCACTTATGTATCAGTACATGGGAAACTAATATAGCTTAACACACTCTGTACCGCCTATTTCTCAGGAACTTATCTTTTAACTTGTTTTTCTCCCTGAGATTGAGGAGTGGAATATGATCATTTAACTACAGAAAATAAACCAAAGTACATTACACACAAACAGCAGCATCCATAAGAAGCCACAATGATGCCGAAGCGATGCCAAACATGCAATGACATGATTATGCAAATGCCGCCATTACGTACTTGCACTAGGATATTTGATGGAAATAGCTAAGTCAAGGCATTTGCATGACCACATCATCACATGTCATCTGCCTTACTTGCCCTCTTGGAGACCCCAACGAGCACTTGCCCTAAACCATCAAGGAAATCTTGCTCAGTTAAGTGCACATTAAGCTTGACAGTGACTATTACAGTCAGGATTTATTAACCTGAAGGAGGGGAATTTGTGGCCTGTCACAGACTGCTGAACTTCAAACCTGCCTAATTCAATAATCAGGAGTGATTAATCTAGCCATTTCTGGGGACTACGGATTCCCCATCCTGCAATTAGCCAGTCGCAGGACACTTCTAGAAATCAAACAGTTTTTAAATAATGCAGAGCCAAATATTTTACAGCTGTTTACATCAAGAATTTCTGACAACTTTAGGCAGCGCAGGGAAATAACCTGAACGGACACAGCACTGATTCTGCACAGTAACACCTATATTCTTTTTTCCCAAGACTGGGTCCATTAGGTGGCAGCAAATGATCAAGTTGATTTGAGAGTCTTTAGATTCTGCACAAGTTTCAAGATCAGTGTTATATGTGTACAACTGACAGTGCAACTTGTAACATTTCAAATACCATAGCAATGTCATTTTTGTACTAAAGTACATATAATTCGTGCATTGCAACCAGATAAATGGTATAATCATTCTCCTACAACCCCAGAAGAGGAATCCCTT
Source organism: Liasis olivaceus (assembly GCA_030867105.1). NCBI lineage: Eukaryota > Metazoa > Chordata > Lepidosauria > Squamata > Pythonidae > Liasis > Liasis olivaceus. Next base: position 21,209,895 of record CM061348.1, on the reverse strand, counting down.
TATTTATTCAAGTTTATACCTATGCATGAAAACCAGCCTTCAATGTGTTCCAAATGTAGTCTCGTGCAAAGTCCTTGTTACTCTGGAATATTTTACTTTATTGACTGCTTATCTTTAAATAGAATATTCTCTGAAAAGAGATTCTCCACTGGAATGGTAACCATTTCAAACATAACTCTGAAAGCCTCCCTTTCACTTTCACTGTTTTCTTTGTACGCTTGCCATTTTCATCAAGGAAAAATACGTACATTTCCTGGTTCAACAGAAACTGGAAATAAGCCATCTTTTGCACCGTTTGTAGGATGCTATGCATCACATGCATTAGAAAACACAGTACTTATCAAACAGAACTCCATGGATAAATTCCTACTTTTCATATGTGGATACAAAAAGCCTAAAAAATATCACACTTAAGGTTTGGGACCACGATTAGAAAGATCCAACTTTAATTCCATTGTGTGGAAAGTCTCAATCACTAACTCTTCCCCCAGTGTAAGTTATAGAGTTGTTGTGAAGATGAAATTAGAGGAGAGAGTACTGTTTATCAGCACTGTGCATGCTTCAAAAATGATTAGGAAAAAGCATTCTGGACATCACGTGAGCACAGCGCCTTTCTCCCAGTAATTAAAGTTGCCATGTCTTTTTTCTGACTTTTGCACAAGTCTTAAAGAAGACAATACTGTTTTAATGATTCAACTTGTTAAAATGACTCTTAAAGCAGCAGCAACTTTTTAGAGATGCTATACTTGCATGAGGTCTCAAGCACATCTTCCTAATCATTTTCAAAGCATTTAGAGCCATACTGTATGCAACAGCATTAAACTCCTGAAGGGAACCGTACACTAGAACAAGGAAGTAACCTGCAGTGATTATACTGGAACTATAAAAAATTGTGATTCAGTTTCTCACTTTGCCAATTTAGACTCATAACAACTTCAGTGTGTAATGTAATGTGTAATGGCTTCTGTATGCGACAGGGGAGGTGGAAGAGGCTTGACATTTAAAAGTTTCCCCAGGGCTTCAATAAACAGCTGAGACAAAGTAAAGAAACTAAGATAATTGTGAAGCAGACAAGATATTGATAAAAGAATCTCTGGAAAGTTGAAAATGACATTGATAATCAAGTAGAAATATAAGTATAGCCACAGAAAAAGATCACAATCATGAACTATGTGATTGTTTCTCTACTACATTTGGCCACTAGCTCAAAATTATGGAACAAACTAGATGTATTTTTTAATGTTACTCTATTACATTTATATTCTGTCTTTCCACCAGGAGCTCACAAGTGTACACATTCATTTCTATTCTCACTTATTCTCACAACAACCTCTGTGCTATGTAGGTTACCCTGAAAGAGAAGTGCCTGGCCAAAGATCATTAATGAGCTCCATGGCTAGTGGGGATTTGAAATTGGACCTGTTTTCACCCTACTCCAACATTCTGATTACCTTTTACTAGTATCTTCCATTTGCAATACAAACCAAAATAAAAAATAATTTTACCCTATTTCACTCTACTCTCACCAGTAAGAGATACACCATGATGTAGTGATTAAGATGCTGACCAAGGTGCAGGTAGACCCAGGTTCTATTTTCTTAAGCAGGGAAGCCAGCTGGCGACCTCAGACCAGCCATTCCCTTTCAGATTTAATCAGCATCAATTTCTATGAAAAGCCGGCTTGCATCATACATTGATTGTTTTACTGTAAAAATTAGGTAGGTGCAGTGCTAAAACAAGTGGATTCTGCAACCATGTGGAGCAAATGCTAAGACCAGTAAACATACATTAGTATCAGAAATGAATTATTACTTGCCATTTTCTACAAAAAACAAGGAAAAAGTAGGGAAGAGTAGGGAAAAAGATTTTTAAAAAACCCAATGTATGCTAGAGGATGAACAAGCATATTGGTATACACTGATTAAAAATATCTGTATCAATGAATTTAAAGGTGGCTGCCATGAAGCCTATGGTTATTTATTTATTTATTTATTAAATCAATTTATATAGCCGCCCATCTCACCACAGGTGACTCTGGGCAGTGTACAACAGATTAGAAGTGTTATGTTTCTAATTCTATGAAAATTCAAAGGACTCTGTTGCAACAGCAACAGCAAAGAAAATTATTGCAAATAGCTATGAAGGGCTCTAAGCTTTTCAGATACACAACTAATATAAAGTAACACCTGAAGCCCTTTGTTTTCCAGAATTCAAGCTTACGATTTTAAAATTATTTCTATTAAAAATGCAAAATATCAGTTTGGAAAGGATGCCTAGTGATTTCAAAGGAGATGTCAAAGGCATTTTGGTATTCACAGGCACCACACTGGGGACATCCAGGTTTAGCTTCTAATCAGCCTCTTGGATACAGAACAAGTCCCTGTGCTAGATGATCCATGTGAATCACATTGTCCTCTTTATGCTCAATAACATCCATACATATCCATCATGCTGTCCCCTTCTGGGGTAAGCAATGTTATGCAAATTGCAGAAATGGGGTATGAAATAGTGAATTAAAAAGTTAAAAGTATGAGGTAAGAAAAAGAAAATATGACTAAATCTAGTTTAGATCAACATCATTCCCTATACCTCTCCATAGCTATCCTTGCAAACCATCCCTGCTTCCATTCATTCCTTTTGGTTCTTTAAACTTCTCACCTCTTACTTATTGAAGGTTTCATCAGCTTCATCCAACCATGACTTTCTTGGTCTTCTTTTCCCTCTTGAGCCATTTACTCTTTTCATATATTTATTTTGGAATTTAATCCTCATTCATTCTCTCTGTATAACCAAACTGCCTCAAGGTACCTCTTTCATACTGGTCACTCACTTTTGTATTCAGTTCATATTAATTCTTTCTTGATCTGATCACTTCTTATTTTACAACATACACTTAATTATCCCAATCCTACTGCATTCAATCTTTGTATTTCTGCTCTTACTTCCATATAACAAAGGCATATAACAAAGCAGCATAGTCTTAAATATCACCATTTTTACTTCTTTTGACATTCATTCATTCATTCATTCCTTGCCACAGACCACATGCTAGCCACTACACACACACACACACACACACCCCACTCTCAAAGAAGAGAGGGAAAAAATGCAAGGGCAAGAGGAAGAAAGACTTTTAGCTGCCTACATTCTGAACTTCTTGTTTTTGCCAAATGAGACATCATAAGATATTAGCCAAAAGGTGTTGACGCTTCTGTACCCTTTTCTAATTTTGAATCTTTAAACTGCACGTAAATAGTAAGCATGTATTCATATTTACAGAAAGTTGTATTTAACTTTGTACCATGTAGAGGTTGTGTCAGGTGTTGTTCACTTGGAGACTCCTTGAAATACAGAATATGACCTAATCTTTGCATGCAACTGTATGTCCTCAGCCCAGCAATTTAAATGGGAGTTCATCTCAGTTTTGTAGCACAGTGACCACACAAATGTTTTACATTGGTGACATTTTTTTCCAAAATCTAATCTAAATCTAAAAAGAATTTTGGATGCCAAAGGACTGAATAATAATAAAGATTATGCAAGTTGAAATAGTGAAGGAAATAGTGAAAAAACTGCTGATAGATGAGATTCCTTTTGCTTTACAATAAGTCATACCAGGTTGCTGTGGCTATCAAAAAGCTGTGTGCCCCTTATCTAGCTGGGACTGCCATCAATTTCAAAGGGGGTGAAGGTATTAAGGATTTTATGTTTTGAAAACCAGGCTTTATCTGTTTCTCTGCAACATTTTTCTTTCTGTTTTACTATGTTTGTTTCACCTTTCTTCCTTTTGCTTTTTACACATTTCCACTACAGTGGCCTTTGGCTAAAAACAAATAAAACTTTGCTAGTAATAACAGACAGGAATCAGAGAAAAATAAGCATGCTTCAATATACTGAGATGAACACAGTAAGAGAAAATAGAAAAGGCTGATAGAAATTATGTTTGTGTAATACAAGAAATATTAGAAGATTTCCCACAAATAAAACTTACCAGTCCCCAAAGGGCTCCTTCTGTTATGGCAACAATTGTTGCAGCTCTAGGAGTGTTGTACATCAAGGCGAGTTCCCCGAAACTGCCATGATTATCGTAGCGGCCAACACAGCGAGTTTGGCTTTCTCGTGATACAAAAATATCATATGATCCCCTAGAAAGACGGGAAGGTAGAAACCCTGGGCATTAGACCAGATGCAAAGCACTGCTAATAAAAACTCAGTTTAATAAAAATTGAAGTATTTTACTCTCTAAAGCAAAAATAAGATAGTTGCCATCTCTCTCCTCTGTGGTTTGAACAGAACATGCCCTGCCAGCATGTATCCCAACTTGCCTCCAAACACTGCCCATCCCCACCCACCCCCAATCGCCTTTTTACTGTATTGATCCTTATCTGGAAGCTTATTTTCTTGAAATGCTAAATAATATGGAATCATGTATAGCCCATACAGCTGGGGAAAGGAGAGGCTCTTGGCTTCTAGAAATTACCTCCAAGTAAGCTTCTAACCTATAAAACTGAGTTGGGGTTAATTCCCTTCCACTGTTTCCAACAGAGGCAGATGCACTGAACTGTTGGAAAACTGAGTATACCGAAATAGCATTTCTCACTTCTTTTTCTTCCTGTTGCTCTGCTGCTGGCAGGACTACAAATGCCTCAGAGGCTCCAACATCAGAATCCTTTGTAAAGGCCGATGGGCCTGCCCAGCCCACATTTTAATTATTTAAACTTAAGCATTCTGTTTCTACAAAGGTATCTGCAGAAGATGAATATTTTCACATATTCTCAGTCAGTCTGTCAAAATTTTTTCCTCAAATGATTAGCCTGTCCAACTACCTAATTGTTCAGGAACTTAGCACTGATTATCTGGAGAGAAAAAACAGGCTCTCTGTAGCATTATTCTGGTTTTCTCAAATACAGAGGTACTATTCAAGAAACTGCCGTTGGGAATTATTTTTCCTCTGCTTTCACAAGTTTCCTTGGCTTACACATCTTTAGAGATATATCAAATTGCATTTTGTAATCTGACAGTTTTATATCTGTTCCACTTCCCAAGATAGTATGGGAATGATAGTATTATAAAATGCACTTCCACAGAAAGGATTAATACCTGTCACTATAAAAAAGGGAATTCAACAATCTCTGGAAAATAATGTACTTTCACGTGCTTTAAAAAGTGGAATGAGGATACAATTTTGGAGGCTTTCAAGAAACAACTTTAGTTTATATAAAAATTAAGATGACTATATAATCTCCACAGCTGCTCTAGCATAAATGAGTAGCTTCTGGGTAACACAGCTCAGTAACAGAGTTTTCCACACCACAGATTCTGGATATTTGCCTTGAATTGTATTATGCCTGAAGTAATTTCAAAGCTAAAGAAATGAAAACATTTTAATGCTTCTGCCGGTGGTAGACAACACAGCTAAACAGAACACTACATATTATATCAGAACTATTAGCAATCTATGTAAATATGGGTATGATTATTAAATTTTCTTTCATAATAAAGTTCTACAGATGAACCATATACGTATTCTCAACAGTATCAGAAATGGGAAACACATACAGTGGTACTTCGGTTCACGAACGCTTCTGTTCACGAACAATTCGGTTCACGAACAGCTCCGGTCGCAAAATTTTGCCTCCGTTCGCAAACGCCGGATCGGGTTACGAACAGGATCCGCGGCCATTTTCCCTCCCGTGACACATGGTCGCGGCTTCCTGTAGGGAGGGGGACTCTCCCTCCAAGCAGTAACCGCCTCCCCACCCGTCTTCCTGTCCTCCACGCCAGAAGTCACATCGAGCAAGGTTAGCTTTCTCTCTCTTCGTACTGTACTTTGTGTCATATTTTTGCGGTTTAAAAAAAAACAAAACATATGGTTCAGAACGGATTAACCGTAATTACATTGAACCTTATGGGGAAATTTGATTCGGTTCACGACCAATTCGGTTCGCGACCAGAGTCATGGAACGAATTAAGTTCGTGAACAGAGGTACCACTGTACGTGAATCCAAGATTGGAAAAAACTGATTCTTACTGAATATGCCTTAGACCAGTGTTGTCCAAACTTGGCCACTTTAAGATGAGTGGACTTCAACTCCCAGAATTCCCCAGCCAGCCAAGTTTGGACAACACTGCCTTAGACGTATGCTTAAGCAACAAGAAACAAATTCTATGGAATAAATTCTGCAAACAGGCATATTGGATTTAGTGAAAGAATAAGCTCCCAGTGGTTCAGAATAGCAAACAGAATTCTAGCACACTCAGCCCAGATCCTAGAATTTGTTCTAATTCTATTTTATCTGCGTAAGATCATCAAAGGTGCGTTTAGATTTTGGATCTTTCTGGTTTTAATTTTGTTTATGACTTGTGAAAGTATTATAAGCCACATCAATATTTTAAAGAAGGGATATAAATTCTTATAACAATAAATAAAAGGAGCCACGGATCCAAATAACCTTCCCAAACTGAGTAGTTGAGCTGAATTCTTTGGAAATTCAATTTCTATATAGTACAGGTAGTCCTCGCTTAATGACCCTAACTTGGACCAGCCACTCCATCACTAAGTGAAGCAGTTGTTAAGCGAAACATCACAAGACTGCCCCACTTAGTGATGGCAGTCCCGGTTATGGTCATTAAGCAAATCACCTGTGGTTGTTAAGCGTGACATCACATGACCACAACTTGCGACATCCTGCCAGCTTCTCTGTTGACTTTGCTTGTCGGAAGCTAGGTGGGAAGACTGCAAATGGTGATCATCTCACCCTGCGACCATTGTAAATGTGCAATGGTTGCCAAGTGCCCAAATTGTGATCATGTGATTGTGGGGACATTGCAACAGTTGTAAGTACAAGGACCAGTCATCACTTTTTCATGCCATCATAACTTTGAACAGTCGCTAAATGAATGGTTGTTAAGTGAGGACTACCTGTAGCCATTTATCCATCATAGTCCTTGGGCTCACACTCATTACCATTCCAGTTTCACAAAAAGCCATAAACATATTTACCATATATGCCAAAAAATTAAGTAGGCATTCATTGTGAAAAGCAATTAGCACAATAATATTTGAGAATGAACTTACATAGCTATCTCAACACTTAAATCCAGTAACCACATTTCATGACTGCAAAATAAGAATCTTTCTACTTGAAATATTTCTTTATAGAGATGAAATAGTATGTATAAAATGGACTAGAGTTTTTAAACAGTAAACATCTATAACTAACTCCTATATATTAATATGGACTGCTCATATATAATTTTCAATTGATTTCTGCATTGTAAGGTGAAAGTTATAGTTTTGTTCCTTTGTTAAGCCTTCTTACAATCATAGCACGGTCTCCAAAGTCTGTCCTTTTTATCTGAAGTATAGAAAGTTCAGCTTCCTCATTCCTAGTTAATGTTAGATCCAATACAGTTTAATTTAATATTTATATTAGAACCAATGTTTAAAAACTTGTCACATAGCAATACTTTGGCTCCTTACTCTTCAATGACATAAAAGTTGTCTCCATCATCTCCTTGGTCAATTACATGTTCCTGAGGTTGCACTTTCCTTTCAAACATGGCATCCAAAACTTGTGACAACTGTTCCTGAAAGGATAAGAGCATTTCAATTAACATCTGTTATAAAGACTGAGTCATGTACATTTATAATGACCAAAACACTCTTGTTTATGCCTTGAGCTTTGTTTTAACTACAGAGGAGGACATTATTCTTGAACGGGGTGCCATCTCACTTGTTCCTGAATGCAGGAAACACACAAATCAAAGTAAAAGTAGATTTTACTTTCCTGTGTAGGGGAGAGCTCCCTTCTACTTCTAGAGTCTTCTAACTCCAAGGACGTAGTACTGATGGAATTCTGCCATGTTAAAAAAAAGGCTTCAGAATCTCAAAGCTGACCATGAAATAGTGCCTACAATGCTTATCTCTGAAAGAAAAGAAACCTCTGCGCAGTTGCTTCATTCTTTTGAAATATTTTGAAAATGTTTCAGGAAAGTGCTAGGTAACTGAAAAACAGAGTTATGGTCTCCAAAAGATCAGTGTCCCATGATTACTCTACATTTAACCATCTGTCTGGTAGCTTTGACAATTCATAGGAGATGTGCCTATGAAACTGAATTCTAGTTAATTAAAATGACTATCAGTAGGAAAAGTGCCAACCTGAGAAAGTGCAGATACACCACAAAAAGGCAGCTTTTTGTGAAGGAAGGGAGGGAGGGGGAGGGGGAGGGGGAGGGAAGGGAAGGGAAGGGGAGGGAAGGGAAGGGAGGGAAGGGAAGGGAAGGGAAGGGAAGGGAAGGGAAGGGAGATTTTGCTCTGAAGCCTTTTGTATGGCTTCAGAGCAAAATCTCACAACTTGAGCCAAAATATTAGGGGCTGCATCCTTCAGCAGTAGTTGAGGGTAATATACTGTGGACCTCCTTTTAAACTTTTTAATAAGTGGAGTTATCCTTCAGTGTCTGGCTTGCTCATAGAAAGGGCAGCTTAGATGAATACAAATGCATTTAGTTCTCTGTAAGGTTTAAGTCAATAAAGTCATCAAAGCATGATGATAAACTAAAGAGTAGTGAATTAGTATTTCTGGCAGCGGATATAATCAGTCTAAATATAGACTTTAAAACAGGCTGATTGGTTTTTTTACTACTTTCTTTGGCAGATATTCCTTTGGAAGATTTTGAAAATACTTCAGTAGAATCAAAGGACAAGAGAAAGCTTCTTACCCTGTTCTTTAAATAAGAGAAACATTTCAACCTCTATATTAGGAATTATAGGAACATCAATGTTATACTGTTATCTTGCAACAAAATGTGTCTTAGTAAGAAGGAATTTTTTTTCCAATTAGCTGAAGTTGTTGGGTGATTTTTAAAGCACCAAAATAAATTACTGTTTAGTTCACTGGGGTTTGGCATGTATAACTGTCCACTGAATATATTTTACTTTAAATATATGTCCTTAAATATTGCTTCAAGAAAGCCAATTTTCTCTTAGATCTTGAATTACAGGCAGTCCTGGGGTTAAGAACGAGTTCCGTTCCTAACTCTGTCTTTAACTTGAATATGTATGTAAGTTGGAACTTGTACTTACAAACAGATTGCCTATTACTAAAAATGGCAGATGGCATTGTCCTTCCTCGAGCTGACAAACCACTGAAGCCATGCAATGCTTTCAGGAACAGCTGAAAACAGGCTGTACAGGTAGTCCCCAGACTTACACACAAATTTGACTTAAGGACAGACCTAGGGAACAGAACTCATTCCCAAGGTCTGTCCTTAAGTTGAATTTGTATGTAAGTCAGAACAGTATTATTGTATAATACTGTATAAGTAGTATTGTGTAATGAACTCGAACCATTGTGTATTTAACTCAAATTTTGCTACAATAGGCTCCGTTCTTAACTATGGGTTGTATACTAAAAACACGCGGCTTCAGCGATTCCTGAAAGCATTGCATGCTTCAGCAGTTCATCAGCTCAAGGAAGGAGAATGCCATCTGCCTTGTTTAATAATAGGCAGCCTGTTCATATCTAGGAGTTGTCCTTAAGCTGGATGTTCTTAACCCGGGGACTGCCTGTACTGAAAAGGTTATTGCTTAGATACATCACCAAGATACATGATCAAATATTTATTCTGTCTTTCTTATAATAAAAATATACTCATATAATTCCCTTAGAGGGACACCTGCAGAAAGGAGTCATCACATGGTAAGTTCAAAACTCAGGAGGGGAATATCTCAGTGGTAGCAAGCACTGAATATTCACCCAGAAAAAGCACATGTTGTATTCCACAAAGGTATTATGCATCACTTGCATATTGAGCAAGTAATACCTATCACTGTTTACAAGTTAAATTTTAAACAAATCACTGTTTTATTTTCTACAGATATCCGGTTGATATGGCAATGGTCTGCTCATTCATTTCTAATAAACCAGTATAAGTTCTGTGATGCCCTGATGATTTAAAAAAATGGGCATACCATGGTATTTTATAGAGAGCCATCTCCAATTTAAATACACTGGAAAAGGACAAAAAACTGGACAGTGGTTTCTATTAACACATCACCTCTGTACAAAATCAACATGGCTTTATTTTGAATCTAAGATGCATTGTTCCCATGTCTGAATATTCCCTATTCTCTGAAATGGAGCATATTAAAGAAAGGCTAAATAGGAAATTAAATCCACAATAACCACAGGAAGCATTCCTATCAAAGCAGATCCACATCTGCTGTCGAAGGTGGTACACTGTGGAATTTCAGCAGAGTTTGAAATAGCTCTCAATGGCAAGAGGAAATGTGGGATGTAGGAAATTACTGACAGGATATGGCTAATGAAAAAAATGGCAAGTTTTATTAGAAGATTATTTATTTATTTATTTTTCAAGTTTATATATGCCACCCATCTCACTAGGCGGCATGACAGCTAAACTATAAAATTCTAGAAAAAATATATAGGTTAAAAACTACAAAAGGCTAAAATTAAGCTAAAAAGTTAAAGCTACAATGCAAACTAAAAAGGCGGAGAGAGCATCGTCAAGCTACCAGCCAGTCCCAGTGCTGTGAACCCCTGTTGGGTCCCCATGCAAGTTGGCAGAGCCAGGTCTTAACACCCTTTCAGAAGGCCAACAGACTGGGGGTAAAATATTCCAGAGGGCGGAAGCCACGGCAGAAAAGGGTCTCCTCCTGGACCCCACTGGTTGAAACTCTCTAGGCAACAGGGTCCGTAACATACCCTTCCTGCTGGACCAAGTGAGACAGGTCGACGTAATGGGGATGAGACGGTTCCTCAGGTAACCTGGGCCCACACTATCAGGGGGTTTAAAGGTCATAACCAACATCTTGAATTGGACCCGGAAGCAGACTGGCACCCAATGCAGTTCACACAGCAGAGGTGTTACATGCACAGTCCTAGAGGCACCCATAACTGCCCGCGCCACTGCATTCTGCACCAGCTGCAGCTTCTGAATACTCTTCAAGGGTAGTCCCATGTAGAGCACATTGCAATAGTCCATACAGGAGGTGACCAGGGCATGAGTGGCTGAGAGAAGGGCCTTCCGGTCCAGGAAAGGGCACTACTGGTGCACAACACAAAGTTGAGCAAAGGCCCTCCTAGACATGGCTACCACCTGCTCCTCAAGCAAGAGTCATGAGTCCAGAAGGACCCACAGATTACACACCGGGTCTGTCTGGGGCAGTGCAACTCCATCCAGAACCAAAGATGGAAAGACCCTAGATATGGGAGACCCCGAACCTACAGCCACTCCGTCTTGCCAGGGTTCAGTTGAAGTCTGTTGTTCCCCATCCAGACCCCCACAGCCTCCAGGCACTGCAAAAGAACATCCACAGCATCACTTAATTCACCTGGGACAAAGATGTAAAACTGAGTATCATCAGCATAGTGATGATACCTCATCCTGTAGTGACAGATGATCTCACCCAGCAGCTTCCTGTAGATATTAAAACAGAGTGGAGAGAACACCGAGCCCTGTGGCACCCCAGAATGCAGGGGCTGTGGGTTGGACCTCTCGCTCATTATTATTATTTTCATTTAATGGGTGGTTATCTGGAAAACTGTGATGGAGTTCCTGAGTCCAGGTAAGGGAAGAAGAATGAGAAAGAAAGTCAGAGGAACTCTGCCTTAATTCTCTGGGAGAATTACTTTGCTAGGTTTTCAAGATTCTGTTACATTACCCTACTGACAACAAAGATCTTTCCAAAAAATCCAAGTAGTTTTTGTTTCCTGAGCTTGCTTACTATCTTTTCCCTGCTACTCAGCCTGTTTAACACATTATTTCTTCCTGCAAGTGGTATTTAAATAAATATTTACATGTTAAATTGGTAATATTTTTTTACTTGTGGTCCAAGATTTAAATTTTTCGTTAATACTGACCCTTGCAAACACTGTTCTGAGTGTTACCAGATGCCACCATTATTATCTTTTGAATTATTAAAACCCAAAGTGCTACTGAACATACTAAAAGCAGAAGGGATTATGTGAGAACTGTCTAAGAACCATGAAATAAACTTGGCAGGACCTTCTGAGAGAAGCAGGTGGAGGTTGGAAAGCTTTAGGTCTATAGTAGTTTGGCGAGCTGACATTCAGACCAAAAACAATTCTTCCTTATTCAAATCCTATCAAAAGAACTTCTAGGGCAGGGGTTCTCAAACTACGGCCCATGGGCCGGATACGGCCCGCCAGGGTCATTTATCTGGCCCGCCCGCCTGATTGGCCGCTGCTGTCTGTCGGTGTGGGAGTGTGGAGTCAAGGTATGAAACATGGACTCTCATCCCCAGAACAGCGAACACGAGATAAGAGAATGAGACTGGCCCCTCCCTAAGGAATGCAGAGGATGTTTGTGGGGTGACCCTGAGAGCTGCTCTCAGTCTGAGAAGATTCTGTAACGGGAGTGAAGCCAATAAACCTTGCTGGATTGAATCTGTATTGTCTCTTGGAGTTTCCTGGGCTAATCCTGACAGTCGGGGCTGTGTTGGGAGCTGCAGGTGATGCACGAGGAGAGAGACTGCAGAGCCAGACTAGTCTACATTACAGGTATACCGTGTCGTCTTGCGGCTCTCCTCTCCTTGTACTCCACGGGAGGGATCCTCTGTGCAGGGTGATTGATTGAATCAGGGCGCCTGATTGGCCGCTGCTGCTGTCTGTCAGGGCTGTGTCAGGAGCTGCAGGCGATGCACAAGGAGGGAGACTGCAGAGCCAGACTAGTCTACATTACAGGTATACCGGGCCGTCTTGCGGCTCTCCTCCTCTCAGTGTGTCGTTCTCCAAGCTGCTTGTCTCATTCTTTCTCCCAATTGCCCACCCCGTTCTTGCAATCCTTCAGAAACCATCTGGTCTTCCCCAGCTCTCATGAGTACAGGCGCCCTATTTGGAGAACGGCAGGAGCCCCGTTCTCATGGTGCTTCGGGTTTGCATTTTATGTTCCTTCCTGTTTTACCCACACAATGGATTTCATTGGGAATGTCATTAAAATATTCCCAATAACCTGCTGCCATGGCTAGGTTTTAGTCAACAGAAGGCACTATCAGTGCCTGGAACTTATTTTCAAGATTAAATTCCAGTTTTACAGGGACAGTCCTGATTTTGGGGAAGGCATCCTCAAACTAATGGGAGGGCTCAAGGTAGAGCAAGCAGAACAGTATGGGAACAAGTAGACAAAGAAATGATGTCTTTTCATTACTCCTCAAGTCTCGGGGTACCTTATGGTGGAAGGGAACGTGGGAATGAAGATATTCCATTATCCATTTTACTGGCTGCTTGATTAGTACTAGTCTGCAGAAATCCAGAATAAGAAGCAAAGTTAGTGTTTTCTGTATCTCTTTGTTGACAACTAATGGATTTTTGCAGATCAGGTCTGATAGCCTTATGATGGAGAGAGTGGTTAATTGATTGTTAGTCATTTATTAAATTAATTTGGCCTAAAAATAATTTTTCACAGAGTGTAAAAGCACAACAGGGAACAGGAATGTTTGGAACTACTTAAAGTTGCTTCATTCCAGAGAAGCTCTTCTAAACATCTTTGTGTCCTTTTTTTTCTGGTAATTTTTGCCTGTGACTGGGGAAATTGACTTGTAGATTTGTATACATGTATACATTTTTAATATTCGTATATCCAAGTTTTTATTTTTGGAAATCAGGTCAGCCTACTTCTTTGCAAATTATCAGGACCGCAGAAAGCATTGTACTCAGTTTCTGTTTCACTTTTTCTTCTCTTCTGTTCCTTGCATTTATATCCAAACTCCTCTTCCTTGCCCAGACCTGTTCCATCATCTCAAATTCTTTGTACAGGTAGTCATCGCTTAACAACCATTCATTCAGTAGTTATGCTCAGTCCCCAAAGTTACTGTCAGAAGCTGCATCAACCAAATGTCAATTTAAAAAGCTGTAGCAGTCAATGGGTGTTTGCTTGATTGGATTCTGCCATTCCTGACTAGGGAGGTGTGAGAGATAGGGCAAGAGGGGTCAAGAATGTACTCTCATCCCCAGAGGAGCGAGGAAGAGATAAGAGGATGAGACTGGCCCCTCCCTGAGGAATGCTAGTGATGTTTGTAGTTTGACCCTGGGAACTACTCTCAGTCTGAGAAGATTCTGTGAACGGGGTGAAGCCAAATAAACCTTGCTGGATTGAATTTGTATTGTCTCCTGGAGTTTCCTGGGCTAAACCTGACAGGAGGGGGGATGTTAGTTAATGGTTGTAATTGGGATAGTGCTTTGGGACGCAGAGGTACTTAACCTTATATGGGCAATTTAGGCCGGAGCTATGTTATGAGTGGGAGGAAGGAACGAGGTCACCACCAGGTGATAAAGAATTGTGGCACCAAGACAAGGGGGGGGAGAGGGTTTAAAAAGTGGCACTTCAACTCATACTTCCTCATACTCCACGGTAGGGATCCTCTGTGCAGGGTGATCGGTGGGATCCAGGGCGCCCTATTACTTTCTCCATTTGGACTGTGTGGTTGCCCCTCAAGTAGGAGTATGGCCACTGGCACTGACCAATAATGCGGGGGGCAGGGGGTGGGGGGGGGCTGGGATGGGGGGAGGATAACATTTACTGACACTGACCAATGCAGGGTGGGGTTTATGTTGGTTAAAATTGTTCTTTATTTTAATTATTGTATTGTTTTTTTCCTGTTTTTTTTTTTGTACTACAAATAAAATGTGTGCATAAGAATTCATTCATGTTTTTTTCAAACTATTGTGAGCCACCCAGTCACCTATTGGGGGAGATGGGTGGCATACAAGTTTAATAATAAATAAATAAATAGCCCGGCCCCCCAACATTCTGAGCTACTGTGAACTGGCCCCCTGTTTAAAAAGTTTGAGGGCCCCTGTTCTAGGGCTTTAACAAAATAATTTTTAAAAAATCCCAAAGCTAAAAAAGGTAACAGTTTTAGAAAATTTGTATTCATATTTGCTAATTACAGTACTTCCAGGTAGTAGAACATGGCAACAGAAGAGAAGAATAAAAATGTTCATATCATCCTTTAGCAAAAGCAAATGTGTATCTTCATTAACAATATCCCTGCTAGATACTACTCCAGCTCTTTTTAAAACTTTTAGCAAAGTGATGGGCAGCATTTTGGTGACTGGAGGCTCATTTAAATATTTCTGAATTTGTATACTATTTATTTTCGGTATATTACCCATACCTAAAAATGACTACCCCTTCATGGATCACTGCCTTGTCGTGGAGAAGGGGCTTGTGTAACTCAGTGAAGCCATGAGCTATACCGTGCAGGGCCACCCAAGACGGACAGGTCATGACAGAGAGTTCTGACAAAATGTGGTCCACTGGAGAAGGAAATGGCAACCCACTCCAGTATCCTTGCCAAGAAAACCCCATGGACAATGTTAAAAGGCTAAAAGATATGACACCGGAAGATGAGCCCCTCAGGTCGGAAGGTGTCCAATATGCTACTGGGGAAGAGCAGAGGGCAATTCCAAGTAGCTCCAGAAAGAGTGAAGCGGCTGGGCCAAAGCCGAAAGGACGTTCAGCTGTGGATGTATCTGGAAGCGAAAAGAAGGTCCGATGCTGTAAAGAACAATATTGTATAGGTACGTGGAATGTAAGATCCATGAACCAAGGCAAGCTGGATGTGGTCTGACATGAGATGACAAGATTGAACATCGACATCTTGGGAATCAGCGAATTGAAATGGACGGGAATGGGTGAATTTAATTCAGGTGACCATTATATCTACTACTGTGGGCAAGAAACCCTTAGAAGAAATGGAGTTGCACTCATAGTCAATAAGAGAGTGGGAAAGGCAGTAATGGGGTACAACCTCAAAAACGACAGAATGATCTCAGTGTGTATCCAAGGAAAACCATTCAACATCACGGTAATCCAAGTCTATGCCCCAACCACTGATGCCGAAGAAGCTGAAGTTGACCGGTTCTATGAAGACCTACAAGACCTTCTAGAACTAGCACCAAAAAAAGATGTCCTTTTCATCATAGGGGATTGGAATGCTAAAGTAGGAAGTCAAGGAGTAATTGGAATAACAGGCAAGTTTGGCCTTGGAGTACAAAATGAAGCAGGGCAAAGGCTAATAGAGTTCTGTCAAGAGAACAAGCTAGTCATAGCAAACACTCTTTTCCAACAACACAAGAGACGACTCTACACATGGACATCACCAGATGGTCAATACCGAAACCAGATTGATTACATACTTTGCAGCCAAAGATGGAGAAGCTCTATACAGACGGCAAAAACAAGACCAGGAGCTGACTGTGGCTCAGATCATGAGCTTCTTACTGCAAAATTTAGGCTTAAATTGAAGAATGTAGGGAAAACCACTAGACCACTCAGGTATGACTTAGATCATATTCCAGGTGAGTACACAGTGAAGGTGATGAATAGATTTAGAGGATTAGATTTGGTAGACACGAGTGCCTGAAGAACTATGGACGGAGGTCTGTAACATTGTACAAGAGGCAGCAACTAAAACCATCCCAAAGAAAAAGAAATGCAAGAAAGCAAAATGGCTGTCTGATGAGGCTTTACAAATAGCTGTGGAAAGAAGGAATGCGAAAAGCAAGGGTGAAAGGGAAAGATATAAGCAACTGAATGCAGATTTCCAGAGAATAGCAAGGAGAGATAAGAAGGCCTTCTTAAATGAACAATGCAAAGAAATTGAAGAAAACAATAGAATGGGGAAGACTAGAGATCTCTTCAAGAAAATTGGAGATATCAAAGGAACGTTTAGGGCAAAGATGGGCACGATAAAGGACAAAAAAGGCAGGGACCTAACAGAAGCAGAAGAGATTAAGAAGAGGTGGCAAGAATACACAGAAGAACTATACAAGAAAGATCTTAATGTCCCTCATGTCCATGCTGGTGTGGTCACTGACCCTGAGCCAGACATCCTAGAGAGTGAAGTTAAGTGGGCCTTAGGAAGCATTGCTAACAACAAAGCTAGTGGAGATGACAGTATTCCAGCTGAGTTATTTAAAATACTAAAAGACGATGCTGTTAAAGTGCTGCACTCAATATGCCAGCTAGTTTGGAAAACGCAACAGTGGCCACGGGATTGGAAAAGGTCAGTTTACGTTCCAATTCCAAAGAAGGGCAATGCCAAAGAATGCTCAAACTCTCGCACAATTGCACTCATTTCACATGCTAGCAAGGTTATGCTCAAAATCCTACAAGCTAGGCTTCAGCAGTACGTGAACCGAGAACTACCGGATGTACAAGCTGGGTTTCGAAGAGGCAGAGGAACTAGAGATCAAATTGCCAACATTCGCTGGATCATGGAGAAAGCACGAGAATTCCAGAAAAGCATCTACTTCTGCTTCATTGACTATGCAAAAGCCTTTGATTGTGTGGATCACAACAAACTGTGGCAAATTCTGAAAGAGATGGGGATACCAGACCACCTTACCTGTCTCCTGAGAAATCTGTATGCGGGCCAAGAAGCAACAGTTAGAACCGGTCATGGAACAACCGATTGGTTCAAAATAGGGAAAGGAGTATGACAAGGCTGTATACTGTCACCCTGCTTATTTAACCTATATGCAGAGTACATCATGAGAAATGCCAGTCTGGAAGAATCACAAGCCGGAGTTAAGATTGCAGGGAGAAACATCAATAACCTCAGATATGCAGATGATACCACCCTAATGGCAGAAAGTGAAGAAGAACTAAAGAGCCTCTTGATGAGGGTGAAAGAGGAGAGTGCGAAAGCTGGCTTGAAACTCAACATTAAAAAAACTAAGATCATGGCATCTGGACCCATCAATCCCTGGCAAATAGAAGGGGTAGAAATGGAAGCAGTAACAGACTTCATTTATTTGGGCTCCAAGATCACCGCAGACGGAGACTGCAGCCATGAAATTAAAAGACGCTTGCTCCTTGGGAGGAAAGCTATGGCAAACCTAGATAGCATATTAAAAAAGCAGAGACGTCACCTTGCCGACAAAGATCCGCATAGTCAAAGCTATGGTTTTTCCAGTAGTAATGTATGGCTGTGAGAGCTGGACCATAAAGAAGGCTGAACGCCGAAGAATTGATGCCTTTGAACTGTGGTGCTGGAGAAGACTCTTAAGAGTCCCCTGGACTGCTAGGAGGTCAAACCAGTCAATCTTAAAGGAAATCAACTCTGATTGCTCATTGGAAGGATTGATACTGAAGCTCAAGCTCAGATACTTTGGTCACCTAATGCGAAGAGAGGACTCTTTGGAAAAGACCCTGATGCTGGGAAAGATGGAAGGCAAAAGGAGAAGAGGACGGCAGAGGATGAGATGGCTAGATAGCATCACTGAAGCAATGAGCATGAAATTGAGCAAACTCAGGGAGGCAGTGAAAGATAGGAAGGCCTGGCGCAATATGGTTCATGGGGTCACGAAGAGTCGGACACGACTTAACGACTAAACAACAACAACAAAAAAAAAATGACTGGATTGTGGGGAATTTAAGATAAGGTAATAAAGCCATTATTTTAATTTGTCCATATTTCATTTATGTTAAAGCTCATTAATACTCTATTTAATTTGGGATAGGAAAAGGTTGTAACAGAGTAGAGTGGCAAGCAATGCTCAATATTACAATATGGATAGGTTAAAAAAACATTCCGTTAAAAATTTCCTACCTTCTGTGATATTGAAAGTCTAAGTCAAAGTATACAGAGCCATGTAGATACAGTATACTGATCACTCAGGGGACAGCCCCAACAATTAATAACTGCTAAATCCATGAAATAGCTGCATGCCCTGCATCAAGATCCTCTGAAATGAAATAATCTGTGCACCCAAATTATATGCCTGTTTGTCATTAAGCAAACTAGGAAAACAATTCAATTCTAGGTGATCTGCAGTGATACTTGATCGACCCCATCCATCATCCCAGGACTAAGTGTCTGAACCCTCCTGAATCTCCCTTCCACTTCAGAGTGGGAGAAGAAATCTGAGAACATCATAAATACAGTCTCTGATGAAAACTAAGCTGACTCTCCCTGTCAGCCTAATTTCTGCAGCACCTGATTATTTTTTTTCTTACAAGTTTCTTCTTGTTAAAATCTAATGAATAAAGATCACATCCTATTATGAATAACCCCAAACTTAAATTGCACTTGTAAGAAACTCAGCACAATCGGGGCTATTGAATTCAGAGACAACTTGTTCCAGTTAGGTTAAAAAGGCAATTCCCAAAGCTGAATCTAAAATGACTAAAATTCTTCTCAGATGTGTCATAGAACAGAACGGTAAGCAATGTTTAAGAACATCCTAGACAAGATTTAATTGCTGACTAAAACTCTTAAGCCAGGATAATACAATATTCAAACATAAATGGTAATTAAGGAGCATATCGAATTTTGTGTTCACACAAATAACCCAGCTAAATGAGTATCACCTGGATTCTTCATTTCAGAATGGTAAAGCAGAAGGAAATAGTCAGATACTGCCAATATTGAACAGAAAGGTATAAGTTAGCAGCCACTTTGTATGACTGAAACATTTCTTTATTCTAGGGCTATGCAATCTACACATTTTGTTTGTTTTCCATAATAAAGACTTAAAATACATATATTAAGCCTTTAAAAGACATAATGCATTTATTTCTTTTAGACAGAATGGAATGACTAGGCTATATGTGCTAAATATATTATTTAAAATTTTTCATTTGATGACAAATAGTTAATGCTTTTCTTTTATCATTTTCTTGTTTTAGTGTAAGCTGCCCAGAGTCATTTTGGTGTGAGGTGGCCTCAAATTCTTGTAAAAAAAAATAATAGTTACTTGATTACAGGCAGATGGCTCACTTGGAAACTAGCATCTCTAGTACAAGAACACCAGAAAAAAAGGTAATTTTTTATGATGAACTGTAATTCATCATATCCTCCTAACATAGCAACTATTTTAAATGTCTCTAGCAGCATAACTCCTAAAACATGTTTGTGTTAAAATTTCAAGATAGCTGGCAATAGCTTAACAGGGCAATTTGAAATACTTTTAACAGGTAATATGCTGAAATGGTTCAACTATACCAACATCTGAACCTGGCTGAGAAATGACCTGAGTTTCATAATGCACTTAGATTTAACAGATGGTGTCTTCTGTTGCTACTATCCCTGAAAATTAACTGTTGCTGGCAATCTGAAAAGGAAGCACTACTATGAAAAGCCTGAGATTCCCAAGGTCTGTCCTTAAGTTGAATTTGTATGTAAGCCAGAACAGTATTATTGTATAATACCGTATAAGTAGTATTGTGTAATGAACTCGAATCATTGTGTATTTAACTTGAATTTTGCCACAACAGGCTCCGTTCTTAAGTATGGGTCATTCTGTAACCTGTGCATTCTTAACCTGTACTTGACATTGCAGATGTACTTTATCCTTCTGGATGTCAATTTGAATACCAGTTACACAAATAAATTAGTTCAAACGTAGTGAAGTATACTTTAAAAAAATACTTTTTTCACGGCTTCTTAAAAAAATACTAAGACTGCTCACCAAGAACCTTGGGATTAGTAGAACAGGTTCTGTGAGTCAACTTGCACATATCTTATAAATATATACAATTGGCAAGGCCAAAGAATATTCAAGGTTTACTGCCAGTCATCACATACTACATTATTTGTGTATAAAACTAAAGAAAAGAGACCTAGAACCCACAAGGTGCTTGTTTATTTATTTTTAATCTTGTTTGGGTCATCAATTAATTAGGTGCCTTTAGACAAGCATTTCACATACTCAGATCAGTCTCTATAATGCAATATAAGGATAACAACTGTAAACTAATTATTGAAAGATTATGATAGAAAGAATGACAGTATTCACACACAAGTTAGTATTGTAAAGAATTCGAGTTCATTTGTCAGTGAGCAGCATGTTAACATAGACTGCTTGATCACTTTTCCTTGGTTTTGGCTACCAGCAGATATACCTAGGAAACCCAGATGCGAATCCATCATTGCTCAAATTTACATGTGAACCTAGAAGCTCTGAACAACTGAGCCAGAAGCTAAGAACAAACTGCAGCTAATAATTCTGGCTTGTCTGAAGAGAAACAAGCCAGATTCCTGGTTCCAGGTAACAGTGAACACATGAAAGATTGAATCAAATCAGCAGCTCATTCCTGAATAAGCTAAAATTCTTTACAAATCTGGCTTTTCATTTAATATACCCCTAATAATTTAAACGTATTAAATTCTATTCCTTCTTGTACTGACAGACTAGTACAAGAATATATTGTTACAAATTAAATATTCTAAAATAGGAATATTTTGAAATAACTAAATAAGTAACTCAATTTCATTCACATGTCGCTATGTCCACACATGTAACAAATCAACATGCTTCTGTACTTATATATTTTAAGTTATGAAACCTTAAGATGAAAGGTCAAATTAAAACAGTAAAAATAGGTCAAACTAATTACCTGATCTAGGTTTTTGAAGAGGAGAATATCTTTACAGGCTTCCTGCAATCTGCATCTCTGCTCATCTGTTTTTGGATGAACTACCTAAAAAGAAAACACAAACAAATTTAAACATCTAGACATCAATACATTTTTAGGCTAAGCTTGTTTAGGGGTATAATTCTGAAAATATTTAGGGATATCATTCTGAAAATGTTCTAACTGTAACAGGGAACAGTTTTCACATTGCTTTAGTAAAGAAGGCCTGAGAAGCAAGAAAGAAAAAATCTGGCCCTCAATTGTTTTATTATTTTTATTTACCTCAAACGTACACAATTGGGAAGCCTTCAGGAACAATTGTGAAAATCTTTTTCTATTCATTCAAAAGTTACCCCAAAGAACAAGTGCTGCTACTTTATTTTGTAACTTCACACAAGGAATAGGAGAAAATAAATAAAACTGCTCTTTGCATCAGCAAACAATATAGTACAATCTTGCTTACCCTTGGCTCTGTATCTTCATCCTCTTCGTCTGGGTTGAAGGCTTCCGCACAGACTTGAAAAAGAAGGAAGTATTTGTTTGTTACTCTTTGAAAGAGTTATCATGCATAAAGAGGCAAGAACTCTGCATGGATATATTAATCAGTACCATTTTTAAGTTCCAATAACATGAAGTATAGTGTAAAAGATTTATCACTTCAACCCTAACTGTTCCAGACACTTGGTTAACTATTCAGGATTCATTCCAATGAGGTAATCAAAGTAAAGGCAATATAGTAGTTCTCTTAGTTGCACCATTCTAAATCAACATATGACAAAGAATGCTTAGGGAATAGGGTTGCTTGTGAGACATATATTGCCTATTTGTGTGAAAATGGAAAAACTGCAAAAGACATCATATATAAAAGTTGTGCACTAAGAAAATAACTTTCTTTTCAGTGAATATTTGCATCAAGCAAATAAGCATCATACCAACAATTAACCCTGTACATTCTTCTGTCATTATCCAGGAAGGAAAAAGTTCAGCATAACCCACAATGAAATCAAACACTTATGCTCGAAATTTCAGCAGTTTAACATATACTTAAAAAGACAAAGAAACTCTATACCAAGATTATGCTGAAAGACTATGTGAACAGAATACAAGTCAATAATTATTCCCTTCGATGTGATCAGCTCTTGGAACTTTCCAAAGGAAAGCAGAGGAGCATTTTACATACATCAATAAATAAAATTTTGGACTTTGGAGAAGACATGATAGAGGTATAAAATTTACGTGTAGTACAAAGTTTATAATAATGAAATGCAAATACAGGAAATACATTGATCAGCAAATGTTAAGCCATTCAATTTGCTTCCTCAATAGGTAGCACAGGAGTCTGCAATCTTGACCAGCAGGCTTATCTGGAATTTTGAAAGCATGTCAGGAACACCTTCACAAAATGGTTGCCATGGTGAGCATGATCAATAACGGTTTTAAAGTGTTTTTGTTAGCCTTTAATTAAGGTATGTATGATGCTGAGTTGACTCAACTCCTGGTGAATACATGGACACAGCCATATAGTTTTCTGATGACAATACAGAAGCGTTTGCTATTATAATCATCCAGGATGTGTTTTTGTCAATTTCCCAGGCTTAGCTGTTGACCTGGGATCTTTTAGTGGTCTCCTATTCAAGGCTCCTACCCACTTAGCTTTTTCAAGATTAGCCAGAATCTTAATACTGTTTTAATTGGTATTGTATTTTCCTGGAATTATCTTTCATTTTTTAAAAACCTTTTCATGTAAGTTTCTAGGACCACAGAAAAAGTACCAAAATCTAGAGCCTGGAAATACTGTTGTTTCTATCAGAAAGTCTGTTTGATTAAAATTGAAGAAGGACCTGGGTTTGAGTTTGAATTTTCAGAAAAAAGAAGAACTTTCCAGTGTATGTTTGCCACTAACAACCTAGGTGTAATCATGAATCCTACAGAGCACTAGAAAAGCCTAATCCAATTCTACTTTCCATTTCTATATCCAGTTAAGTGCATTCAAGCAGAAATAAACCCTGTTGAATTCAACTAGACTTACTCTCTTGAATATGACTGCAGCCTAATGGAACTTCAGCATAACAGAGACTTCATGACAATGTCTAGTC
Organism: Liasis olivaceus; assembly: GCA_030867105.1. Taxonomy (NCBI): domain Eukaryota; kingdom Metazoa; phylum Chordata; class Lepidosauria; order Squamata; family Pythonidae; genus Liasis; species Liasis olivaceus. The sequence goes on along the minus strand of CM061348.1, from coordinate 21,186,391 downwards.
TTTCAGCTTCCTCTAGTCTGATGAATGCAACAGCACATATCAAAAGCCACAAATGCACTTGCCTTCCACTCAACCTAAAATCACGCACAGATTAAAAAAAAATCCCCAGAGAGAAAATCTTAAAACCATATCATGTACCTTTAAAGGAAAATGGATTAATTAAAAATGGATTAATTAAAAGGATTAATTTTGTAAAATAGAAACTGAAGACAAAATGAAACTGGGAAAATGTTAGTTAAAATATTAAGATACAATCAATTCATCCACTGTAGCTGATTATAAGTAGGTTCCAGATCAAAACATTTATTACATACTTGTATGGAATGTATCATCATCACACACTGGTGGAGAACCATGTTTCTTATGAGAGCAAAATCCAGCTGTTGACCTATTCTAGTAGGCTAGGTAATGTCAAGGCTTAGCCAAAGGACCACAGCAAAGCCCTCCCCTACAAAACCATCCTTTTCTCTTTGAGTGGATAGGTACACTCTGTTCCTCATACTGTCTATCATGGAGAAAATAATCCACTTCAAGACAAACCAGGAGCCATCAATTCCTGCCTTACCCTGTACTCTGTAGTTCATTGTATACAGAGTTCATTGTATACTTTCCCTATGGGGAGAAGATGTTCAGGAGACAAACAGGCAATGTGCTTGACTGGGGAAAGTGTAAAGTGCTTCTTAAATAGTCTGTTTGACAGACAAACTAGCAGAATAGCAGCTAGCAATACAGGGATATAACTCCTCTGTGGATCATCCTAATGGGCCACACTGGTCCCACAAGCTAGTCCCATTCCTGCCATGTAACAAGTTGGTAGTAATTCATTTAACTTGTTTTTGAAAACACGTAAGACTATCTATTAACCACCACTTTAAGTTAAACAGAGCATTTGACAAAGTCTCCCATGAGATTTGGGTAGAGAATATGGAAAAATGTAGGCTGAACCATGATATCAACTGATGCATACAGCTGGTTGAACAATTATACCTAATGAATGTTTGACAGTGGGTCCATATCAAGACAGAGAGAAGCATGAAGTGGTACTACAAGGTTTGTTTGGATCCAATTCTGGGCACTGCATTTTAGAAAGTACACTGACTGAGTACAACATGCCCAAAGGAGAACAATCAAGATGATAATGAGCGTAGAAAGAAAAATGTATCAGGAATGGTCGGAGGCACTGAGTACATTTAGCTTGGAGAAAAGAAGCTTACAGGGAGACATGATAGCTGTCTTCAAGTATCTGAAGGGCTGTTGTGTAGAACAAGGGTTTTTAATTTTTTTTTCAGGTTGCAGAGTCTTTAGTTTAAAACAAACAAACAAACCTTGGAACCCCTGATCTGTAAAGTGGTGGCTGTGGTGTTTTTTGCAAGAGAACAAGCCTCACCCTTTCTGTTAACCTATCAACTCTCGCAGAACAGAGTTTGAAAAAAACTGGGTAGAAAACAGGGCAGAATTGTTCAGAGTTGTTTCAAGAGGGAGGAGAAGAGACAATGAGTTTAAATTACAAGGACACAGATTTTGGCTGGATATCAGGAACAATACCCTGAGAGAAAACTGTTCAGCAATGGAACAGACTGCCTCAGGAGGTTGCAGACTCCTTCACTGCAGATGTTTAAGCAGGGGCTGTGTGGGGCCATCTATCAGGAAAGCTGCAGTAAAATGGACTAGATTATCAGATCCTTTCCAATGCTTATATTTGATGATTCTGTAATAAGTGTTTGTTTCATTCCATAGGGCAAGATACCAAGTTAGAGACAAATCAGTAAAAGAAACATATTACCGTCTCATGCTATGAGCAGGCACACTCAACACAGCATACAAATAAAATCAGCACAATATTTGAAGACAATTGTCTGTCCTGGACAAAATACTCCTGATATAAATTACCTTTTTCTTCTGAGCGAGAAAGTTCATGGTTCTCTTTTTGAACTTCATAAATATAAAGAAGTCCTAAGAATAACCAAGACTAGAAATCATCATTGCTTCCACCTTATTCTCTTCCAAATCTGTACATCCTTTCTGCCAACTGTGGACCATTAAGAATTTTACTGAAACTATATATATTCTGCAGTCTAACTGCACAAAAGTCTTGACAGACTGCCCAGTTTACAGAACTAAATAAGCTTGGGAAGAATAAGAAAAAGAAGCCAGTTTCTGAAAATCTGAAATAAACCTCACAATTCCACAAGTGTATAAATAGCTACACATCCATAACTCATTGGCAAGTACAGCAATACTGTACATGTCATATGTGTTGTTCTACTATGTGAAAGAGGATGCAGGTTTTCCAATAACAGAACTACTTCCATTAGCAGAAGCACCTCTGAGAAACGGATGAAGAACCCAGCTCAGCTGATACTGAATTTCATGCAAGGGAAGTATCGTTACTTTTCTAGCTAAGCATCAGTTCAGCAATTAATGCAGAGCAATGTGAACTATCAGTCTAAAACTAAAATGCAAACAGCATAAAGTGATGGTTTTTCTCTTTGCCCTTTTTCCCCATTTCATTATACAACACGTTAAAAAAAGGGAAAAAAGGAACAGTTACAATAATTTGAATAGGTTCTAAAATAAAATATGTTCAAGATAAGCATCCACAAAATCTGCAAAACTTTCACTTGTATAAATGAATTCACATGTTGCTTTGAGCAAGACTGGGAAAAATATTAGAAGTGGCATACCTTCATTAAGAAGTGCAACAAGGATTTGGAATCTTCCTAACAATTACAGCATGCTAAATGAAACCAAAGTGTACCCAATAAAAGCACACAGGTGAGTATTTTCTTAAACTTTTATTCTAACATGATATACCAGGCGCTGTGCTGAGCTAATTGGCACGCACTGTTGAAATAATCACAAAACAACTTGATGCTAGCTGAAACTGAGGCTATCAGAGATTTTGATATTTTGCTAAATGAAAAAGAGCAGCCTTGGTCAAGTCATTCTCCACATGAATTCCTACCTATAAAAACATTCTCATGTACCTTAAAATTAAGGTAATTAATTAATTTCATAAGTGAAATATGTTTATGAGCTGCTCCCTATATTCCAGATTTAGCCAAGGTAAACATAATCCCCTTCCAAAATATATGAGCTGGCATGACATGGGGAGTCACTCTTACCAAAAAAGTTATATTTATTTCTTTTATGAAAACTAGAATTCTCAACGCAAGCCGATTAAAGCACAGTAAGCACTTCTTGGGCTGCTCCCTGTCACTCCCTCTAATCCCTCTCAGTATGATTTTTCCATTCCAGATTAACTTCATCTTTTCTCTGGGTAGGAGGGCATACTTTCAAACAAAGCACTGTGTGGCAGTCACAAAACATTTTTTTTTTATTTTTAAAAATGCCAGTAGGGTCTAGGTGGACCCAAACACACTCTTGGAAATAAGATTGCTAAAAGCCAGCATTTTGTTTATATGTATCAAACTTGTCACCATCCACCTCATTAAAAAACGAGCAGTTTACAAAGCAGTTAAAATCAATTAATATTACAATATAAAATAATCCTAAATAAATAGAAAATAAATACAATGCAAGGATAGATGTTAAAATTGGCAGTAACTCAGGGAGCATCATCAAGGCACCAGCCACCCCCAGGATTGGGTAAGATTCTGCTTTGCAGATGACAACTTTCCATTTTAAAAGAAGTCAGATGAGGTGGGGAACTACCTAGCAGGTATGAAATGAAGTATCATAGCAGGGTTTAACACAGTTTTAGGAATCACGATAATAGAGTAGACCATAAAAACATCTTCAGAGGATTGAAAACAACATCCAAAACCACAATCAAAAGGTTACATACTAATAAAAATCTGGAAGGATAAATATTTCTCTAATTCCAAAAGAACATTAAAATAGTTGCCAACTTCTTTGAAATAAGACTTTCCAAAAATCTTCTAAAATCTTACTAGTAGATATCTATCTTCCAGATGTAAGCCTAATTGAAGTTAATGGGACTTACTCCCAAATAAAAGTACACAGCCTGTTTAAAATTTAACTCTTTATTAGTTTTGTTCTGTTATTGTTGGCTTTGGCATTGTCATTATTGATTCAAATTTTCAAGAGTTAAAAAAAGAATTACGAAAAAGAAAATGTAAACAAATGAACTCCTCCTGAACATATCAAGACTAATCAGCTTAAAATAATATTCAGCAAAGTAATTCCTAGACTAGGTGAAGCTCAGTTAATTTGAAATCAATTTAAAATGCATTACTATTCTGATATCCACTTGGTTATTTCACAAATTTGGACAAGAAAGTAGGGCAAAATCCTCCACTATGACTCTACAACTAAACTTGCTATCATTTTATCATTTAATTTTACTGGAGTTGGGTGGCCAAATACTTAAATAAATAAATGCATTCCTAGCTAGTCAACACTGGTAAAGAGAAAAAAAAAACTGGGAAAGAAGGGAGCAGATAAGTCAGATAGCAAAGCTGCAGTGGGAGAGTTTTACAGGAAATTTAGCTGCTGGAGATCTCCATATATCATCACCTCTTTTTCTTCTCTTTACCCTCAGAGGGTTGCATTTAAGCATTATTCCATTATTCAATTTCATTTTCATGCTTAGTTTACAATTCTGTTGACTAACAGTGTGAAGGCTTGTTCCTTAGTGGAATTAGTATTAACTTTGTTCTTGTTTCTTTATTATTACACAACACTCAAAAACTGGTGTATGAAGTATATAAACTATAGCAAAAAAAAAAAAAAGTGCTAGATCAATGCAATCAATTGCATAATGTAATACTAACAGATAGCATTCAAATAATATTCTTTTCATGGCTTTATTTTCTTTCAGGCATTTATGTTACTATTACAGCTGCATGAAGATACACTATAGAGTTTTTCACATGTAGTAACTGACTCAGCATTTTAATACATAACCAGCCTTAGAATTGACAATGAAGACACTGAAGTGGTAGATAGCTTCTGCCTTTTAGGACTGATGCCTTTTAGTCTGTGGTGCATTTCTTGTCTGCTTGTTCCTCTACTATTGATAAAGGAACAAACAGTCAAGAAATATACCACAGGCTAGCACTTAGTAAGGTAGCAATGAAGGCTTTAGAAAGGACATTCAGATACCAGGATGTATCTATACCTACAAAAATCAGAACTGTGCACATAATGCTTTTCCTGTATAAAAGTGGAAAAAGCAGGATAGAAAGAATATTGATATTTTTGATGCTAGAGAAGGCTCTTGAGAAGAGCATGGATAGCCAAGAAAATAAAACAGATGGGTTATAGAACAAATCAATCTAGAGTTCATATTCAAGGCACAAATGGCCAGACAGAAATTATCCTATTGTGAACATATTATGTGAAGATCCAACTCCCTTAAAAAGTCTATAATACTGGGAAAGGCAAAAGGAAAGGGAAGAGGAAGACTCAATTACAATGTCAATGGGTGAAGTATGCATAGAAGACCTGAATGGCCATGGTGGGGACAGGTCCTGGAGAAGATCTATCTATGTATCATTAAGAGTTGACACCAACTTGAGAACACATACTCAATTTTTAAAAAACAGAAAATCTTTAATATTTTAATGAAATCAACATTCATAGTTAGAGTTTTATTACAAATACTTCTGGGTCTATGAATATTTTATTGTTTCAACGAAGTCTATACAGTACCAATATTATTAAATTCAAGCCAGCACTAAGCATTACAGATATTTTACTCCTTTATTGTATTTTTAAGTTTTCCTGTGCAACTTTTGAAATAAAACGTGTTTTCCTGGCTCTATAATTATTATTTTCCATGTACAATGAGAAAGAAGTATATAATCAACAAAAATATATTCTTTAAGCTATCAAATTAAGACTTTAAATCATTTTGGTTAATAACCTAAGCCAGACTCCTAATGAAACAAATACATTTCAGCCTTTTCAGCTGGTTCTTCCTTCAAAACCCTCCATCCTCCTAGTGAACCCTTTTAAGTCTGAGAATTAGAGCAGCAAACACAACAGCTTTATGGTTCAGGCAGTGAAGCAAGGCAGACTGCTAACAACCAGAAGAAAAAAATGTTCATGCAATTTGGTAAATTACAGGATCAAACTGGCTTGCAGATTCAGCAATATGTTTCTGAACATATTCTAAAAATTTATATTTAAATACTTCATTAAAAAAAGCATAAGAAAGGATGCAGTCAGAGAAGTTACAGAAATACTTTTACCTGTCTTGGAAATAAAGGCAGTAATGTCTCTACATATTGCCTTACATTGTAACACATACTTTCTCTTTTGGGGCAGAAAACTACCACTTGCTGCTACCACTCACAGCAGAAATGCATTATTTATTCAGAGTTTTGAAAACTGCACTAGTTATTTGCATTTCTACATTTCTGTCTCTGTTTAAAAGTATAAAATGAATGATCTACTATTCAAATGAGTTTACACATTAGTTCCTTAAACAATAAACAAGTATCAACATCATTTAGTTGGGAAAAAAAAACAAAAAAATTCATTATGTAAAGTCAAGCAGTTTCACTACTGGAAACAGATTAAGAGCTAAAATAAATCTAGCACAGAAAAGGACGCTTTTATTTTTGCCATCTAGAAAAGCCCTTAGTTTGGTATTTAAATAAATGAGAGCCACTCTGATGTAGTGGTTAAAGGTGTAGTGCTGAAGGTGCTGCAAGTGGGAGACCATAGTCCTCCTTTAAGCATGAAAGCCAGCTGGATGACTTTGGGTCAATAATTTTCTCTCAGCCCAACCCACCGCACGGAGTTGTTGTTGTGGAGGAAATAGGAGGCAGGAACATTATGTATGTCACCTGTACAAAATAAAGGCAGGATATAAATCTACCTGGCAATCTCGAAGGAAGGGAAGGGTTACGTTCGCTCTAAAGAAGATGACCAATAGCTATAGCAAACAGAGCAGTGATAAAGTATAATTGACTAGGAAAGGATTTCAAACTTTTCTTCCTTGAAGTGACATGTTTTCTCTTTGTAAGTTTCTTGGGCTTATTTGAGGGATAACACGTGAAGTTCCTTTAGTTTCTCAGTGAAAAACCACTGATGGGTGTTGCCAAGTTTCAGAAGCACAATCTCAGGACGAGAGTCTGGGACCATAAAACAGGGTTGGAATTTGTCAGTCATTGCTTAAAGGGTTAAGTACAGTTTGCAGTTACTTTTAAAAGAAATCAAAAATATGCTTGTTCAATAAGCTCTTAAAGTATGATAGATTAAGCTACTAAAAAGTTCCATTTAATTTTTGTAATATCTTCTCCTGAATCTTGGATCACTCAGCAGCCTCGACTTCAAAGTTGGCATACCCGATTTTTAAAGCTCTGTTTTCTGTGGCCAGGTAAAATTTGGCAGGCGCTCTGGCCAAGTGCTTAGTGAACCTTTGGAACTGGGAGTTGACTCGGATGCTTAATGTGATTGCCTCTGAATAGCCTCTCTCTATCATCCAATTACAGCAAGCACCTTGGTTTCCAAGGGACCTCCAGAAGATGTCGTAGCAGAAGGAATGCCTGGAGTACAGGCAGAGGAAGTGAGTGTTATGGAGCATAGGTGAAAGTTCATGTTTAAGCCTAGTTCATGTTGGTTCATCTTCTCACATGTTGCCTCAGCAAGTTGTCATCTAGTAGCACCATTTAGGGTAGCCATTCCCGTTTGGGAAAGGATGGACAGGAAAGTCTCCTGACGGGCTGTAATGTCTTTTTAGGGGAGGAAGTGATGCTAGCTGCTATTTATTTATGTATACATCACATTTATATAGCTTTATTTTATTTATTAATTTATTTATTTATTTAATAGACTTGTCCCCACCCATCTCCCCACAACAGGGGACTCTGGGTGGCTTACAACAAACTAAAATCAGAAATACATAATTAAAAGTTATAAAAACCAGACTTACAAAGATAAAGATAAAATATTTTATTTATTTAGTAGACTTGTCCCCACCCATCTCCCCACAACGGACAGTATATGTTTGTATATTCAGGAAGATAACTTTAAAACAAGCCCTTTTCCATCAAGGAAGATGTGCTATCTTCTTCCCATGTTCCTTTGGAATATTTCTTATATTAAATCCCTAAACTGCTTATTTATTCCTTATATAGTTGAGCTGTTCATATTTAACATATACTTTAAAATGTTAAAACATAGTTGAAAGTAACCATGTTTTTGATGCTATTCCAAAGCTTTCCACAGAAGGAACATTTCTGAAAAGTCTTTTACACAGTTATCTGTCTCTCCCACAAGAAAATATGATCTACAATCTTTCACTTTATTTATTTACAGAATAGTTAAAAATATCAGATCTGTGTAACTAAAGCAAATTTAGTACAGCGTTGTATGCCAAATGTCATTATGTCTCAAAAATAATCAGAATTATGCTCATGTCATCACTTTAACAAGAGTAAAGAAAAAAAAAGCGTGTGAATGTTAAAAGCTTTTTGATACAACACATTAATATTCTAGTTCTATCATGTAACTAATATTGCACTGAATATTGTAACTGAATACAATAGGCAAGTATCTTTTGCAAAGATTTTTCATAATTGGAGAAACGGAATAAGATGGTATTCTTTATAAACAGAAAATCATGCAGAAAGGAGATAACAGCATAGAAATATATATTAAATGAATAAACAAACCAATCAACCACCCAGCTTGTTCCACTGGCTGTTCTACTCATTCACTGAAGAATTTCCTTCTGATGTGTCCCCTGAACCTCCTTTTTAATACTTTTAACCCACTGGTTCCAGTCCTGCTTTCTAAGGCAACAGAGAATAAGGCAACTCCCTCTTCTAGGTGACAATCCTTCAGATTTTTGAGGACCACTATTACATCGCCTCTTAGTCATCTCTTCTGTGGGCACAACATTCACAGATCTTTTAACTGGTCTTCATAGACCTGGTTTCCAGACTCTTCACCATCTTAGTAGCCTTCTTCTGAACTTGCTCCAATTTGTCAGTACTCTTGTTGAACAATAGTGCCTAGTGGTTCCAAATAGGGCCTGTCCAGAACAGAGTAGCCTGGCTCCATTACTTCCTGTGATCCAGACTCTATGTACTTATTAATATACCCAAAGATAGCATCTGCCTTTTAACAGCTGCATCACACTGCTGGCTCATGCTTAATTTGTGCTTGTGAGGATATTCAGGCCCCTTCTGCATGTACCATTGCCAATTAGGTCTCCATTCTATACCTGTGCCTTACATTTTTCCTACTGAGATGCAGAACTTTTGCCAAGGTTCAGACACTTTAAATCTATAGCACTGTCTTGATCTACTAAGTTAGTAACGCTATTAAAGAAGGTTAATCAGGAACAAATTGTTTGCAACAAACCTATGCAGACTCTGTTAAATATAGCATGCCAATCAACGCACTCAAAAGATGCTGTTGAATAAATTGCCCAAGGCAGTCAGCCTGAGAGAAGAAGCAGCCACAAAGGGGAAGTACTGCTGAAGCATAGAAAAGGAGACACACCAAAGAGGACAGAGTGGAAAAACACCTGGCTGAGTTGTATACAGGCATATCTGAAAGGGACTGAGGCCAAAAAGGGAAAGGCTGTGGGGCACAGTGCTGCACATAAAAGGAGAGAGAAACAGGAAGTAACTGAGAAGCTTCGAGATCCGGACCTGACCTCTTCCAACAACCTAGATGCCCTCTGGCCATAGCGGGATGTGTGAGTATGGTGTGTATCTTTGAGAGCATGAGGAGCATAACTTTGTTTTACTTTAATAAACTCTCAATTATTGGGGAAACCTCTTAGTATTCATTGGGAACCTTAATGTCATGGGAGTATTTTACATAGAAACTCATGAGCCTGCTGAATAGGAGAGTGTACATTTTCCAATAAATAAACCTGCTGCACCCTGGGAGCGAGGGTCATTCCTCTCTCTGCTGCTGTCTGTTCTTTGGCTAGGCAAAAGCGTGTGATCCTTAAGAGTAAGACATCCAAGGGGGAGATGCAGTCAGCAAATGGTCTGTGCATATAAATTAGCAGGACAGAGAAAAGCCTGTAATGTCATAGGGACAGAATAGGAGTTCAGAAGTTCTTACCCATTACCAGTTTCCTACTTTCTCCTCATCTTTCTCCAAATCTATACCCTCTTTGGCTTTCCTTTTACTTCCAAGGTAACAGAGAACCTCTTTATTCTTGCTATTCTTTTTTCAATTGTATATGCTTCAGATTATTTAAACAGAAGTCACACAAGAATAAAGGTACATAAAACAAAGTAGAAGATAAACTACTAATACATACAGGTAGTCCTCAACTTATGTCCATTTGTTAAGCAACCGTTCAAAGTTACAACAGTGCTGAAAAAATGGACTTACAACTGGTCCCCGAAGTTATGGCCGTTGTAGCACCCCCGCAGTCACATGATCGAAATTCGGGCACTTGGCAGCCCACCCACACTTACAACTGCAGGGGTGCTTCAACTCCCATCTCTGCCCTTTTCACTGCTCTGCACCCTGCCTTGCAAGGCAGCAAGCAGCCCCAGAACCACGCAGCTCTGGGGCTAGTAGCCACGCTGTAGCTCAGCGGTTTCTTGGTGCGCCGTGGCTCGGGGCTGCAAGAAGCCCCTGAGCCACAGCACAGCACAAACCCATCCCTGGAAGCCTCAGCCACCCCAACCCAATCCCAACTGCTCTCACCAGTCTGCACTCTGAGACCCTGCAGCCCTGCACTCTGCCACCCCAGCTGACCTTCACCGTCTTCTTGCTACTGCTGCTGACAAGGCGTGCCCAGCCTGGCCCTTCGTGTCAAGAAGCCCCTTTGCACCACGCTGCTGGGCCGGGCTGGAGCTGGGCTTCGTGCTGTGCTGCAGCTCTGGGGCTTTGCAGGAGGAAGGAGAAAGCCTCACAAACAGCCAGCAGCTTCCAACATGAACTGCAGAGTGTGCGCTGGAAGCGCCAACAGACTCTCCAGGAGCACTTCCACCACACACTCTGTAGCTCACATTGGAAGCTGCTGGCCATTCGTGAGGATTTCTCCTTCCTCCTGCAAAACGCCAGAGCCACAGAACAGTGCAAAGCTCGGCCCCAGCCCAGTCCAGCAGCATGGTGCAAAGGAGCTTCTAGCGTGAAGAGCCAGGCCGGGCACACCTTGACAGCGGCGGGAGCAAGAAGATGGCAGAGGTCAGCTGGGATGGCAGAGTGCAGGGCAGGAGGAGTCTTGGAGTGCAGGGTGGCGAGGGCAATTGGGTTGGGGTGGCTGAGGCTTTCAGGGGCAGCTTCATGCCGCACTGCAGCTCAGGGGCTTTTTGCAGCCCCAGAACTGCAGAATGCCAAGAAGCCCCTGAGCTGCAGCAAGGCAAGCAGCCCCAGAACCGTGCAGTTCTGGGCTACTTGCCACCCACAATGCAGGGTGCAGGGTGACCAAAAGGGCAGAGATGGGGGGGAGATAGGCAGGTGGGGGGGAGCTGGAGGCAGTCCCTTACCTTACTGAGGCTTGGGGCTGGGAAGGACCAAGCCCGGAATGGCTTGGATTGCAGTGGGTCCTCGGCTAATGACCAGTGGAATTCGTTTAACGATAACAACAGGGAGTTCCGGGATTTCGATTGCTAAGTGATGTGGTCAATGACATCTCACTTTATGACCGCATCACTTAGCGATGGAAATTTCAGTCCCAATTGTGGTCGTAAGTCAAGGACTACCTGTAAAACATAAGTAAAAACAGTGATTAAAAAAAACTTTTGATAATGCATTCTTCCTTTCCATTTTTCCCCCAACTGCTAACCATTACCTAAATATTTATATTGCACTTTGAACATTAAACATTGGAAGTTATTGCTAGTTTCTGTTGAAGTAATTTCATCTATTGTTTGTCATCGCTTTTCTTATCTCTCAGAAGCTTCAGCTCATTCTGAGCTTTAGGCTTTGTAACACAGTTCCTACTGTTTTTGGAAACTACCCTGCATTCTTCTTGGTTAGGTGTGCCTCCTTCCATTTCCTACACTTTCCCCTTTTTCTCTTCAACTTTTTATAAAGTTCTGCATGCTGGTCTCTTTAGAGTTCTACAATTATTCCTTCTTTCACACTGCATTTGTCTTGCTGAGTTAGGATTTCTAATTCTCCATTTATTTTCCATACTCCATGCACTGCTGAGATTCTGAGTGGCCCCGCGCCTACCAACTTTGCTATTGCAGTTTCCTATGAAATTCTGAGTTCCAACCCTGACTTCCTGCTTCTCCCTTTATGTTCTGCTTTCTTGGCTGCATATTTGGTTCTGGGCTTTTCCCACCCTCTCCCTTTTATTCTATTGATCACCTGTTACTTCCCTTCATGAAGTGAGTATATGACATTGTCGAACTGTCAGTCAAACCATCTTAGTGACACCATCTATATAGCCAATAGTTGAATTCCATAGCCCCGTTTTCACTTCTTTGTGCCATGACCCTCATTTGGAAGGACTGATGAAAAAAACTTCTCATTACCCAGTTCCTTCTCCTTCCTGCCTAACACCTCAATATCTCTGGAGATTCAAGGTGTCTTCTGACTGTGCTACTTAGCCCCACATGAATCAAGAAGAAAGGATAGTAATTGTTGAGTCTGAATAGTCACAGAAACCTCTCCAACATGTCAGGGATACAGGCACTTGGAAGACAACACACCACCCTCAACTTCATACAGAGTCTGCATACAGCCACTTCAGTTTCTCTCAGCAAGAAATCTCCTACCACTATGACACAACACATCTTTCTCATGGTGGCTCTTAGATTGTAGTGTAGAAACTCTCTCCCCCAAGCCTCTTCACTTTCTCTTCCAATAAAGACATAACCATGCATCTGCTGAAGGCTTAGTTTGAGATCTTTTCAGGCAGAAAGACAAATATTGCACACATCTTGCAAATCATGACAATGTTTCCTCACTGTCTGCATTCTGTAGACTCTCCTCCTCTTATTACCCTAGCCAAACTTCCACACAGTAATTACCTATTTGAGAACTCAGAGTCGCCATGAACACTCAATTAGTGCATACTGAACTATTTCTCCTAGGGGAAATCAGGGTTAGGTTCCTGCGAGCCTCTAGTCACAACATTTTCATCAACCTATCAATACATAACCTTGTTTTATGTGTGTTTCTGTTTAAAGACACCTTATTTAATGTATATATTTCTTATAAATAAAGTAAGTCCTGAAAAAAAAGTAAACCAAGATTAAACATTTAAAGTTATATAAAAGCATTAACTAAAATCTTACTTTTGATGGAGCTGCAGGAAGTATGATGAGACAGTGCACTGCGTGGTTAAACCTCTCCACCTTAGCTTGTTCCACAAAAACCAAGGGAGAGATTGGTGGAACTTATTCTGCAGAAGATTCTTATTTTCTCCATAAGATACATCATAGCCTTCTTGCACTTAAGAACACTAGGCTTGGGAGCCAGTTAAACCAGCAAGATCACCAGTATGAGAGAAGGCAGAGCATCACCTTGTTCAACCTCAGCTAGAAACATGCATGAGGGCGATTCACAATTTTTGCCACTCTGCACATGTCCATGAAAGCGCCATAAGTATTGATTTTGGAGTTACAAATAAATTTTAGCAAATAGGCAAATTTGCAAATACAGAACCTGTGAATAATTAGGATTGTCTGTATATAGGACCTTTTCCGGATAGATTATATACTCAGTTATATACTGAGGCTCAAAATATTTGACTGCCATCTTTTACACTTTTATAAAATATCAGGAATGTAAATAACAAAACACTATGATATAGTTTGGTACACTTTATCTTGGATGCAATCCAAACATTTTAATAATTGCCAAGGACACTTAACAAAGATATAGTCCATGCAGGTGCTGAACAAGGAAGCTTGTGTTAAGATAAACATCTCTATTGATATGGAGTTGTCAGGTTTCTGAAAACTTATATTCTATTGCAATCACTCATCCTCCTATTTACATATATATGTTGTTTATACTTCTTGCCTAGTTGATAGAAGTTTATGTAAAATAATACCAACTCAACCATCCTACCCTCCCTGCCAGGTGTCTGGTCTTGGCAAAGGACTTCTAAAAGAAAGAGACACACTTGAGCTAAATTGCTTGAGAAAATGGCCAATTAAGGGTGGGAGAGTTATAGATTGCTGGATACTTTTGGAAAAGCTAAAGTCATACTATGCACAGGCATCAGAAGATTTCATACAGGAAAACACAGAGAAAAATTAGGCATGTCACTTAAAATTCTCTCTATTATAATTGTCTTCTGCAGTAACACTACACTTGTATTATACAACCTCATGGTTTGTGAAACTATCTATTACATTCTACTGGCATAAAAAGAAATACAATACTGGGACACACAAAATAATCTGCAGTTAAGATTTACTTATTACTAGAATCTCAAAATCTGCAATTGACATCACTATTTGCAAATATACAGCAATTCAAGTAATTGTATTGTTTCTAAAATGTTAAATATGCCCGTCTACCACAAAAGGGTGCATTTCCTTGGTACAGACCAATTTAAGATATTAGTATTCTGATTCTGCTTCCAAATCATAGAATTTTGCTGGTTTTGTGAGAACTGAACACTTTCAGCTACACTGTTTAATAATACTGTACATAAATGTTATGCATTTATTAACAGGACGCAGCTGGCTGTCTCTAAAATTCAGCCAGTTTTCAAGAGCAGACTGAATGAATCAAGCTGCATAATAATTTATGAAAGCATTTTACAGTAGGAAATGTTCCACATGGAGGATCTTTGTATTAATAACAGCAATTATTCTACAGTCATGTGAAAACGTAAGTACACTCCATTGAAATGTTTGATTTTTTTCAACATGTGTCAATATACAAATATTAGATCTTCATTTCAATAATATTGATAAAGTGGATATAACAAATATCATGCACCATTTACATTTTGTAATCTATTGTGTAATTTAAATAAACATAAATCCAAATTTTACATGTGAAAAAGTAAGTACACCCCTACATTTATGACTCTCTCAATACCTAAAATCAGAATCAGGTGCACCAGATCAGGTGCAAGATTAGACAATTGTTAGAGAGGATCTGGTTGGAACCTGCCTTACTGAAACCTCAGAGATTTAGTCTGGCTCTTTGTTGTTGAAGTGTGTGCTATCACCATGCCTAGATCAAAAGACCTCTCTGAGACCTTCAGAAAGAAGGTCAGAGATGCCTAGGAGTCTGGGAAGGGTCTTAAAAAGATTGCCAAACAATTGGACGCCAATCATTCCACTGTCTGGAAGATCATCTACAAGTGGAGAAGATTTCAAATAACTGCCAACTTGCCCAGGCCAAGCCACTCCAGCAAGTTCAGCCCGAGACCAAAATGCAAGATGTTGAAGAAAGTCTATAAAGACCCCAGAATTTCATCATGTGACCAACAGGTAGCTCTTGCAACTACTGATGCCAGAGTACATGAGTCTACCATTAGAAAGGAGCTGAACAAATTAGATTTGTAACAGGCTGTCTATTCAAGAAACCCCTCAAACATCACCCAACTGAAAAAAATTCTGCATGGAGGAGTGGGAAAAAATTCTTCCCAGTTGATGTCAGAGACTGGGAGACAGTTATATAAAACTCGACAATCCATGACCCACTGTGTCATCATTTCAGATATATTTCCTTACCTAAACAGAGAAACAGAATGACCGAGGGCAACAAAGCAGTGGGAGTGTGAGCGACTTACAATTTGCTGCCAGCTTTCCCGTTGACTTTGCTTGTGGGAAGCTGGCAGGGAGTGTAAGAAATCTCCCTCCCTCTCCCTTCCTTCCTTCCCTCCCTTTCCATATATAATATAGGCTTGCACCATTTGCCCTCCCCTCACAACCCTCAGGAGACCCCTGGTGAAGCCTCCTCCTCAGCTGACCTGCGGATATGCCTGCCACTTTGCTGGGGAGAGATGGAACAAAGGGAGCCACAGACTGCGAGGAAAACTGCACCCTTGCTCATCATTCTGGCATGCCTCCTAAGGACCCCCTCCCTCGAAGGAGGAAGAAGGCTCACCTGTTGACCACCAGCACCACCCAGCCAGCCCTATCTCGCCAGCAGGCATCCAAGTCACTCCCTCATTCTTTCATCAATGCCCACTGCCACTAAGAGATTTCAAATTTCTGCCTCACTTTCAAAACAACCAATCACTGGTCACCCGTCAGGCCTTGCCGCCAGCTGATTGGGCACAGGGGCAGAGGGAGGTGGGAGAAAGGTTGGGGATACATCCATGACGATCATGTGACTTGAGCTGATTGTGGCAGTGCAGTGGTGCAGCAATGCTGAAGCGGCCACAAATTCCCCAAATTTCAATCCCACGGGAGTAATAGGTCTCAGATTTTGGACGCATTGTGTAAGTTAGCACATTTGAGGTACGTGGTTCAAAAATTGTTGCCCTATGACGCACTGTTTCGCCTAGTTGAACGTTACAGACAGGAGAGTTTTAGTAGTATACAGATTCCTACTTGAGTTTGTTTCTGCCAAAGGGGGCAATGCCAGGTATTACAGCCAAGGGTGTACTTACTTTTTCCACAGAAGGAAATGGCATATCTGTTAATTTTTTGTTGAAGAAATTATTGCAAAGTCAATTCTCATGGGGGTTTTTTGTTCAATTGCATTACCTTTATCTTAATATATTGTTTGCGTGAAGATAACGTATTTTATTTATTAAATTTTATTTATTAAATTTATATGGTCGCCCATCTCACTTGCATGTGACTCTGGGCAGCATACACAGTTAATATATGTTTAACACATATGTTAAAAAAGAAAAAAAACTTTACATGGGATAGACTTACTTTTTCACATGATTGTATGGGCTCTCTGCCAACCTCAGACAGGAAAGCCTCCATGGAGACATCAGTAAGAGTATATACAGCTTCTGTCAAATATGTCCATCAATATGCCCTTTATGATGGCTGCTAGAAAAGGTATATAATTTTTTCTAAAAATAAGTAGTTAGCTGTAAATCAGTAGCACAAAATGAACAATTTCTATAACTATATTCCTGATTGGAAAGGTTTCATTTCCAAAAACATATTGTTTAATATTATTAATCAGGAACATAATAAATATTGCAAAGTACCATAACCGTTTTTTAAAAATTAAAATATATGATCAAAGACACCCCCCCAAAAGACAAAAGGTTGCAAAAAGAATGCAGAATACAAATATCCAGGAAAAAAAGAAGACTTGTACCTGAAACTAAGCATAAGAGTACATTCAGGTCCCATAACTTCTGACTGTCATTGCAGTGGGACAAAAATTTGGCCACCATTCCCAAACCTGGTTGATTAGAAGGCTGGGCACAATGGCCACATGAGATTGTGTCTAATGAGGGGGAGATACCTTTCAAGGATGGTAATAGGACATTTCAGAAGCAAGTGCACTATGGTTTTGACATCGGAATCTAAATAGATACACAATCACTCTTGGTAAGGAATGCCATTAAATCTTCCTTGACAGTACCAGAAGAGCATCCAAGCATGCCAGTGTAAAAGCCTTCCTATGTGACAGGACAAGATGATAAAAAATATTGAGGGATAATAAAGGGAAGGTGCATGAGTTTGTTGTAGTGGAAATGTGAAATATTTATTTATTTATTATTAAGCCAATTTATATAGCCGCCCATCTCACCACAGGCAATTTTGGGCGGCATACAACAAAGCTAAAAACAATCAATAAATACAATAAATATGAGTTCTGTCTCTTTGTATATTGAGGTCAAAGATTCTCAACTTGAGCTCTTTCCAGGCTTTGGCCAAGCCCAGCACAGATACAAACTGGGGGGTCATGTTGCTTTCTTTAATATTACAATAACCAATTTTTAAATAGTTTCAAATACTGAGAATTAACATTATTTTTAGCATTTAGTGAAAAAAAATTAATGTCTAATTTGTTGTTCTCATATATGAATAGCCAAATTCCCCATTTTCTGAATCCAATCTTTCATGAAGTATCAATCCCAAATTTTATGCATGTGCAAATTGGTGACAATAGGATATTAATTCCTTATGTATAAAGGGTTTTTTTGTTCCAGATGACTACCTCTCAGAAGCATGCATATGTAACATAAATGCTTTAAGTCTTTCTACTAAAATTAGTATGTTAAATGACTTCAGAAGAACAATATGAAGAAACAAATGAACACTGGAGGCTGCAATTACTCATAAGGGGACAAAATTACTACCTTATATGCACTGCAGTAAATGATTCTTTGGTGATTACAAACATTCTGACCACCACCACCTAACATAGTTAGACTCCGGGGGTTGGGTGATGAGCCCCTATGTGGCAAGGGGCGCCCCCTCCCCCGGAGAAGACGCAGGGGGACTCGAGCGGGTGGGTGTGTGTGAGTGGATGTTGCGGTTGGAGGAGGTGAGTGGGCTGCTCTCTGCCTGGGTGGGAGACGGGCAGAGGGTAGGAGTGAATGGGGCCCTTCTCTCCCTGGCCAGGGAGAGAAGTCGGTGGAGAGAGGGTGTTTGTTGGGGGATTGGGAGTGGTGACCCCCTGTTGGCGCTGAGAGCGGTCAGCTGAAGTGCCACAGGGGTGTGCAGCCCCCACCCCTTTTTTGTCTCCTCTACCTTGGCTGGTGGGTAGTATGGCGGGCCCCTTAAGTGGGAGGCCTGGAGGGGGGGAGGAGGAGGACCTCGGGCGGTTTAGGGCGGGCATTCAGGTGGTGACGGGCATGGGGCGGTATGGCGGGAGCCAGAGGGCAGGCCGTTTCAGGGGAAGACGCCCCCGATGCGTTATACCGGTGGTGTGTTCAGGCCCTCAGAGCTCAAGCCCAGACCCTGGTCAGCAGGCCTACAGAGGCCCGGGTTTTCGTCTGTTGCTACTGAACACCAGGTCAGTCAATAATAAGGCCCCCCTAATTCACGACCTTATTGGGGAGGAGCAGGCTGACCTGGCGTGCATCACTGAGACCTGGCTGGCACCAGAGGGCGGAGTAGCCCTCTCGGAATTGTGTCCAGCTGGGTTTAGGGTGTGGCACCAGCCGAGACCCCAGGGCAGGGGAGGGGGAGTGGCAGTAGTCATCAGGGAATCCCTATTGGCCTTCAGGGGCCCTGCTCCACAAGTTGCTGGGTGTGAGACCCTGTTCCTGAGGTTGGGCACACGGGATCAGTTGGGAGTGCTGCTAGTGTACCAGCCTCCCTGCTGCATAGCAGCCTCCCTGCCTGGGCTGCTGGAGGCCATCTCGGGGTTGGCAGTGGAGCTCCCCAGACTTATGGTCTTGGGGGACTTTAATCTGCCATCCCTGGGATTGGCCTCGGAAGCGGCTCGGGAGTTCATGGCTACCATGGCAGCCATGGGCCTATCCCAGGTCATCAATGGCCCGACCCGGGACAGTGGTCACACTCCAGACATGGTTTTCTTGTCGGAGCAGTGGCAGCGTGATCTGGTGGGGGATTTTATATTATCCCCCCGTCATAGTCAGATCACTCCCTGGTGGCAGCAGGATTCTCCTATGCTGTCCCCCTCTGCAGGGAGGTGGGACCTATTCGAATGGTCTGCCCCCGGCGCCTGATGGACCCGCACGGGTTCCAAAGGGAGCTGGGGGGTGTTCCTGAGGCCTTGCTGCACGGTCCAGCGGAGGCTCTGGCCGCAGCCTGGAACAAGGAGGCGGCTGGGGCCTTGGACAGGATCGCGCCTGTGCGTCCTCTCTTGGCCCATCACTCCTGGCGCTCCCCGTGGTTCACAGAGGAGCTGAGGGAGCTGAAAAGGGCTAAGAGACGGCTAGAGCGCCGCTGGTGGAAAACTGGGGACGAATCAGACCGAACACGGGTTAGAGCTGCTATTAAGGCCTACCTAGTGGCGGTAAGGGCGGCGAAACGTCAATATTTCTCCGCTCTTATTCCATCCTCAGAGTGTCGCCCTGCAGCCCTGTTTAGGGTCACCCGGGCCCTCCTGGGAAAAGGGGGGGCGGAGGACTACTTGCAGGGCCGTGCAGAGGAATTTGCTGAACACCTGATGGATAAAATTGCTCAGATCCATTCCCAGTTGGAAGCCAAGCGTGGAGTAGGTCCAGAGAAGCTGTCCAGGGAGCGTTCTTGCCCAGTTATCTGGGAACGGTTTGATCCTGTTGTCCCTGAGGAAGTGGACAGGGTCCTCGGGGCTGTCAGTGCGACCACCTGTGATTTAGTTCCGTGTCCCTCCTGGTTAGTTAAATCTACCAAGGAGGTGACCTTAGGGTGGGTCCTGGCGATGGTTAATTCATCCTTGCAGGAGGGGGTGTTCCCGAAGCCTTTCAAAGAGGCTTTGGTCCGCCCACTCCTCAAGAAACCGTCGCTAGACCCCACCCTTCTGGACAACTTTCGTCCAGTCTCCCACCTCCCTTTTTAGGGAAGGTGGTAGAAAAGGTGGTCGCGCGGCAGCTTCAGAGGATCCTGGAGGAAACAAATTATCTGGACCCCTATCAGTCAGGATTCAGGCCCGGTTATGGGACAGAAATAGCATTGGTCGCACTTTTAGATGATCTCTGGCGAGAGCGGGATGGAGGGAGTGCATCCATCCTTGCTCTTCTTGACCTCTCAGTGGCTTTCGATACCATCGACCATGGTATCCTTTTGGGTCGGCTGCAGGAGTTGGGGTTGGGTGGCACAATGTTGTGCTGGTTCAGCTCCTTTCTCCAAGGCCGAACCCAATCGGTGTTGATAGGGAGCGAGAGGTCCAGCCCCCGGCCCCTACTTTGTGGGGTCCCACAGGGGTCAGTGCTTTCACCGCTCCTATTTAATATCTACATGAAACCGCTGGGTGAGATCATCCAGCACCACGGGGTGAGGTATCATCAATATGCTGATGATACCCAACTATACATCTCCATCCCAGGTGCCCTAAGTGACGCTGTGACTGCCCTCTCGCGGTGCCTGGAGGCTGTGGGGGCCTGGATGGGGGACAACAGGCTTCAGCTGAACCCTGGTAAGACGGAGTGGCTGTGGATACGGGGAGCCTCAAGATCTAGGACTTTGTCATCTTTGGTTCTTGACGGGGTTGCACTACCCCAGACAGACCCGGTGCGTAATCTGGGGGTTCTCCTGGACTCACGACTCCTGCTCGAAGAGCAGGTGGCAGTCATGGCTAGGAGGGCCTTTGCACGACTTCATGTGGTGCGCCAGTTACGCCCCTTCCTGGATCAGGGGGACCTCTGCACAGTCACTCATGCCCTGGTCACCTCTGGGTTGGACTACTGTAATGCGCTCTACATGGGGCTACCCTTGAAGAGTATCCGGAAGCTACAGCTGGTGCAGAATGCGGTGGCGCGGACAGTTCTTAATGCCCCTAGGAGGGCACATATAACACCGCTGTTGCGCGATCTCCATTGGTTACCGGTTTGTTTCCAGGTCCAATTCAAGGTGTTGGTTATTACCTTTAAAGCCCTTTATGGCACGGGACCAGGTTATCTGAGGAACCGCCTCGCCCTGGTCACTTCAGCCCGTCCCACTCGGTCCAGCAGAAGGGGCAGGTTGCAGACCCCACCAGTCAGGGAATTTCGATTGGTGGGGTCTAGGCAGAGAGCCTTTTCTGTTGTAGCGCCCACCCTATGGAACATCCTGCCTTCTGAGGTCCGGTGTGCTCCCTCCCTCATGGCCTTCAGGAAAGGTATTAAATCCTGGCTCTGCCAGAAGGCCTGGGGGCCAGAGGGGGGCCCACACCTGTGGAGATGGCTGGTGGGATGATGGGTTGTCTCCCCCCCCCCAGCATCTTACAGGTTTTTTAGGGCCATAAACCAGAGGAGGTTTTTTAGGGCTTTTTAATATGTTTTTAATTATTTATAGTTTTTAGCCATCTGGGAGAGAACTGTGTTTTTATTGTGAGCCGCCCAGAGTCACCCGTTGGGGGAGATGGGCGGCATACAAGCCAGATAGATAGATAGATAGATAGATAGATAGATAGATAGATAGAGAAACGGATATGTATCTAGAGGTATAATTTGTATAATTTGACCTTAAATTCTGAATGGCTTGTAATCTTACAAAAACAACAACAAAGATAGCCAGTGAAAAGAGAGAGGCATGTGAACCTAATTTATGAACCTAATAAATGTGAATCTAAAGGGGCATATATTTATTTTGTTTCTTATACCATATGCAGTAACAACTGAACTCTGCCTTAATCAGCCAAATGGTGAAAAATCCTCTTTTATAAATGAACCCAAACACAGAAGTTAAAATCAACATTAACCAAAAAAAAAAAAAAAGCTTTAAATTATAATGTTCTACTGAGCCAAATGACTGGAAAAAAAAATCATTCAATGAGAACCAAAGTTAGATGTTAAGTGATTCTGGATTCTTTCAATTCCTTAACTACAAATTCAAGTTCCTATCAAAAACCACCCACATATCCAATTCTATTCAGCAAAGCAGACAAACTCATCTCAAGACATTAGAAATCAATCTCTGTAAACAAAATTATACAAAAGGGCATACAAAACAGTTTAAAGGTAAAGGTGAAAATGTCCTATGTAACTGTTTTTAGCAGTAATTCAACAAGGCAACAAGTTTGCCACTGCCTATTTCTGGTGGGCTCTGATCCGAGTACTAATGAAGTCCAACCCCACTTAGCTTTTCTTGGGATCAGCCATGGTGAAGCTAGGTGCTACCGCCTACTGTGGCTGTAAAGAAGTTCACAGAAGTTTAAAAAGAAGATACCATCCTCGTACAGAATGAATGCAAAACCACAATATAATGGTATCACTTTAAATGCTATCCTGCCTAACTTGCAAGGGAAAGTCTTGAATATTACATACAGTGTAATAAAAGCCAATGAGAAGTATCCAATGTATATCTCAGGCTTTTTAAACTCTCTCAAGCACACTCTGACTGAATATACATTACCTTGTAGTGTTCCCAACTCACTGCCCCCCAAATATATTCCACTAGTGAACTACAAGACTTCTTGCATGCAGTAATGTGTAAAGCTTGCTGCTAAATTTGATAGAAACTAATGTATGACCTAAATGTTCTATAACCGTAATCTTGCCAAGAAAACTACAGGGACTAGTCCAGGCAGTCACCAGGAGTCAACACTGACTCAAAGGCACACACACACACACAAAATTACTACCACAAGTGTTTTTATTAAGTGTCATTCCTATCAGTGTGAGAAGTGACTCTCATATTACCTCCCCCTCCAAGTCCTCTCCCCACATCCCTGGAGGAGCCTGGAACATCTTCTCACCATCCAGAACGAAACAGACAATCTGAGAAATTGAACCAAATATTACAACAATATTTAAGATGCTATGTCTCTTATCAACAAGATAATTGGACTGAGCTGTTGTCACTTGCAGAATTTGCCTACAAAAATTCAGAACATTACTCCATCAACATGTCTCCTTTTCAGGCAAATTACAACATTTACCCCTGCATGTTGCCCTCCAGTGCTGCTACATCTGCAGTTCCTCAGACTTCCTGAAGGAGAGGTAAGCTGCTTAGCACCTCTTAAAGGAATAGCTAGATTTGGTAAAGGGGCTGTGTACAAGCGAGCTGCAGAAACACAAGAAGGGTCTTAAATTGCTGAGGGGGATTTGATGTAGCTTTCAACAAAATTTTTGTCTTCCACCTGACCCTCCAAGAAGCTGGATTCAAAGTTTATTGGCTCTTTCAAAGTGGTTCAGCAAATAAACCCAGTGGCTTTCCATCTAAAATTATCTGGACCCATAAAAATTTATCCTGTGTTCCACTAACTGCTGCTTGCACAAGAGGCACCCCCCTGTAGCTTACAGACTAAGACAACTCCACCTTGCCCTATTCTGGTGAATGGGGAGCAAGAGTATGAAGTGGAGGCCATTCTGGACTCCAGATGCAAGGGGAAACATTTGGAATACCTGATTCATTGGAAGGGCTATCCAGATTCAGAGAGACTGAAAAACTACATCCATGCCCCATCTGCAATTCCCAGGGAAACCCTATCCACATAATCAACCACTGTCACAAGATGATTGTAGATCCCAACATGAATAAGACTCTCTGTTTCCCAGCATGGGGGACTCCACAGAACAGACTGAGATACAACCTGAGAAATTTCTCAGCTCCCTCTACTTCTGTGATGTAAGATTGGTCAGGTGGGATGGGAGAGCTGCCAGGAAAGAATGCGGGACAGCAACCTACACAGCAGCAGGAAAAGGAGGAGGAAATGCCAGCTTCCCCCATTCAGAAATCTGTTCTGAGGATGTAGACTGGGATAGTTTGTATGAACAGTTAAACCACTGCTACCACTTATTTTCCAAAATTGGTGCCATTCTCTCAGAGTCTGTAGGTACTTCAGATGAAAGGGAAAGGCCATTGGGGGAATGGGTTGGGCACTGACCAAGGAAGTGGCAAAGAAGAAACTACACAATAGGTGTAGGTCAAGGAGTGAAACTGACTGAGCATAGGTAGGTACATGCCCAAGTTCAGATCAACTCCATGGTAATGAGAGGCAAAGCTTTCCAGGTTTTCCTTTCTTATTGCTTCAGTAGGCTGTTGTTCAGCTACTTAGAGTGGCTAATTCCCCTTTGGGAAGAAACCAGCTGCAAAGCTTTCCCCTGACTGCTGTGACCAGTTAGCAGAGCATTAGATTCTTGAGTCTTTTCCTTGGACAGTATCTAGAGCAGTGACTGGAACATCTTGCCAAATTACCTTGGATTCTTTCTGGCCTGAAATCCATTGAGGAAGTGGATAGAGTGCTCTCTAGAATTTCTCACCTATGGCCTGGAGAGGATGTTGCTGATAGCATTGAAGAAGGCTGTGGTATGCCATTACCTTAAGAGGCCCTCCCTGGATCCAGAGGTGTTAGTTAATTAACTGGGTCCCCAACCTTCTTTTTTTAAGCACAGGTTGTTGAGATGGTGATGAGGGACCGACTACAGAGTGTCCCAGATGAAACAGATTATCTGGACCCTTGTCAGTCAGGGTTCATGCCTGGAACAGAGACAGCTTTGGTAACACTAATGGATGACCTTTGTTGGGACCTAGATGGGGGTAATGCAAAATACAAAACAGTTTGAGATGTTTACAGTGGAGCTCTTATGAAAGCTTCTTATAATTATATAGCTAATCCCTGGCTCATAAAAAATTTGGAGACAATGCTGAACAAATATTTTTCATCTTGATTTTGCAGTTCTATCAGGTATTAAAAATGAAATACAGATATAAAATTGTCATATTATAAGTTTCTGAAATTTCATTAACACACTCAGTTGAGTTCTATGAAACGTTCACAGCTCATAATACAACCCAAAACTGAAAATCTGAACATTTTATAGTTCATTTAAGCACCGTATTTGAAAGGTTCTTGAGGCAGAAGCACTATGGATACCACTCTGAGCTCCTGGAAGAAAGGCAGGATATAAAACTCACAGAATAAAAATAAGTAATCCATGGAACTAGATCTGTGAACTACATTAAGTAACACAAATGGTTGTTTGTTCCTCCATAACACAGAAGTCTTTCCTGAGGTTAGCATGACATTTAGAACAATCCTGGCAAGCTAATGCAATAATACCTATTGCTAGTCGAAATATAAACTCAGTTCAGTCCTACATATTTGAAAGCCAACTGACTCATCACATACCTTTCTGGAATGGAAGGTCATCTTATCACTGCTACAGAACTGCATACAATGTGGTAAACATATTCACACTGACATAAACCTGGCCTTAATAATCCAAAATGATTTTGATTATAGTGCTAATGTACAAGACTGAAATAATTCTGATTTAAAACAACACTTTGACTCTTTAAAAAATTCTTACATATTCAGCTTAAGACATATAACCAAGAGTGCAAAAGTCACGTCTACTGCTTTAAAACAGCAGTTGTCACTGTATGGAATGGAGTAAGGCTTAGTGAGTCTAGCTTCAAAGTATTACCTATGAAACAGTCAATGTCATCTTTGCAACAACTAACGGAGTTCGTCAATAAGATCTTAAGAAGACATTAGCAGAGTGATGATTGCTAAGCCTGTTTAAAAGACTCAAAGCACTGCTCTGAAGATTTATGGAAGGTGCCACCCAGAATCAAAACAAGCTCCCAAAAGAAAAAGGTCTTAAAGGTCTTTTATTACAAGCCTCAGTTCAATCCTATTTGAATACCTGTATAGTTTCCAAACTAGCAATTCATCCATGGCTGTATTCTAATTATCTGCTATCACTGATCATGAATTCTTTTCTGCCTATGAACAACTGAAACAATTGCCCAAGGACAGAATTGCATTTCTGGGCAAAAGCATCACATCTAGATTTAAGCCTGGGGCTGATGCCTTTTCTTTACTCCCATACAGATACAGTAAAACATACAGAGCCAACCTTCATTGCCCTGCTTTTTCGACCATTTTAAAGCTGTACAGTTTAAAACAATACAACATATACTCAATTACTTATGAGAATAATCAAACTTGACAGTTCTTTGTTATGATGAATTCAAGCAACCTTAATATAAATGTGTCTTCCAATTTTTAGAAAGCAGCTTTACTTTTATCGGACATGCCAGTATTGAAATTAATTCCGGTTAATGCTGTTGTCAGAATTTTCCAAGTATCACTGATGTGTATATTTGAAAAACCATACTGTTCAAGCAGCATAAAGGAAAGGAATTGGGAGTTCTGAGCAAGAAGGAAACTCTCAGGATAAGCTTCCTTTTCTTTTCTCTAAGTGATATAAATGTCTGAAGCCCAGATGGGCAGCACTATAGAAACAGTCTTAATTTGGACCAGAAACATTGGGCTATGCACCCTTTGAAAATGATCCAGAAAAAGTGTTTCAGCTCTCACAAGAGCACAACCAGAGACTTTCTCTGCTATTTAATAAAGGAAGCCACCCATCAAAATTAAAATTACTTATAAGGCAGTGGCAGCATTTTTTCAGGCATGCATGGGAACCTGAAAAGTATTTGATTTATATCCACTTTGGGTACAGGAGCCCAAGACTATGTACATAGGCTCCCTTCTCCTATTCTTTCCTACAAGCATCCTGTGAGGTAGTTGGGCTGAGAGAAAGTGATTGGTTGGGCTCCTTCCATGGATAGCAGAAGGGTGCTGTGTTTCGCCAGTGTCCAAAGCACTACCAAATCATTTTTCAAAGCAGTCACACCCATAATTTACATCTTGCTGTTTAACGGCATCCCTAACCAAGCCAGCAGAAATCAGCTTGAAATGCAGATAAACTATAGGACAATTTCTCTGGGAAATTTCAAAATTCATGCTTAAATTGAGTTATTTGGCTGGCTTAGGATTCCCTCAATTAGCTGCTGCTCTGATCCTCAGAGCAGTACTGGTCTTCGGATATTAAATAGGGAATTAGATCTAGATTAGGTTTTGAAACTCCAACATCATGGTCAGATAAAGTCCTTGTAGAATTTAGATTCAAGACATTTATATTATTCCCCTGCAATGGGGACGGGCAATTAAAACAGTCTGCTGTATGAGATTTCTAGAATCTGATGGATTTCTGAATTCTTGGGAGAGTTTCCAGTAAAGTGATGGATCTGCAAATCTGGTTTTGCGCTGGAATGGCGAGGTGCATCAGCAATCAACACAATTGTTCGAATGCCCTCTCTAGCACTGTGGAGCAGTTTTATGGGATCAATTTAATCTCATAAGACTGAGGATGTGAACAAGATGCTTGTGGCAATTCACCCTCCCACCTTTCTCTACCCTAGCCCACTGTAACTAACACATGGAAGTACAGGTAATCCTTGCTTAATGACCATAATAGGGACCGGAAAATTGGTTGTTAAGCAGGGCAGTCATTAAGTGAGTCACACGACTGGACCCAATTTTATTACCATTTTTACAAGTCATTAAGTGAATCACCGTGACATTAAGCAAATCCAGCTTCCCCAATGGACTTTTTTGCCGGAATTCGCTTAATAACTATGTGATTTGCTTAATGACCATATGATTAGCTTAACGACCATCATAAAAAAGGTCACAAATTGCAATCATGCGACTGCGAGGGGTGGTGCAACAGTCATAAATGCAAGTACAGGTCATAAAGCACTTTTCCCGAGGCCATTGTAACTTTGAACCACTGTTAAACAAATGGTCGTTAAGTGAGGACTACCTGTAGCTGAGGACTGAGTGGGTTCAGGGAGTGAATACACTGTTACATGAGGCATCCTTGCAGTAGTCCCTGCTCCCCTTAGTAAGCCAGCATTAAAAATATATTTGAACACACACACACACAGAGATAAGAATTATAACTGTTATTGCCCAATAGCAAATACCCACTTTTCCACAAGAGGATTGAGCAAGTGGTAGCTATTCAATTATAGGTAATCTTGGAAGACTGTCTAGATCCATTCCAGTCTATGCTCCAATTTGGTTATGGAATACAATTAACTTGTTTATCCTTAGTAATTAACTTTATCAGGAAAGGACAGAAGAATGTGACTCCTGTTACTCAGTCTATTAGTAATTTTTGATAACACTAAGAACCTTTTCTGATTTAGAGACAGCATCACGAAGTGGTGTCAACTCCTATCTGTGGGCAACTTCCAGAGAATAGCACTGTACAATGACAGGTTGGCCACCTTCCTGTGTGATGCTTCTAAGCCATAATCTTGTCTCCAAATATATTCATAATCTATATAAAACCATTGAATGTGATCAGTACAGGATATGGAATGAGGTGTCACCAGCATCAAGGCCCAGCTCTATTTTTCTGTAACATCTGAATTAAATACAGTGATGCACTTGATGAGGGCAATTAAGCTGAAACTGAATCTTGAACAAACAGAAGCACTCTGGGTGAGTGTCAGGGCTGAGAAACTACTTTCTTGGGTTGCACTCCCCATGAAGGTGACAGATTCATAGTTTCAGGCTGTTCCAGGATCTATCATTATTACAGGATACCCAGGTAACTACGCCTAGGAGCATTTATTATAGATTAAGCTGGAACATCAGCTGTACTGATCTTGTAGTCAAAATTCAACCTTCTGCAACACCCTGGATTAAGCCTCATTTTGCATCTGTACTAGTTCATAGTAGAGCTTGAAGCATTTCACAAAACTTTCCCATGGATGAAAGAAATAGACACCACAAATTCATTTTACCTTCTTAGCTCATGCAAAGTAGGTTTCTAGGGTAACAGTCAATAAAATTGTTCAGTTGAAGACATGCTTCTATCACTTTCTCACTCAGATTTTGAATACTGAAGAATCTCAGCAGAGTTTTACTTACAGTTTGTGTGGCAAAAGAAAAGACTGCCTTTTAATCTTGAAAATTCTTTACTTTCAAACAAGCAAACAGTTTCCCACAAGGTAAAACCTTCTCTAACTCTATTCAGATTTAGGGCACTATCAAAAGTATTCCTTAACAATTATATTCATAAGATTTTATCAGGGGTGCAGGTCTCCATTGGATGGCTAGTCCAATTAGACAATCCAAAGACAAACATGGAAAGGCAGGAAGTGCTGAAAAGCTGGACTTGAGTCAAGTTGCTTTGATGATGGAAGCCCTCTGACTTCAGGCTCAAAGATCCAAATCTTTTATTCTCTCACGTATCCAGGCTGCCAGTATTGATTCTTCTTCTGAGTACTCATGTAACACAGTTATCTGACATCCCAGAGCACTGACAGGTCCTTGTCCTTCTAGATTGTTCTGACATGTGGCCATCACAACTCCGGTTAATATATTTAGCCACCTTATCAGTGTGGTCCATCTACTCTCTTCTATATCTGTTGTCCTTAAATGGTACATCTTGTTATTTCCTGCTCCTTTGTTCAGGATTCCTGGTAAACTTCTTAGCTAACAAGGACTAGCTTTTAACTCAGCTTGAACCAATGTCCTATGGCTTTCAGTTACTTTCTTAAACTGCTTCTTTAACATAGTAACTGCACAAGCACTATGCATTGGTAACCTTAAGATTGGATTACTGTAATGTGCTCTACAGTGGAGCAATCTTTAGGAGTGGAAGGTTCTGAAAGCTTTAACTGGTGTAGAATGTGGTAACCAAAACAGAGACAGCAACACAGAGACAGGTTCTTACCATAGTGATGCTTCTCCTATGCAATATTGCTATTCCATATCTCAATCGCACACTATATGAGTCTGCCACCATTTAATAGGATAACTAGTCTTGGTACGAGAAATGGGGAAAAGTACTCTATTCACATTTTTTTTTTAATAATTTTTATTAAAGTTTAAAAATACAGGGATAAAAAACTAATGCAAACTAAGAAAAATCTAAAAAGAAAAAAAGAATAAAAAGTGCAAAGGGAAAAGGGAAAAGAAGAAAAAAGGGGGGGGAAGAAAAAAATATATATAAAGAAAAAAGAATATATAAAGAAATAACTTCCCCCTTCATCAAGATAAGTACAAACAATTTCAATAACTTATCACCTTCTCTAACATTTCCACCAAAAATCTCTTCATCCCATATCTCATCTTTTATCTATTAGTAGATAATAAAACCTCATCATTAAATCTTAACCAGCAAGTCAATTAAGAATTACCATATATATCTCTTACATGTGTTACCATATCTATAGCAAGAGTTACCACACACACACACCATATATAACATATATAAACAATATATATAACATTAAACATGAAAATCAATTTCCTTTCCTTTCCTTTACACAGTAACTTATCATTTTCTCTAAAAATACAACAAAATCTCTTCTTCCCATATTTTATCTTATATTTATAAGCAAACCTACAAAAGCTCGTTGTTCAAACTTAATTAAAAAAAATCCATTAAGAGCTATCAGAAAATCTTAATCTTTAAGATCTTCAAATAATATCCCACAACTTAATTTCTTATCATTTTCTCATCTCTTCTCAGAAATTCCTTCACAAATTTAACGCTTTCAGTTTTAACATCATAACCCATGACTTTCTATAATCATACAACAAAAAAATCTCTTCTCCCCATATCTTATCTAGTATCAAAAGTTAAAGGCCTGGTCATTCAGTCCTGGTCAAGAAAAACCCATTAAAAACTACTAGAAGAAAAGAAAATCATATATTTTAACCTTGATCAAACAAACCAACTTTATAATCCTTATTTTTGGTTTTAAAACCCTTGATGTTTATTCCTTTTAAGTAATGTCCCAAAAGCTGATTTCTTTTCATTCTCTATCTTTTCTCAGAAACTCCTTCATAAGTGTAACACATCTCTTTTGTAAGTCCAAAATAAGAAAGTTGTTCAAGTCACTCTTCTGAGTTGGAATCCACACACCCAAGTCACTCTTCTGATTTATTATTTGTATGTCCCTTTTAGCTATTAAAACACCAGCGGTTTTCATTTGTTAAATCCTGTATAGCATCTTTGTTTCATTCTTGTATTCTATCATTTTTAAATCCATATCCAAAACAGTCTGATTCTCAGTTGTATCCTCTTCTATCTCCTCTTTTAAACCCTTTTTTATAGTATCAGAAAATCTTAAGAGAAAGCACTGAGTACATTGTTGCCAAATATCCTTGAAATCTTCCAGAGTTAAAATACTTTTCTCCATTTTCTATTAGTGGGTTTTCGCCTTTAATTATAATCTTTAGTTCTTTCTGGTTGCCTCTAGTAATCAGCCTTCAAGGTCTCCTTTTATCATGCTTTTCTCTAATCCACACCATTTTCCCATGGAAAAGTTTCTTACACTTAACTTCAAGATATTCATATATTTTTAATAGGATTTTAAATAAACCACTTCTTATAGTTAATTTCAAAATCTTATTTCCAGTCAATGTAGCCCCTTAGTTTATAACTTTCCAAAATCAACATTCTAATCATCCTTTTGCTGCTTATTTCCAAATTTAAAAAAAAAAATTAAGTTCTTAAACTTACATGAAATTTCTTTCGTTGAAGATTGAAGGAAGATCACTCAGTGAAATAAAACTTATCTTTCTGAAGTTTCTTAGTATCCAAAAGGCAATTTAATCACCATTTTCAGAGGTGATTAAGAAAGGAAATGGACGAACTCAGTGTCTCTTTGAAGGCTCCCAACCACAGCTTGGGTAAGCTGACACTCCCAGCTCCCAGAGCTCTAAAACCTGCCAGAGACTGCTATTTTACTGTTTTGAAGCAGGGGAGCCTCTGTAAGGAGCTCTATGGGCACTCCCAAGTCCTCCCCTTTGTCCCCTTTGTTCAAGGCACCGATCCACTTGTCATCTCTTTGTTCTGCCACGGTCATCAGCTCTGCTGAAAGCAAAGCCATTTTCAGTTTGCCATCGCTTTCCCGGAAGTCTCTATTCACATTTTCCATGCTGTCCATACTTCAATGAAGCTGTATCATTCATGCTCCTTTTGTAAATTCAAAAGCCCCAAACACTATAAACTTTCCTCATAAAATAATTGCTCCACTCACCTGGTTTATTCTTTTCACGATCTTTTATAGCACTCTTTTCAGTGGCAGAAGCCAGAACAATAAACAGTATTTCAAAGTGTCAATTGCACTACAGATTTGAATGAATCCATGTTGTATTGAAGAATGAAACACTAAAAAATCACTTATTAAATCTATGCTTTAGTTACCTTTTCAATTTTCTGTCAGAAACTATTTTTATTAATTCACTATTCAAAACTAGTTTCTCTCACCTCCAGGAAGTTAAAATATGCACTGCCACAATTAAATCTATTTTCAGTTGTATGCTGCCTGAAGAATAGTCTGTCCCCCCTTAACTATTTTAAAATCTGAATATATGAATTGCTGAAACAGTGATTCTGAGACAGAAAATGGGGGCAGATATGAATAAATGAGGAGATAAAATGTGGTCAGTCCCTAAGGTGAACAAAATAAGTTAAAACTGAATTAGAGATTAAATTCTTCTGTAAACCGCCCAGAGTCACTTTTTAATGAGATGGGCAGTGACAAATTTGATATATAAATAAGATTAATTAATTAATTAAAACTTCATGTTAAAAAGAAACAAACCCTATTACAATAAGATCCATTGTTTATCTGAAATACTAACTACAGACAGAATGAACCCTGAGGACAAAAAGTAAATGCTTAGGGAGTACATATTCCCTTTTCTTCTTCGGTATTGTTGTTAATATAATACTGGGGTTGGCAATACCTGTGAGTGTTGCTGCACCCATACCATTCCTTCAGTGTACCCTCAAAAATCTCAGTTTATAGTTTACAGAGCATCATAGAAAGATGTTCATGTACCATTTTAAATTTTACTAGAAATCACTTTCCTGCGGCAATCTCTACTAAAGACAAGAACTGATTGATCTCACACACTAAGACAGAAAGGTAAACTTTAGCTGAAACTGTTAGAAGTAAAACTGCAGTGGGAGATGAAGGGGCAAGGACACAGCAAGGAGAAAGTGGAGCAGAGGAGAAAAAAGCAGTAAGGATGGAAGACACAAAAATACAGCTTTCAGCAAGAAAATTTTTTTTTAAAGTTCAATTCTTTTGATAAGAGGTAACTGCAAGCTTGTGAGTCTCACAACCCTCAGCAAAAGTGTTTAAAACTATTTTAGTTCAATCAATCAAACCTTTAAGTGGCATTAAAAAGACAAAAAAAGAAGTATAAAAACACACAGTTACATATCGAAAATTAATCAAAGGGGTAACCGTACTCATTGTGGAAACTGTTTGCATTTACTTTTGAGTACTTCCTCCAAGAATTTAGCAACAATTCTGGTAATTGCAGGCACAGCATCTCTCAGTAAATTTTGGCAAGATGAGACAGTGTTTAGCGGATATTTGCCTTGCAAAGATTTTAAAAGCAGTTCGTAGCAGAAAGTCTCAACTAAGTGGAAGTCAAAAATTATATGGTGGATTGTATCAGGAGTGCCACAAGAACAGAGCCTCTCGTGATTGGGGATGCGTTTATACCTTCCAAAAAGTACCTCGGAAGGAAAAGAGTTTACTCTGGCCAAAAAGAAGGCCCTGTGCTGAGATGGAACTTCAAGATCATACAAATAATGTGCCATCTTACCCAAGTAAGTTTCAATAACTAGCATGGCAGGCAAACAAACATGGGGTTGAGCAGGTCTGAGTTTATGGTATACTATATCTAAAAATCTGTGTTTAATTATTCTAAATACATAGGATTCATCTGATAAATATAAGTCATCAACTGCAATCCCAATTTGCTTGAGTTTAGACATAATATGCTGAGACCAGAGCAAAATATATTTGTCCATATTAAGGTGTAATAACAGACTTCGAAGAGCAGCTCTAAATAAAATCCTAAGCCAATATTTGACTGTTATTAACCAGGCTTTGGTTTCTATCAGGTGTTGACCGGTTTCTGAGCAAATTGTGAGATAAGAGACACAACTGGGAGCCCCCAGAAGCTGCCTCAAGAAAGTTGTCTGAATGCTCTCTACTTTGTGATTAAAAGCTCCCAGCCAAATGGGCATACCATGTAAAATTTGGGAAAGAGGTTTGGCATTAAATATTCTAATCACTGCAGGTACATATTGATTTCCTCCTGTAAAGTAAAATTGTTTAATCTGAGCAGCCAAACAATTAGCCAAGTGGATTGTCCTACTGCGATGAGTGACCCAAGAAAGATTATAACTAAATGTGATGCTAAGGTATTTAAAACTTTTAACTTGTTCAATTTCTGTATTACCTATGAACCATCTCTGTGAGTGTCATCATTTGGCAAAGGTTATTACCTTTGATTTGGAATCGTTGATAGTGAGTGAATTGTGTTGATAATAGCTATAAAATACATCCAAATATCTTTGCAAACCCACTCTCATATGAGAAAGAATTTTAGTATTGTCAGCGTAAAGTAATAATGGGGTAGAAAGGCTACCAAGCTTGGGAGGATGACCCTTAATGGAGCTAAGGGAGTGTGCCAGATCATTCAAAAAGAGTTTAAAGAGATGAGGGGCAAGGACACAGCCCTGCTTAACCCCTTTCTGGGTGGGTATCTTCTCCATTAGGTGGCCCTTAGGCAAGTATTTTACTTAGCAGGTGGTAGACGTATGGAGTTTCTTTAATAGAAACAAAAGTCTCTGGTCAATTCCTTGATTCGTCAGTTTGGTCCATAAAAGGTCCCTTGGAATTAGATCAAAAGCACTTCTGAGATCAATAAATGCTACGAAGAGCTTCCTCCTTCCAAGGTTCAAATATTTTTCTATAAGGAAATTCCGTATGAGACAATGATTGATAGCAGAATTTCCTTTGCAGAAGCCTATCTGTTCAGGACCAATTACGTTGTTTAAATGTATCCAATCAGTTAGGCGGCGGCGTTCAAGATGCTTAGCATAAAACTTGCCCAGAATTGATAAGAGACTGATAGAGGTCGAAAGTTATTAGGCTGATCAAACCCTCCTTTCTTATAAATTGGGATTATTATCAAATTAAGCCAAGCGTTCGGCACTATACCATAGTGGTCAATAAGTGTAAACAAGGTAGCCAGCAGCTGGACTCACCAATTAATAGTTTTTTAAATAGCTCAGCAGGAAGCCCGGACAATTTCCCTATTTTTAAATCAACTATTAGCTCAGTAATTTTGTCTATGCTCATTGGGGGCCACAATGGTAAATCAGTAGGGGTAGAATAGTTGACCTCAGTATGGGATGCCACTGGGGCATCATATAATGTTGAAAAATGTACCACCCATTGCTGGGGAAAAATTGAAGGGTCAGCAAAAAGTTTGCCATTGGGATTACTCGAGGTTAATCTCCAAAAGGATTTACTATCATAAATTTTTATAGCCCTGTGCGGCTGATCCCATTTACCCTGAAAATATAGTTTCTTTTTATTAGATATAAGATCTTGATAACTTTTCTTATATTTTAAAAATTCATTATAATTATTAAGGTCCCCAGATTGGCATAATTCTTTGAATTTAGCTCTTAATCTCTTTTTCCCGCTATAGCACTCCTGGTCAAACCAAGTGGGTTTTAGGACTGCTGACTCTACTGATTTCGCTTTAGAGCTACAGTTACTTATTAAACGAGAATAAGTAGTGACAGCTTCTTCAATCGAGTTTAAATTACTTAGCTCTGATTTCAACCTAATCATTGGTTCTGACCCAAGTAAGGTATAACATTCCCTTTCTAGGGCTGTAGACCAGCTAATTCTTTTAAAAATATTCTCTGAGTCTCGACTGTCAGATGATGATACTCGTTCAAAATTCGACAGGTTGCAATTTAGAACAGTAACCAGAGGTAGATGGTCCCTTTCAGTACGAATTTCAATATCAAAAGAGGTAATACCTAACAGTAAATTGAACACACAAATGACATAGTCAATCACACTTTGACCCTGGACAGATCTGAAAGTAAACCATCTTTGAAGTTGGGAAAAAACATAAACCATTTAAAATTATAAAATTATGCATAATGCAAAAGTCCAACATCTTATCCCCTGTGGTATTAAACACCACATCACTAGATGAATGGGGTAACCACAAGATTGGTGGTAGAAGTTCTTCACCGTCAAAGCCAGACTTTACAAGCCAATCGTGGATGTTATCTCCAATTCTGGTATTGAAGTCGCCAGCCATAAAAAACTGATCAGCAGAAAACCTTTTAGTTAAAGGCAGTATATAGTTAGAGAGCTTGTCCCAATTGTCAAGGTGTTCACCGCCTTCCACATGATGAGGTAAGTAAACATTAACTATAATTAAGTTTATAGAAGGTAATACCAGCCTAGGCGCTTGTGCTATTGGAGGGCATGGGTCTAGGGATAAAGTCTTAAGGCCAAGCTTGGCTTTTACTAAAATTGCCAGACCCACCCTAGAGTGACTCTTGCAATGTAGCTTATAGGCTGGAAGGAAACCATTTCTAAAACCATTAAGATTTAAAGGGTCTGCTGACCATGTTTCCTGTAATAAAATACAATCAAAAGAAGTAAAAAAATTAAGAAAGTCCAGATCATACATTTTGTTTTTCTATCCCACTATGTTCCAAGAGACCAGACTAAAAGGGCCAGAGAGGGAATAAGATGCTAGTCAGTCCCACTCAGTTATCTGATTCAAAGAATTGGAAATATCATCAAACATACAACCATTTGGTGGTATGAACTTTGCCGTAGAATGGTCAGCTTCCATATATGCAGTGTTTAAATCAATTAATAGATCCTGAGAGTTGGGGGTGACCTGACAGTCCCCTGGTACTTTAGGAGCATTTGGAATAGACTTCCCGTAAGACCTTGGTGAAGAAAAGATCATGGATTATTTGTTGTTCACTAACGGACAGGAAGTTACGTTTTCTCTTATGCTTTGAAGTCTATTTTTTGTGATCTCTAATCTATGATCGTCTGTTTCTCCATGGAGGGTAAGGTTCCAAAAGAGTGAAAGAGATCTGGTTCTATTGAATTCTCTAGGAAATTATGAGTTGTGAAGTTCAAAACCTGGGCCTGCTGTTTGCCAATAATTTCTAATGGCTGTTGGAACTCTTTTACAGACCTGTCTGTTGAGGCCAGTTGTGAATGCTTTGATTCCCGTGGCTCGGTTAACAGTTCCTTTTTTGCTATTTTGATTACTGATGACTTTGGGAGTAATGCTTTAATTGTTGTATTAACAAAGATGTGTGCTGGGAAGACCCCTTTTGACCATAAGGACTTTTTGTACTTTTGAATTAAAGAGGGCAATTTGGTAGATTTAAATACTAATATTATTTGTTGGGCCCGGTGGGTATAATTAAGGGATTCCATAGATGCAAGATCAATTAGGTGGGATCTAATATGAAGATGATCACGGAGATGAGATTTAGCCTGGAATTTATATTTCCAGCTTGGTATTCTCCCTCTATAGTAGCAAACTGTTAAACATACCTTGTTTGGCTGTAAGACCAAGCTTTGAGTGTTGTCTTTACATCCTAGAAAATGCTCTGGCTCACTGCTGTTTCTTCAGGAGGCTTCACTCTCCTGTCCATAGGCTGGATCTCCAAGTGGCTCCTGAGTCCTTTAAATGTCGGAGAGGGCATCTGATGCTCCTGAAATATCTGATCTAGTTTTGCATGAAATTTATTCGTTTCAGCAATGAGACAAGAGAGTTGAGATTCAATTTCTTTCATGTTCTCAAATATACAGTTCACAGTTTGTGCAATCAAGTCAAGATGAGACTGCTCCACAGATAGCACATCTAACACTTCCTTTTTCTCTGTCTCTGTCTCTTGCTCTTTCTCTTTTCCCTCCGACTCTGACGCTCCATAAGGTAGAGACATGTACTGCCCTTTTAATTGCCCCACCCCAGATCTGGCTTCGGTGTTTGTTTGCTTCGCCGGTACAGACCTGGATTCAAGTTCATCCTCCAGCTCCACAAGCTCACAACTGTCTCCCAGAGGAGAAAAGCAATTTGCTGTGCTGAGGGCAAACTCCCACTGGTGATCTTTGCTTTTAACATCTGAGGTGAAAAAATCTCCTATTTTAGATTGCTTACAAGCTGGCGGTGATATCGGCTCCTCCAAATTCCTTGATCACTTGCCAGGAGCCATTTATTAATTCTCTCAGCTTGTTTTAAATAGGAGGATAAATATAAAATAAGAGAGACTGGTATTTAAAACAGTAGATTAAAAGAAAGGAATAAAAAAATAGTCTTTTGTAAGAGCTCTTTACAGCGGTTGCTGCCTTGGCGCCATCTTGGCTTCCACCCCCTATCAGGATTAACATGGTTCCTGCCAACTATTTTAGTTACAATTGGGAGAGACTTTGGATGCGGCTGAGAAAAATCTGCAGGCACATACATGTATGGATGTCTCAACTGGCTTAAATAGTTTGACAAGTGTTCTGGGGACACCATCCATGCCAAGACCTTCTTCTGCACAGTAATTTGAATTAATTATCTCCATAGCAACCCTGTCCCACATGACGTTTTGACTCTTCACATTCAGTTGTATGTGTTGGGTCTGTTCTTTCCCGCTGGATGGCAGACATTACCTGTGGCTTTGGAGTCATTTGGATCACAGAACATCACAGGGCTGGTGAACCTCTATACAGGTGAAACTCGAAAAATTAGAATATCATGCAAATGTTCATTTATGTCAGTATGGCAACTCAAAAGGTGAAACCAATATATGAGATAGATGCATTACATGCAAAGCGAGATATGTCAAGCCTTACTTTGGTATAATTGTGATGATTATGGCGTACAGCTTATGAAAACCCCAAATTCACAATCTCATAAAATTAGAATAGTGTGAAAAGGTTCAATATTCTAGGCTCAAAGTGTCCCACTCTAAGCAGCTAACGAATCCATAACACCTGCAAAGGGTTCCTGAACCTTTAAATGGTCTCTCAGGCTGGTTCAGTAGGAATCATAAGCATGGGAAAGACTGCTGACCTGACAGTTGTGCAGAAAACCATCACTGACACCCTCCATAAGGAGGGAAAGCCCCAAAACGTAATTGCAAAAGAAGTTGGATGTTCCCAAAGTGCTGTATCAAAGCACATCAATAGAAGGTTATGTGGAAGGGAAAAGTGTGGGAGAAAAAGGTGCACAAGCAGCAGGGATGACCGCAGCCTGGAGGGGATTGTCAGGAAAAGGCCATTCAAAAGTGTTGGGGACTTTCACAAGGAGTGGACTGAGGCTGGAGTTAGTGCATCAAGAGCCACCACACACAGACGGATCCTGGACACGGGCTTCAAATGTCGTATTCCTCGTCAAGCCGCTCCTGAACAACAAACAACGTCAGAAGCGTCTTACCTGGGCTACAGAAAAAAAGAACTGGTCTGTTGCCCAGTGGTCCAAAGTCCTCTTTTCTGATGAGAGCAACTTTTGCATCTCATTTGGGAACCAAGGACCCAGAGTCTGGAGGAAGAATGGAGAGGCACACAATGCACGATGCTTGAAGTCCAGTGTGAAGTTTCCAAAGTCTGTGTTGATCTGGGGAGCCATGTCATCTGCTGGTGTTGATCCACTGTGCTTCATTAAGTCCAGGGTCAACGCAGTCGTCTACCAGGAGATTTTGGAGCACTTCATGCTTCCTTCTGCAGACGAGCTTTATGGGGATGCTGACTTCATTTTCCAGCAGGACTTGGCACCTGCCCACACTACCAAAAGTACCAAAACCGGGTTCAATGACCATGGGATTACTGTGCTTGATTGGCCAGCAAACTCGCCTGACCTGAACCCCACAGAGAATCTATGGGGCACTGCCAATAGAAAGATGAGGGACATGAGACCGAACAATGCAGTGGAGATGAAGGCCGCTATTGAAGCATCCTGGTCTTCCATAACATCTCAGCAGTGCCACAGGCTGATAGCATCCATGCCACGCCGCATTGCGGCAGTCATTGCTGCAAAAGGGGCCCAAACCAAGTACTGAGTACATATGCATGCTTATACTTTGCAGAGGTCCGATATTGTTCTATTTCCAATCCTTGTGTTATTGATGTCATGTAATATTCTAATTTTCTGAAATTGTGAATTTGGGGTTTTCATAAGCTGTACGCCATACTCATCACAATTATACCAAAGTAAGGCTTGACATATCTCGCTTTGCATGTAATGCATCTATCTCATATACTGGTTTCACCTTTTGAGTTGCCATACTGACATAAATGAATATTCTAATTATTATCTAAATGAATATAAATTATTATCATAAATGAATATAATTATTATCTAAAATTAGCATGATATTCTAATTTTTCGAGTTTCACCTGTATGAACTCCAAAGAAAGCTGCTGGGCTCAAATGATTTCCTAAAAGACATTATCATATGTGATAGGATGAGTTGTCAATGCTGGGGTTGTGTTATTTCTTCACCTGTCTCAAGGCTGTGTTTTTATCCGTCTGCCAGATGCAACAGAGGAGTCATGCAGGCAGTTGGAAGCTTCCTAGATGGCCTAGAATACCTGCAGGCAGACACATCTGCTTCTAATGGAAGATTTCTAAGAGGCTGATTTGGTCAGGAAAAGAGGCGTTTTTGTTTTTTCATGGTCTATTGAAGATCCTACCCATGTATTAAGGAAGCAGGGTGACTAACAACACCAAAGAGAAGAAAAGAACAGAGCTCAAAAGACGACCACCTGAGAATTAGGGATTTGTGAGTATGAAATGGCTAGTAAAGGAACTGAATGGCACTGAGGGAAGGAACCACATTAGGAAGACAGCCTGGGAGCTATGATGGAACTGAGAAGCAAGGTCTAGATGCTGGCTTGCTAAAGAAGTTTAAGGAACAGATATTTTTCCCTCTTCTCCATCCTATTTACCTGAAAAAAAGTTATGATAGCAGGAAAGAGAAAGTGAACTCAAATTGTTTTCAGAGCTGGTTGTTGTACCTGTTGTCATTAGTTTGATCTTCTTTATATTTAATTTTAGTCTCAATTTTTCATCATGCTTTTTGATGTTTATTAATAGAGCTTGTGGATCCTTTGCATTTTTGGCCATTAGAGTAGTGTCATCAGCATAGTGCATGTTATTGATATTTTTTTTTCTCCAATTTTAAACTCCACACTCATTTTTTTCCAAGCCAGTTTCCCTTAATATATATTCAGCATATAGGCTGAATACATGTGGAGTATATACAGCCTTGTCTCACTTCTCTGCCAAACTGGAGCCAGTCTGTTTCACCATGTTCTGTCTGTACTGTGGCTTCCTGACCTGTATATTTGTTTCACATGAGGACAATGAGATGTTCTGGGATTACCATTTTTTAAAGCACATTCCGCCGCTTGTTGTAATTGACACAAAGGCCTTTCTATACTGATTTCTTTTTGGTATTCTTTGGCTTCCTCAATTATCCAGCATGCATCAGCAATAATGTCTCATATTCCGCATTTCTAAAGCCTGCTTGAACATCTGGCATCTCCTTTTCTATATAGGCCATTAATCTGCATTGGATAATCCTAGGCATTATTTTAAAGTGTGAAATAAAGGACATTGTATGATAGTCTGTACACTGTTAAGTCTCCTTTTTATGGTATTGATATATTGACCTCTCCCAGTCTGTTGGCCGCTGTGTCATTCTCCAGATATGCTGGCATAGCTTGGTTAGAACCTTTAATGATTCTTCTTCTGCGTTGGCCATATTTCTGTGGGTATGCCATCAATTCCTGTAGCCTTCCAACTGCCCAGAGTACTCATCTAACTTCATCTTCTAGTATTAGAGGTTCTGGTAAATAAGGAATATTTTCTAAGTATCTTGGATGTTGACATCTCTGCTATACAGTGTTTCAGTATACTTCTTCCACCTGTTTGATTTTCTTTGAACTGGTTACTATCTGTCCACTGGCATCTTTTAAGCAGGAGGCTCAAAGTTGGAGCCTCCTGCTGAATTCAAAGTTCTTTTGGAAGATTTTCCTTTTTTTCCAGATGTTTCCATCTTCGATGGCTTTACAGATGTTGTAATGCTGCCTCTTGTCTCTTTTAACAGCTCTCTGAAATTCTTTGTTAAATTCCTTCCTGAGATTTTTTTTTTTAATCTTTCTTGGGTTTGGTTTCTCTTCTTGACAATTTCCATCGTGTGTTGTGACATCCAGTTTGCTTTCTTCTGTTTTTTATCTTTGGCAGTCTCTTTTCACATTCATCCTTAACCATTTATTTCAGTTTATTCTACAGTTCCTCTGGTTCTCTATCAGTAAGGTTCAGGACTTCAAAGTGATTCCTTAAGTTCTTCTTGAAAATGATGGGAATATGCTCAAGATCATATTGTGAAAACTGATTGGCTTTTTTCTCCTTCTCTAGATTATTTTGGAACTTGCACATGAGCAGTTCATAATCTGTTTCACAGGAAGCACCTGGCCATGTCTTTGATGCTATAATTAAACTCCTCTGCCTCCTTTTAGCAATAATGTAGTCAATTTTATTTCTGGGTACTCTATCTGGTGATGTCCATGTATACAGTCGTTGTTTTGGTTGTTTGAAGACAGTGTTAACAATAAAGAATTATTGGATTGGCAGAAATTGATAAGTTGGTCTCTTGCTTCAATTTTGGTTTCCTAAGCATATGATCCAACTACATTTTCCTCCTTAATATTTCCAACATGAACATTCCAGTCTCCAATCACAAGCAGCCTGTTTTGTTTGCATGTTCTGTCAATTTCATATTGAACTTGATCAGAAAACTCATCAACCTCTTCATTATCAGTGATTGGAGTATAAACTTGAATGACTGCTATATTAAAGTCTTATCCACAAAGTCTAACTGATATTATTTGGTCATTGATTGCATTGTAGCCAAATACTGTTCTTGCTATACCTTTCCTGAAAGCAATGCTATTCCTTCTTTGTTTTTCATGTCCTGAGTTCAAATATTTGCTCAAATTCTTCACTACAGGTCAATGATCCAAACTAAATAAACTTACTAAATAAAATCTACAGCTACAAAATAGAACATACAAAATAAAATAAGGCATACAAGATAAAAAATATACAATCATGCTTGCAGCATTTTGCTATCAGCAATATACAAGTTTTACAAGCTGCAAAAGCTGCAAAAACAAACTTTGCAATAGCAAGAGTTACCTTGAGTCCTTC
The DNA here is from genome assembly GCA_030867105.1 of Liasis olivaceus. Lineage (NCBI taxonomy): Eukaryota > Metazoa > Chordata > Lepidosauria > Squamata > Pythonidae > Liasis > Liasis olivaceus. The sequence continues at coordinate 21,143,146 of CM061348.1, read as the reverse complement.
TCTGCTAGTAAAAATTGCACATAAAATTCTTCAGTCTGTCCCAGAAATGGAGATAGAAGAGGCATTAGGAGCTCTTTGTGTATGTCTCAATAGAAATTACAATATAACATGAGTTTGTGTTTCAATATTACCATCTTTACAAGGGCAAAGCTTTTCCACATAATAGAATTTTACAAAAGTTTTGCTCCAGCTCTGCTGATAGTACAATATCAAACCATAGTAATGTAAATGTTCTCCAATATTTATTGTCTCTGAGTTGATCTAGATACAATGCTGCTTTTAAGTATGCATTGCTATGGCCCAACTGTACCCTAGATGAGAGTTTACTATATAATATTCTGAATGTAATTCTCTACCAAGAATCCTTTGCTTAAACACCATTTTCTGATCTTGTCCCCTAGGTATGAGTATCTCCCTTGAAAAACCCTATCTATCTATCTATCTATCTATCTATCTATCTATCTATCTATCTACCTACCCACCTACCTACCTACCTACCTATCTATGGAGTTTTCAGGAGGAATCATATTTATTGATTAACATTAGCTGTATCAGACCTTGAGGCTGGAAATGAACTTTTAGCGAATATTTAAATGTACATAGCCATGCTGTTGTTTCAACTTTTATAAGTCCTGCCTCCAGCCACAGCACGTCCTGAGCAGTAAACCATGTGATTTTCTGATAAACGTGTCCAGTCCCAGTCTATCTCAGGTCGCTGATGCCTAAGATATTGATGTGTAGTCATTTCATTTCAACTTCCACTGTGCTGAGCTTTTCCTGTGTTCATGCTTCTTATGCTCCAAGTTCCCACTGTAATTCTCTCTTAGCAGCTTCAGATTTTCTTTTCCTGTATGGCAATATCAGCAACTAGACATCCTAAAGGCTGTAATCTAGCCATATCATCAATACCATTAGAACTCCAAAAAATCCTCAGCCTCTCCTCAGTAGCATGCTGATTGCTATCCAACCTAAGGTGCCCATCATTTTTTACAGTTTTCTATGTGGTTTGCTTGGTAAAAATACAGGAGTACTTTACCATTGCCTTCTCCTGTGCAGTATGAATTGATGGTCTTGCCAATGTCACTAAAGTGATCATCTGCCTTTAGCATCTTCCTATATTGCTGCTGCCTGTTTGCTTTAGCTGGGCAGCTGGGATGACCTTCATGTCTTGGATGACCCTGCTGGGAATATATACTCTTGGCATACACTCCTAGCGTTCTTCACTCATCCCTCCCAGGAATACTACCCCCCCGCCATGATGAAGCAGCACAGCAGAACTGGGGGGGGGGGGGGGGATGCCTATCTTTTACTGCATCTAAATTATGCATCCATTTAATCATACAATCTTTGACTTGTTCCCTTTCTGATTTATACTTCACCAGCAGTTTATAAATAAGGCCCAGCAAATGTTCCAAGTTACATGTTATATGATTTTCAAATTCAGTCAAGTCTCTCAATGTTCCCCCTTCCTTCTTTTAAATTCTTTTAAACCCATGCAAGTTATTTGAAGATGCTGAAACCAATCAGGTAAACTAAACCATTGTAAAATAAGAGTGTCAAAATATTTTATCTGTCTTGTTAATAACCAAAGGTGGCAAAGAAAACCGAAGATAAAAGTTGTTATCTCTCCACTAAGCATATTTCTTTGTGCTCTCCTGTTTGTAAAAACAGCCCTTTTATAACAAAGCAAGAGGGAAACATTTGGGATTATTCTTTTTCTGTATTTATCCCAAAAATTCAATATATTACTTTTTGCTACACCATCTCTTACGAATTGCTTCTATGAGTTCAGAGGCCAGGCCATAAAGAGATATAATCCACTCTGTAATTAAGCAGCTGGCATAGTAATACAATTTAAAGTTTGGAGCTACTTTTTTGAATCCTGTAAGATCTTGAATTTAATCCTTGGTCTTTTATTGGACCATACGTAGTTCATTACTTGTTTATGCCTTGAGTTATTAGTTTAACTCCTGAAAGTTTATTTTCCTGATATATTTTCATCAGCCCCACCCCACCCAGGAGCGTGATGCAAAAGGGCTTTTTGGCGCACCAAGACTCTGGGACTGAGTTCACTTAGAGACTGAAATTCCGGTCCCAACTGTGGCCATAAGTCAAGGACTATCTGTATGGTATTATTTTTACACTGATTTTTTTTAATGTGCAAATATTACTTATTTTCTCCTACCTGCCACGAAAGACATCCATCCTGCCTCCTCAGAACTCTACTATCCTTGCTACATATAAAACAATGCTTTCCACTGTTTTATATGTAGCAAGGATACATAGATATCCTTGCTACATATAAAACAGATAGAAATTAACTCTGGTGAACAATTTAATTTCTACCTATACAGCATTAATTGTCCCACAGATATGAATCTTTTCTATTACAGGATTAAAGAGAGGATACATTTCAAGTATTCTTAGTTTAAATCACACATTCCAGAGTTTTAACCTTAGCCTGGGACATATTGTTTCAAGTGTTTCAACGTTTCTCAATTGGCTTATTTGTTTTTTGTCATTTCTCCAAACCATACTTCTAAAAGGCATCAGCCAGTAAAACAGCAAGCACACCCTGCTCTGCTACTGACTAGGAGTTAGTTAAAGAATGAGGAAGTACCAATAGAAGAGAATATGTGTAGCTCAGGGTTGAACTGTGGAGTCTTTGGAGTTCTCTAAGCTTGATTGTTTTCTTGCAAACGTTTTGTTACCCGGCTAGGTAACATCTTCAGTACTCCACAATGTGGAAGTGTTTGGGTGACAGAATCTGTTAAGTACAGGTAGTCCTCAACTTACAACCACAACTGGTACCAGAACTTCCATCACTAAGCGATGCAGTCATTAAGTGAGTAGTGTCCAATTTTACGAACTTTTGCCGTGGTTGTTAAGTGAATCTGGCTTTCCCCATTGACTTTGCTTGTCAGAAGCCCCCTGGGAAGGTCGCAAACGGTGATCACGTGATCCTGGGATGTTGCAACCATTGTAAATACATGCTGGTTGCCAAGCGACCAGATTTTGACCACAGGGGACGCTGCGATGGTCATAACTGGAAGGTCACAAGAAACTTTTTTCAGCATCATCATAACTTCGAATAGTCATTAAACAAATGGTCATAAGTCAAGGACTACCTGTACACATTCAGAGATTAAGCATCATTTTGGACTTTGTGGCAACTGGAAATCATCAATGGAGACAATCTGAGTCTGAGAGAGATTCATTCATGCAAAAGTTTCCTGTTCTCTCATTCTTTTCCATACAAACAGTAATCATGTATACTTTTAACTTATTACAAGAGCAACCTAGGAACAATAGTTCATGCATTGTGATATGACAATGTTGCCCTGGGGAATTTATCTCATTTATGTTTCTTCATTCATCAACATAAATGCTGTGGCAAACATTAAAAAACAGACCAAAAAAGTATAAAAACACAGATTAAAATTAAGAATAAATAAGTACTTTGATCAATTCCCAATTAAAAGCCTAGAAAAAGAGATGTCACTTTACAGATTTTCTAAACACAGAAAATGCAGTGCCTGAAAACAATGCAGAAGGCAGGAAAGACAGACTTCTGAGAACAGGTTCATAACTGGGTTTATTTTTTTTCACTATATGCAGGTACATTGTATGTAAAAGGGTACACTGCATTACTGACAGGGGTGTTATGCTGTTTAGCCTTGAGGATGCCAAATGCAACAATGTCTACTATGTGTGTGTGTTAACAGACCATTTCTGTTCTCGTATTTCTGAGCTTCTTTTGCAGATGTGCTGCCAAATGCAAAATGTATGTACTCTGCATGAACATTAGGAAGCCTCAAAACCATAGCCAGAAAAAATATTCTTTTGTCCTTAATCATGACCTGTGTTGAAATGAATCCATTGTTTTTGCTTCTTCAATGAGTTCAGTTCTGTGCCTATTTGTGGACTGCAAAAAACAAACTTTTCTTATTTGCTATACAATTCTTTGAAATGTATTTTTAAAAATGTAAAAGCCATTTCCTTGACCAATTTTTCTGTAGGTTAATAATAAATAGCAGGGACTACAAAAAAGAATCCAGAACCTTGACTATGCCAAGAGAGCAATCCAGCTCTTTTTAAGAATATATTCCTCACACTCTGTGAATGGATTAGGGTATGCCGATGGCTTGCATGTACAAAACAGAATCAGTGTCAGCTTGCCTAAGCAAAGTGGAGACCAGAGTGCAATTTAACAGGGATCCAGATCTTCAGGGCTCTGTCAAAATTTGTTCCTGTTCTAAATAAGCTTTGCTTGAGTAGCTGGCTTATCCAGGCAGAGCAGAGGGAAAAGGGTAACTGGGCATTTATCCTGGGCTATACGTATGACAGAAGTGAGGACCAGAAGGCTGCTAACCACAGCCCCACTTCAAAGTCCCAAAATCAGCACTTAAGAGATGCACAGCAGCCTGCAAATCTCCACCATTGGCCAGCTTTGCCTTGAATCTACCTGGAACTCCTTGTGCTTGGCCCCTCTTTCTTGCCATTGTGGTGGACATAGATCATGCTGGGGATGATGGATTAGGCATGCTCTTCACATAGCACGACAGGAGGCATCCAACTTTTTCCAGGTCACTCACCATGCTGGGAGCTCCTCCAACCACATTGTTTTGTACTGCCAGTTAAATACTCACAGTCAGCTTCTGATAGTGAATGCAATTAATTGCAGACCACAGTAACCCAGAACACACTACAAACTCAAGGCTTTCTGCATAGCAAATAAATAGAAGTGCTTACTTTAGCAAAAATGTCCACAGAGACAAATATCAGGTTCAAGAAGATCCAAGAATAGTCCAAGGTTCCAGGTAATCCAACAACAGTATATAGACAGAGTCACAGATAGGAAATTTAAAAGTTGTCTGCTACAAAGAGCCAATAACACAAGTCATCTCTTTTATATAATTGGCTGAATCACGCTTCTTCCTTTCAAGTAAATGGCTTGATTCCTTTGCTCTTCTCTTCTTAATCTGCAGTATGTTGCTGGGCTTGGGACTTGCCTAGCTTAGGATCCTCAGGTGTACTCCCTTCAGGTAATTCCTGTGATGTAGGCTGGGGCTCAGATTGATCAAAGTCTTCCACTTCTGAAACTGAAGACCCAGATTGATCCCCAGCATTCATTGCCACCTCCCTCATCCTCTCTGGAAGGTTAGCAAAGGCACAAGAAAGCCTAGTTAGGCTGACCAAAGCCCTCAATCACTTGCCAAACACCTTCAGCCCAAGGGATTCAATCCCAGAACCTTGTTGGTGAGTGTTCTCAGCTTTTCTCTCTGCTTTGCTTAGACAACCTGGCTTTTCTAGGCAGAGCAGAAACAAGTTCTGTCAGCTATCCTACTTTCTTTGTGGAAGCCCACCTCCAACCCCCAATTTGCTTGCACCATCCCTGTGGAGTCATTACCCGCAATTTGAGGACCTCTGGCTAATGGATTAACTCAGGTAACATCTGGAATTCTACTAAAGCTATCCATACAATAATTATATGCCAGCCCAACAAGGTAGACCAGACTAAGAAACCAATGCCATATAGGTCAGGACTACTTCTATTGTAACAGCTATAGTAACAGAATCTTGCAAGTCTGAATGTGCTTCCCTCCCCCTCACTTCATCTTCTTGTGAACTGCGGGGGGGAGGGGCTTAACTGAGACATTTTCTCTTTCTTATTTTCTTGGCTCAAGCCCCTCTTATCTGACCACTGCCTTGGTAGTGGCTCTTCCTTCTGTCCTTTAAAGCAATTCCCTACGCCCTCTACACTACATGCCTTCTCCTGCAATCTAGATATGAGTCCTTAACTAAGATAGCCTTAAAGTACCGAGTTGTAGCTGATGCTCAGGAGTCACCTCCATGTAGTTTTTTAAAAATGTGTATTCTACTCTTCAAAATATTGGTTTCCTAGGGATTAGAAAACACTGAAATCACAACGTGACATGCCTAGATTCGATGAATTTGTATTATATAAATTCCTTGACTAATGTAAAAAAAAAAAAAGGTAAATAGACTTGGATCTAAGTCCTAGGACTGAAGGCTAGACTGGGATGTCAAAAGAAAAAGAAAAAAAAATCCGAAAAGAAGGCAATGGCAAACTACTTCCATGTTGTTGACAACTTGATTGCTTCCATGCAATCACCAGGAATCAAGCTCAACTCAAAGGAGAGTTTAACTTTTTTCATGTTTATTATTATTTAAAACATGCACAATGACTAAAATTCAGTTTATGAATAATAAAAGCTTAAACAATAGACAGCTTTAATTCTGCTACATTAAGAGTAAATCCAAATTAAAACTGTACCATAATTTCAATATAAAGTTTTTATACTGTACTTGGGCCCAGAAAAGGGGTAGCAATTTAGGGTTATTTCAACAATTCTTAATGAAACAGTGTACTATGTTACAAATTTTGATGGGGTGATTCAATTGATTCACTTTCATACTGACTCTTTGAATCAAATCTTTGCATAGCGTTAACCAGTATATCAGAAAGGTACAAACTTATGAATTGCAAATATTTTTCAGTTCAACCATATGTTTTGTGAAGGTAATTATATTACTACAAATTTCTGGTATTGTTCAATATAACAGTATTATGATTTTATTGCTGTGCTGTTTGTAGTTCTGTGTTTAATGTAATTTAATGCTATACTGTCCTGAGGAATATAAGATACTCATTGTTTTTAATTGGAGCAGCATATAACCTTTGGTAATACAATATAAATAAAAAATCAAGCATTTGAAACAAGGTAACTCAGTCTCTCACGTTTACTGTGAAGGTGATATAAAAATATTCTATCCTCTCACATATTTGCTCAAGGAAAGGCCTGAATGGTTTAGTCAATCATTATGGTTTTATTGGCTTTTTATTCCATAAACTTAGTTTTAAACATTATATTACTTACAGTAAAGCAAACAGCAGCCATACTAAAACAATCTAGACCTGCAAACTTTATCTTTTTTTCTAATTTTCCTAAAGTCAATACTTTTTTTTTTTCAACACTTTCCAGCTATACAAAGTGAACCAATTTTTCAAATCTGGGTTTGTTAATTTTTGCAAAATTCTTTCTTTGCTATTTAGAAGTGTTTTGGCAACACTGAAAAAACATACACATATTAAGGTAAAGTAATCACCGAAACATTATTTGAATTATATAATAAAAGAATACTGACCTGATACTCTTCGGTTAAATTTGCTAATAACAGGAGCTACAACAGAAACAAAAAAGTCCGGTAAGTTAGGAAATAACTGGGGGTTGAAATTATTAAACAGGATCATAAATATCTAACAATAGATTATCAAATTCTTGCACTATAACAGCTTGGCCTTCTTTGTTTTTATTATTTTTTAAAATTAAACTTCAAAAGCTTTATTTTAACTGCATATTTAATGTTAAGATTTTCCTGAATGTAAACTGGAAGCCCTGAAGAAAGGTATCTCTAAGAATTTTAAGCTTAAAGCAAATTCTATGCTGCTGGCAGAGAATGAATAAAGAATTGCATTTATAAACTGGGCACGGAAGAGAAGCTTTCCTTCTTATAACACTTTTCTTTCTTTAATCCTCTCATAGACACAGAAGAATGCAGCATGCCCATGAACAAGCATGCAGTTCTTGGTTGACTACAGTGAGTAAGTTAGTGTTTAAATGTCAGGTTGCTCAATATGCCCCAAATAAAATAAAATGCACAGCTCAGTAATTTGTATCAGTCTGTCATCATGCAGAGTTGTGTGAAGGTCTTTGTAGATAAGGACTACCCAAAACAATTTGCTGTGCTTCTAAAGCATTTCATAGGATTTAATTTTCATGGAACAGATTCTGGCATATAATTTCTCTGTATTTCATAATGTTACAGTACACAGTAAAAAAGTTAAGTAGTTTTAGATTAAAGTTGTTACTGGAAAAACCCTTTCACTTTTATGCTATTTGCCATAATCAATCTTGCTGCAAAATTGCTTTCCAGGAATCACCCTTAATGTATAGTCAGTTCCATTTTGAAAACATCTACCCAGACCGGCACTCAAACCTGGTCAAGGAACAGCAACTGGACAGGGAACACATCTATCTATATATAAGTAACTGAGACATAAAATGAATTTCCTGAAAGAGGAATATATTCAGCTTTGTATGTGGGTTAATCTATTTCATCACTGGCATAATGTATTGCCAACGAAGCAAGGAAACACTTTTAGCTTCATTTAAGCAGGGGGGTAGGTTTTTTAAAGTCTGCAATGACTTTCTAATTTACCAATTAAATGTTTTTGAGTTGCCCATGTTATCAGATACCAGCTACCACCAAATATTCTGACATGAATTTTAAAGCTGAACAAGATCATAAATCTGTATGAAACAATTTCTACTCATGAAGGTCTAATCCATGTTACACAATCATGTAACACTGAAACCTAATGATTTTCCTTTCCCTCAGGTAAAGATAATTCAAGCTAGAGGAATAAGGAAGAATCTATTCCTTGCTTTTTACTTTTATGCTCAAAATCAAATCTACATACTTGCAAATAATATTTGCATCTCAGAAGAATAAAAGCAGTTGAAAAATACTCAACACTGCATGTTTAATGTGTATCAACACTCTTACTGACACATGATCCTAGGACAACCAAGTTAGCAATTATAATTTGACCAGAGCTGCCAAAGCTAATGTTAATAATGCTATTACAAATCACAGCAGAAGACAACTAAAAGACAAAATGGATAAGGAGGATAAATCTGGAAATCTCTTAAAGTAGTGAAATCAGTATTGTTAACAGGTCAAAAATGGCCACCTTTCTGAGAAGGATAGAAACATAATAAGGATATTTAACAATTCAGACACATCTCTCTTTCTCTTCTCAGGTGAGAATAAATGAATATGTCAACCGTTTCCATCAGACATTTTTAGACATATGACTGACTTGTACAAGCAGTTCTATGTAAAAAATAAATGGTCCAAGGCTGATATCACAACAGCAACCAGAGTAACTAACAAATAGCAACAAGGACACACCTATGTCAACAGAAAATTCACTCAGCTAAAAATGAAATTAAGAGGAAAAACACAAGCAACAAAGAGTCCCTGTGAATCAGGAAAAAATGGAAACATGAAAGCAGTATTATTTCTTTGATTATATCCTTTTGCTCAACAGAATCTCATTTATTTTAATATGTAAAGTGACTACCTTCAAAGAAACACATACGCATTCTCTCTCTTTCTCTCAGTCATTTGGATTATAGCCTTCCTTTTGCACAGAAGGGACTGTGATCAGAAGCTCCCACTGCTGGAAGGCAAAGGTGATTTTTGGTGGTGCACTCTTCTACATGCTACTCTGGAGAATCTTCCCTTCCTCTGAAGCTGCTTTTCACAGATGAACAGTGCCTTATTTCCACCTACGCCCTGTTACTAGCAACAGGATCCTATAAGCAGAATTTCACTCATAGGTAAACATATGAAAACATAGGAGAAAACCGCACAGTTCCTCACTGTAATCCTTTCCCTGGCATCCTTTGTTTTTTTTCCCCTGAAGAACTAGAACAAATTAAAAAATTGGCTATAAAATGTTCTCTTTCAAAATAGTTTGAGGCAAAATATTCAGACTGAAACCATTCACTCCCCCCAAATTACCTCTAAATATTTTACAAGAGAAATTTTTTTCTGCCTAGAATAATTAAATTTCCAATGTTGAGGGCAAACAGTACTTGCAAGAAGATGATACTTTCCTGCTTCCACTAGCATTGCCATTTTTATAAGAGAAGAAAGAAGGATTTAGATCCTTGTGGGCTTTATTGCTCACTTTGGTAGAGGCTGGCAAATCTGTTCCTGCCAGTATGATAAGATCTTGAAGACCCACAGGTGCAGTGGCACGGTCAGCTATTAATTCTTGTACTGTAGACTAGGAACAAGGAACTGGCCCTTCTGCCTGCTCAGAAAGACAAAACAAGCCCAAAGATTTCCAAAAGAACTCCTCTACCCAGCCTTTTCAGTCTGCCTTTGAGATCCACAAAAGAACACAGCAACATAAGGAACTAAAAGGAACACCTTAGCCCAGGATTTTGTTTCTCATAGCAGCTAGCCAGGTGCTTCTGGAGTGCTCCCAAACAAGAAACATACCCTTTCCTGCCATTGTTCCCGTCACCCTGGTATTTGGAGGCATGCTGTCCCCCAACCTGAAGAGAATATTGACTCTTCAAAAACAACAGATATTGATGGATCTGTCCTCCATAAATTTATTATATCTTCTTTTAAGCCAGCCAAATTCGTGGGCCATCACCACATACCTGTACTGTCATAATGAATTCCACTAGTTAAATATGAGATGCATGAAGTGCTTTTTTCCTGTCTGTTCCAAATCTCCTTCCAGGCTTACTGGATAATTCTTGCCCTAATGTTATTAAGAGAGCCACTTTGGTGTAGTGGTGAAGGCATCAGGCTAAAAACCAGGAGACTATGACTTCTAGTCCTCTCTTAGGTACAAAACAAGTTGGGTGACCTTGGGCCAGTCTATCTCTCTCGGCCCTAGGAAGAACGCAACGGCAAGACACTTCTGAAATCCTGCCAAGAAAACTGCAAGGATTTGTCCAGGCAGTCACCAGGAGTCAAAAACTGACTCAAAGGCAGTATTTTTAAAAATTTAATATTATTAAAGAGAAATTTCTCCGTGTCTACTTTCTCCATGCCAGATTATATACACCTCAGTTATGCCCCCCCCACCCTTTTGTCCAAACTAAACATCTAGACCTTTTTTTTAAGAAAGGTGTTTGAGCACCTGGTGATTTTGTTCGCCTCCTTCTGTACTCTGGTATATACTTTCTCAAATGTGGTGACCAAACCTGTATACATTATTACAGTTGATAATATACCACAGATAAGTATAAGGTTACTACAATATTTTAGTCCCTTTCCTAATGAACCCTAAAATAACCTTTTTCTTTTTCACAGCCTCAGTACATTGAGTTGAAATCTTCACTGAGCTACTCAGTTACTCAGATCCCATAAACGTGCATGTGAAGACAGGTATTTTTCCCCAATGTGCATCACTTTACATTTGCTTAAACTGAATCACTTTTGCCAGCTGACTATTTACCCAGTTCAAAGAAATTCTTCTGGAGCTGTTCACAATCACTTTTAGTTTTTATCACCCACAAACTTGGCTACCTCATTGCTTAATCCTAACTCAAGCAGTTTATGAACAAGTTTAAAAAATGAAAACGCACAAATCCTTAAGAAATTCTTTACATACTTCCCTCCACAGAGGAAAAATTCTCATTTAATTCCTACTTTTACTTTCTTTTTAAGCAGTATTTAAAAAGACAGGTCCTCTTATAATATGATAATTAGGTTTACTCAGGAGTATTTGGTGAGGAACCCAAGCATGCAACACTGACCGCGTCACCTTCATCCAAGTGCTTACTGACACCCTTAAAAAACTCCAGCTTAGTGAGGCAGAATTTCACTTTGTGGAATCCATACTGATTTTCCTTCAGCATGATTGAATATGAATAATGATTTTGTTGAAACAGATAATAGCCAACCTATAATTTCTCAAATCCCCCTAGGTTCCTTTTTAAACATTGGTGTTACATTGTCTCCCTGCCAGTTCTCTGACATTGCAAGTGATTTGAGTGACACGCCTCTTTATCACTAGTCCATTTTTAGAATTTGCCCCTTTTGTATTCAAATGTGACTATATTTTACCCTGTTCTCAATTTCCATTTGCATGTATAATAAATGATAGAGTATTATGGTTGCTGTTCCTTATTGGTCACACACTTAATATCTTGCATTGGATCATGGGCATCACTTAGGATTAACTTTAGAGCTGTTTCTTGTCCAGTTGGTTCCAAGACCATCTCTTCTACAGCTGGAGTATTTAGAAATGTGTTTTTCTATGTCATCACACGAGTATGAATGTATTCAGTATATGTGAGAGTAACTGAAGTCCCCCTCCCAACTTCTCCATACACTTCCCTTATTTCTTTCACCTATCAAGCTCATTCTTGGTATTTGGATCAGTTGAACAAAAGCATATCTTGACAGATAATTTGCATTTATAATAATAATAATTTATTAAACCTATATGCCACCTGATTCTGGGCGGCTCACAACAATCAAAGAAATCTGTAGCTGGATATTGCCATCTAGAGATAGTCTTTGAGCTACAACCATTCATTCAGTGACCATTCAAAGTTACAACAGCGCTGAACGAATGGTGGTTACAACTGGTCCTCAGAGTTCCAGCTGTCTCAGCACCCCCACGGTCACGTGATCGCACTTGGCAATCTGGGCACTAGTTCGCACTTATGACCAGTCGCAGCGCCCCATGATCACATGATTGCCATTTGCAACCTTCCCTGCTAGCTTCCCCAAAAAGCCAATTGGGAAGCTGGCAGGGAAGAATGTAAGTCTCCCCCACCCACACACAGCCCTTCTGCACTTGCATCGCACCAGCCACTTGCACACCCCCTCCGACCCTTGTCACATATCCCTTATGCTGCACCTCTCGCGCACCCCCATGCACCCTCAACCCATGCCACACCACTCACACACTCCCTCGCACCTTCCCCAACCCACGCCACTCCTCTCATGCACCCCCTCACACCCTCCCCAACCCATGCTGCTCCTCTCACACATCCCCTCACAGTCTCTCCCCAATCCACACCTCTCACACACACCCTCACACCCTCGCGCACCCTCCCCCATAACCCCTCGCTCCCTCCCCCACCCAGGAGCAGCCACTTACTTGCCTGCCAGCCTGGGACTTGCAACTTCCAGCCGGCTTCCCAACTGACTTTGGTTATGGGAAGCCGGCAGAAAGTTGCCTCACCTAACAACCATGGGATTCAGTTAACAACAGCAACCAGGACTGCAGGGTTTGCCGTCACTAAGCAATGCAGTCAAACTTTACGACCACATCCCTTAGCAACAGAAATTCCAGTTCCAATTGCCGTCATAAGTCAAGGACTACTGTATAGAGATTCTATGGAGATAAATAGTCTTTCAGGGCTTTCTAGTACAGTAAGTTAGATGTTATATCCTCTTTTATAAAAAGCAACCGCTCGGTCAGCAAACAGGGAGAGTAAATAAAGGAGTTTTGCACTGGGAGTTTGTACTTCATGCTATAAACTAGAAAGCATTCTCTTTCCTGCTAGGTTTCTATTTTCATACTTGCTATTTTTCTTTAGGAACTGTATGACTTAAAGGATAGCCCTTACGTTCTACTTTTACAGAGTTTAAAGCCTGTATTGCTGCTAGGTTATATAGGTGCCTGCTTGCTTTAGCTAGGCAGCTGGGATGACCTTCACACTTTGGGCAACCCTACTGGGAGAATATACTCTGGGCATACACTCCTAGGGTTCTTTGCTCATCCCTCCCAGGAACATCCACCACCACCACTGTGATGAGGCACTATAGTGGGACTTGAGGGGGTGTTGATAAATGACAGGGTCATAATGCTTTTTTTTTTTTTAGTTTCTTTTATCCTGCCTTTATTTTTATAAATAACTCAAGGCAGTGAACATACCTGATTACTCCTTCCTCCTATTTTCCCCACAAGAACAACCTTGTGAGGTGAGCTGGGCTGAGAGTGAGAGACTGGCCCAAAGTCACTTAGCCAGCTTTCATGTCTAAGGCAGGACTAGAACTTACAGTCTCCTGCTTTCTAGCCTGGTGCCTTAACCACTAGACCAAACTGCTTGGAGTTTATAGAGGAGCCTGTCAGGCCTAGCCCAAGGAACTCCAGGAGACCATGCAGATTCAGTTCAGCAATGTTTATTTGCTACAACCTCTAGCAAGAATCTTCCCAGACTGAAACTAGTTCCCAAGGTCAGCCAGTCAAAACAGAGTGAATTCCTCAGGGAGGTGCCAGCCTCATCCTCTTATCTCTTCCTCGCCCCTCAGGAGACGAAAGAGGATGCTTCTCTCCCTGAGTCTGGCCTTCATAATTCCATTCCATCACAGAGCCTGATCTAATGCTAATGAAAAGGAGCCCAGTACTTACCATTTTTCTTTTCTCTTTACACATCCCCTTTTAGTTATTTTCTGATTTGGTAAAACCATTGCTTACATCAGAATTAGCAAAGTATGGTTTGCATTTACCCTGTACAGATTATAAAAATACATCTGAATCAATCCAGTGTATTGTACTGAGAAGCTATATTTAAATTATTGCTCAAGCATGGAAGTCTACGGGCCACCTTTTGTACAGTAAAAAGTATAAGCCAAAACATCAGTATAATAAAATAACCAGGGATAAATTATGTCAGCCAGCTAAAAGGTACAAATTTGAATTCAAAATGAAAGAGATTTTGGACTATATCTTACAGTATACTTAAGAAACCACACAACTCTGTGATATTTGCTGCAGCAGATTACTCAGAAGCCAGAGTTGTATCAATATTAAATTATGATTTTAGTTTAACATTAAGCAGTGTGTGAGATCTACAGCCTGTTTGAAATCTCTAGTATAGGAAAGTTCATAACCTTCCTTGGTAATTGGTTCCATTATTTAACTGCTATCACCATTACTAAGATTTTTTTTTAATTCAGTCAGTCGGCCTTCCTGTAATTTAACAATATTATTCTGTGTTCTGCATGCTGGAATTATAGAAAATAGGTCTTGTCTACCTTCACTGTGATCCTCCTTCAAGTATTTGAAAAGTGCTAGCATATTCCCCCTCAGTTGTCTTTTCAAGGCTAACATACAGGTGGTGCTCATTTAACAACCAGTTGTTCAGCAACGGTTTGAACTTATAACGGCACTGAATGAGTGATGGTTACAACCAGTCCTCATACTTACAGTCCTCACAGTGTCCCCACAGTCAGCATTTGTGACCTTCTTTGCTGGCTTCCTACAAGCAAAGTCAATGGGGAAGCCAGCAGGAGGTCACAAATGGCGACCACATGACATCCTTGCTTAACAACCCACGGTGATTCACATAATGATGGCAAGCAGGAGTGCCAGAATTTCCATCACATTTTATGACCAAGTCACTTACAATGGACATTTCAGTCCCAATTGCCATTAAGTGAGGATGACCTGTATAGTATACATGTGAGAATAAATGGAATATTCAGCAAATGTTTCAACACTGAGAATGAAATCTTTACATGAGACCACTTGGAGAAATCATCTGTTGATGCAGGTTGAGGTTTCATCGATATGTTGGTAACAGATAATTATGTATCTCCAGCCTGGGCCAAAGAGAATAAATGGTTGAAGTTCTGTCCCTATAAGGTTCTAATTTGGGATAAAAAGACATAGACCCAATCCCGGCAAAATGGAGTGGCTGTGGAAGCCAACAGATTCCAGCAGAATTTCATATTTGGCTCTAGACAGGGTTGTGCTTCCCCATGCAGAGTTGGTTCATTGTTTGGGAGTCCTCTTCGGATCAACGCTCCTGCTTAAACAGCAGATGAAGGATGTGAGCAAAAGGGTCACCCCACAGTTTTATCATTCCTGGATTGGGAGGTTCTGTTTGATGGTCATTTGTCTCTCTGCCATCTAAATGCTTGGACTATTGCAATTTGCTCTTTATGAGGCTGTCCTCAAAAGATGATTTAGAAGTTTCAGCTGGTCCAGAATGGAGTGGCCTGAGTAATAATGGGCATAACTTGTTTTTCCCATGTGACATCTTTATTTCAGGAGCTGCAATGGTTGTCAATAGGGTTCTGGGTGCAATTCAAGATGCTGATGTCACCTCTAAATCCCTTTATGGCTTAGGACCTGGGTGTCTTTGGACTGCCTTCTCTGGGAAGAATCTCCCATTCTAATGAGATCTATCAGGGAAGACTTGCTACAGGTCCTTGAACTCTAGGAAATAAAATGTGCAATGTCCCCTTTGTTGTTTAATGTATTTATGGATAAACATATAAGGAACGCCTGTGGTGATGATAAAGTTGTGTTATCTGGGGACATGAATGCACATGTTCTTCTGTATGCAAATGATACTGTGCTGGTTGAGAACCCAAACATTTAATAGAAAATTTTAAGAGTATATAATGTAATGAGAAATATGGATATGAAAATTAATGTATCAAAGTTGAAACATCAATTTAACTAAAGTGGGGAAGTGAGTCTATTAAACCCAGTACATTCATAAAACAATGGATAGGATTTTGCACATCGTATGTTATAGATTTTACACATATGTAAAATGTGTATGAGATTTTACATGTGCATAATATGGCATCATGCATGTGCAAAATGGCAAATGGATTTTGTCCACTGAATCCCAAGTCTGCTAAACTAAGGTCCACTAAACTAAGGGTTTTCTTTAGTTGTCTTTGATAGAAAAAATGGAAGGCAAGTAGATGAATTTATAAACCTTCATAGAATGTTTATCAAAGGTGGAAAAACAGATGGAGAAATTTTAAGATGTGCAAAAGCTGACAGAAATATGGTGCGTAGTATGCGATCTGTTGTGTGGAATGAATGTTTGTCAAAAGGAAATTTAAGCTATTTTATGAAGTTTCTACAGTATATTCAAAGAAGCTAGATCTTTGATGCATAAAGAAAACATCCTTTCACTGGAATGCTGGAAACAATGTTAGGCAATAGGCAATAAAACATTATATGACCCTGAAACTGCCAAACTTGCCTGAAGGTAAAAATTTTCTCGCTTAAAGAAGCAAAAACGGCTGTATATAAAAGCAGGCTTCTATCCACTTTGGTATATGGAAATTAAGTTGGATATGTCAGGAAAAACACAAAACTATAGGTAGTCCTTGACTTACAACCATTCGTTCAGCAACCATTCAAAGTTACGACAGTGCTGAAAAAAGTGACGTATGACTGGTCCTCGCACTTAGGACTGTCACAGCATCCCCACAGTCACATGATCGTGATTTGGGTACTTGGCAACTGTCTCACACTTTCGACAGTTGAAGCATCACCATTTGTGACCTTCCCAGCTGGCTTCCAACAAGCAAAGTCAATGGGGAAGCCGGCAGGGAAGGTAGCAAATAGCGGTCACATGATGTCTCATTTAACAACTGCGGTGATTCACTTAATGGCCACAGCAAAAAAGGTTGTAAAATTGGGTGCAGTCACATGATACCTCACTTAACAACCACATCACTTAACAACAAATTTTCCAGTCCCTATTGTGGTCATAAGTTGAGGACTACCTGTAAGTCGAATGTAAAAGTGATGAGGTCCTTAAGTGTGTATTTGTAGTAAAACAGGAATGGGTTAAGTATGAATGGGTGATTTATGAATGTGGATTAGCATGAAAGAAGTACATTGGGGCAATCTGGTCATATATAGGATATGGACATGAATTTGAATTGAATTAGAATTAGAACCAAATCACAAAACAAATATATGAAGAATGAATGTGTCCAGACTAGATCTAGAATTTACTGCCACAAATAAAGTCTAATTAAGAGATAAAAGATGCTAGCAAGTGAAACTTTAATAGTTTTGCCTACAGTTTGTGGAAGACAAAAGAGTAAAGACAACAAAGCAGCCCCAAAGACATAGGCAGGAATATAACCATAATTCTATTTAGGCTGGAGAAAGGCCAAGGCTTGTGGAGGCTAAATCAGTGGCAAAGAAAAAAATCAGGGACATTATCTGAATGATCTCACCAGTGTTCCCGAATTTTATCACCAAATGTTAGACTGCTGCAAGCCCTCTATTGCAGGGTATTTATGCAATCGGAATAGATTAAAATGGGCTGTGGAAAAAGCCCATCTATATTTATTCAAGGTAAATATAGATGGACTTTTTCCACAGCCCATTTTAATGCTCTTCCTTCCACAGTGTTGGTGGGTAGATTGCATGAGACTCCCTATTCTCAGAAACTTTGCCCAGCAGAAACTCTTGCTGATGTCCCTTATATAACATTGATATGCACTTTGCTTTCCCCAGTTATTTCCAAATATGATGATCATACAGATAAATTTTATGCTCTTTACTCACATTCTAGGTTGCCAAATACCTTTACCAAGCCATACAGCTGCACAAAAATTTGACTTAGATACGTTGTTCTATTGTGTTTTTTATAAATATATATAGTAATGGGTTTGCTGTAGCAATGTATTTCCTTTTTCTTATTTGTAATGCTGGTCAAACATTGTAATAAAGAAATCTCAATTTCAATTATATAGGCTGGCTTTCCACACTACACTAGGCTGTTGTTTGTCAAATAGATCACTGTGGCTGAGTTCACATATTGAGCTAAGCTAAAATCCATAAGCAACAGTGCTAGAACCACATTCCCTTCAGCTAAAATCCCCTGATTCTACCACACTGATTTACAAAGGAATTGAATACTGAAAAAACATCACTCAAGTGAAAGGTTTTTGCTTTAATCTATTCTCAATCTCATTCCCATCTTCACCAAATAAACTAAGCTAAAACATCAGAACTGACGAATTTTGATAGCCAATATTTCTATTCCCCTCTATGGGGTCCCTGTAGATGGAACCCCATTAGAGGCAAGACTTTCAGTAGATCCTGTCTCCTAGATCTTACATGTTGACCAGATTCATTTTGGGATAGGTGACTTTGGACACAGCCAGGCCCTGAGGCATGCAGAGTTTTCAAGGTAAAAACCAACACCTATAATTACATCTAGAAACTGATTACCAATGCAACTTCCAGAGTAGTGTTATATAGGCATATCTTGAAGTGTCCAACAGTACCTGGATCACCACATGTTGAACCTGTTTAATCTTCAAGGGTAGCTACATGTAGAATGAACTGCAGTACAGTAGTCCAATTGTGACCTCTTGGATTTCCAAAATCTCCTGGTGCAGGAAAGGTAACACTATGCAAATACGCAAAGGTTCTCCTTGCCACAGCCTCCATCTGCTGCTCAAGCAGAAGCTGCAAGTCCAGGAGAACCCTCAAGTTGCAAGCCAGATGTGTCTAAAGGGGTGTGAATCTGCCCAGAAATAAAGACTGTACTTTTCTTGAGTCAGAGGGTCTCCATATCCACAGCCACTCTGTGTTGCTAAGATTGATTTGCTGTTAAGTTTGTTCCTCCCCATCCAGACCCTAACAACCCCCAGCTAAGTCACTGAGTCACTGTCTATACTTCATTTGTCTCATTTGTCGAGAGACAGAGATGTACAACTGGGTATCATTCACTTATTAATGATACTTCATCCTATGCCAATGTATGACCACATCCAGGAGCTGCATATAGATATTAAAGAGCAGGGATGCATTTCTATTACTTCCTCCCTCTATATGCTTTCTCAAGTATGTTCCCAAGGAACATGCAGTACCCCGGGAATACATTCTGGGCAGAGCAGAAGCCAAGAACAGGAAGGAACCCTATTTCATGAGATTAACCCCACTGCATTCTAGAGTTAATGTTTGTTCAAATTTCTTAATCTATGAAATGGTAAGGAAACAATTACAGTAGAGTCAGGCAAAACTGAGGAACTTAGGCTAACTGGAAACATTTTAAACCTGAAATAAGAGATGATACTCTGGATATCCTTATAATTTATCACATTATCCAAGGAGCTTTTCTCTAACTGGCATCTAATAAACTAAATTAGTGACACCAAATTTGACAACATTAACTGAAATTCTTGGTTTATGTGACTGGCAACCCTCTATCTCTGTAAACAAACCTTTTCTTGTAAGAGAAAATTTACTTTTTTTGCTGACACTGTATTATGCACACAATAACATTTGAAAGCTTTACTATATTCCTATATATATTGCTACATTACAGTACTGTATAACATCACTTGAGTTTTAGACAAAGAACCAGCAATGGTGATTCTGTACTTCTTCATGAAATCTTGGAAGCTTTGCAGATATTAAATAAATCTAGGTCTACCATAATTTCACCCAACTGTCAACTGGATATCTTATCTAATATGTTTAAGAAGCACGTAAGCTTACTATTTATATAAGAATTTATCACATCATCCAAATTTCCAAAGCAGTTTAAAGTTTTAACACATTTAGCATAGGAATGGATGGATAAGCTAGGTAACAAAAATTACTCAAAGCATCAACTTTGTAATAAAATAATTGAGTACCCTAACAAACATTGACTATGTCAAAGTAAGCTAACCAACTATAAAACTGCTAGTGCAGATACAAAAGTCTTTTAACCCACAATAACAAGGATGCAATCACAACATAAATATGGCAGGGAGCTCCAGCAAAGTCAATAACATTTAATTCTACTTCTGGGAGAAGAAATATAATTGCCGCTCTAGAAATTATTTATCGCTAGAATAAAAAAATTAAAATGCATCTAGTTAGAATGCCATATGAATATATTCTTTGAAGGATAAATAAACAGGGACATATTATATTGGAAACACAGGTGAACAAAGAAACGAAGGAACACAGGTGAAAAAGAAGAGCACGCAGATAGGAACACCACATTTTTACTATAGCCTTTGATTCTTTAAAAAAAATAATTTTTAAAAAAAGTAGAGGTTTATGGTTCTTTTGTTGTTGTTCAGTCGTTAAGTCGTGTCCGACTCTTCGTGACCCCATGAACCATATTGCGCCAGGCCTTCCTGTCCTTCACTGCCTCCCTGAGTTTGCTCAGTTTCATGCTCATTGCTTCAGTGATGCTATCTAACCATCTCATCCTCTGCCGTCCTCTTCTCCTTTTGCCTTCAATCTTTCCCAGCATCAGGGTCTTTTCCAAAGAGTCCTCTCTTCGCATTAGGTGACCAAAGTATCTGAGCTTGAGCTTCATTATCAATCCTTCCAATGAGCAATCAGGGTTGATTTCCTTTAAGATTGACTGGTTTGACCTCCTAGCAGTCCAGGGGACTCTTAAGAGTCTTCTCCAGCACCACAGTTCAAAGGCATCAATTCTTCGGCGCTCAGCCTTCTTTATGGTCCAGCTCTCACAGCCATACATTACTACTGGAAAAACCATAGCTTTGACTATGCGGATCTTTGTCGGCAAGGTGACATCTCTGCTTTTTAATATGCTATCTAGGTTTGCCATAGCTTTCCTCCCAAGGAGCAAGCGTCTCTTAATTTCATGGCTGCAGTCTCCATCTGCGGTGATCTTCGAGCCCAAATAAATGAAGTCTGTTACTGCTTCCATTTCTACCCCTTCTATTTGCCAGGGATTGATGGGCCCAGATGCCATGATCTTAGTTTTTTTAATGTTGAGTTTCAAGCCAGCTTTTGCACTCTCCTCTTTCACCCTCATCAAGAGGCTCTTTAGTTCTTCTTCACTTTCTGCCATTAGGGTGGTATCATCTGCATATCTGAGGTTGTTGATATTTCTCCCTGCAATCTTTATTCCGGCTTTTGATTCTTCCAGCCTGGCATTTCTCATGATGTACTCTGCATATAGGTTAAATAAGCAGGGTGACAGTATACAGCCTTGTCGTACTCCTTTCCCTATTTTGAACCAATCGGTTGTTCCATGACCGGTTCTAACTGTTGCTTCTTGGCCCGCGTACAGATTTCTCAGGAGACAGGTAAGGTGGTCTGGTACCCCCATCTCTTTAAGAATTTGCCACAGTTTGTTGTGATCCACACAATCAAAGGCTTTTGCATAGTCAATGAAGCAGAAGTAGATGTTTTTCTGGAACTCTCGTGCTTTCTCCATGATCCAGCGAATGTTGGCAATTTGATCTCTAGTTCCTCTGCCTCTTCGAA
Organism: Liasis olivaceus; assembly: GCA_030867105.1. Lineage (NCBI taxonomy): Eukaryota > Metazoa > Chordata > Lepidosauria > Squamata > Pythonidae > Liasis > Liasis olivaceus. The sequence continues at coordinate 21,121,551 of CM061348.1, read as the reverse complement.
ACCCAGCTTGTACATCCGGTAGTTCTTGGTTCACGTACTGCTGAAGCCTAGCTTGTAGGATTTTGAGCATAACCTTGCTAGCATGTGAAATGAGTGCAATTGTGCGATAGTTTGAGCATTCTTTGGCATTGCCCTTCTTTGGAATTGGAACATAAACTGACCTTTTCCAATCCTGTGGCCACTGTTGCGTTTTCCAAACTTGCTGGCATATTGAGTGCAGCACTTTAACAGCATCATCTTTTAGTATTTTAAATAACTCAGCTGGAATACTGTCATCTCCACTAGCTTTGTTGTTAGCAATGCTTCCTAAGGCCCACTTGACTTCACTCTCTAGGATGTCCGGCTCAAGGTCAGTGACCACACCAGTATGGACATCAGGGACATTAAGATCTTTCTTGTATAGTTCTTCTGTGTATTCTTGCCACCTCTTTTTAATCTCTTCTGCTTCTGTTAGGTCCCTGCCTTTTTTGTCCTTTATCATGCCCATCTTTGCACTAAACGTTCCTTTGATGTTATGGTTCTTACACCACAGAAACCAGAGTGACAATACCTTATTTCATAACTTGATTGTACATACTCCTTATACCCAAAAAAAAAAAACACTGAGTAGAATATGGTAAATAATTTTACTTTCAGCTCTGAAATCTCATTTGAAACAGCCTTGTTTTGCCCTCAATGTAATGGTTGCTTAAAAAAAAAATTGAATAGCATCTGCCAAGAGATTTGAGACAGACTTCTGAGAGCCCTTAAAAACAAGTCATGTTCTCTGGCTTTTGGGCTATCTTCTACCATGCTTGACAAAATATACCGAATCCTAAAGAAAGTGAAAGTAGACTAAACATTACTCAGAATTCATCATGTACTAAAGATAACCAAGATTACAGTATTGCTTTTGCCAATAATGATCTGAAGGACTACCTTATCTTTTAGACACTAGGACTGTAGTACAACCAAACTCTGGATAAATTAAATGATTATGCTTTCCAATCAAATGTCCTTCAGAATTACAGCTTATTTTATTTCCCTAATGCACATTTGTGCCCCTCTGAATGTTACTTGTCTCCAATTTCCCACATAAAAAATGGTGACAGATTACAAATACTGTACTTCACCAATGTCTGTATCCCACCTGACTCAGCTTCTTATCATAAAGGAGTTATAGTCCAGTCTAGCCAGCTATTGCTCTTTTCCCGTATTTCTTTTAGCCTTCTTTTCAATAATCCATGTAATCACTAAGACTTGTGCTCAATTCAAGAGAGAACTTACCGGTATTACAGTATAGCAAACATGGTAGGGTATATTAATCACTTTTACTCTTGTACTATGACATTTAATATAGAAACAACATGATTTTTCCAGTTATTTCAATGAGTTTGCACAAAAAGCTAAGCTATGTCAAATCAAAACAGAACAGTGAATCTTGTTAAAATGCCTTGACAATCAAGTAGATTCTGCATAATCACCATTAAGTATTTCAGTATCTTATCCCAAGGATTTTTTTTTTTCAAAATTGTTCTATTTCAATGACTCTTCCTTCCAAACAAGTATGTTCTGAATCACTGCCTTAACATGGTTAACAGACAGAATTTTTTAATTACTGTACACCAACTGCTGCTGTTTACACTATCAGTCTGTACACTGAAGCATCAAAGAAATTTACCATTTTACTCCAACCATTCTATGTTGTTATTTTAACAGTTACTAGGAGCTGTGTATTTTTGCTTTCTTTTCCAAGTCGGCCTTTCCTAAACAAATTAAAACTGAGACATGCTCTATGAATGCATTTGCTTTCCCTGCAATATTTAATGAGCAGAACTCTTCAAAAGCCCACAGCAAAGCTTCATTTTACTATAAGACACAAACTATTTAGGAAATCATTATGATTTTATCCCCCATCATCTTCACTGACATATGAAACTAATTAATGACTAGGGTTCTAACTTATTATTACTAATATGTAACTAATCTAGCTGAACTTAGCAGGCCTTACCTCTCAATCAATGGCTACTAGATTAGGCAGTAACTATTCTATCACTAAAGTTTTCAAACAGCACCTTCATTTTTGACACTTACAAGAATAGACTGTTGTGTCTGTCAACATTGATACCACCTAATTCTCCTGATATTTCCAAAATGTTAACTTCTAACTCAAGGGAGTTGAACTGGATAATGGAATCCTGATAGATTATGGTATATTCTCCTCAACTTTCTTGTCCCTGTACTCAAGTTAGAATATTTTTAAATGCTTGCTTTAATTGTGGATTAGCTACTTACACCATATTCCAATTATGACATAATTAATCCATACTTTGGCAAGCTCCTTTGGACAATCTTGAACATAAATAATCCAATTTTTCCCCTGAACCAAGAATTAATATGCAAATAGCTATTGAGTTTTGAAATATTTACTGGGTTTTAAAAATGTTTCGCACTGCTTACCATTAAGCATAAAATGTGTTGTAAAAAAAAAAAAGAGACAATACATGAAACTTCCTTCTCTAAACGTTTTTAAAAAGGAGGACTGAAAGAAAAAGATTGGATAAAATGTAGAAAAGCTGTGTATAAAGGAAAAACGTTCTAGAATATGGACAGATTTTTTAAAATCTAAAGTGAAGAATCTCCAAGAAATTCCTTTACAACAATACGAAGCAAAGGGTGGGGGGATCATCCAAGGTAAGATCTCCAATCCTTCCCTCCTTCCTACATATTTTTTTTTAAAAAACACTACTCATAAACTGTTGTGCTCCAAACCTTACAGGCTCTCTTTATTCTTTCTCAATGCAGCTCACTGCCCCCCAAAAAAGTGGAGATTGTCACAACAGCAAAATTATGCTCCTTCATGCCACTCCCCTATCCTTCTCTTTAATCAAGAAACAAGGAATTCCTTAAAAGCTTTTTCTTTTCCAGCTGGCCCTCTTTTTATTCATTTTCCTCCTCCATTAAAAAAAAAGAAGACATTCATTCAAAATTCATCCACCACGCTCAGACGCATTTAAATGAGACAGGAGTGTAAGTAAAATCTGAAAGTATCAGGCTTTTTTTTCCAAGGCCCATCTCCATGTCACAAACCGATGAGGGGAGCAAAAAGGCACACGATAAGGATGTGTATTTCATACGCAAGGTCACACCTCCTTTCCCGCATTCAAACGACACCCCCCCCTCCGTACCCACACACACCGTTTTCTGACATTAATCACCATTAGTACATCAATCTGGTAAATTTATACCCTGCCTCCCACCGTTCACTTGAAGGCGGGAGGGAGGATTTTGCACAGCGGGGAGCCTTGTACAAGAGCAAGCCTCTCTTCGCCGCTCTCCACATTCGCACGACATGTTGGAAGCGCAACCGGCGGGCGCTGACTCGCCGGGGCTCCATCCCGCCGGAGAGCTGCTGGGCCGGCGGAGGGCGCGGAGAAACCCTCGTGCAGAAGCAGGTCCTCCGCCCGCGAGGATCTTCGGCTCCTCTCCGAGAGGGGAGCGGGGAGGAAAAGGGGGAGAAAGGGCATCTGGTTGCGCAGGCCAGAGGCAGCGCGCGGCGAGACCCCCTCCGGCCGCCCTCCGCCAGGCCGGCCCGGCCCGGCCCGGCCCGGCCCCTCCTGGCTGCAACTCACGCTCGAAGTCGGAATCCGATTCCTCCTCGGCAGACTCCCTCCGCGGCTCCTCGCCATTTGACTCGGTCTGCATAGGCTCCCCATCGAAGTTGACTCCTTTGCCCCTGGCGGCCGCCCCCTCGCGCAGCTGCTGGTCGCGGGAATCCCTCAGGCGACTGAAGTATTCGGCGGCGAAGTCCAGGAGATCCGGCGGCCGGTGCCGCAACACCTCCACGGTATAGCCCTGCAGCAGCTCCGTCAAACCCGGCGGGATCTCGATGCTCATTTTGCCGCCGCGGCTAGCTGACGGATTCACCGACGGAACCGACTCGCCCAACTGCCGGCCGCCGCCCCCTCGGCTTCCGAAACGGGCCCGGCACCGGGGCCTCCCACCGCGGCTCAGTCCCCTTCGAGCCCTCCTCCGCCAAGGGAGCCGCGCTCGCGCCGCCGCCGTCTGACACGCGAGAAAGAAAGGGATTGAGGGGGAGGGGCTGGGACGGAAGCACACGACGCCGTACGCGCTCCGAGCAGGAAACGGCCAAGAGCGCGAGCGAGCGACCCAGCCAGCCAGCCAGCCAGCGAGGGCGGGGGTGGGAGAAAGGGGGCGGCACGGCCCGAGGGCGTGAATTAGAAAATGGGTGGAATAAATTGCGTCACAATACCGAAGAAGGGGCGCGCGAATGGAACGGGATGAAGGAATACCGTGATCTGGTAGGGTGGGCGATGCGATGTCGCGCGTGCGCAGCGGAGGGCAAGGTTTAAGGTGGGTGCCGCCTCCCCGGGCTGTGACTCTTTCGCGGGTTCTAGCCAGCTGTGGGAAGGGAGGGGCTGGCGGCGGCGGCGATGATAAAAAGGGATGTCGTGCTTCGTGTTGACATCGGCTCATTGTCCTTCTGGTGATTGTTGTTGGAAAATACGCGAAAAGTCTTTCCTCCTGAGCCGGAGTAGCAACCTTCTCAGTCCGTAAATTACCCCCAAAGGATCGTTCAGAAATTGTCAGTCAGCATCCGGGTTGGCTCGGCGCTGAATCACAAACTATCCGGCTGCTTTATCTAAAAGCAGCCTTTTGAAAATGTTAATTGCATTTGTCAACGTGCAAATGTAACCGTTTTCCAGAGCAGATCTTCCTCTAGTTTTCTTCCCTGGTTTTCAAACCGGAGGTAAACCTTAGAAAGTTCTCCTACTAAAATCATGTTTTAGTTGTGCCGGCATTACGTTATTAACCGTTTTTGATGTATGACAGAGAGAAGGCATGTATTATGTTTAATAAAAGAAGGAAAGATTATTTATCTTGCTAGTTCATCAGTGTTAGCTCAGATACTGTGATAATTGGCAATTTTCCGTTAGCCCTTCAGTAGAAATTACTAACTTCTGTAAGGAATTGTAAACGAAATTTATTGTCCCATTCTAGCCCTCCTGTTTTATTGAACCAAGAGCTCCATGAAACGTTGAGGCTCAGCTTCCTGGCGGAGGAAAGATTTGAACTAGGTCCCTATTGCCATATTGTTTTCAAAAGATATAGATGCTTCTCTAAATATGGACTAGATGCCTTCAGCTTTTTTCTTAAACAGAAGGGAAGCAACCACCAAGGAGGTGTTGTAGAAGTGGTACCAAATATCCAGAGAAGTGGGGGACTCCCCTTCAGAGGGTGTATACAAGTCGAGGCTTCACATCTGGCAGGATGCTTTAATCTGGATTCCTGTGCTGAGTATGGAGTTGGACTCAGTGACCTAAATACTGTAGCTCCTTTCAACACTAGGATTTGGCGATCTCTTCCTGAAGCTTGTAAGTACTGTAGGGCCGTGAGTCTTACGGACCCACAAACAATTTATACTTAGTCACTTGATTGTGCATACCTTACTCATATTAAACAATGATCCATTCATAGCCCGATTATTTGGAAATAGCTCTTGCTGACCACAGACTTAGCAAGAGCCCAAAACCTGAGTTTCAAGAGGTTAGGGCTGGTGATGTAACAATATTGAGTTGAATGATATCACAAAAACCTCATGAGATCCCATGCTTCCCAACTAGAGAGAGAGAAAAAATAGATGTTTTCCTTAATCTGGTGACTCACTAATACAATGTTTGTTTTATGGTATAAAGTACCTAGTTACACTTTTTCTTTCTGTGATAGGAAGTTTTAATATTTCTATTAAATCACTGATCTATTTATCCAACTTTCCTTCCGCTACAATCTTGTGCATGTTTATCTAAGAATGTCTCTCCAATCTCAACATGACTTACTTCATTATCCTATATATTCTTGCTATTGCATAGCAATGTTAAACTGCTCAGAAAATTATCGTATCAGCTCTTTCTGTCTCTGATTTGTATACATGTTAGGTAAGAAATATCATTTAATTTTATCAGTACTGAGATTTTCTCTCCCGATTCCTTTTTATCCTTTTGTGTCATGTCTTTCAGATTGTGAGTCTCCAGGCAAAAACTGGTATTTATTTCATTAATTATCAGTTGTTTAGGGAATCTTGCTGGCCTAAAACACTTTTAAATAATGAAACAATAAATGTATACCTCCGTTATGCTAGTTTGCTGAGCTCCACGCGTTGCATGGGAGAAAGATTCCAAGTCACAGAGGGAGCACTAAAGCAAAATATTTTATGCTGCCTACCAACCTGTTCATCTGCTTGACTGTCAGACCATTCAATTTACATTTAGCTTGTCAAATGTTTGCTGAAGTCAAGGCATATTATGTCCACAGCATTCCCAGTGTGTATTAAGGAAATGACCTCACCAAAAAATAAGCTACAGTTTGTCTAGCAAGATGTGTTCTTGACTGGATAATTACAGCTTTGGTTTCATGTTGCTTACAGACTGATATCTTTATGATGTGCTCTGGAACCTTCTCAGGATCCATGTCAGACTTACTGGTTCCCTGGATTTTCCATTTTTGGAAGGTCAGAAGTAACATTTGTTGGCCTCCAGTCGTTTGGTACTTCACTCCAGGATTTCTGAAGGATAATATATAAGGGTTTCACCAGGAACTATCTTTCAGCTAGTTTTCAAGGATGCAGTTCATCTGATTCTGGAAATTTAAATTCAAAGTAAGGAGGTATTCCTTGACCAAATTTTATCAACATCAAACTTAAATTCTACCCCTTCATCCTGCTTTCCTGGTGGAGCTTTTTTCTTTTCTTTTTTCTTTTCTTCTTTCTTTCTTTCTTTCTTTTTCTTTCTTTCTTTCTTTCTTGACTGAATAAGAGTTGGATAGCTCTGGCTTCTTCTTGGTTAAGTGTTAGCATTTAGCCTTCTCCACTGAGCAGCTGGTATGCTTTTCTGTGTGTTTTGAACACAGAAACTTGATTTTGTATCCTTTGCTAATCTCAGCTCATTCTAAACTTTCATTTTCCTAACACCAGCTGTATAATTCTAGGTTGTCCATACTTGACAGCCCTTCAAGATAGTCCAGACAAGAAGCACAAACCATGAGCATTATTGTAAGGTTAAAGTAACAGAATCTTGCAAGTTTGAAAGCACTTCTCCTCTCTTTTACTTTTACTTTCCAGAAAACTAGGGAGGGTCCCTTCTGAGACGCTTCCCATGCCCCTTTTGCTTCTGTGCGCTGAGAATGCCTTTTGCATGATGGTTGTCTAGTCTGCGGCTCTTCCTCCCGTCTCCCAAGGTCATTTCCACATGCCATTACAATACTCTTCCATTTGTGACCTGGCCCTAATGGGGCGATATTTCTAAAAAATACAATCAATGTGAGAGATTTAAATTATGAAACAGAGATGGGGCATGTACAGGAACAAATGAAATCAGAGTTTTAAGTTTCTGTGACGATAGAAGATCTATGAAATGTTTATAATTTCTATTAAGTTTGATGAAGATTATTATAAGAAATGTTCCCCATACTTTCCTCATACGTGAAAAGTGTATCAGTTGTTTACTCAAGCAGTTAGTACCTTTGAAAGTGAACAATACAAGCATGTTATGTGGGCAGTGCATTTTCCCTTGCTCACTGACAAGAAACAGGTATGCATCTGTAAAATCCGTGCTTTGTCTTTGTGCCCTTTGTGAAGTACGAGGCGCAGTTGACATACAGTGTATGCAACAAAAGAAATTAAAGTCTAGTATTCTTAAATAAGAACACAGAACTTGGCAGATATACAAGCACTTGGCGCTTGTCTGTCCTTAAAACTCAGAAGCATCAGGTAACATACAAGTTCTTGATTTGATGACGCCATTCTATGTTGTCGGTATAAATATTCCTGTGTTGCTCTTGTTCTAACAAGAGGAGGAAGAAACCAATGTGTATTTGAGCGTGTATGTGTGCCAATGTGTTTAAGTTCTTCTCAAAATGATGACCTTCACTGAGCTTGTCAGTTACAGCATATTTATTATTCCCTTATCAAGAGATCCCATCAATATTCCCAAATCCTATTCATTTTCTGGAAACAAATATTTCTTAACTGTTTAACACAGAGAGTTAACTGAACATCAGATCACCCCAGCACATAAATTTTGTTAAGTTTGAACTGAATTTGCTTCAAAAGGAGACAACCCTGAACCTCTTCCTCAAAAAAGAAAGATCAGATAGGAAAAAAAAAATCACCATGTTATGTAACACATCCTTACCAAAATGAGGATGACTTTCAAATTGTTTGAGGAAAAATTGACAATAACTTTTAGGCAAATATTTTGTCTCAGGAGTGGTGTTGCTGCCTCTGGCATTACGTTCTCTTACACTAGGCCTTTAATCCCTCTGTGTAATGTGCACTTTCTGATTGTTTTAAAAAATGCCTTTGTTCTTCTGATCTCATGGATAAATACAGGGAGGGGAGAGACAGGGGGCACGGGGATCAATGTAATATGCAAAGGGAGTATATTTGCTGTCTGAGAGGGAAATGACACCCTAAGATAGGTCAAGTTCATTAGATGGGCCCACAGTTGTTGACAAAGGGGATAGCCTAAAGATAACCGTGAGAGAAAGTGAGCAGGATCTGGGAGTTTTTGATTCAGAATAAATCATCCTATGAAATTAGGATAAACATGATTTTTGTCAGTTACATCAGATCAACAGAAGTTAAATTAGGGTTTGCTATGTGGAATCTCATGTCTCAACTGCTAAACTAGAATCTGCTATATACAAACCAAAGTTTCTGCCAATTAGAGCCTTTCCCTACTTGTATCTAACCAGTGTTTCTCAACTTTAGCAATTTTAAGATGTGTGGATCAGTGTTAGGTATACTGGCTGGGGAATTCTGGGAGTTGAAGTCCACACATCTCAAAGTTGCTAAGGTTGAGAAACACTGATCTAACTTATATCTTTTTTTCTGCCATGTCTCATGATTTAATTTTCACCTTGTCCCCATGCCATGACTGAGACAGCCTTAAATAATCCTCAGCTATATCACTGTTAAAGTAGTGTTTTTCCCCTTCATCTGTCAGGATCCAGCTGCAGTATGTAAAATCTTCCATTCTGCCATCCATTATGTTGGGGGGGCAAAGTCAGATGTCCAGTAGTGAGTGGGATGAGAGTGATTTTATTAGCCATTTCAGATTGATATGAGCGCACCTCCATTTCTTCGGTCCCTGGTCAGCCTGGTCTGCTGTCAGTCTGCTGTTGTCTGAAAAGCTAAGCGCAGCAATGCTGTGCTGTGATAGTTTATGAGAATTGCACAATACCATAGTACTAGACCTCTCAGCCAACAGTCCCATGCATACTTTAACTCTATGGTCCTTACAAATTTAGCACAAGGCTGAAATAGAAACAGGAATGATGGGACTGACCTTCCACCCCATTGCCTCCAGAACTGAGCCCAGAGGAATCTGGAGGCTGGTATTTATATATGCCTCTGAAACAGAAGGGAAAGTAGAGAACTCCTAAATGAATGTGGTGTTTGCCACTCAGCTTCTTTGTGATTCTAACCTACTATTTGTTAACTTTATTCAGTTCAAGCCATGGGTGGGAGGGGGGGCATAGGGGAGAGCTGAGATATGGTTTATTAATAATTTATTGAGCACATTTATATGGCTACCCATTTATCCAGTGAAACTCCGGGCAGTGGACAAAGTAAGAAATAGGATGGAAGAGTCCTGTAGCCAGATCTAACTCACTCCTGCTGCAGTGCCTGTAACTGGTGAGTGTTTTCCCTGCCTGTTGTGCGGGATAGGAGGGAGAGGAAGACAGAAGGATCAACCAATCACTTTGCTTGTTACTTGCTGTACATGCAAAATCAGGACAGCAGCGTTCAGCAGTCAGAAGAAGAGTTGGAAGAGAGACAGGATAGGACCAACAATGTGGGCAGCAAATCTGATGCCAGTTTTCTGCCAATTCAAGAATAGGTGGAGAGCACTTAACTCAGCAGTGGGCAAAGCATTTAAATCACTGTTGCATGAAATGAAAAGGTTCTGCTACTTAAATCAGCATTTACATTTTCAATCTTTCAAGCAAATAAAGACAACGAAGAAAGAAAAGGCCCTAAAACTCCAGATCTTGCTTTTTAACAGCACATGGCCAGCAATACCTCTCTCTTTATGACTGCTTCATATTCCCAAATTCTCTTACACACCAATCAGGAGGCAGCAAGACTGATGTTTTCCTGGGAACCCTCATGCAATTCCCTATGAATGTTAAGCTCATGGCTGCCCCCCACCACAGTTCATCTCAATCTCCAACGTTTTAGGATATTTCTTCTTCCTGACCTGGCAGAGCACAGCTGGGGCAAAAAAAGGTAGTGTGCTGGGAAATGCAGGTGAACAGTAATCCTAACAAGATCAGCTCTCATCATGGGGCTTCCTCAAGCCCAAAATATGGGAATATTATACTGTGGGACAAAAAAGTGCCATCTCCATTGTCTTCATAGTATTACAATCTAATACTGGGCAAAGAAGCTGAGTAGCAAGAGATTCAGGACAGATCCAAACCATATTCTGATATTGTGAAAAGTACTAAAACCATGCAAGCAGCAGCAGTAAGCAATTCTACCTTTCCCACTGCCTCACAGGTATGTGACATCAGCTAAAAGACACACATCTGTGCATCTAGTGCAAATGTCTGGCACACAGAAACCTTTGCAGGGCCAGTGGGAGGTGTCCTGGCTTTCACCCGAGTCCAAACCCTCCAATGTACCTACCTCTGTATGCACACAGACCTCTACCTAGACTGCTGCCCTGCACAGGTAAAATACCTTTTCTTTAACGTCACCACCTGTATGGTGAATTTTACTCCAATTGATGTAATGCCTGAATATTGCTCCAGCATATTGTCAAACTGGAGTAAAACACAGTAAACCCAGCCAGTGTAGTTTGTAAGCCATGTTCATTGTTGAATGTAACATGACATTCAGCTAATTGTGATTTATTCTATAAACCATGGCTGTGTGAAAGCAGCCATAATGACTTGTGAACTACAGTTTTGCCCTTTAATCAAAGGCAAGGAAGTTTGATTAGGTTTTGCTTTTAAAGGAAAGTGAGTAGTTTTGAGCAATTGTTTTGTAAGTGCAGCTGCAAAAGTTCGAGACCTGTGCGCCATCACCTTATTCACCACGATGCTTTGTGTTATGATAAAACACAAACCCAATTGCTGAGTCTTTTTAGCCTGATAAATGCACAAAGCAAAACATCAAGGCAAAAGAAATTAGTTGGGGGTGGGGGTATTTTGTTGACATATTGTTCATATTTATATATAATGTTTCTGACTAATTTCAGGTTAGCATTTGCCCAGCCTGCCCAAAATATTAATTCTGCTTGCTTGGATGTTTTGGGGAAACCATACACTGATTTTCAAACTTAACTTACTTGAAGCACTGCTTGAAAGCCAGGGAGCCTTTAACCTTAAGGGGGTTAGAAAAGGGGGAAAGCTAATTTCTCTTCCCAAGGCTCTTAGGGAGCAGCCTGCCAACTGGCCATCCCCTGCCTTGGCACTAATCCATTCTTCCTCCAGCTGGGCATATCAGTGTTAGTTTCTGTTTATTTGTATTTTGTGTATGATTCTAGTTATTCACATGGGGGAAAGATGGGTTGCCAATAAGTTTGAGCAAAGCTCCAAAGAAGTTCATTGGGTTCAGTTTCTGACGTTGGCATGTCCATATATAGGGAACTATGACATGCAGTAGAACAACAAAGTATAACAAGAAACATTCCATTAGTATCTCTGAAGGTTACTTAAGTACAAAGCAAAACCCACATAGTCCAAAATATTTCTTTTGTCCATCTTTTTACAGACAGAGAACTCAAAGCAGCTTAACAGTCAGTTCCCAGGCAACTTACAGGCAGGCTGGCCCCAAGTATTTTATTGCCAAGGCCAATGGAACAGAACCAGACTGCAGTTGACTCTTACTTCGCACGGCTGATGGAGAAACGTTTTTTGCTGACCTTGAAAATGGCAGTTTTCTATAACACGGAGTGGGCCACATGGCATGTATCTTAGCCCCCCTCCCACCTCCATCACTGCTTTGCCCCTCTCCTAACTTGTATCCTGGAGAGCCATAGTTTGTTTAAATATGGTATACTGAATAAACCATAATTAGCTGGATTTCCAAACAGATCACGCTCTGCCTCTAGGTATTTTGGTTGGTTGGTTGATTTGTTTTCTATACTTGTATATCAACCATTCCTAGAGGCCCTAGGGAGCTAACAACAGCAACAACAACAAAAAACTACACCCCGCCCACAAGTCCCCAAAACATACAAAATCACAATCTATGTAAATAAGCCATGGACACCACACCTCTCATCTACATATTATAAAAAACCTTCCTCTAATGTCAGGCAGAAAAGTTTTTATAAGTTTCCTGATGTACAGGAACCAGGCTGGAGAGCGAGTGGTACACATGCTACGGCCCTACAAAAAGGCTGCCAAAGACATTGGTTTGGCCTTCTGTCTTCTTATATGCTTGCTAGAAAACCCCTCTGAGCTGGAGCTGACACCTGGTACTGGATCAATGAAACAAACTGGATATATTATTAGAATATTATCCACCCTGCTTCCCAACATCTTCCCTGGCTGAGGTGGTCTCCAGGGAGTTGTTGAGAAAGCCAGAGTGTGGGATATCAACATTCTTGCTGAGGTCTGATTTCATGGCCTTTAAGACATGACTTGAAACCCATTCAGAAGCTTCAACTGGTCCAGAATGCAGCTATATGGGCAATTATGGGTGTTCCTCATTACAGCCATTAATACTTCTACTCCACAAGTTGCATTGGTTCTTATAAGCTTCCAAGGGTAATTCAAAGTGCTGGTTATCATTTATGAAGCCCTGCATGGCATAGGACTGGATTATTTGTTGGTCTGCCTTCTCCCAAGCGTACCTGGCCATCCCACATTCTCCAGCAGGGAGGGCACAGTCCAGGTCCCTTCTCTGAAACAATGTCACCTTGTGCACCCAGGAGGTGTGCCTTCTCAGTGGTGGCCCCTGTCCTTTGGAACAATCCCCCACTATATGGGTATAGCAGGCCTTTAAAAAGGCAGTTAAGACTTAGCTCTTTCCCCAGGCACTTGGGTCAGAATGAGTAGAGTTCCCAGTGAGTGAGATATATTGTAGTCCTGATCATTATTTGGTTTTGTTTGCTTCAGTGGTTCTTTTGTACATTTAACAATTTGTATACCAACCAAAGTCATGTTGTTTGAGTTGGGCAGCCATATTTCTAAATTAATTAATTAAGGAAGCAGCATACTTTCACCATGCTCACATGATGTATTAAACCATAAACTAGTCAATTGTATTTTATCTTAACATATTGTACAATTACAGACCATATTGTTAACCTATGGGTCAGTGAATCATGCAACTTGCTCAGACTGGTTTATCATCAATCATGGCAATGATTTCAGTTGTTATAGTTACATTAATCATGTCATGTGAACACAGCCACTGGATACTAAAACCATGGTCTTTTAATGGAACTTACCCTTTTTAACTGCATACAGGATTATAGACAATCATCCAAATCCAGCAAGGGAATTTTGCTTCCCCAGAACCACAAATTGGTTGTACACATGTTGCAACTGTTTTATTAATATGCATTTGGATGCATCTCTCACCAGCATGAAAAATGGAGACTCATTTAGGCTCCATTAAAAAATGATGGGATGTATCTCTCCAGGAGCATAGTTTTATATAACAAGAGCCAATGTTCTTTACATTATTTCTAGATCCTTCATTTCCTTTCTACTCTTATAATCACTTTTTGGTACAGTCATGAAGTTTAGTTTGGACAAGGATGAATCTTCCATTTCTGTTTCTATTGATCTGCTATCCTTCAACAGCCCCCTGGACAAGAACTTCTCTAAGTGTTCTAGGGTAAGCAGAGACCAGGGTAGAAATGTCCATCAGTAGAAATCCTCTCATCCATCAGAAGCCAAGCTAATTTGGCTTTCCTTATCTATTGTCTATGCTTGTAGCATGTCAAAGTAGTCTTGTCATTGCAACAGACAATTCTTCTTTATAAATCAAATCTTGCTAAACTTTTGAGTCATTCAGAAGAAGATTAACATCAGTACCAAATAGCTTGTAAGTAGAGATAAGACAAATCTAAAAGGAAAACGAATAGTTACCTTCTAAATGGGCTAGGCACAGTATAACTCTAAGCAGTAGCTAGATTCTTGTAATATATCATGATAAAAAGGAATAACTTTAGATATTCAGGGAAGTTATGAGTGTGGATAGACTCCTAAATCTGAATGAACTGATTAGCTAATCAGTGGGTCAGTTCATACAATGCTTCTAACCATATTAGTAAAAAAACCCCAAAAACCCTAGCAGTTGTATTCACATAGGCTAGCTTTGTATAGTTTTAATCTTTGTTAATTCTGTTGTAGCTTAGCATGATATGCAAACCTAGCCCAACTGGTTATTACTCAGTGAGTTTCAGTCAGTAATCAACTTAAACATGTATAGTCCAAGTTACTGTATAGGACAGGGTTGTTCGCAAGCAACTCCAGAGCAACAGAGGAAGAGGCTTGCAATTTGAGCTATGCAGATGGTGGTTGAAACCTCTACAGAGAATAAGGCAAGAAGATAATATGAAGAATATTAAGCCATGTTGTACTTGTTGATCACAAGGAATAAATCTCTATGCAATACAGAAGCTAAGCTACCAGAAATGGCATTTTAAAGGAAAAGACTCTTAAATATTTTCTCCACAGTACAGTACTTCAGTTGATGCACACAGTTGTTTCACCACAACTGAGACTTTCAAAGATTTGTTGGGAGTTGGATAGCATATAAATTTAACAAATTATTATTATAACTGAATGCAACAGAGATTATTAGCAATGCAGAAAGTGTTAGAATGCATGTCTAAGGAATTCAGCACAGCAGCATCTTCTGCTTGGAAGATCCAATAGTGGGGAAGGACAACTTTCAATTCCCTGTCTGTAATTACAGTTATGCAGTAAACTAAGCCATGGTTTGCTTACCCACTGTTTACTAAATAAACCATAGCTGACTCAGTTTATGCTATGCTTAGAGCAATATATGAATGCAGTCTGTAGGCCAGGCAACTGCTTCTTCATGGCCATCACACCATGGTTGACTTTTCAATTAGACTCAGTATAACTCTCCTCTAGTTCCCATTTTGCTGAATAGAGTTTTGTAAGTTAATTGGGGCAAGGTCCTGAAAGTGCCTGTTAATGTGTTTGTTTACTTGGGGTTGTTTAGCATTATTTAATTTATTTAAAGATTAATTTCTATAAAATTAATGTGTGTTTGTTTAAACAGCTTTTGTAAGTTGTAATTCATGCACCAAATGCCCTCAATTTTGGCAATGCACTTTTAAAAGTCCTTGCAAGATCTCCATTACATTTGTTAGTACTTTTTAAAATTAAGCTTGTAGCACAGCATGGTGCTCAATTTACAAATAATTTAAGAAGCAATTGGGTGTCATTATAAACATTTTTTTCTCAGAATATTAGCAAGCGTGCCCCTGGGGCTTTATTCCCAATAGCTGTCACCTGCTGGGGTTTTAGCATACATCAGGAATTAAGAGCATTTATAGGTAAATGAATGGCTGTATGGAACTGAAATGAGACATGGAGCTTCTGGTTTTCTGAATCAAACTCAAGTCTCTAACAAAAACTAATTGTTCAATTAAATGAGTTTAAAATCTAATTAAAATTCCTAATGGAGGAGGCAGAATATCAGTAAGTACAGCCAGTTGACCATGATAGTCTGGAAAATTAATTTATTTACATCTCTATTTGGCTCCACAACAGGTGTATCACAATTGCCTTATATTTTAAATATTTAAATATCTAGTCCTCTCAAACATGGGAGAAATCATAGAACAGTTAACAAAAAAATCTTATCTCCACAATTCAACACCATTCAACAGAACTTATCTCCACAATTCAACAATGCAAACTCAAACTGACTTTTTAAAAAAGCAACATCCCCCTTCCCCCATTTGAAAGCCTCATCTACTTCAGATTAAGCAGTTTAAAAATCAAGTTTTTAAACCTTCTTTAAAATAAGGGACTTTAAAAAATTATTTGTATCTTGTGTTTTATATTCCTATTTGTAGTCATTTTAATGATAAAAACAGTATGTTATAAAATATTTGTTACCATGAAAATATCCCAGAGCAATGAGGCTACTGCAGAGAAGTATCTTAATCTTCTGGTTGCTAGCTTGATAGATCTTACAGATGGACTTATGAATGGATTTTGAAGGCTAATCTTCATAGCCAGGCAGGCTCCTACTTATTAGGGCTATGCACACCGTGAAAATGATTCAGAAAAAATACTTTGGATTTTGCTCAAGCACACCCCCTCTCTGCTATTTATTAAAGCAGCTCAATTCTTTTGTCAGGCTTCTACAATTTCTTAAAGTAGCCACAACATTATTCAGACTCATGCAGAAGTATGCATGTAGACTCTTTGGAAAAGACCCTGATGCTGGGAAAGATTGAAGGCAAAAGGAGAAGAGGACGGCAGAGGATGAGATGGTTAGATAGCATCACTGAAGCAATGAGCATGAAACTGAGCAAACTCAGGGAGGCAGTGAAGGACAGGAAGGCCTGGCGCGATATGGTTCATGTAGTCACGAAGAGTCGGACACGACTTAACAACTGAACAACAACAACAACAGAAGTATTTCTTCCAAATTATTTTCAAAGTGTACAGTCATACCAAATATTTAAATGGTCATCCAAAGCTTTAAAAGCAACAGTATCTTGATGGAAGATATTGAAATGACTAAAAGTTTGAATAATGCTTGTCTGAGTATTTTCATATTTGAAAGCATTAGTCAAACAAAAATTTGTGATTCAGCATGTTGTGCAAACACAGCCATTGTCTGGTATCCTTGTTATCTCCATCAGATTGATCTATCTGTGCCACAGGCTTGATCATTTGGTTATTTTAATGTTGGTTGGAGAGGTGTTCCATGTGTAATACCTGTAGAATACATTTCCAACTACTGAATGTTGTTTCAATCAGAATTTGGAAACCTTTCACACCTCAGCTATTGCTGAAATACAGCTAGTATCTATTTAGATAGCCATAGGTTCTCCATTTTTGATGACTGATATGAAATAGGCATAGTTTACTGCATAGCTGTGAGCCAATCCAAATGTTACCATCATCTCAAACTCACTAGGAAGCTTTGGGCAAACTACTATAAGGCAATAAGAGAGAGTGCAAGCAAGCACTCCATTAACCAATCTTCCTTGACTTACCTTTTATATCTTACCTGCTTCACTGACTATACTCTCGGCCTTCTATCAGCAAAACCAGGCTCCAAAAATCAAGGGTGCTCTGGCATCTAGTTGACTTGAGCACTATTAATCTCAGTTTGATCACCCAAATTAATGGGGAGACATCATCCCCTAAAGACCTTCCTTTATAAGTGAATCCAAAACTCACTAAATAAGTTTGACCTGGCTTGCATGCTATATGAAGCCATACGCTATTGCCAGAAATTATGGTTTACAATTCTCAATGGTTGTAGTCATGTAAAAGCAAACAAATCACATTATGATTTAGTGTAATCTGTGAACTCAGTTAAAAAATTCCCTGTTAAAGCTACCCAGTCCTGCTTTCTCTTTCTCCCATTTCTTTCTCTCCAGTTTGACATGTGCTTTCTGTCTGGGGCCATTGGCTAGAATGTGACGGTCAAAGTGGACAGATTATCCATATTCAGACATACAGTACTGGGTCAGGGAGGGATTAGAAAGGTAGAGAGGGTTAATTACCTTTCCCTGGTCAGCTAAGCACAAGAGGGAGAGAAGATTATTTTGCCTATCCACCTACCAAAACAGCCTAGAACAGCTCCAAACAATAAGATGTTCCATCTCTGTAAAACTGATCCTAGCTGTGCCACTGTAGATTTTTAAGCATTTTCCCCATTTTGGAGGGAGGAAAAATAGAAGGAAATAACAGCCTCCTTTGTGGCAGCTGGAAGGACTTTGAAAATGGCCAGCCTCCAACTGACTAGATCATCCCTGATTTCTGCCCTGCCAGGTTGAAAGCTGACTCATTCAGGTGTTTCATGCAAATGCAGGCATGAGCTTATAGCCCTTCATGATGATTAGAACAGCTACCAATCATGGGTAATAATAATTTTTCTTTCCATGAAGCAAACAAGGTAAATGCTTCTTCTCAAGATCGCCATAGCTGATCGCCAGTCAACAGCACAACAGAGCCAGTGTTCCTCCCAACGCCACCAGCTGTCAAGCCTCCCACTCAGACCTGATTAGGCCTCTCGTAGAAATCTTCTTGTAAGTGCCCTCTAGGAGCCAGTCTTCCCGACAAGGAAAATGAGTGGTAGAACTATGCATTTATAGTTGTAACCTGTACTTATGTGGATCCATGGCGCTTGACTGAAGTAAATGTTAATTGAAGAAAATGTCTCTGCTTGCATTCCCAGATTTAAAACAAAAACAACGGAACCCCAAACACAAGAAGTCTCATACACAAATTACTGCAGTCCCATTATCCATCTTAATTTATAGGAAGACTGTTGGTTGGAGAGCCAATTTGGTCTAGTGGTGAAGGCTCCAGGCTAGAAACCAGGAGACTGTGAATTCTAGTCCCACTGAAAAGCCGGTGGGGTGACTTTGGGCCAGTCACTCTCTCTCAGCCTGTGGCGTCAGGCTCGGGTGACAAGACAGTCCATCCATTCCTGTCTCAACCAACAGATCAACATTTGGTTGATCCAAAAACAAAGCAGACCCTGCACCTGTGGGAAAATGCTAGGAGGAAAAAAAAACCCTGTTGGATTTATATTTCACCTCACCTCTACAAATTCAGGTCAACATATGTAGCGCCCCCTCTCCCATTTTTTCCCACAGTAATAAACCTTTCATGCAGGCTAGATTGAAAGAGAATGGGAAGGGGGCTTGGGTCCTCCCTGGCCTGGGTTTCCTTGCTCCCAGTAGAGCACCTTAATTGCTGCATCACACTGGCCCTCCAGAATTCTTCCTTGTTTGCAATATTTGTGGTAAAGCAGTCCAATGTTTTCCATGTTCATCAAGATGCTGGGCACTTTTCTGCAGACAGTTCTAGTTTCAGGCAATAGGACAACAGCTATGGCCTACTTAGAGATTACAGGATTGAAGGATGTAACCCTGCAGTAGCATTGCAAATTCAATAAAGACTGGAGATGTAGAAAACTAATTTCCCACCATCTTACAATTTATTCATTGTATTTATTGCTGAGAGATGTAACAATTGTTATCACAGTTGTTACTGTTGTTCTGGTTCTCCACCCCCTCCCTTTTTTTTAGTGTAGCTTCTGATGGGGATATGCACAAACATACATATAGGCATACATATATGTATCACGTGCACACATTTACTGGGAAGTCTTAAGGCTGGTTTCAGCTGGAATTGGCAAGCTTAGTTTGACAAGATAGGAAGCGACGCACTGCACACATTTTTTGTCTCTTCTGTCAACTTTCCTGTTTTGTGGTGGGGAACCATCTTAAATTGAGGGTCATCTTCTTTTTCAGTAAATACAGTAGTGATACACTTCTAATGATATTCCCATAACATCAGTTCTGTAAGGCTGGTTTACTGAAAGGACAACATTGGTCCAAAATCATTAAGTATTCATGGCTGAGTATGGATTTGAACTTGCTTCCATAGGACTTAGTCCAGCATTCTGACCCCTAAACCACATTAGTTCTCAATGCACGTACATACAGACATCCATGTGCACACCAAAACACAGAGTACACCTTACACCCTGAACATACCAAAAAACCCCCCCAGTCTAACATCATCTAACTTGAGCAATAAAATCACTTGTGTATGGCCCAGGAATAAAACACAAACTGAGAAATCACTGTTAGCAACTTCAGTAGCTCAAGAGAAAAAACACAATTTTAATTTTTAGTAATGTTTTAAATTAAGGTTTTAGGTATTTATATATTTTATGTTTTAAAAAAAAAAAAAACACTGAAAGTTGCCGGCCAGAAATGGCTGACACTTCGGCGGTTTGAGTCCAGCCTTTCGCATTAACAGGGTGAGCTCCTGTTTCCCCCCCCCCCCCAGCTCCTGTCAACTCAACAGGTCGAAAACTCACGTGAGTAGATAAATGGGTACTCTCACTCCGGTGGGAGGAAAAATGCTGGCAGCGCCTTGCACAGAGAGACGGGACCAGTTGCCGGTAAGCGCGAAACCACGCTCGCCCGAAAAGGGCACGAAGCAACGGAAATCCCGCCTCCTGTGCTCGCCAGCTGGGCTATGCTCTAGGAAGGAGGCTCTGGCAAACCACTTCCGAAAAACAATTGCCTTGAAAACTGCAAGGATTCGTCCAAGCATGAAAAATGCAAGGACTCGTCCAGGCAGTCACTGCAGGGTAAGTAATGACTGAGCGCAGACAAAAAAAAAAAAAATTATGTTTTAATGTTTGTTGTGAATCGCCCAGAGTTCCCCCATTGGGGGGAGATGGGCGGTTGAAGAATTTAATAAATAAATATAAATAAATAAATAAATAAATAAATTGTTCAGATCACAGGACCTTTATAAATAGCTAGGTCATAATAGATTTTCTAAATGTGAAAGGAGGTATTTGAATATCTAGTGCAGTTTTTCTCAACCTTGGCAACTTGAAAACGAGTAGACTTCAACTCCCAGAGTTCCCCAGCCAGCCATGCTCTGGGAGTTGAAGTCCACACGTCTTCAAGTTGCCACGGTGGAGAAACGCCGATCTGGAATGCTGTCCACAGGAGGACAGCAGCAATACAGAAGGCATGCTTCTGCATCCCCTGTGGATGACAATCCTTGAGCGAGGAGATGGGGAGACAGGTTAATTCTCCTTGATCTAATTAGGTGGGCCGATGTCATTGGGAGTATCAATATCCCAGTATAAATATCCAGACCCTGAACCATGAAGGGTTTAAGTTTGTTAACCAGCACTTTGAATTGCACCCTGAAGCGAACAGGTTACCAGCGCAGCTCCCACAATAGCTCTGTTATATGAGCACAGCAAGAGGTGCCCCTGACTACTCAGGCAGCTGCATTCTGGATCAGCTGCAGCTTCCAAATGCTCTTCAAGGGCAATCCCATGTAGAGCACATGGCAATAGTCCAATTGAGAGGTGACTAATGACTGAGTGACTGTAAACAGAGCCTCCCCTTACAGGAAGAATTGCAACTGGCACACCACTTATGACATTTGGATGTTCCTTTGGAATAGGAAGCTTTTGTTCTCTTGACAATGCCTAGATGGGGTCACTTTTTTTTTTTTTTTATCTGCTTAACAGTCATTACTGACCCTGCAGTGACCGCCCCCTAGCGGTTTTCAAGGCAATTGCATCTTTCTAGTTTCGGAATTAGACTTTGCCAGAGCCTAAGCAAAATGGCTGTCTGATGAGGCTTTACAAATAGCTGTGGAAAGAAGGAATGCGAAAAGCAAGGGTGAAAGGGAAAGATATAAGCAACTGAATGCAGATTTCCAGAGAATAGCAAGGAGAGATAAGAAGGCCTTCTTAAATGAACAATGCAAAGAAATTGAAGAAAACAATAGAATGGGGAAGACTAGAGATCTCTTCAAGAAAATTGGAGATATCAAAGGAACGTTTAGTGCAAAGATGGGCACGATAAAGGACAAAAAAGGCAGGGACCTAACAGAAGCAGAAGAGATTAAGAAGAGGTGGCAAGAATACACAGAAGAACTCTACAAGAAAGATCTTAATGTCCCTGATGTCCATGCTGGTGTGGTCACTGACCCTGAGCCAGACATCCTAGAGAGTGAAGTCAAGTGGGCCTTAGGAAGCATTGCTAACAACAAAGCTAGTGGAGATGACAGTATTCCAGCTGAGTTATTTAAAATACTAAAAGACGATGCTGTTAAAGTGCTGCACTCAATATGCCAGCAAGTTTGGAAAACGCAACAGTGGCCACGGGATTGGAAAAGGTCAGTTTACGTTCCAATTCCAAAGAAGGGCAATGCCAAAGAATGCTCAAACTATCGCACAATTGCACTCATTTCACATGCTAGCAAGGTTATGCTCAAAATCCTACAAGCTAGGCTTCAGCAGTATGTGAACCGAGAACTACCGGATGTACAAGCTGGGTTTCGAAGAGGCAGAGGAACTAGAGATCAAATTGCCAACATTCGCTGGATCACGGAGAAAGCACGAGAGTTCCAGAAAAGCATCTACTTCTGCTTCATTGACTATGCAAAAGCCTTTGATTGTGTGGATCACAACAAACTGTGGCAAATTCTTAAAGAGATGGGGATACCAGACCACCTTACCTGTCTCCTGAGAAATCTGTATGCGGGCCAAGAAGCAAGAGTTAGAACCGGTCATGGAACAACCGATTGGTTCAAAATAGGGAAAGGAGTACGACAAGGCTGTATACTGTCACCCTGCTTATTTAACCTATATGCAGAGTACATCATGAGAAATGCCAGGCTGGAAGAATCACAAGCCGGAATTAAGATTGCAGGGAGAAACATCAATAACCTCAGATATGCAGACGATACCACCCTAATGGCAGAAAGTGAAGAAGAACTAAAGAGCCTCTTGATGAGGGTGAAAGAGGAGAGTGCGAAAGCTGGCTTGAAACTCAACATTAAAAAAACTAAGATCATGGCATCTGGACCCATCAATCCCTGGCAAATAGAAGGGGTAGAAATGGAAGCAGTAACAGACTTCATTTATTTGGGCTCCAAGATCACCGCAGACGGAGACTGCAGCCATGAAATTAAAAGACGCTTGCTCCTTGGGAGGAAAGCTATGGCAAACCTAGATAGCATATTAAAAAGCAGAGACGTCACCTTGCCGACAAAGATCCGCATAGTCAAAGCTATGGTTTTTCCAGTAGTAATGTATGGCTGTGAGAGCTGGACCATAAAGAAGGCTGAACGCCGAAGAATTGATGCCTTTGAACTGTGGTGCTGGAGAAGACTCTTAAGAGTCCCCTGGACTGCTAGGAGGTCAAACCAGTCAATCTTAAAGGAAATCAACTCTGATTGCTCATTGGAAGGATTGATAATGAAGCTCAAGCTCAGATACTTTGGTCACCTAATGCGAAGAGAGGACTCTTTGGAAAAGACCCTGATGCTGGGAAAGATGGAAGGCAAAAGGAGAAGAGGACGGCAGAGGATGAGATGGCTAGATAGCATCACTGAAGCAATGAGCATGAAATTGAGCAAACTCAGGGAGGCAGTGAAAGATAGGAAGGCCTGGCGCAATA
The DNA here is from genome assembly GCA_030867105.1 of Liasis olivaceus. Taxonomy (NCBI): domain Eukaryota; kingdom Metazoa; phylum Chordata; class Lepidosauria; order Squamata; family Pythonidae; genus Liasis; species Liasis olivaceus. The sequence goes on along the minus strand of CM061348.1, from coordinate 21,098,347 downwards.
TGGTTCATGGGGTCACGAAGAGTCGGACACGACTTAACGACTAAACAACAACAACAACAAATTCCTAGAGCGTCAGCCCAGCTGGCAGCACAGGAGGCGGGATTTCCGTTGCTTCGCGCCCCTTTTTCGGACGAGCGCGGTTTTCGCGCTTTTACCGGCAACTTGTCCCGTCTCTCTCTGTTGAGCCGCTGCCAGCATTTTTCCTCCACCGGAGTGAGAGTCCTCATTTATCTACTCACGTATGTTTTCGATCTGCTGAGTTGGCAGAAGCTGCGGGTATAGAAACAAGAGCTCACCTTGTTAACGCGAGGCTGGACTCGAACCGCTGAAGCTTTCAGCCATTTCTGGCCGGCACTTTCAGCGTCATTAAGCCGCTGATAAGGGACTTCAGTCTCCAGATTTGTCAGCCAAGTACGTTATGCTGCCACAGAGACATATACAAATAAGTCCATGCTTTTTCTTCTTGTTTTTGCTTTTAATGGTGTAGTCACTCTGTTGGCATCTAGTGTTCCGTCCTGAAAGAACTTTGTTAAGGCACGTTCTATTCATTCTACCTTGGTCATCATATTTCTTCCTGTCAACCTTACTGAAGAATTGCCCTGCCCAGCTCCCCTTCATATTTACTGTATAGCCTTTTGTTAACAAGGGGACTGCTAATATTGTATCCTTCACATGCCAGACTTACCCAATTTTTGCATGGTTTTTAATAAATCAGAAACATTCCACTCACACAATCTCTTCTGTTGGAATAAGCTCTGTTGGTTTTCATTCCCATTGTTGCCACACAAAACAAGACATAATGCAGTACTGTCTGGAAAAAAGCATTTTGTGACCTCTCTCTTCCACCCTGCCCAATACCTCCCTCCTCCTTCACGTACTAGCTGGCTTTTCCTGTTTTATTCTGTATGCTGGCCAAACGAGATGAAATGGAAGAGTTCTGCAAATGGAACTCCCAATACCTCCCTTTTTCTCCCTTTCTTTAATAAAGGAGCTGTGGGAGCTGCCAAGGTGATTTGGAGCCCAAGGAAGGTTTACCTCTTGTAGACTAGGGTGTCATAAAAATGCTGCTAAATAAAGAATCCCACTTTTGTATAATACACAGGTGAAACTCGAAAAATTAGAATATCGTGCAAATGTTCATTTATGTCAGTATGGCAACTCAAAAGGTGAAACCAATATATGAGATAGACGCATTACATGCAAAGTGAGGTATGTCAATCCTTACTTTGGTATAATTGTGATGATTATGGTGTACAGCTTATGAAAACCCCAAATTCATGATCTCATAAAATTAGAATAGTGTGAAAAGGTTCAATATTCTAGGCTCAAAGTGTCCCACTCTAAGCAGCTAACGAATCCATAACACCTGCAAAGGGTTCCTGAGCCTTTCAATGGTCTCTCAGGCTGGTTCAGTAGGAATCACAAGCATGGGAAAGACTGCTGACCTGACAGTTGTGCAGAAAACCATCATTGACACCCTCCATAAGGAGGGAAAGCCCCAAAAGGTAATTGCAAAAGAAGTTGGATGTTCCCAAAGTGCTGTATCAAAGCACATCAATAGAAGGTTATGTGGAAGGGAAAAGTGTGGTAGAAAAAGGTGCACAAGCAGCAGGCATGACCGCAGCCTGGAGAGGATTGTCAGGAAAAGGCCATTCAAAAGTGTTGGGGACTTTCACAAGGAGTGGACTGAGGCTGGAGTTAGTGCATCAAGAGCCACCACACACAGACGGATCCTGGACACGGGCTTCAAATGTCGTATTCCTCTTGTCAAGCCGCTCCTGAACAACAAACAACGTCAGAAGTGTCTTATCTGGGCTACAGAAAAAAAGAACTGGTCTGTTGCCCAGTGGTCCAAAGTTCTCTTTTCTGATGAGAGCAACTTTTGCATCTCATTTGGGAACCAAGGACCCAGAGTCTGGAGGAAGAATGGAGAGGCACACAATGCACGATGCTTGAAGTCCAGTGTGAAGTTTCCAGAGTCTGTGTTGATCTGGGGAGCCATGTCATCTGCCGGTGTTGGCCCACTGTGCTTCATTAAGTCCAGGGTCAACGCAGCCGTCTACCAGGAGATTTTGGAGCACTTCATGCTTCCTTCCGCAGACGAGCTTTATGGGGATGCTGACTTCATTTTCCAGCAGGACTTGGCACCTGCCCACACTGCCAAAAGTACCAAAACCTGGTTCAATGACCATGGGATTACTGTGCTTGATTGGCCAGCAAACTCGCCTGACCTGAACCCCATAGAGAATCTATGGGGCATTGCCAATAGAAAGATGAGGGACATGAGACCGAACAATGCAGCGGAGCTGAAGGCCGCTATTGAAGCATCCTGGTCTTCCATAACACCTCAGCAGTGCCACAGGCTGATAGCATCCATGCCACGCTGCATTGCGGCAGTCATTGCTGCAAAAGGGGCCCAACCAAGTACTGAGTACATATGCATGCTTCTACTTTGCAGAGGTCCGATATTGTTCTATTTCCAATCCTTGTGTTGTTGATGTCATGTAATATTCTAATTTTCTGAGATTGTGAATTTGGGGCTTTCATAAGCTGTACGCCATAATCATCACAATTATACCAAAGTAAGGCTTGACATATCTCGCTTTGCATGTAATGCATCTATCTCATATATTGGTTTCACCTTTTGAGTTGCCATACTGACATAAATGAACATTTGCACGATATTCTAATTTTTCGAGTTTCACCTGTAAAATACCCAAGGTCCTTACAGTTGGGTTCTTAAAACACAAGCTAATAAAACAGGAAGATGATGTAACATAAGTGAAATCTATAAGAGGCAGCAGCAGCATAAACATATCCTAGAATATAAGGATTGGAAGGGATCTTAGAGACCATTTAGTCCAACCCGTTGCTCAGCGCAGGAATCCACTACTACAGCATATAGCTTCTGTTAAATCACCTTCAACAAAAGAGAGCTCTGTTCTACTGTTGAATAGCTCTTACTGGTTCCTGATGCCTAGTTGCAATTTACTCCCATGTAGATTAAATCTATTGCTTCTTGTCTTGCCTTCTAGAATAACTTGGAACAATTCTGCTCTGTCTTCTACATGACAGCCCTTCCAACATCTGAAGAAAGCGATCATGTCTCCCTGCAATCTAAACATGCCCAATGCCTTTTATCGTTCTTTTTACGTATTTCCTTCTAGGCCCCTTATCATCTTGGTATATCTCCTCTGCATATGCTTTAGTTTGTCAGTGCCCTTACTAAAATGCTATAGAGGGTACTAAAATATTCTAGGTATAGACTGGTCAGGACATTGTTAGGAATTATCTTCTCTTGACCTTGAGTTACTTCTGTTGATGCAACTAAGGATCTCATTTGCTTTTTCTGGGGTGGCCACACTATACAGTTGGCTCATTTCAGCTTGTGATCCACCAAGACACCCAGGTCCCCTCAACCCATACTCACACCTTTGATTTTTCCTACTTAAATGTAGGACCTTGTATCTATCTCTGTTGAGACTAATTTTGCTGAGTTTTGCCTAAAGTTCCAGCTTAGCAAGATTGTCCTGAATCTTGATCTTGACCTCTAAGGTGCTCGTTATCCTCTGTAGAATAACTTTGTGTCCCTCACAAATTTGATAATTGTATTTTAAGCCCAAGTCTTGGAATGGAGCCCAGCAAGACACCACTATGTGCTTCTTACATCAGTTACCGGGTATGATTTGTTTAACAAGCCCTGCATCTGTCTAATGTCAGCCTAATCCTACCTATAGTTTGTGATTTTCTTGACAGATTCTGGTCCTAGAGAATTCATAACTGAGATGTAAACAAGCTGTCTGAATTGAGTCTGGAAACAAATGAGCAAGTAACCTCCGAAGGTGTTTTTTACTGAGTGATGAATGTTTAAAATTCACAGCATCTTTAATGTTATGCCTATTGCCCTGTCCTATAATGCTCCCATATCAAAAGGATATATTTCTGGTGAAACTCTTCCATTTTCAGAATTTCAGAGTTTATTTACTGAAAAAAATCCTGTGCCAATACTCCAATACAGTCAACTAATCCTGGAAATCACCACAGAGAGAAGAGGTAGTTTGAGTCTGAAATGGCCATTAAGACATTTCAGGCTAAACTACCTACCTTGGTTGATTGGAGTATCATCCAAACAGGGACAAGAGTGTTTCTGGAGTTTACCTGTCTCTTTCATCTCCCGAAAGAGGGATGACATCATGTGTGGCCTTTTAAAGGACTTGGCTTGTCTAGGCACTCCCTCACCCAGCAGCTTCATATATATGACATCACCCAGCATGTATATGATGTATATGACATCACCCAGCAGCTTCATGTATATATTAAATAGGAGTTGAGAGACTGCCGAACCCTGGGGCCTTGGGTTAGATCTCTCACCTCCAACAACAGTGACTGGAACCAGCTTTGAAGGAAGGAAGGAGAACCATTGCGCCTCCCACTCCTCCTAACCCCCTAAGCCATTCCAGGAGGATACCATGATGAGTGGCATGGAACACCACCGAGAGTTCCAGAAGGCAAGAATGGGTGTCTCACCCCCATCCAATGCCCCCCAGAGCTAATCCACAAGCATGATCTATGCTGTTTTGGTACTGTAACCCAACCTGAAATCAGATTGAAAATGGTCCAAATAATCCACTTACTTCAGGGAAGCAAACCACCCTCTCAACAAACTTCCCCCAAAAGGGAAGGTTGAATTGTTGGATACAAGGGTGAGTTTCTGAGAAGACAGACCACTATCTCTTTCACAGCAGGTGGAACCTTCTCCTCCTGCAAAGAAGCATTCACCACAGCTTGGATCCAACCATATGTCACCTCCCAGGAGGCCTTAACCAATCAGAAGGGATATGGATTGAAACACAGGGGACAGAACTCACTGACCCAAGGGTCCTGTTCACTTCCTCAGAATCAATAGGTTGGAACCCTTCACAGAGGACCAAACAGGACTGTATCTCATTCAGTTCCATAGGACCTGCCCAGACAGAGTCCAACTCCAGGTGGATCCAAGTGATTTTATTCAACAGATGCTTAAAGTAGTCCTCACAGCAACACTGCAGGAGTTCCCCAGCCCCCCTTACCAAGAAAGGACCTACTCACTCAAAATAACTGCTGACTGGCTACTTACAACACAATGAGAACAAAAAAAGCCCATTTTGTTGTTCTTATTGCTACAAAGTAAGCCTTAATAAAGGTTTTAACCTCTCCTTGATCGGATTTTTTTCTTTGTCTTCCTCAGCAGCACTTTAGGCATCTCTTGCACAGTCTAATTTCACAGAGCTCCTCTGAAAACCAGGGCAGGCTCCAGGATCCATGCACGTACAGGCATGATCTGATCCAAGACTATTGTCACCTGCTCATTCGAAACTGCAATCCAGGCCTTGGTCAACTCAGACATCGATCATGCAACAGAGCTTCAGGAACAATTCCAAGCTCCCTCTGGAACCTTACTGGGTCCATTAGTCACAATCAAATAGTCCCTTCCTCTCTGCAGAGAGGATTAACTACAGAGAACTGCACGGCTAGGAGGAAGTGATCTGTCTATGACAAGGGACTGATATCAATATTCTCCAACAATAAATCCCATCACCATTACCCTGAAATAAAGACCAGATCAATTGTGAGACACACACACACTCTCCATACGTATGGCACTTAACAAACTGGATCAGATCCATGGCTGTCATGGTAGCCATCAACTCCTGAGATACCTCTGACTCCAGACTTAGAGAAGGCAGGTTGAAGACCCCAAGAACCATAAACCTGGGAAACCCCACCACTAACTCAGACACAGAATTGAGGAGTACAATCAGGGAAGTTGCAACACAGCAGGGAGGCTGGTACAGTAGCAACAATCCCAGCTGATCCCTCCAGCCCAATTTCACAAACAGGGTTTTACGTCCAGTTATGTTCGACATACCACGCCTGAAAATCACCAGAGATTCTCAGATGACCATAGCCACACTCCCTCCCCTGCCCCAGAGTTGTGGTTCAAAACTCAGGACAGCACATTTCTGAGAGAGATTCATACTTCCACCATCCACTCCCTGCCATGCCCAACCAAGCTTTGGTAATACAGACCAGGTTGGTCTTCTCATCCATGATTAGACCATGGATAAGGTGAGTCTTATTGCTGGCTAACCTTGTAGCAGCAGATGGAGACTGGAACCATTGAAGCTCTGAATATCCAGCCTTGGAGCCTAGTGCAGGGGGTTGGAACTCAGCATTGGTTCTAAACCCTGAAGCTACCTGTGCCATATCTCCCTGTGCCATCCAATGTTAGATACCCGTTAGAAATGTGGTTAAATGACATTGAAGATTTTATTCTCTTCACAATTATCTTTCTCACATGCTAGGTTAACTATATAAGGAACGTTTAACAGAGGGGACACTTACACACATTTATATCTACCTGCAGCCTGAAAATATACAAATCAGAAGCCTCACAAATTCATCTACTTTAATTCTCAGCTGTTAGTTTTTATTCTATAAATGTTTTACCATACTTGGTATGTTTCCAAGAAGTTTCAGCCAAATGATATGAACCCTAACTCTATGAAGCTGCCTTGTGCCAAATCAATTAGTCCTACTAACTCAATTGACAGGGTTTAGACAAGATTCTTAATTCTCTAGGGATCCGGGGGACTGAACACCCTTGCTTCAGGAGGTAGCCCTTTCTCCGACTGAATTAAGCCAAATGAAGTTGCCTTATATTCACACTGTTGATCTATCTACATTTAATTTTCTGGCTAGCAGAATTTTCAGGATCTGTCTGACAGCATAAGCAAAGAACTGAACTCAACAAAAAGAAACTAGGAATTCACGTATTCATTATCACTATGCCCTGTCATTCTGTAGGTCTGTTAAGACACAAGATTTAAATTCGCTGCCATTTCCTAAAAAGTATTTCACAACATTCATTCTATTTAGTGAACAAAGCTTTCACGGTGAGATGCTTCCATTATGGTTAATTGGATGCTGCCAATTTCCTAAACAGAGAGAGACCTGTCATCTTTTCTGTTCTCTGACAGAAGGCCCAATAGCCAAACTGCCATGGTGGAGACCGTAAACCACAAAACACAGCAATTCCTATTGTGGGGAATAACAGTATTCTCCAAATTATCACAAGATTAATATCAGTATTACCGTATAGATCGAAAAGTCCATCCGTTTTGTACTTTCTGTTTCTCTTTTACTTTGGTTTACATGGTTTGTTTACACATTTCCCTTTCAAAAAGGTTGAGCAGTGTTCTCTTCTAAGTGCATTCTGTTCTCTAATTTTTAATTGTTCCATTTTTAAAAAATGTAAGTAATCCCTTTTAATTACATCTAATAAAATATATAGGAAGTAAGCAGTAAAATCAATAAGGCTTGATGGAATAAAAAGGGGGGGGGGGTTATGATTTGTTTGAAGGGTACAAGGTAAGGGAGGGAGAGAGATTGGATATTCCAATCAATTATAGCCTCCGCTGGAAAAGTCCTGTCCCAGCAAACCTGATGTGCTTTCACAATAGGCCAGAGAGAAAAATTTGTCAGGAACATGGTTAGAACCCTAAGCAACATTCACTTTCTTAATAAGTAACTACTGCCACAGTCTTTATTAGATTTTTTTTTTTAAAAATTGCAGCTGATATACAAATGCCTCCTCCACATTGATTAAAGCAACAATAGCAGCATACCATGGGAGAGTTCTTAATTGTGGTGGATTTTCAGTCATGACATACCTACAATGCGAAATTCTCCTCCCCTCCACCACATGCAGTCTTCTTAGGCCTCACTGTTTTAAATCCTACGTTCCAGTGTGGAACCCAAAGATCCCAGCAGATTCTTATTCAAGAAATGAAGTAGCAGATAAGAGTCAACAGCATCATGTTGCTAAGCAATGATTCTCAGCTTCTCTGTGGATTTTTTGGTTACTATGGTGACAGCAGGGTAAGCATGCATATTACACCAAATTGTGTCTTTCCTCCTTAAAAGTAAAAACAGATTTGGTCCTTCCATCCTGGAGAACTCAAGGAATGAGACAAGATGGCTGGATCCAACTCACAACAAGAGCTACTGAGGCTTTCATCCCCCTCACAACTGAGTAACATTTGATGGACAGCAACTTTTCAAAACTGGATCTTTTGCAGGGTCTGGACGTGTCAACCTTTAGAACTTTCTTTGCCCAGAGATGGTGAATACTGTAGAATGTGGAAATAGCAGACTTTTACCAACCATTTCATATTTTATTGACCTAGGTGCATTCACAGTGTTAATACCACTCAGTGTCCTGGGACGAAATAAGCTGAATGTTACACACAAGGACATGTCTGGAGGAAGCCAGATGTTGTATATAACTTCCTAATTATCTGTGTTGTTGCCTAGGGACCCAGACTAAGTTACTTTTCAGGTCTTCTCCCCTCCACATTATCAAGGACCATCCAAACAGTTTCTTTTCTTTTCAGCCACTTTGCCCCAAAACAGGACTTCAAGCGTTAAGGCATGATCTTAGGATAGTCCTGTTTAGGGCTACTTTGCTGGTTTTCCTACCTCAATCTTACAATTGAGCCCATAAATGAAATGTGGAATGGAACAGCAGCATTCCAAAACTATATGAAGCGGTGTTCTTCGGTCTGTATCAGTCCATCTTATTAATTTAGTACAGTTGCAGACAAGGCTTTGGATCTGAAAGCAGAAGCGTGCAGGGGTACAAATATCTGTAGCTTCTTAAAGCAGCTGCTTCTTTTCCTGGATCATATAGCTGCTGTTTAATTCCAGAAAAAAGTATGAACTGTCGAATGCTGCTACCACCACATTCAAACATCCCCATGTTGCCCAAAGCACTACAGCCCTAATAGATAGTACCATATTTTAATTCAGTCCATCAGACTAGACCAATGTTTCTCAACCTTGCTAAAGTTAAGATGTGTGGACTTCAACTCCCAGAATTCCCCAGCCAACATGGCTGACTGGGGAATTCTGTCAGTTGAAGTCCACAGGCCTTAAAGCTGCCAAGGTTGAGAAACACTGGATTAGACAAATAAAATGCATAAGGTACGGAAAGTGAAATAAGCCACAGCTTGCTCTTTTGCAGGTAAACGTATTATGAATGTACATCATTTGCCTCAGCAGAGTTCAATGTCTGTTAACAATTGCCTGATAGGGAGAAATTAGGCAGGTGCAGGCTTACTTTTCCTAGAAAACATTAGCTCCCCCAGGATTAAGATTAAAAAGCAGCCTGAATATTACTTTACTTTTGTCTTATACTATATCTTACCAGATGAAAATTGTGTTTCACTTGTCCCAGGTTTTTGATTTAGGAAAACCACATTTCTGCAGTTAAACATACATTAGAATTATAATATTTTTGCACATTTCTTTTATATTTTTTCAACTGCACTGAGCTGTACATGAAAAGATTTGTTTCAATAAAACTAAGAGAAAAAAGCATGAATCAAAAAATTGTAATTTCTATTTGATGTTAGGTGAGACCATCTGATTGTTTAGCAATGTACCAGTATATGTTGATTTGGAGTAAATGTTAAAGATTGTTCTAACAGATACAAGACTTTCATAACAAATGCAACCTAACAGTATGGAAGTAGAACTATTTTTATACTTCTTGTCCCCCCTCCCACCAGGCATCCATAGTTACACTAGAGCATGTAAGTTAAATGGATTAATATATAATAATGAGTTATTAGCTGATTTACACGAGAGTTATGCTTTAAAAACTGAGAAAAGGATAGAACTACAGCCTAGTTCAGTTGTGCTAAGATTAATTGATCTGTGCTGAATCCAAACCTTACTAAGCTAAAAAGAGGCAGATAATTTGTTTGCTTTGGAGCTCCTGTTGGATTTAATGACTGAGTCCGCACAGCATTCTAAGCTTCGTTTAACCATGGCTTATTGAACAAACCACAATGGTTAGATTTACCACAATATGTTAGTCTAAAACCAGACATATCCCATAAATGGCTTTGTGCAATATGTGCTTTAGGACTTGATGTCAAAGGCATTGTGGCAAATGCAAATGGCAGCTAGGCTCAGCTGCGTAGAATACTGGCTTTGAGCACCACCATTTTTTTCACCATGGCTGATATATCTAAGACTAGCAACATTGGAAGTGGACTTTAGCATACCCCCAGAGACCTCCTATTTGCTGTTCTTGGGGTAGGAGGGAATGAATTATTCATCTTTCCAGATGATCTAAACATTGAATGATGCAGGATGGTGCAGAGAAAGGCAATACAGTACTTCATCTTGCATAATGAGACAATGACTAACTATCCTCTTATTATGCTAATATTGGGCATCATGAGGTAACTTATTCATATTTTAAAAGAGGCCCGCATTGAAAAACTATATACATGTATGGCATCTTAAAGCCAGCAATTGGTATTTCATAAATTCAGAAGCCATTTGTGCAGGCTTCATCCTCTTTGTTTGGCAGAGTAGATGGGGTGTATTCGAGGAAATTAATTTAATGTCAGATTATCCTGAATACAAAAAACAAGAGAAATTAGCAGCAATGCTAGTCAGTAAGTTATAGTAAATGGAGAAGAATCCAAACTATATTAAAGAAGACTTTCTATCCCAGGCAAAACAAATGGATCTCTTAGTCAACAATAAATACAAAATCTAAGCCAAGAGAAGGCTTGTATTTTCAAGAGAATCTTATATTGTTTTCTTGAATTTTAATACATATGTGTGTGTATGTGATATGTATATGTATGCATGCATGCATGTAGTGAGGAACCCAGAGAGGCCCATCCATAAACCCTGCACCCTTCCTATCAAGATGCCCCATGTAGGAAGAATCAGAACTTCTGACTTTTCTTCTATAAAGCCCATTAAGTGACGCAAAATGCACCACTATGTATGACCTCAGCCTGACCCTGATCGAACACAGTTCATGTTCCACTATCCTGACATCAAATCATCTCTCCCTTCTTCTTTCTGTCTGGAGGAAGGGCTACAGAAGAATGGGATTTGGACTGAGGACAAAGGTCTTCTCCCCTCACAAAGTTATCCCATAATAATGTGTGGTAGAGCCAAACCAGCCCTTTTACTGCATTCAATGACTCTCCCTTGGAGAATCTGATAGTTCTTACGTAGCCAAACAATTACATATTTCAACAAAGCTGAAACAGATATTTTTGGAAAACTGAGGAAATTCCCCCAAAGGATCCATTTAAGATGGAAATGCATTGAATGTCCCCCAAAATTGGATAAAAGAATGGCATTTTATGAACATTCCACTCTGCAACTTTTTCTTGCTGGGTTCACACGTAGAATTTAACATGGCAAAGTATCTTGGTCCCTTCCCTTTCCCTCCTGAAAAAGGCTCTGATCTTTATCCTGCCAGGATACTTTAAAATGCAACTATGCTATGAAAAAGAGGCATGTTTCCATTACTGATATAGCTATTTCGAGATGGAAAAGCAAACAATAATACCAATACACAACTTTTATTGAATCCTAAACATGTTCCAATGAGACATTTTGTAAATACTGTTTCTTCTCTTTGTACATGGGATGTACTTAAAAACCCACATATGAGTGTTAGAGAGGACATTAAAAACAGAATGGCACTGTAGTTAGTTATTCTATTGCAGGCTCCTTCAACTTTAGAAGCTTGCTAGGATGGAACACAAATTGCTTTGAAACCATTGTTATACATTTCTAGGTACCAGGAATACCAAAATTCATAATCTGGTATGCCACATACAAGAAGATTGTCTAGTTCTTGTGAAGCTGCCTCCCAAGATATTATTAGTTACCCAAAAAGGACCAAAGTTGAATTTAGAGAAAGGTATTTTTATGCTGACTGCCCACTCCAGCAAAAGTGGTTGTGATTTACCCCACAGTTTCTGCCCTTCACTTATTTGAGTTTTCATCATCCACATAACAGGCCTTCACTAATTTATTACTTATGTATATTTGGTGACTTCAAGGCTCTTCAATTTTTGCATTATTCTTCCAGTTGCCTTTTTTTTTTTTTTTACATTAATTACTTCAAAGCAGCAATTCCATGCCATGGACTTTGGGTCAGAGACCTCAAGGCAGTAAATGGAGGCTCAGATGGTCAAAACATGCTACAACTGTACTGTATTGTATGCAAGAGTCACTACAATGAATAAGTCTTGCACAGAAGTACAAAAGTGTTGGGATATTCCTATTCATTCCACTGCAACTAACAAGAAACCATGGCAAACAGTACCAAATACCTGTAAGTGCAATCAAATATACTTTTATCATTATGCTATTAATTAAATTCTGTCCTGAGAATTAAGTGCAGTATGGCTAGTTCCAAACAGCCCGTGGCTTCTTGGAATGTCCTTGGTACAATAACTAGCAATGCATATCTTTACTAATATAAAAAGGGAAATTAAAATCATTTTCCTTTATTCACCAGAGGAAAATGAGGGGAAAAATTAAAAATTGATACCTGTTAATAGCAGTAAGGTCTTCTATCAACGGCATAACCACTTTGGTACTTTTGCATTGAAAAGGCAGGTGTGTTATTGTGAATTCCTCTTGAATTTCTCCACAGAAGGAGATTTGGCTCAAGATTCCACATGGCAAAAGGGCACCACCCAGAAAGTATAAGGCAAAAAGATTAATAGAAAACGAGTCATTTTATAGCTTATTTCATAATTCCGATTTTCTCCGCCAATGCAATTACTGCAGTTCTTTTTCTTGTCCTCGGGTTCCTTTAGGAACATACTTATCGGTCATCAAAAATTTGGTGCAAGCCAGTTAAGAAACTTCATGGCAACTTCAAAGCCAAGGAAGCATGCCTGGAAGAAATATACATATAGGTATATATGTAAATTAAGTTATATACGGTCACACTTTTTGCAGAACATTTAATATATTTGTCCTACAGAAGAGTTTCCATTAATAATGTACTGTTTCATAGTGTGAATTATGTTGCATAATGAATAGATACAACACCAACAAAACAGGGCTGTTTTAACCTTGTGATTAACCTTCAAAAATATCTTCAATAAATATATGAGCATATATAATAGGTAAGCAACATTGCTCAAAGGAGACCCTTGCTGGAGACAAAGGAAGGAAAAAATTATCACCAGTTTTGGCATCCTGTTCCTTCAAAAGCTGCTTTGGAAGACTAGGGAATCATCCAGAATAGTATGAATGGGGTGATGCTGAATTCTATGTAGAGAAATTAATGATAGTCAGCTTCTCCGGTTGTCTGTTAGGAGTTTCCACTTGATCTCAGGTCCTTTCTTGCAACGGAAAGGAGCTTTTCCTTCCTTCCTTCCTTCCTTCCTTCCTTCCTTCCTTCCTTCCTTCCTTTCTTCCTTCCTTCCTTCCTTTATTGGATTTCTCCCCCGCCCATCTCCCCCACAATAGAGAATTAATGAAAGAGACACTCTGATGAGGGGAGCTGCAGCTCATGAAAGCTTATGCCTTTTAATAACATTTATTAGTCAGAAAATGTGCTACCAGATTCCTGATTTTTTGCTACCATAACACAGCTCTCTTCCTTTAATGACTGGAGCCAAACCAATCCATAAAAGTGTACTTTTATACCATTTACAGTTTTCCCTTCATACAAGGAAGTGTATGCTAAAGACAGATATATTTAACAGATCCCAACTTAGGGATAGTTGAGTTTAGGGAAAATTTACCAAAAAGCTGCCACAAACTCTTCCAATTTGAAACTTTCTGGATATCTCTTACAATTACATGTGGTAAGCCAACATCTCTATTGAAGTACCTTTATAAACAATTTCACAGTTAAAGTTTAAAGGTTGAATTTTCCCACATTTCTATTACTGACTTGAATGGAATCCAAATTTACAATGGAAAAGCAAGCCCCAGAAACAAAATGTTGGCATAGAGTAGGAAGTGTAAGTATTTAAATCTTACTGTAAACATTATCTTCAAACCAAAGATAGCCAAATGATAGAGATAGTGATTGAAAAGACAGAATCATCCAACCTTTTTTCTCCTTCCTATGCTTGAGCTTCAAAAAATATCACAAACCATGGTACAGGCATCTTCTCGAACAACACTTTCCTTGGGATGGTTTAGTTAAGCTTGCTCTTCCATGAAAGTCTGACCAACAGCCACATTTCAGACTTAGGAGACTGCCTAGTGACCTTACATCTTTCGACAGTGTAATTTGTTTATCTACATAATTATCAGCATACATTTAAAAACATTAAAGGTAGATATTGCCAAAATTGTATGCCAGTTCATGTAAGTTTCCTACCACTTAATCAATGCACAGCTTATACTGACCTGGGTTTATACAATGATCTACAAAGTAATATGGTTTGTGTTTTATAATAAATTATGGCTTGATGTGATGTTTGAGCCTATTTATTCATTTAACAATATTTGTAGCCCACTCCAATGCTAATAAATTCAGGTAGTGAACAACAAAGCACTAAGAGACCAAAACTTACAGAAACAAAATACAGGAGCAACAAAAACAGCTAATCTGATCAAAGGTTCCTATGATGTACACCCACAATCAACCAGGACTGAAGACAAATTGGAACGTACAGATTTTATTTGACAGCAAAATACAAGAAGGGCTGGGGCCACATATACTTTTGGAGAAGACTATTCCAGAGAGTGGGTCTATCACAGAGAAACACATGATCTGGTTCACACCTCGTGAACAGTACCTCTCAAGGGGTGGAATTCCCAACCAGCTCTCTCTAGATATCTGGATTGAGCAGGCAGATTCGATTCTGGCAAGACAGTGCCTGATATATCCCAGTGCTACATTGTCTGGAGTTTGTCCAGCACTTCGAATTCAGCTGGAAGTCTAGTGATAACCAATGCAATGATTTTAAACATAGTCTCATCGTACACTACCAGGTCGTCCTGGACACATCGATGCTGTTTTCTCAGCAACAATATGGAAATTGTTCACACAATACTGAAGGCATTGGTTATCATCAATAAAAAGCCCTTTGTGGCTGTCAGGCCCAGCCCAAGAACAACAGGGAAACAGTCCAGCCAAGTTCATTCTTTTATTGCTTACACCATATAGACAGAATCTTACCACACTAAATCTGTACTACTATAACCTAGTGGATATACCCTGGGAGATTCTAGAGAGTGGCTATCCTAGAACTCTTCCTCTTCCCACACTCCTGCTCCGGACTGCGCTGTCTTGTCTTGCCCCCATTCCTGGAATGTGCTCCCTCCTTCCTGAGAACCTGCTGCACTACTGCAGTCCATCATAATGGTTAAGGCCTGCTTATCTGTGGGAAAAGCTCTCTCTAGTTACGTCTGCTGTCCTATTAGATCCAGGCATGCTCCAGGTCCCATCACTTAAATTATGCTGACTTGGGAGACTTTGGAGACATGTGGCCACACCTGCCCTGTGGGATAATATCCACTCCAAAGTCTACACATAGCCCCCACCTTGTTTTTGTTTAGAAAAACCCTTAGAACATGGCTCTTTCTAACAGTCCCCAAGGCAGGACACTTTGTGACCCTACAGTGATATTGGGATTGTATTCGTTGGTTCTTGGTGTTTCCTTCCCTGATATAGTAGATGTAGGCCTTGCTTAGTGACTCATTTAGCAACTGTTCGACTGTGATTAAAAAGTGACAATGGTGATTAAAAAGTAAGTTTAAGACCAATCCTCACATTTACAACCTTTGCAAGTCTGTAAAGCAAAGGAAAGCTGAATTAAGATCATAAGCACAGTTACGGTTTCACTTAGCAACCACTCTGCTTAATGACCAAGTTGCTGGTCCCAATTGTGGTTGTTAAATGAGGACTACCTGTAATATGCATTTTGTTGCTGTTGTTGGTTTATTATGTTTTCTACTTGTTTTATTGTTCTAGTACAGGTAATCCCCAGTTTAAGAACAAGTTCAATTCCCAAAGTCTGTCCTTAAGTCAAATTTGTATGTAAGTCGGAACGGCATTATTGTATAATACTGTATACCGTATTTTTCTGGCAATAAGATGCCCCCATGTACAAGACAACCCCCACTTTTCCAACCCAAAATTAAGAAATCAATATTTTAAAGATAGTGCAGAACACATTTTTATTTAGTAATTAGTTAACATTTACCTGATACACTCGGTGGGAGGAGGTCCAAACCGTCTCTCTGCAGCTCTATTTCCAGGCTCTTTTGCATAACATTACATTCAATCACGAGTGAAACTGCTGACAGCTTCTCTCTGCAGACAGCCTTCCTCTAATTGGTTTGTTCAGCATCAGCTGACGTCAGTTACATCAGGCTCGTGACTGGAGGAAGTCTGTTTGGGAGACAAGCTATTTCACTCGTGATTGGAGGCTGGCAATAGGAGGAAGCCTCTCTGCAGAAACAAAGTATGGGCAGTTTTGCAACCACACGATTCTCGGCTGACTTCCTTGAATAAGACGCCCTTCAATTTTTAGGGTAAGGATTTTAGAAAAAAGTATCGTCTTATAGTCGGAAAAATACGGTAAGCAGAATTGTGTATTTAACTCGAACCATTGTGTGCTTAACTCGGATTTTGGTACAACAGGCTCTGTTCTGAACTATGGGTCATCTGTAACCCGGGCATTCTTAACCCAGGGACTACCTGTATTGCAATACATTAGCTAGAGTTGCTTGGATGAATGAAATGGCTTCTAAATTGAATTAAACAAAAAGAACTGAATAAACCTATGAATCAATACAGAAGTCCAACTAAAGGTACCATTCACTTACTGCATTGGCAGGAAAGGCTCTGATCATCACAGCGGTGAATCCCTTGTACAGAGACATCACTCCCTCCTCTCGAATAAGCTCTCGCAGTACATCTCGGAAGCCATTTGGATACTTCCCGGGAGGAGCTGTTGAAAAAGGCAAAAATACATGTCATGAACCTCATCCACCAAGAGGCTTTGATCAGACTCCTTCTTCCCTCTCCATTCCTCTTTAGTTCTATATCTTGCCATAATGGTCAAATGCTCCTCAATTAACCACAATTATGGTGAGTGGAAGATTTTCACATCTCTGCAGTAGCAACAACACACAAACAAGGTGAGAGTCCCTGCCCCTACTGCTTACAGAAGTCTTACATTTGTCAACCTGCCTGGATTTCTGGCATGCGAGAGGGTTAACTGAGAATGCTTGAAATCTCTTTCCTCTTCAGCAGCCTGCTTGGTTTCAGTAATTACTCATGAAAAAGAGAAAAGTCCTTCCTGTGCAAAACCATGGAAGCCAAGAGGCTGGCAGAATGACAAGTCACTTCATCCGTCTTCTCTAATCTATTTGGTAGAAAATTACTTTTTTGTTAGCCCACAAGAGACTAGAAACTCGTGTTCCAGGCAGGCTGTAAAGCATGGAACTTCCCCTCATTATCAGCAAAGAAATGTAAGATACTCCCTTTATAGTAAACATTTTAATAGCCAGTTATGCACAGCCTATACTGCAAAGGTAAAAGAGGAAGGGAATAAAAATTGACAAAAGAATAAAAACGTAAGAGTGAGAGAATCAAGAAAAGGAAAGGCAAGACAGTTTTCACCAATGTCCATCCTATGAAGCACTTCCCAGGAAAAAAAGGCACCATTTCTTGGATGAAGAACCTTGGACACAACCACCTTGTAATTACCGTATTTTTCCGACTATAAGACGATACTTTTTTCTAAAATCCTTATGCTAAAAATTGAAGGGCGTCTTATTCAAGGAAGTCAGCCGAGGAGAGAACCGCGCAGTTGCAAAACTGCCCATACCTTGTCTCTGCGAACGGGCTTCCTCCAATCACGAGCCTCCAGTCACGACTGAAATAGCTTCAGTCTGCAAACAGACTTCCTCCAATCACGAGCCTGATGTAACTGACGTCAGCTGATGCTGAACAAACCAATCAGAGGAAGTCTGTTTGCAGAGCAAGCCATCGGCAGTTTCACTCGTGATTGAATGTAATCAGTTATGCAAAAGAGCATGGAAATAGAGCTGCAGAGAAATGGTTTGGACCTCCTCCCACCGAGTGTATCAGGTAAATGTTAACTAATTACTAAATAAAAATGTGTTCTGCACTATCTTTAAAATATTGATTTCTTAATTTTGGGTTGGAAAAGTGGGGGTCATCTTGTACATGGGGGCATCTTATTGATGGAAAAATACGGTAGCTACTTGCCTGTTCGGTCAAGGCGAGTCCTGTAACTGACCATACTGTAGCTAGCACACACACAGGGAAAAGGTAAATTCAGAAAATCTTTCTGAATTAATCTAAAAGAGCTGCCAAATTGCAAAGCACATCTGTGTCACTGATGCTAAACCAAATCTTCAAAAGAATCCAGAAAAGTTTTAGCTCAGATTTTTTTCACTAGCTACCCACTCTTGCAGACACTAGGACCAGGGCAACAACCTGAAAAAAGCAATTTTCATACCAGTTTATAAAACTTTCAAATTCTTTGCCTGGTGGCAACTATATTTGCCACAGCTGACCAGACAAGATGTGATTTTCAATGTTTAACCCAGCTGCAAGAACCAGCTCCATAACTGCTTTGGAAAATGATTAATGGAAGGCATCATGTGTGATACAAGATGGGATCGCAGGTGGTCCTCATTTAGCTACCACAATTGGGACTGACAAGTCAGCTGTTAAGCAAAGTGGTCAGTAAGTGAAACCACGACTGTACTTATGATCTTACTTCAGCTTTCCTTTGCTTTACAGACCTGCGAGGGTCGTAAATGCGAGGATTGGTTGCAGTTACTTTTTCATCACATAACAGTTATTCACATAACTGCAAATGGTCACTAAACAAGAACTGTATTATACTCCCCTTCTACTCCAGTTCCCATGGTGACCAGAATCATATACATTAAAGCTAGCAATTAGAAGAGAGGTGGGAATGGAGTAGGACAATGAGAATTTCTTCTGCATTATCAGCCGCAACCAACATACACCAAAGAAAAATGCAAATGCCTCATCTAATGCCAGGTTAAACCAGAGACTGTCATGGACTATTGCCCAGGAATTATTTTCAGAAGAGTTACAGGAAAGATTATGAGCAAATGAACCCTAAAAGACCTAATCTTCAACTCTGCATTCTCATGAGAATACAATGGGATAACAATGCAGTTCAGAAAATGGGGGGGAGAAGGGAGAGTCATGGATATTAGTAACCACCCATCCATGTACCTCTAAATATATAAAATAGCAATTAGATAGAGAAGATGCTTGAACCAACAGTGTTCTAGTTCAATTTTTCTGCCTGATTTGATAGGAAAGGATTAAATATTTGGAATGAGATCTAAATATTGACCACCTTATACAAGTAGTCCTCATTTAGCAACCATAGTTGGGACCAGCAACTCAGTCATTAAGCAAAGCAGTCACTAAGTGAAATCACAACTGTGCTTACCATCCTACTTCAGCTTTCCTTTGTTTTATAGACCTGTGAAGGTCATAAATGCAAAGATCGGTTGCAAAGTTACTTTTTAATCACTGTCATAACTGCAAACAATCACTAAATGAGGCAGTTGCTAAATAAGAACTACTTGTACAAAAACCTATCGAAAGACAGAAGACTTTTCTCCACAAATCCTACCTTTAAATCTGCTACTGCCTCCTATAATCTTTATGAGAGCGTTAGTTAACTCACCTGTCTGGAATCGTGACTTCAATACGTCGGGAGGGATTCCAACAGCCCAGTTGAAGATCCCCGCCATGCCTCCGGCAAAGAGTATACTAGGTACGCTGAGGTCACTGACACTGTGGAAAGCAGGGGGCGGGCAGAAAAAGGCAAACAAGTATTGATTAAAAGGAATGGCTACAAAAAAAACAGGAGAAAAGAAATATCTGGTGCATCTTGTTCAGACTCATTAGGGGCAAATGTTAAACAGTAAGCAGTTCCTTTAAATGCAGTCAGCAGCTTTACTTCAAAATGGGCTGTACTAGCCCAGAAGAAGTCGACTTCTTTGCAGGACCCCTGTAGAAAAAATTACTACTACTGCCACCGGCACATCAAGCTTAATTTAAAAGTACAGCTGACTTGCATTGTCAGTGCTGACCAATCTTGATCAAATTGCTCCAGATTCAGCAGGAAGCCATGTTGATAGCCTTCAAACTGTACTGTGCTAAAAGAAGAAAATGTCCTTTTGCAATTTGTTGTTAGGATAAAAGCTCCTAAGTTAATTATTGTATGTAGATTAACATAATCCCTGAGTTAAAGCCTAATGTTTGGTTTTAGGTCAGCAAGTTTTAGAACACAGCTAACAGTGGTTTATTTAACAAACTATGTTTAAGTGAACCACAGTTTATCACTATATAGAAATTCAGTTATTCGGCCCTTGTGCCATAATAGATAGTCCATGGTACATTATACTGATGAATCTATTAGCTGTCCTTATAAGATGCATTGGTTTGATGCCTAAAAACACATTTTATAAATGCCAAATTATATTATTCACAATATATCACAATGTGATTTTAGTGATTGTAAGCCGCCCAGAGTCCCCCATTGTAGGGGAGATGGGCAGGGACAAATCAAATAAATAAATAAATAAATAAAAATAAATAATGCTTTGATCATCTCACCAAATCATTATGAGGCTCTCACTCCAGAATACAAAGAATTTCTCAGCTGTTCCTGTGAGAAATCCAACATTCTCCTTACCTCTGCCCTTGAGGTGTCAAAATGTTTTTCAGCCATTCATAGGTCATGAAGTACATCCCACTGGCTGGAACATCTGGTCCAATAAACAGAGGCAATTTAGAGAAATGAGAGACACAACTGCAGAGCTAGTCAAAAGCCCAAATTGGGCAAGGACAAAAGAACGAATCCTGCCAGCTTTCTGTAAGCAAAATTATAAAAAATGGCATAAAACAATGCACTCCACCTGCTGCTTTAAGCCTTGATTTGATTGACAGAGAAAACAAGGTTGAAAAAGAACATTGCGATAAGAAATAGAAGCACTGTTCACACAACAGAAATAATCCTGCCATTCCCTCTCACAGTTAGCTGGCTGGGCATAAGGTAAGGAGACACTGGGGTCTTGAATGTACTGGCCATCATCCTCGTCCTTCTAGCTAGTGCAAAGGAAACTACTGCTACCAGCCTCAGTTCCTTTTTTGTTGTGGGAGAGGAGAACAATTTTTTAAAAATGAAAATGCAACTGTGGTGGCATGATCATAAGCAACATCTCATGAACAAGTCTGGAGGACCCTACCTATCTTCCCCCTGTTTCTGCTCATTTCTGACCCTTCCCCCATGTGTCTAGGGTTATTCAGAGTGGCAGTAGAAAAGTGATCTTAGAAACATGGGTCTGGGTGTATTTGGGGCTAAATCTAATCCCTACAGAGTAAACCGGCTGAAACAACTCAGATTTTCTACTTGCAGGACAGGCTAACCACCACTCTATAATGACCTAGTCAAGTGTATTAGGTAATCAGGGTCAAAAAGAAGCCATTTGTGGGCTCTTCTTGTTCAATTATTTTAAGAACAATTATCCACATTACCTCTCATGAGGGTGAGCACTGTTCCTTTGTACACGCCTCGAATGCCAGCTTCACGATATAGTTGTTTGGCACAGTCCAAAGGTCCCGCATATGTTTTTTCACCAGAGCTTGCTTGGATCTAAATTATTAAAAGAATGATTGCCTCATCAATTATAACATACTATTCTTTAAATAATCCAGTCTTCCTAAATCTAAGCTGCTGTTGAAATGATTCTGTGCACCTAAACTTTTCCTAAGAAATCACCCATGAGATGAGAGTCAATCAGGAGTTTATTGATTATGCACCACAATGGTGAAAATTGAAAAAATAAACCAATAGCTGCCATCTCTCCCAGAATATTTTGCTAGATGTTTAAGCATCCAGCTTCTAACAGCTCATTCAAGAAGCCCCAGTAAAAGCTTTTGTGAAGAGCATTATCCATAATTGTAACTGTGACTTTGCCTTGGAAGACTTTCAAAATATGTCTGAAAATAAAGAGATAGGATGTTTATATGGAAAACAAGGAGTTAAGGAAAACAATTCAAAACATTAAGATAACTGAAGGTTGGGCTGATCTAAATAGACCTTTAAATGAAACGGAACAATCCAAAGAATCAGTCCCAGCTACTTCTTTCTCTTTATATTGGAAGAGTTTCTTTTTTACTCCTACAGAAAGAGTTTTTGAAGGAAGGGGACAAGAGAAGAGACTGTTCTGGTCTACTGGATTGGCCCTGCCTTGACTGCAAGGAACTATAGTTACAGAACACTTTTAGAAACACAAAGATAATATAATAGATTGATATAAAGTTGGTCATGTTTTGCTGACACTTTAACTGGGTTCATACATCTTGCTAACCCATGGTTTGCTTAACCTTAAATTATTAAATAAAGTACAATTAGCTGGATTCCCACAAAACATTAAATGAATATTAAACAAACTCTATTTTGACTTAGCATGAACCCAACCACAATATTCACACAACTACCATGCATATGCCCCAGCAGGTGGCACGCTTGGGTGATCTTGCCTGTACTGAGAAGCTAAGCAGGGTCAGGCTGGTTAGCAGTTGCATGGGACACTTCCCAGGAACACCAGAACTGTAAGTGATGAACCACATTTATTCTGTTGCCAAGAAAACCATATTGGCTTGTCCATGAAATCACTAGAGTCAAGCTTGTTTCAAAGGAGATTCCATCTACTGATGTAACATGCATACATATACCAGGATTTTCAGCCTTAATGGGAGAATGCTGTTCCAACTTCAGGACAGAGTTAACAATCTACTGAGAAAGAACATGCATATACTTTGGTTCTACAAAGGGTAGCCTCTAATCTCTAGAAGGATCCTAAATCTCTAACCAGGCAATGAGATTTCCAACTTGACTTGCCTTTCTTGCTTCTCTGCTTATTTCTGTGCTCCAGTTTTAGCCATCATAAGAATCTGACATCACAATGAAACAATGCTAGGGAAATTGGAATATTGATGGTTACAGGAGTTAAGACATAGTGTTCTGAAATTTGAGTATTTTATCTCCCATACACATAATACTTTTATCTACATGTTTGCATATTGTCTCCCTCTCTCTATATATACATTGACATGGGGACATCAAAATATGTAGAAAATTGTGTTGTCAGCAAGATTATTATGAATATGACACTATACTAACCTTTGGCTAAAGAAGGATAAATAAAGAATGTGGATAGCAAGATAATATTCAGTTGGCAGAAGAAGCATGGAAAGCTTCTTCTCTTACCTGTAGCAGGCACTTGATCCTCTCTCCTGGTGCCATAATGGCAGTGGTAAACACCCCTGATAACATTCCTGCTGCAAACAGCTGAGGATATCTATACAGAGTGGACAGGACATTGTGGGATGTAGGTTAAACATAAAAAATGGACTAAGTCTTGGCCAAGCTATGTTAGACACAGTTTAGGAATAATTCTTCCTTCTGAAGAGTTCCTTTTCTAGAAATTAAAAAAAAATCCACCCAACAATTAAATAACAAACAAACATAAAGATAGTCCATTCTCAGAGCCAAAAGTTCCAATTATGTGCCATGAAAACCAATGTTCTCAGCAAAATTTAATTATGCCATTAATTTTTTTCCATTTATATCCCAACAGATGCTTTAGAAAGAGCCAAGGAGAGATATTCACTACTCTAGTTTCCTCCAGCTGGTCAAAATCAGGCAAAACAGACATGGATCAAGTAAATATTATTGCTCAAGATTTTTGTCTCAAGTATCAATATAACTGATCCAGGTAAATGCAGCCAACAAGGCAGAATAATATGCAAAATAAATCTAATGTTTTATATGAAAACAATTTGGGAGAGGGAGTTAAAACATCAGGAATGACATTTTAAAAACTATGTTTTCTAAACAAAGGTAAAGACTGGAAAGATCTATTCATTAATGATGGATCTTTAATTAAAGATAATGATGTTCTTGTTTACACACTGGACTACAGTTCATGAAGCTGAGGAAAAAAAGAAGAAAAGAGAATGGTTCATGTATCATGTTAATTCATACTGTTGTTTGTTTATGCATTCATATGTTGTGTGACTCAAGCCGCTGTGATTTGCAAACTATCATTTATGTGATCTGTGGATGGTCAACTATTGTTTATTTTACAAGTAGTGGCTAACGCAAGCCATGGCTTGGCATGATGAATGAATCCAGGATCAAACCCAACATTGCCATCCTATCTGTCTGTCTGTCTGTCTGTCCTATCTAGTCTACCTTTGGAGAGGAAAAAAGATATAGATACCTAAAAAGAGTTGGAGAGAAAGGAGCAGATAAGATATGTCATTACTGTATTTTTATATGAACTGCAATACTGTGATGATTGGATAGCGGAACTGTCTATCAAAGTATGGCAACACAAAGCCATACCATCCTGGTTTACATTCCAGAATGAGGTGAGAACTTCAGTGGAGGGATTTGAGAAGTGAGGGTGGAAGGGCAGGCCTGAAAGAGGCTTAGAATCGTAGCCCAGGAAAACCTTATCTGACAGGGACCCGGGGCTAAGAATCTATTTAGTGCCAGAGTAGGCAAGCACTGACTGATGATAGATACACTGTAGAATCAAATGAAGCTATTTATAAATCATTTGAAGCTATTTAATAAAAGTCAGTTTGCTTCTTTGTCTAAACGTTAACCAAGTGACTGTGTTTTCCTATATTTCCCACCCAGAACAGGATTCAATAGCAGTAGTAAGACAAATGGAACCTGTAGAGATCTCCCAGAGTTAACAAGATTTTGGCTTACTTTTAAATAACAGAAAGATAATGAGAAAAAGATGCCCACAACCAGGATATACATGTCAAACACAAATGAAAAAAGAACTTGTCCAGTGTTGCAAATCCTAGTTTGTGGGATTCAGGCTGTGAATCTGGCTAAATACATGTAACAGTTTTCTGACGTATCCGAAAGCGTCAAAGTAATAATCTTTGGATTTCAATGTATTATATGCTTCTTGAATATGCTGATGAATATATGACTTTGAAAGCTGAAATACTATATGATGCATACTGTATATATTGTTCCAATAACTAATACAAATGTATGCATGCTTTATTTTTTAAAGCATCTGTAGGCAACCTAGCTGAGCTGAAGGCATATTTGGAATTTGCAGATAATGTGGGGAGCGCATTTACATGTCTACCATTATGTACCTGGCAAGTTGTAAAACAAAGATATAGTACTGTATTTACTGAAGGGCGAGTTAGCCCTCCAGGATGTGACCTATTATCTCTATGGGATCCTTGCAGTATGGAAAGATATTGCTACAAATAAATACGATGCTAGAAGTTGGTGCTTTGCAGTAAGCCAGATTCCAATTTTATGGGGAAAAAAATTAAGTGAGGGTAGGGAACCTGGTGGACATCAAGGGAGTCATCTGAGAGCACCCTGGTGCCTATGGGCATTATCTTGAATTTCAAAATCTAGAAGGGAGATGAAGACAAACAAAATTCATTCATCCCTTTGTTTTTATTAACTGTTGAATTGAAACCTCCTTAACCAAACTTAAGCTACATAAACATGCCATCCCACAGGGAACAGTAGGACTTCTGCAATCATATTCATTCAGAATTAAGTCCTATTCATTTCAACAGCCCCTTTTAATTAACTAAAGTTAAAACTACAGCCAGGTAACCTGGACTCTACGTTTGTGTGGAAGTACCTCTTTAAAAAAATCTTAATATTCAAGTAAGTATGCAAGGAACTGAAGACAGAGCAGAATGGTTTTTTGTAAAATCTCATAATTCCTTATGACGCGGATATTGTTAACTATTGGAGAACTGAGAATGTGCTGGGCAGATGGATAACACAGTGAGGAGGATGCGTGATGTACATCACAAAAGTGGGCCCTGCAGAACAGTTATTATGGCGTATAGATGAGATTTACATATAGGTGGTCCTCACTTAACAGTCACTCATTCAGCAACCATTCAAACTTATGATGGGGCTGAACGAGTGGTACTTACAACTGGTCCTCGTACTTATGATGGTCACTGCATCCCCACAGCCACATGATTGCTATTTGTGACCTTCTTTGCCAGCTTCCTACAAGCAAATTTACTGGGGAAGCCAGCAGGAGGTTGTAAATGGCAATCACATGACATCCTTGTTTAATGACCCACAGTGATTCGCTTAATGATGGCAACTGGAAGTGCCAGAATTTCCATCCCTGAGCGGCTTGGTTATGTAACGTGCTTTATGACCACGTCACTTAGCAACAGAAATTCCGGTCCCAATTACTCTCTTTAAGTGAGGACTACCTGTACTCTGAATCACCATTAAGAGAAAGCGTTACAAGCCTTTCATGATATAACACACTATACTGAACTAAAACATATTCCTTCCTAAATAGACATCTGTTTTGCCTGGGAAGAGAACTGCACAGAAACAACCTACACAATGTCTGTTTATAGCCAGTGCAATCAATCCCACGTTTTTAGGAACTTTAAAACTTGCCAGGGTTTTTTTTTATTAAAAAAAACCTATTTATAACCAAGAAAAATATAATTTCATTTTTGACTGCAATGCCAGAATGCGTAATTTTTGAAAAACAGCAGCAGATTGGAAAACCTCAAGAGCACATCCCTTAAATAGTCTGAACAATTTCATTACTCACGTCAAGATATCATCTGGCGTCTTCTGTTGCAGTTTTTTGCCCAAGCCAAATCCAAAGAAGCACACAGCAAACATGGGGGTCACACCCACAATGGGGGCTGCCATCCCCTTATACAAGCCACGGACGCCCTGTGAGAAACAGTAGGCCAGTGGATCATTTATTTATATATTTATTTATTAAATGTATATGGCTGCTTATCTCAAGGACACAACTCTGGGTGGCTAACAATTAAAAACAGAGTCAAAACAATACAACAAAATTATGAATCATACAAATAGCAGCCGAACAACCAACTACAACAACATCAAGGGTTACGTGAAGTTTCTGCCCAATTCAAAGGGAACTTGATTCTCCAATTATATACATATCTTTTTCCAAGATGTCACTTATGCTATTTGGAATTATCCAGTTCAACTACTGCCACGTGTTCTTTATGGGATTGCTTTTAAGACATTCAGGAACTGCAGCTGGTATGAAATTCAGCAGCCTCTGTGCTAACTGGCATTAGATGCCATGAATATATTACTCCTATACTGCAGAACCTATGTTAGTGGCCAAGATGGATGCAGCTTAAAATTCTGGTTTTAACCTACAAATCTTTATACAGCTTGATGGCAGGTATCTGCAAGTTGGCCTTCTTCAACCGGAATCTACCCATCTGATGCAAACAACTCTGGAAAGATTGTTGGTATTCTCCCATCACTAAGGGATTAGAAAGGGCGAGGTGAGAAGGAGCTGCTTCTCCATCACAGCCCCCAGACTGTAACGGCTTTCCAGTGTAGATCAAGTCTTGCCCTGAGTGTGGAGGCCTTGCAGAACCTGGAGAAACAGAACTCTTCTGGAGGGTTGTTTCAGCTAGTTAAGATTGCACCAGATGTTCCAACTGAGATATTTCTCTGGATGTTCCAACTGAGATATTTAAATATTTTATGCCCATTTTTATTATTACAATATTATTGTATTACAGATGTTTTTATTTTTGTAAACCGTTGACAGTCATGATTGTGGCAGTTTAAAAACCCAACAAATGCATATATAAGTAAACTTTATTGCAGACAGACATTATTAAAGAGAACAATCAGCATACTCTTCTGCAAAAGGAGACAAAATTGCTTATCGGTAGCCAATCCTTCTGAGGAAACAGACTTTAGAAAAAGGAATATTCCAATAACTTATGGACTGTATTTGTGGGCAGTGTTAACAGCCTCCAAAGGGAAGTCTCTAGGCTGCTCTGCTGCATTCCAGGACCAATGCTGCTGAGTTGCCTTGGGGATCATAATGATTAAAAACAAAGGTATTTAATTGTTGGGTATCTTGACATGAAAGGAAATTATGCAAGATATTCTTGAAAAGTGCAATTTTTTTTTCAGAAGTCTTTGGTATGAGCATCAGTTTATCATATGGTTCCTAACTGATGAAAGAAACCTTTTAACACAGTCCTCTGTATATTTTTTGGAAAGTGATCCACACCATATTTAAGAAGGTTTATTTCCAGGTAAGCATATTTAGCAAGGGTGAGGTATTCTACTAACCTGTGCTCTTGCTCCCTCAAGCATCTTTCAAAAAGCAAAACAAAACAAAACTTCAGCATTTCCATTTTAGTAAGAATTTGTTTCTAAGATATGAAACAGGACTTTCCTGGCTGGGGAATTCTGGGAGTTGAAGTCTGCACATCTTAAAGTTGCCAAGGTTGAAAACACTGCCTTGGACTAACAGACAGAAGGTTCCACGTCCTGTCATACAATAGGGGAGCAGGGAGGAGATAGATGCATGAACCCAAGGCTTACTCTGGCTTGTGCGTGTAAGAGTAAATCATGGTTTATTAAGTATGAACGACAAAGGGTTAAAACCTTATACATACTTATGCCTACAAACTGGGCAGCTTTCTTTCCTCTTATCTTTAGTTAGTTTTCCTCACTGAAAAAAAAAATCAAGCATATACTCCAAAAATTTACTAATTTCAAGTATCATTCCCACACAAATTCATTCCAGTAATATACATGAGAACATGACATCTCTGGCAGGCACTGCAAGCGAACTGGCAAAATACCTCTTTCATAAGAGTCTTTCTGAAACAGTCAAAGGTCCCAGTGTAAAGAAGAGGCTGTCCTGGTACAGGTTTCGGTTGAGTTTGTAGTCTGACCTGCAAAATATAAGGAACATGCAAGGAATACAAAAGATGTGCTTGGGTTACTTAGTCCATTTATTAGGAGACTGATTTCAAGTGAAGATGGCCGTCCACAACTGATTTAGCCACCCATTCCTCCTCCTTCCCAAAGAACTCTGACTCACGATCAGTTCTTGTTCTCTTTTATCATTTTATTATATTTTCTATTTTGTTTGGTTTTATTATACACCACCCAGAGTCAAATTGGAGTTGGGCAGTGCCTAGATTGAATAAATTAAATTAACAAAACGGTTGCTGTGGGAGACATAACCAATTACAAAATAATGACTTACCATAACACTGCCTGAACTCTCACCCCCATCAACCCTAGTTTCTGTTGTTGTTGTTGTTTTGGTGCCTTCAAGTCAGATTTGACTTCTGATGAATACATGGACAAGTCCCTTTGGTTTTCTTGACAATATTTTCAGAAGTGCCTTGCCCTTGCCTTCTTCCTAGAGCGACTAGCCCAAAATCACCCAGCTGTCTTCATTCCTAAGACAGAACTAGGACTCACAATCTCCTGGTTTCTAGCCCAGTACCTTTAAGCATTACACCAAACTAGCTCTCAGCAACCCTCGTTACCTTCATCCTTTTTCTAGACAGGTGCACATGCTCGTAAAGCACTGTGCTGTAGCACTGTATCATGCTTATGGAGCTATTTGGGGCAATAATAAAGATTGCTGATGGTTTACTTTCAATATGTCACCATTTATTTGGATGGATGGATGGATGGATGGATGGATGGATGGATGGATGGATGGGCGGATGGAGTATTAGGTAGGGAAAGAAGCTTCCTTGGTGCCAAAGAAGGTATCCACAAGCTCATTGCCTACCCCCCTCAACAAAATTACAACTTCCAGCTCTGATCATTGCCTTTGCATTTACAGATTATATTTTCAATTGTCCTTTATCTCAATTAGTTAATACAAGCATAAGCCAATAAGGACAGCATTATGGTGTGTCTGGAAGGTACCTGAAAACTGAGTAATAAATCTTTGTAGAGATACATTTGAAAACTTCAGTGTTGCCAGAGTGCACTTAACTCCAGGCCTGTATCATTTAAATTTGACTTAAAAATGAAACTGTTTATTTGATATTAGGATCCAGTCTTTTCATGTCTGTATAAAAAAGGGTTTGAATAAGAAATGGATTTGAGTCTTAATAGTTTGCTTTCAATAATTTTCAAATGTTTCTCATCAAAAATCTCCTGGCTTGAGAACATTTTTCCCATGTCAATATTTGTGAGGGTGATCTGTTCCAAATCAGAGACTATGGCAATGTTACTATTGATAATAATGTTCTCCAAACTATTTTGCTTGGCTCAACAGAGCACTGCACTAAGCATCTTTGACTATGGTGAAACTGCTTTGTAGTGCAGGAACTGGGCTTTTCCATTCTTGTTTACAATCGATAGAGGGAGAACAAGATAAACCTGTTGTCTGAAACATGGTTATCTATTACAATGTGACTAACTTGTAAGAAGAATCAGTTGGTCTGTGTTAATTCCAAATAGCAGAGCATTCTAAGAATGCCAGATTTCTTTGTTTTTATTTGTTTTTAAAAAGCAAGATTACCTTCCACCTTTTTACTTATTCCGTTTATGCCCCACTTTTCTATTCTGGCAAATGCTCAAGGACGATTGCAACATTCAAAAAAACAGAAGGCAATCTCCTACATGCCAGAAAGGCAAAAGGGAGTCTCCTGGAAATCTTATCAGCTGGACAGGTCCCTAAGGACAGAAGTGGTCCCTCAGATAGCAGGACCCACAGCTGTCTGGGGCATGAAAAGTCAGTTCCAACATCTTCAATTGTGCCCTGTAAACCACTGTGCCCAGCTTCTGGCCTAGAGACTCTGTGGTGTGCATTATGCCAGCAGCTGACTGGGTATGCCCATCATGAGACTAAAATGGGTTAGCTAGTTTGGGTTTGTGACCACAGCCAGGATAGTTTGGTTCTGATTCACTGTATTAGGCAAATCCAAGCAATTAGGCTGGTTCGGCAAACTATGATTCACCGTTCCATAGGTTAGTCTGTTGCATGTAGAAGTGTTGTGCATGAAGAGTAGTGATCCATGGGTCCGTGGCTAGTGTGCTGATAAGGATTACATTAAGACTGGGAAAATACTCTCAGGCACAGAAGTTCAGGGTGGCTTTGGACCAGCACATATCTCTGTCTCCCACCAACCACCCAAGGCCGTTGCTGCAGAGAAAAATTGCAGGATGAATCCTGCAGGAAAGGTGGGTTATAACTCTGACATGTAAATAAACTCTCTCTTTTTTTTTTAAACCCTGCTCTTTGACATATTTAAACTGGTGCCAAGTCTGGTCCCTGTGTAAGAGGAGAGCGTTAATACTTTTCCTTGAAAAAATCCATTATGAGGATCCCTCCACATAGTGCATTCTGGGAATGGTAGTTCATTGACCCTTTTTTTAAAAAAAGTATGCCTTTCCTCCCCACTCGCGCAGTGTCTATCGGGGCTTGTAGTCCTTCCCCCCTCACCTTGATGGTATCCAGTGGGTGTCCCACGAAGACCAAGCAGACGCCTCCGAAGCCACCCGCGAAGAAGTTCTTTATGGGGCTGATAGGCGCCTGAGAGGGCTTAGGCTGTTCCGCCATGACTGCTTCGGATCGGCGCAACCCTCCCTGCTCTCGAAGCAACCTTTACCCTGCCTTTCCCTCCCCAACGAGGCGGAAAAAAAGGAGAACCTCCGAGATGCCTAGAGAGGCCACTATTGTTCTTGTTTCCGCCACCCGCGGCCTCTATCAACCATAGAGAGCAACATTAGACTAGCAAGTTACTTCTGTAAGGGGCTGTTGGTGTTTTTACAGTCTCCTTTGTTCCCTGTTAAATGTACGCATCTTTCTTCAGAAGCTGGTGCCAAATCTTTGTCTGCGCCTTAAGCTTTCTCCCCTTACACACAAAAATCACACTGTGGGATATGGCTTATATCAGGGTTTCTCAACCTTGGGAACTTTAAGATGTGGGGACTTCAACTCCCAGAATTCCTCAACCAGGCTGAGAAACACTGGCTTATATTATTCAGCTGATAATAGGCTGATTGGTTTCATTCAAAATATGGTTTGTCTGTATAAAGTTGAAATAAAACTTTGTTCAATAAATATATTCATTCAACCCCTTCTTGTTTAAGCAATTGGTGTACCAATTGAAGTTCATGGTGTTTTGCTCTTGCTGTTATTGATCCTTTGAAAGCATAGCAAGTAGATATATGAATACCCCCCCAATATTCTGGCCACTTTGCCCAGAATATTAGAGGGGTAGTTTATTTCACTATGCAAGAAAATTATCTCTACATTTTGTTTGCTTCATTAACATTCATTTTCTCTGCACGCTGTCAATAAATATTGGGAGCGGAGCTGTGCTTATGTAGTTCTTCGTATGATGAAAAACAATTAGTAGTGTGAATCTCTGCTCATACATATCTGAATTCTAAATAACAATACTAAACCTTTAAATGATTACCAGAATATATGTTTCTACATTACTCAGTTACAGTTCTCTGCACTAACAGAATGACCTTTGGAACAGTTACACACATAAGACTTCATACTTTTAATGCAAAATGTCCAATGTTCAATCCCCAACATTTTCCCTTAGAGTTGGGAAGGATTTCCATTAGAAAGGCTGGAGGGACACTGCCATTCAGTTTAGGTCAACTGCAGCACCCATGAGAGGGGTCAAAAAAGTCAAGATAGTGGCTGCAACCATATCAGTGAAGTTCTGCCTCTTTTTGATGTGCACCATGCATGCAACACATGCCAGACAGAGATGGGGCTTTGATCACCCAGTTGCAGTTACCATCTTGATTTTTGGAATCCCCTCCCTTTCAGATCATCCCCAACCTGATGCCCTCCAGATTAGTTGGTTTACACCTTCCAGAAATCTAACCCAGGATTTATTTCCTGGGGGTTGGCACTAGCTGCACCAATCAGCTGGGTAAGGTCAGCACAGACAATTCTGAGCTAAATGAAGGAATTAGATGTTACCTAGACGGGTAACGAAACTTTTGCAAGAAAAAGGGGTGCCATAGGGAAGATGGTCAGGAACTCTTTTCCATGGCCGCAGAAACTAGGACCAGAAATAATGGGTACAAACTGCAGCTACCTAGATTTCACTTAAATATAAGGAAAAACTTCCTGATGGTTAGATCTGTACAACAGTGGAACAGTCTACCTACGGAGGTTGTGAGTTCTCCATCTCTGGAGGTTTTTAAGAAGAGGCTGGACAGTCACCTCTCG
Source organism: Liasis olivaceus (assembly GCA_030867105.1). Taxonomy (NCBI): domain Eukaryota; kingdom Metazoa; phylum Chordata; class Lepidosauria; order Squamata; family Pythonidae; genus Liasis; species Liasis olivaceus. Next base: position 21,065,389 of record CM061348.1, on the reverse strand, counting down.
GGGACGGTTTAATTGGTTTCCTGCATATTGCAGGGGGTTGGACTAGATGATCCATGTGGTCCCTTCCAACTCCGAAATTCTATGATTCTATGATTCTAAGAAGACAACCTAGCTCAGAGAACCCCAAGGACTCCACAGTTCAACCCTGAGCTATACGTATTCTCTTCTATTGGAATTATTTATTGTAGGGTAACATTCTTGAGTTTGGCCAGCTCCTTAATTCTAGTAGCAATTTGCAAGTAAGCCAATCTTCAACCGGTTCATTTACTCAGAAGGAACAACAAGGAATGTCGTTGACAGGAGGCAGAAGAGATGAGTAGATTCTTCCTCCTGGGGCTCAAGTGCCTCAAAATGAGGGCCTCATTTAGCAGTTTGTAAACATGGGAAAGTATATTTTTGTTCTTCCAAGGTTCCCTAGGTTTTTCCACTGCACAGCTGACTGCATAAATTTCCTTCTCCAGGGAGGTTTTTGCCTTCTCATTTCTGTCACAGGGAAGCCAAGTCTGCTTGTATTACAGAATATTACAAGTATATTTTAAGCTAATTTAGACTGCATCGGTTTAGCACATCTGCCTCTTATCATCTATTTCTTAGGCTTATATTGGTATCCCAACCTTCCACAAATAAGTCTAGGGTATAAATATGCTACCTCTCTCCCCCCACTTTATCATCATAACAACCTTGACAGATATACCAGGCTGAGCAATACTGGCCAGCCAAGGTCATTCAGTCAGAGGAGATTTTTATCTAGGTTTCTCTTCGGATGAAACATAACATCACAAGACATCTGTCCTAGTGGATGCCACCAATATTAACTTGGATTTTCTGTTTGGAGATCTCTTGAATTTTTATTTGAATTTCCTTGAGAGCGGTTTTTTTTTTTAACCGAAACTGTGTATAAATATTTTTTTTTAATAAAAATGAGTAATTCACCAGTACTGAATAATGTTAATAAACTAAACACTGTGGTTTGGGGGCTACAATCCTGTACACCTATTTGGACATAAGTTGGCTGGCTTTTTTTTTTTTTTTTTTTTGGTGGGGGGGAGAATATACATCTCATTGAACATTTTAAGAAAAAATACATAAACAGAAAAGGAAAAAGAATAAAAAGGGAGTAAAGAGTAGAATGTACATGTAGAAGCAAAGGATTTACAAGTATCATAGAAATTAAGGTTTTTCAGTATTTCATTAATTCATTATAAGTAACTGAGTATATTTTATCATTTAAAAAAATAAAAATTTCTATTAAACTCTAAACAGAACATAAATATCACTGGTCAGCACAGTATAAATTGTAAAACGAAACTGTAAACTATGATAAATTCTATCCATGCTACTAGAAGTCTATACTAATTTAGTAGTATGGACAATATTTACCATTTTTCAGCCTTTGGGCAAAGATGAAGTATGGCATTTTTTAAATTATTATTATTTTTTGCAAGGAATAATAACAAAAGACCAGGAAATACTAGATGTCTGGGGTTCATAATGCTGACTGGAGAGGAGGGTGAAGCCACAGCTAAGAAGCTTCTTGACCATCTCTGGCATGATGAGCAGTCTGGTTCCTCCACCATGATTAATGTTTAGGATACTACGTGCACACAATCACTGCATTCAGCTTGTCTGCTAATCCCTTTTTCCTCCTTGCTCAAGGTTCTGATCTGCCCTTTTTTCTAAGGACAAATACTGGGAACATTGGGAACTGGCACATGTCTAAAGGCCACTAGGCTGGGAAATGCTAAACTAAAACATGTAATATAGTGGCTCTCTTTGCACAGTAAAAATGACTGAGCCTTCTTCTCTTCATCTGATTCAGCTTTCTGCACCAGCAACACATAAGAACTGGATTTTTATGAACTGGCCATTTTTACATTGCTCCTAGGAACAGGGAACAAGAAAGTGAGGCTCCCACGTTTTATCTCATTCCCCATATATTAATTGATTTAGACATCAGAGCAAATTAAAAAAGCAAACAATGATGGGATCAGGGTTGGTGCAATTGAGCTCAGTACCTTTATGGGTAGGCCTGGCAGGGAGCTGTCCCCCATTTTCCATGGCTCCTTCTTGTATGGTGTAATGGTATGTGGGAATGACTTTGGGAAACAGGGGAAGAGCCCTAGATAAGAGGCAGCTTAGCCTGCAGAAGGAATGGGGTGTGCCAAATGTCTCAGAAGGGACTCTCCCTAGTGTCTTGGGCTGTAAAGGCAATGGGGGCAGAGATGTACTTTCAGTCCTGCAAGATTCTGTTAATGTAACCTTACAATAAAGTAGAGCTAGTACTTCTGGGTATACTTCCTGTCCTGTCTGGACTACCTCACAAGGCTGACATATGGCCATAAGAGGTAGAATTTAGAATGGTGGCAGAGACAAGATTCCTAAAAAGCCGCTTTTTTGCAGTGCCTTTATAGGACGTCCTTTCAGTCTCAGTAGAAGTAAGCATTGGTTAATCCCCAGGACAGCAGTTTGCATGACACAACTGACTGTGGGGATTACGTTAACCACAAGGAAGACTAGATCAGTTTGGAGCTAAATCTAACCTTTATGGGGTTAAAAGGCTGGGCGCATGACATGCTAGCCCCCATCTCATGTAATAGGCAAGCCTGATATGCAAAAACAAGGCCACTGATTAGCAATCTGTAAAACCAAGTTAGGGAATCACTACTGGAGCAAACTGTTGTGAGCTGGGGATTCCTGGGTTGAAGGCTAGACTGGGAGGTCCAGAAAAAATCAGGGAAGGATGGAGCTTCCATGATGCTGCCCAGAAAACTGCACAGATGCATCACCAACAGCCAAGCTCAACTTGAGGGCTTGTTCACTTAAAACACATGCCAGTGTTAGGCAGGTCTCTTTGCTGCCAACTAGTAGTCATCCTGATATTTGCAGCCTGAATTTGATAACTCTACCCAAATTAGAGCTGGAATTTCTGTATTCTAATGACAGAAACCCGTGGTGGTTAATAGTAAAGGAAAAGCAGTTTGTGTATGCTGAGAGTCTTTTAGTTCTATTCTCCCTCGTGGAGAAATGTCAGAAGATTAAAGCCACTTCCAGAATTGCTTCCAAAACCAAATCTATCATACAAGTTATAATTGTACAGTTTATTTTACCCCTGTTGCAATGATGCCTGTGACAAAGAAATTTGAGCGTGGGCAAGACCCATCTGCTTCCTTTACTTTGGGTAGATTCCAGCAACTGTTGCTCCAAGCAGCAGATACTGTTTCATTACACAATCTGGAGGGATGTCCCTACAGACAAAAAATAGTTTCTTTCCAAGCACTGAATTGAGGTACTTACAACTGGTGATTCATTTTGTAAATTGTGTAGGACTTCCTTTGTTTAAATCGATTTGGGGTATTAGGTTAGCTGGTGATGAGAGGAAGAGCTCTAGCCTTGGAGGGGGAAATATGCAGTGGATCTTCCCTGCCCCTCATGAGCTTCTAAACAATCCTGCACCTCTGTGCCATCCACACAGTTAAATGACCCTCCTGTCCAGAGGGCTCTTGGGTGGTTACAGGAAATAAGAAGAGTTGGGAAACTTTCCTTCCATTAACTTTTAAAAGTGATCAGTTGAATAAAGTTGCATTCATACATTGTGCTAATAATCATTTATTGAATAAATTGTTTAACCATAGTTTTGTTTATAATACTGTATATCAAATAAAGCACGGTTGGTAGGGTTCACACAACCCATTAAGCTAAAACCAGTAATGGCTTAGTGTAAACATAGCTGTTTTATCAACATCTCTGCCTGTTTCATTTATAGCACAGTCCTACACATATCTACGCGGAGGTCAGCCCTTCTGAATTCAATGGAGCTTATTCTCAGATAAGTGTGTATATTATGTGATTCTGCCAATAAAATGAATTGCAGAGAATAGGCAACCTTCCTAAAGTCACATTTTACCCATGGCAAAACAAACCATGCGACTTATAGATATGCCTGCTCTTCAGATATTATAATTATCAGGTTTATGAGCAAAAGGCTTTACCTTCCAGAAGTAAGACAGTAGAAAGGTCCTAGAAATAGCAAGAAAGAAATGTGACACAATTTTCACAGCAAGAAATCAGCCATGAGAAAAAATACTAAGTTGGCAAGCCCTAGGAAAAGAGCTTCAGGCTGAAAGACATTGATTGATTGATTGAATGATTGATTATATGTCATCAAGTCAGTGTCAACTCTTAATGACCACATAAATAGATTTTCTCCAGGATGATGTGTCCGCAACCCAGTCCTTCAGGTCTTCCAATGGTTCACCCATCGCCAATAATTAAATCCATCCACCTTGGTCATCCTCTTCTCTTTCCTTCCATCTTTCCTAGATTATATGTCTAGAAAGGATGATCTTCACATAATGTATCCAGACTATGACAATTTGAGCCTGGTCATTTGTGCCCCAACTGAGAACATAGGATGATCTATCAAATGCTATAAATTAATCTGTGAAGAACTTTGTCAGAAGGTGGAAAAGGGACAGGAATTCATCCAGCTCCAGTCCTTTTTCCAGTTGGTCTGCTCCAGAAAACTTCTTTTTTCATTCTGCTTGCTCCTGCTGGGTCCCCAGTCCCACATTTCTGCCTCCTCCAGCAATTTCTCTCCAACAGTATCGCCTGCTTTACTCCAGCAGCTTCAATTGCCTGCTTCTTGAAAGACATATAGCACCTCCAACCCACACTGAAACACACAGCACCCCCTTTGCTTGACAAAACTGTGCATTGGAAATCTTGTACTAGAAGGCACACATTTCCTCACAGGGGTCTTAATCTGAGAAACTTCTCGCCGTCTACGTTACACTTTTCATGCAGTTGGCATGCAGACAAAAATCCAACCCTGAGGCCAAACTACAATCCAGTCTCAACCATGGGAGCTCACTCTGCCATAATTTGGCAAACAGTTTTATATGTAGATCGTCCTGCATCTTTTCATAATCTCCCCAGTGGTATTTTTCATTCACTTCAGGGTGGAGTGATATAGAGATACGTACAATGGCTCACAAATAGACCAGAATACACTGCCCCATGTAGTTGGCCTCTACACTTCTGGCATTTTGTACAGTAAGGCATTTATAACTTTTTTTTTTTAATGGGCATCTGATGCTAGCAATCAACATCACTTGACCATTAGCAGTATGTTTTAATGACTTAATTAATATCACACTGTTTTTATGGGAAGGGCATTAGTGGGTTTTCTGGGTAATTTGTTTTTGTATACCACCCTGAGTCTTAGGAGAAGGTGGTACAGTGTGAGAATATTAATGATCCACCTTGCCAAGGTGGTTATATTTGAAAGAGAAAATGGAGTGCATGATTGCCAGTTATACATAAATAGTGAAAAACTAGAGCAAGTAGATGATCTCAGTACCTTAAGAGGAAGTTGAGGAAAGAAGGCACAACGTTTTAAGAAGTGCAAATGGTGGTAGCAACATAGTGGGTAGTATGTGGCCTGTTGCAAGGAACAAATGCTTTTCAAAAGAAACAAATGTGGTTGTGTACTGTATAAGAACCTGAGAGCTGGGTATAAGTTAATTGATTCAAGAATGAATGGGTGCTGAATGAATGTAGGTTGAATGCAACAGTGAGTGACCCATATGAAAGAAATACACAGAGGGGTTTAGTCATATAGCGAGAACAAATGAGGATCAAATCACAAAATAAATGTATAAAGAGTGAATGGGTCAAACCAAGAGAAAGGGGGAACCAAGAAAGGGTGAGAAGTTTAAAGAACCAAAGGCAATGTATGTAATAGTGTATGGACAAGGTGAGACAAAGATGATCTAAGACAGTGTTCCTCAACCTTGGAAACTTTAAGAGGTGTGGACTTCAACTCCCAGAATTCCCCAGCCAGCCATGCTGGCTGGGGAATTCTGGGAGTTGAAGTCCACACCTCTAAAAGTTCCCAAGGTTGAGGAACACTGATCTAAGATGTAGAGGCGTATAGGGAATGATGTTGATGTAAACTAGTTTTAGTAATATTTCCTTTCTTATCTCATGCTTTTAATTTGTTTGGCTTACTATTTCTTATTTTTTTCCTCCACTCTACAAATTATTGCCTACTACAAAAGGGGATAAACAGATGGTTACCTATGCATGCAAACGGTATCTGTGAAAAAGCTCTCCAGGAAATTTCTGGCTTTTCTGTTTCAGTTATTAATTATCCCCTCTAGTAAATTTCATACCCATGCCTCTTTTTCTTGTCACACAAAAAGAAAGAAGAAAAAAAGCAGGGGAGTAAGGCACATAAACAGAGAGAGATATACATATAATTCATATATTGTTCAGTTTAATGACATATATTTCAAACTAGATATACATACAAAATATGCGCAAAATATGCATACATAATATACATACTAAATATACATACAGAATATGTGCAAAATAAGCAAATCTGTATGTTACTGATTTTATTATTTTCAGAGCAGAATTTGAATGGTTTCTGCAAGGAATTTGGTAATTTTTAAACAACATGAACACTATAGTCTCTTAGATGGCATTCTAAGTATTTTGCTATCTACACCAGGAAAGTAGAAATACAATATATGAAGTAATTGTGCTAACATGAATTAGCTCTGCTTTTCAAATAAAACAACAGCTACTGATAGCGTCCAATCTGCTTTAAGGATTAAATCTAGAATAGCATATGACATTTGTTCCTACTGGAAAGAATGATCAAATGAGAACTCTTTTGCCATCTAATGGCAAGATTTATTAGTAGCAATGGAGGCAAATATGTGTTGCTCAGGGTTGAACTGTGGAGTCCCTGGGGTTCTCTGCGCTTGGTTCTTTTCTTGCAAACGTTTCATTACCCGGCTAGGAAACATCTTCAGTGCTAGAATGGGATGGGGTTTGCTCTCGGTTTATATACTCTTGCATGCCCTGCCAGCGTTGGTGGGGGTGGGGGGTTTGTTTTGCTCCTCTGGTAGTTCCTTGATTAGGGTATTGTTTACTGCTTGATTGTGTGCCTGGTGGTAACCTTTGCTTATCTGGGTGATGATTGCTGGTGATGATTGCTGGTGATTGATTGCTGGTGAGGTGATCTTCTGATCTTTTGTCTCTTTTGAATAGTATGTAGATGTTGTTTATCTCTATGTGTCTGTTAATTGCTGCCTTGTCTGAATACCAAGCTTCCAAGAATTCTCTTGCATGTTTGGATTTGGCTTGGTCTAAAATGCTGACAGTTTCCCAGTTAAAACTGTGGTTGAGTTTGTCCATGTGTTGTGCAATTAAGGAATTTTCATCATGTCTTCTGACTGCTAGTTGGTGCTCATGGATGCGTTCTGCTAGTCTTCTGCCTGTTTGTCCTACGTAGTGTTTGTTACAGTCCTTACACTGTATGTTGTAGATGATTCCTGTTTTTTCTTCTTGGGCAGCTGGGTCTTTTGGTTTACTTAGGATATTTTGGAGTGATTTTGTTGGTTTGTGTGCTACAGAGATGCCATATGGTTGTAATAATCTGTTGGTGGTTTCTGAGATGTTTCTGATGTATGACAGTGTGATCCTTTTTGTGGCTTGTGTGGGTTGTGTTGTAGTAGGTTGAGTGGTCAGGCACTTTTTGATACCCACGTAACTTTATAAAGCACACAAGCCACAAAAAGGATCACACTGCCAAACAGGCAGAAGACTAGCAGAACGCATCCATGAGCACCAACTAGCAGTCAGAAGACATGATGAAAATTCCTTAATTGCACAACACATGGACAGACTCAACCACAGTTTTAACTGGGAAACTGTCAGCATTTTAGACCAAGCCAAATCCAAACATGCAAGAGAATTCTTGGAAGCTTGGTATTCAGACAAGGCAGCAATTAACAGACACATAGAGATAAACAGCATCTACATACTATTCAAAAGAGACAAAAGATCAGAAGATCACCTCACCAGCAATCAATCACCAGCAATCATCACCAGCAATCATCACCCAGATAAGCAAAGGTTACCACCAGGCACACAATCAAGCAGTCAGCATATGCTAATCAAGGAACTACCAGAAGAGCAAAACAGACCCCCCACCCCCACCAGCACTGGCAAGGCAGGCCATAGCAAATAAATAGAGAGCAAACCTCATGCCATTTTAGCACTGAAGATGTTACCTAGCCGGGTAATGAAACGTTTGCAAGAAAAGAACCAAGCGCAGAGAACCCCAAGGACTCCACATTTATTAGTAGGTTAGCTTTTTAACAGGCGAATAGAAGACATAGGGAATTTGCATTTTCTGTGTTAAAAATGTCAGATTTTGCAGCTGCAAATTATTTGCCCAATGCAGTACATGTGTCATATTCAATAACAGATGGCTGCATCGCTGCCTGAAGAGCAGTCAGACCAAATCCATAACAGCCAACAGGCTAAAGATTACAGCTGAGAGCTAACATAGTGGAGATATATACAGACAGGGAGATGCCAGGACCCAAATCAATGAATAATAATGAGGCTGAGATAGCCAAGAGCCAATTCAGTAGCATAAATATGTTTACTCCATGGGTAACCCACTTGCACATCAATTCCATGCCAGATAACACAGCAAATTGAACATCCAAAGTTTGTGGTTAGCAAGTATTTCAACTGATATCTCAGTTGTTTTTGAATAGCTAACCAGCTGATACCTTCTGTTTTGTTTTTCTTTACTGTTTGTTAAAATAAGAACTGCAGCAGTCCAACTGGGGTTGGAGGCCCCCATGGACAGGGTGGAGGAAAACAGCCTCCTTTCACTCTCCTGCTTCCTTGTTTCACTTCCATGCGCTGTGGTTGGGGGTTGGGTTGAAAAAGGAAAAAAACAAAGATTGCGACTAGAGCAGCCAGTTTGCACCCCTCTAGTCTCATATGCCCCCTTGGCTATATTCACATAACATGTTAAGCCATGGTTTGTTTAACTATGGATTATTGAAGTACCGTTGGCTGGATTCACACAACCCAGTAATTCAGAACCAAACAAACCACATTATGGCTTAGCATGATGCATGAACCCAGGCAATACTAGCTGCTGGGAAACAGGAAGGGAGAACCCGCTGTTTCATATCTATTCTGTTTGTGAACTTCTGGCTGACTCCTGTGAGAAAAGATGGACCAGGTGGAGTTTTAATTTGATCCAGCACATCTCTTTTTATGGAAATAAGTTCCATTAAATTAAAGGGGACTTCCTTTTGAGCAACGGCTGTATTAAGGCTGTGCAAAGCATTCAAGGGACACCTGCAAAGTGCACTGGTGTGATCAAAGCACCAGTTTCTTTGAAACCGGGGCAGCCACCTGCTCTCAAAGGCTTGGCAGGGGTGCTTCAAGGGCCTTCCCAGGCCATTTGTGCGTACGCGTGCACGCATGTGTCCTGACGAGGCTCCCTTGGGAACTGAAGGAGAAATGGCTATGTAAGTGCATGCATGCAGCGTTGTCCCAGAAGGCTCTCAAAATAGCCATGCGTGGCCTTATGAAGGAGATAGTTGCCCCACTGCCCCTTTGAGGAGGGGTCCTTCACGCCTGCTCATGCATTTCACAAGGGTCTCATTCAAATGCTCTGCACAGCCCTATTACGTGTGCAATTGAGCAGGATAAGGATTTACACAGGCTTCTAAATCAAAATGGAGAAGTTATATTTACTCCTCTGCCCTCTGTCCTGGAACTATTTCAAGGAATGTCCTTCATGTAAGCGATGCTCTGAGTTCTGTTGATCCTAGCTAGGGAGGCAGCTGTGCTCCCCCTGCTTGGAGTGTCGGAGTGCCAGCAACTGGAACTTAAGACTTCTGATTTAAACATTTGAACGGCCATGGCTGTGGACCCAAAAATGAATGAACACAACCAAGTTTATGCAATACATTCAATGTAAACCATACCTTACAAATCACATTGGCTGAGTTCCCAGAACACAACTGATGAGCTCACCCATGTACTTACAGTTCACCTAACCATGATTCGCTCATCTCATTTTCTGGATTTGCATGACCCAACTGATGGTTCATCAGTCATAATGATGATCATCAGTCATAAACTGATCATGAATCATAAATTGCAGTGGCTGAAATTGCATAATAGGCTAGGCTAAAAGGTGTTTAGCTAGTTTATGGCCCACTGTATCATGCAAATACTGTAGAGCAGTGTAGTAAAAGCCACATTTGTTATTTGATTTAGTGCTGAAAATTGTTCCCAAGAATTGTCATTCTGAAAGTACACCTATACGAGTTAACCTTTGGGTATAATGGGCGGGGCTTTGGGAAGTGTACCTGTAGTCCAATATATATGGAGGGTGTACTGCCAGGAAAAGCCAAGGTCTCTGTTCACACAACATGCTTACCAGCCACGTTAGTGACCCTTGGTTAGGTTTCCTGTGGCTTAGCATGTTTTACAAACCTAGCCCATTTGGTTAAAAGTTCAGTGTGTTGTGCAAACAATTCAGTAGCCAGGTTAAGCACGTCTGAACACGTACGAACCGCTGCCAAACCTAAGTTAAAAGCAAAGCTAAACCCTATTGCGTGCGAACACGTGACTTTACTCGCACATTGAGACTTTACCATTCCTGAGACGTTCGGAGGACTTCGCTGCCTCCAAACAATTTAGGAAACGCACTTGAGGGCCGGACTCTTCTTAAACACGTGTCATTTTATTAATTCATGGCACCATATATTTCTTATAAGGCCGATCACGTTGAAGCTGGTGAAAAAGTAGCGTTTATCACGTACACCGCCACGTCCAGTGGTTCGGCCCAACACCCCTCTCCACTCCGGCCAGTGGTGCATCCCAACTCCTCCAGACTCCCCCCGCCGGAGGGGTCCTTTGACGCTCCTGGGCTTGTGCTTCTCCCGCTCCTCCCCCCGCCATTTCTAGCGGCGGAAGCGACGCTCCGCGAGGGACTGGAGCTTCCGGTGCTCAAGCCATAGTGGGCCGGCTAGAGATGGAGAAGCCTGCTGGAAGGTGATTTTTCTCTCCTTTTCCCTCGCTCCGGGTCACACCCGCCTTGTCTGTGGTGCAGCAGCCGAGGCTCTCGCTCTGGGGCGCAGCTGAGGGGGCGTCGACTCCCGCCCGGCCTTCTCCCCACTTTGGGTGAGCGCAGAGAAGGGGAGCCGGGCCTTGTTTACATTGAGGGAGGGGGATGGAGGGGGCTCTGCCTTTCCTGGGCTGCGGTGGCTGTTGCGGAGCAGCTGGGCGGGCTAGTGGGCTAGTTGCGGGATTGGGGCGAGGCCGAAGGAGGAGTGGGGAGAGCCGGGTAGGAATTCGGGGGGCTGGGACGAATCCCTGCCTCTCAGCGCATCCGGGTTAAACAGGAGACTTTGCAGGGGGGTTTCGGACTTTTTAAAGGAGAAAACAAATATTGGGGGGAAGAGAAGTGATGGTGGGAAAAACCAGTTGTGGGATATTGCTTTTTTTTTTTTATTATCATGAACTCTTTCTCTTTGCGTAGGAAAGGTTCGCCTCGCTTCTGTTGGTGTCTGAGTGACGTTAAATAATATAAACTAAATAGAGTAAAAATTATCGTAGTATAATTCTTAACTGCTTTGTCTGCTCCGACGAAGTTATGAGTTACTGCGACATTGGTGTAACCTGCTTTAAAAAAAATACAAACGTAGCTGCTGCTTAAAGTGTAGACTAGACAATAAACGCACTGCTGAAGGGTAGATTAATTTTAATGTGTAATGGTGTCCTTAACTTTTATCCACCATTTTTCTGCACTAGCAGAATTTGCAGTGTGGTGGGGGATGGTGGCAGCTTCTAACAAGAATTTTTCTTCTGCCAGATGAGCTTTGACTTGGCAAAAGCTTAAGTTCAAAGTGCTCCAAATTTTCTGGCAGGATTACTTTTCTGAGCTTTCTTGTTGCAACTTGATTAACTGCCATTCAGATAAATATTGTTACTTTCATAATATCAGTAGTCTTTGAAAAATGTGCTGGTAGCCAAATTATTGAATGGATAAAAAGATGGGTGGCTATAGAGAGAACTGCTACAGTAAAAAAAAAAAGTGCTTGATTTAACATTTAATGCAGAAGGAATGTGTCATGTGTGAGCATTTTTAAATTAGTTTTGGCTTCATGATTTAAAAGCTTGTTAGTTATCTCAATGTAGGTATAGTATTTATGGGCAACAACATTTTTGGTTTATCCAACAAATAAACTACAGTATACAAGTTCTTTGCTAACACAATGATAGTTGTAAATGAAGTTGGTTCAAATTGGTGCTAGCTGAAGAGGCAAAGGGATTTAATTATTTACATTTCCTGTTGCTCTTCAGCCAAAAAAGGCTCCTAGAGCATCTTAACAGGATTTCATTGGGTAAATATTTGTGCACACAAACTTACACTTGTTCTTTTTGCTGTAGTGAGACAAATTGGGTTTCTTCCTCTGTAAGAAAGTGATTTTAAAGTAAAAGGGAATGCTGATTGAATGCACTGTGGTGTACTAGAACGTACATTCTTCCTCACAAGAAAATTGCAACGTTACTGTAACATCCAGCAAAAGCAAGAATCTTGTGATGTTCGAAATGAACAAATTTAGTATTTCATAAGCTTTTACCCAGTGAAAGTACTGAGCTTGCTGCAGTATTTACTGGGTTCATCACGGCTTAGATGTATTTGAGGGAAGGAATAATGAAATGGGGCATTTTGCAGTGTGCTATCTTATTTTTTAGATTAAAATATATATTTTGAATATAAAGCTAGGTAAGAGAAAACCTGGCAGGTACTAGTAGAAATTCAAAAACTGCCAGGTTAGTAGTGGATTTCATTAAGAAGTCTTTCAACTATATAGTTAAACAAGACATTTTGAATACTGATGGGTATTATAGAATTTTAGTAGTTAATAATGGGGATTGTTGGATGTCTTAAATGCATGTTTATAGTCCAATTAAAGATGAACAGGATATTTTATGTATCTGTTTTGCAAATCTTTCAAGTTTACAAGTGGTCCAGAAAATTCTAGCTGGAGATTTTAATTTTAAATTTTAATTTAATTTTGGATCCTATGTTGGATTGGAATAGCATTTTAAGTGAGGAAAAAGCTAGTTGCCAGCATTGAAATGTTCTTCATGCAAACAACTTGGAATTTAATTTGGTGAATTAAATACAATTAAATCCCAATGGGTGGGAGTATACTTTTTATCAGCCCTATATGGCATGTGTTCTAGATGAGACCACTTTTAAATATCTTAATTGATGGTTAGATGGTATTTTAATGTCATTGCTAGATTACCTTCAGTTTGTCAGTCAACATAAATATATTTATAAATATGTTTTTTTGCAAATAAAGACAAGATTAGCTAAGTGAGGATTGTTTGGGATTCATGCTTCTTGTTAAAAAATGAATTGTAAAAAGTTACATTAAAAGCTTTTAATGTTTTCTTCTGTGTGCTAGAAATCAAACTTTGGAAGTTTTTCACATTTTAGACTGTTGAAGTTTGTTGATTCCTTGAATAATAAATATTCATTAAAGTTGATCAAGCAGATTCAGTGGAAACAGGAAAATAAACATGGTAAACTACTGCCTTGTTTGAAATTTGAAAAAAGTAAGATTCTTTGAGAATAATTCATAGTGTTTACAATGAAATCCTCAATTTATGACATTTTGATATTCTGTAGACGTAGAGATAGCCATGAGCAAATGATTTTTAAAATGCAATAAATCTTCCAGGATGCCCATTCAGTGGATTTAGATATACCCTTAACATTACAATACATGTTGGTTATTATTGAAACAAATGACATCTGGAAAGGCCCCTGGGTTAGATGAGATACCAATAGATATAAAACATGTAAGAAAAACTTGACTTCTGTTTTGTTTTGCATACATAAGGAATCTTTTTTTTAAAAAGAGCCCCCACCAACATCAAACTGTGAGGCATACAGAATAGTTATTTTGGAAAGTCTTCAAGCGAAACAATCACTATATACATGGGTATCACCAGGTGGAGTATGCAGAATTTGTATTGACTATATTATTGGTAGAAAGGTGGAAGAGTACAGTTATAACAGCAAAGATGTGGTCAGAATCTGACTGTGTATTATACCACAAATTGTGCAGATTCCAAGTCAAACTGTAGTGGAAAAAGCCAACCAGTTTTCACAATACAGTGGTACCTCGAGTTACGAACTTAATCCGTTCCGTGACTCTGATCGTAACTCGAGTTGGTTGCAACTCGACGTAAATTTTCCCATAAGGTTCAATGTAAATACGGTTAATCCGTTCCGCCCTCCAAATTTGGTCGCACCACGAGGCAAATTTCCCCATAAGGTTCAATGTAAATACGGCTAATCTGCCCTCCGAATTTGGTCGCACCACGAGGCAAATTTCCCCATAAGGTTCAATGTAAATACATTCTTGCCAAGCCTGCTCTGCATTTTCTTTGGAGCCATGCTGACAAGCACACCAAAAACCTTCCAAACGCCACAAAACACACCACAAGCCTCACCGAATGTCTCCTTGCTACCGTGATCTCGCCTACAGGAAGCCGTGACCGCGTGGCAGCAGGGCAAATGGCCGCGGATCCGGTTTGTAGCTCGAGGCGGAGTTCGCATGTCGAGGTAAATTTTTGGGGCTGGAGCTGGTTGTATCTCGAAAAATTCGTAAGGAGGGACGTTCGTAACTTGAGGTACCACTGTATAATCTTGAGTATATTGCCACTATTTTCAAAGAGAACATCAGGAATTACTTTGAAGTCCTAAACCTCATTGATAGGAACTATGGAATGAAATAAAAAAAGTTAAGAATGACTACAAAAAAAGACTGCCAAAAACCAAGAAACCAAAGACAGCAAACTGAATGTCAGAACAAATAGTGGAAATTGCTGAGGAGAGAAGTCATCCAAGAAAGACCAAGATTTCAGAAAGGAATTTAAAGAATTTTGGAGAGATGAATATCTGTATATTCAGAGAGAATAGCTGCATAGTAATTAAAAATAGAAATAGACATGGAAAAACAAGGAAAGTCATTTAAAGGATCTGTGAACTTAGGAGATTCCAACCTCAAGTTGGTATGTTAAAGGATTCCAACAAAGGTGGAAGGAGTGTACTGAAATTCAGTATGGTAGAGATGTCAACATTTACAAGAATGTCTAGTATTAGAAAATTAAGTTGGAACACCACTCCAGTCATTATCAAGTCAGAATGCTCAAGGAATTGATGGAATACTTACAGAAATATCACAAACATATATAAGAAGAGAGTATACAGCCTTGTATACTCCAAGGTCCTTTGCTAACCTGGAGTCAGTGTGTTTTACTATGTTCTGTCTGGACTGTGACTTCTGTCCTGTTTGCATGAAGGCAATGAAATGTTCTGGGATTCCCATTTTTCTAATCACACTCCACAGCTTGACCTGGTCATCACAAAAAGGCTTTTTTTATAATCAGTGATGCACATGTTGACTTGGTTTGTTTATTTGTTTGTTTTACTATTCTTTGGCTTTCTCAGTTACTGAGTTTGTATCAGCAATAATGTCTCTTGTTTCTCATTGTTTCCTAAAACTTGCCTGAACTTTATTTATTTTCAACCTCTACACTGATTACAATGTTTCAAGCTATATACCGTATTTTTCCGACTATAAGACGATACTTTTTTCTAAAATCCTTACCCTAAAAATTGAAGGGCGTCTTATTCAAGGAAGTCAGCGAGGAGAGAACCGCGCGGTGGCAAAACTGCCCATACTTTGTGTCTGCAGAGAGGCTTCCTCCTATTGCTAGCCTCAAATCATGAGTGAAATAGCTTGTCTCCCAAACAGACTTCCTCCAATCACGAGCCTGATGTAACTGACGTCAGCTGATGCTGAACAAACCAATTAGAGGAAGTCTGTTTGCAGAGCAAGCCATCAGCAGTTTCACTCGTGATTGAATGTAATCAGTTATGCAAAAGAGCCTGGAAATAGAGCTGCAGAGAGATGGTTTGGACCTCCTCCCACCGAGTGTATCAGGTAAATGTTAACTAATTACTAAATAAAAATGTGTTCTGCACTATCTTTAAAATATTGATTTCTTAATTTGGGGTTGGAAAAATGGGGGTCGTCTTGTACATTGGGGCGTCTTATTGTTGGAAAAATACGGTACTTCAAAAGTGTGTGTGTGTGTGTGTGTGTATAAAAATCCCCTCTCACCCCTATGGGTGGTATGTGTCCTCCTCAATTTTGGGTCCTCTACCTGGAAGTTTGAGGGTTCTGCAAAGTATCTTAGCTGTTCCTAGCACTGCACTGTTCTGGACAGAGACCTCTGATGTCGTTCCTGGGATCTGTTGGAGCCACTCTCCCAGCTTAGGCGTCACAGCCCTGAGTGCTCCTACCACCACTGGGACCACTTTGGCCTTGACTTTCCACATCCTCTCTATTTCCTCCTTCGGGCCCTGGTACTTCTCCAGCTTCTCATGCTCCTTCTTCCTGATGTTGCTGTCACTTGGCACTGCTACATCTATCACTACCGCTGTCTTCTGGTCTTTGTCTACTACCACGATATCTGGTTGATTGGCCAGTACCTGTTTGTCCATCTGGGTCTGGAAGTCCCACAGGATCTTAGCCCTGTTATTCTCCACGACCTGTGGAACCTCACATCTGGATTGGGAGATGTATATAGATGCATGCATTAGTGCATATGCCCTGTTGTGTCCATAGTAGGGTGGTTTTTTAGGCTAGGTATTATTACTAGCCAAGTGCTTAGGAGGAAGTTAAAGTTTAAAGACATTATTATGTCCCCAGATTTGAAGAGCTTTGGATATTGTGCTTGGGCTGTGGTAAAAAAAAAAAAAAAGTGATTATACAGGGCGTACATAGGAATGTTCAAAGGTCATGCGTTAAATGAGTAAGGAAATATTTTGAAGAAAATGGCAATCAATTTGAGCAATTAATGTAATTTATAATAAATCATCTGGGGTCTGATTTTTGGTACATCATATATATTCTTGGGGGGAACATATCAGACTCTAAAAATTGGTTTAATGAAATTTGTCAACTCTCAGCCTTTGAACTGGCTCTTCCTTGACAGAGATGCAAAATTGAAGAATGGGATTTCATATGGTTTAGGTTTAATCTGTGTTCAGAAACTGAATTACAGTGATTTATATAGTCATGACATTACTATTTTTAAACCATTATTGAAAACTAGAGAAATTTTATTATCCTATTATATTGTTTCAAGTCTATTTTTGTTTTATAGGTTGTATTTAAGTATACTTTTAGGTATGTAGCTTTGTTGAATAGTATGGAATGGAATTAATACTTTTTTTTTTCAACTTGTATTTATATATAACTCAGTAAAATTATAGTTTAGAAAAAGTACATGGAAGATACCTGTGAGCGCACTAGATCCCCAGACATTGTCTTGAGAACTCTGGGCTCATCATACATAATAAGTGATAATTAGCAACATTAAATTTTAGTAATTAGCCACTTGCTTATAGTTCCAGTTGAATACTAACTGCCATGGGAGAAAGTAATGTTCACAGTTAATGTAATGTTCTTCTCTGTTATTCCCATGTAAGTGTCACTTTACTTGTCACCTAGTCTTAAATTGAATTAGTTTTTTGCAACAGAGCTCTGTGTTGTGGAAGTTATAGGTGAATTTTACCCTGTTCTCCCTTCTACTTGGGGTTATTGCTTAATCTTCACTGCCAGGCCCAGACAGAAATATGAGAGAAACCCATTAGGGTATGTATAAGTTACTGTGGTTTCAGTATAATGTGAAGAGACCAGCCTGCATGAGTGAAAATGTAGAGTAAGACAGGCCTTAAGCCCCTGAATACTTTAGTGTGGTTGGTATGAAGTATTTTGTGGTGACAGACTTGAGTTACTTAACGAAGAAATATAATACTGATTTGCTGAGATTTTTCTTACATCGTATTTGTCATCACATCTGACTATAGTTATATATGGAAGTGTAAAATTAGCATCTCTGAGGAATCAACTTATCTTTGGATACATAGAATATTTCATTTTTCCCTCAGAATATCCATAATATGGGTGAGCCTGTTCCTTGGTTATGGTTATGTTAATATGGGATGTCATGAATGTTCTCAGCTGCTATACTATTTTTTGTTTTTTATGTTGTTTTAATTTTGGTTGGTTTCTACTCTGTTTTTATTCTATTTTTAACTGTTAATCACCCAGAGTCATGTATATGAGATGGGTAGCCATATAAGTGTATTAAAAAATTGAAAAAAAAAGTGCTATGTTCTAACCCTCTTGTAAGACTGACTTGGGTAAAAGGCAAACTACGTGGTGAATAGATAACATAGGTTTTAGTTATCTATTCACTGTGCAGTTTTCCTTTTTCTCCCCAAGAGTCTGTAATTGCAACTATATGCAACAATGGTGGGTGATTGCTTTTCCAGCTCAGGGTGTTGAGCACAGCCTTCCAAGAACATCAGCTACCTTTGGCTGTCTTACTGTATTGATATTGCATCAGTGAAGAAGCCAAAGTATCTGAATCTCTCTGTCTTTTGCATTCAGTGGTTGCGGGGATACTAAGATACTTGCACTGATTATGTTACCTAGTTAGGTAATGAAATGTCTGCAAGCAAACAGTCAAACTCAGGGAGCACCAAGAATTCCACAGTTCAACCCTGAGCTATCTATATCTATATCTATATCTATATCTATATCTATATCTATATCTATATCTATATCTATATCTATCTATCTATATAATTTTCTACTGGATGCTAAGATAAATAATTGAAAAACTGTGAAAGTAGTGTTTACCAGGTAGCCTTACTCACTTCAGGATTAATTTATAAGTAAGCTTTTATGAGGAGTATCTTGAGAAATGTTGGTATTGCTAATAAGGATAATGGTATATCCAGAATTAACTGTACAGATTGCCTTCTTGGTTAGTTGCTGCTTAGAACTACATAAGCAGTCTGTCTAGATTGCCTTCTTGGTTAGTTGCTGCTTAGAATTACATAAGCAGTCTGTCTAAGATAAGGTTAGCTCTTGGTAAAACAATTTCATTTGGACATGCTGTTCATCTACTTTTAGGGAGAGAAGCTTGGAGCCTGGGGGTGCTTCTGGATCGTTACTTGGTAATCTTGTGGCAGAAGTATCTTAAGAGCCCTTTTTCAAGTGTGTTAATATACCCACTTCTGTCTTCTATAAAAAGTTACAGTTTTATCACCTCTGTTTTACATTGCTTTAGGTACTCCATGTGGGCTTGCCTTTAAGCAAATTTGGCAATCAGTTGTCTGGAATATAATGGTCAAGCTCTTTCAGATTTAGCAAAGATGCACATTGCATAGATCCTTGCATAAAGAAACTTTTGAAATGCTCTTTTGAAGCAACAACCTTAATCTTTTAGGCTTTACATGGTCAGAAGGAATGCTTTCTTTCATATTTTTACCTTCTTTAAAATCATCCAAGATGACGCTAAGGGCACTGCCACTATCAGATTCTGTTATGTGATAGCCAAGACTCATGGCTTCCCAGTAGAGGTATTCTACCTTCTGGCCAGTCCATAACACTTTAAAAAAAAAAAAAAAAGTTATGGAAACTTTCCTCCTTAGAAAGCTTTTTCTTGTTACGTATATAACTGGAACCAACTTGTATAGATGAGCACATTATAAACATACATTGTGTGTTGATAGTTTCAGTTAATGAATTTTTATGGTATACTGTATGGCTTTTAGCATGATGATTTTTATGATTTTGCTAGGAAGCAAGATACATACTAATAATCAGAAGGCAGCCTGAATTATTCAGAGAATGGGGAACCGAGGCATTGCATCACGCTATGCATTTTTGGTGTAAGTACTGTTCCCCCAACATTTTCAGTAACTTCCTATGTGATAGGCTTAATGAGGAAGGACAAAAAATTAGAGATTTAATCACCGTTCAAAAGGGTAATAAGTAAATGAACAGTTTGATTAAGAATCCTTGTTCAGTTTGGATAGAGAAATAATATAGCTGTAATTAGTTTTTTTTATAAAAATGGTGTGAGGTGTGAGTACTGATTCTTTTAAAGTGAATTCCTCATAAGAATTGAAATGCTGTTAGATCCTTTATTTAATAATCAAACTTGTATATGTTTTTCCCCACTCCCTTCTCCCCATATGTCCAATTTAGGTGGCAGGAAAGTCAAATGAAGTCAAAAGAACGATAGTACTGTATTGTAGAACCAGAAACTGTCATTGCTCACTTGCCTGGTGGTTTGGCAGAGCATTAAGATGTCTGTGGACATGAACAGCCAGGGTTCTGACAGCAATGAAGAGGACTATGATCCAAACTGTGATGAGGAAGAAGATGAAGATCCTGGGGACATTGAGGGTTACTATGAAGGGGTTGCAAATGATGTGGAGCAGCAAGGAGCAGACTCCTTTGATCCAGAGGAATATCAATTTACCTGCCTGACTTACAGAGAGTCAGAGAGTACTCTGAATGAGCACATGGTCCGCTTGGCCTCTGCGTTAAAGGTAAGGAGCTCTGCAGTATTTAATGAAAGTGCACTTTAAAGCTGCAACACAGACAAGCTGAACTTGAATCACTTAGTTGGCCATCAGAATTATAAGTGACAACCAAAATTGCTGTAGATCTAGGGTGACTACTTTTACCAGCAGGGGTGTGCAAGCAAATAATCTAAAAACATTTCTAGTGTGAAATGTCATGATATGTCCTGTCTCGAGTACAGAGCTGATATTCTGAGCTTGGGATACTTCCAGAAAGGCTTGAAGCAGCAGTTTCTTATTTGAGCAGCAGGATGTTTTGCTTCACTTTCTGCTTGAAGTGGTTCAAAATGCAACTTTTGCACACCATTAATTTCAAGTATTGCTGCTGTTTGTCTTTCCATAGTGGTGGACTTGTAGAAAGGTTGCTTTTGAAATAAAAACATCAGATCTTGCCCTGGTCATTTTACAGTGTTGTTCACTGAAAGCTTATGTTCAAATGAGATTCTGATTTTCTCTTCCTTGTATTACTCTGATTCCTTTCTTTCTCCTAAAAAAACCTCAACAAATAATATCCCCTCTTTTTCTGTTACTTCCTATCATCGATTTGCTTATTAAAATATTACAACTCCCCTTTGCAACTAGTGAAAGGCTGGTAAACTGGTAACTTTCTCTTCCCTCACCCTTCTTATTTAATTGATTTGGATCTGTGAAAATGTAATAAAAGAGGAAGCTGCTTCAAGGAATAAAGGGAAGTACAGTGGTACCTCAGTTCACGAACGCTTCTGTTCACGAACAATTCGGTTCACGAACAGCTCCGGTCTCAAAATTTTGCCTCCGTTCGCGAACGCCGGATCGGGTTACGAACAGGATCCGCGGCCATTTTCCTTGCCGTGACACGTGGTCGTGGTTTCCTGTAGGGAGGGGGACTCTCCCTCCAAGCAATAACCGCCTCCCCACCCTCCTTCCTGTCCTCCGCGCCAGAAGTCGCGTCGAGCAAGGTTAGCTTTCTCTCTCTTCGTACTGTACTTTGTGTCATATTTTTGCGGTTTTTAAAAAAAAAAACCATATGGTTCAGAACGGATTAACCGTAATTACATTGAACCTTATAGGGAAATTTGATTCGGGATGCGATCAAAAATCCGTTGGCGACCAAATTCGTAGGGGTCAGAGCGGATTAACCGTATTTACATTGAGCCTTATGGGAAAATTTGATTCGGTTCATGACCAATTCGGTTCGCGACCAGAGTCGCGGAACGAATTAAGTTCGTGAACCGAGGTACCACTGTACTCCTTTGTTTTTTGTGTTGCTTCCTATGACATTATTTTGAATCGGGCTGTCATGTGACTATGGCTGGAGCCAAAGAAGATTATTATTCATTAACAGGGACATTACAGAAATTGGTGGTGGGCAGGTAGTTTTTAGGTTTGAAGCTACTGTTTATGTAGATTGTATTACTCATGCTGAGTCCAGAATAAGAAAGAAATATTCTGTTGTACCAACTTGTATAAGTAGGAATTAACCTTTTTGTTCTGTGCTTTGCGTTACTGTAGAGGTCTCTGTGTAACTAGAAACTATTTGTAAGTCTTAGTTACTATATAAATTCTGTAATAATTTCTAGAAATCTCTACCTTGATCTCTAGAAATGATTATAGAAAAGGAAACCCAAAATGCTGTGCAAATTGTATGAAGGTAAAATAGATCCAGAGTTATGGGGGAATGACATGCATAAATGTTAGAAGTTCCAATCTGGCAATAAGATATTTTGTCATCTATTTTGAGAAGTAATAATCACATATTTCAAACAAAGCAAACTGAGTTATACAACCTTATAATTACTATGACAAACGGATTGTTTAGAGGTGGGCACTGTTGTCTCCTCCTCATGACTAATTGTTCTCAAGGAAAAAAGACAATTTCTTGGCAAACTAAACTGAAAATAGCAGTCTGTAGGTATTTGTGAATACTTCTTAAGAACTAGACTAATCAGTAAACTGATATGTCTCATTGCAGCAAGCACCCAAAAGAATTACATTTATAAATTGCTGCCACTATTTGGCACTTATGCTGACCAATCTGGCATAATCTTAACACGTTGTAATGGTTTGCCATGAACTTTTAAAGACACCAGCAGCTGAATTTCTTATCACTAAATTTTGTATTGTACAGAATAGTTTTGTTACATCTCTAATTATTTTATCAGAACTTAAAACATCTTAAAATTAAATTAAAAATGATGGGCCAGGTGCAATTCTGCTTCACCAAATGCTGGGAAATTGATCAAGAAATAATTAAGATGTGTGGTTCCATATGTGTACATGCATGTCACTTGTTTTCTGGAAAGGGTAAGTTCCTGAATGTAGTTGGCTTAAGTGCTGTGGTACTTTTCCTCTCAAGATTCATGTTGTTACTCTTAATTTATTTGCCTATCAGCAGTTGTGTCTGTGTTTACCAGTTCTCCCTGCTGTTTTGGGACAGTTGATATTCTCTGCAAGACAGTTTCAAATTTGCTCTTGTCCATCACTGAGTTATTAATATGCTCACCTCAGCAGGAAAGAGGATGATAAATGTTTTGTGAAAACTAAATTAAAGAAACTCAGTATGAGGAAGTTTAAGCAATTAGATAATTATTTTAGTATACTGTTTGTTTTTTCTGTTATCCAGAAAGGATGTTTGCAAAGTTGTGACTAAAAAGGAAAGCTTAATTTAATAATATCTGCTTTTGTTAAATTGTACTTGAGATATTCTCATACAAGCAGCCTACAGTAAACCCTGGAATTCACTGATTCGGAGCTGGAACCTCTGTAGACGAGGTTGACTTGTTTCAGGGCAAGATCTAGCTGTTTTGCCTGACAATTATTCCACTGAATTTCAAAAGCAAATTTTATTTTATTTTTGTAAGTCTCAAGCTTGAATATGCTGTATCACCGTGCATAAAATAAAGCTGGATGGTGAAGGCTTGGAATGTCTAGGCTGGTTTGATGACAAGTCTGGGTATAATACTGCCAGAAGGATCTAAGCTGTTTCATTGGGGTGCTACATACTATGCAGCCTTATATGATTAGATTTAAAGAAAAATCCATTTGAAATGTGATGCAGTTTCTTCACTGGAATGAGGAAGTCAGCCATGCACAGGAGGTTATTTTAATTCTATTTTGTTGTTGCTCTGATTCATGGATCCCTTCAAGGTTCCTGCTTTTAGGCTTTGCTGAAAACTCATTTTGTAGCTATTGATGTTAGTGCATAGAGAGGGGAATTGTCTGAATAACTTGTCAATATTCCTGCAAGGAGATTGTGGTAATCTGTCAGCTATTCTTTTTTAGATATATACTTTTATTAGGATGTTAATAAAGATAAAAACTAACAAAAACTAATACGTAGAATAAAGAAAAGAAGGAGGGGGGAGACAAAGCCGAAAGTGCAGAAAAAAGAGAAAGAAAATATAAAGAAGTAGCATCCGATTGGAATGGAGATAGACTGAGAGTTATGTTGTAACCATAGAGTAAGAGGTAAATGTATGATTGTACTTATAACTGCTGTAAAGAAAGTTAAAAATTACTGTCTGTCAGCTATTCTTAATAGTAGCTTGGAAAATGGTTAAAGTCTACGGCATTTAAGTTGAGCAAACTGTCAAAAGAGTAAAGGGCCATTATGTGCACTTTAGTATATTAAAACAATTCTTTTATTCTACTTGTGCTAGTTTTCAATTTTCACTCTCAGAGGCTTAATGCCAAAATTCACATCAGAATTATATATTATGGTGTTGCATTACAGTACATGTGTTTATTGTGGTTTGCTTGTATTTATATACTCCAAATTTGCATATCTTCAGGGCAGTGGTTTTGAAGTTGGTGGGCATATTGTCATACAGGAGTAAACCTAGCCTCCAGATGGAAATCAGGATAACTGAAAAACAAAATGATAAAAAGGTTTAATAAGAAATAGGAAGGAAAGAATCGCTCTAGATCAAATCAAGCCCTAGTATTTTATATTCACAATGACCAGCCAGATGTTTATAGCTTATAAGTAGAATATGGGCACGGTAATACTCCCTTGTTCACATTCCCAGCAACTGTAGGAATCAAGACCTGTAGCCTTATTCTCCATGAAATTACTGTATTTTTCCAACTATAAGACGATACTTTTTTCTAAAATCCTTACGCTAAAAATTGAAGGGTGTCTTATTCAAGGAAGTCAGCCGAGAAGAGAACCACGCGGTTGCAAAACTGCCCATACTTTGTCTCTGCAAACAGGCTTCCTCCTATTGCTAGCCTCCAATCACGAGTGAAATAGCTTGACTCTGCAAACAGGCTTCCTCCAATCACGAGCGAAACTGCTCATACTGTCTCTGCAAACAGACTTCCTCCAATCACGAGCCTTATGTAACTGACGTCAGCTAATGCTGAACAAACCAATTGGAGGAAGTCTGCTTGCAGAGACAAGCTATCGGCAGTTTCAGTTGTGATTGAATGTAATCAGTTATGTAAAAGAGCATGGAAATAGAGCTGCAGAGAGATGGTTTGGACCTCCTCCCACTGAGTGTATCAGGTAAATGTTACCTAATTACTAAATAAAAATGTGTTCTGCACTATCTTTAAAATATTGATTTCTTAATTTTGGGTTGGAAAAGTGGGGGTTGTCTTGTACATGGGGGTGTCTTATTGATGGAAAAATACGGTACTGTGTGTATGTTATAATGACAACCAGTTTGGAGGGCTTTAAAAGTGTATCCTTTTAAAGCCCTTCAGACTGGTTGTCACTCTAACATACTGTGATAATTCAAGCATTACTGGTGCTGTGTTTTTAATCTTCGTGAATTTTCCCCAGTCAGCTTTTTCCTTGCAATATACATC
This sequence comes from Liasis olivaceus, assembly GCA_030867105.1. Taxonomy (NCBI): domain Eukaryota; kingdom Metazoa; phylum Chordata; class Lepidosauria; order Squamata; family Pythonidae; genus Liasis; species Liasis olivaceus. The sequence goes on along the minus strand of CM061348.1, from coordinate 21,040,221 downwards.
ACAAAACTTCTCTCTAATTTTCCTAGCTGATTGTTTTTCTAAGGTAAAAAGCATAAGGGAGATCCAGCAGTTAAGTCATTCGAGTTTTCCTTTTCTGCAATTTTTCTAGTTCTGCAGAATACTTTTTCAGGTCTGATTATCAAAATTGTAGGTGCTATTTCAAGTTATTGAGGCATTAAAACATTAATTTAAATTAATGTAATTTTACAATTTAGAGGTCACCCAACTTCTCAAAACTCTTGGTGGTTTACAACTTTAAAAGCAAGGAACAACAATAAAAGAACAAAAACATAGATGTTCATTAGCAGTTCTGTTTTCAGTTTTTTTCCTCATGATCCCATCTATGGACTTTGTTTCTTTCAAACTGGTCATATATTGGGATTGATTGGAGCACAACCCTAGATCTGTTTCCTGGCCTGTGATTGCTAACAATCCCCATGAACATAGATTAAGATAAATTATAAGTATTCATATAAATTAATGTTGAAATGTATTTGTCACTTTAATGTACTTTCCTCAGGCTTAGAGAATCTATTTTGATGTTCTTCACTGTTATTTTGAAAATAATATTTTGTCCGCAAGCATATGTGTACCTTCTAAATGGTGAGATGTGGGCAGCAGGGCCTCTGTATTAAGATTCTCGCTTGTACAAAATATAAACAAGGTTGGGGTAAAGTTGATTGTGGTATTGTCCATACTGTTAACAGGGAATGCTGCATGCGTTACAGGCATAATTAAGATGGGTAACCTAGTCTACATGTGTGATCTTCTAAAAAGGTTTATCCAAATGCCAATAAGTGCAACTAAACATTTCCAATAACTGTTATCAGTCTTGCACTTTGGTCTGGAGATATTTTAGCCCATTCTCCTTACAGAACAGCTTCAAGTCAGGGATGTTGGTGGGCTTCCTTGCATGAACTGCCCACTTCAGGTCCTTCTACAACATTTCTATAGGATTAAGATTAGGATGTTGACTTGGCCATTCCAAAACATTGACTTTCTTCTGCTTTAACCATTCTTTGGTTGTACAATTTGTGTGTTTTGCATCATTGCCATAACCCACTTTCTTTTGAGCTTCTGTTCATGGACAGATACCCTGACATTTTCCTCTAGAATCTGCTGATACAATTCAGAATTCATAGTTCCAGCCTTGCTCTTGATGTGATTTCAGCTGGCCAACCACTCCTGGGGAGGGTAACAATGGTGCTGAGTTGCCTCCATTTATACACAATCTGACAGTGGACTGGTGGAGTCCAAACTCTTTGGAACCTTTTCCAGCCTGGTGAGCATCAACAGCTGTTTTTTGGAGGACTTCAGAAATCTCCTTTGTTTGAGGTGTCACACACTTCCACATACCTGTATTGTGAAGATCAGACTTTGATAGTGAATACCCAGAATTCTGTTCTTTAAACAAGGCAGGACTTCCCAGACTTACACTTAATTATCATCGCATTGATTGAAACACCTGACTCTTATTTCCCCTTCAGATTAACTGGTAATCCTAGTTAATCCATTTTCCTCCATAAATCAATAAACAAGTACAGTGGTACCTCGGGTCACGAACGCTTCTGTTCATGACCAGTTCGGGTCACGAACAGCACCATTCGCAAAATTTTGCTTCCGTTTGCGAACTCCGCATCGGGTGACGAACAGAATCCGCGGCCATTTTCCCTGCTGACACACATGGTCGTGGCTTCCTGTAGGGAGGGGGACTCCCCCTCCAAAAAATAACCACCTCCCCACCCGCCTTCCTGTCCTCCATGCCAGAAGTTGCCTCGAGCAAGGTTAGCGTTCTCTCTCTTCATACTGTACTGTACTGTACTTTGTGTCATATTTTTGTGGTTTAAAAAAAAAATGCATATGGTTCGGAACGGATTAGCCGTATTTACATTGAACCTTATGGGAAAATTTGATTTGGGTCACGACCAAAATCGGTTGGCGACCAAATTCGTAGGGGTCAGAACGGATTAACCGTATTTACATTGAACCTTATGGGAAAATTTGATTCGGGTTGCGACCAATTCGGGTCGCAACCAGAGTCGCGGAACGAATTAAGTTCGTGACCTGAGGTACCACTGTATAATGTTTTTGACTCATTTGTTTAACTGGGTTCTCTTTATCTAGTTTAGGATTTGTGTGAAGAATATATCACATTTTAGGTCATATTTATACAGAAATACTGAAAATTCAAAAGGGTTCACAAACTTAAGCACCACTATATTTGTTTTCAATTTGTCTATAAAATATGGAACTTGATTTCTTCTTAGCAATATTTGCTTACCTCCAGAAGATCCTTTTCCTGAGAAAATTAGCTGGACATGAGCATCTTCCATACATCTGTTGTAGAAAAAACAGACACAAACAATAATTTCTGCAGTCTTTCAATTCTGTTTTTGGGCTCCTTTAACTTCGTCATCTAAAAAACTATCTGTATCCTTAGTTTTCTGTTTTGATGTTTTTAAAATAATGTTAGTGATTGTCTAATTGCATATTCATCAAAATTCTTTTTAGCATTTTGCAATTTTTATCTCCAAATATTTCTTTAAGAGCAAACCTGTGTTCTCATTTTTTGGGGCATTAATACTTTACTCAATTAAATAAAATTAAATAATTTAAAAAATTAAATTAAATAATTAATAATTACTTGAGAAAGCCTAATGTCTTCCTTTTTACTTATGACTTCCTAGGCTCAATGGCACCTGATCTATGTTATTTATTTCTACAAAGTTTCTGTTGTTATGATCTTTTAGCCTTCTCTTTCAAAACCATCTTCATATCTTTCCCCTCATTGTTAAGTTTTCTCCCCAGATATTAGATGTTCATTTCATTGGCAGATTTTCAGGTATGTTAAATTGCTTCTTTCATGATGCATTTGTTGCTGTAATCTTTAAAAACAGCTGTGGAATTGAGTACAAAAAAGCAAAACATAAATACTGGTTAAATGGCTAGAAAAAGCAGTGTAGCTTCTCTATTTTGTGATTCAACTTAGTGGACGCTTACTGCATTTCTTATGGTCATCAGGCCTGTGGAAAAAATGGATAAATCAGGTGTTGGGATGAAGGTAATTCAAGCCATCTGGCAGTAAATCAAGATGACGCTAGTTCTTAGTGTTTTTTAATTAATCAGTTTTGCAGGCATCTGGACTACCCATGCCATCTGTAGGTACTCTGTGGTACAAATCCCTTTGCATGGATCTAGTAGTATCTTCAGATGCTAAATCGCTTATTGTGTAATAAATGCATTTGTATTAGTAAGCTGTTCTATCTGTTAGCATACTTGCTTAACACAGAGAACCTTAATTTCTGGTCACAGTATGAAATATGTAAATTGCTTCAGTTTGTATTCTTCTGTGTGCGTGATTCTTCCAGAGCTTTTCTGGAAGCTTTTTTGAAATTCAGAATGGGGGGAATAAAGGACAAAACTCAGTCATAGTCGTTGAAGAGGTACATGACTGCTTGGCACTCATTAGACTTTCCACTGCAGCTCAGAGGACAAAACACTAGTTTGAAAACAGGCTGAGATTCTTGGAGTGACAAATGCTGTGCTTTCATGGTGTATGTATTCCAGATCTTGCATATACAAAACACATTTTCAATTTCTCCATATAGGCAGGATTTGATAGTGTAACCAGGGAGTCTTTTATGAATATTAATCTGTATTTACTTCATAAAACATAATATCTGATATTTTCCCTTTATCCAGCTACTAGTGCCAAGTACAATCTTCATAGCTTTTGAGAAACACAGATTGTTAGCAGTTCCCTAAGAGGTGGCCAAGTTACTGTACAGCTAATAGTTGCTTCTACTGATCAGGTGGGGTAATTCTGGCTAGTTCTTCTAATTCCAGTTTATTGTATCCTAAGTCCCAGCAGTGAGTCATGTCTTTTGTACAAATTTTGCATCTTGTATTTAGCACAGATTGTTCCATAGTAATAAGTACTCAGAAAAAGATTAAAGTCATAAAAATGGCATAGTTACAAATAATGAAAAAAATTACACTATTATTGAAAGAGCTATAATGGTATATGTGGATATTCCAGTGAGAGTTCTGCTATCATCTGCTCTGATTGGGAACAGATTGGATGTGTTTAACCATGCAAAATCCATGATTTTCAGTTTCACACATGCTAAGCCACAAACCACGATTTACAAAGCACAGTGACAGGATTCCATACTGTGCTAAGCCAAACAAAACCATATTACATAGTGTGAATGCTGTCAATGAATACTTGGACTGTGCTGCAGTTTGGCTGAGATAGAAAAGCCTGGTGAATCTTCTGTCCCAGTTATTAATATACTGTATGTGGTGAGCCACCTGTTGCTTATCTCTACAGTAAATCCTAATTAAGAAGAAAAGAGCAATGTTCATATGCTCTGTAACTTTTCAGAATACTGACTTTGGGCTTCCATTTAGTATTGGGAAATTGGGAAACTGGAATGAACTGTATACACCCTTGGACGTCAATTAAGTGTTTTTTTATTAAACTTGATACCAAATTGAAAAGCATGGTACATAATGGGAAAACATTAAATAGGAAGAAATCTTCAACTTTCCTCAAGAACATTGCTCAGATTGTGAAAGGATAAATTTAGTTCAGTGGAGATGGATTAATTGCAGTGCTTGAATGCTTTGGAATTGTTCTGTTCATCAGTCCATTTTTTCTTTCCCCCCCTTAGGTATCTCATGCAGTAGCCAAACTTGTATTAGTTAGCTTCCATTGGCAAATCTCAGAAATTTTGGAAAGGTAAGCATCTGATCAATCTGTATGTATGTGCAAATAGCCTTTCATTCTTTACTATAAAAGCAGACACAAAATATAGTTTCTCTTATTAGAATCTTGTAAAAATTTGTAAAAAACCACTGTATGTATGGGTCAGAGTATGGAAAAATGCATCTCTCTGTTTGCCCTTCTAAAATTATGGACTTGCTTGTAAGGTTGCCATAGTGAAACCTATAATGTGGGTTATTCCAGAAATGAAATGAATGAGAAAAGTGATACAAACTTTGTTTATTGCCATATATGTAGGATTTTGAAAAATTAATTCACTTTATATACAGGTAGTCTTCACCACCCGTAGTTGGGACCGGCAACCCCATTGCTAAGTGACACAGTTGTAAAGTGAAACATCACATGACCATGCCCACTTACAGCATCAGTTCCAGCTGTGGTTGTGAAGCGAATCACCCTAGCTCGTTAAACACGATGTTATATGACTGCAACTTGTGACTTCCTGCCAGCTTCCCCATTGACTTTGCTTGTTGGAAGCTGGCTGTGGAGGTCGTAAATGACGATCACATGACTGCAGGATGCTGTGATTGTCATAAATGAATGCCAGTTGCCAAGTGCCTGAATCGTGATCACATAACCACAGGTACACTGCAATGGCTACAACTTTGAGGACCAGTCATAAATCTCCTTTTTCAATGCTATGGTAACTTCGAATGGTTGCTGAATGAGCAATCAGTAAGAAGAACTATCTCTGCTGCCTTTATAGCTAAAGGCATTAGAGTCACCTGACCCTACACAGTGGGAGAATTTAACATCTCTGGCTACATATTCTACCATCCTGAGGTTTTGATGTGAAGCTCCCTCTTCAACATCGTCCAGAATTGGGTAGCAAATCACACAGCTGAATTTTGTAACAAGTCAGATTTCGAATTTCGGTCAATACCGAAACCAGATTGATTACATACTTTGCAGCCAAAGATGGAGAAGCTCTATAAAGACGGCAAAAACAAGACCAGGAGCTGACTGTGGCTCAGATCATGAGCTTGTTACTGCAAAATTTAGGCTTAAATTGAAGAATGTAGGGAAAACCACTAGACCACTCAGGTATGACTTAGATCATATTCCATGTGAGTACACAGTGAAGGTGACGAATAGATTTAGAGGATTAGATTTGGTAGACAGAGTGCCTGAAGAACTATGGACGGAGGTCTGTAACATTGTACAAGAGGCAGCAACTAAAACCATCCCAAAGAAAAAGCAATGCAAGAAAGCAAAATGGCTGTCTGATGAGGCTTTACAAATAGCTGTGGAAAGAAGGAATGCGAAAAGCAAGGGTGAAAGGGAAAGATATAAGCAACTGAATGCAGATTTCCAGAGAATAGCAAGGAGAGATAAGAAGGCCTTCTTAAATGAACAGTGCAAAGAAATTGAAGAAAACAATAGAATGGGGAAGACTAGAGATCTCTTCAAGAAAATTGGAGATATCAAAGGAACGTTTAGGGCAAAGATGGGCATGATAAAGGACAAAAAAGGCAGGGACCTAACAGAAGCAGAAGAGATTAAGAAGAGGTGGCAAGAATACACAGAAGAACTCTACAAGAAAGATCTTAATGTCCCTGATGTCCATGCTGGTGTGGTCACTGACCCTGAGCCAGACATCCTAGAGAGTGAAGTCAAGTGGGCCTTAGGAAGCATTGCTAACAACAAAGCTAGTGGAGATGACAGTATTCCAGCTGAGTTATTTAAAATACTAAAAGACGATGCTGTTAAAGTGCTGCACTCAATATGCCAGCAAGTTTGGAAAACGCAACAGTGGCCACGGGATTGGAAAAGGTCAGTTTACGTTCCAATTCCAAAGAAGGGCAATGCCAAAGAATGCTCAAACTCTCGCACAATTGCACTCATTTTACATGCTAGCAAGGTTATGCTCAAAATCCTACAAGCTAGGCTTCAGCAGTACGTGAACCGAGAACTACCGGATGTACAAGCTGGGTTTCGAAGAGGCAGAGGAACTAGAAATCAAATTGCCAACATTCGCTGGATCATGGAGAAAGCACGAGAGTTCCAGAAAAGCATCTACTTCTGCTTCATTGACTATGCAAAAGCCTTTGATTGTGTGGATCACAACAAACTGTGGCAAATTCTGAAAGAGATGGGGATACCAGACCACCTTACCTGTCTCCTGAGAAATCTGTATGCGGGCCAAGAAGCAACAGTTAGAACCGGTCACGGAACAACCGATTGGTTCAAAATAGGGAAAGGAGTACGACAAGGCTGTATACTGTCACCCTGCTTATTTAACCTATATGCAGAGTACATCATGAGAAATGCCAGGCTGGAAGAATCACAAGCCGGAATTAAGATTGCAGGGAGAAACATCAATAACCTCAGATATGCAGACGATACCACCCTAATGGCAGAAAGTGAAGAAGAACTAAAGAGCCTCTTGATGAGGGTGAAAGAGGAGAGTGCAAAAGCTGGCTTGAAACTCAACATTAAAAAAACTAAGATCATGGCATCTGGACCCATCAATCCCTGGCAAATAGAAGGGGTAGAAATGGAAGCAGTAACAGACTTCATTTATTTGGGCTCCAAGATCACCGCAGACGGAGACTGCAGCCATGAAATTAAAAGACGCTTGCTCCTTGGGAGGAAAGCTATGGCAAACCTAGATAGCATATTAAAAAGCAGAGACGTCACCTTGCCGACAAAGATCCGCATAGTCAAAGCTATGGTTTTTCCAGTAGTAATGTATGGCTGTGAGAGCTGGACCATAAAGAAGGCTGAATGCCGAAGAATTGATGCCTTTGAACTGTGGTGCTGGAGAAGACTCTTAAGAGTCCCCTGGACTGCTAGGAGGTCAAACCAGTCAATCTTAAAGGAAATCAACTCTGATTGCTCATTGGAAGGATTGATACTGAAGCTCAAGCTCAGATACTTTGGTCACCTAATGCGAAGAGAGGACTCTTTGGAAAAGACCCTGATGCTGGGAAAGATGGAAGGCAAAAGGAGAAGAGGACGGCAGAGGATGAGATGGCTAGATAGCATCACTGAAGCAATGAGCATGAAATTGAGCAAACTCAGGGAGGCAGTGAAAGATAGGAAGGCCTGGCGCAATATGGTTCATGGGGTCACGAAGAGTCGGACACAACTTAACGACTGAACAACAACAACAACAACAGATTTCGAATAGTACCAGTATCATTAAGATTGGAGTAGTAGGGAAAACTGACCATTGAAAAATACAGGTAGTCCTTGACTTATGACCACAGTTGGGATCAGAATTTCTGTTGCTAAGTGATGCAGTCATTAAGTGTGTCACACCTGATTTTATCTTTTTTGCTGTGGTTGTTAAATGAGTCACATGGTCGTTAAGCAAATATGGCTTCCCTCACTGACTTTGTCAACCCCCCCCCCGGGAAGTTCACAAATGGCAATCACGTGACCCTGGATGTTGCAACCATTATAAATACATGCCAGTTGCTAAGTGCCCAAATTTTGATCACGTGACCCTGGGGGCGCTGTGACAGTTGTAAGTGTGAGGACTGGTCGCAATTCACTTTTTTCAGTGCTGTCGTAACTTCAAACAGTTGTTAAACAAATGGTCATAAGTCGAGGACTACCTGTACTACAAATGGTGTAAACTTAAAATATGTGCATATATATAAGTATTTCTCTCTGTCTCACTCATAACTCTTCTGTAATGGAACTGTCCCCCCGTTCTGTTATTTCTGTACCCATTTTTGAGTGTAGCCATACAACACTGAATATGATCTCAGCTGAAAAGATTACTGCTTTTGCTGTACAGCATTTTGCTTGGTAATTCTTCACTACCTCTTAAAATATCTTTACTTTTGACCTTGTGTTTAAGATTACTTCCAATTTCATGTGAACCATCGACTGATCTCCTTTTTGGAAATATCCAACTTGGCTACTGTTAACCATGCATTGGTTACCTTCTTTTAGACTGATGTAATCTGTGCTGGTGGCAGTGCCTTAGAAGAAAACCCAGAAATTGCACTTGGGTCCAGAATGCAGAGGCCATGCTTCATCATGTGCTTTCAGATGATAGCAAGTGCCACTGTCCTAATGTATTTGCACTACCTTTCAGTAGGTTTCCAAGTTAGATTCAAGGTGCTTGTTATTCCGTATACAGGCAGTTCCCGGGTTAAGAATGAATTCCATTCCTAAGCCTGTCTTTAACTCGAACTTGTATGTAAGTTGGAACTCGTACTTACAAACAGGTTGCCTGTTACTAAAAATGGTGGACGGCGTTCTCCTTCTGCAAGCTGACGAACCACTGAAGCCACATAATGTTTTCATGAACCGCTGAAAACAAGCTGTATATTAAAAACGCGTGGCTTCAGCAATTTGTTGACTCGAAGGACAACGCCATCTGCCATTTTTAGTAACAGACAGCCCGTTCATAAGTACAAGATGTCCGTAAGTTGGACGTTCTTAATCCAGGGACTCCCTGTACATCTCATACAGTTGAGCCCCACTTATTTAAATGAATTATTGCCCCCGTATGTTGCATCCCAGGAGCTACAATCTGCATATTACACATGCTGCCCCAGAAGGAGCCTGCCTAGAAACTAACAGGCTGTCTTGGTAGCAGCTCCCAGCACTTTGGAATTCCTTCCCCCCTAGTTCAACATGCTACTCTGACTAAACTTGAAAATAACGTGGAAATATATTTGTTTACCTGAAACTTTCCTCCATATTAGTTTTATAATGTTTATCAACTGGATTTTATGCTAATGTCGGTATTTTATGTGTTTTTAATTTATTAGGATAATTGCTTTATGATATTGGTTATTCTTCATTAGATTTTATTATTAGTAATATTTTTTGTTAACCTCCATGTGCTGGCTTTGTCAGGAGAAGTTGATTATGTATTGATTTAAGATTGTGACCTGTTGAGTTTATTAATTTCACAGGTATGGCCCTATGTCTGTCTAAAGTTTAATTTTTTTTCTGGCTTTCAGGCACACAGCTAATTCAGTTCAATTGCTAGTGGAAGCAAGGGTTCAGCCTGCCTCATTCAAACACGTGAGTGACTAGATATTCTAAAGTGCTTGGTATTAAAACCTTAGTATTTTGAATACGTGTTATTTTTTCCCCACTACTTTGATCTCTGCTGAATTTTAATACAGGGGAATAAATATACCACGGAACTCTGCATTAGAGAATATGCTTTGGGGGATTTAGAAATTTGGACATGAAGCCAGGAATCAGAGTTTGTAGTCTAGTCTCAATCTCCTATTTTGATCTTCAGAATTGGAATGAATATTTGTTCAGTTGACTTGCTTTACTGAAAATGTTCAGACCTTGCTTTTCAGTCCGAGAGATTCCCAGAGTAGCTTGAAAGCCAGCCCTCTTCCCAGGCTTGCAGTCACACACAGAAGGAGAGAGAAGGAACAGGGAGGCAAAATAACTCAGGCACTAGCTAGGAATTGATTTATCATTAGCATAAGGGGCAGATATGATAGAAGTGGGCTGTTTAATGGCAGACTGGATGATATTGGTAGCTACTCTATCCTAGGACAATTGACACTGATGGTCCCTACAAGGAAGGTCTCAAGGCCACTTCAGATTTAAATCATTGCTTAATTCTGTAATATTAGTGACACATTTCTACCTGTTTTAAAAATTATTTTCCTTTTTCATATTGAAGAATTACTCCTGATTTCCTATTGTTACAAGAATACTTTTTTAAAAAGTTACCATAGGCTGTGAATTGTTATAAGGTACCTAACTGAACTATCACCCCTGCAAAGAGGCAACCTTTTCACTTTCAAACAGACAGGGCAAGTGCATCTCTCTGGACTAGTACAGTTGAATTGGCATGACTTCGGCTATACAGTTATTCTTTATCCCAAATAAGATTGATTACAGTACTGAGATACTGTACTTTCTGCTCAAAGCATTCTTGTATCTCCACTGTGCTCTAAACAGAGTTGTGCAATTTAAAATATTGTTATCAAGGTTTTTGAAATAGGAAAACATAATTGCCCATAGTAATAACATACCAATATTACAAAGTAATAATGACTTTTCTCATTAAATGGACACCTCTGCTTGTTATGGCTGGAGCTATTGCTTTTGATGGGGACATGAATTTGTGCAGGTGTCACTACTGATTGTGAATCCTTACAATTATATCTATCTTGTACTGCGTACAGGTAGTCCTTGTTTAATGACCACTCGTTCAGCAACCGTTCAAACATACGATGATGCTGAATGAGTAGTCATTATGACCAGTCCTCAGAGTTCCAGATGTTGCAGCGTCCCCAGCTTGTGATTGCAACATTGCAGCAAGCCGCGGTCATGTGATTGCAATTTCCACCGTTCCTTGCCGGCTTTCCACAAGCAAAGTCAGTGGGGAAGTTGTCAGGAAGTCAGAAGTCGTGGTCACAGGAGCTCCTTGCTTAACAACCTGCATGGTCCTTGCTTAAGCACAACAACTGGGATTGCTGGAACTGCTGTGGCTAAGCAGTGCAATCATGTGACATTGCGTTTTATGACTGTGTCATTTGGCGATGCCAACCAATTGCCATTGTTAACCAAGGACTACTGGTATTATGAATGAAGTGACATGTAACATATAGAAGATAGCACCTCTCATTGTATGCCATAAATAATAATTTGCTAGAATCTGGTTAACACAGTTCCTAGAACAAGAATAGGCAACCTTTGAGTTGCATGTGCCCTCCCACTCAGCATCCTGAATTACACTGTCAGAATTTGTTGGCAAAATGGCCAACTTTTGGTTGTATTATTTTTATTTAGTATTCAAAATTAAGGTTGGGATGCAAAAGAGATTATAAGGCCTCTGGAAGAGAAACTAGCCTTATTTCTATTCTTAACCCTCCCAGAACTAAGTAAATAAACAAATAATGTAATTTTAGATTGTTTTTCAGGATTTGAGGATGTTTTAAGGGTGTAAATTGGAGCAGATTATAGGCCATCTGCTCCCATCCCCATAATTTCAACTCTGAAAAAGAGGAGTGGGAGAAAAAAATTGTCCTTCCCTGCATATGTTACCAAACTGGAGGTCCTCCTGCTGTTCTTTGGAAGGTTGGAAGCCCCCAACCCCTCAAACATAGTTTCCCTTGTTTTGTACAAGTAGTTTAGGATGGGACAGCTCATACAGTATTAGTATGCTTTGTTTTACATGAGCTATATATTTGCAGGTAATATTTTTAAAATTAATGGAACTGTCATTATTGTTAATAGCTCTGGCAAAGGTGTGGAGCTGCTTTGCTGGTCTTGAAGTATAACAGGTTGCAGGATTCTTTCTCAGTGAGAGTTGCTCAGTTTGAAATTAAGCTGATGAGGGAGTAGTCACTTTAATGTCCCTTATGTGGTTATTGGGCTACGCAGGTAGCATAAGGGACTGCTTACTCTTGGCCGTAGAATGGAACTGAATTTGAAAAGAGTCCCCTGGACTGCTAGGAGGTCAAACCAGTCAATCTTAAAGGAAATCAACTCTGATTGCTCATTGGAAGGATTGATACTGAAGCTCAAGCTCAGATACTTTGGTCACCTAATGCGAAGAGAGGACTCTTTGGAAAAGACCCTGATGCTGGGAAAGATGGAAGGCAAAAGGAGAAGAGGACGGCAGAGGATGAGATGGCTAGATAGCATCACTGAAGCAATGAGCATGAAATTGAGCAAACTCAGGGAGGCAGTGAAAGATAGGAAGGCCTGGCGCAATATGATTCATGGGGGTCACGAAGAGTCGGACACGACTTAACGACTGAACAACAACAAAAATAGATCACGACTTTTCTCACAAAACTGTTGATGTTTAAGGGCATTTATTTTATTTAAATAGGCCACTGGAATTCCATTTTCTTGTCAGTAATTTCTCTCTCTCTCTCTCTCTCAGGCCGTGGTACATTCCTCCCAGCACTGTGCAGTATGCATGCAGTTGGTTCGAAAGGAAAACCTGTTATCTCTAGCTTGTCAGCATCAGTTTTGCCGCAGCTGTTGGGAGCAGCATTGTACCGTACTTGTCAAGGATGGAGTGGGAGTTGGTAAGTTCAAAGCAATGGGTCGTTTGGCTCTTCTGGGGTACCCTGGTATCTCTGCCTACTCCCTTTCTCTTGCTAGTAAATCTTCTCATAATCTTGGAGCAGTTCAAGGGGAATGTCTTGCATTCTTTTTATGCCTTCTTTTGATAGTAGCAGATCTTATCTTGGGTTGTGGGACTTCAGTCAATCCCAACAGCTGTCTCTTGGGCCTTTTGATTGTCTCCCAGAAATTTATATCCTATCTTCTTTAGAATGGACTGTTCCCACTGAATTCTTTTCAACTGCCTCTGATCAAGATGAAAGTTTTCTATTGCTGATGAGCACTTCTGATGATAGTCTTTTCAGAACCAGCTTTCCAGAAATTCTGTGAAGTTGAATAGTGGGGATTTGGAGTTTTTTTTAAAAAAATGAATAATTTCCTCTGATGTCATTGGGATTTCTGTTTTTTAAATTAGCCCTTTTGGCTTTTTTTTTTTTTTATTATTAGGTGTCTCCTGCATGGCTCAGGATTGTTTGCTTCGGACCCCAGAAGATTTTGTGTTTCCATTGCTACCTAGTGAGGAGCTGAAAGATAAATACAGACGCTACCTCTTCAGGGACTACGTTGAGGTATCATTTGTCATTTTATACTCAACATTCTATGTTTTCTGTGCCAAGGAAATAACCCAAGATCAATTTCTATGAATTCATCTGTAAGCTTGTACCTGTAAACTTAAGACTGCATCATGTACTTCCTTAGAAAGTTTTATTTAATTTTAGGAAGCTCCGTTCTGTTTGGAGGTCTTTAATTCTGGGATTAGGAATTAGAAGCCTACTTTGCCATGGCTTTGCTTTTCCCTCAATAGGTGGTTCCAGTCAGTGGAAGGGATAGAGGTTATCTTGGTGGCCTCTGTCATGTGGGGTGCTGCAGGGGTTGCTCCTTCCTCCCTGTCCTTCAGTATCTACATGAGGTTGCTGGAAGAGGTTATCTGATAGTTTGCAGAACAGTGTCAGCAGCGTACTCATGATATCAAGCTTAACGTTGCTACCCAGATTGTGTGAGAGATGTCCCTGGTACTTTAACTTACTGCCCAGAAGCTGTAAGGGTCTGGATGCGACAGAAAAGTCTGAAGTGGAACCCAGACAAACCATCAGTGTTAACTCTGGACAAGCCAACGCTACCCTTGAAGAAGCAGATTTGCGAAAAAGACCCAGTCACACTGTGACATACTGTAATGCATTCTACGTGGGGTTGCCTTTTGTACTCACAGCTCCTGCTAAAACAGGTGGAAGCCACGGCTAGAGGATTTTTTTCCAATTTTGGCTGGTGCACCAAGATCTGGCTACAGTAACACATGCCCTCATTACCATCTGGTTACATTACTGTGTGGCATATGTTTTTTAGTGGTCTGGAATGGCTGCTGTTGTGCTGGCATGAGCCAGTAAATGAAGAGAAAAAAGGGAAGAAGAGGCTCAGTTTTAGCCTTGAAGTGCAGCTGCACTGTCATGTGGGCTGATGAGCTATCCTGGCTGCTAGCCAGAGCTGTTGTGGGGAGATGTAGAGACACCAGTCCTATTAGTCCGCCTGGTTTGTAGGTGTTGGTGACTAGAGCCCTAGGGGGACACCCACATCCTGAGTTGCTGGGGGACATGCTGCCAGTCTGACCCAAAATTGAAGAGAAAGAGAAGAGAGGAGACTGTAAAACAAGAGCGGCTGGAGAGAAAGGTTGGAGAGTGACGTTATGTGAGAGTGCGGAGCAGCAGGAGGTTCCCGGTTGGAGAAGGAGAAGAAAAGTCCACGGGTGACTTCCCTGGGGGAAGGGAAGTCCCAGAAAGATAACATCTTTGTGCAAGACTCACGATGGGAAGGAGGGACACAACTGTCCTTGGCGGAGCCCTGGTCTCTGGGGAGGGGCTGGGGCTGATGACCCTGAGAAAGGTTCTTCCCCTATGAAGGAGATGCAGATGGTTCAGCTGAGCAGATCCAAGGAAGAAGACAAACCATGCTGAGCACACTACCCGTGAATCCAGCACATTCCTTTCTTTTCACTCCCCCTCGATAACACCAGAAACGGAGGAGGGAGACGGAGTGAAGGGGGAGGAAGTGAAGCAGTTAGCAGGACAGCTAAGGGGGAGTAGTCTCTGGGAGAGAGACTTAGGAGGAAACCTGACACTGGATAAAGACCAGGATTGCATTGTATATACCTGTTGTAAATATCAGTTGTAAATAGTTTCACTGTATATAGTAAAAAGAAAAAAAAAAAAAGTGTAACAGCCTCCGCTGTCTTGTTTCTCTGTGTCAGTTGCCATCCTTGCAAACCAAAACACACCTCCAGTTCTAAAAAAACCTCCATCACACTGTGACATACTGTAATGCGTTGTACGTGGGGCTGCTTTTAAAGATAGCTCAAAGCTACAGTTAATCCAGAGTGCATCAGTCCATATGCTGACTGGTGCCTGATGCTGGGAGCGTGTTACACCTGTTCCTCAGGCCTTGCCCTGGCTACTAATTGGCTTCTGGGGACAAGTACCAGTTTTGGCCATGAAGCCCTGTATGGCTTGGCACTTGGGTAGCTGCAAGACCACTTGGTCTAATCAGAATTGGCTCGACCTATTAGGTCATCCCAGAGGAAACTATTCTTGGTTCTCCACTTTGGGGAGATAAGGGAAGTTGAGACCAGGAGGCACGTCTTTTTGGTAGCAGCACCAGTTCTCTGGAACAGTCTACCAATGGAGGTCAGAATAGTCTGCTCCCATGTTTTTCTTGTATTTATTTACAGAAGTATCTTTTTCTGGGAAGACTTTCCGAAGAGTTTCCCCAGCGGAAAATACAATTTATCCTCTCAAAACAAAATTAAAAGCCATATCCAGCTTTGTTTTGATGGAGTAACTGCAGCTTTTAAAATGGATAAAACAGCTTTTTAAAATGGATTTGCAATGTTGCCCCACAGAGCCATTTCCAGCTGCAGCTCTGTCCTGGCGCCGACTGTCCTATGGTCATACAGGTACAGGAGCCCAAAGCCCGCCGAGTGCAGTGCAATCGCTGCAATGAGGTTTTCTGGTAAGGAAGTGAAATTGTATATTTGATGTGCATGAGGTATGGAGATGGGAAGATATGAAAGTATCTTCCTGAAATGCGGAACAACCTAAACAAATGCAGCCTAGTGACAGAATGTTCAGCTGTTGAACTCTCCATCCAGCTTCCTGGATATAGGTTTGAGAGTCTTGTGTAGCTGAAGAAGCAGGCAAATGATTAACTATTTCTGAGATTAACCTGAATAGGGGGATTGCTATATTACAAAGTTGTGAGAACAAGTGGGTAAGAAGACCAAATAAATCTCTATGCATAATTTACATGGAATGAGCAGCGGTTATACAAATCAACTCCATTCTGCGAATACTGTCTTCTAGAATCAAAGAGATTGAATGAGGCAGGACAGGGGCAGTTAAAGTGGCATCTGGGAGCCGCAAATAGGATTTGGGGAGATATGCGGAGCCTATGGATTGCATACCCTCCTTTAGATGGTCCCACTATTTCACTGCAATTTCTGAAGGCTAAGAGTATATATGCTATGCACAAAAGTGGGAACTGCCCCATGCTAAGTTGAACACCAGCATCTATAGAAGTTTTGTACCATTCTGTTTTTTTCCAAGCCAAATAAAAAAAGAGAGTTAAGGAGTTACCTGTGTGGTGTAGCATTTAAGATGCTGGACAAGGATTGGGGCGGAATAGCCTAAACAAATGCAACCTAGTGACAGAATGTCACTCCTTCTGTACCTAAGGGAGGACGAGGATTCTAGTCCTCCCTTAGGTACAGAAGCTGGTTAGGTGACTTTCAGCCAGTCATTCTCACTCACTTTCCACCCTAGACTGGTAGGTCAAAAAACATATCTACCAACCCACTCTAGACCAGTGTGGTAGATCACAGTCCATAACCTTCAGTGAAGAGGCTGTCATCCTGCACTGGATTTATTTGTTTTGATAATAATATTCAAATACCTATATTCCTCAGGATATTGCATTCTGTTTTCTACTGCCAAATTCTGCTGTTGAGTGGGATACATATGACTCCATGAGAGTTTGCTCAGCTTTTATGCAGAGCTCTGCTTATGAGTGTTGTTGTAATTTACAAATAATGTTTGATTACGAGTAATAGGGTTTCTTTAAAGTAGACATAAATTTATTTTTGCTTAAGTTTCAAATGTCGGCAGATGTACCACGCTCCTACAGATTGTGCTACCATCCGAAAATGGCTCACTAAGTGTGCAGATGACTCTGAAACAGCTAATTATATCAGCGCTCACACTAAAGACGTAAGTGTGTTGGGGAAAGGACACTTAAAAGTATTTGTAGTTTCAAACAGATCTGTGTTTGGTTATTAATGGAGGGCTTAGTGATTGAATTGTGTGTCCTGTATCTAAAGCCCTTCCTGCTTGCATCCCCTCCTTCCCCGCTCATCTTGCCAATCGCCACTTATCTACCAAACACACAAAGGCCAAAATGGAAAGAGGGCGAGGAAGAGAGAAAAATGGTACTGTGAGTTCCAACCAGCAGCAAGGAGGATGGGCTCAGTTACAGCAGTGA
Source organism: Liasis olivaceus (assembly GCA_030867105.1). Taxonomy (NCBI): domain Eukaryota; kingdom Metazoa; phylum Chordata; class Lepidosauria; order Squamata; family Pythonidae; genus Liasis; species Liasis olivaceus. The sequence goes on along the minus strand of CM061348.1, from coordinate 21,022,889 downwards.
TAGGTACATGTTGGAAGGCCCAAAAGACAAGGTTGGGAACAGATCCTCTTGTGAAAAATCTATCTGTGTTGTTGCTAGTAATCAACACTGACTTGATGGCACATATCATCATCAAGTTGCTTGTTCACACATTTATTGAACATACTGCATCTCCCAGAAGAAAGGACTAGATCATATGTTTATGTTTCTCCCTTTCCAAGGAAATAAGAGAACTGCTACCTTGAGCAGAAATTTAAGATTAGAGGAATAATCTAAGATGCAAACTAAAAAATGAGAAACTTCTTGATAGGATAATGTAAAATGAAGAAGCCTACCAATAGAGGATGTATTTTATGGAGGGGAAGACTAAACATTCCATTAAAAAAACCTAAAAGGATTTGGATTGTAGCCATAATAAAGAATGTATAAATCAACTGAAAGAGGAGCATTGCAGAAGTATTGGGTAGGGTGGGATAGGGATGAATTACAAAACATGAAGAGAAACACAAGGCTTAGGGTTTTTTTCCCCTCATCTGTTAAAATTAAGAATGCCAGGATACAAACCCTTGCATCTTCCATGTGCAAAGTTTCTCCTGTATATTAAAATATGGCCCTGAAATTATATATATTTAATAAAGGAGACTGGTCCAAGATTTATTTAAAAGAACGGAAGGCCCTTAGCTGAATGATAGAGCAAATTCTTTGCATGGAAGAGAGCCCAGATTCAATGTTGGCACCTCCAGGTGGTGCAAGGAAAGGCTCTTGTTTAAAAGCCATTACCATTTCATATAGCTAGATGGATTAATTGTCCGCTTTATAAGGCAAATTCCTGTGTTCCTAAGAAGAGGAGAATAAAGATTGTACAATTACATAAAGCAAATGGAGGCCAAATGGAGTGGAAACCTGAAAGGTATAAAGTATGGGAAAAAGCTAATATTTTGTTATGTTTAAGGTTATTCTTTGTTTTCTTCTTAGTGTCCCAAGTGCAATATCTGTATTGAAAAGAATGGTGGCTGCAATCACATGGTGAGCAGTTTCTAAGCTTAAGAGTCACATCAAAATCGTTATCTGATTTTAGGTTTATTTTTTTTTGTAGTTTGTTAACTCCTTTCTGTTTCTCTGTTTTCTCCAGCAATGTTCCAAATGCAAGCATGGTAAGTGGGTAACATTAACCTTTTTGTACTGGGAAAACATTTACCTGTTCTTTTGCTTTGTATATTATCCTGCTGATCCATTAAAGCGCTTGTAGTAGTTTGACTACTGATGCTCAGCACTTAGTTGGGTTGTTCCGGGTTTCCATAAATGGATGTTTTTCTGTTAACTAGCTTTTGTCGTCTTGTCTCTTGCAGACTTTTGCTGGATGTGTCTAGGTGACTGGAAGACTCATGGCAGCGAATACTATGAATGCAGTCGGTACAAAGAGAACCCTGATATTGTAAATCAGAGTCAGCAAGCACAGGCCAGGGAGGCCCTCAAGAAGTACTTGTTCTATTTTGAGAGGGTAGGAAATGTCTCCTTAGCCAGAGCTAACTATAAACTTTTCAGTGCATCCTGCCTTGTGCAGAGATTAATGTTAACAAGACTATGTGAGAAGCCATTAATGAAACAAAACATTCTGTGGTCACAGTTTCAGAATCCAAAAGTATGAATCCGTAAGGTTATTCTTCCAGAGGCAGATTTTTTCCTAGATAATTCTTGCCTCTATTGTAATAAGAATTTTCTGTATGGGATCCAGCAGAAATAGCTAGTTCTAAATTTTTGACACTGGATTGCTTCTTTTCAAACGTTGCATCCCGTAAAAATACATTTGCTGTCTTACAGATTTGTATTCCCTGCACCAGATATGTTGTAAGCAGCTTAAATTGTTTTCTATATCCATGTATGTGTAAAATATTTTAAAAATGTGAATATCTAGATTCTGCCCTTACAGATAAGATATATGGATGAAATTCAGTGCTGTGTGAGTTGATCCTACTTTTTTTTCTTTCTCATGGATGCCCTCCCAATTACTCCAAAGTAAGGGGCGGGACTCTCTGGAAGAGCTTCTGAATAGAGGGGGAAACTGCAAGAGCCAATTGGATAGTCTCTCACCTAGCTCTGTCAATAGAAATAGCCTCATCAGCAACCTACCCCCCCTGTTGGATTTCATGTCACTCTCCTCCCCCCCCCCCCCCCCCCATATTCAGCTTGTGGAGCCTTGCACTTGTGAAGCTAATGTAATGTGCATGAGATTTTGCGGCATTAGTTTTGGCTAGGGTGCTTCTGACACCTAACTACCTTAAGTATGATGAGTTGAGGCTAGCAGTGTTTTAGATGGAGGGGTTTTGTTTTCATAATTTTTGTATCTGAAGTCTTCTGAAACCCCAGCTGTTAATTCCAGACTTGTCTTTAATGTATGCCTACGCAACTTGTAGAAGGAAAGGGCCACATTGATAAATTAAAAATAAATGTGGTCCACAAAGGAATACCTGGCTCACTGATCAGCTCTTTGGTGGCCAGCAGAGTGGCAGCAGTGGTGAGGCCTGGAGGTGTTGGAGGCACTCGGCAGTGCATCTTTCAGGGCAGCAGTGGCTAATTCATTGATGTTTTTATTTTATTTTTTATTTATTTTATTTATTATTAAATTTGTATGCTGCCCATCTGCCCCAATGGGTGACCCTGGGCAGCTCACAATTAAAAATCAAAAGCCTCTAAACAACTAAAATACCCCATAAATAATTAAATACTCGACCCATTAAAATCCGCTATAAAACAAACCCTATACATAAATGCTAAAGACATTAAAAATGCTGGTGGGCCCCACAAGGCTGCTTGGAGGTACACAGATTGTGCAGGCCTGCTTTAATGCAAGGGCCAGTGGCTCACTACAGAGCTGTAGATCTTTCCTTGAAAGAAGAATAACCATCTTTGTTAGATATGCTGTTTTTGAGCAACTCTTGTGCTGGTAGCTCAAGCAGCATTTTTAAAATATAGAACATTTAAAATTAAAAAGGGGGAGGTATGATATTTTATTATAGTAAGGGGATGCTGCTGATGTTAATAATGGCCATTCATGAGGACAAGATATACTTAGCTGTCCAGACTGCATGTGGAATTTCTTAGTGACGTGAAGGAACATGCAGAGGAATACAAATGGATGCTGTGACATAGAAAGATTAGAAACCATCTACTACCCTACGCAAGTATCACCTTCCTAACAGAATTTTAGTTGTTAATTCTAAGAATTTATAATGTAACTGAGTGTGTCTAACGGTGGAAAAGCACAAATCAATTTAAACGTAAGAACTAGAATAAAAAAGTAGTTTTTTCTCAATCAAATAATGGTATTGTGGAGTCCTTGGTGCTCTCTGAACTTGGTTGTTTGCTTGCAGACGTTTCACCCGACTGGGTAACATCATCAGTGCTAGTGAGTGTGGGGTTTGCTCCCTGTTTTTTTAATACAGTAGTTTGCCCTGACGTGTTGGTAGGGGTGTGGTTATATTGTTTTCTGCTTGATAGTTTGTCTGGTGTTAATCCCTGCTTATCTGGGTGTTGGTTGCTGGAGAGGATGTATTCTGGTTGGTAGGGAATTCCTGGATGCAAGGGAATTCCTGGAAACTTGGCATTCAGACAAATTAGCCATCAATAGACACATAGAGATAAATCATATTTACATACCGTTCAAAAGAGACAATAAAAAAGCTAAAAAGGAAACAAAAAGACCAGAACACATCCTCTCCAGCAGCCAACACCCGGATAAGCAGGGATTAACACCAGGCAAACAATCAAGCAGAAAACAATACCATAACCAAGGAACTACCAAGGAGAAAACCACATCCCCACCAACTCTGGCAGGGCAAACTACTGTATGTAAACAGGGAGAAAACCCCACACTCACTAGCACTGATGATGTTATCTAGTCAGGTAATGAAATGTCTGCAAGCAAACAACCAAGCTCAGAGAGCACCAAGGACTCCACAGTTCAACCCTGAGCTACAGGTAGTCCTCAACTTATGATCATTCATTTAACAACTGTTCGAAGTTATGACAGCACTGGAAAAAGTGACTTGTGACTGGTTCTTGCACTTACGACCATTGCAGCATCCCCACAATCACAATTCAGGTGCTTGGTAACCAGCATGTATTTTCAACGGTTGCAGTGGCCCGGGGTCATGTGATTGTCTTTTGCGACCTTCCCAGGGGGCTTCCAACAAGCAGAGTCAATGGGGAAAGCTGGATTTGCTTAATGACCATGTGATTTGCTTAATGACTGCGGCAAAAAGTCATAAAATCTGGCGTGACTCACTTAATGACCACATTGCTTAGCAATGGAATTTCCAGTCCCAATTGTGGTCATAAGTTGAGGACTACCTGTACATATATTCTCTTCTATTGAAATTATGGTATTGTTAGAAAATAAACTATAGGCAAGTTTGAAAGCTGGCAATTACACCCAACACAAATCAAACAAACAGGGCCCCCCAAAATACAATGATACATTAATACATCAATTCCAGGCTTAGGACCAAAGCCCAGTTTTCAGAGCTTTCCGGAACCCTAGGAGAGAGGGCGCTGCCCTACTAATTTGAGGACTTCAACATTCCTCAGCTACTAGCTGTGTTCAGTAATTATGCCAGAACACATATGTAGTTTGAGGTTTGCAGTTCTCTGAAGGGCTGTAAATGTGGGTGGGAGGATTAGTATCATATAGGAGGATCTGGAACAGTGAGGGAAGGAACCAGAATATGCGGGGGGGGGGGTTTGCCATTTATAGCTATACGCTTCCTATCTGGGTTGACCTTTGCTTTCCAGTTTCGTGACTGAACTAACCAATCATACCCACATACCGAGTAGGAATGCTAGCATGAATGAATTGCCTTGTCTTTTCTGGAGCCCGCTGACAAAAAACAGTTTGATTTTAGAAGGTGATTGGTGTTTTTTCTTCTAGCATAACATGTCCCTTCTATACTAAAAGTGCTTGGCATGGAAAGATGTTCTGTTCTGCTGGATCCCAGCTTGGTTTTTTTGTTTGTTTGTTTTTGCTTGCTTTTCCAATAAACTTGTTCATTTAGTTGTGTACTCCCTTCCTCTATTTTGAAGTGGGAAAACCACAATAAGAGTTTACAGTTGGAGGCGCAGACGTACCAGAGAATTCAAGAAAAGATCCAAGAAAGAGTGATGAACAACTTGGGAACATGGATAGACTGGCAGTATCTACAGAATGCAGCTAAACTACTAGCCAAGGTGCGTGACCCCTATCCGTAACTCAGCTTTGTCAAAATACCAGCGGAGGGTAGATTGGGCTATGTTGCTGTGTTCATGGGTCATAGCTACGGAACACTGACCCTGATCTCAAAAGGTAACTAGATGCATTGAATATTATCAAAAGAGTTACATTGTGTTTCTCAGTACCCTGAACTGAACATACAGCTGAGAACTGGATTAAATTCACCTGGGATTGGTTGAGATTTGGGATGTAGGAGCACATTCTGTACTTCCTTTTGAAGTTCTCGGAGCTACTACTACAAACCCTGGAAAGAAAGAATGAGCTGTATAATTCTCCTACTTTCATGAATATTGCTTACTGCAAGTTCACACTTTGTCCTGTGTATCACTACTGTAGACAGATGCAGCTGCTAATAGGGCTGCTTTTTCATATAATAATACATATGGACTGCTGCCCCTGTAATTTGGAGAAAAGCAGCAGATATCTCTGTTGGCCTAACTGATAAAAACCACCTGCTGATCTTCTTTCCTTTTTTAAAATTGCAGTGTCGTTATACACTACAGTACACGTATCCATATGCCTACTACATGGAATCTGGTCCGAGGAAGAAATTGGTAAGACCATGTAGTTCCCCTGTATTGGATGATAACTAAAATTCTTAACGTACAAACAAAGTTGGGACCATAGGAACCCTGGATGGCCTGTCCATACCTAAGAATAACCCAAAATCACATGGTAGATTTCAGTTGATGAAGCTGAATGTTTTGATTCTTCAGAAGTGGGATACCCTTGGAAGCCACAGGTAAAACATTCCAAGCTTAGCAGGGAAGAAAGGATGCAGTTGTAATAAATTACATAGTAAGGGCTTGGGGTTTTTTTTGCCTTGGGTTGTCTGTATATATATATATATATATATATGCGTGTGTGTGTATGTATTAAATAGCATATTAATGGGCAAATGACCTCTCATAAGTATGATGGGTATTGTAGAAAATGTTAAGTATTTATCACTAGCACATCATAACTCTGCTACTGTTTTCAAACAAGCTTTCAATAATTGAAAGTTCTTACAAGCTTTAATGAGTATTCCTACCTTAGATAATGGTATAAAGAATGAAGAACAAATATACCCAAGTCTAGTCAATTACGAACTGGGATTTGTCCATCCTTAAATTCATATTCCTTTGTGTTGCTCAAGCTGTTATGACTGTTTACACTCATTGAATTGGCTGCAGTTTTTCCTTAATTTGAAGTACTTCCCGTTGTAGATGCAGATAGTGGCAACCATGTATTTTTAACCAGTGCAGCAAATTTGGCTGAGATGAAGACAGAAAGAGTCTTTCCTGTGTCAGTCCTGTTTTTTCATGCTGTTTTCTTTGATTTTCAGTTTGAATACCAGCAGGCTCAACTTGAAGCAGAGATTGAAAATCTCTCATGGAAGGTGGAAAGAGCAGACAGTTATGACAGAGGAGTGAGTAGCAAACTTTGTTCAACCCTTTTTCTCTTTCATAAGCTCATTTTTAATCCAGAAGTCTCAAGAGAAATTAGCATCAAAATTGGAGGAGGAGAAACCACTACTGCTCCTTTTGGAGTCTTTTTCATGACAAAATCTGACAAGCTAGCAGAAATCTTCCAGCATCATTTGGAATTGATCTTGACAACCACGAAGGCTAGAAAGGTTGTGTTCAGGGTTTTTTAAATTTATTGAAAATTAATGTCAGGCTTCTATGAAGATTGCCATTTAGGTCCAATATTATACATCTGTCAGTATAATCGTTGAAGCGTGATTGAGTCCAGATAACTGGAACTTAAAAGGTGAGTTCCCATTTTAAAAGTGAAGAGATGCCTTGAGCAACAGTAGTGAAAAACAAGGAGTGATTGAATGTGAATATTTCATCCTCCACCCAATATTTAGGTGATAAAGAAGGCTGACTTCTCCACCCTTTCTATGTCTGTAGTTTCTTACCTAGCAGCTCTGTTCAGGATAACCTGCTCCTTGTAGAGAGAAATGATGGAGTTACTGTATCAACTGGCTACTGCAACATATTTGCTAGATTCTTAAAATTGCTCATATTCGCTTAGACACCACTTTCATCTGAGTTTGTGGAATCAAGAAAGTGGAGAGGGTTCTCTGCATTATGAATGCCACTATCTTTGATTTGGATCCATGTCCATCCTGGTTGTTTTGGGCCAATGCTTTTTGAGTAACGGCATGATGCTGCCAGCTTTTAAAGAGGCATTCTGTCTCTGCGAAGCTATTTCTCACTCCAGCGTCATTTGATAACTATTGTCTAATTTCCAACTTTCCCTTTGGGGGGAAAGGTGTAGAGGAGGTGAGGGTGACTCAGCTGCAGAGGGCACCAGTGGAAGAAAATTAATCTAGATCCTTTTCATTCAGTGTTCAGATCTGCTTGGGGATGAAAACAGCGTTGGTGGTGTGGTGGATGGCCTACATCAGGACCTCAAGAGTGGGAGTCCCTCCTCTTTGTCCTATTAGACCTCACAGCAGCCTTTGAAACCATCAGCCACAGGATCTTACTGGACTACCATGGGGTCTGGGAATTGGCTCTGTGATGGTTCCACTCCTGCCTCAGTGGATGTTTCTAATCAGTAGTCATGAGAAGCAATCAAATCTGTAGGTGCTCCTGCACAGGGTACAATAGGGATTAGCTCTTTCTCCACTCCAACATTTGTATGAAGAGGTCATACGCTGGTTTTGAGTAAAGTATCTTCAAACTGCTTATGATACTCAAATTTAGATCACCACCCCAGGGTGAACTAGAGATGCTTTGGGAGTCTTAACCTGTTGTCTGGAGGTTGTGAGGATTTGGATGAATAGAAACAAACTCACACTTAGTCCCAACAAGATGAAGTTGCTGTTTCTGATTCTATGATCATTCAGGCTGTAGCTCTTGATAGCATCATCTTGTTCCCCTCAAAACAGCTAGTTCACAACTTGGGATGGGGGGCTCCTGGGTTCGCAGTTCCTCCTGGAACAGCAGGTGAAAGCTGTGGTTAGGGGAAGCTTGTCCATCTGAGGTAGTATAACAGTTTTGGCCTTATTTTGGACCAAGATGTACCAGTAACATTGACTCATGTCCCCATCATCACACAAATAGATGCATGTAATGTTCTTTATATGGGACTGCCTTTTAAAATGATTCAGAAGTTTCAGTTGGTAAGAAAACGTAACCAAGCTTTCAGTGGGTGAATGTCACTAAGCTAATATTATATCTGTCATTCAGGGATTGCATTGAATGCCAAGGGCATCCAGGTCCAATTCAGAGTGTTGATTTTGGTGATTTAAAGTCCTGCATGACTTGGTTGTAGGGTATTTTAGGGACTCTCGCTTCCAGGTAGAATTTGCCTGATCTGTGCGTGCATGCATAGAGAAGATGCTGAGACTATCATCCCTACAAGAATTCAGAGAGGCATGGGCTCAAAGGCATTCCATCTCATCAGTGGCTTTCATCCTTGGAAACGCCTTCTGAAATTTGCCTGGCATGATTGAGCCAGGTGGTGTACAAGTATTGTAAATAAATAAAATAAAAATAAAACCTACCATTTCACTTACATATATACCTGTAAGGAGTATGGTGCCAACTCATAAAGTATGGGCTTGCTAGCAATATCTTTTAATGACTGTCCACATCAGGGAAGTGAAGGGGTCTGTGGTCCACAGACAATGTTTTTGGTTGCAACGCCCATATTACAAAATAGCTTCCTTCCGGCAATTAGGCTGACACCTTCATTTTTGGCCTTCCGGATATTAATTAAATTAAGCTCCAGACAGAGCTGTTTCAGAGGCTCTTTGGGTAGTGAATGCTTTGTGTGATGGTAGTTTTTAATGTTTTTATCAAGTTTTTATATATTATAGTGAAAACTGCTGGAAGTCACCTCCTGTGTCCAGCAGTATGTAAACACAATCAATCAATAAAAGAAGTGTGCCTCTTTCCCCTTTCCAGAACTTCTCTTAGTGTTGATCAGTTTTCCCCCAACCCATAGAAACAGTAACCCCATTTTATTCCTTTTATTCTCACCCAGGATCTGGAGAACCAGATGCACATTGCTGAGCAGAGGAGGAGGACTCTGCTGAAAGATTTCCATGACACATAAGACCGCAGGAGCTATCAGGGCACAGAGCTGACAGCAAAGTAGCTAGACGGCAGTGCGGGCAACGAGAGAAGCGATAAGAGGAACTGGCCGCTGCCTTTCCATAAAACAGGGCTGAGGACATCACTGCACCCTCCCCTCGCAAACCAGACACGAGCTAGCACCACTGCTTGGTCTTCTGTTTTCTTGTTTTCTGCTTTTTCATTTTTGGCAGGTAGAGGCTGAAATTCAATTGGCGTCTTTTCCTGGGACGTTTTCTTTCCCAGCTCTAGGATTGTTTTGGAAGGGAGTTTGTTTTATTTTTTCCCCTCCTGAATGGCTGTTAATAGTATTAGATCATTATGAACTTCTGTAATTTTCAACAGTTGTACAATTATACAAAATGAACCCTAGAATAACACAACTCCCTTTTTAAAAATAAATTGGAACTGGAGAGTGTTTCCTTTTTAATAAGCTGTTTGTAAACTTAATGGCTGCTTCTCTTTCCCCATCCCCAAACTCACTTTGCACTGAAGGTTATGAAATAGTCCAGCTGTTGGGTTTATTTTCACCTCTTATGTGCACTTTCTTTATTGCTTGTCCTGTGAGCGCATGAGATGAACAGTGCCTGGGCCAAGCAGAATCAGCAGTAGCCGATGGTCAGCATAATAGCTGAAAGATTCTCCTCTTCTTCTCTGGCTGGGCTGGAGCAATAGGGCAGATCTCGAGGTAGCATGGGACATGTTCTAGTCCATCAACATGAAGTTGTCTCCTGCATGGATTTATTGCTTTGTTTTGTTTCTCTGGACTGCTTCCTACTGCCAGATTTAAAATACTTGGAGGAGTTCAGGGAGCATAACCTTGTTTCTTGGCAGCATAGGAGTGTATGTTTGTTTTGTTTAGGGCAGTAAACCAAGCCATGTTTGGGCCATAACTTGCATATCTGTGCAATTCAGTCATGCACAGTCTGATTCTTTATGTGGCTATAAGGTGATACATCAGAGCTGATCTCTACTACCATAACAAAATCAGACTTTCCTACTGTATTGAGGGAAAGCTAATTCACGATAAAAAAAATCACACCAGCATAAGTCAGATCCTTAGAAATATAGCCCATTGCTAAACATCCACCACTGTTCTAGAAACCGTTCTACTGCTAGCTGAAAAGTAACCAGCAAAAATATTGGGAATAGTCCATAATTGCTGTTAAGATTCATAGGTGGTTGCTTATTGGCAGAGGTTTATTAACTCTTGAAATGTTAATGTCAACACTTCATATTAGAAGCCAGCTTTTAAAAATGTGTAAAAATAGCTATATAAAGTATATAAAGAACATATTTGGTTATGTTGATAATCTACTCAGAAAAGGAAGATGGAGCTGCTGTTTCCTGAAGTTGCTCCAACTGATGGCCTGAAATTAGAATTTCCTTGCATCTATGTTTACAAGAGCATGTTGCACTGAGATTTTCTATGTGCATTGCTTGTGACCTTTGGGGTTTGGATTAGAAAGCTTTACCAGAATCATCATTTTCTGCTTATGACACCTGCTTTTCTGGCCTTTCTGTGAAAACTGTTTTATTAGCATTTTAGATTTTGTCCTAGCTTTTGGAGGTCATCAGCCATGCCGTCATCTTCCCTTTCGGCTGCTGCTGCCACTACTACCTCAGGCACTCCAAGGAAAATGATAAACCCACCTCCTGCTTGTTTTCTAGACCCCAAGTCCTAATACAACTTCTCTGCTCCCAGTTAACCTCAGATTAAGCAAGTGGGTGGGAGAAGTAAAAAGCTAGTTTGAGAAGCAGAGAGAAACTGAGCTCTACCCAGTTACACTGCTCTTTGTAGTTTCTTGTTCCATTTGACCTTTCCCTTTGCCTATTCCACTGGACTCTTGTAGCATATATGGTATGATGACCTCAGCAGGCTTGCTCTTTTAATCCATGTCTCTGTCAGAAACAGAGATCATGCTTGTTTTTCTGGCTTAGATGTTTTAATTTTTCTGCATGAAGTCCACTTCTGGGCTTTGCAATTTAGAAACAGACAAAACCTTTTAGCAAATGCAAAATGTTCAATGTGTGTGTGAGACACTGCTTGCTACAGAATCTGTTTGCGTTCATTCTGTTCAGTGCTAGCACAAAATTATTGCCACCTCAAAAGGGAAAGCTGCTGACTTCTCTGTAATGCTGACCTGACCTCCTTGCTTGCTTACACAAAGTTCAGATTTTGAGAGAGGTGAGCATCTTTTTATCTTGAAAGTTTAAAGTTTAGACTGAGCTGTTTTGCTCATGAAATTAACTTAAGTTAAAGCATACACGTTTCTTGTTCAGAATTATCCAGTGCAAAAGAGTGATGTCACTTGCTTACAACTGGCAAATACCTGCAGCTGGTTGAATTTACAGTAGCACAATCGGAACTTGCTGTGGCAAAGTTTTCTCATCTTTGTCTCCAAAATTTGGCAAATTGATCAGATGCTTAGATCCAATCTCGCATTGATATTAAGATGTGATATATAATCGACACATCACCTAATGCAGCATATTGAGGACAGGCTTCTGTTTGCTCAGAATATTCTCACCTTCTGGTCTCTGTGTAGGCCCTCTGCGTCCTCCAGGTTTTGGGGGGAAATAGCTGCAGAGGAGGAATCTGCTCAGCTGATAGATGACAGACACAATTAGTTTTACCGCACAGTTGCTCCTAAATTTGGAATCAATAGATTCATCCCAGAGTTTAGAGATCAGTGGATTCCCTACCTCTTTTTCATATCTTCCCTGTTCTAGAACAGCACAATGATTGGGTGCTATCTAAAAGTTTTTATCATTGGCAAAAAACAGTCTTTCCTCTAGAAATATATTATCTTCACTCAATAAAAAGACCATAGCATTTTTCAAAGTTAATCTACAATAAAAACCTTATTTCCTCTTTTTAGAAAATTTTACTTTGTGATGGAACAGACTATAATTAAAGGCATCTAAGCCAAGTATTTAGGTAAGCACTGCATTTCCCTCACTGCAGGTTAACATCCTATACTAGGAGCTTTTGTCTTCCTCTTGTTCCACCAGGCTTAGCCTAAGCCAACCTGGCAGCTATTTTCATCCTTCACTCTGCACGTTAGATTGTTGGCTTGGCTTACCTTTGATTGCAATGTTTATTTCATTTAGTTTGGCTTACTTTTAAAATTCCCTTTCACAAATTGCCTCCCTCCTTTGTAAGAGAGAGGTACAGAAAGCTAAGGCAAGTAACCAACTCCTGATAGTAAACACCGAAGGCATGTAGGTAATATCCAATTCTCCTGTCCAGTAGAATTCTGTATACATCAAAAGCTTTCATACAGACAGCAGTAGAGGCTGTGCAGATAAGGGAGAGATTCTGCAACCAGTTTTATGCTTGTACTCTTCTAGCATTCATTCTGTAGCAGTAATCACAATTGTTCTTTTAACACCTAATGCCATGCTAGTGTTACAGGAAGAACTGAAAACTTTTCATTACTGTACTGTCTTGATTCGTTTAAATTTGTGTTTGTTTTTCAAAATTCAACTTCACTTTAGTAACTTTTTGTAGAAAAACTCTTATGTGCTCGCTCAAGTCTGGACTGTTCCAAATTTTCAGGTAGTAGCTTCTGCTATGGAAGCTTTTTTTATTACGCAGAGTGCTACATTATCATGGCTGCCTTTGCTCTGTCCCTCACTGAGATATGGGGCAAAGCAATCTCAAGAAACTGCCAACACTTTTCCGGCATTAGGAGGGAAAGAGGGCAAAGGAAAGAGCCCTTTAACTTTCCCCTCCTGAAATTGTTTATTTGAAATAAATTGTGAATTTCTAATTTTAATCATGTGTTCTGTGGTGTTTACTTTGGCTCTTTTCATATGTATGTGGTCTCCATATTGAAAAAAAAGGACAATAGAACAGAGAAAAGTGAGAAATGGGCAATAAAAATGATCAAGTAACTTGAACACTTTCCCTATGAGAAAAGGCTAGAAGGTTTGAGATTCTTTAGGTGGAAAAAAAGGAGAGTTTTCCTCTCCCTCTCAAAACACTAGAATTGGGAATTATCCAGTGAAGCTGATTGAAAGGAGATTTAGAACAGACAAAACTAGATTATTTCTTCACACACCACACCAAAACTCTGGAATTTATTGCCATGAGACATGGTGATAGTGACTAATTCAGAAAGCGTTAAAAGGGGTTGGATAAATTTACAGAGGACAGGTCTGTCAAGGGCTATTGGTCTTAATATCCAGTGTTACTTCTGGGTTGCAGGCAGCATGCCTCCAAACAGTTGCAGGAGAATAACTTTGGGAGAAAAGTGTTGCTCTAGCCCGTTTGCAAGCACTCCAAGAATGTCTGTTTGACAATCAAAATGTTGCACAAAGGGCTCGTCTGCACTGCAGCCTTAAGCTGCTTGACTTCCATGTATAAACTGGAGATGACGTCAGCTTAAATCACTTTCTGGGTTCAGTCTCTTCTCTGCTTTAGCCATGGTGATGGCCTGATGTTCTGGCCAGACCACATTTATCACAGTCTCTGATTGGTGGACTCCCCTTCTTTACCTCTCCTACCGAGGCTGAGAAAACAAGCACCAACTGCTTTCTTTTTATGACCGGGGCTTTTGAAGACATGGCTTCCACTGATAGGCCTTTTGTATGAGCCCCTTGGTTGATTTGAATCAGTGAGTTTGTGAAAGAGAGAAAGGAAAGGAAGATACTCTTTTCATGTTCTCTCTCTCACTTGGGCTAAGAGGGGAAGTGGCAGAATTGCCAACTTTATTTGGCTTAAGAAAGGCCTACCATCTCACTGCTCCATCACTGAGTTTGTTTAAAAAGGGGGCCAGACTTTCACCACTCCTCTGGTGAACTTACTTAAAAACTGGAGGGGAGGAGGCATTCCTGCCATAATGCACTCTAGTCAGCCGTGGGGGGGGGGGGGGGTAAGGGAGCTGCCCACAACCAAATGAAGCACAGGTGAACTGGATAGCACCACTTGAATGGTGCAAGTCAGAAAGCACACCAAGCAGGAGAAGATGGACAGAAGTTACCTTCCAGGTTGGCTGCAGGCTACAACCATAATATTGTGCATTCCTGCCTGAGAAGTAATGGGCTGTACTCTCACCGGGGAAGCTGGTCTCTTACATTTCCTACTTTGCACTTCCAACCCTTTTTCCCGTTTTGTGTAAGGTAGATCAGATGTTTAGGGTTTAAAAGTGAAATTGTGCAGTCAGTGGCAAGGTACTTAGCAAGGTGGCTAAAAGAAGAAATCGCAGGTAATGTAAATAGCAGCAGCTTTTAAAGACCCCGCCAACCCAGAAACTGGTGAGCGCGAAGACTGAGTCCCAAACCTACCATTCTATTTTGACATTTTTTGATGAACGAGTCCTTCAGAAAGCACGTTAGACGAGTTAGGGAGCGTTTTTGCTCAAGCCCTTTTTGCTAGAAGTTTGCCGCAGCAAGGCAGAGGTGCCAGGCTCTTGTAACGCCATTAACTTCGGGAGAGCAGGACCCCAAACGGGGCGCGTATATACCCCGAAGTGCGGCAACTCCAACATAACAAAACAGGCGAACGCAGCGGCCGGAGGCGTTTCGCTCTTACTAAAAACGGTTTCGGATACAGAGCGTGAAACCGATGACGCCCTTTTCCGAAACTGCTTCCCGTGTTACCGTTAATGAGGAAGCGAGGGCGGCTGCTGAGTTACTGGCGCTAAAATGGCCCCTTCCAGGCGGCTAAAATCTAAGCCTCGAAGTACCGACGCCTCCCTGTTCGCCTTGTACTGAGGCTCGGACAAGGCCACATCCTCCCCCGGCTTGTCGCATCTGAGGCCGCAGCCCCGCGCGCTTCGTACGTGGTGACGCAACACTGTAGCGTGACGTTCGGAGGAGAGTTTCCCAGCCGCGCTCGCGCGTGTTCGGGGACGGTTGCCGTGGTAACGCTTCGCCGAGCCTGGCCTAGGATGGCTGCGGCGGCGGGGGCAGCGGTGGCCGCGGCGACGGCCGAGCAGGATGACGGGCCGCCCCTGCCAGGGCCTCCCGTGGGGCGACGGGCCGTCTGCTCCCGACCCTACTTCGTAGTGCTGATGGTGTTCGCGCATCTCTACGTGCTCAACGTGCTGGGCTTGCTGCTCTTCGTGCACATCAGCTCCGACGATGGGGGGGACCCGGAGCCGAGGAAAGAGTCTCCTGGCCCCGTGCAGGATGCGCCTGTGCAGCCAGTTTCTTCAGGCAACTCGGACCCTCAGACTCTGCCTCGCCTGCAGGGCATTAAGGCAAGCACTTTCCCCTGAGAGAGTCCGGGCCGGGCTTCGCGGGCGGCGGGGGGTGGCGGTCTCGCCTGCTTTTGTCGGTTTTTGTTCGAAAGTAAAGTTTTAAAAGCGGGAAGAAGCTGGTCGTCCCACCCCAGCGCAGCCCTGGCTCCTCTGGCCTCCGGTAAGGCATCTGCACCCAGACAGCAGCCTTGGGGGCAGGGCTGAGTCCAAGCTCTCCTCTATCAGGTGACGTCGCTCCTTGTATTTGAACTATATATCCCACCATCCCCAGCCATCATAGTCACAAGTCACGCTGGTGGGAGAGGATGGCAGTCTTACACTATGGCACCTGGAAGGTGTCTGTTCGGAGAAAGCTTCCTCGGATATTTTCTGTAATTCCATTTGCTGTCTCACATTTGATCATAATATATGTATATTTGACATGCATAATAAAACCCTTGTTTTAAAAACATATTTGACATCCTTTTTTTCTTCCAAATCAGTTTTTCAGGTTATTTTTTACATCTGCTCCCTTTCTCAATGCTCGTGATGAATTTCAATTTCAGTTGAAAAATGGAGTGAGGGAGTTATATTATCCTCAATAAGTGTACGTACACCCTCTCTCAACTCACCATCCCTATCTGGATAGTTGCCTAGCTTTTGTAGCTATTTTCTGTTAAGAAAACAGTAAGATTAACATAGAAGGTAGCCTGGACCTTCAGAAATAGGTGCTGACTGAAATTATTTAAATTCTTTTAGATGCTTATTTTGTTCTTTGTACAGCCTCAAATTTCATTACGGAAAAAAATTGACTGTTTCCCTTGCTGTCTTTTCAAAGACTGCTGGTTAAATGTTTGCTATTGCATTTATTTTAAATAAATTCCATTCAGCTGAATGAATCTTACTTCTGGATAGACCTTTAGAGCACTTCAGGATTGGAAATGTAATTAATTCTGGGCTTCTTGTGCCATTCCTACGTCCTCTGGTATGGATAGGTGGGAAAACATGAGAGGAAAAGATTAGCCCTTATATTTCCTACAACTCATGAGTTTATATATTGTTTCTATTTAAAGGGAAATATGTATTTTTCCTCATTTTTTATTCTACTTTAACTTTTTCCAATATGAACATAAATGCTGGAAGAATAAATATAGTACAATTCTGTGCAAGTAGAGTTTGTCTTTATCTGTCATGATTAGGGTGGGTGAAGGCTGGCATTATTGGGTTTTGCATACTACAAGTATAGATCAATTTCTGTTCTGGATTTGTGCTGATCTTGATCAGAATAAGTAATGGAGTGTCAGTTGACTGTAAATGTTCTGAACTGAAACATTTTTTTCATTACATTTCAACCACCCAGAGTAGCTGGGAGGCATATAAATTTAAGAAATTATTATTATTACTATTATCTTTGTAGAACTCATCTCCCTAGTATTTGAGGTTTCCTATCTGTAATTAATTTTCCTAGATGGATTTTTAAATATTGCTATTACTTATCTCTACTTTTAAAAGAAATGCAGCTATATTTGTTGTACAGAAAATAAATCGTAGCCTTCAAATAGTTGAAAATACTTTTGAAAATGGTATTCTGAATGCAGTCGTGTTTGGATGGCTTATTGCTGCTGTTTATATTAGAACCAGATTTGAATAGAAATTGGTGAAATTTGCAGTTCCTTATCAGGGAGAAATCACAGTATGGTAGAATAGACATGAAGGCCTTCAAAAAGATATTCAAATGCTGTGATGTCCCTATACCTACAAAGATCAGAATTGTGCAAGTCATTCTTGATGCTCTGTGGAAGCAAAAGTTGGACTTTGAAGAAGCACAATAGGAAGAGTATTGATACTTTTGAAGTTTGGTGTTGGAGAAGATTCCTGAGAATACTATGGACAGCCAATGAATCATTGAACAAATCAATCCAGAGTTCTCACTCCAGGCACAAATAATCAGGCTCAAATTATCCTACTCTGGACACATTCTGCGAAGACCCAGCTCTCTGGAGAAGGCTCTAATGCTGGGAAATGTGAAAGGAAAAAGAAGAGGATGATAAGCAGCCAGGTGAATGGACTCAGTTACATTGGCAATGAATGCACCATTGAAAGGCTTGAAAGACCAGGTTAGGGATAGATCGTCATGGAAAAAAATATATGTGATCACTAGGAGTCAAAAACGACTTAATGGCACATCATCAATCAATCAATTTTGATAACTGATAAAATGTGCTATTTCTCTCCCACCTCTCATGACCCCCAGTATAAAGAAAGATACATGGACTGGGTACATTTATTGTTCAGGCAAATCATGTAATAGAATCTTAAGCTGTTCTGATCAGTGATTCATTACTTTTTAATTGAAACTAGAACTCTTACAAAATGATAAATACAGGTCCTCGCTTAACGTCCTTTCATTCAGCAACTGTTTGAAGTTACAGCAGTGCTGAACAAAGGGACTTACAATCGGTCCTTGAAGTTCTGGTCATTGCAGTGCCCCCATGGTCATGTGAATGAAGTTTGGGCCCACTCAGGCCCACCTGCATTTATGACTACCTTTTGGCTGCTCGCCTACCTGCTGCTGCCAGCTGCCTTTGCCACCCAGCCCTGCCCAATGTCACCGCACTACACGCCACTACTGTACCAGCTAGGGCCTTCTTTCACACTGCCTTCTTTCGTGCTGGTTCAGCCAGGACTTCTCTCGGGCCCTGCCCAGGGCTTTCTTTCGTAAAAGAAGCTCGGCGTGTGAAAGAAGGCCCCAGCTGTGTTGGCTTGAAAGAAGAATGCTTCTAACCCTTCTTTTGCACGTTGGGCTTTTTTCATGAAAGAAGGCCCTGGCTGGCACACAAATGGAGGCCCTGGGTGGGGTGTGAAAAGAGGCTCTAGGCAGGGCTCAAGAGAAGCCCCGGCTGCACTGGTACAAAGGAAGGTGGTACAAAATAAGGCCCCAGCAGTACAGTAATGGTGCACGGTATGGCGGTTGTGGTGGTGGGCAGGGCTGGGCAGCTGGGGCAGTTGGGGGCAGCAGGTATGCAAGCAGACAAAAGGGCAGGGATGGGGGGGATATAGGCAGGTGGGAGGAATTCAAAAGGAGGCAGTCCCTTACCTTACCTATGCTCAGGGCTGGGAGGGACCAAGCTGGGAATGGCTTGGATCGGGATGGGTCCTCGCCTAATGACCAGTGGGATTCAGTTAACGACAGCAACAGGGATTGCCAGGATTGCTGTTGCTAAGCAATGCAGTCACATGATGTCATGCTTTATGGCCACATCGCTTAGTGACAGAAATTCCAGTCCCAATTACCATCATTAACTGAGGACTACCTGTAGTAGCTTTAGAATCTGAGAAGGCATAGACAGGCATTGTATCATTTCGCATATTACAGTTATGCCATGCATTAACTGAACGTATAAAATGAGAGTAGGCATACTTATAAATACACCAAAAAATGCAGGGACACTATGCATTGCCACTCTGGTACAGAATAACAATAGATAATCATAGATCTAAACTTGTTTTCCTACTGGTTATAAGAAGCATTATATTTGTATTATAAGCTGCCATGAACAACTCCACTAACTGTTCCAGCATTCTCTAAAGATTCCCTTCAAATGTCTCAACATCCTGTCTTAAGCAGCATGGAAAGGATGTTGTCTTCATGAACAAACTGTATTAATAAAAATATACATTGTTTAATTCATTTCCATCTTCATTCCATGCAATACTTAACAAATTTACATCAATAACAACTAATATTTTGTCAAATTTATATATTGTTCATATCTAATGAAAAGTGTTTAAATTTATGCTTATTTTTAGGCCTGCCAATATAGTGTTTGTGTATCTTTGTATGGTTTAATTAAATACGCTACCGCTTAGCATCATCACTGTGTCCTGTCCGGAAAGCTTAGTTAATGTTTTCTAATGCATCAGGTGAAATTTTCTGACCAAATCACAACCATAACTCCTTTAATATATGCATGACATAATTCTACTTATTGGAGTAAACAAGTTAATTAATTACTTTACTTTCTTTTCAAGGTGGGCCATAAACAGAAGTTGGAACTGGTTCCTAACAAAATCCATGTTATGAAAACTCTCAGCCTGAAACCACTTCTTTTTGGTAAGAAATAGAGGCTACTTAGAAATATATCTGTATATCCTATTCCAAGTTCTAGGTGGATCATTATCGGAACTTAGCCATCTGTCTGTCTGTCTACCATATTTATAACCTACCTGCTCCTGGTAAAACCAGCACACAGTTGATTTGGTTGGTTGACATTCTGCTTAGTATTTAACACGTCTCATAAGATCATCTTTTGTTTCTCTTGGTCATAGAGAGTCTGTTGTGCTCTACACAACCATTGTGTTGTGTATAACTGTCAGTCACTTTATATGCAAAAAACATGTATGTATGTTTATATTTCCCAACCTCTCTCTACTGCAGTGACTTCCAGCCTGTGTTTCAGATGTGGCCTGCCAGGTTTTTCTATCAAATCTCTGAAGAGACACACTGAGACTCTGCTTTCTGTAACCTTTTAACTTCCTTTGTGTGTAAGAGAAGGTGAGGAACAATTGCTGACCTTCTCTTGCACACTGGAATATTATTCCTTTTGATTATTTACTCCCTTTCATTTATGAGAAGGAAATGAAAGAAAAAAGAAAAGAAAAAAGATCCGCTTTTGTTGAGGTCTGATCCAATTCCACCAATTGTAGATCATTGTTTATTTTATTGAATGTAATATGGTATATCAGGAATGGTTTTATTAAAAGAACTGGAAGCCACATACGCTAGATGGAGCTGGTGGCACATATAACTTGTAATAGCCAGTAGGAATATACTAAAAGCACCTTTGAATGCAGTTAGATTACCTTTCTCTTTCTAATGAACAAATTTAGTTTTGCCATCATATCTATCCTATGATAAAATTTGTTGATCCTGACATTTTGGAAATTATTGCAAAAAACAACAAATGGACATTTTGTGGTATTTTGTGATTAGCCTCCTTACTGTTAAAGATTCCATGAGAAAAAAGATTAAAGGCAATAGGGAGATCCTGCCTCAACATGCTCACTGATAACTGAGCGCTGAGATAATATCGCATAGCCAGTTTCCAAGATTCTGCAACTTAACCCCTCGTTCCTTGCAATACTCTGAATCTTTGAGAAACTTGCTTTCTAGATTGTGAGCTACCATAAGGTAACTCCACATTCTTTCTTCTCTCTCTCTCATATACATATATCCCAGATTTTTTTAAGACACTGTACAATTGATATGTCTTTCTCCTCAGAATTCTGTATATATTTTTTTAGAAATTAAACTTTGTCCTGTACAGCCTTGCATCTAAACACAGTTAAAAACTATACACAGTTAAAAACAGACTAAAATCTTATTTTTTTTAACTCTTCTCCAAAGGTTTTTAAAACATGATTTCCCTATTCCTGCCTAAGGTCATTTCCTCACTAGTGATTGACAGTGTCTTTTAGTACCCAAAAGCTCTCATTACTTTATATTAGCATAGAGATGCTATAAGACCTATAAATCATAGAACTGAAAGGATTACCATTTAGGTAGTCAACCACAAGCTCTCCCAACTTCAGTTGGGTAATTAAAGTATCCCATCACTAGTTTCATGCTTACCTTGAAAGATTTGCAGTTTTCTTCCAGAAGACATCATCCACATCTTCTTCTTGAATAGGTAACTGATGACATAGCTTTTGCTAAATTCATTCACTTGGATTTCTTGAAATGGAAGAAATAGTGAGAAATTCTTGCTTGTTTAACCTAATAAGCTGTTTTTAAAGCGCGCACACACTGTTTTCATTGGTTTCTAAATACAGTGGTACCTCGGGTCACGAACTTAATTCGTTCCATGACTCTGTCGCGACCCGAATTGGTCACGACCCAAATCAAATTTTCCCATAAGGTTCAATGTAAATACGGTTAATCCGTTCTGAACCATATGTATTTTTTTTTTTAAGCCACAAAAATATGAAACAAAATACAGTACAGTGCAGTACGAAGAGAGAGAATGCTAACTTTGCTCGAGGCGACTTCTGGCGTGGAGGACAGGAAGGCGGGTGGGGAGGCGGTTATTGCTTGGAGGGAGAGTCCCCCTCCCTACAGGAAGCCACGACCACGTGTCACGGCAGGGAAAATGGCCGCGGATCCTGTTCGTCACCCGATGCGGAGTTCGCGGACGGAAGCAAAATTTTGCGAATGGTGCTGTTTGTGACCCGAATTGGTTGTGAACAGAAGCGTTCGTGACCCAAGGTACCACTGTACTTAGTATTCATAACTTGTGACTTTCAGAAAGGTTTCCTTTTAGGCACATGCGTATGTTCATGTAAACTGCAAAATAATATTTGAGCAAGAGGAAACTAATTAAAGGCAGAAGCTTGAGAAGTAGATGATGCAGAGAAAAAAGAGAGGTCAGTAAGTGGTTCCTACTAAGCAGTTTAGGCCCAACACTTGTAATGTTTCCATCACCACACAGCAGTTTGTAGATTTCAGTTCTTTGTGTGCCATACATAAGGGTTATTTACCATTGCAGGACTGTCATTTTGCATCTTGCCAGTGACAACATAGACCCCCATGTTGTTTCTTTCATAAAGTTGTATATCCAGGTAGCATCTAGGTTAGCCACCGCTGGAATTTGGAGTGAATTTCAGCTCATCATTATTTGCTTTCTCAATAATTGTTTTATTGATGTGCAGAAGATGAATGCCTTCCACACTTACAATCTAAAGCAGCCTCTGCTCTTAAAATTTACAGCAGTTTCTTCAGCCTGATGCCCTCTTGATGTACTAGTACTGGATTTACATTTTTATAAGAGACTGTTTTAAGCCAATTTGATTATGGCTACATATATGTATATGCAGTAGAGATGAATGTATGAAATTGAGAAGCAATAAGAATACCAATGGAAACAATTTGGAAATGGGAGACAAATTATCTATGCAGAAATCTCAAGAGTGGCAATGGGGGAGGGAGGGAGGCATGCAGCTACAGAGAGAAGAAAAGGAAAATAATATTTTATGTGACAGTAAGTTAAAGTGAGCAGAGAAAGATCCTGACATCAGATAGCATTCTCCGGCTAACAAGAACAACCAGCTGGTAGACTGTTGGATTGCTTCAGCCATGCTTTCATGATTGAGTAGTTTCGGAGTCTGTGTACCCAATATCATATATAAAGCCATGTTTCTTGAATTTATGTGCATCTGGAAGAGATTCAGCAACTTGCAAAAACTCCCAGAATGTCCCAGATCTGCAGATAACTCATCAGTATAACTTGCCGGTATCTGCTCAGCATAATGGATGTTGGAGATATGCAATTTTCATTGATTCTTTTGAATGTACTCCTCAGTGAAATAAGGTGAATTAAATTCTGCCTTCCTTTAGAAAATATATACAGATTTCCTGGTGGGGATTATAATAGAGAGGCAATCTCACTAAAAATGCATTCTCATGAAGCTCCAGTTTCAGTTTTTTATTGACAGTACTTCAATTGTTTAGACAGATGTTTTGGCTTAGACTTAACAACTGTTGAAATGAGGGCAGTCAAATTATCTTGAATGGTGCTTTCTCCAATATCTTAGAGTTCTAATTGAGTCATTGTGCCTTTTTCCTGCTTAGAGATTAGTCATTTTTTAAAACCACTATTTTCCTCTCTCTTTGTTTAGGGGAAAAGCAACATTAATTTAGAGACATTTGTTTAGTTGGAGCCATTGTTAAAGAAGCCTTGGAGTTTTGATTGCCAGACGCCTCTGAACTAGTTAGCAGAATTTGGGTGTAACCTTGGAAGTTTTATTTGCACACAGAATGTAATTTGCGAACTTTGTATTCTAAGTATACCACAGAAAATTAATTGTGGATTGTGTACATCTTATTTTGGCATGAAATTAACTTCTGTGAGCATTATCCTTGGGCATTTGTTTAAAACATTAATTGTTATCTCACTGCAGTTCAATGAAGGCCTTTTAAAACTTAACAATACATTACTTGTCGTTTTCCTCATCATAACTTTGTTTAATCAATAGATGGTAGGGGAGTTAAGGACAATGGTCCTCTAAGAGAATTGTGTTTTCTTCAATAGTACTCTTTGCTTTTTTATTTTGTGTGAAACAGGTAACAATTTCTGAGCTCTGCTGGCTTTCTATCAAATAAAAGCCTGAGTCTAAACTTTCATCATAAACCATAGATTATGGTTTAGTGTGATATGTTTTCCTGATTTGTTCACAGATATTTAGGCAGAGTACCTTTTTTAGGATGGGAAACTGGGAGATGTGCAGTCTTGACACTACTTCCTTGCCTCATAACTACGGAACATCTGGCCCCAACTCTACTTCCTGACTTCATAAATCATTTTAAATATCACTACTGGGCATTTGGGCAACTTTGGTTTTTTAAATGTTCACCTTTTGATAGGAAATTTCATTTTCTTCTGCTTTCTTCCATTTAGAAATCCCAGATTTCCTGAGTGAAGATGAATGTAAATTAATTATTCATTTGGCTCAGCTGAAAGGCCTACAGAAAAGCCAGATTTTGCCCACAGAAGACTATGAAGAAGCTATGGAAATGATAGATATCAGCCAGATGGATATCTTTAATCTGCTAGATCACAACCAGGATGGACAGCTGCAACTGAAGGAGGTATTCAGAATGGAATGATTGGCTATTAACCTCATTCAGATATAACGATGAATGAAACTATAAGAATAGGTCTGAGAGCCTTGGGCTGGTACATACCCTCTTCTCCTCTTGCACTGTATTGATGAGAAAATTAAATGTATTTGTAACAGTTTATAATTACATTTGAACTTGGATAAACTGCACTTTGTTTTAACTACTGTTTGTCCTAACAAACCAGCTTCAATATATGATATACTCTCCCTTTTATTTGGATAAACCATATTTAAAACCAATCACTTCCTAGTTTAAATGTAATGAAAAACTGGTTAGTTGAAAATGGAAGCATATACTTCAGTTTTGCTTTTGTGGCTATGCCAGCAGAGGACAGAAGAGGGGATGGGGAAGTATGAGATCCTGGGGCTTACATCTGTAATGGAAAACAGGTTTAGTATTGTATCTGAATGAAGCCATACTGTATGAATATTGAGCATTTTGAAGTATGAGACTTTAAATATCTTTAATTGTATTTTAATATCCTAGTGCAGTTCTGCATGTACTGTAATTGACTGTGGACAATTACATATGAGGACAGATCTCCAAATAAAACAAATACCTGGAGGAAATTATTTTCTCTCTAAAAAAATTGTGGCCTTTTGTAATATGCTGGGATCCAGTACAACCAGAAATAGTCTTTAACTATGGGTGCTTCATAGATAATCTATTAATAGCATTTACCAGTTAATTTTCAAATTAGTGGATTCTACTGAAGCTTCTAATTATTGGCTTTATTGAGCTTGTTGGATCTATTTCTTGCATAGAGTAGCATAAGGTTTGTGATTCTTTATAAAACACGAACAATTCATGTGTGATTCCAAATCCACAAATAGCTGATTCACACATTCATGAACATCATTGATTAGTTGATTATATACAGCTAAACATAACTCATCTTTAACATTAATGTTGTTACCTGTGTGTACTGTATTCTGATTGCAGGTACTGACACACACCCGCCTAGGAAATGGTAGGTGGATGACACCTGAGAGCATCCGAGAGATGTATGCTGCAGTGAAAGCAGACCCAGATGGCAATGGTAAGAAAGAAGGAATGCTGCCTTTTAATATACTGTGTATCACTGCTCCCCTCCCTATTATTCTGTCATATTAGATTGGAACAAATATAAAAATAATATCACAGTTTAGCACGTTAAGTACTAATCTTAGGATCAGATCAGGTGTTAATAAAAACAGCCAAAATACTAACAATTAACAAGAATTTCAACAAATATGAAGCAGATCATCCTTAACTTTATGGGCAATCAGACAAAATTTGGTGTTTTGAAACCTTATATTGAAAGAACCCTGAAGTTGAGATGTAGGTAAAAGGCTACGTGCAGAAATGTAGTCCATTTACAGTTTCCAAATTGAGTTAAAGTCAGTATGAGATTTATTTTTTAGATATGAAATTATTTTTGACATTGATGCATATTCCCAAAGTTTAATCTGTTAGTTCTTTTACTGAAGGGACTGATTTCCAATGAGAAACATAGTATATCCTAGCAGAAATAATACAATACAATACAATACAATACAATACAATACAATACAATACAATACAATACAACACAACACCACATCACACCACACCACACCACACCACACCACACCACACAACACAACACAACACAACACACCAGCTCAGTATCCTTTGTGAAAATATAAAGTTTGGTGATACTTAATAGAAAAACAGTGGCAGAAAAAAAAAGTTATATTTAAAATTTTTTCATTCGAAAGTGAATCATCTTCCAAAATTGCTAAGTTTTGGTCCATTGCCACCAGTTATGGAAGAACTATCCAACCCAATTGTTACATTGCTAAGGTTTTTTTTAAATACATATTATGCATATTGATGAATCGTTTTCACCAACCTTCTCTCCCTGAAAATTCAGGTTCTGTTCTATTAGTTTAAAAATGCATTTTTCACACAGGGAAACAACAGAGAAGGTAAACATCCTATGTCCTACATATACCATTGATATGGATCTGTTCTATTACCCTTACATTTACATCCTGCTGTTCCTTTAAGGAGCTCAAGGTAGTTAGGATCACTTTTCATTCTGTCTTTATAGCTCTGTGAGGTAGGCTGGGCTGAGAGAATGTAACTGCCACCCAGTCACCACTGAGCTTCATGGTTGAGAGGGAACAAGGGTGCTGGAATAGGATCAAGGGAGAGCCAGGTTTATTCCAGCACCCTTAAGCACTCTGTGCCTTGGAGAGCCACCACTGTTCTGGGTATTCTTTGTAGCTCTTAGAAACCTGACATCTTCGCTTAAAGGTGTGCCACTTGTCCAGAATCAACTGCCACAACTGTACATTTTCAAGGTTTTTTTTTGTTTTAGCTCATAGACTTCATATGACTCTCCAGCACTCCATTTGAAGTCCTCAGCATCTTAAGATGATGGTGCTGAAATTGAACAGCAAAATAGCCAATTTTCAATTATACGGTTTTTTATTTCTGTTTTTGTTTTCAGAAATGACAATGAAAATGAAAGTATGGGGCCTCCAGGAAGCAAACTATTCCCATTTCCATACTTTACACTATACCTGCAAGAAATATTCTAAAATTACCATGCTGCTGTCAAAATCCAGTAGCATGATTACAGGTCATTTAGGAGTAGGGCTGAGAGATTTTCAGTATGGAAATGGGAATGGTTTCTTCTTCCCATTCCCACCCCAAAAATTAGAACAAAAAACAAAAAGAAATCTTGAAAATGTACAGTTGTAGCAGTTGTTTCTGGACAAGCGGCACACCTTTAAGCAAAGATGTCATGCTTGCTACTACAGTATATACTAAGGGTTGGGGTAGTAAACTTATCCAGAGGTGCCTGCGGGGAGGGTATCATAAAAGTCAAAATATCAGCCACATATGGCAAAAGGGGTAAGGCTTTGATCACACAGTAACAATCACCATCTTGACTTTTTAAACACTTCCCAATAGATACCCCTGGCTTTAGGTGCTGACTGCGGTTCAAAAGCCAGAGAAGAATTCTTCTCTGTGATATTTTGTCTTCAACTTCTTGACTTTTAGATTTTTACTTGCGTTCTCTTCTGTTAACTTCTGTCCCCCCAGCTTTTTGTTTGCTAAGACTGTTTCTTTTATTTATTATATTTAGAAAGTCATTCCTACCCATTAATAGCCCCTCCCCTCCATCTATGCTATAGCTGCCCAGTTAAAGTAATCTCATAGCGATCGCCAGAGGATTGTTGGTTCATGTGGTTCTGATGTTGCATACCCACTTGCAGCATGTTTACACTGATCAGTCTGTGGCCTGACATAGGCATGTATGTTCTTTTCCTTCATTTTACTCAGGTGTTCTGAGTTTGGAAGAGTTTAAACAATTGAACATTCGAGACTTCCACAAGTATATGGGTAGCCGAAAGGTGAAAACGAGTGATCTGGTGCGGAACAGCCAACATACGTGGCTGTACCAAGGTGAGGGGGCACATCAAGTCATGCGCTCCATACGGCAAAGGTAAATTTATCTCACTCAGCAATTTTTGCCAATTAGCCTTGCTGTTGGTTTGCTGATCAGTTTTGCCAAGATTTATAAACCAATGCAATATAAGGAATTAATTCAACTACTTTTATTAGCTGCCAGATGTATTATTGCAAAGCACTAGAAATCTAAATGGCATTTTGTTTAGTCAGTGGTATATAAAAATGTGGGGAATTGTACTTGCTGGAAAATTGAGGCAACAGCAAAGAATCTTGAATTTCAAAAGGATAGTTTTAATCAGATCTGGTCACTGTGTTTATAAACAGAGTTTTCCTAATAGATATTGCTAGTTAAAATGCCTTTCTGGGTAATAAAGTTCAATATGGATCCAGAGGATGTGTGCATTTCTCTTGATTACATAGATATTCAGTGAATTATGTATACATATACACGCATACGTATCCTCCCATGTTTTGATAATTTTCATTTTTATTTTGCATTTTCCTTTATCTTTGTTTTGTATATTTCAGTTAAAAAAAATTAAAAGCTTTGGAAAGAGGATCCCATAATTACTCAGCTGAAGCAGAGAAAGAGACTGATTAGCCCTTGCAGCTCTTTTGCTCAGTTTTATTAAATCTCAGCTGAATTAAATGAGTTTTAGATGATTTTGATATTACCATTTAAATCTAATATATTTACATTGGGAGTCTCAAACTCAAATTAATATCAAGCCACATAACATAAAATGCGGAAATTGGTGGGCTGCATTTATGCACAT
The DNA here is from genome assembly GCA_030867105.1 of Liasis olivaceus. Lineage (NCBI taxonomy): Eukaryota > Metazoa > Chordata > Lepidosauria > Squamata > Pythonidae > Liasis > Liasis olivaceus. Next base: position 20,994,486 of record CM061348.1, on the reverse strand, counting down.
GCAAAAATGCAACAAATATTAAATATGAATATTATTAATAAAATATATGATTAAATTAATACAATAATTACAATAATTTAAAAATAATTGGCATTAATAAAAGCAAAAATATATTGCCTAGAGTAAATCAGTAAAACATTATTTTATTATTGATTGATCATGTTTGTATAGCCGCCCATCTCACATATCTTATATCGTTGTGGCTACAATCTCCAAATTACGTGTTGTCCCACACCTCACTGTTGTGTTGTTCTGCACACTCACCAGCACCAACTAGCATGGGCAAATGGCGATGTCACCAGCAGTGACCCCTCTGTCCGCATGCATGGCCATCTCACACAAGCGCAGTGCCTGTGCACAAGACAAGGCAACAAGGCAGGACAGGCTCCAGCGGTTCTTAAATGTTTGAGCCATCACAGACTACATAAAAGAATTCAACAGCTGCATGCAACCTACAAGCCACATGTTTGAAACCCCCAATTTATGTTTTGCTCTTTTGAAGATACTGTAAGAACATGTTTACTAACAAATTTATGTTGACTTGCTGTAGCATTCGCTGACCACCCCCCACCCCCGGGGTATCTGATTCCCCCACCAGCACCATATGAAAAAGATGCAGCCAAAACTTAAAACAGAATTAGTGCCAGGCTAGAAAGTCCTGCATATGTTCAGTATGATTTGCTCTTATTTTAAAAATAACAGTTGTGAGGTGGATCAGAATCACTTTGTCAGAAAATTTTCTTGCTATAGCTCTACTGCAGATCCTCTTCGTCTCAGACTGATATTTGTCCTGATATTCTTACAGAATGGCTGGATAGTGCTAAGCATGCTAATTGAAAAGACAGTGTGTTTAGAATTGCAACATGAATGCGCTGAAACATCCCTCTCTGTTATTTTTTCCATGTTTCTTTCTTAATAGTTTAGATGCTTAATTATTTCTTCATGAGCTTTTATGTTCCATTTGTGTATTAGGCAAGATTTTTTTGTACAGTATTTTGTATTTTGGTACGCTCCCTTTTTTGTATGGGAATGGATGCAGATGATCAAGGCCAGCATTATGAGCAGAATTTTTTTGAAATAACTCTGCCTCCACCAGTACGACTCTCTTCAAATTAATATTAAAAAGCCCTTTACAAATGCTCTAAGTAATCCTGATGGTATGGTACATACTAGGGAATCCCAGTGGCTTGATGGGAATATTTGTGGGTGTCTGGAGAGTTCCCTCTTTCCTTCTATTGGCACGCCTCTCTGCTTGTCTTTCCTCAGGGTGATTCACTTAACCCATCTGCCGCCAGAGATTGTAGAACACAGCGAACCGATGCAGGTGGTCCGCTATGACCAGGGAGGGCATTACCATGCTCATATGGATAGTGGACCGGTGTTCCCTGAAACTGCCTGTAGTCACACCAAACTGATTGCCAATGAAACTGCTCCATTTGAGACGTCTTGCCGGTAAGCCTAGAAAGTGAAGACAAAATGGATTTCCTGGCTATCTTGCAACAGTGATTGCCTATTGTTTTTGGGATAGTAAGTATTGTTCTGTTTCTTACAGCTACGTGACAGTACTGTTTTACTTAAATAACGTGACAGGAGGAGGTGAAACTACTTTTCCTATTGCAGATAACAGGACATATGAAGAGTTGGTAGGTTTGTCTTTCCTGTACTGTAGGTATTGGTTGTTTCTATAAAACATTAATTATTCATTTGATTTATATCTCATCTTTCTACTCAATTAAGTTCTCAAAGAAAAAACAAAAGTAAAATTCAAAATGCAGAATAAAAAGCTCAAATTAAAACAGTGGCTAACATTAATTAACATCCAAGGCATTGTCTTATGTGCCAGATAGGGGACAACTTCAAAAAAGCCTCTCCTGTAAAACATAAAGGTCAGACAGATTGGTAATGGGAAAGGCACTCCTTAGATAATCAAGCCCTAAGCATTTTAGTGCTTTAAAAGTGAATGCCGTAGCTGTAAATGACACTTGGTAATTGCGGATCTTTCAGTACAAGAATAGCAGATTAGCTACAGTATTTTACAGCAAATGCAACTGGCAGATGCTTTTTAAGGGTAACCCTTTGTAGCGAGTATTGCAAAAAAGAAGATAGATAAAAGTTGCCAAATGAGTTGGCTCAGGAACAAAAGGAGCTGGTCCACTGCCATAATTGTGTAGTTGCATTTCTCATCACAGCCATCAGTTGCTATCAAAAAACACCCCTGGGACAGACTTGTGTTTTCAAAGACTGTGCAACTGAGCAACTTCATACAGATAGTAAGCAGCATGGGAACAAGATGGAGCCCTGCCAGACAGCACAGGTCAGGCCTAGGTGTTGAATGAGAGACCCATATGACTACTTTCCGAACATGGCCTAATAGGAAGGAATAGAACCACTATTAATCCCATAGAGGAGTAGTATGGTTGATGATATTGAAAACCATTGCAATACTCAAGGGAACCCACAGGTCTATACCTTCCCATCAGATTTCCAGAATAGATTGTCCACTAAAGCAATCAAGGCAATCTTAGTACCATATCCCAGCCAGAAGCCTGTTTGAAATGCAATAGATAATCATATAATAAAGATGCATCTGAGTTCAATGTCTTTTTCAATCACTTTTCCTAGAAATTAAATGTTTAAAATTCACCTTATCTCCCAGATCAAGAACGTTTTTTCAGTCTTCTACTGCTTCTTTAGGCAGGGGGGAACATATTTACCCATAAGGATTGTCCCAGGGCAGTTTACAACAGACTAAAATCACACAAAAGTCATAGAGTTTTAAACTAACCTTAAGTTGCAATTCCAATAGTTACTAGGAATTCTCTACTGGACATTGGAGGTCTTACTCTGAGTAAACATACAAAAATAGGGCCCTGGAAATCAGTTGTTTAAATTTTATTTGAGAGTGTTCTGAAGCAAGACACTTAGCTTACGTTTCTTGTAATAAGAAAAAAAAAAGCTGCTGGCCAATAAATTAAGAACATCTTTTTATTTAGTTAAAAAGTTTTAACTGCTAAACTGATTAAACACTGGGGACCTAGTTAAAATATTAGGAGACATTTATTGCTGGTTTCATAAATATGGAGCTTTTTAATATATATATATATAGTACTGTGCAAAGGTTTTAGGCAGGTGTAAAAAATGCTGTAAAGTAAGAACGCTTTCAAAAATATATATTGTAATTGTTTATGTTTATCAATTTACAAAATGCAAAGTGAGCAAACAGAAGAGAAATCTAAATCAAATCAATATTTGGTGTGACTACCCTTTGACTTCAAACCAGCATCAATTCTTACACTTGCACACTTTGTACACTTGCACCAAGTCAGGGATCTTGTAGGATTAGAGTCAGGTGTATGATTAACCAATTATACCAAGCAGGTGTTAATGATAATCAATTTCATATGTAGGTTGAAACCCAGTCATTAACTGAAACAGAAACAGCTGTGTAGGAGGCTTAAAACTGGGTGAGGAACAGCCAAACTCTACTACTAGGGTGAGGTTGTGGAAGACAGTTTCATGTCACAGGTCATACACCATGGTAAGACTGAACACAGCAACAAGACACAAGGTAGTTATACTGCATCAGCAAGGTTTCTCCCAGGCAAAAATGTCAAAGCAGACTGAGGTTTCAAGATGTGCTGTTCAAGCTCTTTTGAAGCAGCACAAAGAAACAGGCAACGTTGAGGACTGTAGATGCAGTGGTTGGCCAAGGAAACTTAATGCAGCAGATGGAAGATACATCATGCTTACTTCCCTTTGACATTGGAAGATGTCCAGCAGTGCCATCAGCACAGAACTGGTGGAAACCAGTGGGACCCAGGTACACCCATCTACTGTCTGGAGGAGTCTGTCCAGAAATGGTCTTTGTGGAAGAATTGCGGCCAAAAAGCCATACCTCTGATGTGGAAATAAGGCTAAGTGACTCAACTATGCACGAAAACATAGGAACTGGGGTGCAGAAAAATGGCAGCAGGTGCTCTGGACTGATGAGTCAAAATTTGAAAGATTTGGCTGTAGCAGGAGGCAGTTTGTTTGCCAAAGGGCTGGAGAGCGGTACAATAATGAGTGTCTGCAGGTAACAGTGAAGCATGGTGGAGGTTCCTTGCAAGTTTGGGGCTGCATTTCTGCAAATGGAGTTGAAGATTTGGTCAGGATCAGTGGTGTCCTCAATGCTGAGAAATACAGGCAGATACTTATCCATCATGCCATACCATCAGGGAGGTGTGTGATTGGCCCCAAATTTATTCTGTAGCAGGACAATGACCCCAAACATACAGCCACTGTCATTAAGAAATATCGTCAGTGTAAAGAAGAACAAGGAGTCCTGGAAGTGATGGTTTGGCCCCCACAGAGCCCTGATCTCAACATCATCGAGTCTGTCTGGGATTACCTGAAGAGACAGAAGGATTTGAGGCAGCTTACATCCACAGGAGATCTGTGGTTGGTTCTCCGAGATGTTTGGAACAACCTACCTGCTCAGTCTCTTCAAAAACTGTGTGCAAGTGTATCTAGAAGAATTGATGCTGTTTTGAAGGCAAAGGGTGGTCACACCAAATAATGATTTGATTTGGATTTCTCTTCTGTTTGCTCACTTTGCATTTTGTAAATTGACAAACATAAACAATTACAATATATATTTTTGAAAGCATTCTTACTTTACAGCATTTTTTCACACCTGCCTAAAACTTTTGCACAGTACTGTATATAGATTTTTTATTCTGCTTTTATTATTTTTATAAATAACTCAAGGTGGCAAACATACCTAATACTCCTTCCTCCTCCTATTTTCCCCATAACAACCACCCTGTGAGGGGAGTTGGGCTGAGAGAAATGACTGGCCCAGAGTCACCCAGCCAGTTCTTATACCTAAGGCAGGAGCAGAACTCCCAGTCTCCTGCTTTCTAGCCTGGTGCCTTAATCACCAGACCAAACTGGCTCTCTTTTTATGAGATTTATTTTTATTTATTTTATCTCTTTTAATGATAGCTGTATAAGGTGGTTATATATTCCCCAAGAAAGTAGCCCAGTAAACATCTTTTCTTCAGTCTCTAATCCAGAATGATGTTGACCTACGTGATACTCGAAAGCATTGTGATAAGGGAAATCTACGTGTAAAACCTCTGCAAGGCACTGCTGTTTTCTGGTACAATTACCTGTCCGATGGGGAAGGTAAGTTTCCTCCCGGGGCAACAATATAACAATCTGAGCAGCATTGCTCTTTTTATTAAGTTTTTATTTATCCTTGGTTGGCTATTTTAGAAAGCTTATAGCTGCAGAAAAGGATTAAGCTACAGTAATGTGAGAGCGATTCCTGGAATCTTGTTTTTTGCAGGCTGGGTTGGCGATGTTGATGAATATTCCTTACATGGAGGCTGTTTGGTCACTGAAGGAACCAAGTGGATTGCCAACAATTGGATCAATGTTGATCCCAATAAGAGGCGACAGCTCCAGTTCCAGGAGGAAATGGCTCGATACATAAACAGTGAAAATGAGGACCAAAGTGAATGGACTGTGGACAAATCCTACAGCAGTGCACATGTAGAGCTGTAATGTTCGGACATGCCTCTGGGTTGACTTGGAAGCAACTTTTTTGCACTAGCCATTTTCAGCTCTTATTTTCTCCCACATTTCCCAATTTTCATGTTTCTTCAGAAAAGGTAGGGTTGCATACCTAGGTAGATTGGTGAAAGCAGAAGCGGGGCACTTAATGCAGTCTGAGGGGAAATGGATTATTTGGAGAGAAGGGACAGTGACTGAATGCATATTTTGATTTAATGGATGTCTTTGCTTAAGGAGATTCTGAGTCTCTCTGTGAATCTTCCCTGTGACATATGCAATCAACCTTCAAGGTTCATTATCCTCCTGACTTGTTCTACTGAATGTGTTTTTCTTTTGGCTGGCTTTGTAACTATAATCTTGTAACCTGCCCTTCTCTTCTCCTGTCCCAGTATCTCAGTCTTTCCAGGCAACTGATACTGCTTATGTGAGGGCAGTAAAGCCCCATATCAACAAAATGATTGCTGCATATTCTAGGTTGCTCTGTATAGAGTGAAACTGTCGCTCTTAGCCTGTACTGTATGGAACCGATCACTAGTGTGGTATAAAGGTTAAGATGTTGGATGAAGACTAGGGAGACTCAAGTTCAGGTTCACTCTCAGCCTTGGAAGCTCATTGGTAACTTTGGGTCAATACCCAACCTGCCTCTATGAGTGGCTGTTGTGGGGATAAAATGAGAGATCTGGCTTGGGCTTCTGAGAAAATGTGGGGTATGATTCTGATAAGTACAATTTGACAGTGCAGTGCTATGCATATCTATTCAGAAGTAAGCTGACTCCCAAGTAAGGGTGAATAAGATTGCAGGCTTAAATCCACAGTTATGCAAAGGGTCATGGGCATGTTTATGCAGGGACTAAAGGTACTAGAGGCCTTCCGTGGGATAGCATATGCTGATCATGGAAATTTTTCTCAGGGTCGGACATAGTTCTGAATTATGGATTTGGAAATATTTATACCGATAATTATCAGGGAAGTAATGGAACAGTTAATGTGTGCAATTGGAATGTGTGTTGTATATGTTATTGTTATTTTAGTCATTTCACTGTGTGTTTAATGTGAGAAGTTCTTTACCTATGAGAAACCTTTTATATGCATATATCTATGCAGTGTGGAACCAGCAAGGTTCTTAGTTATGATACAAAAAGAGTTCTGCTGGATTAGGCCTAAGATATATGCAGATCAGCCTGGTGTTTCCCATTAAATGGATAGCACTTTTCCACTGTTCCTCTCCATTCAGTGAGATACTGTTTCTGAATAGGGGGGCTTGATATAGTAATTAAGTATAATAGTGTCTGGTAGACCAATCCTGAATGAATCTGTCTAAAATGATCTGTCCAAATAAGTAGACTTGCTGAGCAACATCTTGGACTGTGAACTGCATTGTCTGGAATATTTTGTTCACTTTATTTGTTCTTCCTAATTTTTTTCTAACTGAAGAGCCCTCAAATAATATACAAGTAGTCCTCGTTTAGTGACTTCCTCATTTAGCAACCATTTGCACTTATGACGGTGATGAAAAAGTAACTTTACGACCAATCCTTGCATTTATGGCCTTTGCAAGTCTGTAAAGCAAAGGAAAGCTCAAGTAAGATCGTAAGCACAATCACAGTTTCACTTAGCAACTGCTTTGCTTAATGACCAAGTTACCAGTCCCAATTGTGATCACTAAACAAGGACTACCTGTAATCCTTTGTCATCACAAAGGTTCTTTTATCATCTTATCACTTGATTGTCTTTTCATGCACTTTTCCTAACTGTAAAATACCTGGGGGGGCTGAGACTCAGCAAAGGGAGTTTTCTTTGTCTCAGCTGAAAGCATAGCTGCCATTGCCCCCTTCCTCATTTATTGGCTTGAGTACTGATACTTTTACTAATAGGTGTCAGTAGTAAAGGGGAAGTGACATTAAACAAGGAGACTCTGCAATTTCTGCTGCACTGCATTGTACCACAGGAGAGTGCTAGTTCTTGGCAAACATCCTCATTTCTTATACGAAGACTGGGTTTAATTGCTTTTTCTCTCTTATTTGGGGAGACTGAAAAAGGATTTCCAGTTACAGAATTCTTAAAGGAATCTGGACATTGAGTTCAAGCAAACTGCAGGTTTTGGTGGTAGACATTAGTAGCTTGCTGCAGAGAACAGGAGTGCTTGCTTTGGCCTAGTTCACATTTAAATCATAGTGATTACATTTATCTCTCATATAGCTCAACAGAACAATTGTTGGTTTTGACCTGCGAAAAGTAATACTGTAATGGCCATTCTATCCTGATGAGAAAATGAAAGGTGTTTCCCATCTCCTGTTATGCTTTGACAAGACTTCTATCTGGTGACTAGAGGAACATGTTATAAGGCCTCAATCTGGTGGCTGTTATTTTGCCCGGGTGCCTCCATTGCTACATAAACAGCACTAAGTGGTAGGACATTTGCATGCTAAAAGACTTGCCCTTCCTACCTATAGCCTCATTGAGGTAAAAGCTGGTGTTACTGTGATTGTTGACTGTTGTGTATGGAATCAATTTGTGTTTGCTTCCAGTGAATTTCATTCCAAGCAATTAGAAGTAACTCTGTTTTTATTGGAGCTCTTCAGTGTTGCCTTAGAGAGTCGCATAGCATGTTGTCTCCCAAGCCAAACCTAGCCCACCCACCATGTTATGTAACGTGACAGATGCTTGACCACAATCTTGCTAGTCTATTTTTGAAGTCTCAGGTAGACAAAACCCAAAGCCTGGGGGCTTATGTGTCACTTGGTGGAAAACTAGTTATGAGCTCTCCTGTTCTACTAGTGTGTTTAGTGAACAAGTTGCAAAACTTTCCCAGATGATATCTTAAGAACCAATTTAAAAAGCAATGAAAAAGTCACTCCAATCCTCAATAGTGTACTTTTAAATTTAATGGTTTTCAGCACAAACTATTTTCATGAAAAATATCTAGGATTGCAGCTTTATTATAATTCTGTTGCAATTTTTCATCTGGAAAAAATGTAGCTGCTCAGTAATCTGTACCTTGAAACTTCTTGCATTTCCAGATGTGGCCTTAATTCAAGAAATGTCACTTAACAGGTAATTTAGTAAGTCATTTAGAAATTTTATTAATTCCTTTTTAAGACCTGTTTAATAGCGTCAACCTACGATTCATTCATAGGTCCTATTTCATGTCATACTTCTGAAATGCAAATAGGTTGAATGCAATATAGACACCACCAACCTCCCTGTTTTGCTGTTTACTCTGTACTGGGTCTTTGGGATCTTGTGTCATATGTGAGAGTTTTGAGAGGGACTGCACCTCTGCCTTGGGTTTTTTTCAATTAGCAGAGACTAACCCAGAAAAATATAGACATGTCGTATGGTGTTAAGGAGCCATCAATAGGTTGGGTATCTGATGGTGCTTTGTGGCTGCAATCTACAAAAACAAAAACCGTTGCCAGGAATGTGTGGGTGCTTTAAACAGCTGCATGGCTTGAGAACAGCCTGGTATCCAGCTTTCAGGAATGTATGGGGTTTGTTGGCACTCAACCACACGGAGTGAAGTGAGTGGCATTACTACAGTGGTTTGTTTTATTGAATCATGCTCTTTATTATCCAAAGGGTTGTCTTGTATCCATATGAAGACTTGAACTTCTTAGTAACTATATCTAGTTTGAGTGATGTGATTTTACCAGTTCCATATTTGTAGGTAACTGGTCAGTACTGAGGGTTTTTTTATTTTTGTGTGTTCCCTACAATTCTGCATTTTTGGATACTTTTTTCCTTATTTAATATTTATTTAATTTATTGTGTCCCACGCACTGATGTCAGGCTGTCAGTCCTGCAAATAAACATTTGAAACCCATGTTCTTTGGAAGTTCTATTCTTAATTTAACATGAGTCCTATGTTGTAACAACTATCAGACTCCACGAAATACTTTATTCTCTAAAGGGGAGCAACAAAAATATCCCTATTTATACTGACATTCTTAAACATATAAACAGAGTTCCTCCTATCTTGTGCAATGATTGTATATGTTTTCTAAATTTCCCTTTAATGCCAACATTTATCAGCAGTTTATTTTTAAATTAGCTGTCACTCCTGCCTTTTTATTTGATGTCTAATGATATTACTATTAAACTTTTAAAGTAAAGGTATGCTACAAATGCATACATTTCTTACAAGAGGAAAGTATCTAATAATACTATCTATGCCCGTGATCCATTTTTTTTTTTTAGGAAATACTTTCAGGCTGTGAATAGTCATGAGTAACTTAGTGCTGACAACATAAGCAAATACAAATAATATATTGAGTTTTTGATGCTTTTGAGAAATCTAAAATGTAATCCTGATGCTGCTTCATTGGACAAACATGATCTGATCTTCTACAAATTTACACGAACTGAGTGTTGCTTGCTTCTCTTTTTTAATTTTTCCTAGTAGACTCAAGGTGGGTGAAAAACTACTTCAAAGACTTTTTGTTGAAATTAAATCATTTCAATCATGAATTACACTATTTTATTTATAAATTAATTGAAATTATATTTTTGAAAAACAGGGAACATCTATCATAAAGAGTGTGGGTGAGTATACGCATACATACACACACATAATGACAAAGGCAGAAAATCAGTGTAATACCCAAGATGACTACTACCACACGGACTACTGCAGACATCATCATATGCGGAGGAAAATAAAAGGAAAATGACACACCAGAACAGGGCACAGAGATTATTAATCCATTAACAAAAAGAACTAAGTGGCAAATTATTAAAAAATAGCTGATTATTAGTCAAGTTAATCTTTTTGAAGCCAAATAAATTAACCTGTTCAAACATGAATGAGTTTAATATTCTATAAAAATTACTACTTTAATTTCCTGTTCTAAAAGCATTTAAAATCTGTAGCTGTTCTCACTGCATAACAATTAAGGTCAAGAGAATGGTGGTACTGTACTTTTAAAACTTTTAAAATCTTCAGACATAGTTTCTATAACAGTAACATTCCTTCATTAAAAAGTTGTTTTAAATCTTTCGGTAAAATGAATATTGTTAAAATGAAAAATCAAACAAAAATTAAATTAATTAAATTAAATCACAGAGGATTTAAATAAGAACTATAGACTGAATCTGGAAACTGACCCATGTTAAGAGAAAAAATTTCCCCTGGAGAAAAAAGCTATTGTATTTGTGAACCAATAGATAGCTTGGTCTTTTCCTCTGAGAACCCAGAAAGTTTTTCATGACTTTTTGAATCCTGTTGGCCACCCATAACCAACTGAATCAACCTTTTCACAACTCAGTGAATCTGAACTTTTGGAACAACGGAGCGAGGACTGTAGCTGCCTCCTCTGGCTCGTTCGCCCTTTCCCAGCGGGACTCCCGCAAGGAGGATCGGATCGGCAGGGGCTGGCCGCAGGCAAGGCCAACTGCTGCTTCCCGCTGCGTACCAGGCCTCTCTGGGATCTTCCACCACGTGGTGCTTTCCAGATATACTGGGCCTTGGGGCTACGCTCCGCTTGGCCTAGCGAGCACGGCTGTTCTGCCTGCGGAACGTGAGAGCTGTGGTGCAACGTATCCGGAGGGCGCCGGGTTGGAGAACACTACTTGCCCGCAGCCCGGCTTGATGGGCAGGCTCAGGGCCGCGGGCTGCTCAGAATGAAGGTTGCTGCAACGGGGGCGACTGAGCCCGGTTGCCGTTGCCGCGGCTCTGCTGCTCAGAGGACACCGGCAGCTTAGCCGAGCGCTGCGGCGGTGGGAACGTGTTCTGTCGGCTGGACCCTCCAGAAAGAGCGGCCGAGCGAGCGCCCCTCCCTCCCGGCAGCAGAGCCGTGGGCTGCCCACCTCTCCGCAGGCCATTTCCCCACCAGGCAAATCGGGCTATCAACATCCAGACGAGCATGGACGGCGGCGAAGGGTGGTTGTCATTATTTTTGTTTTGTTTTTTTATAAAAAGCTCATTGCTGCCTTCGTCTGGATTTCGGCTGCCCGGTTACGGTAACCCTAGTTATAGCCGGCATGGTGGGACCGAGGTAAGAGCTCTGCCCCAAGGCAGCCCAAAGCGACGCTGCTAACAGTGTTTCTCAATTTTGGCAAAACTTTAAGATGTGTGGACTTCAATTCCCAGAATTCCCCAGCCAGCAGGGCTGGCTGGGGAATTCTGGGAGTTGGAGTCCACACATCTTAAAAGTTTGCCAAAGTTGAGAAACACGGCAAATGACTCAGAATTCCTGCTCTCTTTCTAGCTTCGCACTGAAGCCAAGGGAAGGGTCGCTCCTCTCGTCGGCTCACGGTGAACCGGGTGGAGGCTGCCTCTGGTTCCAAAGACTGCTATGACTCCCGTGAAGCGGCACTCTCGCTCTTCCTGTGCGTCCCTTTCCGGCCACTCTCCGTCCTCCCGCTAGCGCCAAACCACGCTTCGATCTCTAATTCCAGCTGCTTCGTTACGTTCCGGAACACGTGGCTGCGGCCGCCAATCCCGCCTCCCAGCGGGCCGATATCCTCCTCGCTGCGCCTTTAAGAAAATGTTCCTCCCCCCCGCCACCATCGAATCTCACCCAGACAGGAACCACCTTGGCAACCACTGGCCAATGGCGTCTCTCGGCGAAAGGCAACCGGGAACAAGCCTCCCGAGGCACACCCAATCAGTAGCGGCGCGTGGATGCGAGGTAAGGGGACTGGCTTCTTGCTCGCGAGGTTGCTGCGCGAAGGCTCCGCTGCGTTCCTTTCTTTCCTTCTCCGCTGATGTGTTTCTTCCTCTGCTTTCCATGCTCTTCCCTTCCCAGTCAAAGGAGAAGCGTTTCCGCACGTTCCGGTTTTGCATTTAACAGGCCCCTCTTCAGCCCGGCCTGCCTGCGCCCCGGCGATGAAGGCGCCTCTGTAGGCTTCCTACTCTGCAGATACCGAAACGTGCTCAAACCTACGTCCTGTAAAATAAATGCTTCGGAACAGTATCCAGTGGAGTGGGGCCGAGGGGTATGTGCCACGTGTTACAGCAGGAATTTATCCTGACTCCATCAGCCGTGGTCAGCAGAGCCAGGACTTGGGGACGACCAGATTCTAGGAAGCTGCGGGCTCCGCGTTTCTGCTTTGAAATGCATGGCTGTCTTGCGTTCTCGATTAAGTCCCATCGAGTCGTTGTGAACTCTGAGCAACCCCGAAGATCAGTTCTCCCCCGGATGATCCGTCTTCAACCTTCAGGTCTCCCAGTGGTGGACTCCTTGCTGTTGTAATGTAATTGAGTCCGTCCACCTTGCTGCTGGTGGTCATCCACCAACTCCCCTTGCGTCATGGACTTCTCAAGAGAGCCGGGTCTGCACATTGTGTGTCTAAAATATAATAGTTTGAGCACGGTCATTTGTGCCTCAAGGGAAAATTCTGGTTTGATTCTTGGAAATAGGCTTTTCTAACTCCCCATAGGCATATGTAGGTCCTCTTTCTTTTCAGCAAACAGACTCTTGACTGCAACACCTAAGTCAGAATAGCCACTACGTTGTAAATACTGTAAGTATTTTATATTGATTTCCTTAATGTAATTAACAAAGCCTGTAGTTTTTGCACGTCAGGCCTGACTTTATAATTTATTTTTTTCTTCCCTACATGTTGACTAATACTCCTTCATAGACTTCGTTTTTTGAAACCCTTTTCAAAAACTATTCTCGATTTTTTTAAAAAGAGATTTCTCTGGAAATCTTGAATGACTATCCAGAACTTACTTGGGAACCTCCTTTCAAATGTACCACCACTTAATTAACTTATATAAGTCTTTTGATGCAATGGGCTCATATTAATCTGCAGTATACTGGAAAGTTCGTTAGCTTTAGAACGGGGGAGGGGGGCGCACGTTGAATTCAGCTCTCAGCCTAGATCCAGTTCTACAGCCAATCACCATATTTAGTGATGTGGATCAATTTAACCATTTAACCAGACATGTTGATTCTGCTTGGAGGGTCTTCCTTAGCTCTTCATGATTCCTGTGTTGTACATCAAAAGGTAGCTTATTCCTGTAGTTACCTGTCTGAGCTGATGCAGATCTACAGGATGGCTTAAAGGTTTTTCCTCCTTCCTCAGATATCTGCAAATCCTTATCAATAAGGGGGAGATTCCAGAGGGGTTTTCGCCTCCCATCCTTGTGGAGTCATGGAAACAGAACTACTGTTGGCTCCTATTACAGCTCTGGAGATTGTGGGAGATCATCTTATAGCAGGTGAATATCTTACTTTTTCTAAGGTGAAAGACTAGAGTCCCCCCTTTTCCCCATTTGGTGGGGGTAGAGGACATTGTCAGATGGGCCAAATATGAGGCCATAGTCTTGCTAATTGAAGGTTAATAACCATTTCGCTGTAGGATTTTTCAGAGACAGATTTCTGCTAAGCTAAACCAAGAGTGAACCCAAGGGGAAGGTGACAGAATATATAATAGCCTGCCTTGAAAGCCAAAAGCAAAAGGGGAACAAATAGGAATCCTACTCAGGATCAATAAGACTATGAAATATGTTCGTGGAGATCATAGGAATTTGGACATCAAATAGGATAATATAATTTCAGGGCAACATAAGGATGGTTACAGGGTAGAAGAATTCAAGACTGCGTTGGAAGCTGTACCCTCTTTGCCCTTGATAAATTAGGAGCAAGCACTGCAGAAGAGTGCATCTGGGGTGAAGTGGAGGTTGTGTATTACCATATTTATGGGGGTGGGCAATTCTGGGAAAAGTGTCTGGTGTTTTGATTGCATATGAAATATGCTGACTTGGTATTCTGGTATCCATCTTCCTTTAGGAGAAGGACCCAACATAGCCATCTATATCCTGGAGCCGGGTGCCAGTCCATCAGCAAGATGCTCCAAGCAGGTCCTTCAGAACTATAATGTCCATGGTATTAAGGAGCAGCAGAAACGGAGTCCTGGAGCTAACAAACCTTCAACCCTGGCTATCTTTGGAGGCAAAAGCTTTGTGGTGGTAAAACTCAGCTTCCAGGATAGCACAGTGAAACTCAGTGAAGTTTTTCCTTTCTGTGAGCTGCATGACTGGATCTGGGACCTGCAGTGGCTGGAGGGCAGGGCTGAGATGCCCAGCAGTGTGGCTGTGGCCTTGGGACACAATTCAGTGGCACTGTATGACTGTGTTGGCCAGAGGATCCTCCAAGAAGTGCACTGCCAAGAGAAATGTATCCTCTATTCTGCCCACTTGGTAGGGAGCCGCTGGGAGACACTGGTTTTGGTGGCTGGCACAGTCTTCCATCAGTTGGTGGTCTGGTGTGCAGCTGACCAGACAGATGACGTAGGAAGGATAAAGCCCCGCAGCAGGATCAGCGGGCACAGCGGTGTCATCTTCAGCATTTGCTTCTTGGAGAGCAAAGGCATCCTGGCCTCTGCCTCTGATGACAGGAGTGTGCGGCTTTGGAGCGTCTGTGACCTCAGAAAGCTGCCTGCTCTGGTCCCGTGCTTGCTAGTGTGCTATGGGCACCAGTCCAGAGTCTGGTCAGTAAGACTGCTACAGGACTGCATCATCAGCATTGGAGAGGATTCCACTTGTCTCGTGTGGAACTACCAGGGCAAGGTTGTCCACAGCTTCAAAGGACACAAGGGCCGAGGGCTGCGGGCAGTGGCTGTGCATGAGGGGCGAGGCTGGGTGTTCACAGGAGGAGCTGATTCCGGCATTAGACACTGGTGCCTCCAGGAAAGAAGCACCAGTGGGAATAAATTCTGGCAGCTGAACTTTCCTTCTCCTGCGAAGAAAGGATCCCCCAGGGTGGTGAAACTGGTGGGTGTAAATCATCTCTTGGTAATGACTGACGCTGGGGTTGTCTATTCCTGTGACTTGGCTTCTGAAGCTTGGACGTTGCTCCTGGAAGATGCTGCTTATCAGTCCTACAGTCTCTTAGAAGCATCCAAGCTTGCCAACAGGGGTATTCTGTGTGCCATGGGCAATTTGTCGGGGCAAGTGAAAGTCTTTCCAGTCAGCAGTCCCACACAAAGCAAGGAGTTAAACCTGTATGAAGGGAAAGTGCACAATTTGACTTGGGCCACAGCTTCAAAACAGGATCCCAATACTTGCAGTCTCTTTGCGTCTGGCCCAGCTGGGGCTCTGCTGTGGCTGGAGGTCTCTTGGCATCCACTTGGGGGAACCACCGTGGTAGTAAAGCAATGTTTCCTCCTGCCAGTCTGCAAGCAGCGATGGCACACCTGCACTGCTTTCCTGCCCCAGGGAGAATTTCTGCTTTGCGGTGACCGCAGGGGCTCTCTCATGATGTTTGCATGCAAGCCAACTCTGGGACTGGAGAAAGCACGAGGGGGAGGTGAACTTGGCAGTTCTGCTTCAGGGTTCATCTGTAACTTGCCTCGATTTACCTTCCCTATTGGAAATGAAGAGCCCCAGGCCGAGGGGCCTGTTTCTCTGCTATTCGGGCTTCATGGGAAGCTTGGTGTGACCTCCATAACCTGCCACAGTGACTTTATTTACAGCACAGGGAGAGACAGCTGCTACCGCCAGCTGCAAGTGCAGGATCAGCAGCTCCATGTGCTGAGGAAGCAGAAGCCATGGAAAGACCTGGAATGGCTGGAAGACCTACGCTTTGGCCCTAATGGGAGCCTGTGGGTGCTAGGCTTCCATGCTACTCACTTTGTAATTTGGAGTGTTAGCAGCAGCGAGATGCTCCTCTTCATTCCCTGTGGAGGTGGCCACCGCTCCTGGAGCTATGCCCATTGCCTTTCCATGGAGGCCTTTGCTTATGTCAAATCTGGGGAAATTTGGTTGTACCAAAGTAAAGAAGCCTCCAGTGAACATCGAATCCTGAAAGCAGCTCTTCATGGCAGGGGGTTGACATGTATGTGTCACATTGGTACCCTGAAAACATTTGGGCAAGAGAGGGTGAGCATTTTTGCTACAGGAAGTGAGGACAATACAGTGAACATTCTCGCTTTTAATGTGCAAACTCGCACAGTGACCCAGCTCACTGCTATTGGTGACCATATCTCCAGTGTAAGGGCTCTGACTGTGGTCCGGAACGGTGTTACTCAACCTGAGATGGGAAGGATCTCCACTATGCTTTTTTCAGCCGGGGGACGAGCCCAGATTGAGTGTTATCGATTAATGTTCAGCCCTAAGCATGATTCCAACAGCAGCGTAGCCTGTCAGCTGGTTCATGTGGCATCGCATCGCCTAGATGAGCACTGGGACCACAAGAAGAATAAGCACAAACTCCTAAAGATGGATCCAGAAACCAGGTAGAAATAATGGTCTTTTCCCATAACTGTCCCATTAGGACAACCTGCACGGGTGGTATGACTGATCCCATATACAAAATATAAAACCCTATTTAGCTTTGAGTCTAGGCTGCTGATTCCCCTTGTGATCCTTCAACATATGTGTACGTGAGTTCAGTAGTATCAATTTCTAATTGCCCCCAAAGGTAATTTTCATGCCCATTCAGTTTCTTTCTTTCACAAATCAGTTATAGCCTGTAATAATAGCCAGCTAATCTATACAAACTTCTCCACCATCAAGCAGCAAAAAATATTGAGGCTCCAGGAGTTGCATCAAAACATCAAAAAGGCTGTGAGGTTTTCAACTTGCTTTGGCTAATAATACTTGTGGTTTGTCTAAAACTTTGCACACCCAAAAATGTGGTTACTTGAATTGTCAGCAAAATTCTGCAAAGTTGCGGGGGGAGGAGTCTGTAGAACACACACACACACACACGTAGTGAGCATTAGGAGAGCCATTAGTCTTTCACAGGTAATCTTAAAAATGGATTGAAAGGGTATGAAAAGGATCATTATATGATTGTTTATCAAAATGTTTGAACATTAAAGCTCTCTCCTCCTCAAGCACCTAAATCTTAGAATATTCCTGTATTACCTGTGGAAGCAGTGATACGTACCACAGAACTGTGTACATGCCTTGATTTTGCCCATTTTTCTGGAAAGAAGCATCACTGAATTCCATGAAGAGAGCAGTAAACTTGCATGGGATTGCCTTACCAAGATAAGCATTGGAAAGGTGCTTGAGCAAGCTGATGGGATGACCAGGTGACAGAGGCTTTCACACCCTGTACCACTTTTTGTCTCTCTTCAGGGACTTATGAAGCAGTATTGGGGTTCCACTTTACTTAGTCTGGACCACTACTTCTCAACCTCAGCAACTTTAAGATATATGGACTCACTCCCAGAATTCCCCACCCAGCATGCTGGCTGGAGAATTCTGGGAGTCGAAGTTGACACATCTTAAAATGGCTGAGGTTGAGAAACACTCATCTAGACCACTAAAGCAGACTTTTCTTCCCATTCTGGTATACTGTGATTAGAAGAAGACGTGTACAGTGAAGAGAACGATAGCAAGCAGCATGCCACTTTCTAGCTTGTACACGCCTCCTTCTACTGCTCTGAATTATAGAGCAACCAGCAAATGGAAACCCCCAGAAGAAGTGACTGATTCGTATGTTCCAGGTACATGTCTACAGTGGCACTCGCTAGGACAGAAGATGCAGAACTGCCCGGTCCCTTACACTTCCTAGCTGCTGCTTGTAGTGATGGATCCGTCCGGTAAGGAAAATAAATTCCGCTCCTCTTATTGGGGATTAGGATGGCTGGAATGACTGATGGGGAAGGCAGGGCAAGAAAAACAAAAGGGGGGGCAACTGCTGGTTACTCTTATGAAGCATCTCCTCCATATTCGAGCAAGGAACAGGAACAGACTTAAGTATTTATGTATGTATGTGTTTAAACAGCTTATAGACCAGCCCATCTCACAGCAGTGACTCTGGGCAGTGTGCAAAGATTAAAACCATAGAAACAGTACAAACGCATGACACTCCAGGTAAACAATAACGCCCAAAACAAAACCACATCATCAATGGAGTTCATCTAATTACCTGTCCCAAAAGCCTGAAGGAACTGCCAGATTTTTGGAGCCTTACAAAAAGTTAACAGAAACAGGGCCATCTGGATCTCTAGGGGATGCTGTTCCACAGGCAGGCACAGCCACAGAGAAGGCACAACTCGAGTCCAAAAGGATGGCATTGTTTGATGGAAGGGACCTGGAGCATGCCCTTCCTGACAGACGAGGTGGGGCAGGCAGAAACAATGGGAGACAGGTGGTCCCACAAATAGCCTGGCCCATGCCATGTAGGGCTTTATAGGTGGTGACCACCTTGAATTGGGAGCCAGTGCAGCTCACAGAGCAGCATTATACGAGCATATCAAGAGATGTCATGCAGAGAATGTGAGCTCTGTGCCCATTTCAGTGCCTTGTTTCCCTCTTGACTGTCTCCTTACATGTCTCTGTAGACTCTTCCTGCTACTTGAGAATGCCCAGAAGTTGTGTCTTGTGGCAGAATCCTTTCACCATCAGCACTGTGTCCTGAAGGTCGAGGCATTTGCCTGTAAGACTGCTAGTGGGAGAAGGTAAGAAGGGCAGAGCAACTGCATGTCTCACGGGTGTTTGTGAGTGCCATCTGCCTTGGCCAGGAGAAGCTTGCATGAAGTTTGGAACAGAATCAGGCTGGAGAGCTAATTTTAGGAATACCTCTTTCTTTTATAGGAGACACTTTATGGGCAGTGCGGCCACTGACGGGAGCATTGCATTTTGGGATGTTACTACTGCCCTCGGCCATATTGCAGTGACAGTAAAGGCAGGAGACACACAGATGAAACCTCTAGGTAGGTATTGGCTGTCCTGTTGATGCATCCTAAAAAAGTAAATGTATCCCCTTTCTTGTAAAGTCTCTTAGCTGAAGTTTCTGTCCACCTGAGGGTTCAAGTGAGCATTTGGGCTTTGTTCAAGTGTTCCTCTCCAGTCTTGGACCCTTTCAGTGTACCTACTGTTTCTTGTAGTACTATCCCATTTTTCCATTTAAAAAACTGCCCGAGGCAGCCAGCAATAAATTATCTGCAGAAAAATAACCAGCACCTCTGTTGTTTTCCAGCCCTGGAACCCCCGGTCCTGACTATTCAGGCTCACAGCTGTGGTGTGAACAGTCTCCATATCCAGGAAACAGCTGACAGACGCTTTGTAGTGGTCAGTGGCAGTGATGACGGGTCCATCTCTGTCCATGTTATTGATGTGAAGGCTGAAACCCCTGTGGGCCAGGAGACCACAGCCAGGGCTGGCATCCAAGTGGTCAGAAAAGTATCACGACTTTGTGCTCATGCAGCTCACGTGACAGGAGTGAGGCTCCTCCACCGGAACTTCCTCCTTTCTGTGTCAGTGGACCAACGCTTGACGCTCTGGAGCCTCTCTGAGGACAGTTTGTCTTTTGTGTGGAGCAAATTCTGCCACGTGGCTGATGTGGCCGCTCTGGAGTGTTGGGAAACCGAAGGACACAGCTATCGCGGTGCGATATGTGGTCAGGGGTTGGAGGTCCTTTCCTGGGGGCTGGACGTGCAAGGTAGAGAAATAACAGATGGGATCTGAAACAGCTTTATTCCACTGAAATTCAGAAGACAAAGGAGGACAACAGCAGGCGCCAAAGGAATTCTGCTCATAACATCATTTGTAGCAGTCAAGGTGAAAGGCATTATTATCCTAATTCCATAACCCATTTTAGAGGGTTTGTGTCTCAGGTGCTAAGAAGGATAATGCTCACTGCTGACAGTTCCTCTGCCTCAAGCAGATAAATTCATTGGTCTGATGGATTTATATATGCCACCTTTCCCTCCAAGGAGATGTATATATAGCATTTCCTCCAGTCTGTCTCACAACTACCACCCTGTGACATAGGTTGGACTCAGAATCATCCAATGAGCCTCCCAGGCCAAGGCTGGACTTAAACCTGGATGTCTCCCAGCCCTAGTTCAACACCTTGACAGCTACCATGCTAGCTTAAATTATTGTAATTTAAGAATATGCCCTTTTTTACAAACAAGCTTGGCTTCTGGCTGCCTTTTCTAAGCACTCATGAGGAGTCTAAGAGAGACCAGAACAAAATATTTATCTGTTTACCCCACCCTGTCTGCCCTGGCAATCCACAGATATCCTATAATTGATCTAAGGCAACACCTGCTACCTTTTCCTTGTCAGAGGAGATGCCAGGATTGCAGAGCATCCCTCCATGCAACCATCTGCTCTGCCCGAGCCATGGCCCCACCCCCCAGTTTGTCATTCAGCCCCTCAAGGTTGATCCCCATTGTGGATCTCATTCATATGAATCTGGGCAGGTAGTGGATGATTATGTGAATGCTGCTATGATGAGAAACCGCAGATTCGACCTCTGTTGCAGAAGATTTCTTATTACTGGATGAGGGAAAACTCTTGCTTACAGACCCAGAAAATATACCATTGTTGTTTAGCACTAGTTTCTGTCTGCCAGTGCATCTTCTACCTTTATATACTCCTGCTGACTGGCAGCTTCATAAATCATAGGATTAGCAGAAGAGGACATTTGTGTGTGTAGTCCCTCTCTACTGCACATCTCCTCCCTAGCATCTCAGTGGATGGAAATTGATTTGGGATACTTTCCTGACTCAAGAAGCAGGGCTGGGAATATGAATCAAACAATCCATATTCAGTGTGGGCATTCAGGGGCAGCTGCACCCTACACATATCTTCTACTTTTTTTTTTTTCATATCCAAGTAGGACCTACAATGCAACCTTGAATAAAATCGCTCCCCAAATTCTCTTACTCCCGAGGCAAAATTGGAATAATTATTCCTTGAATTTCCATACAAGACAAAAAAGACTTTGGTGAGGCTGTTACTTCTTATCCTATCCTTTTGTATCTAGCCCAACCTGCTCTATTACTGAAAATCTGGCCCTAGCTAAAGTTTCCAGTATTGTATTAGGAGGGTCTTGTGACTCTACTTAGGGGGGAATGTCCAGCAGTTTTCAGTGCTGCTGAACCTTGAAGTTGGCATTGTCTTTGACTTCCTTAAAAAATATGGTGACCATCTGCATCGAGAGACCCAAAGCATAAATAATAACCTGTCTACCTGCAGATCAAAGACAGTTATTCCTCACCTCAGCCAGGATTTCTGAATCACCCAATCCTTACTCAGAGATCCACTGAATGATTGATTACGTGCCATCAAGTCTTTTCGACTCCTAGCGACCACATAGACAGATTCTGGGATAGGGATCCACCGAGGAGCCTATAGAGAGAGTCCCTGATTCTGATATGCAGTGCCATAGCAGCTTGTTATTTGCTGCTATCTTGGCAGGTAATTCACTAACATCTATTGTGCTCTTTTCTTCTGCCTAAGAAAAACGAGGCCAGAAGCTCCCGTGCTTCCTGCCTGCTCCTTCCATGCCCAGGAGGGCCCTTTGGGCAATAAGAGCATCTCATCCTGGATTAGGCTCTCTCAATCTGATAACATCCTTCCAAGCTCTTTTCAAGCCTATAGTATCTGTAGCAGATAGCTCAAGATTCCTGCAGTTTCTTCCCAAAGCTTGAAGAGAAGACTCCAATTACTAAGGAGACATGGAGGATCTCCTTCCACCAAAGAAAATGCCTGCAGCAGAGGCATGTCCAGGCACTTTCAGAGCACAAGGCAGGGAATGAAGGTGGGGCTCTGGGCCAGGATCACCCACCTCAACTTCAGCTGCAATTTTGCCTTCTCCTTTAAGTTGCCACCACATTGTCACCATCAAGATTGGCTACAACGCCAATCACTCGTTGCTCTGATGAAACAGCGGCAATAATTAGAGTCTGGCATTGACCACACCTCCCCAAAGAGGATGAACTCACCACCCTTCACAAAGAACTGTGATATCCACTACATCAACACTATCTGATGGGCATGAACACACAAAAAAGCTCCATTATCTGATGGGCACGTTGTGATAAAAAGTATGGGATGAAAGTGGATAGCAGACATCTCACTGCATTACCATTATTGTTATGGTTCATGACAGCCAATGCTGAGCAGTCTGTCTGTGCTGAAGTAATCCCAACCATCCTTCCCTTGTCTTATAAGCCACAGGCCAATACTATGAGTTTGAACCTTGTTCACCTTCTGACGTTAAGATACAATTAGTACAACAGCACAGACAAGCTTGTACAGAGAAGCAATTCCTCTCTCCAAGTTGCAGTCACAGATCTCTGTGTATCTGCATTATTTTATTTACACACTCTGCTACTGCCTGCTGGTGTCAGTTTTTACTGTACGAAAATAAATGTTACCAATTTTAGAACAGAATTTAAAAACATATAGTAAATGGTCATTTGCATCCACCAGCTTTATATTCATTTGGCTCAAGAATTCTTGCCATTTTTTACATCCACTGTGATCAGAAACAAGCTTCAGAAACAAGGCAATTAGTAGTACAGAATACTTGCCTCTTTCTCTGTTCCATGACTAGAATTCATTCGCTCCAAGAATTTCAGAATAATTTCAGAAGAAATGTACGTGTCCTCTTTTCAGCAATTCAGGGCAATTCATTCCAGTACCAAAACGTGAACTGTATTCTGCAAGGATATACTTAGTAGCTGTCAATTACTCAGTGCAGCGTAACACCCCGCTCTCCATTCTCCCTCATATGAATGAGTTCTCCATTCCTCTTTATCACAGGAGGCTGATGCAAATCCCAAGCACAGGTATGAGACCAATCTGATCAGATCTGATTAAGAGGAGTTAGGTGGAGGGTGGCCAGGGCACTATGGAGCACTTCCCTCACAGCTCTCATCAGCTGCAGCCGGGCAAACATCTGGCTGAATAAATGGGGACGTGGTTCCTGTTGGAGGCAAAAACAATAATCAAAATGGTGTGGATAGGAGCAGATACAGCTTTCTTGTGGGTGGAGTTAGGGGATGGGAAGAAAAGGGGGTAAAATCCTTTCATGTTCTCCCTTTCCCTTCTTCCTGTGGCTGTGCTTGGAGGGGATGCATTTCACCACCCAGAACAGGGAGCTGGTTTCACACAATATACAGCCATAATGAGGGGATTTTATTCTTAGTAACCAGCAGGAAGAACTTTCTGTGACTTTCCATGTCTGGGCAGCAGAGAGGTGAAAACACTGATGCTATCTGGACCATAAAATTGGTGTTGATATCATGGTCACATAAAGGAAGAGGATACTCACGTATAACAATTAGCTTGGGAAAGTGGTAAAGGCAGCTGAAACCTTACCATTGCCTAAAGAAAAGCTTCTAGTTGCAAATAACTTTGAAGGGACAGAACCAAGTAGAACTCTAAGCCTTTTGTCCTCAAAATTCCTTCACCTTCATCAGAGTGCTTGTAAAAATATCTATATTTATATAGTTGCTATTTTATTTTTCCTGAGTATATTACATTTTCAGTAAATCTAGCCCACAGCCCTGGTATTTTTGGGTGGTCTCCCATCCAAGTTACTAACCAGGTCTGTGGCGGCTTAGAATTTTTTCAAGACCAGTGCTGCCACAAGCTGTCATGCACTGTATGGAGGGCTCTTCCTCACAGCCCTGTTAATATGCATGCCTTCAATCTTTGAATCAGCAAAAAAAGATGCTGTCGTAATTTGCACTGCCCTGACAATTGAGCTCTGATTGCCTTAGTTATGAAGTAATAACACATGGCCATACAAATACCCTTTCTGGCAAAAGAAAAATATTTAATACACTAATTTGGGACAAAACCAGCAATAAATCTCTTTCCCAAATCACAATGACCAGCATTTTGCCCCCCCCCCATTTCTTTTAACATAAAGGTTTATCATTCTTTTGAAAAACCACTGTACACATGTTCAATAACAGGTCTAGCCCTCTTCCAAAAGACTGGAATGCCACTCTATATAAGGAGCCCACATTGTGCCTAAATGCTGTTTTGCAAAGAGCAGATGCCTGTTACATGGGCAGATGCCTCCAGGTGTCTAGTTTTTCCAGCAGCTAAAACTAAAATGCCAACAAAGGACAACATCCAGAAGGAGATGTCAGCCAGTCAATAGATGCTGAGGAAATGCAAGCCCCTGACTTCACCAAGACTGTGAATGAGGTGTCATAGACCATTTGTATGCCAAGACATGTACGGGGAGAAAACTCCAAACTAGACTTTAAAACCGGAAGAGCTAAAGATGAATTTAGCCTCCCTGCATAGTGGGTTGGGAATGAGGCAAAAGGTGTGTCATGAGCCCACAGCCTCTAAAAACAGTTTGTGGGAGTCTTCTAGCTATAATTAACAGGACATGCAGATGAGCCCTGAATCCAAATTAAATGATTCGCAATCATTTTAGTCTGTTATTGGCTCACAGTAAACCCACCATTTTCTTTTTCTGTTCGCTATAATGAGAGGCATTAAAGGGTACGTTTTGGACTTACATACTGAACGTTACATATCCTCATATCCCTTCTAGAGCACTTACCCCCAGAATGTGCACTCGGTTGTAGTAGGAACTGAAATCCATGCTTAGTTGGATCAGGAACTTGCAAATCTATAACACAAAGCAAAACAATTCCATTTCTCTTAGTGCAAATACATTGGGAGAATGTGGGTCACTGACAGGTGGTCTCTAGAAGTTCATTAAATGTTTCTCCAAAAATGCTATGTAAGGTCCTTTTTAACCGGAGGCTGAATCAGAAGGAATCTACTGCAAAGCAATTTAATCACTATCCTGTACAAAGTAGCCTCTGAAGTGAGAATAATGGTGCAAATATATTTCCCCTGCCTGGCGTCTGAACTTCAACAGCAAGAACTGTGCCTCATATTACTGTAAAAATTATGCAGTATTGTATTATATAATTATATTCATAAAGTCTCTTTATATATATATTTTTAGCTAATTTAATATGGATATTTATATTTTTACTGTTTTTAATGTTTGATTTTAATTGTGAGCCACTCAGAGCCACCCTCTGGGGGAGATGGGTGGCATATAAATTTAATAAATAAATAAATAATGTCCTAAAGAGTAAGAGCAGAGAATCCCCGAACTGTATAATAGATATGGCCCACTATGTGGAACTTGCTGCTTTAAGATGCTGCACTCACACTCTTGCATGCTCCAAAACATCTTTTAGAAACTGAATCCAAAGTGCTGCTCTGAGTGGAAAATCTAGTCAGTGGCTATGCCAAAGTCCACTGGAGTTGGGCAGCCAATAAATTTAAATAAATAAATAATGCCCAAAGTATTTCTAATTCACATCTACAGTCTATTCTGGGAAGATCACTGGCCAGGTTGTGACGCAGCAGACTTGAACTGTTATCTTCTGCCTCTCCTCCCTGTAATTAGATCCTAAATTACTAAGTGTTTGCCCACTGAGCCCAGTCTATACAAAATGGCCACCCTATTAGGATCTCAGGACATCCTAAGAACATCCGTCGTCTCCCAAAGGGTAGCACCCCTCTGTCCATTATTTGCAAGAAGAATAACTCCCTAAACATGAGTGTTTGGGGTTGAGCATAGCCTGCTAAAATTGTTCCCCAACACAGAGCAAAATCAGACAAGATGAAGGAAGGAAAAGGAACCATAACAGTCTGCCAAGCAGCGTCTCAGCTTACCGCCTCAGTGCCGACTCTTATTCTGAGCCCATCGCTGGGGAGCAGGAGCTGTGTTACTTGGGCCAAGACCTTCTGGAAAGGCAGGATGCTGTTGAATAACAAGAGCCACTCCCCCTGGGGAAAAGAGCAGAAGCTTGTGTTTGTCCCAACAGAATCCCTTCCGCTTGCCATTTCCCTACTGTACCCAGCACCTAGAAGCATCAGTCCCAGTTTCATCAGGATCACTACTGAATGGGATGGGGGAAGTGGAAATCATGATCCCCTCCCAAAGTATCTGTTCTCCCCACTCCCATGCTTCCAGCCAAGTACTGGATCAGCAATCTTTCCTTCAGCACCCAGCTTAACCACAGCAATGGGGAAAGAGAGTGGGGCTTCATGAGGTGGTACTCGATATATGCAACTTTCTGCTGTTCCAGGAGGGAGATGATCAACCAAGAGGATTCCTGCTCCAAGCACCAGACTACTCCAGCTGCCCATGTCTGTGCAACAGGAGCTCCCTCTTACAGTGATATATAACAAGATTAGACTATATACACTGATTGTGGAAGGCAAATTACTGGGACCTGTCTTTTATTAGGGAATTAGGTGAAACAACCTTTTATTCCAGCAAAATGAAGTTTTCATTTCCAACCCATTGGATCCTTCAATTGATGCTAGTGAGCTCTCCACACTTGGGTCTTTGTAATTTTTTGCTCACCTCTTCCCTGAGAGAGGAGTAGTTCAGTTCAGAAGGCTGGGGAAAGACTGGATACAGACCTGAGTTGGATGACAGACGTTGGTCACCACAGAAAACAAAGAACATAAGAGGGTTAGTCAGAGGTGGAAACAAAATTAGTCGATGCATTGTGCTGGCATGGCAGAAGATTGGCAAGGACCTAGTGGTATGATCCACTATTTCCTTCTGTATATATAAGACAGATACTCTAACAAGCCATTGCAAATTGTGTGTAACTTAGCAAGCTTTCTATTACAAATTCCTCCACCTGCACACTTAGAGTTACTTAACAAGCTTTGCAGATTGCATCATTATATTGTAAATCACACTACAGTGGAACCTCTAGTTATGAATTTAATCCGTTCCGTGACTCTGATCGCAACTTGAATTGGTCGCAACGTGAAGCACGTTTTCCCATAGGGTTCAATGTAAATAAGGTTAATCCGTTCCGCCCTCCGAATTTGGTCGCGCCGTGAGGCACATTTCCCCATAAGGTTCAATGTAAATACGGCTAATCCGCCCTCCGAATTTGGTCGCTCCGCGAGGCACATTTCCCCATAAGGTTCAATGTGTCAGCGGCATTGCACGGCTAGGAAATTCCCCAGGCGCGCTTTAGTCAGCCCTAGCGCAGAAAGAGGAAGTGCTAATGAAATCTGAGCTTTTGTGCGCGCACGCACAGCCGGGAGCGGGAGCTTCCCCCCCCCACTGATTCCTCTGTGCTCTTTCCTTTCTCCATAGCAACAAAAGCACAGTGAAAGCAATCAGCGCGCTGGGGGGAAAGGCTTATGTTGCGCGCACGCACAGCCGGGAGCAGGAGCTTCCCCCCCCACTGATTCCTCCGCGCTCTTTCCTTTCTCCATAGGGACAAAAGCACAGTGAAAGCAATCAGCGCGCTGGGGGGAAAGGCTTTTGTCACGCGCACAGCCGGGAGCAGGAGCTTTCCCCCGCGCTGATTCCTCTTCCTCAACTCCGCGCTCTTTCCTTTGTCCATAGCCCTTGGCGTGGTGCACCGACAAAAGCCCAGTGAAAGCAATCAGCGCGCGGGGAAAGGCTTTTGTGGCGCGCACAGGGAGCTTCCCCCCCCCCCGCACTGATTCCTCTTCCTCAACTCCGCGCTCTTTCCTTTGTCCATAGCCCTTGGCATAGCCTTTCCCCCGTGCGCTCAGATTTGTGAAGAGGCGCCAGGTGGCCCTTTTATTAGCACTTCCTCTTTCTGCGCTAGCGCTCGAGCGGTGAAACTGACTAAAGCGCGCCTGGGGAATTTCCTAGCCGTGCAACGCCGGCTGACACATTGAACCTTATGGGGAAATTTGCCTCGCAGTGCAGCCAAATTCAGAGGGCGGAATGGATTAACCGTATTTACACTGAACCTTATGGGAAAATTTGCCTCGCGGTGTGACCAAATCGAGTTGCGATCAGAGTCATGGAACGGATTAAATTCGTAACGCGAGGTACCACTGTACAATGATTATATCTCCTAATGATCACATTGCCTTATTCTCCTCAGCTACACAAAACCAAAAGTTATGCATCTTAAGAATGAGACCATTAACTGCCACTGCAGATAGATTCAGCAAAGCTCAGTACCATATTCAGGGCCAGCCCAATCTCTGGCCCAATTCAGCCAGGCAGAAACATGTGTGTATCCTGCATACAAGCCAAAAAGACTTTCACCTTGTTCTACTGATCTTTGGTATGTTTCAAACAGTGTGGCAAGTCGAGCACAATTGTACATCACAAAGGCTCCACTTTTGGTTCCCTTCATAGAGATGCTGCTTTCCTCCACATCCAAGAAAACCTGAGGGGGCAAAAATAAATTCTGCGGGGAAGGAAGTAAATAAAGATCTAGTCCTATTGCCAATAAAGTCCTGAGCTCTATCCCATGGTCTTGCCCTGTAGATTACCTAAGCCAAGGTTACACTGTGAGAAATGAACTAAAAGAAAACACTATAGCCATGGTTCTCAATGTTTTCTATCTAAAGTCCACATTATCAGAGAATGTAGATCCCACCAAGGAAGACTCGAAGTTTCAGTGACTTACCCTCTCTCCCACCTAAGGTATGCAAACTACTAGTTAGGCTCTGCTGCATTAAGGCACCAATCAGTCTATATAAAAAGCTGTTTTTATTGAGCTTTTTCCCTTCTGGTGCCCCCCAACTATGCTGGGACTGAAACTCCCAGAATGCCTAGCCAGGTTGGAGAAGGCTGACTTATAGTGTCTATCGCATCCAGCAACCTGAAATAACTGCTAAAATTGCCCTTTGCCAAGAAGCGACTTTCCATTACTTGCTCTTTATGGTTTTTTTTCCAAATTCATCAACTTGTGATAGCAATCACTGTCCCCATATACCACTGCCTTCCCCACTGTGTGCCCCTAGTTGTTATGAATTTTATTTCCCATGATCCCCTACATAGCATGAGAACAGAAACATTTATATCTGGAAAACTTTAAGATGGGAAAAGCTACTAGGACATCACTCCTTTTGTTCATAATTCATGTTCAGGTTCATCTGGAATATATATGTATAAACAAGTCCACTAATCCTATAATTCATTCCCATGCCAACAAATTCGGTATTCAATATAATTAGGCAAATATAGCTATGTTTGTGTGATCACATATTGTGTTTATAATACAGCACTCTTTCCTTATGCTGGATTAGCATGAACTCTTCATTCTAAATATAATGTGTTTTCCAAAATTATTCCACATTTCAACTGCACAGAAGGCAATCTTACTATTTCTACTCAGAGCCTGAACTTCACTGCTTACCTGATTCTGATGAACTGTACTCAGCATCTCAAATCGGATAGCAGCTGATGTCAATACGCTGATTACTTCAGTCCATTTGTCATCTGCAAAAAGTGCATCAGACAAAAGAGAGGTCTCCATCACAAATGAAAAAAAGAAACTCTATGGAACTTGTCCCTCAGTAATGAAGCCATGAAGATCTAGAAGGAGAACCCTTTGATTTCCTTCTGAAGTTGAATGTAAAGACTGGAAAATACAACAAGACTCATTAAGAAAGTATTATAAGTAGTTGGACAGACAACTAAACTGAAATTATGACTGGCAAGGTCTAGGTTCAAGACAACATACAGCCATGGAAAAGTTACAAGGACTAAAATGTTGGGCGAGGTTGACAGAACAGAATGATCAAAATTTAACCCTAGAAATGAATGCATATGTGTAGGATCAAGCAAGCTGAAAAGACAGGGAAGTCAACTCTGGGGCACAAAGTTCACTGCCATGCAGCAAGTAACATTTCACCCAGCGACCTAATAGGACAAGTGAGGTACTGCATGATGGAATGTTAACAGAATGTGGCTGTCGAAAGATAAAAAGATTGGGCAGGGATTGACCAAAAGACCCTCTACTGGAGCAATGCAATGGAGTTGGAATGTTATGGAATGCTCCTGCTTCCCTGGTCCCTCCTCACCAGGATGCAGCAAGGCAAGTGAGTATGAAAATACGCATGTGTAATGCTTAAGCAATTAATGAATCCTTTATAGGTTAACAGAGACTCTCTATGTGATGTGTGTTCTATTGAGCATGTCATTGCTGCATAAAATCCCAAAGTTCAGATCTGAAAGAAAAGCACAGTGGATGACTTTGGGTCAAAAAAAATTCTCTCAGCACAATCTACCACACAGAGTTGCTATGAGGACATACTACAGGGGACAATGCTGCTGCATATACAGTTGCAAGAAAAAGTATGTGAACCTTTTGGAATTTCATGGTGTTCTGCATTAATTTGTCATAAAATGTGATCTGACCACCATCTAAGTCAAGAGTATTGACAAACATAATGTGCCTAAAATAATAACACAAAAACAATTCTGATCCTTCATGTCTTTATTGAGAACAACCATAAAAACCTCATAGTGCTAGTGGAAAAAGTATGTGAACCCTTGAGTTGATCTCAAAAAAACTAATTGGAGTCAGGTGTTAGCATACCTGGAGTCTTGTTAAGCCTTGGAGGTGTGGATTAGCGATACTTTGACTGATAAAAACCACTCAAACTTTTTGAGTTTGCTCCGCACAAGAAGAATACCCTTATGTGAGCCATGCCTCGCCAAAAAGAGCTTTCAGAGCATCTGTGATCAAGAATTGTTGATTTACATAAAGCTGGAAAGGGTTACAAAGTGATTTCAAAGACCTTAGAAATTTACCAGTCTACCGTTAGGCAAGCGATCTACAAATGGACACTTTGGGACTGTGGCTACTCTACCAAGAAGTGGGATCCCAGTCAAAATGACCCCAAGAGTACAACGAAGATTCATCAGTGAGGTAAAGAAACAACCCCGAGTGACAGCCAAAGATTTGAAAGGATCATTGGAACTGGCTAACATCTGTGTTCATGAGTCTACAGTATGTAAAACATTGAACAAGCAGGGTGTCTATGGCAGGACACCACGAAGGAAGCCGCTGCCTACTACAAAGAACATTTCTGCACGCCTGAAGTTTGCGAAAGAGCACATTGACACTCCACAGCGGTATTGGCAAAATGTTTTGTGGACTGATGAAACAAAGATTGAACTACTGTATTTGGAAAAAACACGCAGCACTACATCTGGCATAAAAAGGGCACTGCATATCATCATGAAAACATCATCCCAACCATAAAGTATGGTGGAGGAAACATCATGATTTGGGCCTGCTTTGCTGCATCAAGGCCTGGCCAGCTTGCAGTCATTGAGGGGAAGACGAATTCCCAAGTGTATCAAAAAATTCTTCAGGATAATGTGAGAATGTCTGTACGTCAGCTGAACCTCTGTAGAAGTTGGGTGATGCAACAGGACAATGACCCAAAACACCGGAGCAAGTCCACAACAGAATGGCTTCAGAAAAACAAAATCCACCTTTTGGAGTGGCCAAGTCAGAGCCCAGACCTCAACCCAATAGAGATGCTATGGAATGACTTGAAGAGAGCCATACACATGAGACGTCCAAAGAATATGACAGAGTTAAAGCAGTTCTGCCAGGAAGAATGGGCTAAAATCCCTCCTGAACAATGTACAGGTCTGATCCACAGCTACAGGAAGCGCCTGGTTGAGGTTATTGCTGCCAAGTGGGGGTCAACCAGTTACTGATTCCAAGGGTTCACTTACTTTTTCCACTAGCATTTTGAATGTTGAATGAGTGTGTTCAATAAAGACATGAAGGATCAGAATTGTTTTTGTGTTATTATTTTAGGCACATTATATTTGTCAATACTCTTGACTTAGATGACGGTCAGATCACATTTTATGACAAATTAATGCAGAACACCATGAAATTCCAAAAGGTTCACATACTTTTTCTTGCAACTGTACCATCTCAGCTCCTGGAGAAAAGCTGAGACATAAATCTAGCAAATGAAATAAATAATACAACACATATTTCCCCTTGTTCTCACTAAAATAAGTTGACATCCAGCAAGAAGATTCATCACCATTATTCTCAGCTGTGTGAAACATGTAAGTTTCCAAAAAGGAGCAGAGTAAAATCAGAGGGAAATAATGATTATACATAGCAGGATGAAACATTACCTTTAGAGAGGTCTCCGTATTTCAGCACTGAAGCTTCATACATCTGGGAGTGTCGTAGTCTACAAGTAAGAAGTGGTAAGCTCTCAGCTAAAGAACCCCGTTTGTTTGCATGTTTGGCTTACTGCCTACAATATCACTGCTGCTATTTTGAACAGTCAAGTACCATGAAGTACCCTTCTGTTCACTGAGAGATGGAAAAGAAAGGGTCAGCTCCTCTTCTACAATAGTTAAAAAGCAGGGCTTAAGACTTCTTCCTGTTCCGTGGAGGAATTCCCCTCCCTTCAAGTACTGACTTCATCACAGGGTGGTCCAACTCTTCCTTTATTGTATATTCTACTGTAACAATCTATGACTGCTAAGACACATGGGAATGGAAAAGCAATGTGTAACAACAAACCACAGTAAAGTAATATACCTCAGTCCTGGACCAGCTCTTTCAACCTACTTTTCCTCCTAAATGGGGTGTGTAGGGGTGGGATTATTGGTCCAACTTCTGCTAACCATTAAGCTTAACTACCTGGTCTGATAGTATTTTCCAAACAAATCTTATTGTTCAGGTGGCTGATAGGCAGTGTCAGTTCATAATAGGACATTTCATGCTCTAATCTGTTTGGAAGTGAGTTCCCACCCCATTAAGCTAGGTCATCTATAATCATCTGGTCCCTAATTGGCTGAGTGGCATTCCCTGCACTAAGTGTGCTGGGACTAGCAGCAATGCAAAGATTGCTTTCCTTGTCATTATTATGCACAAGCAGGTTCTGCCCATGATCTATTTTTGAGAGGGAAGAGGCAGGCACTGTTATTGTCTGTAGTGGAAGTCAGTCCGTGAGACTTAACACAGTGCAGCGTAAGCTTGAGATTCCACTCCTGGGACAGGACAGCTTCCTTTCATCTGTGCCACTGACAACCCCAGATGTAGAACCCACGAGGGTGATACCACCATGCTCCTGATTGGATTCACCGCAACAGTCTGTTCCTGGAGACTCTGAAGTGTTCGTCAGAGGATGTTTCCAACTTTTCTCACAGAGAATTCCTTGAAGAGTAGTTCATCTGGGTAGGCAAAAAACTAGACTCTGTTCTTAAATGTGGACAATTTAAGAACAGAGTCTAATTTTTCTGCTTACCCTGATGAACTACTCTTCAGAGAATTCTCTGTAATCGCTCATGTATACAAAATTGAAAGGCAGGGAATTTCCAGTTGAGATGTGTAAGTAGGCCTCCGACAAATCTACCAACTTAAGAAGTTATCCAGAACAGATGTCTTCTGTTGACTCTAACTTCTCCATCCTAAAACTTCACTGCCTGATAAATTTATTCCAAGTCCTAAGATTCAGAGTCGCTCTCCAGTCTTTGCTTTTCTTTGGCAGCATAAAAAACAGGAAAAAACACAGCGGAGAAAATCTCTTCTGGGCTACATATTCTGTTGTGCACATGTGCTGTAAATACTGAATTGCCCCTTTCATTCTGAGATGTTCTTTGAGATATGGGATGATAGAAACCTCCCTTTGGCTTTCCTATGAATTCTAATTCATTCTTATGAACTCTAGTGCACACCCCCACCAGGCCCTTCCGGCTGTCCAATCAAGCTCTCTCTCTCTTCCCTACTCCTTCTCAAGCCATTGGCATTCAAGCTATTGGCCTAGTCAAGGTTGGAGGGGAAGATTTCTGAGCAGCCTTCAGCATTGTTGTGTTACAGGCAGGCTCAAAGGCTGCCACTGCCATTCCCATTGCCTAGGCTCTGTAGTCCAACAGGAGCCTTCCCAAGATATTCCCACCGCTGCCTCTTAGGCTGTTCTCTCAGACCAGCCACATGCTACTCCTTTCATTAACATGCTGAACGTCTATGGCAAGGGAAAAGATTTTTTTCTTTTACTCTTATCCTCTCTTTTTATTATTGGCTCCCAAGATTGATGTGATGGAAAACCATTCCTTCCTCAGGAAGAAGTCTTAGGTCCTGCATTCTGATTAACTCTTGCCCTTTCTTGTCAGCTCTGTCTCTAGTAACTGAGAATTTCAGTGTTAGCCAAAATAAAGAGAAAAGGACAGAATTCTACCCACCAACAGGACAATCCTGATGGCCAAGACTACTAAACCTGCCTTTCCATTTCTTGGAGCATTCTCAGCTAAAACAGGGACTTTACTATAAAAGAAGAACATTACAGATTCTCACAAATCAGGTGGCATCAAGTGATAGTAACACAGAGGTTTCTCCACTTGGTGAGCTGCTATGCCACACCTTACTTTCTGGAGCATCCAAGTAAGAGTGTTATCAGCAGCTTGCTCAAGAAGGAAAAGAGGTCCATTGACATAAGCAGAATTAAAGGATATTGTGCAGAAACCATCTGAGAGAGAATGGGAACTTACTGGTAGTACTGAAAAGCATTCATGCAAGAAGCAGGGCAGGTAATTTTCACAGGCCCACAGACAAGGTGTTTCTAAGAAATAAAAGATACCAACCACTAGTCACAAGCTATCTCCTGACATAATTTACTTTCCGTCATCAGTTTGCCTTTCACTTTTTATAAAAGGATGCCAAAACACAACATAGGAATATGTTTTGTGGGGATAGATAAGATACCTGGACTGCTTAGCAAAAGTCACAGGGCAGGGTTGCTGGAAGAGGCTGAGCATGAGACATGGGACAGGCTAGCCTTTAGTGATGACACGAAGAAGTATGTCATCCTTTCTTAAGGCAATCCAACCGAGTAGGAAAAATTTGACTGTACTGTATACTGTTTATCCTTCCTGAAAGCCAGTTTGGTGTAGTGGTTAAGGCAACAGGCCAGGAACTGGGAGACTGAGAGTTCCAGTCCTGCCTTAGGCACAAAGCCAGCTGGATGACCTTGGGTCGGTCTCTCTCTCTCAGTCATAGGAAGAAGGCAAGGGCAAACCACTTCTGAAAGTTTTGCCAAGATAATTGCAGGAACTTGTCCAGGAAGTCACCAGGGGCCAGTACTGATTTGGAGGCACCAGAAAATAAAAAAATAAAAAGTCCTTCGCAGAAGACAGTACACTCCATACCTGGAGAGCTGTGAAGGCTTGTGGTTGTGTTACCAATCTCCATAGTAGATCCACCTTCTGCTGCTGGAATGCCTCTTCATTGTTCACAATATGCACAATACTGCAGCAAACCCCTGGTGCAGCCTCCTACAGAAGAAGAACAATTCTCAGACGAGTCAGAGACAGGTAAGACTCCTATTTCAACCCACCATGAGCAAAACCTTTGGCAATCTACTCACTGAGCACTGCTTGGCCACACGCTGGAGCTCAGCCACATGGTGCAATTTCTCTTCTGTTACTGAAACCCAAAAGGAGATTATTGAAAGGACATTCAGGCTGAGTTCACTATGTACATTATATGTATCCTGGAGGCCTTACTTCTTGGACTTTTACCCCCAGCCATATGGAGTTGAAATGCTCCGCAGCTCCACCTCCAACTCTTTCCCTCATGTAACAGCCACCTGGCCAATAAACAGTAGAGCAGGATTGGGTTTAGCTCACAATAAGGGGGCCAAAAATAAGGCTTTCTCAGTCACCATGTCCCAATTATGGAACAAAAGAGATATAACTTCACAATTTAAAATCTTCCCAATCACCCGGCATTTGAAGGATAATAACTCCTGCAGGACTAGACTGTCTTTCAGATTGCCAGTTCTCTTTTTTTAAAGAAACATTGCTTTGTTTTATTTATTGTTTCTGAGCATTATTATTTTATCGTCATGGTTTAACACCGTATGTACTGTTGCCTAATAAGCTATTCTGGAAAGTTCCTCTGGTTCCAAATCCTGTCAGTTACATCTTGCCACTTGACAAGTCATCATCTCAGCCTGAACTTCCCACCTGTAAAATAAAAATGTTCACAACAACCTACTTTGCAAGATTATTGCATGAAGATGGATATAATAACGCTATTTGTCCATATTTGTCTTAGAGAAAATTTATCTATGTGGTTGCTACGAGTCAAAAACAACTTGTTGGCACATAATCAATAAATCAGTTTGTCCATATACCATCTGAAAGTATATCAACCACTTACCAAGAAAGACATCCAGGTTGGGGTCATAGCCTTCCAGTCCCTCCTGCTGCTCCAGGAACTCTTTCAAGTGTAGTTTACATACAATTTCATCCTGGTCTGCCTGGATAAATGTGGTATATGGACACTGGCAAAGGGCTTCCTTCAAGGCCAGAATGTCCTCAGGAACTCGAGGGGCTTCTGACCCAGAAGGCCAATCAACTTGTACCTGATGCAAGAACTGATGGATTTCCTCATTGACCGAAGCTGGAACCAGCTGCACGTCTATTCTGTTTGTGCAAAACAAACAAATGAATTCTACAGCAAATAAACTCACATAGCACTGTGTTAATGCCACTGCTAAAATAAACTGCAGAAAGTGTTCTGAAACACAGTGCCAGGGCTGGAATGATAGAGTAATTCAGAAAAAGGCCCATGAGCCAGTGGTAGTTTGCGTCCCATAATCTCTTGACAACCCAGAATGAAAGGACTTTAAGGAGTAGGCTTGGTAAAACTGTTCCATGGTAACAGCAGCCATGTATCTATTTAAATTCAACTCATATCTATATTACCAAGAAAGTAAATACATAATTTGCATGTGAGCATGGAAAAAAACTTTCTTTTTTAAAAAACAAGATTTTAACCCTCACAGATGCAATGATAGGTTGAAAGCATAGCGTAATTTCAAGTGAATTTTCAGGAGTTAGGAGCTAGGTCTTTTTTTCTCCTTCCCACAAAGATTTTCACTCTGGCCCTGTATAGTAAGCTGCTGCTAATGACTAGCAGAAGCAAAATATATTGTGCCACATACAGACACACTTCCATAATCTGCAAGGTGCAAAATTCAGGTCTGGGGAAAATTCAGTCCCAGAATCTGAAAGATGGACTGAGAGACGAAACTTTACTTCCAATTAATGGACAACCACTTCAAACCCTGTGCAATCCAATCTCAAGCTGAATTTCACAAGAACAAGAAACAGATGAACTGAACTCCTTAACAGAAATTACTTTCTGCATTTTCCAGAAACCCACGGTCACTCTGTGTGATAAAGATCATGTCTACAGCCATACAGACAACCTTCAACTGTAGAGAGGCTAAACGTATACCTATTTAGAAATCAGCCCCCTAGAACACAGTGGAATTTACTCCCAAATATCCATGCAGACACTTGGCTAAAAAGTTACATTATATAAAAAGGAAGTCATACATATTTCTAGATCCTGACCTATAAAGTGATTGACAATAAAGACTCATTCCACGCACTAACCCTTGAGCTTGGAGCAGGCCCGCCAAGTGATCAGTGACCAGGATGGCCCTCAGATGACCTAGACTGAGTGACTTCAGGTCCTTCTGCCCATGCAAGGGCACGCAGTTAAGGATAATGCAGTGTCCCTGGGATGTCAAAGGAGGCTTTGTATATACGGGAAGAGTTGTCAGAATCTGCTCAAAGACAGTTGGTCTATCCAATTGCACAGTCAGTCCAGCTGGGCCATTCTGACAGCTGTGAATGGGAGGCACTCCTGGGCATTTCAGTGAAAGTACACTCTCAACAATGCCTTTGGGAACCTATTACAATATAAAACATAAAAGACAAGCAGGTTGGACTTCCTCCTGGTGCTAGTTGTTCAAGAACAGAAACAAAACACGTCACACATTAGAAATGAAGATATTCTCACTTTAAAGCTCCAGAATAAATCACAACAATAGCATTGTAGATGAAGAACTGCTAGTTTCTCTTACTAATGCAGAAGAAAATTAATTAATTGCTATTTCTATTATACAAGCTGTAACATACGCTGTTAAGAGATAGAGTTGGCTATGATCACTGGGACTATGTTTGCATAACAAGCTTAACACAGTTGAGTTAACCTATCCCCAGGGGGTTTCCCAGTGCACAGACCCATAAGCTAATTAAATGCACTGGGTTTATACAATATGCTAAGAGACAAAAACAGAACAAATCAAATCAATGTTAAAATTTAATAAACATGACATGTTGTGCTAATGTAGTTGCTCAGTATTAAGCTGACCTAGTTAAACATGCTTACAAGCTGACTTGTCTGCAACACTGGTCTTTACTTTACTCTGAATGTAGTTTTCCCCACCCTACTACTATTATATTACTGTATACTATACAGATACCCTCATATGCTTACATATATTAGGGAGGAGGCAAGATGGCAAAGAGGCAGTATACACTGTAAAGAGCTCTGGCAGCTCCTTTAGATTTTTCTAATTGCCTGTTGTTATTTAACCCACTTACAGATATTTATGATAGACACAAATACTTAGTCTTTAAGATGCTATAAAATGTTTTTCCTGACTATATATATATATATATATATATATATACCCCTCTGAAATTTTTATATGAGTTTTAAATACTTTTTATTCTTCCCCTCTGTATCAAAGCTTCATTATCTACATTTGTTCCCCAATTTTCCCTCTTTATCGCAGTTTGATCAATTCTGGAGTTGTACTTCCACCCTCTATTTTAGAATTTAGACTCCTTAAGAGCAAATAACATTTTTTCATAAAGACAATTCTGTGTGGCACTATGGATACCAATACTTTCTTTCTTTCTTTCTTTCTTTCTTTCTTTCTTTCTTTCTTTCTTTCTTTCTATCTATCTATCTATCTATCTATTTATTTATTTATTTGGCTTGTATGCTGCCCATCTCCCCCAACGGGTGACTCTGGGTGGCTCACAATAAAAAGAAAAAACACAGTTCTCTCCAAAGATGGCTAAAATCTATAAATAATTAAAAAACATATTAAAAATGCCCTAAAAAACCTCCTCTGATTTTGGCCCTAAAAAAAAACCTGTAAGATGCTGGGGGGGGAGGGGGGACAACCCATCATCCCACCAGCCATCTCCACAGGTGCGGGCCCCCCTCTGGCCCCCAGGCCTTCTGGCAGAGCCAGGATTTGATACCTTTCCTGAAGGCCATGAGGGAGGGGGCACACCGGACCTCAGGAGGCAGGATGTTCCATAGGGCGGGCGCTACAGCAGAAAAGGCTCTCTGCCTAGACCCCACCAATCGAAATTCCCTGACTGGTGGGGTCTGCAACCTGCCCCTTCTGCTGGACCGAGTGGGACGGGCTGAAGTGACCGGGGCGAGGCGGTTCCTCAGATAACCTGGTCCCGTGCCATAAAGGGCTTTAAAGGTAATAACCAACACCTTGAATTGGACCCGGAAACAAACCGGTAACCAATGCAGCTCACGCAACATTACAAATAAATAAAACAATAATTTCTGCCAACTATAGTTTGTGGTGCATTTAATAAAACTGAGCACCATCCACCCCAAAATACTGCAAATCTGTTAAAAGGGGTCATTTTCTTTTATTGCTTTCTTCCTTCGGCATCTGGGCTTGGATTAACCATAAATTGCCTGGCACCACTTGTTTAGTGGAGGTGGGTTTATACAGTAGGTCTTAAGGAAACCTCAAGGCTAAGCAAGAACAAACTAGTCGTTTGCATTGTAATAAAGTTTTCCTTGAGTCGAGCTCAAGTCCTCGTCCATGTAGCTATCTTTACAATAAATCAGAAGTAGTTTATTTCTGTCTTCCTCAGGGATGATCTTTCAACTCCCAGTCTAGCAGATTTCCTGATGGTCTCCTATCCAAGCTACTTAGGTCGACCCTGCTTAGCTTTTCGACGATCCGGCAAGGTCGGGCAGGTGCTGCCATCCAGGTAGGTAACTCATTCGCACGTCCATTAATCCATTTCCCCCGAAACCAGCATATTTCTCCTCCCGGTCAGCCAGCCCTCCTCGGCTCAATGCTCTGCCCATTTTAGCCACGCCCCCACCTGTCCGTCCGCGAAGATGGCCCTCAGAGCGGCCCTGGGGGCCAGGAAGTCCCGGCTCCGTAAATTCCGAGCGCTGCTCTCTTTGAACCAAACGGAGGCGCGAGCTCCGTCTCCGGCCTCTCCTCTCAGAACGGCGTTGAACGCCTCCAAGGTCTCTGACACGCACAACCGGCTGTCGGCTGTCTCCATAGCGACCGACCGGGGGGAACACTCTACTGTACAACACTCCCCGTGAGGGCAGGAACTGAGGGGATTTCCTGCACGAGCTTGACGGAAGTGACGTTGGGAAAGAAAAACCATAGAAAAAATCTATATAGGCAGTGTGCGTGTTTTGCCGTCTCTCGGTCCTTCGACGGTGGGTTTGTGGTAATTCTGTTTACTTCTGCATATAATTTTTAAATAGATTAACAACACGCGCTTTCGTACTGATTTATGTCTGTTACTTTTTCTTCCTGGAAGATTCAGATGGCTTCTGAAACTAAGTCGTGCTACACCTTAGACTTTTTGTTGTTTAGTCGTTAAGTCGTGTCCGACTCTTCGTGACCCCATGATTGCGCATCTAAAACCCAAATATAATACATACTGTATGAGACTTGAAAGAACAGGTTAGGGGTAGATCGTCATTCGAAAACGACTTGATGGCACATAATCAAAATTATATATATATATACACACACACACACAATTTTGATTATGTGCCATCAAGTCGTTTTCGAATGACGATTATATATATATAAAAAAGCACACCCAGGCTTTTAGGGCTTTGCTGACTTCAGTCTTGAAAACTTTATGCCACAGTAAAATTGCTCTCTTTGAGGTATCTCAGGGCATTGTAGTTTGCAGGGACTAGTACTCTAATCTGAACATAATTACATTTTAGTCAAAAACAGAAAAGCTATTCAGTTGCTATTCAACTCAGCATGCTAACAAGTCATGTACTGTTTCCATGTGCATATTTTTGGCCCTCAAGTCTTCCTGGGGTGGAAACGTGTCTATTTGATCATGTAAGAGTTTGATCATATAAGTGTCAGGCAGCTGCAATACCTCCAGCTCAGCACTAGAGATGTCCCTCGCTCCCAGTTCATGATTTTGGGGCTGTATTTTGCCTTTTTCAAATATTCACTCAAAAGCAACTGGTTTTGCCTTTAATTGGGTAGCATAAGCATGAGGAAACTTGAAAGATATCAAAAGCAGAAGTAAAATATTGTCAGGCCAAAAGAAATACATACAGAATGTGGACAATCAAATGGAAGCTTTCTCTTGTGTATTTCGTATTTTTATTTAATATCCAAAGCTCTGCTGTGTTTGCACTGGATTTCTATGTTTGGAGATTTTTGAATTACATAGACCTGAATACCTTTGTGATGTTTTCTATAGTTATTTTATTTATTTTTGTCATTGTTGTTTTCAACTCTAAGCCATCCAGCAATGGGTGACCATATAATTCTTGTAAATAAATAAATCCTAATCCACCCTTATTGAAAAATGGCTATTTCTGTTATCAGAACATATAAGTGAATGCAAAGCAACCACCTTTGTCTGATCACCATAATGGAATTCAAAAACCATTGCCCAGGATTGCTGTGGGGAAAAAATGCAGGAGGCAGTGCTTGGTATGTTGTCTTGAGCTGGAAGAAAAGTGGAATATAATTAAATAAAGTACCATCTTAGGGAAGGCTGAGATTCTAGACCATTAGTATGAATGCTCTAAATCTAGAACATTAATAATGTAATTCCAGAAAACCATATTCTTTATCACTGTGTTTTTAGCAACAGTAGCATCAGCTTGCAGAGCATGGATCCACTGAGACAATGCATTGTACTGAACCACATTCACTTTTATTTATATATTACAGTTACATCCCATCATAGTCATATGCTGGCTCTCGGTGGCTTACATGAAAAACAATAAATAACAATAGATAATAAAAATACAAAAACCTACAGTCAAAATGCACAAACATACATTCCACATAGCATCTGGTGTCAGCCCCCAAACACTCTCTGGAAAACCACCGTTTTCAGAAGCTTCCAGAAGGTGACTAGAGTTGGGGCCAAATGCACTTTTCATGGGAAGCCATTCCAGAGGGCCAGCTTGATGACCAAGAAACACCACCTCTGGGGGACAACCAGTTGCTTCTCTCATCATGATCAAGTGGTTGGGCAAATTCCAGCAGAGAGATGCAGTCCTGAACATAACCTGGTGCAAAGCCATAAAGGGCTTTATAGGTTAATACTAGCACTTTAAATTGCCCTTAGAAGCTAACAGGAAACCAATGCAGGGCCCCCAAAATAGTTATAACATGTGCTGAGCTGTGAGCACCTGTAACACTGCATTTGCACCAGCAGAAGCTTCTGGCTGGTCTTTAAAGGCAGCCTCATGTAAAGTAGTCTAAATACAGGACAGCATGAGTCACCACTGTCAGGCCAAATAAGGTCAGAACTGGTGCACCAGCCCCAGCTGAGCAAAGGCTTCCATGGCCATAGCTTCCATCTGCTGTTAACAGTGTAAAACACATAATTATGGTTTTTGCCAAGTGACTTTTTTCCCTTTCACAATTTTTTCTTTTTTGCATATACAAGTAGTCCTTGTTTAGTGACCATAATTGGGACCGGCAACTCAATCGTTAAGCAAAGCAGTTGCTAAGTGAAATCGCCACTGTCCTTATGATTTTACTTCAGCTTTCCTTTGCTATACAGACCTGCAAAGGTCATAAATGTGAGGATTGGTTGCAAAGCTACTTTTTCATCACAGTTGTAACTGCAAACAGTTGCTAAATGAGTCAGCTACTAAACAAGGCCTGCCTGTACTACACCTGACTTTAAACTTGTAACGTGGATAAAATTGAAGATTGTGTATTTTTCTGCAATATAATTTTCACAGCTGACCAAGAACTAAAATTTTAGGCCATCTTCCTCCTACAGTGCTATTGGCCTAGCTCATAATGTACATTAAGCCATTATGTGATAAGTTTGCTTTCAAATATTGTCCTGGAGAGAGGCTGTGGAAAGCCCATGTGCATAAAATAGAACCTACATATTTATGGGAGAGATCTGGGACAGCACGTAGCTGGCCTTGAGTAATCTTAAAGAAAGCTCAGCTTGGTCAAACAGAATTCAGACCATTAGAAGACTGGCTTGGGAAATCCAAAATATTTTCCAGAAGACAATGACAAACCACTTCCATTTTGTTCCTGAGAAAAAAAGCATGTATTGATGTAATTATCGGGAGCTGAGTTCAATTTGAAGGAAACTTTAGTATTGTCTTATGGGAAGACTTTAGCAACATTTGGGCAGCAAAGCAAGACAAAGCATAAACTGCACTGAATACTTGAAAGAGGATGCCAAATGAAGACACAAGAGATTATTAGGATGATAAACTTTCATCTATTTTTTCCCCAGCAGAAAAAGAAGGAAGATGCATATTACTTTTATTTTCTTTCTCACATGGGAAGGAAGATTATACTTGATGAGCCTCTTTGATCTCAACAGCCATCTTATTTTCTGTTTTGTCTCTTACATGCCCCTGGCTGCATGTCACTTCATTTTTAAACCTTACGTGCAAAATTAATTTACATGTATAGTGAGCAGCTTATGCTGTCTCCTTAGGATTCCTTTTTGATTAAAACAACCTTCTAAAAACACTCTTCAACTGTAGAGGCAAAGCTGAGAAGTTCTGGATCTAAGGGATCTAACCCTCTTCTCTCATTTTCTACTTACTCTGTTCTCCAGACAGCAGCTTCAGTGCCAGAAGTGTAGTTTCAAACCCAAGAGGTATAAACGCTTACACTATCCTCTCTTGCACACCTTTCAAAATGTGTGTCCTAATGAATTAAATCTTAGCCTTACATAGTAAGGTTGCTTTTTGTTGTTCACTCGTTAAGTCGTGTCCGACTCTTCGTGACCCCATGAACCATATTGCGCCAGGCCTTCCTATCTTTCACTGCCTCCCTGAGTTTGCTCAATTTCATGCTCATT
Organism: Liasis olivaceus; assembly: GCA_030867105.1. Classification (NCBI taxonomy): domain Eukaryota; kingdom Metazoa; phylum Chordata; class Lepidosauria; order Squamata; family Pythonidae; genus Liasis; species Liasis olivaceus. The sequence continues at coordinate 20,950,510 of CM061348.1, read as the reverse complement.
GCTTCAATGATGCTATCTAGCCATCTCATCCTCTGCCGTCCTCTTCTCCTTTTGCCTTCCATCTTTCCCAGCATCAGGGTCTTTTCCGAAGAGTCCTCTCTTCGCATTAGGTGACCAAAGTATCTGAGCTTGAGCTTCATTATCAATCCTTCCAATGAGCAATCAGAGTTGATTTCCTTTAAGATTGACTGGTTTGACCTCCTAGCAGTCCAGGGGACTCTTAAGAGTCTTCTCCAGCACCACAGTTCAAAGGCATCAATTCTTCGGCGTTCAGCCTTCTTTATGGTCCAGCTCTCACAGCCATACATTACTACTGGAGTTATTACTGCTTCAGTAGCTAGTTCCTGAGATCCAGAATTCCCTCTCCACCTTGAAGACAAGGCTGAGAAAATATGGTGCCCATCATCTTATTTTCTCCACATAATCAGCCGTTCCTTGCCAACTGAAGGGATATTCTTTATGTATGGTCAGATACTTCATATGCAACATTCATAATGGATAAAGGGTTTTTGCCACCATACCTGAGTCTTGCTTGGCATTCAGCTCTTCAGAGCAGGTAGAATTAGAATGATTACAGTAAGTGAAAGCAGCAAATTTCTGGTGGATGAATGCATTTGGCCATTGAATAATGTGCCAGGAATGCACACCTAAAAGTGTACATTGAATAAGGCCTAAAACTGAGGCAGGCCTAAAACTGAGCCTACATTTGATTAGATAGGATTGCTTATGTATTTAATAATTTCTCTCTCTCTCTCTCTCTCTCTCTCTGCTGCCTTCAAGCTAGTGTTGACTTCTGGCAACTGCCTGGACAAGTCCCTGCAGTTTTCTTTGCAAGATTTCAGAAATGGCTTGCCATTGCCTTCTTCCTAGGACTGAGAGAGAGTGAAAGATTAAAAATTAGCAGCAACATTTGGAGAGAATGTAAGGGTCATCCCCAAACTACGCTTCTGACACTGAGGCTGCTGTCTGGAGAACAGACTCTTAACTGTAAATTCAGCATTATAATTCCTTTTCCTTCCTTTTTGGACATTTAATCCTTAGAAATGCAGATAAGTTTAAAGTTTATGAGCAATATGAGGGGGGGCGCAGCACTGGGGAATTACAAAATCAATGAGAATAATTTTCCACTAATTATGGAAAATTCCGCATACTAGTTTTTCCTCATAAATAGCAGAAACAAAAAAATTTAGATTTTTTTTATCCTTCCTTTATTATTTTTATAAATAACTCAAAGCAGCAAACATGCCTAATACTCCTTCCTCCTCCTATTTTCCCCATAGCAACAACTCTGTGAAGCAAGTTGGGCTGAGAGAGAGGGACTGGCCCAAAGTCACCCAGCCATCTTTCATGCCTAAGGCGGGACTAGAACTCACCATCTCCTGCTTTCTAGCCTGCTGCCTTCACCACTAGACCAGAGTTTTGATTTGAAAAAGAGAGATAGATCACAAATTTCAGTTTTTTTCTGAGCAGCCATATTTTATTTTTTTCAGCACTGAGTACATAGATAACTTCATTCTGATTTTCCATTCTCATCACACTGCTTTTCTTTAGGTTGTCAGAAGCTAACAGGAAAAGGGGAGGAAATTCCCCTACACCATCCACAGTCAAGAGATGATCTGAGATTTCCTGCTTACCCCAGACCAACTACTGACTGTCAGCAGTGGCGGAAGATGATGGGTATTCGATCCTTCTTTGCATGCCCATAGTTTGCATCCTTTTTGGGGTGAGGTGGGGAAGATTGCAGCTGTGAAAACTACCCCAGGTGTGTAGCAGAAGAGTTAGCTCACAGAGATAAATACTGCCATCTGAGACGCTAGTATGGATAAGGTTGGGTTGTTCTCACGTTTTAAACATGTCAGGTTTAGCCTTACATTTTTAGAATGAGTAATTGTGTATATATGATACAATTAACAGAAAATTTGGGCATTTGACTGCATTATTGATGGCTGCCATTCAAATCCCATTTATACCACAATGCATGCTTAGTAAACTTAGTGGGGCATGACTGCTTCCAAATAAACATGCAAAGGAGTTGGCTATTCATTCTCAAACCAGAAACAGTAAAAATTAGAGACATCTTGAATCCCTTTTGCTTCAGCTGGATAGCTGACATATGGTACAGGATACACTTTTCCATAAATTCCATTAACTCATCCAATCTGAGCCATTGTATACATGAAAACCACCATTAATGGAAGAGCCAGTAAAGCTGATGGCAGCAGACTGACTTTTCAAACCTACGACTCTTTCAACATGATGTTTCTCAGTTCCCACCGTTCTGCCCAACTGCTGCCATTCTTCATCCCATTCTCAGCATCTGCCTCCTTAGCTACTGTTGCTATTTGCCCAACAGCAGGGTTGGCCCACCATGACTGTGTTGTCATAACACCCTGGGCAAAAATTCAACTGAGATCCTAACCCTAACTCTAACCCATAAAAACAGGTGTTAAGTCTTTAACTAAGTGATTAAGATTGGAGGTACTAATATGAATGCCTATTAGGGGAATGTGGTAGTCAAGAATAAAGCATGTGTATTTCTCATCCACAAAACTCGCTCTGCCCTGTCTCTAGTTAAAAGACATTTTAGACAGAAGGCCAGATAATCACCTCGAGCTGAAGTCCTGCCTGGGGAGCCATTAAAGTAGATTAACAGAGTAATTTTACCAATATTCTAATTGGGTAAAAGGCAGCATCATATGGTTACTTACCACTTGTCTGGCATAGTCGAAAGATGAGATTACGGATGCAGACATTCAATGCACCAAGGCAGAGATTCCCGTTTATAAGTTTCCCTTTGTGGTTTTAGCAACATGGAGGATCTGGACCATTTTTTTATTTACAGGTGTCTATCATCTGTCATTTAGAAAAATGTTTGACTCCCCCCTCCCGTAAGCACACCTGAGAAACCAATGCTTACCTTTTATTTTAAGGTACGTATTTTATTAGCAAACAATGTTACATGATAGCTCCCATTCTGGCCTGTGTACAAGCCAGTCAGAATAAGTAGGAAAACCTGGATATATTTGTTCAAATATTTAACTATTCTATTCCCCAAACCACTTAATTGTTTCATGTTTTTGCTTTTAAATCAATAAATGAATGATGACTGGCTAGACTGTAATTATATTTTCTCATAAAATGTTAAACTTCTCCACTTCATGCTATCCAATATTAATGTTAACACACAATTATGATGAAATGAGCCAGATATTGCTTTGGACAAGAAATCCAATGAGGTAAAACCCCCCGAGGGTGTTTGATTCTCTTTTTCCTTATTGTGTAGCATTATGCAATTCCAAGATAGTGATTTATCCCATCATTTAGTGCTGTGGTGAGGTATCAGTAATAAAGAGAGCCATTATAGTGTTATGGCCATGAAGTAGTAACACCAAAAGATGCTATAAATCACCAATATGGAAATGGCCATAGGGAAAAAACGTAAGAGCATCTATTCTTGGTGGTTATGATGACTCTGTTCACACATTAGACTAAAATGCAGTTTGCTAGTGTATGGTTCAGTGTAGTATGCAAACAAGTGGCTGGATTCACTGTGTGTTGTATGAACACAGCCTCTGTCTTTCCAATTATTCTGCTGGGACTAGAGCTAAATGAGGGACCAGACACAAACAGCATCACACGATTGCAGATGCTGCCCTCAGTCCCTTTCATGGGCTCATCTGGGATCTTGGAAAAAGCTCAGGACAGACACGACAGCCCCGTGGCTCTGCGTCCACTCGCTCAGCGGGAGTGATCGTGTCATTCCTCGGCAATTTCTCTTCCTGAGTCCTCCTCCGTATATGAGCATCTAGATATCTGATCCACGCTGGAGGTGTTCCCACATGCATGCCTCTTCCTGCTTTTTGCCTCAACTACCTATCCAAAGAAGAGAAGCAACACTAAGTGAATTCTGGATCTGTTGCAATGATGTCTCCTGTAGTTTGACAGGAAAAGCCCAACAAATCATCCACTCAAAAAAAAAAAAAAAAAGGCATGCTTTTCCCACATGAGGTTTTGAGGCTACCTTCCCCAATTTAGTGTCCTCCAGATGTATCGAACCTCATCTTACAGCCACAAACACATGCTAACTGTGACTTCCGGGAGACGTCATTCAACCCATTTGGAGAACACCAAACTCAACAAGGCTAATCTGATACCTTAGCATTAATCTGATTTAAAGACAGCACAGTCTAAGGTTGAGGAAGATTCCTCCCAGTTCCCATTGGGCTAGAGCGTACCCAAGGACTTTTCAGTCCATACCTTCTGATCTCCCCCAGTGAGCAGAAATGCCTTCAAATTTGGGGAGTTACAGTTTTAGCACACATCATCTCAGTTTGTTTGGGGAAGAAAAAAATATTCAAATGCCATCCATGAAAAGAATCAAGCAGTGCAAGCATGCAGAAATTTCTACTCTGCAGTAAAGTCAGAATTCCTTCTTGTCACAATTGATATGTCAGGACAGGCATTGGGTTTTGGGGTTTCCCCATTTTGGTAAGAAGCTTCACACATTCTCCTGCAGACTCTGTAAAGTGGGTAAAAAGATGTCAATCCTCACGACAGCCTCAGCTGCCCTATCAATCCTATGGAGAATTGTCATTTAGCAACATCCAGAGAGGCACCAGTATCCCATTTATTGCAGAAGAAGCATCTGTAGTAACCACTTACGATGCAAGCTAGAGAGAGAAGAGAAGAGAGATTCAGAAGTATACAGAACTCTCTTCAAATCTCTATACCACAGTGACATTGGGTGCAAGAGTTTTTCTTCCTTTATAAGGATGCTGGAAACAGCAGTAGTCTTAAGGATAGAACTCCCTTGTTTGGGAAAATGAAAAGCACCCCAGCAGGGCTCGGATTTGGATGAGAGGGTCAGGTTGGTGGAAGAAGAGGATGTTAATCTCTTTCCCAACAGAGGAGGGGCACCTAGCTTCATTTCTGCTCATGGAGGAAAACAACTGCATCCCTACACATTTTTTTCTGTAAAGTAAAGGACACCTTGGTGAGGACACTTTTGTATTCTGGGATCCTCCCATCCCCCAGTTTTGCCTCTCCATCCCTCCAAGCGTGGTGTGTTTTGTTAGCGAGAGAAGATATACCGAAGGAACTCCTTTTGGCCCAAGCATAGGGTAAGTTCTGAATAGCCCATGCAGCCATAACATGTCAGCAGATGGCCACTCCCTATCTCCTCCCACATTGTACACTCACTGTGACAGCATGTTGTATAAAGCAATTCAGGCAAAGAAATACCTCTTGCAAACCCAGACTGACCTCTCCTGAAGGAACGGCAGCAAAGTCCACCTTTCAGATTATTCTTGAGATTGATGATCTAGAAATAGAAAATCCATAACTCCTAGTGATTTGATTATGTGACCAAATCCACATAATTTTCCTGGCAGCACTGGGGAAGTGGTTTACCACTACCTCCTTTGAGGAAATTTTTCCACTTCATAAACTAGCCCAGTGTTTCTCAATCTTGCCAACTTGAAGATGTGTGGACTTCAACTCCCAGAATTCCCCATGCTGGCTGGGGAATTCTGGGAGGTGAAGTCCACACATCTTCAAGTTGCCAAGGTTGAGAAACACTGGTAGCCTACACCACTGCTATTCCTTGGAGTAACCAGATCTGACCTTGCTTAGCTTCTAAGCTCAATCAAAGATAAATACTAAATACTATCCTCCCAGGCACTAGGGTCACTAAGCCAGACCATCTTCCAAATCCTTTATTTTGCTTCCTCTGAACTCAGGAAAGTTCATGCATGCGTCGGTACTTCCTGCTCAGCTTGCCTTACCACTCTGCAAAGGGAACTCGTCTACCACATCTGCAGGCCCAGCCCTGCTGATTTCTGCCCAGGAAATAGCTTTTTATCACCACCGAACAGAAAAGTATGAGGAAAACCGAAGGAGTCCCCCCCACCCCAACACACACAATACTGGTAACTTAGTTATCAACAGTCCCACTCTCAGCCTGTTTCCTTTCACTTCCTACCAAAGTTCCCATCTTCAGCAGAAAAAGAACCTTCTCTCACTAACACTGGGAGGGCACTCTTTTGGAAGTACATGTAGTCCTCGCTTAATGACCCTAATTGGGACCGGAATTTCCACTGCTAAGCAAAGCAGCCATTAGGCTAATCGGCACATGACCACAACACTTAGAGACGGTAGTCCCGGTTGCGGTCGTTAGGCCAGGACTGCACCTTGTTAGGCGAGGACCTCATGTTTCTCCTGCCTTGCTGCGCTCGCCTCTGCTTCAACTCTCCCACACGCCTATCTCCCCCATCTCTGCCCTTTTAGCCGCCCTGCCCTGCCACCACCTACCTGTCATCCCCCCCACCAACCTTCACCATCTTCTCCCTCCCGCTGCTGACAAGTTGCGCCTGGCCACAGCAGCTTCCGGCCCTTCGTGAGGCCTCTGCATGGCCTCCTAAGGCCTCAGAATAGGCATGAGGTGGTCACACGAAGGCCTCACAAAGGGGCAGAAGCTGCCTCGGGTCGGTGTGCCACATCAGCAGCAGGAGGAAGAAAACAGCAAAGGTTGGCAGGGGGCAGCAGAGATAGGTGGCGGAGTGCAGGGTGGCCAAAAGGGCAGATATGGGGGGGGAGATAGGCAGTTGAAGCATACGCTGCAATTGTAAATGCGGGCAGGCTGCCAAGCGCCCGAATGTTGATCACGTGACGGTGGGGGCACTGCAAAAGCCGTAACTTCAAGGACTGGTTGTAACTATCATTTGTTCAGCGCCATCATAACTTTGGTCACTGAATGAATGCTTCTTAAGCAAGGACTACCTGTACGTTAACAAGGTAGATTCCTGCTAGACCAGGCCAACTATTTATGCAGCCCAGTGTTGTTTCTGAAATAGAGCCATCCTGTGCTCTCTGGAAGCTTACAAGGCCCTGGGTAACAAGGAAACCCATCCCCAATCAACTGAGGCTCTGGCTTCTAAATAAGTTCCCCATCCTGGGGAACTGCCACTGACAGGCCAATTGTCTATGAACTGGTTATATGATCAAGATCAGCTTCTCCCAACTTGGTACTCTCCAAATAGCTGAGAATTCTGGGAGTTGCAGTCCCAACACATGTGGAGGATGCTTGGTTGGGGAAGGCCACCATGGCAGCAACTTTGACAACACTCTTTGAAATTAATTCCTTAAGTTGACTACGCAGCTCATGAAGGAACATCAGCAAAATCCACCTTCCAGATTATTCTTGAGATTGATTATCTAGAAATCAGCCAGGGGTCAAACATTTTTCTTTATTATTGTTTCATACTTCTTCCCAACATTTTATTTTCCTTCATCCTTGATATTTAGCTGGTTTAAGAACTGCCAGAGTCTCTCTATATCATGGTCTAATTTGTTACCACTGAACAAAGAATCCTGCAGCATCCATTGCTCTTGGTGGCTGGCTAGCTAGCTCAGAATTTTCTGGTGTACGCTAAGCTGCTCACCAGTCATTTTAAAAAGAAGAAGTTTCTAGTTCTCATTATTGAGTAGAACTGGGTCTTTGCACTTTATTATTTTTTTTAAACTCCTGTTCCTTCCAGTGGCTCCCCAGACAGTTCCCTACACTACAAGTTACAGAAGAGAATCAATGCAATCCTGGAGAGGTGAGCAAAAGAGCAAGGAACGGAATCCAAGTGCAGCTGGAAGACTCAGAGGAAAACAGCTGCTTTTGGGATTCCGTTGCCCATTCTTATGCCTTCATAGAAGCTGGTAACTGACTGAAAGCAGAACAGGAGGAGGTAAATTCTGTTGCTGGAGAGACCAAGCTGCACACTGTGAACCCCACAGAGGAGAGCAACGCATATGGCAGAGCAAGGGCGTGAACATCATTTCAGCAAGAGTAACACTTCACCCTTAAAACCTGCAAGGAGACAAAGCCCAATGAAGGTCAATAAGTCTGTCTGCAGAGTCTCAACAACTGGCTTCGTGTCCCTCTGAAGATTCAGACCTCGCTTTTCAAGGTTCAGGCCTTTTTCTTCACACAGTACACAATTAACTGGCGGGATTCATTACCACAAGATGTGGTGATGGCCGGTGACACGGATGGCCGCAATAGGGGTAGGGTAAATTCACGAGAGACACATTTCCTAAGGCCTGTTGATCTTGAGGACTCAGTGTTACTTCCAGGTTGGGGGCAGCTTGCCTCCAAATACCAGTTGCAGGGAACAATGTCAGGAGAGATCTATGCCTCCATCTCCTGCATGTGAGCACCCAAGGCAGATCGTTGGCCTCTGTAGGAAATAAAATGCTGGATTAAGACCTTGGTTGCTGAGAAGTGTCAAAAAGGCCAATATGGGAGCCACAACCACATGATTGAAGCCTTGTCCCCTTTTCACATACATACATACATACATCACAGCATGATGGCTGGGATCATTGTGCCATTTCCACTGTTACTGCTAGCTGATTTGGATTAAGCAAATTAGGAAAGGTAGCTGTGCTCTGGTACCATTTCTCACAAAGTGTCATCCCTGGAAATCCAGGAACCAGAAAGGAGGATGGGAAAACCATAGAACTTTTCTGCTGCTATTTCAAGATTGATTATTTCTGATCCAGAAAGTTCTATTAGGACAATGGCTAAGGTAGATCTGAGCCATAAATTGGTCAAATCTTTCAAAGTTCTCCAAGCCAACTGGCCATCACTACATCCTGTTGCAATGATTTCCACTGGCTAATTAACAGTGCAGTACAGCGTATTCTTTTTCAGGTATCATTGTAAGAAGCCCAAGCCACCTGTAGAATGAAAGTGCCAGGTGCGCAGAAAGGTTTCTGTCTGAAAACACACCAAGAACACCTTTCAGCCCACGAGACACGTTGTCTGGAAAGGTTGCTAATGCAATATTGAAAGGTGGGAGGGAAATGTTTGCAAATCAAAAATCTACCAACATCACTTGTGCAAGCAACTCAGTAACTGCTCAGCAAGCAGAACAGGGCTTCTTCATTGCCGCAATCCATTCCTGCCACCAGACCTTTTTTGGGTGGATTATTTCTCCCTCTATCCCCTTTTCACTTCACTGATGCTTGCATACAACAAACAAGATATGCCTTGGGAGGTGGAAGGCTTCTCTTGTATCCACAATCCTCCTCCTACCTGTTGCCACCCAGTTCCCCAGAGCTATTATATTCTCTGGGGTGCAGCCAAGTGGATTGGCCAGGGTCATATTTCAAATCTTTTATTGCTATTCAACTTCCCTGTAACCCTTTCCTTTGCAGAGCAGATGTACCCATTGTATTACTAGCCAGGAAATAAGGGAAGGGGAGAACCTCGTGGGAACAATGAGAAGGACTGACATGGAGGACCAGGGAGAAGGACTCTGATGAAGGAGGGAAGGTCGGCCTTTGGGGAGTGGAACACTAACAGTGCAGCCAAACGCAATAAATACACAGAATCCATAAATTCCTGAGGCTCCAGTAAGAAAAGGAGTCAGAGCTGACACCACCTATCTGTGCAAGGCTTAAAGGCACAGCATCCTTGAAAGGGTCTAGGTACTACCAGGATTATGTAACCATATATACTGCTGAACTACAACTACCAACAGCCCCAGCCAGCACGGGCCCAGTGTTTCATTAATCTCTGGAAGGCCATAGATTTTCCACCTCTGCCTGTTTATTCCCACCCATCCCTCCGATCCTTAGACCCAGCCTTTCACTCCAAACTACGATGAGATGGTTTTACCAGAGTCTGTGCTATAAAACAAGTTACGGGCCATGCTTCACACCACTTGCTTGGTAGCTGCATCAACGGCACGAGTGATGGGTGACATTCCTAAGTGCTTCCAGAAGAGTTATTGCTACAGGATTCTCTCACGCCCCCATTCTAATTTCAGAGGTATGGTGGATTCTACAACCCTTTCTACTGCTTTGGCGCTTATCTTCCCTGGCTGCCAGGCAGACTCCGTGGAAGGCCATCAAGACTTCTGCTGGCACACACAGTACTTCCTAGCAAATAAGCCTTATTGGATACCACGGGGCACATAAATAAATATGGAAAAATAGACCCATCCCATCTACCCCCTCCCAAAATCCATGAGTTTCTTACAGAAAAGGACTACTGAGGGAAGCATATTCAGTTTTTCACATTTTATTGGGAGAGCGAGGCAGAGATGTCAAGATGTAGTCATCCTCCGTTTCTTAGCGCTGCTTCCAATGTTAACTTCCCTAGAGGATGTCCACTTTTCTAAAAAACAGCTGAAAGAGTAATGCAATTGCTACAAGCGTAGGCCTCCAGAATACACTACTCCACATTCATTTTAGTTTAGGCTACTTTAGCAAGTTAGGTAGATAATGGAGGCATGTGGATTAAAAACACTGAAGTAGTTGTATTAGTGAAGTAAAGCACTAAACCCTTCAAATACTGTAGTACTGCTTTGGAATGGCAATATAGGGTTATATAGCAGCGATGGAAAGCAGTAGCCCTACAGGTGTTCTAAGCAACATGATCGAGAATGAGGCATGCTGGGAACTGTAGCTGAATAACATCCAGAAGGAATGTTTCCAATCACTGTTGCGGAAGTTCAATCAAGGTACCTTTTCCATTCATCCCTTTGGTAAAATGGATGGAGATTTGCATGTATTGCATGCACGTGCATTTTTCAATTTTAAGATGAAAACCAGAACATGCTGCTCTCTCTTCTTAAAATCCTGATTGAAAAACTAAAAAGGTTTTTAGTTTTTCAATCAGGATTTTAAGAAGTAACCCACACTCAAAAGGATATGGTGATCATTTACTGAACTGGGATATGTACTGCTAAAGAAGCCACAACTTACATCAAAACCACATCCCCTTAGAAAAAACAGAGCTCTGCATCAGATATGCATCATGTTTCAGAGAGGGCAAATCAGTGGCCCTCTGAACAAGCCCCGTACTCTTCCCTGATGCCCTACAAAGTTTCCCTTACCAGTATCCCCATCTCAGATCATACCCACAATCCTAGATTTTTCTAAACTGCACTTTAAATCTCCACAAAGCAAAAAAAAAACAACCTAATTTAAGGAGGTGGTGCATAAAAGCATTTCAAAAATAGACACAAAAAGACAAATTTCAGCAGAACATGCATACACAATTCCCACCCACCTACTTCAGTTTCCTCTTTTTTAAAAAGAGGAACAGTTTCATGCCAGATTCTCCCCAAGTTGTTTTCTGAACCCCTGGAAACAATCTGTACAAATCATTCTGGATCATTATTCAACCTGTGGTTGTTGGGCTGGATCCAGGCTTAGTCATAACAAGAGTAAATCTATTGAAATCAATGGGGCTTAAGTCATTCATGACTAATTTACAATCAGTTGATTTCAATAGCCCTTTTCCAAGTCATGGCTAAACCTGGAATCAATACCTTATTCTTAAACCTATAAAGCCTCACCCCGTTCAGACATTTTTTCCCCCTGCTTAGCCTTAAATTGAGTAATTTTATATTGAAAAGCATTCTGATTCAGTGAGTAACTACTTAAGCCTACAAACCAAATGCCTGGGGTTGGCTATTCCTTTTTCAACAGGACTTACACAGAGTTGGCCAGATGCAAAAGAGGGCACCGTCTGTGTAGCAGAGGAAAAGTCATCCACTTGTATCTACTGAAATTCCTTGTCCTATATAATGAAGAAAAGGCAGAAATCCCATCTTCTTTTGAACCTCAACCAGCAGCGACTGACATTATTTAGTGCAGATGGCGGCAATCTGGCACCTAAAGATACATAATGTGTTGCCACCAACCATGGTGAATAGCGATGAATACATCCGACCAACTGGAAGCCACCAACCCGGCACCCCAATTTAGTAGAGAGCAATTTCCCACCTTTCAAAACCTGGTTTCTCCAACAGAGGTGCTGAAAATAACCGGGTGGAGGTTCCATCTAATCCACTGGGGGGTTTCCTATAAAGCAGAGCACTCAACGTGAGAGCAGGAAAGTATACGACAGAAAGGGAAATCAACGTGGAGGAATCTATTTCTGAAAGAAGCTGTGTCTTTAAAGGTTGCATAATTTCAACAGACGAAACTAAAGGAAACCACCACTGGTGGCTTTTTCTGGCACGGAAAGGCAAGAAGGGGAAAAACTTCATCTCTTGAAAGGCAGAGACTTTCTACCCATCAAAAAAGATAATTCCCCCGAGTGCACTGGGGAAGTAATTTACATCCAAAGAGCAGGAGAGGCATTGTCCTGCTTCTGTTTCTCCCCAAATACATTTTTCTTAAGAATAGATAGATGAATGAGAGAGAGAAGAGGGGCAAAATCCAGCTTATTATTTTTTTTTTAATACAGAAGGCAACTGGCAGAAGTAGGGGCTCTTATTAGAACTTGTATGTTCAGTTCTGATAAACTGAGTTAGACCAGCATGTTTCTGTTTCATTCACGTTACAATCCTATGTATAGTTATCTGGAACTAAGTTCATTTGGGTAAGATTTGCTTCCAGGTACAATCCTATTACTTACTGAGAAGCACATCTGTATCTAGAATACTTTTGGCCATGGGGATTAATACAAACTTAGGGCACTATGAGATTTATTTTACAGCACTAAACCTCCCAGGCCCACTGCTGTTATTCCCATTTTGCAGATGAATAACTGAGGCTGAAGAGAGGGGTTCACCCGAGATCACCCTGCTAGTTTCTGGCAAGACAAAGGTTAGACCTGGGAATACCTGGTTTTGTGGGATAAACTGTTGCCAGTTGACCCCTGATGCAGAGATGGGGAGTAAAGAAATAAACGGCCCTTGGAAGGACCTTACGCTCCTGTCCTTTCCCCTCCTGTCCTGCCCAGAAGCACGAGGAAAGGTCACCTGCCCTCACCGCCCTGATCAAGAGGCAGCCATCAGCTGGAAGGCTCCCACGCCGCTTCTGCTCGTTGCACTTACTAAGGGGATCCCGCGCCAAGCAAGGGAGCAGAGACAATCCTGGAGAAGCTGCGGGGCAAACCTACCTCGGCAGGAAGGCGCTCGGCTCCTGGTTACTTGAAGGCAACGCTCCCTTCCCCTGCGCTCCGCTTCCTTAACCCCGGCCGCACCCTGGCCGCGGGGCCGGGGGCAAGTCCTTTCCGCCTCCCCGCTCAGCCGCGTCACCTCCTCGCAGAGGCCACCCTTCGACACGCTTCGCCTCCCGTGGAAAGGTCGCGGGTGGAAACGCTGAAGGAGGAATGGGGGCTTCTCGCTTCTCCCCCGGTCTCGCGCTCGCCTTCTCCCACGGCGGCGCCCGCCCGCAGAAGCACGTGCGGGGCTCCCGCTGCCCCTTTCCTATTTGGAGACCCCTCCCTCTCACCTGGCCGACTTCGGAAGGCGACATCGCCAGATAGGTGGCCTCGCTTAGCCGTGCTGGACAGTGCCAAAGAGTCAGCACGGCCGGGCCTTGCCCGCCTGCACGGACGCGGCCGTCTGACCAGCCCGCCGCGCGCACAAGCTGCATTCCGGCCCCCTCTGCTCCGCTCCTTCCCGGGCATTTTATGCCGAGGGGAACCAACGAATTTCCCCCTGCCTTCCCCTCCTGGGAAGCCCATCTCAGCCAATCAGGGCTGCTTGGGGCAGGCCGGAATCCCCCTCCTATTGTTTTATTGTTTTTTTCTTAGCCCAAACTAACTTCTCCTTTTCGCAAAGCGGCTGCCGTCGCTGCTGCTGCTCAGCCGCCCAGCTAGTTTCGCTTTTGCTATTACTCCAGCCAAATCGCTCCTGGGCTGCGCCCGCCCCGCTTCTTGCTCCGCAGTCACAGGCTCTTTTCTCCTATTACAAGCGCATTACTGTCCCCCGGGCTTTCCCTCTCGCCGGCCAAGCGTCTGATGCCTCCACTTCAGCGGAGGAGTATCCTGAAGATCGCAGCTTAGCCTTTTAGACGGGCCGGCTGGCAAGCACAGGCCCCTCTGGAGTCGGTGGGGGCTACGGTACTTGGGAAGAAATTGCCCCGCCGGCAGCCGTGGGGTTGCGTGGCCTGGTCCTCTCCGCCAGGTTTACACCCCATTACAAATCCAGCAGCTGCACGGATGCAACGTGCCGAACTCGGTTCATTAAATACTGCCTTTTTTCCCCAAAAAACTTCATTAAAAACTGTTTTTTCCAAATTTACTACTCCATTCAATACTGCTTTTTTTTTTTCAAACTTCTCACTTCATTACTGTTTTTTTTCAAACTTACTTTCTTCTACAATGGTGCAGAAACCTAGGTGATAGCTCAGAGCAGTGTGTGAATCTGGAAAAATGGGTTAGTTCAGTCACCCCAAAGCCTCCTGGGTAAACCCAACGTATGTGTTTGCATAGCACACTCAACCATAAACTAACCAATCACATTTTAGCAAAGGGCGTCATATGAACCGCACGCAGGGGGTTAGTATATGGATCAGTTATTCCATGAACTGTAATTTAAGTTAACCATGACCATATGGAACACATTTGAATATAGCCACTGTCTGCATGAGCTTTCTGATGTTGTTTTCCCATTGAAAGGCCCGAATTGAACACCCTTCCTTTCCCTAGCAGGGCCTATCAACTTTTCCTTTTATCCCAGTCTTTTGGGGTTGGTAAGTGAGAAAAGAAGCAGAGCTGCCCTTATAGCACACAGGCCAAAATCTGATTTCAATAGGTAGAGAATATTTGTGTGCTGGTCAAACCGGTCACCTCTTAGTCCAAGACTGGGCAATGCGAGGCCCACGTGCATGAGACACCTCCCTTGGTGCTTGCCAAATTCCATTCTTCCTCTTCCTCTTCTGTATGCTATGGTGAAGTGATGGAGCTATCTCAATTGTTGGGTTCCTGGAAAATGGGCTTTTGGGCACTGGACAAGCCCTTGCAGTGTAGACTTACAGCTTCTGCAGAAAGGCCTTGCTCACCCCCTCCCACCCTGAAATGTTGATCTTCAATCAGAACTTGCTGGACCTTCCCACAAAGAGTTACAATAATAGGGACACCATCATCTAAAGCAATGTTTCTCAACCTCGGCACCTTGAAGATGTGTGGACTTCAACTCCCAGAATTCCCTAGATAAACATGCTGGCTAGGGAATTCTGGGAGTTGAAGTCCACACATCTTCAAGGTGCCGAGGTTGAGAAACAATGATCTAGAGAAATCTGAGTATGTGCAGGATCTCTGTCCCATGACTATATTTACTCCTCAACCCTTTTGCCTGGCAATATACTCATTCTTTGACATCTGGAACAAAAACTCTTAGCAGAGTTTAAGTACAACCTGAAACCATCACAGCATCAGGTACAGTGTAATTTCAGTGCCTGCTCTGCAATTTCTTCCCACGTTTCATCTGAAAATGGTGACTAGTTGCAGACCCCATGTATTTCAACATACCACGTGGAAATTAGCCTGGCCCCTACAATGCTAGCTTCCCAAAAGATATTTAAAACAGAACTGTTACAGAGGCTTTACAGAGATTGGCAGGATGCCCTGAAATTATTACTACCATTGCTACTTGTTTTTCAGATAGTAGTTGTTTATAATTTTTTTTTTACCATGGACAATTTCTTTATATTATTTCTAACACAGAACTCCCAAGAGCCATGTAGATCATGATGGTACCAAATCAAATAAATAAATCAACATGTAAAGCATCCTTTTTTCCATCCTCCTTTTTTCTGCTCTGTTTATCACCTTACCTGGAACATGAAAGCTTGAACAGTTTTGGACTTTTGATCTGGGCTAATTAACACCTTTAACATGGATTTTAGAGAAGCCCCTAGAACCACTTCTGTTCCCTTTCAAACACAATCTATTTACTTTAGGTGCAGTCCCACTACATTTGTGCTGCACCAATTTGCAGACCAACTGTTTTACCGTTTTTGGCTTCCCCGACGAGATCTGTATTTTTTAGAAGAGACTTTACCGGTGTTATTTCAAAAGCTTTCTTTTGAGAGAGGTTATTTTTCATTTTAAAGAGTCTGTGTTTGTATGTGAGACCAACTTGGCAACTTTCTGGTGTAAGTCCAAATCTGAAGCTATTCTAATATGGTGCCCAGGCTGAGCTTTCTTCCTTTAATTTATATACATCTTGCAGCAAATGAAGCAGGATGACTCTGTCTTTGCCTGATGCTAGATTGGATTCTGTGGGAGGGAGTTGTAAATGTCTCAGCTTTTGCCTAGATCCTAGGCAGGTCTGTCCATCTGTCCTTCCTAGTTCTCATGTTATTGTTATTTCCAATAATGGGGTCCTTATTCTTCAAGTCTTTGTTGCCAGTCTTGTTCCAGACATTGCAGCTGCCGAAAACATCGTAGGTACAATAAAGTCTCCCTTCTGCCTTACACATACTCTTGCCTCTCCCAGCTGAATATATCAGAACCCAAATAAAATTAACTGGGAGGAGAAAAGCCTTGCTTAATTACAGCTTTGGACTTAACCAAGGTGTATATGGTGCATGTGTGAAAGAGAGAGAGAAGCAACAGAAATGCAAGGCGCCAAAGTGACTTCAGAGTCCAGATGATCGCAGGTGGCTTCAAGTGATGCCAGAGGGAGGAAGGAGGAAACAGAGGGGCCATGACTGCCTCCCAGCCTATTAATGCAGAGAAGCAGGGAACCCAAGACCCTCACCAAGCAGCTTAGTGGAGTTGGGTTTCAGCCATGGCTCTGATCCAGCATACAGGTGTGCAGGGCATCCATCTTTCTCTAAACTTTCTAAGTCTCCTACGGAGACAAGACAGCAAACTTGAGAGAAGTGTAATCATCACAATGATATAGATTATTCTCTTTGCACAAATCTTGAATTCCTCACCCTGCCTTGCCAGAATGCCCATGGTCTCCCTGCTGAAAAAGTGGATTTCTACAAGATTTTAAAGATAGCCACCAGCTGGGCTGTTTTCCTTTAGCTGCTGCTGCAAAAAAAAAAAGGACAAATTTTGTGCTCCCATATTGCGTGTCACCAAAATGATGTTTTGCCTGTGGATTTTTCATTGCTGTGCAATTGAGCATATTTAATATTCTACCTTTCTTCCAGGCCTATGGTACAATGAAACAGGTTTTTAAGCAAAGATGGTACAAAATACATATTAGGGCACTATCACCTCAAATACCCTTTTTTCTGGTCATCCATCTTAATTCTGAAGATGAGGTTACCAAAAAAGATTATGATGGTAGTCTAGCCAGTTTACCTAGAAGAAGGCCTTCTTTTAGATCAGCGTTTCTCAACCTTGGCAGCTTGAAGATGTGTGGACTTCAACTCCCAGAATTCTGGGAGTTGAAGTCCACACATCTTCAAGTTGCCAAGGTTGAGAAACACTGTCCTAGTCTGGTCTTATAGTAGGAGCTTTCCTAGCTGTGGAATCAGAGGAGGAAAAGAGTTAAATTTACATTAAACATTATTTGTCTCTTATGTGGTGGATCAGGCAAACACGCTGACTTGAATTTCAGATCTTTATGTCCCCTGCTGATACTGGGCACCATGCTTCCCTCCTCCCTATACTTTTCACACCTGCTCTGCATCCCCTATCAACCTGAACCAGAAGGGGTGGAAAACACCAATCCTTGGGGACACTGGGGTATTTCCACCAGCTGCAGGAGCAGCACCTGCATGTTAATTGGGAACACAGATACTGATAGATTTCACCCAACCCTGTAGCAGATGGATAGGCATGCCTTTGAAAAGTCATAATATTGCATGGTGTTGCAGTAGGGTTACCAGAATGAGTTCTGGCTGCAAAACTCTGCAAAGCACTGGATGAGAACGAAGAAATACAAGAGCCCTAATTTGTCTTTACTGCCATCTACTGGTCATCCAGAGTTTTGCAGCCTAGACATGTGCACCAACAGCACCATCATAGGCCCCAACAAGTATGCACACAACGTTAGGCGCCTTCACATGCTCTTCCTCTAATGTGGTATTAGCTATCTTCTGCCAGAATTGTCCATCTGGATTCTGTGTAGGACAAACAGGCCAGACTTTGCACCAAAGAATTAAAGGACACAAGTTTAACATCTGAACTCAAAGAAGGACACAGTAATATCAGAATATTTTAACCTCCCGTGGGTACTCCAATACAGACCACAAAAATAGCTATTTTGGAAGAAGGAAATTTTACCGGCACAATTGAACAAGAGGTTGATAAACTCACACATATCAAAAAGAATTCTGACAATCTTGGAAGATTTCAACAAACACAATGGGTTTTTAACTCATTACAATTTTTAATTGATAAAGGCACTTGTAATCTTTCTCACATGCAGTCTGTATCTGCATAACCACCCTCCCTTCCTCTCCAATTTAAATCCTACATCAGTTTAGTCACTTTATGCTTCTGATGAAATACAGTAAGCTGTAGCTTATGCCTTTGAATAAAAAGGGCTAGTCTGAAAAGGTGTTACTAGACTCCTGATTTTTGGCTTTCCTCCTACATAGTTCTCATTTTCTAAAGCAGCCTTCTGAAGTCTAGAACCTTGCAGATGTATTAGAACTATAATTTCCAGAATCCATAAGCACCATAATTGCATTGGGAAAAGCTATGTTAGAACATGGCATCTTAGACACGAGCCTGTTCTCCTCACGCAAAAGGCAGAGACAGGATGTTGTTTGAAACATATACAGAGATCAAGTTTCCATGTATAAAATGTCATCGACTATTTTATTTGTTATAGCCCATTATAATTTCTCATGAGCAATTCTCAATCTGGCATAATAAACATATAAATAAGACCCTGAATTGTAATGCTTTATTTTAAATGTGGTTTGGGATCTATTCCTCTAAAACAAGGAAGGCTGGCTGGGGATTCTGGGAATTGAAGTCCATACATCTTCAAGTTGCCAAGGTTGAGAAACACTGACCTAGGATAAGCCCCTGGAGTTTCACTAGGTCCTGGCATAGGCCTGGGGCAAGGCTCCGTCTTCAACCCTCTTCGCCGCCTTAGTAACTTCTAGCCTTAGGGGCTGCATACAGCCCCCCAACTACTTTTTTGTGGTAACTCTCAGAGCTTCCTCTGAAAGCATCGCTGAATTTCAGCCTGGTTGGACGGAGCACAATTGCCGAAAAGATTTTTGCAAGGAAAATGATCTAAAATAGGTTTCACAGAGTAAAGGCAAAGAAACCCCCAAATTCCCCTTGAAACCTGGGCTGAAAAGCCAAAAAATCACAACCCAACCCATTGCAGCCTTCAGCCAACTCCCCCCCCCCCCCGCCAACAATGATGGGCAGTACCCGTTGGCCGTTCCGGTCTTCCTCTGGTCTGAAAAAGGTGGTTTCCACATCAGGGGCTGTTGAGAAATCACTTTACTGCAGTTCCCCACAGACTGAACTGAAACTAAGATTCTAAAGAGTACTTAATATAATGCTACATTATCCTGCCACAGCTTTCCCCGTGGCCAAGACTTATCTAATGTTTATTCAAAAATACATTCGGCAAAGGGCCTTTCCATCATTAAGTCCTGGCCTTAGATTTCATCTCATTGTTTATGGCTGGAGGATTACTGATGTGTAGCTTCTTAATTACCCTCAGGGGAGTAGACAAGACTTTAATTGCTGGTTATCTTTCAGATTTTTTTCCCCATTTGTTTTTAAATGTGAAATAGGACTATTAAAGAGAGAAGGGTAAAAAAGAAAGAATAATTTGCTCCCAATCCACCTTCTCCAGGAATATATGTAATGTGATGCTAGGACAATTAAGAGAGTCTGTTCAGAGGACAATTAACTAAACTCACCTCAGATTAATAAGGATTAAGATGGACATGACTTGCAAACAGGCAGCCTTCACTTAAAAGCAGTCCTGCCAATGGTTTTTGCTTAGCAGAAACCTTGTCCTTCAAATTAGGGCTGGCTTTGCATGAGACTCCATCAGTAATTGCAGTTTACATATGCAAAAATGTAAGTTGCTCCATCAGATAGGCAGAACCAACATTTTGAACTTGGCCTGTAGTTTACTGTAAGATGCTTATAGGACCAGTGTTTGCACACTGTAGGGGACATTAGTGATGCTGAGACATAATAGCCAGTTTGTCACAAGTCACCTCCTCCAAAAACCAGACTTTCAAGCAAAGCCTGAAAGTTCATCTCATGAGAAGTGAACAAAGAATATATTTGGAAAAATGTTGTATAATGAATTAGACAACTTTTGGAACTGGAGAAGCAAAACGGAATTAATATAAGAATACAGCATATGTCATTCATTCATCATCTGTGTGAAGTTAGTGTCTATATCAGAACAAAATAGGTAGACCTTTAATGGCATGGTATCCTGGTTAGAACAGCCTTTTATAGGCCAATGCTTCTAAGATGTGAGAAATTCTAGGTCCCACTTATCCAGGGGACCCCAGTTTGGAAGAGATCTGGGCTAGAATAATGGAACAGGGAAACTTGCTAATTACCATTTCCTAACCTAACACATTTTTGACGTCTGCTGTAAGGATTGCACAGCAGAGCAGCAAGCTATGTATATCCCTCAGCTCCTTGGTACAAAATAATAACTGAGTGTTTATGTTTAATAAATAAGTAAAACAAACAGTATGATGAAACACAGTGAATGACTTCCTCTTACAAATGAAAAATGCCTGACTTTGTTTTTCATCTGGGTGTCTATTTCCCTTTGGAGAGATGATTTTCATTGGATTATTTTCTTGGTTAATTTGTTTGATTTTATAGTTTGAATTCATTCTATTGCTGTATTTTTTTAAAAAAAATATCCTTTGTGGTTTCAATCTATTCTGAAAGCACTGGAGAATGCCATAGTATATTTTAAAAATAAATTCATATATGCCACATATACATAGGTGGCTGGCAAGGTCATTCTGTTCAGTTAATTGGCATGATGGGGAGGGGTTTGAGGGATTAAAGGGCAAAATTGTGCTGCTGAAAATGAGTGCCTTTGCCATGAGACTTTTGCCTCTTCCTGCTATAAATAAACAAGAGATATAACTAAGCGGAAGCTTTTTGCAATGGCTCTCACTGGGGAGTGCAGCCATTGCAAAAAGCTTCCACTTAGTTATATCCATGTTTTTCCAGGCATTTAAGTGGTACCATTAGTTGTTAAGTCCCCAGCACTTCAAGAGCTGTAAACCAGCCCAAACCTATCTGAAATTACTGTAGTCTTTTGTTTTCTTTCCCTTTAGATGCAGAACTATCAACATTTAATGTTTCCTTACTAATAAAACCCAGCTCCATCTAGTGGTAGCACAAGGAAGAATCCTTGGGTGAGAATTAATTTAGGTGCTTGAGGGAGACATTTCTGCTTAGTGCATTAGGAATCAAGATATTGAAAATACTAGTTTAGGTGAAATTTAGTTTTACCTTTGAGCCTCCAGAAAAAGGAAATAATATAAGAACTTGTTGAAAAATAAATTACTGCTCCAGATCACACTGTAAAGAGGCAGCAGGGTCCACCTAAGATATATTCTCAAGACTATTTAAATTCTAACGTTAGTCTGTCTCTCTAAAGATCCAGTGTGTACATCTGAAGGCTCCCCTTCTCTTTAGCTTCTTAGGTTGCCACTGTTGGGTGATGACCAGGATCAGGGTCCTCTTGAGCAGTGTTCCTCAAACTTGGCAGCTTGAAGATCTTTTCAAGCTGCCAAGGTTGAGGAACACTGCTCTTGAGGACAGAACCCCAATTGTGTGTGGCTGGGGAAGAGTAACTCTTGTGCCTTTGAAGCTAAAATGGGATTAAGATGGGTTAAAATTCGTGTGTTGGAGAAGACTCCTGAGAATACCATGGACAGACAAGAAAACAAACTGATGGTTCATCAAACAAATCAACCCAGAGTTCTCACTCCAGGCACAAATAACCAGGCTCAAATTATCCTACTTTGGACACATTCTATGAAGACCCAGCTCTCTGGAGAAGGCTGTAATGATGGGAAATGTGGAAGGAAAGGGAAGGAAAGCATGATAAGCAGCAAGGTGAATGCCATTACACTGGCAATAAATGCGCCATTGGAAGGCTTGAAAGACGAGGCTAGGGACACATTGTCATGGAGAAAATCTATCTTTGTGGTCAGTAGGTGTAATTGTATGTGGGAATGACCTTGGGAGACAGGAGGAAGAGCCACAGACCAGGCAATGGTCAGATAAGAGGCAGCTGAGCCTGTGGAAGGAAGGGGGCATAGCAAACGTCTTAGAAGGGATCCTCCCTGCTTTCTTGGACTGTAAAGGCGAGCGGGGAGAGATGTACTTTCAGGCTTGCAAGATTCTGTGAACCTTACAATAAAGGTAGAGCTAATACTCCTGGGAGTGTTTCTTATCTGGACTACTTTGCAAGGCTGACACTAGGAGCTGAAAATGACTTAATGGCACATGATCAACATCAACAAAACTAGCGTGAGGTGGGCAGTATTAGGACCTATTTCGGATCTGAATACCTGAGTTCTCAACCACTATTCTGAACGAATCCGGAATACAAGGCCTGCTTTGGGGACTGGAAGCCACGACCCAAGTAATTATTAAAAGAAAGAGTCCAGAGCGGCCTTCTCCAACCCAGTGCCCCCCGCGCATATTGGATATCAGCCTTGACAGCACTGCCACCTGCACGCCGGCAATAAGGGCGCCCGGCGGGACGAAACGGCGCGGTTGGCAACTGCGCGTCCTCCCTCCGACGGCCGCTAGAGGGCGCGGGCGGCCCTCCTCGGCAAGGACCCGCCCGCTCCTCCCTCCGCTCTCATGGCCGCCCTCGCGTTGCTCCGCTCGGCCCTGGGCTGGAGAGCGAGGCCCGTTTACTCCCGCAGGTAAGTGCGCGAGGGGGCTGCCCCCCACCCAGTGGGGCTGCAGGCGAAAAGCGCCCGCCGCCCCTTCGCACCCAGGGAGGGGCTCGAGCTCGGAGAACCCGGAGCTGCTGCAGCTGCACGCGCCTCGCCTCCCGGGCTTCTGCCTGGTGCTGAGGCTCCGCCGGGCCCTGGAAGAAATTCCCGGGGCTGCGGGTGGCCGCGGGGCGCGGCTCCCAGCTGGCCTTGGCTGCAGCTGAGCAAGCCGGACTTGGATAGGGGCCGCCTGGAAATGCCGGTGCCGTCCCGGGAAGGCGAAGAAGCCCCTCCAGAGAAGGCGGGAGAAAAGTCTGCACGTGCCGTGAAGTCCCCCAAAGGAGGGGTTTGCCTCGAAAGAGGAATGGTCCCTTTTTCTGTGACGAGGTGCACGAAAAAAAGAACTCGATGGGTTTGGAGGTGGCTTGGCGAGTTGCACGGGGACCGTCTGGCTGGAGTTGCAAATCCTGCTGGAGCCTGGGCTTCGACGGAATTTGGTGCTGGAGATCCGCTGCCTGGGGGGGCGCGGGGACGTCCGACGTGAAGGAGAAGGCGCGCTCCTCTCCCAGCGCCGGCCTCAGCTGGAAGGGGGGGCTCAAGGGGGGAGACTATTTTGAACCCGTGCACTTTCCAGGGCCGTTTGTAATGGCAGGTCCTTAGCGTGGCCTGTTTCATGAGCCCTAAACCCACTGAGAAACCAGCAGTATCAACAAGGATGTTGAACCTTTCAGAAGGGAGAATGCCAACACGATTTAGTTATGCCATTCTGCCCAAAGCATTTATCTCATAAAAACCATATTTGCATGAAATCGTGAATATTTGTCCGATGACTTGGCCTCCTGTAGGGTTTTTGAAGGAGAAAAATGTGTAGTGAAACCCCAGCAGAACTCCATAAATATAAATTGAAATGGCCAGCCAAGGATCTTTCATCAGCATTTGTTAATAGGGAAATGTTGACCATTAACCCAGTTTGGCCTTCTTGCTATATTTATCCTTTGCCCCCTCTTTTTCTATGCCTGCTGTATGGATTTGGAACTTCAACTGTACATGTTCTGCGACAAAGTTTTGCAATGGGCCAAGCTTGGAATATCCAAAGTGGCAGATAAGGGTACCGATATGCCTGTGAGCATCCTCTGATTTTTTACATCATTAAAAAGAGGGTTTTAATTTTTTTAAAAAATGGGAACCTGGCATCCTGCAAAGAAAAGTGCCAACATCATCTTTAGTTTCAAGAATGCCACGGCCCATAAGCTTTCTTAAAAACAACAACAACAACATTGTAATTATGGGTGGCTGTAGTCCAGTGGTTTGCTTGCAAACATGCTCAGCTGCTTAGAAAAGAAATGGTGGGAAGCAGAGATTGGGGGTGGGGGGTGGGGGCTAAAGGGATGACAGATAGCATCCTAAAGCCGTGGTTTGTAGTTGTTTCTGTTCTCCGGGGCTGCCATTCTCTCGATGGGCGAGCCCTGCCGTAGCCATTTTGCCCAAGTGCCCACAACCTGTTCTCCAGATTTTAATATGCCCAGCAGGCCAAAAAGATTAGAGCCAAGTGTAGAGTGCTCTTGTTCAAAGCTTTCATCAGCTCCTCTTCCAGGATGGGCACGCCATTCTCCTACCTGCTCCAGCTCTAAGCCCACACAAATACTCTGTCTTGTGCCACTGAGATGCAAGTTTTCATTGGGTTGCTGGAGGAAATTCCCTGCTTATGGAATCCCCCCAAGTTACTTTTTCAACTTGGTGTTTCCTCTGAGGATGCTGCTCCCTCCCTCTCCAAGAGAGGGATGTGTATTATTCTGGGTTAAAATAGAGAACAAGGCAGTAATCTTCTGCCTACTGTAATTTAAATCCTGTGTTTTCACATTGGGCCTAGAAGTATCTGGCCCACAATTTCACTTCCCTGTCATGCACAGTTCTTTAATCAACCTCTGGAGGTTCCCGCATTGTCTGTCCCCGGAACGCTCTCCCTTTTGGATTGGGGGCAGCCCCAGATGGCAGCCCCTCGGGGCTCCATTCAGTTAGAGAGGTTTGTGTACCAGGAGGTAAGATTGCAGCGCAAGCTTGTTAACTGCCATTTCGACTGAGTGGTCAGGCCAACTGCCATTACCTCATGTTCTCTCTGTCTTTTCAGTTTCAGGCAGCCTCAGCGAAGTCATCGCCTCACGCCTTCCGATGATGAGCTCCTCCAGAAAACAACAGTCCATCACTTGGAAAGAGAATCTCCAGACATCCTATTTATTGAAGGATACACGCATCACGGTTTCACCATCAATGGGACCATGGTGATAGGCCCTTGTGCTATTTTGCCACAAGCCATCCTGCAATGGAATGTGAGAGTGTAGGCTTTTCAGTTCCTTAATAGGGATACAGTATATAAATCTGTTCACTTCAGGAGATATACATTTTCTAATTTTAATATATTTTTCCTTGATTTCATTTATAGGTAGTCCTCGCTTAATGACAGTAATTGGACTGGAATTTCGATTTGTAAGCAATGTGGTCATAAAGTGCAATGTCATGTGACTGTGCCATTTAGTGACAGCAGTGTCAGCAGTCCCTGGTTGCCGTCATTAAGCAAGGATCTCACATGAGCATGACTTCCGACTTCCTGTGGGCTTCACCATGACTTGTGACTTTCCACACTTTGCTTGTGGGAAGCCAGCAGGGAACATCGGAAATCGTGGTCATGTGACAGCAGGATGCTGCGATGCTCTGAAATCTGGGGTGGCTGCTGAGCACCCGGGTTGCTATCACATGACTGTGGGGGCTCTGCAATAGCGAGAACTTCTAGGACCGGTCATAACTACCACTTATTCAGCACCATCACAAGTTTGAATGGTTACTGAATGAGTGGTCGTTTAACGAGGACCACCTGTACATGCCAGTTTGTGATTCATGTAGAATAAGTTTTTAATACATGCTTTTCCATATATAATTTTATGTGTAATAGTTTGCAATATGAATATTGCTGTATAGCATTTTTATTAATGTACGCATATTTTGATTGGGAAGCTATACCACAAGATTTTTGGAGAATTTCAAGGAATAATTGAGTGCTGGTTGTCATAATAGTTTAAAAATGTGACATTAAGTACCTGCATTATTATAGTGTAAACCAGGCAGGTTTTTCTCCTTCCCTGCTCTTGTACCAACATTATTTCTGCTGCCTAGGATTTATATTACTTTTTTGGACCCAAATGCTAGAAAAAAAATTTCATATATAATTTTATTGAAAATGTTAAATACAAGAATAAGACTAATACAGACTAAAATAGAGTTAAAAAGAAAAGAGAGAAAGGAAAAAAATGAAAGAAAACTAAAGGTGCAAAAAGAAAAAGAGTAGCAGAAAAATAGAAAAAGAAAAAAGATGCAAAGAAATGGCTTCCAGTCTTTATGGCAGTTATAAGTACAATTATAAATTGATCTCTCAAGTTATATCGTGACTCTCTTCTTTCTATAATCTATACTGTCTAATCATCAAAACCGTAAATCATAAGTTCATTTTTTTCTTTTTTTGTGCAAAAAGTCTGTAAGGGTTTCCAGTCACCAATAAACATTGTCTTTTCTCTAATCAAACAAGTCAGTTTGGCCATTTCAAGTTCTATCATCTTCAGGCGTTCCTCCATTACAGATATTGCCAAATCTTTCCATCTGTGTGTGTACAATAATCTCGCTGCAGTAATCATATATAAAAACAACGTTCCCTGATTTTTTTCCAACTGCTTATACATCAATCCCAAAAGGAAAAGTTCTGGTTTCAGTAGAATGTTAATCTTTAAAATCCTCTGAATCACTGTATGTATTTGAACCCAAAATTTTCTAGCTTTTTTGCACGGTCACCAAGCATGATAAAATGACCCTTCTTGTTCACATTTCCAACATGAATTTGAAGTACCATTATACATTCTGGATATTTTTTCTGGTGTCATATACCAACAGTACATTATTTTATGAAAATTCTCTTTAAGATTATAACATAGTGTAACTTTCAGTCCTTTCAATCACATATTTTCATTATAACCAAAAATTTTAGCCCACTCTATCATACATTCCTTAACTTGTTGTTCTGTTCCAAATTTCAATAAAAGTTTATATATTTTAGCAATCACATGTTCATCATTTGTACACAATTCTGTTTCAAAATCAGTCTTACGGTGTTCAATACCATAAATTATTTTATTTAAACCTTTTTGATAACTATAAATAAGAAAACCATTGACAACTATGTCCCTCTGCCATCAGTTTCTTCTCTTGATTTTATTTTACATTCCCCTTGAGAGATTTCTAGTATCTCACGGTATGTTAACCATTTGTATTTGCCTATTATTTCTTGTCTCCAAAATGCTGCTTGGGCTGAGAGCCACAGAGGTGTTTTTGGGCACAGCCTGGATTTGTATCTATTCCATATTCTCAATATAACACGTCGAACAATGATTTTTAAAATCTGTCATGTCCTTCTAACTCTAAAAATCTTCTATTTCTCAGCAACACCCACTATTTCATCCAAACCAAACAAGAAGCTGCAAAATGCAATTTCAACTCAGGTAAACCCAGTCCTTCTCTTTCCTTTATATCTTGTAACACCTTATATTCAATTTCCTTGCCATACAAACTTAGATATATCTGTTTGTCACTGTTTAAATGGTGCATCAGTTGCCAAAACAGGTATTGTCTGAAACAAAAACATCATTCTAGGCAAGACATTTATCTTTATCACAGAAATTCTCTCCAACAATGACAATTGTAATTTCTCCTATCTTAACATATCTTCTTTAACTTAATTCCATGTCTTAACATAATTATTTTAAATAACATGCAATTCATATTTGTCATAGTGATACCAAAATATTTTACTTTCTTTTCAATCTTAAAACCTGTTTTCTTGATCCTCTATTTTCATTTTTTTTTTTTTTTTTGGTTAACATCTTTGTTTTCTGATTGTTAATTTTAAAACCTGCTAATGTACCAAATTCTTTTAATTTTCCCATTAATGTTTCTGTTCTCTTTAGTGGCTCCTCCAAAACCAACACCGAGTCATCAGCAAATGCCCTTAATTTATTAGTTTCCTTTTTAATCTTTATTTCCACAATTATCTCATCTTGTCTAATATCTCTATTCAATATTTCAAGAACTAAAATAAACAGGAGAGGAAACAGTGGGCACCCCTGTCTTGTCCCTTTTTGTATTTCACAGGATTTTGTTAGATCTTAATTGACAATGATCTGTGTTTTCTATAAAGTGTACATCAATATTACCCATTTAATAAAATTATCTCCAAAATTTGTATCTTCCAAAACATTAAACAGGAAAGCCCAGTTGAAATTGTCAAAAGCCTTCTCTGCATCTAAGGAAATCATTGTGGCTGGTTTTTCATTGTATTGCTCCAAGTTTTCCAAAATGTCCAACACATTTCTTATATCATCCTTTATCCTGTCTTTTAGGTAAAAATCCACACTAATCCTCATGAATAAATTCTTGTAAACTTATTTTCAACCTCTCACAAAATCATTGTAAACAACTTATTATTCAATAATGATATCGGCTGATAGTTTCTTGTTAAAGTCAAATCTTGTCCCTCCTTAGGTATTAATGCTATATTAGCCTCTTTCTAGCTCTCTGGCATCTTTCCCCTCTGAAAAACAGAATTCATCATATTTTGTAAAGGTTGTAAAAGTTCAATCTCAAAACATTTATAGTAACAAGCCGGTAACCCATCTGGTCCAGGCACCTTTCCTGTTTTAGTCTTCTTTATAGCTTTGCAAACTTGGGAATTCTTTTTTTCTTTTTATATCTTCTTTAGTTCGTATTAGTCTTTTATTTTTATATTTGTAAGCTCTAATAAAATTATTATTTTTAAAAAATTTAACGACAAGATGGCACATAATCAGTCGATCCATCTTCTTAGGAGTAAGCCTAGGATCTTCAGATCATGAGCTCTACTGCCTGTTAGTGCTAAACAGGCTCTCTGGAAAATTCCAGAAGGGCAACTTCTTCCCTGTAGGCAAGTGAGAAAAAGTAGACCTGCTGAGCTTTTCTCAGCATTACTAATTTTAACAGAGAAACAAAGACCTGGCTGTCGATCAACGATGATAGATCTTGGGGCAGTTTTTACAGAACCCATAATTGATATAGCATGTATATAGTGTGAGTGTATTCAAAGAGCTTTACATCTGTTCATCCCTCTGATCCATGCAACAAGTGTTCAACATCTTATGGGTGACTGAAGTTAAGAATAATGTCTAAAACCATCTATTTTCTGCTAGGGCTGGGATTTGGAACCTGGTCCTTTAATTCACAATGCCATTGGAATGTAGCCACAATCCTACTGCGTCAAAACAACCTGCTCTTGCTGGACAGCAGGAGTGGGCAGGAAGGCATCTACTGAGGATGGTTTGGAGACTGGATAATTTTGTTTTAGGGCAAGAGGTTAGAATAAATGACTTAGGGATCCTTCACTGTCTGTTTCATGTGTGGGCATGTTGCTCAGTGGAGAAGAGCACCCATCCAAAAATAATGAAAATGAAGCCTCCTGAATGCATAAAAAATCAGGCTAGTCTTTCCCAACCTGCTACTCCCTCAGAGTGTTAGATTGCAACTCCCAGTCATCCTCAGAGATCATGTAGTCCATCTACAGATAGTCCTTGCTTAACGACTGTTCATTTAATGATGGTTTGAAGTTACGATGGCCTCAGAAAAAGTGCTTTACAACCTGTACTCGCACTTAGAATTGTCGCAAACCGTCACACCACCTCCCGCAGTCACGTGATTGTGATTTGTGACCTTTTTTACAACAGTCGTTAAGCGAATCGCCGTGGTTAAGCGAATTCCGGCAAAAAATATCCATTGGAGAAGTTGGATTTGCTTAACGACTCTGGTGATTTGCTTAACAACCATCATAAAATGGTCATAAAATCAGGTTCGGTCACGCAATGCCTCACTTAACAACCACCACACTTAACCAATTTTCCAGTCCCTATTGTCATTAAGTGAGGACTACCTATATAGGCTTCCGGGTTTGGGAAAAGCTGTTAGATCCAAAGTCTTTTGTGTGAAGGCTCTTTGTTATGCTATATATTCACTATTGGAAGAGTTTGTCTTTTGTTATTCTGTCTCATTTTCCAGGTTGGTACACATAAAGACATTATTCCGGGGAGCCTCGCTCTGTTCCACATGCTGGACCCCAAGATAGGTACAAAATAACGCTGTGTCTTGGGCTAGGTTTTAGGGGTTTTTGTTAGTTTTGGTCTTAAGGAGGGAATGTAATCTCACTGTCCTTCCCTACCTTCCTCTGTTGGTTGTCCTAGAAATTGTGGTCTTGGGAACGGGTGCGAGAGTAGAGAGGCTGGATCCTGCTGTCCTGAAATGTTTGCAGCAACGCGGGATTGCTGTAGAAGTACAAAACACGGTAAGAGATGGTGCTGTGGGGACAGGAAGAAGCAGATAGGAAGAAAAATTAGGTGAGAAAACAGCACAGTAGGAGTTATCTTCTTCTGGCCTCGGATTTCATGTGGTTGCTTGAAACCTCAAAATATAAAAAACGGATGGGACACGCAGCATGAAACCTCACTGCCTGCTGTCACGTTTGGTATGCTTAGCATTCTGGTTTAGCATTCTGAATGCTTCTAGTCCTCATGATTTATTTTTTTTTAAGTGCACAGAAATACATATATAGCTTATTTTTATCTCCAGAAGTCTTTGCTCGGATCATATGTTCCCACCCCAGGAACCTTGGCAGTAATGCCTTTGGCCTTTTGCAATGGAATTTGCATTGTTCTTTTTCCTCCATATGTATTGACAGTGATTTGCCAAAGCATGGATCAGCAACACGAATAGATTCCCATCTTTTTCTCCACGCTGATTCCTTTTGTTTGGGTGCATCCTTCCTTGTTGGCTTTGAACTTGGACCCAGGTCCCCTGCCGTGTGTGCCTTATTTCTTATCTCCTTGGTTTCGCAGCCTAATGCTTGTGCCACCTTCAACTTTCTGGTAAGCGAGCGACGTGTGACAGCTGCTGGACTCATACCTCCTCCCGCTTTCGTGTCTGGATAAGCCTTTAAGGGTAAGAGGAGATGGGAGGCTTTCTGAGCAAGCCAGAGAAAGGGACTCCGCTGTCAGGCCTGCCAGCCCCTTCAAGGTCCTATCAGCTGCTTCCCCCAGTCACTTACAGGCAGTAGCAGCAGGACATCAACAAGAGGTGGGTTTTTCCAGGCTCGCCACCGGATCTGAGGCAGACGGCTCTTCCTCGCAGCAAAGCATGAGCCCAGCATGGAAAAGAGGGCCTTGAAGTGATATCACGCACCACTGTTTGTGCATTGCATCTAGTTGTTATCTGAAAACAACTGCAAGCAGCTAGTGAATTTATGTCCTCGGGGGAAACCTGTCGGGTAGGCTGAAATAAAGCTATTTGTCCAAAATTGATTTACAGGCTTTGAGGCAGAGCAAAGATTTGAAGGTGGGCTTCTATACCACTGTGTCATCTAATTTGTTATTTATCTATTAATCTATTTATTACTATTTATATAGCCCTCTGCTCAGGATGGCATACATCATCAGTGAACAGCAATTTAAGTCTGTATGAAAACAGCAAACAAAAATGTATGAGGAAGCAAGAACAAAGGACGCTTTACCTAAAGGGACTTTAGACAAGTGGAATGTCGTTCTGCTTGTGCAAGGCAATCAGTGCACATTTCTCTGATTTCCTCCTGCTATTGCAATATTCATAGCCTACACCAAACCACAGCCAACAAGCCTTTCCATATTCTGCTGTGTGATGTGTGCCTGCACATGGGGGCTGCAGTGAAAGGGAGGGAGGCTCTGAGCATGTAGGGCTAGGAGGAGATGCTGGGACCATGGTTAAGGAACCTAGAGGGACTCGCCTTATGTTTAGCTTATTGGTTGTAGCTCAGCATTGATGTGAGGCTTATGGTCTGCCATGGAGCTACAGTCTTTCTGCTGAATGAAATTTCACTTACAAGTCCAATGTGGCACATGGCAGAGCATGTGTGAATCTGAAATGTAGCCCTCTGGAACAAGTGCAGCAGCATCTGGCTTGCGTTCAGTTTCCAGTTGTGTGTTTGGGTGGGTGCTTGAAGCACTGTGCCCCCTGTCAGTGAAATGTTAGAGTATACTCCAAGCCCTCTCTTGAACCTGAGGCATTTTGCCAATCTGCCAGTCCTGCCAATCTGCAAAGCAAAGTGCTTGTATTGCTTAGCTTAAGCATATCCCAGCCCCATAGTTTAAGCGAACATGTTAGATCACACGTGTGCCTCTGGCAAATCTGAGTGAACTCTGACTTTTGAGGAGGTATTATTTAAATATATGCACCAAGGACAGAGCTGCCCTTTGCCAGGAGTTGTGGAACAGTCAACAGATGGGGCAGAGAGTCATGATCTGTCAAAGTGGATGCCAAATCTTTTAAAGTACAGGTAGTCCTCGACTTATGACCACAATTGGGATCGGAACTTCTGTCATTAAGCAATGCAGTCATTAAGAGAGTTGTGCCCAATTTTATGACCTTTTTGCCATGGTCGTTAAGTGAATTGTATGGTCATTAAGTGCATCTGGCTTCACCCATTGACTTTTTTTGTCAGAAGCCCCCTGGGAAGGCTGCAAATGGCAATCATGTGACCCTGGGACAGTGCAAATACATGTTGGTTGCCAAGCACCCAAATTTTGATCTCATGACTGCAAGGACACTGCAATGGTCATAAGGGCGAGGACCAATTGTGAGTCACTTTTTCAGCACTGGCATAACTTGAAATGGTTGTAAAACAAATGGTCATAAGTCGAGGACTACCTGTAATGGAAAGCAGTTTTGGCTTTCACATTTGAGTGCTCCAGAAAGGCCTGAAGTTGGCTAACTCATCTTTTCATAGCCCCATTACCATGAACTTGTGTTTATTTTCCATGGGAAAATATAGGAAATGGGCTTTTAGTAGAGCTGTGTAGTAACTTGATTCAAAAGGCACAAGGTGGCTCCATTTGGGCTGTCTGCAACTCTTTAAACCAAGTACATATTTTTGCAGGATCACCCAGCAACTGCAGAGGTCAGCCATGTGATACCAGGAAAAGATGTGGCTGCTTTAGGGAGCTGCAGATAGGCACTGCCGCACAAGGGCACCTGCAAGTAACTGAGCAGCTAAGTGCCTTTTAATCCAAAGTGCTGCAGTCCTGTTGAGAGGCATTTTATGCATTAAATCAAGGAAT
Organism: Liasis olivaceus; assembly: GCA_030867105.1. Taxonomy (NCBI): domain Eukaryota; kingdom Metazoa; phylum Chordata; class Lepidosauria; order Squamata; family Pythonidae; genus Liasis; species Liasis olivaceus. Next base: position 20,917,688 of record CM061348.1, on the reverse strand, counting down.
CTGTACCAATAGAAAAGAATTGGCACTCAGACACATCAGCCATCAACAGACAAATAGAGATAAACCACATTTACACACTGTTTAAAAGAGACAGTAAGCTAAGAAGGAAACAAAAAGACCAGAACACATCCTCTCCAGCAGCCTACACCCAGATAGCAGGGATTGACCCCAGACAAACAAGTAGAAAACAATAATCAAGGAACTACCAAGGAGAAAACCACACCCCCACAAACACTGGCAGGGCAAGCTACTGTATAAAAAACCAGGGAGAAAACCCCACACTTACTAGCACTGATGATGTTACCTAGTCGGGGGATGAAATGTCTGCAATCAAACAACCAAGCTCAGAAAGCACCAAGGACTCCACAAGGTATCTGCAAGTTACTGATACATCTTTCCCCAAAATTTTTTTTAAGGAATGCATCACTATAATATGGTATAAACCATTGACATGCATACCTTAAATACTTGAGGTATTTTCATTCTGTGCAACCAAATGGGTAAGAAATTGCTAAAGATCTTAAAAGAGACCCCAGGAAAAAATCTGAGTGTCAGCTCTCTGTTCTGCTTCAATTCCTATAAGAAACTGCATGATTTGCTTCTTAGTGCCTTTGAGTCAGTCTTGACTCCTGGTGACTATGGAGACAAGTCCATGTAGTTGGTTTGACAACATTTTTGGAAGTGGTTAGGAAGGGCTGACAAGGTCCAGCTGGCCTTGTGCCTAAGGCAGGAATAGAACTCAGTCTGCTAGTTTCTAGTCCAGTGCCTTTAACCACTATACTAACTTGGCTCTCCAATTTGCATAAGCAACATATGTTCCATAGGTCACCAAATAAACATCTGTCCATTCTCCCATGTTATCCTCTAGAACAGTATTTCTCAACCTTAGCAACTCTTCAGATATCTGAACTTCAATTCCCAGAATTCCCCAACCAGCATGCTGGCTAGGGAATTCTGGGAGTCCAGACATCTTAAACGTTGCCAAGGTTGAGAAACATTACTCAAGAACCATTTCACTATTAGCTTTCCCAGGGCCATAGAAACAAGAACAGGATGAATTTGAGAAACTTGTGATTTTATCAAAGAGAGTTCCTAAAGTTACATTGCCAGAGTTACAGGCTACTGTGACAGCAGCCAGAGGTCTATGCGTGACTTGCTCTATTGTTTTGTAGATCCATTCCAGTATAAAGCATAGCCCCAACTCTGAAGAACAAAGGATCTGGGTAATGGGCCAGAGTACAAATACAGCATTCCAAGTTTTTGAGAGACCTGAACCCACTTGTCCATATTTGATAATAAAACATGTAAAAATACATCATGTGCACACAGTGTTAAGGAATGCTCTTCTGTGTGACAGCAATGATCTATAAAAAGCATTTTTAAGGTGTAAATATTACCTTTTCCTGGAAAGGACTCAAGCACCTTTATTTCATAATTCTTAGTTATGTAAATTTGTAGCTTTGCTAGTGCTTCATTTACACCTGCCAATATGCACATTGGGAGTAACATAAAAGTGTAAGATCTTACTTGTACAAGCAGATAAGCTGCTACTAGGCCTAAGAATATAATAACAACCAGCAATCCTCCCACTAACATTGATCTTGTATGATGATAAATCTACCTGCTTTGAAAACAGAAAAGTACATTCTGCTTAAAACCTGAAAATCGGGCTGGAGCAGCAAGAGATGCCTTTTTCATATAATTTTGAGTATCCACTAAGTGTAAATTCTTTAGACACGCTTTTGGGTGGATGAAACAATCTCGGAGCAGGAGACTCTTGCTTCCAAAAAATCATCTCTCATATGGAACAAAATAGCTGGGAATTACTTTAAGAATGTGGCGGGGTGTGTGTGTGTTGCAACATCTGTGCTGGGGGTGGGTGAAAATAATTTTTCTGGAAAGTAAAATGGATGGCTGTACGCAGATATGAAAAGTTTTGTTGATACATGTTTGAGAGTAGCTGTCAAATTCTCTAGAAACTACCAACAGAAAAGACAGGCTGAACTGATATCGAACATCCACAGATGCACTGGAAAAAGGTGGACAAGGCCCTGTTCCTCCAGTTTTATTGTAAAAATAGTGCAAGAACACAGCTACAGGGCTTCTGTCAGCATACAGCACCGACTCTGGAATAAGTTCTGTTCAGCCTTGGTCAGAGCAGCTGATGATTCGGGGAATGGCACGCAGCGCTGCCCCTTTAGCAAAATGGCACTTCTGTGAAGGGAGCAGTTCATGATCGGGGCTGCAGGAACCCCATGTGGCAAAAGAGGCTCTGGAAAGGAGCAAGGGACCGTCATCAGAAAAGACGCTTCTCGTATCTACGAAATGAAGGGAACTGTGTTAAGCAACAGCATAATTAGGGAGTTATAAAGCACTCAGCTCATCCCCACCCCAGTACATTTAGAGAGCATTCAAATGCAGCATTTCGGGTGCTAGACTAGAAGCTGGGAGATTCTGAATTCAAGTCCCCGCTTAGGCAAAGTGAGTTGGGCCAGTCGCTCACACTCAGCCCAACCCACCTCACAGGGGTGTTACTGTGGGGAAAACAGGAGGAGGGAGCATTACATAGGCCACCTTGAGTTACACAAAAGAAAGGAAGGGTGTACATATAATTAAGTAAGCAAATAAAGTGTAAGGCTATAGGTATTTGATTTACGGTATTCCACTCATAAAAGCTCCACATAAAATACAGTGAAATAATTACAGTACTGGATCCAGCCGTAGGCCTGCTCTGTCCCATTAATTCATCTACAACAATCCATCTATCATTCTAGTCCAAAATGTGGTTTGTTTGGCTTTGGCTTATGTTGCATGAACTCAACCATGGTGGTCTGTTCTGTGTCTTTGTTATATGATCCTAGCCAATAAATCATTAGACCATGATTTAGCATGATGTATACATCTAATCTACCTGTGATTAAGTTAGCATTTAACTCAACATTCAGGGACACAATTATTTAACCAATACAGAATAACTAATGAATATGAATGGGCAGCTTAGTTCTACCACACAGCTGCCAATATAAAGCTGGGGCAGCGAGTAATTCATCTCATCTTTCCTACAGACGGTATCTCGGGTATTCATTTCCCACGTTTTCCCCTACAATCCTTGTAGGCTGGTTGAACTGAGAAATAAAGACTGGCCCAGGGTCACCAAGTGAGCCTCTGTAGGTGAGAGGGGACTGGAACCTGTCTCTCCCCAGTCCTAATTTAGCACTTCAGAGCACTACACCACAATGTCTCTGAACAGGTTCCATATTTTCCCAGGCCCTGTTGTTGCTGTTTGAAAACGTCTTAGCATCTTCCAAAGTGCTTTGCCATGATCAGCATTAGACATTTCCTCTATTTGGCATACTTGAACAAGTTTGGGTATTTCTAACAAGAGCAGATGCTTAACTTGTAAAGCAGGTATTTTAAACAGCTTCTTTGGGAAAATTAAATAATGGTGGAAGCATTAAAAAGAAAAGTGATGGTCAGGGTGCCCTTTCTGATCCTATCTGAAGCAGCTCCTGGGTGCCTTCCTGCTGTCAAGTGATCAGCCTATATGACTCTCATTATCAATGGCCATGATTTAGTTATGGGCTGGAAAACATTTGCAGGGAGGAGATCCTTGATTCAAGCTGTAAATGATACACTGGACTTATCCTGAAGGTCCTTTTTCTAGCAGAAACTAGCTACAGTGGGTATCTCTCTCCCGCTCACTCCAGAGGCAGAGCTAGAAAAGGGGCTGACATTGCTTTCAGGAAAGAGAGGTCTCCTTTCCCAGTTTTGGAATCACATTCAAAGGAATAAAAAGCTTGAAAAAGGTAGGAATAATATATTAGAAAATTAGAAGAGACATGTCAGGGGGTGAACATTTGGTTGCAAATATCGCTGAGATCCCTGGTGGGTATTTCCTCTTTTCATTTTGTCCATATCGTGGTGAAGCCAGGGCATTCTATGGTGGAAATACCTCAGCTGCTCCTAGTGGTTGGGTCTTATGTCTGGAGAGCACCTAGTCCTAGCTAGAAACAATTTTCTGCAACCCCTTCTGGAAAACCAAGCTTTGGCCAGGACCCCAAGGACTCTGTACAACCCTACAGATGTCTCCCAGGAAGGTATTTCTGGTGATGGTGTAACTAGTGAAGTGGGTCAAGTTTATTCTGCATTTTGTAAGCTAGTTTGAGGCAAGCCTTCTTGATCCCTCTTGATATGACAGGTGATGAGGCCTTGTGGCTGTGGAAGGAAGGAAATGAGATGATGGTTGGCTACTTGGAAATCCTCTATTGCTCGTCTTGATAACTCCTCTCATGTCCAGTTTATACTGATTCCCTCTCTAACTAGGTCTTGGGCAGCAAAAGGGCCACTTTCTGGCCCCAGTAAAAAAACAAATTCATCTTAATAACAAAGACTGACTTTAGGTAGTGATGGTGCCTGGCTGGCTGATGTGGAATTCTTTCTTGTAAGAGAATTCCCCTTTTCTGACACTTGTCTGGCAGAAGATATGGTTGTTAAGAATGCCATTTTTCACATCAGATGCTCTAAAGCTGACCTGGACTTCAAGAGAGTTCAAACAAGACTTGGGTTAGGGCTTGAAGCTCCCATGATGGATAGTGGGTGGTCTTAGCAGGGAGCCACCTCTTTTTGGGAGGGAAGGATAGGCCAAGAATGGCTGGTAAGACTGAGAGGGCTGACAGTTGTAGGAGATACAGTTGGGTAGCCCCAAAATGGTGTTTCCGGCTCTTTTGGCCCCTTTGGGACAGGTGTTCACTAGCTTGGGCCTGAATCCAAAGAAGTATGGGCTGACCTGGCTTCCTGTGAATTTACCTGGAGGTCTCTGTGGAGTGGAAGGCTGGGAGCGGGGGAGGGAGTCCTGGTGGAGCCAGCTGAGGAGATTGGAGGCTGCTGTTCCCTCAGTAAAGGGTAGGGGGATAGGGCACCTGGCAAAGCTGGCTTCCATTACCTCTGGTGCTGACGCCCGCTAGATCTCCAGAGGAGCAGCAATAGCTCTCTGGTGGCTGTGAGGTTTATGAGGTCTATGGCTGGCAATCAGCAGCTACAGCATTAGTTAGCTTCTCTTAAGGAGAATAGAGTGGGGAGACAAAAAGGTAAGCTGGTGCATTGCTGGAGACTGGCCCGCAAAGATTTCCAACTCATTCACAGCAGTGCATTACTGCTATCAGCTTGCTGGTCAGGCCAGAAAATCCACTGAGTTTGTCTAAGGCCAAGAAAAAGGAGTAGAAAGCAAGAAAAAAAAAAAGGAAAGTTGGGGATCTGCCACAATTAAGAGAGTCCTTGGCAGAGCGGATGGGCATGTGGAACAAGGCAGGGCCAGAACAGGGAAAGGGATATCTTCTGCCACAGGAAGCAATGCAAGAACTTTTCTGAGCACTGCTTCCAGAGCACCAGGAAGACAGAGATCCAGTGTAGAATGCCCTGCCTCTGCTGTAGGAAAACTGGCAGAATCAACATTTTGAATTCTCAGCTTATTCAAAATGAATGGTGCACAAAACAAGCTTACGAGTGAAGGCCGTGAACCCCTCCTTCCACTTGAGCAGATGTTGTCCTCTTCTCAAATTTCAGCTCTCCAGAATACATCATGGCCCTAGTGATCAAAGGAAGGAACAGTGAAATTCCCAATCTGCCACAAAAATCCCGCATTTGGAACAACACAAGAACTATAACCATGCAGTTGTCTGACCAACCCAAATAAATTTGTAACAGGAACTGAAGTCTTGCTCCACAGATTTCAAAACACCACTGTTCCCTCATATTCATATGACCATTGCCAACAACAGTTCCAAAATAATCCTGAAGTACAGATCAGGGTAATGACGGAGAAACTGTTAATGCTCTCACCTCAGCTGCGTTAGACTCTTTGCGCCAATATCTTGGCAGGAGTGCTGGATGCCAGCAATCAGGTATGGCACGAACTTGTGGATTGAGCCCTTGTCCTGCACAGCCCCAGAGACCCCCTGGGCCACTTTAATTTTATCTGTCTCACTGAGAAGAACAAACAACAGAAAAGACCTATGAGAACTGCAGAACTGCGATTGTTCAATCCACTAATTATCTTGAAAGAGATGAGGAAATATTTTAAAGGCGAAAACAAAGTAGTAAAAAGAACTGTACATCACAAATCCCCCTCCTCTCCCCCACCTAAATTATTAAATACCAGTCCAAAGGTATTAATGTATTCAGAAATGCATTCTGACAACCTCCTAGAGGAAGCCAATCCTATAAAGGTGAAACAGAGTCCTTTAACTTCAGTTTTACGTATACCTTCCCTTTTCTGCGTGGATTCGTTTGCTGGCACAGTGCTCTCAAACTATCCCTCCTACCTGAAATATCTGTTCTGGCTGCCCAGGTTCTTGTCCATCGCATCAAGCGATCCCATGCCACGGTATTTCTTCAGCCTGATCCCATCAGAGAAAAAGTACTCCCCGGGGGCTTCTGAGGTGGCAGCTAGAAGGGACCCCATCATCACTGGAGCCAGTGAAAACAAATACAAGCAACAGTACGTGAGGCACAGTGGAAAGAAGTGGAAAGGAAACAGGACAGGAATTTGGGGAAGTAGGTTAACTCTGATATCAGCTGGCTGGATGCAGACAACTGCATTCATGTGCTGTATATACATGTAAAACTAGGTAGACATGCGTAGCTTATCAACACCCATCTATGCCTGCATATTGTGAAAACCTATCCATTTTTCCAAAGGCACATATATGGATATGATGTAAGTATTTGTCTGCAGCTATCATAACATACAGTGCTATCTATAATTATGCTTCCTGACAAGTTCCCTAGTATAGGCATGGTTCCCAGATATGCACTGAAGCCACAAACATGGTAATACAGTACAGTACAGTACAAGATATCATTATGGCCCTGTACCCGGGAACAACTCCATTCCCTTCTAAAAACTGACTGGAAATTATCATGATCCCATGAGCCAAAAGTTAGTAATAGTAAAAAAGTTGTAACTCTAATTTCACCTGTAGAAGCTCCAAGTGCAAGGGCCTTAGCAATGTGTCCAACGGTCTGGATGCCTCCATCGGCAATCACCGGCACACCAAATCTTCGAGCATACTCGGACACTTTGTAGACTGCTGTGGCTTGAGGCCTACCACACGCTAAGACTAAACAGGACGGGACAGATGAAGATAAAAGAAGCAAAAGAGGTCAATCTTTATTCTACAGCAGGCTTCTGAGAGACAAGAACTCCTCTTTTAACACGTAAGGATTCTCAAAGTGCGTGGCATTTTTAGCATGAGCCAAGAAAAGCAACTCAATCCTTCAGCTATTTCTTCCCAGGGTGCATCGAGGGAGTCATACGTCTTTCCAATTCTGGCAAACCTCAGAGGGTAATATCCCAGAGGCAGCTATAAATCCATGCATGTATGATGATTAGTAGTTGGTTCCAGTCAACCTAGTTGCAGATAGCATTCTCCAGCCATAATATTAGTCACTGTCTGACTGTAATAAAAACTTGGTTTTTACTTGGTGATCAGAATCCAGCATCTTGCATTGAAGTTTTTATCAAGCTAGCTACCTGGCACACAGGGTGCCTGAAACCAAAGCAAAATGTCATCTGCTTAAAGCTCACAATGAGTCAGGAAGAGAAAATCATCAAAAGATCTCCAAAATGTATCTGCAGGGGCTCTTTTACACTTTGCGTCAATTGTGTGCCTCACTATGCACAGATTGTAACTATATGTTGTATCATGAAGGCCATGCACAAAGATTGACATAAATGCCCCATCCCTCCCACCAAACAGGACATTCTCCCCGGCTGACTTTTAACTCAAAATCTTTTTCACCACTATGGTTAGAATAGTGATTCAGATTCAGTCATGACCGTGCAAAATTAGAGTACAAACTTCCTGTTAAATGCAGAGTTTCAGTACTATCTGCACTGCCAAAGTCAACTCAGTGCTTCACCAAGAAACTGGACCTGATACAAATCACTTTAGCACTAACTCAGCTGTTACAGTCCTCTCAATTTCTAGGGCCAAGGACAGGCAGCCCAACCAATTTCAATTTATCAGCAACTGCATTGAACTGGAATTCAAATCAACCATGAAATGGGCTGCCAGCAAAATCAAAACAGTGTTAGTCCTAAAGAGATGGTCTCATTTTTGCAAAGGCAATATTGAAGCTAAAAAATGTTAAAAAGGAGTTTTCTATGTTAAGAACTTTTAAAACCTATCAAGCGATACACAAACACACAAGCTGCTCACACTTCAAAAATGGTTTGAAAGAATTGCTTTAGACCTTGCATGAGTTCAGCACACTTCTGCCATTCGTTAAAGGAGCCCACTTTCTTCAGGTTTCCATAAGAGCATGAAAAAAGATGCAGTGGTCATGCAAGGCTCAAAGCATTTTTTCCAAATAATTTTTAAAGCATGCACAGCCTTATAAAATGTGCAGTTATCTCTAAAATAGAAAAGCAATCATTGAGTAGCTGAGTTTTGCAAGTTGATATCTATACAATGGTACACTGAGACCAACCCTTTAAAAATTAGCATATGGTACCATGGAGTGAGAGAAGTTCCCAGCTTCATGATTCACACGGGTGGTGTTGGCTTCAAAGCAGGGTTTGAAATTTGCCATAGTAATTTGGTATGAAACTGTTTTAACCATTTAAATTTCCAAAAATAAGAGATACAAAATAGGTAGATATAGTCTTTTATTGAACAAACTCATAATTGTCTAAAAGGCTACAACAATCTCCCTTAAGGAGAGGTCTGGCAGTATGTAAAAGGAACTTTGCTTAATTGGGAAAACAATGGTTTAAGCACAAGATTGTTGTGGTCTTGGGCCTCCACAAAACAACTTGTATTCTTGCTGGACATATAGCCACTCTAATAACCGGTGTGCAGATGTTTTATCATACAACATTCCAATCTTGTAATAGGGTCACTCCAACCATTCTGAAAGTGGACCACTCATAATGGCCTGTTTTAGTTTTGACCATCTCCAAAATATTGGTAACAACCATGCCACATCTGTGACAGTTTATTTAAGATCAGAATTCTTAACAATATCTAAGGATGTAAGCACTTTCTGACCCCAAGCAGGCCACTGTTTCAACTCACCCCCTTGGTTGTCTATAGTGATTGGCAGTGATTTGCCAGGAATTCAGGAAAAAAGATATTTTCCAGCCCAACTTCTCATAACATTTAGGCCTATCCACAGATCATGCTGAACTATAAAATAATTAAGTGGCAAACATGTATGCACATGTCATTCACATGGCCTCCGGCTTCTCCTACACAAGCTTTTGCACATCCCAGTTCGTGGTTTGGCAATGATTAAGTATGTGATCTGAACCCAAGATGATGTTACATTACATAATGTAAAACAAAACTATTTCAAAACAGAAGCATAAACTGTGATTTGTGGCAGTCAAAGGTACCACACTTCCTCTACTAAGACGGCACATTTAACCATTGTCAAAGCATGGATAGAAACCATGTCTCTCCACCCATTCACAGGATGAGCCAGTGGCCACATGCAGAACACATTCACTCAGTTTAATTGTTCAACTGTTTTGTAAATAATGTGTGAATGTAATTCAATGGGAGATAGCTGAAACATACTTTGAATTTGTGATATTTTTAGATATTACTAAATAGAGCTTTGCAGTACTTCACAGACGCTTCAGGGAACATGGAAGGGAATGTAGCACCTGCCTGCAACTCCTTAAACGAAACATGTCTTAATTGGGTTAATATATATCTGACATTAAACTCAAACTAGAAAAATATAGTACCAAGTAAAAAAAAATCCATTGTACCTATTTTGTATCACAAGAATCTACAACATTAAAAATAAGTGGACAATGGGAAGACATGTAATTCAGTAATCTGAGAGTTCTTGGATTATTTCCACAATATTAGCATTCTTCAGGCTACATTTTCAAAATCAGAAGAAAATGCGATAGCAGAATTTAAGAGACCACATAATTTCAGCTATCATCAGCCCAAAACAACATTAACATCTTTCTAGATGTTTTAAAAATCTACAAACAGGCTATCTGAAATGACTAGTTTTATTCTGTTTAGGAAAATTATATGAGTTGGTAGATTCAGTCAAGACTGTCAATCACAAGAAAAACTCTACAATTATCTGGGGAATATCTAGCAAACAGCTACCTCACATAAATGGAAGGTTAGGGAAATTCTTAGGGAAACGATTATCACTTCTTCCTACAAGAAGTCTCTTGATCGATAAGAAACATCTATGATGTGATACAATTGCACAGCAAAATATGCTGAAACCTGTTTTCATACTGGAAGTTAAGATCTTAGAGGGAAAAAAATCTTGAATGGGGAACACAAAGTAATTATGGTATTTCAAATACTGAAAAGGTTGCCTTACAAAGGATCACTTAACTGAATAATGATTCATTTTAAATTACAGAGGTAGATATTTAATTAAAACATTTAAATGACTGCCTAGAGCAATTCAGCAATACAAGATCTTTTTGGCAGGTATAAAACACCACCTGTGTAGCTCTATAAAGAAAACACCAAGATAGGGTCACTCTTTCTCTTTGGAACTGGCCTACAGACCATAATAAGTATTCAACAACCCCAACAGTGTGTCCACTAAACATAAATCTTAGTACGTGACTTTACACCAACTCATATTATAGCCAATTTAACATCTGAAAGAAGTAGCACATTACCTATTTTGCATTTCATACAGATGAAAATTAAACCAATTTAACTTTTGACATCAAGAGATTCAGATTCATAGTTCAACTGTGTGCAAGTAATTACAGAATTTGGGGCCATAAAGAAAAAGGAAGAGAGCAAAGGAACCTTCTTAAATGTAAGTTTTGGATTGCTAGCACCAAAAACGACAACATTAGAACCCTGCTTTCGGAAAGACGCAGAACAGAAAGCTTCTCAGCTTTAACAACCAGTATCCAAAGCCACAAGACCCCAAGTGTGTCTATGACCAGATTATTCTCAAACAAGCAGAGGGGCAGGAGGAGATAATGGGCAGCCAATCAGAGCCTTCCTCCAAGCCACAAAATTAAGGGGCAGGGAAGGGGCAATGACTTACTATAGGCGCCAGTGACCGTGGAAGGACATTTGGGGCTGTGGGACTTTAGGTCTGGAGGGACCTTTGGAGCAGCTGAACAAGACAAAAACACACACAGTTTAGAGATAAAGAGGGAGGAACAAGCAACGCTCTCCCGAACAGTGATGCAATGCCAGTATGCAACTTGGCATTGTGCAGCCAGGCCACACTCCAATCACTGCAAGGGGGGGGGATAGGCTTGAGGAAATGCCTCCAACTGTGAAACAGCCCTGACTTTAGGAACCCAGCAAGCCTCTCTTTGCTGTTCCAATGTTGATCTGACACACAATCCATGCTCACAGACCAGCTCTTCTATCTCAGCTGCTCAGAGTAACATCTCAGCCACTATACCACTGTTATGGCAAAAGTGTAGAAGCCTACCTTCAGAATTATGACTGACTGAATTGGATCTAACCACCCCCGACCACCCCCCTCCCCAAAATACTGTACATATTTTTGTCTAGCAATCCATAGAGTAAAATCAGATCAATGGTCTGTAACACTATTCTTTACCTTCTTGTGTGATGCAGATAGACCCGCTGCCCATGCCAACTCTGAGAGCATCAGCCCCAGCGTCAATCAAGTTCTTTGCCTGGGCTGCTGTCACCACTGAGGAAAGGGAGAGAAAATGCATGAGAAAATTGGCCTCCAGTCACATAGCAGCTACCATCACTCTACCCCAGGTCTGCAAGAAATGGCTCCTCCTTTCAAACAAACAGGCCCAAATGCACAAGCCCATTTTTCAGATTACAGAGGAAGCCATCACACCATCAACTGGAAATGTAGGGTCAAATTCCAGTTCTTGCTGGATTGTGCTAGACGAATCAGTTTTAACCACTGAAAATCAGGATGATTATCATTAGGATAGAGAACTATTCTCTTCAACCAAGGTATCTTCACTAATAGATTAAAGAGGAACTATTTGATCTCTATTACAGCACCGTTTGAGTGCTGTAGTACTGCTAGCTTTCATTTTCATGTGTCACAGTTTAGTAATTTTAGGATAATAATGATAATAAAGATATCAATGCAAATGCTAAGGTGGCCTCCCCATCCATAGCACATTTATGAACTCAGTTTAATCAGCAAAATGTTCATCAAAAACATACAAACCAAATTTTAATAGTTACCATTGCCTCCAATGACTTGCAGATGAGAATATTTCTCCTTGATGTATTTGATCATATTGATTTGAAAAATGGAATTCCCCTGAGATGAATCCTGAGATTAAAAAAAAAACAGAAATAAAAGAATGAATCCTGTATTGTTCCTTTAAAAAATTAAATTTATTTAAGGAGGAGTCCAACATTCTGTACAAACACTTGCCATGTTCTTATTTCCAGCTACTAGTTAATGTGAATTTAAACTGAAGCAACTCTGCATAAGATCTCATTGAATCAATCAGCAACTTTCAATAATGCAACTCCTAATCCTTCAGAAGACCTAAAACAATTACAGTAATTTCACCTAATCACCAAAGTGCATCTAACATAAAGTTCAACTATATCTCCCTTGCTACTCTTTACTGGACTCCCACTATCTCTAATACTCACCAATACGACGACATCAACTCCAGCTTGCGCCAGCAGATCAAGACGATACCTATCATCTTCATGGGTCCCAATTGCTGCCCCACAGAGCAACTGTTTCTTGGTATCTTTTGAAGCCAGGGGATAGTCCCGATTCTTTTTCAGGTCTGTGCGGGCAATTATGGCCACCAACTCCCCCTTTTCATTAACGATTGGCAATTTTCCTTGAAGTTGAAAAAAATCTGTTATTCCTGAGTCATAATTTTGACTTTTTGTCCCTATTTTTGGTAACATGGCAACTAAAGTAACACAGCCAAATAGCTTCATCAAGTAGAATTGATTCAAAAACATCTGATTCCTAATTCAGCTAACACTACAAAAGGTGATTAATTAACCAAGGAAAAGAGAAAATAGGATATCTATTGGGAGCCCAAGTTAAGAATATTTATTTTTCTTTATAATAGTATTCATAGATACAGTCCAACAACACTATTTATTCAATATGTTTTTCCTTTATTTTGATCTGTATGAACCCAACTGTTACGGTTTAAAGACAGTGGCTTACTGTGAAAACAACCCATGATGGCTTATTCAAACGTGAGTCAGCCAAGTGTATGAACCTACTAATAGTGAGTTTATGGGCTAAACTAGTTGAGTACAGAAGCTAGATTTTTTTCCTAAAGGGATAATGGGATTATTTATCTATTACAGCTATTTGTATGCCACCAGACGCTATATATTTGAATGTCTGAATTGCCTCACTTTAAACAACATGGCCCTAGACAACAACCTAGAGCTACACTAGAAAATGCTGATAAGGCACAATATAGCATATTTACTTAAGAAGTTAGCAGGATTCATGCCGAACCATGATTTTTAGGGTTACATCACAGTAACAAATCAAACCATAAAATTAAGTGCAGGATGAAAAGTGCAATAATGTAATACCCAACACATAAACTATCTTATAGCAATTCCCACAAACCTTTTTTACTCCTCTGCAAGATTTCATTCGCTTCTTTTAATGTAACTTCTGCACTTGCTACAACAAGATCTTCCCGTTTGGTCATGATCTATGACAAATGAAAAGCTGAAGTAAGGCAAATATCCTTCCTATCTTGGCTAAGCGGCACTGTCTAACAGAGAAATAAATGTCAGTCTGGTTCCCTAAGAGCAAGGATGGCTACATTTGACTCTCAAAGCAAACCTCATTTATTATATTTATTATTATGGAAGTGCAAAGAGGTTTCAGTTAGACGTAAAACAATTAGCTTAATGTGGAAAAGGGCAATTTACCATAATGGAAGGAAAGCAATGTGGTGCCAGACATAATTATTGTCCCAAAATCAAGAATTACACAACTCAAAGTAATTGTCTCTATCTGGCTCCTCAACTAATGCAACAATCAGTTCTTAAAAATCAGTTTCAGACATAACTTCACATTTAACAGCTCACAGTTCACACTTCACAGTTTCAAAAGCACAAGTTAAATAATGTGGGATCTCAAAAATAAAAGAAAATCCATTAGTAATATTTTTCATTATTAAAAATATAAGCAACATTAGAAAAAACTGAAACTGGAGCCATTATTCTGTATTAATTGCTTACAAATCTTATAGCTTGGAACACTATACAGAAAAAGTGGTAGGATTTTTTTCCCTTGGAATCTATTTTAGATACCGGGGCATGTGGGTGTTAAATGGCAAAGGCTTAATCACAAGTGCCTTCAGCTACAAACTGAAGTGGTATCGCCTAGACATGGGCACACATTCTCACTTATCTACCTATACAAGATCAAAGATTGAAAGATTAAAATGTCTGACCTCACAGGAATAACTCAAGAATTATTTAATTCTTTTAAATATTTATACAGCTTAACTGTTTTATGATTGCAGAGCAAATTCAATCATCTGAATTCTATCTGAAGCTGTTTCTGAGTAAGCAACTGTAGCCTTTCCTTCCCTTCTTATCAGAAATCCTTTAGAACTGTGTTATAAGCAACTCCTGTCTGAACATTAAATCATGCTATTAGCAGGTTTTGTCAGCACAAATCTAAAAATAGCACAAGAAATCAGAGCCAGCTCCAAGACAGATTGGAACGCTGCAATGCTAAAACCCCACGTCCAGTTACAGTGGTTACACTAATGTTAATTTCAGAAGGCTTTCATCAGGCAATGGGAAGAAAGTCAGCTAGCTGAAAAGGAAAACATTAACTTGCAAAACAAATGCCATGCTGCATGCTCTCTGGACAACAGGAGCAGGTCCCAGAATATATTTTAAAAAGGGGGTACTAGGAAAAAAAATACATATTACTTAACAGTAAACCCTAGGTGCCTTCGCTCAAATACAAGCCTTCCTCAGAAGCAACTATCACAAAACATGGTATTTTATCAATAAAAACATCAGAATAGTCATATATTTTATATAGTCAACACTGTTTTTCTTATCAATACATCAGGATTAAAATCCTTTTTTTTCATTCAGAGAATGCTGCATTGGTTCCTTTTTGTGTATTGCATCTTCTGAAACATTAAGAAAAATTAATCTGGCCCACATTTCAGCATATACAACTGGAAAATTTTGGACCTTCACTAACCTCACTAAGAGGCAGGTCATGCTCTTCCTCTTTCAGGAAATCGATGTCTCGGGATGAGATAATCCCCATGAGACGGCTACCCATCTTCCCATTGTCTGTTATGGGGATGCCACAGAATCCATGACGGGCTTTTGCTTCAAACACATCTCGGACACGATCTTGAGGGCTCAGCACCACCGGATCTGTGATAAATCCTTGTTCGTATTTCTGGAGTAGGACATTAAAAAAGAGAATGAGAGAGAGACGGAGCCATGGAAAGAACGGTCATATCACTCTTAGGAGGCTGATCCCTATTCATCTAAGCCAGATCCTCTGAGATAATGAACAATCATTACTGCAGCATGTAAAGCTATGGCTCTGAAACATGACTGAGGATTCTCCAAAGCACCAAACACAGATGTACTGTATATGTGGGCAGAGATAAGCAGCATGCAAAAAACAGTGCATACTATAATTTTAGCTACATGGAACCCACCAGTTGCTGATCTTAACTCTGATCAGAAGACTCTAATTAGCTTTAATTAGATGCAACTATTAACTATCGTAAGACATTACCTATCACAAGACAGAGGGGAATTGGGAAGAAGAGAGGAGGAAGCATGCAATCACTTATCTATTCAACTTATCAGATCTTTCGTTCCAGCAGCAATAGCTTACACAAGCATTCATAGAAACATTGGCTTTACCTTAACTTTCCGTACTTCGTTGGCCTGGAATTCTGGGGTACAGTTATGATGGATGAATCCGATCCCCCCTGTGAGCTGAGCAAATACAGAAGGAAACGCATGTTGAAACTAGAGTAAGGTCCTTCATTGCCATCTGCCAAGACGTAACAAGTTCAGCAGAAATGCTTCACAGCCTGATGCAATTATTTAAGGAGAAGATTCCATCTTGGAAAGAGATAGTGTTAAGGACTGATATGATAGAAGTACATACTCTGAAGAATATGTGTAAAACTCAGCTTTTAGTTAAAATTTTCCCAATAGGAATCTTTCATTCCTGGCAGTTTATGGAATTAACTATTACTTATATTCTACAATGTATTATTTTCATTCTATAATAAAACAATTAATTTGGGGATGGATGGATGGATAAAAACAGGAGGGAAGAAATGTTCATGTCTGTAGCATTAACCAAATCCTATATCATTTTTTTTTAAAGAGGGCATCTAGTTTGTACTAAATACTCTATAGATGCTTCCCTTTTTTCTTGGGACTTTTGTACCTTGAATAATGAACTGCCTTTGAATACTTTCCCAGAAAACCAGGAGACAGTGGAAAAAGAAAAAAAAGTGGCAGTGAAACCTGGACAACTGGGTGGCAGCAAAGGAGCATGTAATACCTGGAAGCACCTTGAATGACAGAAAGTGACAGCCTCACTCTGCCACTAAGATTTACATGGCAGTGACTCTAAGGTTCTCTTTGCTAATGTGATTAACAGCACCATCTCTTGTATCTTTCATCAAAAACAAATTCTACTGTGTTTCACAAATCCTAAGGAACAGCATTTAGGACTACCGCCCAAACGATGAAAATGAAAACGCTCTCAGCAGTCACCTACCATGATACCAGTCTGCCTTTCCCAAATATGAACAACCCCACTTCAGACTATGTCAATCCTTCCCTCTCTCCAGCTCTATTTACTTACTGCCATTGCAATGGCCATGCTGGCCTCTGTTACAGTGTCCATTGGGGAAGATACCAACGGTGTTTTCAAGCTTATCTTCTTGGTTAGAGCAGAAGTCAAGTCCTTAAAATAAACAGAATTATTCAATAACAAAATGTTACATGATTTCAGGATATTCCATTCTAAGATTCCTAGTTAGCTAACATGGGTAGTAGACATTTTTTTTAATCTTTAGGAATGTAAAAAGAAATTTTAAAAAACTTCTTTGGTTACAAGACCCTAAATTAGAATTATGAATGAAGAAAGCAGATGATTCAAAACATTCCTTTAATAGGCTGTACAAACTTCAACCCCATACTCACCACTTGGTCTGCAGTAAAATCTATGTAGCCAGGGAGTATAAGGAAGTCACTGAGTAAGGAAGAGAGAAAAATGTTATTGAGCTTGTTAACTTATAAATCCTGTTCGTGTTAACATGTAATTATAGCTTCTATGTTGTGGATCCTTGTAACACTTATGAGAAATCATTTGCTATTATTCCTATCCCAGAAATTCTGATGCTAAGGGCCAAACTCAAAATACTGCAACTGGTAAGGTTATTGCTTAACAAGAACAATCTAAGCTCTTTAATAATTACAGAACTTAATCCCATCCCCTGGAAAATTAATATTTGCTGATGACTTGTGTAGCTTATTTTCCTTTTCAATCCCAAGTTTTTTGCTGATTTTCAGCAATTTTAGTCACAGAACTTCAACGTAATATGTACCTTGGTCCTGAGAACTATGTGTGTGTTCATGCAAGGCCAAAACTGCCAGATCCAAAGCATGTGAATAGTCAAACTAGCAGGCTTCATCCAATCTCATGCACACCACCTTCAATTTAATTATGCATCCATAACACTCAATGCTCCTAACACTGCTATCAAAAGAGAGGAGGTAGAATGCAAGAACAAAAAAGCTGAACAATTTTTAAGGATTAAAAATAATTATATCAGTGAAAGCAAATATTTATCCTTAACATTACATAAGCCACAGATTCAAAGGAGATCAGGAGCAATATATTGTCCAAGAAAATCTCTCTGAATGCGATTCAGATATAGGATTTGTTTTTTAGAACTTATTTTCAACACTAGAGTTCAGCCCACAGAATTGTTACATAACTAAGACCTCTTAAAAAATACATATTCCTAATTAATATAGATTTGGGATGGTTTCAAGCCTACTAAGACACAATAGTCTACTTTCACTAACTCCCACTCCCATTTTGAGGAGTATACATTTATTTTTGCTATTGTCTTTTCAAAGGAGAGAGTCTGTAATTATAAGTAGAACATATACAGGGATGTCAGTCCTTGGTTAATCTTGAGGAGCAGTGCTGACTAAGATTTTATCTTAAGACCCTGGAAAACTACTCCAATTAGAGTGAAAGCACTGAACTAGATATACCAGTTGTGACAGTAAATAAGTTTTCATATGTTCAAGATTTCCCAGTTATAGGGAAACACTTTCAGGAAGGCATGGACTTCAGGCAATTAGATTTTGTAAATACCCTATGATATGTTTGCTTTTTTTTTTCCTGGAATACCACTAAGGAAGGACAAGTTCCCTAGTAAAATGTTCAGGAGGAAATGTTAGCTGATATTTAACCAAAACTGTGACCCAAACTTGAAAATCTTCCAGGAGTCCTAAAAAGACCTTCTATTGCACTTCTTTCTCAATATTATGCTAAAAGGGAATTTCCATACAGAGGTGGTAATATCCAGGGTTGTGCTGAAAACACACAATAACTACTGAGAGATTTAACCTCTATACATTTTTGTAATCCCAACCTTCTATACTATCAACATTTACAAATACCAGTTTTCTAAATGTTGCCATTTTTACATATAACATTCGTATCAATTTCTGAGTCTGACCTGATCCTGTCTTAACCATCTCTGTACTGTACAACTTTGTGATAACTCTGACACTAAAATCTGTAATATTCAGAAATTCAGTTTCTGCATTACAATGCAAGAAAAGACAAGGATATAGAAGCTTGATGGGAAAAATCTCTTGCTAATTGGATTTTATTGCATTTATTAGTAGATAGCAGCTGACACCTATTGTTTGTAAAGAACTTGGTTTTTCAACTATAAAGTTTATTGCACACCAATATGGTTTATTTATGGACAGCAGTTCTCTAAGGTAGGCTGGGACAGGAGCACTGCTGGTAAGAAAAGTCAGTCAACTTACAGTGTAAGAATTATTTTCAGAGCACTTTCTCAAATGAATTCCTAGTCAGAGAGAAACTTATGAAGTATGTGTGTAAACATGCCCTACCCCCAAAACAACTGGGATCACATGAAACCATTTGCTAAGAAGGGGTGGGGGTAGAAGAAGAGAGTGAATTGAAAAAAGAGATCTAGCAGCTGGTGCTTCTGCCATATAAGTAATATACACTCCTTGTTCTTTCTGTTTTAGGAAAGAAATCACAAACTTTCTCTTAGCCATGCTTTATAGTGTGAATTTCTTTAATCACAGTCTTAGATATTCTCATGAATTTTAACAACTGATTATCATTTTTTACTGTTAACTTCCCTGAATGCAGAAAGGTAAGACATAAACTACATTAATAATCTTCTCTATTAGAGCTCTATTTATTTATCACTAGCACAAGATGCTCAGAACATGGGTTGGAGTACATTCTCTGTCCCTTGCAGTTTTTTATATAAGGATTATGAGCTAAGAACTAAAATTGGTCACATGAAGCAACAGGTGGCTTAGTAAGGCATATACTGTGTCCAGGCTCTTAGAAATAAATGTAACCTGAGAAGCTGTATTAAATGCCCTAGGTTTATAACTTCCAAAAAATGGACAGTGGTCAGCTGGGTGGCACAAAGATAGTTCATAGTGGCATGTACCTTTCACATTTGTGAGCACAAAATTTAAGAGAGAGATTACCTTATAAGCCTGCAAAGGGTAGAATTTTGGGGTATGTAGAACAGCTGTCTTGTGGATGTACAGATAGTCCACAGTTTAAGAGCAAGTTCCGTTCCCAAGGTATGTAGGCCGGAACAGTATTATTGTATAATACTGCATAAGTAGTATTGTGTAATTAACTTGAATCATTGTGTATTTAACTCGGATCATTGTGTATTTAACTCGAATTTTGCTACAATAGGTTCTGTTCTTAACTACAAGTCATCCATAAACTGGGCATACTTAACCCAGGGACTACCTGAATGTCAAATTTAAATATTAGGAATGCCAGGAGTCAGAAGGGAGAGCTAAAAATGACCAGAAAGGACTTCTCCTTGATTGTTAATATGCAATATACATAAGAACGATTCTGCAAAATTAATTTTGCTCTGAAACAAGTTCTGCCCAGACAATGAAGCATGTTACAGTAGAGGGGTTATTATTATTATATTATTAGATTTATTATGTCATGAACCCTTCAGTTTAAAGGCTCCTTATTTCATATTATGACCAGTGCACATTGTTCCAATCGTTATTTCATTCCATTCTTCAGTCGCGCTTAGGTATAAAACTCCTCCACCAGGCGAAGCCGGTGAGGGTCTCTCCTCCCCTACAGACACCTAGAAGGAGCCAAACAGTGACGGAGAGGGCACCAGCCTGCAGCATAATAACGCGCTGCCGGTGATCTTAAAGGAAAAAGCGCGCTCTATGTCCTGCGGACTTGGCACGGTGCTGTTAAACTTCCCTTTCGGCCCTCCCCGCCCCTCAGCCGGCATCACCCCCATTTTTCGATGCTTCGCAGCTGGAGCAGGGCGCCCCCGAGGCGGCCCTCCCCACGGATGCGCTCTTCGGGGCACCTGCCGCGCCGCCGTCCACCTTTACCCTTCAAACGGGCTCCCGCTGTCGCCGGGGCTACGGCCACGCTACCTCAGAGCGGGGGTCACCGCGCTGGGGAAACTCAGGCTCGGGATCCCGCTCGAAGCGCCGCCCCGTCACCTTCCCGCCCGGCCGGACACCGCGTGGCGAGGCAGCGGCCCCGCCGCCGCCACGCTCGTCTCCCTTCCCTCCTCCTTCTCCTCCCCGCCCTCCCGCCGCCGCCGCCGCCTCCGCCTCACTTGTAAGTGAGCCCATCGCCAGAGTTCAGCATCTGCTGCGCCGTTAGCCCGTCGTCCGGCACGTAGCCGGTGCCGCCGCTGATCAGGTAATCGGCCATGGCCGGCCGGTCGGTCGGTCGGTCGGTCGGGTCGGGTCGTTTCCCCTCAACTCGTGCGCGCGCCGGCCGGCCTCTTCGCCTCAGAAAGACTCGAACGTCACCGATGCGAGACAGAAAAGAAAGAAGCGCGCGAGGAGCCCCGCCCCTTTGCCTGACGTAACCCGGTGACATCAGTGGGAAGCGGCTGTCTCAGCTCCTGGGGGAGGGGCCGCTTTCCTCTTGTTCCCCCTGCTCTTACTTGAAGCCGGGCCGAAAGGGGAGAAGGGGGCGTGGCATTAGCCCCCTTGTGCGCCGCAATAAGCCGGGAGTGCTCCGGTGGTGCGCGTCCTCTCGTCCTCACCGCTCCGTTTGATTCTCTGCAAGAGTTGAGCTGTAGTGCGCCCCTCGCCGCGACTCATCCTATGCAAGTGGATCCTCTGGGCTCAATAGAAAAATTCTCTCGGGAATCAAACGCGCACCCCACGCGCGGACTGGTTCGGCGCCAGCAAAGGAGGCAGGGCTGAGGAAGGGGCCCCCGAGGCTTGGGGGGCGTGCACCAGAAGCAACAAAACAGCGCGCTTGCAGAGCAATCGCCGGCACCGGTCCTCGGCGCTCCCCGGCTTTTCCTTAGCCCGACCGGTAAGGCAGCTCTGTGATTCGCTCCCCCGCCCTCCGCCGATGGTTTTGTCTCCCAAGCCTTACGGTCCCGTTCAGCCGGTGAAACGGTAGAGGCACCAACGCCTTACGGCGACACCATTTACTGTACGCTTTTTCAGTCGCCTGCACGGAGAGCCAGAAGGGGGTCTCTGGGCCGAACGTATTGCACGCACGAAGGGAATTAGTTTTATTATTGTAACTTTACTGCCGCCCCCCTTTGAAAAGATCGTAACCCTGAACTACTTTCGGTTAAAAGATGAACAGATCCAGCCACCGCTTTAGCTTTACAACTGATAATTGAAATGCTCAACCTTTTCAACATTTTGATAAACCAATGATCTCGATTCAAACTTTTCTTACAACAGGATTTCAGCTTGATTCAAGATGCTTTCTAAGCAATTGCTCATCTGATGTTTTGCTTTTTAATCCTCCAACCAGTTACACATTGCCAGATGACCCCAGGATGGAAAGTATTAGGACTCTGAATCCGGATTAAAAGATTTGCATCTTAAAAGCAGCTGCATCTTTTCCTAAATTTACAGAAATGCAAACAGGTACACCTGCACTCGCATATGTCCTGAATCACTTTCCTTTTTGGATTCAAATTCCATTCCACAAATGGAAACAAACTATCCTTCACACCTGATGCAAAGGGCTTCTTCCTTTCATAACAAAATGTACTCATTTTAAAATATTTTTGCACAAGAAAAATGCTAAAAATACTTGAAACTATGTTAAAGAAAATATGTAAGTAGTCGGTGGTGTACGGTCAATTTGCCCTTGAAGAAAACAGGCACGCTACATTCTTGTCCAATGACATTTGTCGAAGAGAAACAAAAATACTTAGACCTTAAAACAGTGGTTCTTAAACTGGGAATAATTTGGGCATATCCTGGGGGTAATGTAGCCATTTGTAATTGCTTGTATGTGAGCTGAAGATCCCGTTTGGGACTGCTGCCGCCGAGACACTAGTGTAAAACAGTTTTTGTGGGGGGTAATGACATCACTCAAGACCAGGAAAAGGGGTAATTGGGCCAAACAATTTAATAACCATTGCCTTAGAAGTAAGGGATATTCTGCATATGACCCAAATTACTTAGATCTCTCATATTTTATATCCTAAAAAGAGAGAGAACTTAGGCAGACTTTCATAAACAATTTGTACAAAAGCTGGGAGAAGGAAATTGTTGAGTAACTTAAACATCAAATCCATTTAAATGTGGAAATGGCATTGACACCAAGGATGACCATATATGATACACACATATTCCCTCTATTTGTGTATCAGGTTGTGTATGTAGCTATGTGAAAAACTAAGTACACCCCATTGAAATGTTTGACTTTTTCAACATATTTCAATAGTTGATCTTCATTTCAACAATATTGATAAAGGGATATAATGTAACCAATATCATGCACCGTTTACATTTTGTAACCCACTGTGTTATTTAAACAAATGCAAACTCATATATGGAAAAGCAAGCGTACCCCTATATCACTACCTCAGATAGCTAAAATTAGAAACAAGTGCACCAGATGGGTGCAAATGATTAGAACATTGTTAGAGAGGATCTGGTTGGAACCTGCCTTACTGAAACCTTGGAGATTTAGTTTGATTTGCTTTGTTGTTGAAGTGTGTGCTATTAACCATGTCTAGATTGAAAGAGCTCTCTGAGGCCTTCAGAAATAAGGTTAGAGATGCCTAGAAGTCTGGGAAGGGACTTAAAAAGATTGCCAAATAATTGGACATCAATCACTCCACTGTCCAGAAGGTCATCTACAAGTGGAGATTTTAAACAGCCAACCTGCCCAGGCCAGGCCATCCCAGCAAGTTCAGCCTGAGAGCAGAATGCAAGATATTAAAAGAAGTCTCTAAGGACCCCAGAATTCCATCACGTGATCAACAGGTAACTCTTGCCACTACTGATGCCAGAGTACATTCTACCATTAGAAAGGAGCTGCACAAATTAGATCTACATGGGAGGTATATCAAGAGGAAACCTTTTGCTACTCAGAAAGAACATCAGGGCAAGACTAAAGTTTGCTCATGAACACCTAAGCAAAGACCAGGACGTCTGGAAAAATGACTGTTGGACAGATGAGGCAAAGATAGGGTCATCTGGCCACAGGACCAGAAGACAGGTTTGGTGAAAACCAAAGACAGCATTTCATCAGAAGAACCTGATACCAACTGTAAAGCATGGTAGTAGAAATGTTATGGTTTGGGGCTGCTTTGCTGCATCAGGGCCTGGGCATCTCACCATCACAGAAGCCACTATGGGTTTTTCATTGTACCAGAGGGTGATTGTGGATAATGTGAGACCATCTATCAGAAAACCAGAGCTCAAATGAAAGCGGACCTTGCAACAGGACAATAACCCTAAACATTCCAGTAAATTCACCAAGAAACAGCTGAAAAAGAGAGAAATGGAGGGTTCTGGAATGGCCAAGTCAAAGCCCGGATCTAAATCCCACTGAGATGATGTGGGATGAACTGA
This sequence comes from Liasis olivaceus, assembly GCA_030867105.1. NCBI lineage: Eukaryota > Metazoa > Chordata > Lepidosauria > Squamata > Pythonidae > Liasis > Liasis olivaceus. The sequence continues at coordinate 20,893,557 of CM061348.1, read as the reverse complement.
AACAGGACGTGCGTGCAAGAAACCCCTCAAACATCACACAGCTGAAAAAATTCTCCATGGAGGAGTGTGACAAAATTCCTCCCAGTCGATGTCAGAGATTGGGAGACAGTTGTAAGAAGTGCCTATCTGAGGTGGTTTCTGCCAAATGAAGCAATACGGTATAAGAGCTAAGGGTGTACTTACTTTTTCTACAGAAGGAAATGGCATATCAAATTTATTTATTCTAACAAGTAATTGCAAAGTCAATTTTTCATAGTTTTTTTTTTGTTCAATTACATCACCATTATCTTTATATACTGTTGGAATGAAGATAAAATATTGTTATGTCCACATATGTTAAGAAAGAAAAAAACTTTACATTGGGTGTACTTATTTTTTCACATGATGTAAAAATACTCATGTAAGGAACACCAGGAACCTGTTTTCAACAAAATTGCAGATTTTTACCTGACTTGAAGCAGTGTTAAGTTTCCTTGCCTAAGTGAGAGCACAACTTTTCCTGGGACTTTGCTCCTTTCTTTCTATGCAGACCTACTTTACTTTTCCTCCTGAATAGGGATGACATATACTTTGTGTACTGACTGTTGCTTTTAAAAAAAGCTGGATAGCATATTTTTCAAGAGGAGAACAGGTAATTTTTCATAGACATTTAAGTTACTTGCCCTCTTCTATAATGTGGCTATAATGGTAGCCTTAAATGCAGAAAAATGTGTTTTTCAAAGAAAACTAGTGTAGAATTAGAGACACTTTAATTCCAATCTCAATTCAGCTGCTTTATGAGAAAGGAAAATGCTGTAATGTTAATGCTGAACTGAACAATCAAACCAGTTTCAAGTTCTAACTGGTCAAAATATGGTGGAAAATTTGAATTTACTATGACAATATCTGTAAGTAGACAACTGCCAAGATATAATAGCAACAGAAGAAAACAAAACACTGGGCTTAGTCCCAGCAAAACATAGATCCTATGGTTCAGAACAAGAATTTTTGGTGAAATGACATTCAGATAAGTTCAGTTGTTCAACTAAAAGACATGTCAGTTCAAACAAAAAAACAACTCAAATAGATGTAAAAATACAACTTAGAGAGCTGTAAGAATTGTATGTTCCTTGCTTTTCCTCTTTCCAGTCAATGTTACACACAACTGCTGATAGCTGAGATAATGATGAGGGAATGTTCTTAAATTCTGATGGATCAAAATCAGTTGTCAAAAAGTTAAGATAATGCTATGTTCAAGAAGAAAGGGGCCCTATTCTCTCTAAATCCCAGTACTAATAAACATTTGCAGCAAGTCTCAGTCTTTCAGATAACTAGGTACTTGGAAATTTTTTTTAAAAATCCTGGCCTCAAATACCTGCTATCCCCATTCCAAATTCATTTCATTAAAAATTACAACAAAAACATTAGTATACTAATAAACAATTTCTTCCACAAATCCCATAGAACCAGGAAACCAAGAAAAAAAACCCCACCACCCTTGTTTAAATAGGCTAGCAAATTTGTAGAGGAACTGGTCAGTAGGAGATTCCATATGTTACTAATGTTTATGTCTTTTGCTCCCCCAATAAAGACACATTGTTCAATAGCGTGTTGAAAAGACGTGCTTGTCATTCTTAATAAACAACTAGCATAAGAATACATAAGAGAAACAGGGTGGTATCTTTATATGATACACAAGTGTATGTTACAAGAATTTCATTAGGCACAGGAGCCTCAAGGTTTAAGGCCTCAACATCAGGCCAAACAAGAGAGAGAGAGAGAGGAGAGAGAGAGAGAGAGAGAGAGAGAGAAGTGTGGTAGTTTGTACTTAACATCTAAAAATGTCACTTTTAAGGTCTTAATAGAAATTGATTTTCTTCTCCTTATAAATCATAATTGCAGGACACCCCTCTCTAGGACATGTCAGTGTCCAAGCACAAGGAAACTGCAAGCCACCTCTTTTTAGGTGAAGCAGATATCCACTGTTTTCTGCTTCCAAGTTCATGAGCTTCAATGTAGTGGCCCACCCAGGCCAAGTCCACCAATTAAATTTGTTTTTTTCACATCATAAAAAAGCCCAAAGTCAACCTACGGAACCTCACAGCTCCTAGAGAAAGAATGCAGCCTTCAATGTGTCCAGAAAGCTGATGCAAAAGGGTCAGATACACAATGGAGAGGGTCTCTTATTAACCAGAAGAAGCCTAAAAGGGCTTCTTAACTACACCAATTAAAAAAAAAAAACAAAAACAAAAAACTTAGGCATCTCCTTTAGTGTAAAAGGCTGTACAGTTGATCCTGGCCTCGCTGCCACCCCACCTAACCCAGCTCCACCCCGCACCCTTTTTCTGAATCAGGAGGGGTGCCTTTAGTGCATGGTGCTGACATTGGCCACCGCAATCGCTTCTTGAATTTCTCGTATCACCAGAATCCGGGTAAGCATTTGCTCCATTTGCTCTCGACTGATTGGCTGGATCGAATACCAGATAGGGCTGTTGGGAGCCACCACTGGTTCAGGAGTCAAATAGAATGTGTCATTTCGGCCTTTCACACTTTGCGGGCTGCAAAGAGAGAAAAACCATTAGTATCTGCTTTGGAACTGCTATTAACACTATCTTAGAAACAAGGACTGCTTCCTCTACCCCTTTGTGGAACTCATATGCAAAATGAAAGTTGAAAAGTACAAATTCATCTGGTCGCTGTAGACTATGAAATCAAATTAAGTTAATCTGTAATTACAGTAAGATAAGAATAAGTAATTCTTATCAATGGAAGCTTTAAGCATATTGCATTGCTATACCTTATACCTTTCTTACTCTGATTTCTTTTTTTCCCCTTCTACCTCTCAACTCATTTAAAAGTATTTGAAAAAATTATTTATAGATATAGAATATCTACACCATATTTGATATAATTAATTGCCTATGTATCCTTTGTATCATGTATCAAGGAACGCAGTTTTGGGAACTGGAACACTGCCAGTTAGCTTGGGGATTTCACAGGACTTTCAAATGAAGACCAAGTTTTTGCTTAAACATTCCCCAACACAAGTCACTGCTTAAAGATATTCAGCAACTCTGTTAAGCAACACCTCAAGCCAGCATGATTACAAAGCTAAAGAGAGATTTTCACCTGCTAGAATTTAGTATATCTTTGAGCTGCGATAGGATAATGATTACCTGGACACAATAATAAACCTGATTCTACCAATCCATGAACAAGTAAGAATGCTAGTATGTATTGTTCAATCTCTCTCAGTTAGCTGATGTTATTAACAAAGGACCATACAAACCAGGAAGTTTCCCACACTTGGTTTAGTGGAATCTGGACTAGTTAGTTCAGGCTATATTATATACCGAGAACATATCCTAGCTTACAGGTTTGAGATTCCTATTTGCAAGCTATCTGCAAAGCTTTAAAGTATGTCAAGCTTGTTCAAAAACTTATTTTTGAAGTTCAAGTAGACCCATAGATTAATTCAGTCTTTCTCATATTGATATAAAAGGGCTGAGTTTACTTTTATCATAAAATTGTTAAAAGGGATTCACTGTCCTACCTGATGCTTCACAAAGCATATTCTGTCTATGAAAGCAATCTGACTTATCTTCAACCACATAATAAAATGTATGAACCAATTATCAAGCATTTCTGTGATGGTAGTCCTCACTTAATTATGGCAATTGGGACCCGAATTTCCATCATGAAGCGATGCAGTTGTAAAGTGTGATGTCAAGTGACCTCACTGCTTAGCAATGGAAATCCCAGCATTCCTGATTGCTGTCGTTAAGTGAATCACTGTAGGTCATTAAGTGGGGATGTCACATGGTTGCCATTTGTGGCCTTCTGCCAGCTTCCCCATCGACTTTGTAGGAAGCCAGCAAAGAAGGTCGCAAATGGTGACCACATGAACGCAGGATATTGCAATGTTGTAACTACAAGCTGGATGCTCAGGTGCTGCGATGGCCATAAGTACAAGGACCGATTGTAATTACCACCTGTTTAACACTGTTGCAAGTTCAGTCAATGAATGAGTGGTCGTTAAACAAGGACCCATCTGTACACAAATGCTTTGGCCATCAAAATGTTACCTAGGGTGATAGGAACATGGTAAAAAGAACTATAATTTTGTGATTTCTAAGTTCTTTTTTCTTTCTATTTAGTTTTAATTGTTTTATCATTTTGGCAAAATATCCTGGAAATACAAATGAAAGACAAAAAATTACTTCATGTTATTAGATATAATTATGGGAATCTTGTACAGGTAGTCCTCATTTAGCTACCACAATTGGGACCAGCAACTTGGTCATTAAGAGAAGCAGTTGCTAAGTGAAACTGCAACAAAGCTTATCTTATTTCAGCTTTCCTTTGCTTTACAGACTTGAGAAGATTGTAAATGCAAGGACTGACCATAAAGTTACCTTTTAGTCACCATCGTAACTGAATGGTCACAACGAGGCAGATACTAAACGAGGACTACCGGTAGATTCAAAGCCCCTGAAGATAATGTTTAAAATCTGGGTCTGGACAGTTGTGATGGGAAAACTCACCATTTGAAGAGGTAGAAGTCATAGAGTTTTATAGGACACCTCAAGGGGTTTTCAGGATTCTCTGTCTGCTCTGCATACATGTCATCTGTAACTGCAAATCAACCCCAAGAGATACAGAACCATGAAACGCTTTCTTGCAGCAGATGGGCAGATTGATGTCAATATTATTAATGGAGCAACGAACGTATCTTTTGTAACCTTTGCTATCTTTCATGGTTACATTTACTGCCAAATACATATCTTCTGAACAGTTCTTGCAAATAAGTAGGAGCCCCTCTTAATAAGGCACTGCATATGGAAGAAAATTCTGTAATGTAAGTCGTAATAGGCTTGATAAATGACTATCAGAAACATTGGAAATCAAATCAGCAATTTCACATACAGTAAGGCAGATATTCATTTTCAAACAGATCACATTCATCTGGTCCCCACCCGACAATTTATATTCCATTTATCGCACAAGGTCTAAATAGTAATTTACAGAAAAATCTCTGAAAAATGAACATGGGTAAGTATTAGAAATTTTTATTTTTTCAGAAGTTCCTTCTACCTTTCTGGCCCGCCTGGTGAATGCCAAGAGCCTTTAGATATCGGATGCTTGTACTTTTATCTTTAGGATTGGAAGGGTTCTTCTTAGTCTGCCTCAAGACTTTTGAAAAGGCCAGCTTCATATGCTGGTCTACTGTTTTCAACAGGAAATATCTGCAGAAGTAGAGACAGGCCAAATACCCATTAAAATATATTTTTCCCCCAAATGTGAAAGAAAAATCATGTCCCCCACATCCTCAATAGTCAAACATAATCCAAAATGTATGGACTATGGACCTAGGCATGGAGTATCTACATTTTGACAATCAAGGATATACATAAATTAAAAAAAAATAAGCTTAAACAAAAGATCACTGCATTACTACTGTATCTGATGAAGTTACTTTTAGAAAAAAATATTCATTTATCAGGGCAATTAGCCTCAACAACTAAGCAGAAGCTCCATGTTTCAAAATAAAGAATGAAATGCCCCCCAAATGGTATAGGAACACTAAAAGAACATATCCTTAAAGGATTAGGATAGTCTCTTCAGAAAACAGAATGCTGAATAGCAGCCAACATTTCTGCAACATGTGAAGTGACTTGCCATAAATTACAGCAGATTTCAATTTCTTACATCTACTTACTACATACCACAGACAGAGGATTGACCTAAAACCATATATGGTTAATGGAGAAAGCAGGATTTGAATTAGAAAATTACTGGTTCATAATTTATTTCTTTGCAATTGTACTTTATTAGCTGTAGATTCAAGTTTCGTCTTTTTCATCCAGAAAATTCTTGTCTGGAAGTTTGATTTGCTCATACTAATTCAACTTTCTTGGAAAAACAAGATTCTGCTTCTTTTATAATAATTGGAATGGTTTTAAGAAGGTAATGTTTACATTGGTACATACTTTGTATTAAAAAACATGAGAGTAGTTAACAAGGTGGCAGGAGAGTGAGCTCCCAGCTGTTTACACTCCCATAACATCTCTTCTGTCACATGGCTGGGAAGAACATACCCTGTGCAGATAAAAATACAGTCAATAACAGAGATACTAAGGCAATGCTCTTGATAATATATAAATACTGCATTTCTCAAAGCTATAATATTAACAGAGCAAAAAATAATTTTTAAAACAAAAAAGTTTGATTCATGATAGCAAATTCAACCAATTGTTTAATTACTGTTAAATATTTACATACTCATCACAACGATCCCTGTCTGAAGGTTCTCTTACCCAGAGGAGTGACCCTAGGTTGCACATCCTTGAGAACTTCATGTAACCATTCGGTGAACCGTATGTAATAGAGATCTGAAAAAATGTCATCAACTCGCCCATTTTCAAATAAGTACTGCAAGAAACAATGACACAGGTGAGAGAAAACCTTACCCATGATGTTCATTATTGAACATGAAACTGATAGGGTGTATGTTTCCTTAATTTTATATTCAAAATCCCTACCAGTCTGGATTTATCTTTCATGCCTTGATGTGAAAGCATTTCAGTTCAAAGATTCAGAGAAGTTAATTGCAGAAAAATGGAATCAACAGATACATGCCCTCTGCCTTCCTCAGCCATCCACAGATTTGTGTTTAACGTAATTTTAACCAGGGTTTTAAAAATCTAAAAAAAATATTAATTTCTATTATATGAAAAGCTCAGAGTATTGTCATCACATTCATCCAAGCAGCCTGGAAGTCTCAGACATTACTTGTCTGAAGCTTGAATTAAATGTGGCTAATATTTATTCTGCTAATTTCCAAAATTACTTTCACAACTATTAACTCTAGCAGTTGTAGTAACTAAAACTCCCAACTTTTGGTATTGACCCAAAATATATGTCAGAGTTCAGTACCACTGTACCCACCAGTACCATAGTTAAGTGGGTACATTTCAAAATGGTTTCCAGAGAAAGCACCAAAAACTTCTGAAGTTCCTTTATTCATCTGAAATCTATGCCAAAATTTGTTTATCAATTTTGTTCCACCAGTGGCTAACTGACATAGCCCCTACAGTGAGCTTCAGAACATCCAAAAACCAACTTTGCTCTATTAATCCCAAGCCAAAGTTCTGTATCAGTTTGGTCTTGCTCTGTTTCATCAAGCACAGGGTTTGTACCCTTAGGGCCAAACAGTTACTGGCATTTCAAACACTGGGTTTTCCACCTCTCTTCTCCTCCAGAAGTGGATAACTGACATTACCCATTGCTGATCAACATTTCTGGAGCAGAAATATGTACATCCAAGTTTATTACACCAGCTCCATGATTTTCACTTTGCTACTTTTTGATCAGATATAAAGGTTAAACATATAATGAAAAATAGAGGGAGCTTTCTGAATGCCCTTAGAAAATAATGGGAGCCGACAGTAAAAAATGCTCGTCTCTCACCTTATACTACCCTCCTGTTCTGCTACTTGACAATTATTGTCTAATTTCCAAAGCAAAGTCAGAATCCAAGATATCATATTGAATTATGTTTTTTCAGGCACAGAGATTTATGAGTTTCTTGATTGCTGCTTGAAGGATATATAAGGGATTCTCTTTTAGTCACTATTAACACTTTTGCAGTAATTTATTAAGATTTTCTCTGTATGGACTCCATGGTACAGCATGGATGGATTACATTACTTTTAAATTTATTTTTAGTTCTGGGATTCCAACCTCTCCAAATTTCACCTATGAAAGCATAGGATCAGTATTGTTATAGTTATTATTAGCAAAATGTAAAAATTTGTACCCAAATTAAAGCATATATCTAGAATGGAATTGCAAAAATTGTTTAGGGCCTTGCAACTTTTTTCATGATTAAAATAGCTGTTTGTAGGAGATGTAGTTTCTTCCCACATCAGTTGCTGAAAAATAAATAACGAGTAATAACTTCCATTTATTCAGGGTTAAATAATTTCCAAGCTAGTACAATGTGTTGAGCCACGTACAAAATTTGGGCATGGTGAAGCAAAACAGTTCAAAACTAGTACCAATCTTTGAAATGGGTTTTTGGTCAATAGGCCATGTGCCATGTGATAGGGTATGTGCCAGTTATCCATGGGGGAGAATACAAATCTGAGACTTGGTGGAACAAAATGGGAGAAAACTGGTGTAGCAACTTTGCAATGTTTTAGGTGTTTGTGTGAACATTTGAAATGTCAGTATCCTTTTACGGGTACTGTATAAGGGTACAAGACCCAGGCTTAGTGTAAGAAGAACAATGACATAAAATCTGGGTAAAAGCTAAATTTCGGTTTAACAAATGCTACTTTGCTTCTAATGCATAAATAGGCTTATATATCAGAATATATTAATAAAATGCTGCTTTAGAAGGCACACATCTAGCTATTCAGTTCAACTGAAAGTTTCCATTCCCTTTTCACAAGTTGCTCCATCTCATTTGCATGCATTTCAAGACCTGGATTATGGAATTCTTTCGCCCCCTCCTCTCCCCTCCCGCTCCACACATCTTTGGAGTCATTCAAAAAAGATTTAAAAACTTACTTAATAAAAATGGTATTAAGGCTGTTTTTACTGTAAATCTTACTAGCAAAGTTAGATGGTAGGTAGGTTAGGATTTTTTAATTGTATTAAGTGTTACTTTTTATTGTGATAGTAAATATATCATGGTGTACACTGGTTTTATTGCTTTTGTGTAATTGTAACAGCTATTTAGTTTTTCCACTCAAAATGTGCCTAAAACTATTTGTAGTTTTAAAACTGTTTGTAGCAAGAGTTTCCATGATGCCACACCTTTTGAATGCACAGAAAGATATAGTAAAGAACATCTGGATCATAGGGCTCGCCTTCACTATTGCGAGCTTCACGAGTCATTAAGCACAATCCGTAATTTAACTCTGCTACAGCTGAAGATATGAGATCTTCTTGGAATCTCAATAACTGGCGTCCTGCAAACAAGAGGATAGGTTATTTAAAATCCCCATTTAAATCACATTTTTCTTAAATAATTCTGCTACAACCTCTTCCTCCTTCCGCATATTGGTGAATAAGTAACCAATAAATATTTTAAATCCTTGATATTGAATATACAGCCTGTCCTCATTCAAAACTTTTTGGGAGTGTCATCCAAAAGCCTTCCGAAAGGTGCTGCTGAATTGTAATGTTTAGTCTGACAGAATATAAAACTATCTGATAACACCAGTAACACTGTGAATAACAGTTAATAATTCATTGTTAAGTTACCAAATTTAATTTTTGTCTGGCCCCACCAACGTTTGGAGTATAGGCCAATATCCTACACAAAACACCCAGTATGGCCTATAAAAAAACACCCATGTGTTAAAAAAACTGGGAAAAAAGGCACGCCAGATAATATATACATTTTTGACACAACATTTAGTTTTGTTTTTTTTTAAGTGGTACAGTTCATTTTATAATGCAAACTTAACAAATATAATGAAGGTTTATCTATGCTCTATAAAAAGAATAACAAAACTGCCAAAGCCAATGCAATAAGACAACTGAGAATACAGTCAGCTGGAAAGCCTGGGGCACTTACTACCAATGGGTGCAAGCCGGTTCTGTGATTCTTTTTCCATCTCTGCATTTTTAGTCTGTGCCCAGCTCTTCCATACTTCTAGTCCTTCCTCTGGCTTGAGAGACTGTGGAAGGAGAAGTTCAGGGGAAGGCTGAGGCTGTGGCTGCTGTTCAACTTCCGCTACCTGAACAGTTTGAGCCTGTGGAAGAAAACCATTTCAGTAACTCCTGCAGAAGTTTCTTTAAAGTAAAACAATGAACTAGGGAAGGAATCAATGCAATTGATTTGATTGTCTGTAGTACTCCATATGGGTAAATTTCTGTCCAAGTTTAGTTTCAGTTTTAGACAACTATACAAACACATTTGTTGTCTCTGCAAAGAATTTGTTCTTATTTCCACAAATTATTAGACAGATTTCATTGAGCTACTTGCTCTGTAACCAAGTACTCTACTCTACTACAAGAGGTATTCAAGTCCAACACAGAGACTAACACTTCACATAATTATACTCTACAGTAAATTTAATTCCCAGTTCCATTAATATACATTTTATTTCAATTTAGGTGCCAGCTGACTCAAACTGACTCTGGCCAGCTCACAATATAATAAACAATAAAAACACAGTATAAAACAAGATGACATCCAGTCACTCTATACAAAAGCATAGACAAAAGCACATTCAACAAAGGGCTCCATCCATCTTAACCCAAGTCCTAAGAAAACAACCATGTCTTCAAGACCTCATGGAATACCAGCAGGGTAAGGGCCACAGATTTCAGGGGGGGTCTCATTCTAGAGAGAAGGCACCATAACAGAGAAAATATGCTTCCTGGCTTCCAACAGATGGCACTATTTAATTGAAGGAACCGGGAGTGCACCAACTCTGTCAGCATGTACCGGCCAGACAGAAACCATTGAAGATAGGCAGTCCCTCAAATAACTTGGCCTTATGCCACATAGGGCTTTAATAGGTGATGACCAGCACCATGAATCACACTTGGAGGCATACTGCAACCAGTGCAGCTCACAAAGCAGAGGTGTCAGGCATACAAGGAATACCCATTGCTGCCCACATCACTGCATTTTGAATCAGTTGAAGCTTCCAAGTGGCTTTCAAAGGCAGCCCCATTTAGAGCTTGTTGCTATAGTCAAGCTGTGAGATGACCAGAGTATTAGGGATTGTCTGAAGGGCCTCCTGATCCAGGAAAGGGTGCAACTAGTACAAATAGAGCTGGGCAAAGGCTCCCTTGGCCACAGCTGCCACCTGCTCTGTAAGCAAGAGCTGTTATTCCAAGAGGATCCCCAGACTGCACATGACTTTTGAATGGGGAAGCACTACTCCATCCAAGAGTAGAGATGGAAAATATCTGGCTCCAGGAGGCTCTAATACCCACAGCCATTCAATCTTGGTAGGACTAAGTGGAGTTGGTTACTCCCTGTCCAGGCCTACACAGTCTTCAGACACTGGGGCAGAACCTCAACAGCCTCATCTGCCCAGCCTGGGGATGAAATATATAATTGGGTATCATCAGCATATTGATATCAAACCCCAAACCAACATATGACCTCACCCACAACAGCTTCATGTACTGTAGATGTTACTAGAGAGGAGTGAGCACTGAATCCTGTGGCAGCCAATATAAGGCAGCATAAGGGATGACCTCTCCCCACCGCTAACACTGACTGGAAACAGCCATGAAAGAAGGAAGAGAACCACCATAAAATGGTGCCCCCAATTCCCAACTTCCACAGGTGGTCCAAAAAGATACTGTGGTCAGTGGTATTGAAGGCCGCTGAGAGATCAAGGATAATGCACCATCTCCATCCCATCTCCACGTCATCAGCAAGTGCAACCAAAGCCATCTTAATACTGAATCGCAGCCTGAAGCCCAACTGAAATGGGTCTAGATAATCTGCTTCCTCCAGGGTTCTCTGCAACTGCAAGCTGACCACAATCTCAATAACCTTCTCTAAAAGACCTAAAAGAGAAGGTTATAGGCAAGATAGTAGTTGTCTAAAACTGTTGGGTCTAAGGCTGGTCTCTTGAGGAGAGGATGCACCACCACCTCCTTCAAGGCCAAAAGCACTACCCCCTCTCTCAGTGAGGCCAACATCACAGCATAAACTGAACTAGAGTCACCTCTCTGGCCACCTTAACAACCAGGAGGGACCTGGGCCCAATAAAGAGGTGGCTGAACTAACAGCACAGAGAACCCTATCCATTTCCTCAGGAGTCACCAGCTCAAACTTACCCCAGACACCTGAGTCTCAAGTACCTTGGCCAGATCTGCCCAGCTGAATCCAGCTTGGAGTGGATCTGAGTGACTTTATCCACCAAGGAGCCATAATATTCTTCAGAGTGGCCTTGCAGATAATCTAATGGCCCTCCCTAGCAGGGATCAGGTCACCTTAAAAAGCTACTGGACAGCTATTGGTGGACACAGTTAAGCATGACCTCCTCCTCCTCTCATAATACTGGCTGCAGAGGAGAATCCCAAGCTTGATCTCAGTTTTTCATTACATTTCCCAATTCTGTCTTAGAAACCCCAGAGCGGATATTACTGAAAACAAGGTTTAGGTTTAAGTTTCAGCAAGGATCTGACCTGTTATTTTTATGAATGTGTCTAGACTATTAAAATTATTACTTTTGATTATGTGCCATCACATTGGAGTTGACTCTTAGCGACTACATAGATTTTCTCCAGGAAAGTTATTACCTTAGGCCTCAGTAATCAACTTTTTCATTGTACTGTAGTTGTTTTTTTACAGGTATATCTATTCTTCAGTTGGATGGATGTTCTGGAATGACTCCAAATTGCAAACTGGCAGATCTTTACACAGAGCAATTTTTTCCCTTTGCTGCATATGAATTAATCTCCAACAGAATTTTTTTTTAATTCTATCAGATGGAGAATTCTTCAAAGCAAGCTCCATTTTCCATTAACCTCCTTTCTTTGTGAAAGTGTAGGTGCATAAAGGATTTGGCCTGGAAAAGTTCATTGTCCTTTTGGGCTCTTAAAATTTTAATTCCAGAAATAATGGAATTTGGGGATGGCGGAGTAAAATCATTAAGGGCTGAACTAGAGGTGGGAAGGGGTAGCCAGTCAACTAAACTGACAACTATTTTCCAAGCCACAATGACCTCTGCATTGCCACTTCCTCCTAAACTATCTGTTCATCTATTGGCAATAGGATTGTGCCTCAAATTTGGCCTACGGGCCTTTTTTAGGCACTGGAAATCATAACCATGATATATTCTAGATTAGATCATAACGAGTCATTACCTAAACCAAAATGCATCTTTATCAGACACTTCACTTTATATGACACTTCACTCTTCTGAATTTACATGTCCAGCAACACATGTACATTTCAAAAATATAAAAACCCTTTATGTCTCTCGAAATGTATATTCTGTTGATCACTAGACCAATTTTATGTTCCCATTTTTCCTCCCCCATTTATATTGTTTCATTATTCATTTTAAGTAGCTACTTTTTTCATCTCCTACAGGATAGGAAAAGATGCTAATTTTAAATCTAACAAACTAGGGCATTTAAGGATGCCTCATCACCAAAAGTACACCTCAGTTTTAACATTAATAAGTTTGCCTAACATTTCAGAATGCCATACTTAGAAAAAAAAGTTTCTGAGGTTCTCACCAGGATATATTGTAACAAACATTTTAGTTCAATAAGGAACTTTGTTGCCTGGCTGAGTAGTAACATATTAAAAGACTATAAGCACTTTGTGAGCATCCATAAGAAGCCAAAGAATAGGAGGAACGGTTTCCCTCTGCAAATCATAAATAATGCTTCTGCTTCAAATTACAATTGTTTGTAAATCACAACACAAACATTAACTTTTCCTATAAATATTATAATCTGCCACTCCAGATTGCCAAATAATACTACCTGCATAGGTTATCAAATAAAACAAGTTTAACCAGTTTTCTATTAATGCAAGTACATTCAACATTAGAAAAAAAAATCTATAGGTTGTCTGACTGCCTGCCTACTTACCTATCCTTTACCAAAACAGATCAGCTCAGGATTAGCAGTACAGTAAGCAATATGGTGAAAAAACACACTAAATCAGAAAGAATCTAAAATATGAAAACAGCACAAAATATAAAAGGCTGTAATCCAGCAGTATGTGAGAAGCCACAAATTCCCACCCATTATCATAATGTGAAAACTCTTCAAATGTTAAGTATTAGTAAAAAGGGCAGACAGCATATAGAAAGTGGCCTTCTAAAAGTCAGAGATATACATGAGACCAAATAGCAGTTCAGTAAACGTTGAGATTGTTCCACTGAAGCTAGGAAGCTTCTATAAACCTAAAACAAAGTACATGTATGTAATTTTCTGCATGAGGACTCTAAGGTTTTGGTCATAGTCACTGTAGGAACATTCTGATCGCCTATTTCATAAATAACACTAGCTAGAATTTTTTAACCAAGTTTTCTTGAACAAGCTATAGTTAGCACACATATCAATGGCTTAGTGTGAGTATGTACCCACTGTAGCTTGTTCAAGAAAACTTGGTTTAAAAAATCTAGCTAGTGTTATGTATGAAACATGCCATCAGAATGTTTCTACAATTCTGCAGGTTGGTAATACAAGTAGTCCTCGACCTACAACCATTCATTTAACAACTGTCTGTAGTTACAACGGTGCTGGAAAAAGTTATTTATGACCAGTCCTCACACAACTGTTGCAGCGTCCCTGCGGTCACGTGATCAAAATTCAGGCTCTTAGCAACCGGCGTGTATTTACAGCAGTTGCAGTGTCCTGGGATCATGTGATCACCATGTGCAACCTTCCCAGGAGGCTTCCAACAAGCAAAGTCAATGGGGGAAGCCAGATTCACTTAACCACAGCAAAAAGGTGGTAATATCAGGCGAGACTCACTTAACAACCACACTGCTTAGCAACAGAAGCTCTGATCCCAAATGTGGTCGTAAGTGAAGGACTATCTGTAATTCTATTAAGAAAAGACATGCAGCCATATTAGCAAAGGTAGAATATTTACCACTGCATTTAAAAAGCTGGAGAAATCCAACTATTTTAAAATATACTTGCTTGATACTTGTATTTTAAAATGTGTAATAAAAACTTGAACTGTGCTTATGGCAGAATGTCTGTCAACAGTGAATAATTGTAACCACAGCCACACTTATGATAAAAAATGTAGTCCAAATGGAATATGAGCAATTAAGTAGAATTCAATTTGGATCTAGTTTCAGGTTTCTTACACACTATGCCATGAGAAAGTGAGATTCAAACATATTTCTAAAACCTCAATATAATTTTTCCTCATGAGAAGTAGGCAATTCAGCAGCCTCCAGATGTTTTGGATTCAAGTGCACTGCCTTGCTAGCTGAGGCAGATGGAGCTGTATTTGGAAATATTTGGACAGCACCAAGTTTTCATCTCAGCCAAAGAGCTGATTCACCATTAGTATATGTGAGCTTTGTATGTTCAACCCAAAGTACAGAATCACAGAACCAGAAGGGGTCATTTAGGCACCAAATCTAACTGTTATCTGCGCAAGAATTCAAATTAAAGCATCTGTGACAAATGGTGATCTAGTCTCTGAATACAGGTAGCACTCGACTTACAACCACAACTGGGACCGGAATTTCCATTGCTAAGTGATGCGATCGTAAAGCACAACATCACCCGTTGGGGGGAGATGGGCAGCATACAAATTTAATAATAATAAATAAAATCACATGACCGCACTGCTTAGTGACAACAATCCTGGCACTCCCCATTGCTGTCATTAAGTGAATTCCAGACATTAGCTGAGGACCCACCCTAATCCAAGCCATTCTGGGCTTGGTCCCTCCCAGCCCCGAGCCTCAGTAAAGTAAGGGACTGCCTCCAACTCCCCCCACCTGCCTATCTCCCCTCCATCTCTGCCCTTTTGGCCACCTTGCACTCTGTCTTGCAGGGCAGCAAGCAACCCCAGAACCAGGCAGCTCTGGGGCTGCTTGCCACATTGCAACTCAGGGGCTTCTTGGCACACCACGGCTCTGGGGCTGCAAGAAGCCCGAGCCGCAGTGCAACACGAAGTCCTTCGCAGTGCGAAGTCCAACCCAGCAGCATGGTGAAAAGCTGCAGCCACCCTGGGAAGCTGCAGCTGCCCCAGCCCAGTCCCAGTTGCCCTCGCCACCTTGTGCTCCACCACCCAAACTGACCTTCACCAACTTTTTGCTCCCCCTGCTGACGAGGCATGCCCGGCCTGGTCCTTTGCACCAAAAAGCCCCTTTGCACTGTTCTGCTGGGCCAGGCTGGGCTTCGCACTGTGGCTCCAAGCCCTGAGCTGCAGCACAAAGCCCACCCCCAGCCAAGCCCAGTAGCACAGCGCAGTGCAAAGCTGCAGCTGCCACAGCTGCCCCAGCCCAGTCCCAACCACCCTTGCCACCCTGCACTCCACTGCCCCGGCTGACCTTCACCATCTTCTTGTTCCCACTGCTGGTGAGGCATGCCAACACTGGACCTTCACAAGGCAGCTGCTGGCCACATGAGGCTATCTTCCCCTGGTCTTGCAAGGAAACCACTGTGCGCGATCTGGGGAAGAAATCCTCATGCACCAGTAACTGCCTCATGAAGGGCCAAGCTGGGCATGCTTGGTCAGCAGCAGGAGCAAGAAGACAGTGAAGTCAGCTGGGGCATCAAAGCGCAGAGCAGCAGGGGGTCAAAAGGGCATAGATCAGGGGAGATAGGCAGGTGGGGGGAGTTGAAGTGCCCCTCCGGTTGTAAGTGTGGGTGGGCTACAAATCATCCAAATTTTGATAATGTGACCACAGGGGCACTGCAATGGCCTTAACTTTGGGGACTGGTCAAAAGTTCTTTCATTCAGCGCTGCCATAACTTCAAATGGTTGCTGAGTGGTTAAGTCAAGGCCTACCTATATATCGAGTAAACAACAGCTCTCTTGATAACTGATTCCATTGTCAAAATGCCCTTACTATTAGAAAAATGACTCTAGAAAGCTGCTGTTTTCCAAACCATTAATTTAACTCTTAAAACAATGTTTAATTTACCCAGCTAATACTTTTCACTGGAGAAGTTAGCAGCCTGATAAAATAGATAACGTACATTCATTCATTCACTTATTATTCTGGATGCTTTTTGACATTTCAACAGTACAGCTCTAAACAGCATACAGCTACTTCCTGAAGTAATATACAACATGGCACTTACAGAAAAAAAAAGTATTATGTTTCCACTGTTTATATGAAGCACTCAAAGAAAACCAAAGAGTGAATATTGCCTTCCTTCCTCATAGTTCAGCATCTTCGTTACTTCCTATCACATAAAAGAAGTATGTTTTATTTATCCTGAAAGTTCCACAACAGCTTATGTTCAGCCCTGAAGTTTCTACTTGACAGTGATGAAAAATAAGAATTTATACTAATGTATCATTCAGTGAAGAATTGTTTATCTTCCGCAATTATGCAGAATTGGATCCAACAATCTAGATTATAAAAATCTCTGGAACTAGAAAGCAGTATTCAAGTCCTAATAGTAATGATAGAAGACAGAATATTTTAATATGCACAATATTTCTGCAGAATGCATTGCAAAAAAAAAAGACCAGGTAACTGTACCTTCTTTGGCTAGCTGATTTTATGTTCTCAACATTCTCATCATATGCCCACTTTTACATACAAGGAAACTAAATTACGTTGAGAACACAGAAATATTTGATTCAGAACAAATTGTGCAATCCAGAAAAATTCATAAGCCATGTTGAATCATATTTGACAGATGCTCACGGACCACAACTATCATTCTTATTCAGATTCTCAAGAGGCAATTACAATATCAGAAATTATATGCAACTATTATTACTGGTAGCCACAAATAGTGTATCTTTCATGGATTTGTCTATTTTTAAAGCAACCTAAGAAGAAAAGTGACTGGCAGGAGGCAAATGAAGTTTTCCCTTCAGTGCTCTCACCTCACTCCTTTCCGGCCATTCCTAGGTCCTCTACTGTTAGAAGACCTGAAAGACCAGGTTAGGGGCAGACTGTCATAGAGCAAATCTATCTATGTAGTCACTAAGAGCCGACACAATTGATGGCACATAATCAATCAATCAAAGCTATCAAAAACTGGCAGCCACTGTTAAAGCTTGTGAGCCTGAATGCACTGGATATCTGTAAGTGGTATGGAACAACACTTCCTTGTATCTGTCCTAAATCTCCCACCATTCAGCTTCATTCAGACCAAGCATTATCAGAGGGCAGTTTTTTTCCACATCCATTTTCTCCATAACATGTAAAGCGGTATATGCCTCAGTAATTTTCCCTAGCCTGGCTTGCTTGATTTTCCCAAGGCAAAGATCCTCAAATATTGCAACCTTTCCAATGGACTCCAGTTCCTTATTTTGATGCTATTTTCTACATAAAGTACTCCAAGCATGGCTGCACTAATAATTTGGATAAAAGTATTTCAATAATTATATTCCAGTTGACATTCTTGAAGAACTGCAATGAAAGCCTGGGTAAAAATTTATAGATTATTTAAAGCACAGAATGTAAGTGTTCAGAACACAAAAAGCAGATACATCTTCCCTTTAAA
Source organism: Liasis olivaceus (assembly GCA_030867105.1). Classification (NCBI taxonomy): domain Eukaryota; kingdom Metazoa; phylum Chordata; class Lepidosauria; order Squamata; family Pythonidae; genus Liasis; species Liasis olivaceus. The sequence continues at coordinate 20,875,413 of CM061348.1, read as the reverse complement.
ACTGTTATCTTTCAGAAAGATGACAGACAATCCTGCCCATATTAAGTTATTCAATGCTGCAGACACCTGGCTCATAAAGATAGCTTACTTACAGAGCAAGTAACTTGCAGCTGTTGCTGTTGCTGCTGCTGCTGTGCCTGCTCTTGTGATGTGGACTGCTGCTGCTGCGGGTCCCATATATGAACCGTCTGTGCTGTATTCTGGTAGGTCCCTGCCACTGCTTGCACTGCCACTGGAATGTGGATATTGCCATTCATAAACTGTGCTGGAAAAAGGGAATTGGCAAGTGTTTGCACCACCTCCTCATGAGAGTTTTTCACTACTGATGCACCTCCCACCATCTTATCCTTGTCTTCTTCTAGCTTCACAGTGGCCAAAGTTGTTGGGGAGCCACTAACATGGACGGCATTGTAGGCTTCCTGGGGAATGGCAATATGGGTAATGTTTTGCTGCTGTAGGTCACCACGTGGTTGGGCAGAGTAAACAGGAATTGTCCAGGTCTCCCCAGTGGGACTGGTTATGGTCCCAGTGGCACTGTACAGGTGGGCACTATCCACTGTTAACAAGTCCGGCCTTAAGGACACATAACTCTGCTGCTGGCCCTGGGGGATGGCCAGAACCGTAGCAACTGGTTGCCCTGAAATAGCATACGACACAGTAATAGGCATATCCACTTTGCGCTTCTTTACTGGTTGGAGGACACTGGCGGTGCTGATCCTTCTCTCGCCTTCCCGTGGTGAGCCTTGCTGAGATGGAGGAGGGGAAAGTGCTCCAACTGTCTGAATTTGGATTTGCTGGCCTCCAGCGATAGCCTGTCCTGCCACGAGCTGGGCCTGGATCTGTTGATGTTGTATGTGTTCCTCCTGTATTTCTGCACCCTGGATCTGCTGAGCAGTCTGCACGTGCTGCACCTGGATCTGAGCCGCTTGCAACTGAGAAGGGCTGGGACTCTGAAGGGTCTGGCCCTGTATGGCCTGGGATGCCTGTTGCTGCGTCTGGCCTTGGATCTGCACCTGGACTTGTATTGGCTGCTCTGAGGCTTGGTGGACCGTGAGCTGAGGAGAGAGCTGCTGGGTGGACACCTGTTGAGGGGACTGCTGAACCTGAACCTGCACCTGGAAAAATAACACACGAGCAGTTAGTGTATCGGCTCCAAAATCCCCGAGAGACTTTGGGAGCTGGTAGTATATCAAGGTAAACAAATAAATACGCTGGCAGCAATTTTAGGGTTAGGAGTTAAATATAAATAGGCGCCCAATCAGCTAAATGAGAGTATCCACAAAGAAAAAAAATTGGTTAATACATCTTGGTAGAATTGCAAAGAAAAAAAACATTTACACATTCCAAGAACACCCCCCCTGCAAAAAAAACCTCAAATGAGCATATGTCATTGACCAAGAGTCACAGTTAAAAAATAGTCCATTTGTTCCTTAAAATTTAAGATACCTCAAAAACAATTTTTTCCTCCAAACAGTCCTCCAAGGAGCCTAAAAATAGTAAGCACTCTGAGCAGAAAACTTCTTTTAGGAATACACCAACGAATATTTGATTGCATGTGCATAAACATAATTATATTAGAATTGTTCTTTACTGGCAATGTCAAACATTTGGGGGGTTACTGATCTGGTCTTGTGAATTACTGACATTTTTTGGAATAATCTTTTAATGTATGTAAGTAGATTTATGGGGAATTTTTAAAAAGATGTTAATGTTATGTTCCAAAACATTGGAACCTGACTATTTTTGAAGAGTTATGGTTAAATGGGACATGGGGGGTTGTTAAGAGAATTATTTTGAGAAATTGGAAAAGTAGTAATATTCCTAATATTAAGGATTGGATTCAAAGGATGTATAACTTAAGTTTTTGAAAAGGCAATGTTATCACTAATCCAAAAATGACTCCATATGACATTTTGTAATGTTAGAGAATCATTTTTTTAAAAATGTAGATTTAGGAACTTGTTGACATTTGATGAATATGTGATATATATCATTTTTCCCTTTTGGGGTTTTTGGGGGGGAGTTAAGTTGGCTGCTTTATTTTTTATTGTTTTTCCTATATTTGGTTTTATTTATTTCATGTTAAAATAAACAAACCTAACTAATTTTTAAAAAATAGTATAGAATACTTAGCTATTGTTGCCTGGTTAGTTTTCAGCCACTTCAGTGTTCAAGCAGAAACATTTAAACAACACGCTTCTTACAGATAGTAAACTGAAATTCTCTAATTCTGGCTTTTCATTAAATCTGAATCAGGCCAAATAGTTATTTCTATTAAGTTATTTCTATTAAGTTTACTTTAACCTGTATGTACAGTCTGAACTAATAATGCCTACACTATTCTCAAGCAATACTAGTGATACAACTTTGTTTCAACCAGTAACATTAATGTATTCAGTAAGAGAGAGTTCTCTCTTTCTCACGGACACTGTACTGTATCAACACATGAACTAATGTTATCCTGCTGTACATGACATTAAGAGTAGAACAGAAGGAAAAAACTAATGGCACAAGAAGCCTCCAATGTATAACCCAAACCTAAATGTAAGGAGAGGAAGCTAGTGATAAGAATTGTTCATATCTGCATTCTTACCCCTTGATGGCCAGATTAAAAAAAATGGCATTCACAAATGCATCGCTACAGAACACTTTTCAGATTTCATGTAAATTCAAATATTTCCTTTTGCATAAATTCAGTCTATGTTTGAGTAATCAAGTGAGAGTATGTTATTTATTTGTTCATATGAGCTAGTTAAAATGTTTTTTGCAAACCCATGAAGGAAAAAAAGTTATACATCTCTCTAGTCCTTAAAAAAGCAGCAGCTTCCGCTTTTAGTTTAATAAACAGGAATTGTGAATACTGTTCAAAACAAAACTTTGTATTGTTTGGCTTGATTCAGTGGCACAGGTTTTCTATTCAAACTTTTGGCAAGTGCTAAGAACTAGAATATAAAGTGCAGTTGCAAAAAGAAGTGAGCGGCTATCAGTAAAAGGTACGTGACAACTTTTGTTTTTAAATCCTGCAATCTATAAGCAATGAGAAGGTAGGTATAAATCCTGTATCTATTAATACATTATATAATATAATTTAGATACATTAAATACATTTATATAATTTAAATTTGTATACATTTAAATGTACATATATATATATATATATATATATATATAAAATTATTAAATTTCAGAAAGATTAAAATACAAAAAAGTCAAAAGGAAAAAAAGAAACAGAAGAGAAAAAGGATAGAAAAAGAAAAGTAACTTTCAACTTCCGCTGGTACAGGTATAAATAAATATATTTATATAAACTATAAATTCTGATGGAATATAGACAATTTAGGGTTCAATTATGAACATTTCATTTTAAATACTGGGACTTGCAAATTCTTACTTGCATATCTGAGTTTTATTTTCACATCAGAATCTAATCTTTACCTTATAGATTTGTGGCTAGTCCTCAGTGGTGCCACAGCTTATTATTAGCATACAAGTCCCTTCAGCAACCTATGGATGCCTTAGGAATCCCAACTTTTTAATCAAAGGAAATTTATTTCTAGCTTTATTAAAAGCCATTCATCTGGACATAAGGAAACCTCAAAGTGGGGTGAGAATAGAGCTGGACATGCAGCCTTATCCACCCCACTCAACTGCAAACTTCAGATAAGACATCTGAAGGGAGCTATCCTTGGTGCCTGAGCTGCATCTGTAGGCATGGCTAAATCCAGCTACTCTGGCTTGTCTACCTTTTAATAAGATAGTCATAAACAAAAAAAAAGAAAGTATGGCTGAAGACTCTAATTTTCTTAGGAAAACAAGCCAACAGTCTTCATTTGCACATGAACATTAAACAAATCACAGATTAAACCTTAGGTATGCAAGCTACGGCCACTAACAACAGAAGCCAGCTGGGAGCAATCAACCAGCATGGACCATCCTTATATACAGCCTGCCACTGCCTGCAAATACAATCTTTACTACTCTTTTCTTTGTACTGTATTATACAGTACTTCAATATCATGTTTTGAAACAGACAATAACAATCTCCAGAGGGTTAAACCATTAACTTATGATGTATCTTCATACTATAAAAGGCCAAATGATACTATTACTAAGAGTATTCTATAACTTCTAAATCTGATATAATGGTCTTACCTATTTTGCAATTATTGAAAGAAGTCAAAACAAGTAATTGAAATTGCATAACAACAGAAATCTTACATATTATTGCTATTATTGATAGATGCTAAATAGTAGCTCCTTTTCTGTTAACTGAGAGTAGTATCCAAACAAGGGAGCACAACTGTAACCAGAATCCTCAGTGTGGTACTGTAGGAAGAATACACACAATACTATGCCTACATATTGTTGATTTTAAATAAATGTCAAGGGCACCTACATATTCTGTGATTTCTATTTCTACTGTAAATGCCCTTTGAAGCACGTTAAATGAAAGCAGTATTAACACTATTTGGGCAGCAGAAAACAACATATTTTCAAATTAAAATTCCTATCACTAGTTGAAAAAAATCTAGCAAACAGAATATTGTACAACTTATTCACATCTTCTATATATAATGCAACTGGTATTTTTTACTATTTAAAAACCTTCAGAGTTTAGATCACAAAATCTTGCTTTACATTTCTGTACTTCTCTCTCCCCAAATCCATTAATCCAATACTAAATATGCATTTATTATACTGCAGGATTCTGAATTGGGGGAAGAAAGGAATGTATTACACTTGTGCAATAAAAAGGACATTAAGTTTATAAAAATTGATTTATTATTAAAAATCAGGCTATATTAGTAGAGAGAAGATTTAAATCAAATTTCATACATGAATTAAACATATATTTATTCAAACAGCTATTATACAGAACTTAATGAATAACTGATTTACCTAGAAGAGTAGCTATGAAAAAAAAACATAATTCTAGATCCCTGAAAAAAGTTGCATTGTAGAAATTAACTTATATGAAGTGGCCTAGCTATAGAATAGTCCATGATGGGATGTTTGAACTTCTCTAAATAAGACTTATTTTATGAACCATTTTATTTTGAAAAACAGGGGAAGAGAGTTCAATAGATGTTAAGAAGAAGATTTCTATAATTCCAGTTCCTCCATATTTCTTTGTATAAATATAGCCAACACTAGTACACAAGCAATGTTAACATTACCTGGACTTGTTGGGGTTGCTGCACCTGTATTTGTTGCTCTTGTTGGGTTTGCTGCTGGACACTAGTTGTAACAGGACAGGCAAGTTCAAGCAAAGATCCAGCCACTTCCGTGCTATCTGTATAAATGCAGTTGCCTCCTTGCTGGTATACCATGGTTGTGGTAGCAGCTGTCTGCTGAAACTCCTGTAGGGCCTCAGGGCCCTTGGAGGCAAGGGAGTCCAGGAATTCCTTCATCCTATGTTGGGGGATTGTTCGTGCTTTCACACGGATGTATTCTTCAAAGGAAATTGTGTTCTCCAAAGAATTATTCATATTGCAAAGTCCTCAGGGTTCCTTAGAAGAAAAACCAGTAATTTATTAATTCTGAGTTTAAACTCTAGACCACTGGCTTCATATCTCTGTTGTCTTTACAAACCAAGTGAATCTTTCTTCAGATCAGCCCTATATAGCTATTCACTATAACTACCAAGAACCTACTGAAAGAATTATGCATAATATATGAAGTTAACCATAACCTGCAAACTGTCATTACTCTATTGCCTCTTTTCAAAACTAGATGAACAAAACTAAATCAAATCAAATCAAGCAATTAAAAAACTGCAACTATTATGTGTAATCCTAGTTATTAATTGAGGAGGTCTCTTTAAACCTCAAAAAAAAGTTTGCACAGTGCCAATTCATGCAAGTAATTAACTAATCTTAGTAACTATAGCAAAATAGCACCTCAGCACCAAACGCTTTGGAAAACAATGGTAAAAGGATGTAAAATAGGACTTGCTACATTTACTTTGAATTTTAATTACCCCTAAATTCAGAAAGATAGGTGATCTTGACTGCCAATGCAATTCTGATTCAGAGAACAGAAAAAGTATACTTGCTTGGCAGAAACCATTATTCAAATCAAGGGATTTTATTTTTTATAGGTTTTCCTAGGAGTGAGTCATTGACTTTTATGCCAACCATACATGGACGCAATAAAAAATATTCAACACCGTTTATGTGAATTCTGAACAAGAATTCATTTTTCTGATACTTAGCTTCTATTAAAATATATACAAACACACCATTTAATCCTTTGAAAGAACAGGAAAGGGAGCACCCAGAAAAGCTGCTTTGGGGGATGAGGAGGACTTCACTGTTCTATCTAGTTTCATCTTCCTCATTACGACTAGTAGAACTGCAGAAAGTTAAATTAAAGTAAATTAATTAACCTACACTATTTAAACTGCAGAATACTCTTCAGTGTGAATTATATCCAGGCCTTGCACAAAGATATTAAAACTGCAATTACATGCAAGAAGTTGCTTGGCCTCTGTCAATCAAAACAAAGTTACAGTAAATCTAGCCTTTTCTGAAAATTCTAAGGCATATAATATTAAGCAACTTTCTCCTCTTACTTTGACAATAACCAGGTAATAAAAAGACAGAACAGTTAACAGCCATTAAAATTAGTGTCCAAGTGATCATGAAATGTATCCCAAATCAGATTCACAGAATAGAATAAAGTAGACTTCTGGAAAGCTTAGCAAGGTATAATATATTGATTGTAACCCCATGGAAAATATGCTGACCTTCCATTTTAGAGTGAGATCAATATAGTGCATTGTATAAAGGGTGTTGAATTTGCATCTGGTTTTATATCTACATTATTTTTATTCTTTATTGACTCTACTCGTCTCCCTTTAATAACAGTCCAGCAGACCTACAAAATAAAGTTGGAGGAAAGGTTTCCACTTGAAGAAAACCTTACCTGTTAAATTTGTATTTTGGACAAATGATGATACAGGGGCAGGATCATTAGAAGTTGGCAAACTTATTTATAAATGAGCTGAATTATGGATGAGATCCAAGATTAGTTAGACACACATGGACAAGGCTGGCAGAAGCAATCCTCCCTCTTTCCTATACCATCCAACAGTCCTAAGATTTCCAAAAATGCTAGAGAATGCTGTCAACTTTTTGTTGCAGTGAAACCCCAAAAATTAAATAGATGCACATTCCATTAATGGGGATACACTCATGGAAAGTAACTCCACTTCATGGACCTTACTTTTCCTTACATCCCAACATCACAGCATACCTCAATGCACTTGCCATTCCAATCTGCCTTGTACTAGTTTCACGATCTGAAGGGGTGCTTTGGGGAGACATCTATTTCTACCAAGTTCTGTTGTACTTATGTACATCTAGTTCCAACCCATTAACTTTAGTGATTTGCTAAAACAGGCTACTCCTATTATATACATTAATGAGCTACAATACTTAGCATTGTTTGATTTTTTTTCTCAAACTTAATACTTAAAACTTAATTTTTATCTAGTGTTTGAGGAATTACTGAATATTGCTATCTCTCATGATAACAGAAGCTATCAATCATAACTGCCAATATACTGTAAAGACTGCACCATTTGAGGAACAAACCCCTATACTCACCTTTAATTTCAGTCTGTCATTCAGAAATTTCAAGAAATGCCAGGTTCTTTAATCCAAACCAAGCATTACAAAAATTAACCACAGCTTAACTTTTTAAATAACGTAATGCTTTTCATTTTAGGTTTGTATCAGGAATTGAATAGGGAGGGAATCAATGCATCTTCAGATCAAAACGTTACTTTATAGGTAACTCATATTTGATTTACTTTATAGAGAAAGCAGTAAATGAAACACCAATCCTATATTTTAGTTGCAACATTTTAAAATTAAAATGCTTAATGTAAAAAAAAAATCTTTTTCCAATGAAAGTTCCGGTTGATGGAAGCTTTCTCTTGCAAGCCAAAACTAATGATTCTATTCCCCTAGCTGCTGACCCAGTAAGCACAATTTCCCAGGAGGAATTAAGATTAAGCGTAGCATCTACTTCCACTTGGAAGAAGTGGTGTGTCAAAGAGAAGAGCTGGCAACCCTAGCTAAAATCAACCAACTTTTTCTAATAGTTTTTTAAAATACATTTTAACAACTGTAACAGTGTGGTGGTTCTTCCAAATAAAAATCTAAGTTTAGAAGAAAGATATTTCATTTTGAATTGGAATACAGTTATGAATATGAATATAGTTATTGTATGCCACCCAGAGTCACTTTTTTGTGAGATGGGTGGCCATATAAATATGATGAAAAAGTCATTTTCATAGGGTTTACACATAGATGTCCACAGCAAACTGAGACTATGTTAAAATGATACACATAGAGTTGTGTCATGATGCAAATCCCACCCTTATATACTAGGACCCTACCATCTCACGCAAGTATATAAGTCGTAGTATTTGCATCATGATTCATGTTTCAAATCTCCACATGCCCCCAAGGCAAGTTATAAAAGATATGGATAGGCAGAAAAGTCTGGGTTGGAGTTAAACTATCTGCTATCAGTTATTTAACCTATATATTCCTAGAGCCTCCATAGTTTTGGAATCAAAGGAACTTTTACAAAAACAGGCTTTCCCCCCTATAATCTTTATACACACAGAATTTGAATGTAATTCATTTAGTCACTCTGTAATGTTAAGTCAATTTCAAATAAAAAACCAGAAGTAAAGGTAGTAAATAACTTTACTAATAAATATTTCAAGCATAGGTATAGTTTTGGAAAAACCTAACATTTATACACCTTCCCTTGATAAGTATAAGTTATAAGGGCCATTCCTACAAATCCGTTTACCAATTATTTTAAAATCAGATTAATTTCATGTAATAGGACATGAGTTTTGGGAAAAAGGAAGTTTGATTACTTTCCATAAGTTTACTTGAACTACAAGTTGAAGAAATAAGAATCACACAATCATCCAAAAGAAGATTATAAACATTTGTCAATACATGCATTATAAAGGCTTGTATTCAGCCTTCAAATTATTGCCTAGAGCACCTTTAATATACTTTATTTGTGGGAATAAACAAACCACTGTTTTGTTGAAACAGTGTTGAACTGAGAAAAGTAATAAGTATTGGGGTAGCAGTCTGTCCTTGGAAACTGTGCCACTTAGTCTTAATACTGAAAGATAAAAAGAAATGAAGAATACACTGCAGAATTGGGAGGTAATAGAAACACAGTATTTTTAGGGAATAAACTCAATGGTTACTTCAAAGGTTAAATGAGAACACAAGAAATCCAAATAAAATTATTGTACTGGGATCACTTGTAAATAAATACAGTGTCCTTTCAACATTTCATGTGTTTCCTCTAAAATACAAATGGGGGAAACAAAGACAAGGAAAAGTAAATTCATACACAGTGAAACACACACTGCATAGAAGTAAAAGGTCTAAGTTCTCTCTTTCGTCATACAAACCTCCCCACACTGTAAGATCAATACAAGAGCATACAGAAATCTATTTAGGCTGATTCTGAAAGGTGAATCAAATTGTAGCAAGACATAAAATAGAGTTTTTTATCTCAGCCGAGGGGAATAACCATGGCCCATATTTTAAAGACAATAACTGAACTAAATAAAAGTTTAGGCTAGCATCACATTACTGACTTTTTCTCCCACCAATCAAAAACCTCTAGTTTAGTCAACAAAACTATTAGTATCTTTCTAATGCAGCTTTAAACTACTGGTAGCTGATTAATTTAAAACTGGGATACAGAACTTTTGGACTTACTGACTTCTAGCAATTGCAGTCAGCCTGGCTTATATTACTCAGAAGCACTAGGATCTGTGATTCAGCAGTATCAGGAGAGCCATCGCATCCCCAATCATTGTTTTAAGATCCATCATTGCAAAGAATTAGACCATACTGTGGCTTGAACTATCACATAACAATATTAAATTAGAGTATTTTGTCAATTCGTCTACATTTTTTCAAGTTATCTGCTAGCTAATAACTAAAGTTCATGTTTATATTCCCGTCTTCTGTAATCCTGTACAGTCTGTTTGCACATGCAATTATCCATTCCTACATTAAGAACAGAAATTTTAAACATAAACTTCTTTGAAATAAATTGTTGCAGTGCTGGAACAATAAATAAGGAGAGGGGAATAGCTTGGGTTGGTATTAAAATATGTGATTTTTAGAAGTTCTGCTATGGCAATTTTTCAGAAACATACCTATCTGACAATTCAAGATCACCCAATCTAAGCAATTTTACCTTCTTGAAATCTTCCATTGTTCTTCTGCCTATTACAGCCTCCAGAAAATAGAAAGTGAAGGCAGTCTACTTCACCCTATCCCAGTCTGGTACTACTGTATCTAGGTCTGTCATGTTACATTTACCAGCATTTCTAACCATATAGAGTAGGTAAAAATTAAAAGCCCAACATATCTGGAGGCACTATGTAAAGGAAGGTTGACCCAATACTACAGCAGGATGCTATCCAGATAGTACATGATTGTTATGCCATGTCTTATGGCTGTAGTCCATGATCAGAGATATAAACTTTTTAACTGTTAGTTTTAAACAAGCAATAGTGGTCCAATTCACACAAAATAATAAAGGATAACATATGGTTTACACACTATACTAAATCAATACAAGTCACATGACTTTGAGGTGTAAACCCAAGCACAGACATACATCTATGATATCAATGTTTTTAAAATCATATAGATCAATTACTTACTGATCTTTCATCCTCACATGACCTTGACATAATATGCTTTCCTTTGTCTTTCAAAGGGAATTGAATAAATAATACCAAACAATAAATTTTCTTGGCTAAATATATAAGAAGTTCCCTTAACTGCCTGTATAGCTACATTAGGGTGGTTAGAAAAAGTAGGTTAGCAAGCAATTCAATCATAAAATTTTAGACACTGAAGTCAGACACATATGAAGTATGTGGGCAATGTAGACTAACCAGACAGCATACTGAACACATTTCTGATATTTATGTCCTGAACTCTTTCTGACTCATTACATTATGGAGAAGACAGAACAAAGAAATCCACGTAATATTAAACAAGTGTAATAAAATGAACTAAATATAATATATCCAAGGGCACGGCCTCTGTGAGGGAATATAATAAAATCATCCTGTAGAAGTTAAAGGGTCCAGTCAGTGCCTAGATGAGTTCTCAAAGCTTGAAAAGCCTGTGCAATCTGCCTTTACGTTAATAATGGAAAATATTATATGAACATATTATTTTACATATTTATACATTAAATTGCAAGACTTCTGGAGCTTTGAATATGCCAGTAATTAACATACCATACTATTTTCTACAGTACTACTCTTCTAGCTAATACTTAAGACAGATCACAGATCCACCTGAGCCAACTTCTTATCCAATGCATTTGTCAAGACATTTTGTGAAACAAGGTGCAAGGCAAACTGGTACAATATTTGTATATCCTTAGTGCGCTGTGCACCATAGGTATCTTATGCTCTAACCAAAGGGTTGGCTGATAGCATAAAAAGCCATTAAGTGGGCGCCAGTTTACAAAATTGAGCACTAATACATCTGTTTTATCTTCAAAGTAACACAAGACTGAGGAATGCCAAAGATACAGGGAATCTGACAGGCTCACAGACTGAAAGCAAGCAAAGGCCTCCAGCAGGTTCTTTCGCACATCTTTTATCAATGCACATAATAAAACCAAAATACTTTTATTATGTGCCATCAAAGTTGGCCTTGCCTCTTTAAGTATATAGATCCTCTCCAGGACCGAAATACTTAAGTTACTAAAAATAATATACCTAGTGGGTTATAGTTACAAAACGAGACAGCAACGCTTGAACCTCTGGAACAAATATTATTGGATAGAAGTAAAAGTTAATTAGATATTGAGAAAGCTCAAACGATCCCATTTGCTTATTTGAAGCTTTACACAATACAAATAGCTCATTGTATAACATTTAATACAGCAGTTCCAAGCTCCTGACAAATACTATTGGTTCCTGAGCAAGGCCCGAACCCCGCCTTGGTCCGCCTCGCCTCCGTTATTACAGCCTCCAGGCCACGGGTGGAGATAAGCATCCTGCTCGCAACAGCTAGCGCGAGTGACCGGCGGCAAGGAAATTGGCTGCAGCCGGCACGGCACCACGAGGCTCACCCCGCCTCCCCGGGGTTTCTGCAGCACCAGGGCCTACCGGCCTCATCCTGGAACTTCGCCTACTCCTGCCGCTGCTCCCGAGTCGGCGCCTGGTACAGAGAAATCGCGCCCACTCACGCGTCAGGCGAGCGTATGGCGCGCGACTGATTCTGGGCCGTGGTTTCCCTCGCGCGTTACAGGCGGCGAAAAGGCCCTCCCCACCTTGGGTGCCAGTGGGCGGGGGCGCGGAGGAAGGCTTGGGAACGCAAGGCGGGGCCGAACCCGGGGAAACGGCGCAGGCCTCAAGTGGATCCCGCCCTAACCAGCCGCCAATCTCCACGCGTGCACGCGCTGGCGGCGGCGGCGGCGCCACACAACAGCCGGGGCCGGGCTCGCGGGAGCGCGCGCCCATCCCCGCTACCCCTCCCCCTTCTGTGCCGCCGCTGCCGCCTCCCGTCGTCGTCCTCCCCCCCCTTCACCAGTCCAGGACTGCGCCTCCCTCCGGAATACCGCGCCCCACGCTCCCGTAAAGAAGGCTCGGCTGCCCCCAACAGAGCTCAGCTCCGCCTCACCCCGGCCCCTCTGTCGCCTCGCGCCGTCACCACCTCAGGCCCCGCGTCTTTTTCCCCCTCACAGCTCCCTGGGCGCCATCTTACATTCAACCCGCCGCAGCCAATCGGCGCCCGGCCTGAAGCTCGCGACAGCACCGCCTCTAAGCCGCGCGATACCTACAAGTGGAGCCACGCCCCTTGCCTTAAAGTGGACGAGCGCCTTCGGTGGGAGGGGGTGAGGGACGCGAAGCGAGGGGTGGCAGAAGTAGGTTAAAAAAAAACTGGGGGAAGGATATTATAGTCCCGCTCTTATAGGCATATTGGCTCCTCTCGCTCCCCCCACCTCGTAAATCTTAGATTTGTGAGTGTTTTTCTCTAACTTCTCGATGTGGTCATTCTATTCTGCCCTAGACAGGCGTCCTCTTCACCCCATTGATCCCTCCCTATAACAATATTCCCCTGTATATATTGTGAATAATCCTAAAAGTACAACACTACCTTCCCCCCCCCAAGAAACCCCACTATATTTACAAGTGACAGCCTTGGGCAAAGAGAATTTAAAGCGCCCTGGGAACTAGATTTGGGGAGGAGGAGAGAGAGAGAGAGAGAGACCACACTTAAGTGCTCACTTGTTCCAGTCCATAAAACACCGAAGAACTATAATACTAAGAATTTTGCAGAAATCATCTGCAAAACACTCTCAAAATAGACACTTGCCACTATGGAAATTCATAATAAAAGTTTTGTGACACGTTTAACATCAGATGATTTATTAGAAGAATCCTAGAAAGAGTAAGAACTTTCCCCTGTGGAGGGACATTACAACACAATAGTTGGATTTATTTCTTGTGAGAGAGCACTCAGCCTCAAAGTCCTGTCCCAATAACCTACAACTTCTGGAGTTAAGTTCTAATACCTCTACTAAAGGCTAACAGAGCTGAAGACTCTCACATTTTATCTAGGCCATATGCAATAGTGGGAATATTACTACTCACTATAGATTTGCCTTCCAAGAAAGGCTCTACAATTTGTATTCATTAGCAAGAAACTATATGCATATTAATATTTGTAATGCAATTGCCCAGAGCAGAGTGATGCTTTCTTTCTGACCTCTTAAGATGAATCCCAGTCTAGAGTGAAGGAAATAACAGGAATTACAGCCTGCTGTTCTCAGCCTGGACAAATGACTCTCCAATCAGCAATTTTCACTTAAGTTGGATTCATTCTGAAGCATTATAGTGAAGGTAATGCATTTCAGCGACGCTAAGAAAAAAATATTCTACAGGAGTTCAAAGAGAAATTCTGCTAAGGAAAATTGAAAATAAACTGAACATAGTTACACATTGTCAGAAGCTCTTGTTCCTTTTTTGCCCACCGCTAGTGTTAAAATCTGATAACAGCTTTTGCCTGCTGCAGACATAACCCTTGTGATTATGGTGTGGGTACCTAAATTCACAGAGGTAACTGTCAAACATCTATTGACAACTCTAACCCATTTAGCAGGAAAAAAAAAGTGTGAGACAGCCAGAATAAGTGGACATCATTGATTCGTGCATGAAACTCACTGGGAGTAGGTGGGGGAGCAAGAAATTTTGGTGGGCAAAAAAGAAATAGCTTTGTCAGAAGGTTTAGAAATACAGTTTTCATGTTTGAGAAACAGACCATTACTAGTTGGAACAATATATAGAAACATCTTAGAAGGGCTGTCTCACTAGGACACATTGCAACTGAATCAGAAATGGAAGGATAGCTGTATTATTTATTTTACAGAGTCTTTTTTGGGAATCAAAACTCCATAATATTGCACTTCTTCCAAGTGGATGTTTCAACATGGACCACATAACCTGTTCTCAGGCTCAACAGAGTATCAATTAACAGATTTAAAGACAGTATGTGTTCATCCTTGTTTACATACAATTCAAAATGTTCACTTTTTTTCCAATATTGTTAACCATCTAGAGGAAGCCCTTAATTGCATTAGAGGTACTTGCTCATTTGAAATGTATGCAAATGAAAGGCATTCTGATACATGACACAATTCATGTTAATACAAATATGATTTGTAATACAATACAAAATATGATTTACAAAACAGATCTGGGAAGCAGGGTGGGTTAGACTGCAGCCTTAGTATAATATCATTTTTAACTAACAGCTTTATTCAATACAGGGGAATGGGGAAGTTTGCAAGCTAGTAAAATAAAATGAATCTCCAACAAAATCCCACATCACAAAGGGGAAATTAGCATAGAATCTCTAAGCATTTCCTCTCCTTTTTTTTCTTCCAGAGAAAAACTTCCATAGAAAAATTTCCATAGTTCTCCTAAGCAAACCTACCTCAAGGTATCTCCCATGTGGGCCTAATTGAGCCATTTGTGCTGCTTAAATTGTAACAATTGTTTCTTTTCTCCGAGAGATTTGGGCAGCAATGGGGGCTCTGCAGAGAGCTTTGAGCCAACTGTTGGAGACAGGCAGGCCCAAAGAGTGTTGTTCTGCTTATATTCTGCAAAAATCAAATAATTAGTAATCCCAAAAGGACTCAAGCTGTCAAGTGCAGGAACACAACCTTATTAAGAAGTACCTCTTATCCCCCAGAGCTGCAGTTCAGATATACAATTGCACCACAGCTGTCTTTCTGGAAGAGCCTTCCCCAAGTGAAACCCAGCTGATTCACTGACCACACAAGTGAGCTCTGATATCAGCCCTGAGAAATTAATAAGTCTGACCAAGAGTTGGCCTTTCCATTTAAAAAGAAAAATTATTTAGCCACTGAATGCAAACTCTCCCCTGTCTGCTTAGGATTAAGTTATCAGCCCTGTGGGACAGAACATTAAAGGAAGATAGATAATAAGGTACTTTGGAGGAATGCAAATACTCAGAATTACTTTTCATGCCTGCATAGGAAATTACATTCAACTCTTTCCCTTACTTTGCTATGAATATCCTCTCGTTGCTGTTAGAAGATAAGCTAAAGTTGCGTGAATACTGCAGATTCTACTCTTAAAGAGAGTGTTTCTTAAAAAGAACAGGTACTTGCTCTGCAGGACACATCCAAACACTGTGAGAGACAGTGCTGGTGCGGGTTGGTATCTCTGGCAGGAATGTTTCGCTATCCTGGCCCACCAGATTTCTTTAGGGCAGAAGCAGAGATATGCCAGCTATGCATTTGCCCCTTGGCAGCAGATGCTCATTGTATACAGCAAGAGCAAGGGCCTTTCTGCAAGTGAGGAAAACGGCCAAGGAAGGGGTCCCGCATCTCCGGCCCCCAAGAGACCAGGCTAGCTAAAGGCAATGCCAGGCTGCTTTAAAATCCCCATGTGCTCGCTGACAACCTCCCACTTCACAGCACCAACAACTGCTCCTTAAGGTGGCCCATGCCATCCTTAGCAGGTGATGCGTCGAAGGCCACCCCAAGACAGATGCTCTGCTTCCGTCCTCCAGCCGCAGCACCACCGGAGCCTGGGCGAGCTTTTGCTTGCATCAGGGGTCTACTCGGGCAACGCCGTTTGGGGCCAAGAGGGCCCGGCGCTTCCACCCGGCTGGCGAGCAACCCTGTCCAGTCCACCTTAAAGAGGGCCCGGAGTTACTAACTTTCCGACTAGACTTTGGTGTTTGTACACAGCAGAAAATGTGCAAGGCGTTAAAGGTGCAGTGACCCCGGCTGGAGCGTTCCTGGGAGAAGAGAAGGAGGGCGCGGGAGGAGCGCGGAGGAGCAAAGCACAAGCCAGCCCCTGGGCCCCCCGCATCGCGAAAGGGCAAAGGTTAGCCAGCGGAAGGGTAGACCCTGGCGGCGATCCAGTCTGGAGGAGCAGCCGCTCGGGCGTGCGGACGGGCCGCCGGGTGATGCCGAGTGTTTTCGCTTGTCCCCGCCGCCGGTATCTCCGCCCTCCTCTGCTGGAGAAAAAGGTCACTCAGCGTTTCACCGGAGAAAGCCGCGCACCTGATCGCAAAAGGCAGGCAGGCAGGCAGGCAGGCAGGCAGGCCACGTTTGGGGAAAGCAGAAATCGGTTACGCTTGTACGAAGCATTCCGGTGGGTTATGTGCCCACTATTGTTGTTTGTACATTGCGCGCCTTTCTTTTGTCCCCAAGACCAGCGCTTAGGGCACCCGTCCTTCCGGGCTCCCCACCACCCCCATTCCGTAAGAAAAGAGGCACAAGGTTGGCCAGGTTTCCCGATCTGCTTGGCCATGGGTGTGTGCGTGTGTGTGGCTTTGTTTATACGATGTACAGAGCAGAGGGCTTTTTTATTCTCTTGCCACCTCCAGTATTTGAGAATTGTTCCCCCTCGCCTACCTAATTTTGCCTTTACTGTATTGGAAACTGCCAGGTTTGTTGGTTGTGGTTTTTTTAGCAATTTATTTTACGGAACAACAAAGCTGTACCATTAAATGGAAGAATTCTATGGAAAGTCTCAGTCTTATACTGAATTGTAAGTATGGATGCGCTACTAGAAAACCATATTTGGGCACGAATTCATGACATTCAGTGGGAGATGCAGGGTTGATTATTCACTTAGCCTAACCTGTTGTCCAAGGTGTGAAGACAGAACCACACTAAGTCATGTTGGTTCCAGAAGTAGAGCAGCAAATCGTGCTTCTTTTCTCCCTCCTTCCCCCCTCCCCCATCCAATCATCCAAGATACAGGATACCAAAATTATTTTTGGCCCCTAAAGCAAAATCACACAGACTTCCCCATACTGAAGCAAGTATGCAATAATAGTGTCTTGCGGTGATATGAGACTAGATTTTCACACTGATGAACAGCTTATGGCCTTTGTATAAACAACATCCAGATACAGTCTGGGCCATCTTCTCAGATGAGAAACATTTCCCAAAAGCGTGAGGGCCAGAAATTAAGCTAACCACTTGGGCTGTCACTTTGACTGAGCTGCAGCTACAGTGGATCCTAGATGAAATGGATTATCTGGACCCTTTTCAATCGGGTTTCAGGTCAAGACATAGCACAGAGACAGCATTGTCAGTGATCTTTGGCATGGCCAGGATGGGGGTGGTGCAATCATTCTGGCCTAGATCTCTTGGCAGCTTTCAGTACACTGATTGTGATATCCTTTTGGACTGGCTGCAGGGTATGGGAGGTGAGGGGGCGGGCACAATATTGTGATGGTTCTTTCTCTGCAGCTGGTTCAAATCAATATTGATAGGAGAGGAAAGGTCCAACTCGAAACCCCTTGGGGTTTGACAATGTCACTCCTCCTGTTTAACATCTATATGATGCTATTGGGGAGGTCATCCATCATTTCAGTGTCAGGTATCATCGGTAAGTTGATAATACCCAGTTTTACATCTCAGCATTTGGCTAACCAAGTGATGCTGTCTGGTTGGAGAAGAACAGGCTCAGACTCGAACCTAGGAAGACTTGGCTTTGGAAGTTTGGTCTTCCCAGTTCTGGGGATTTTCCATCTTTAGTCCTGAGTAGGGTTGCACTGCCTCCTCTGGACTTGTGCATGACTTGGGGGGTCTTCTTGGACTCTCAGCTCCTGCCTGAAGTTCAGATGGCAGCTGTGGCCAAGGCAGCCTTTGTACAGGTTCAGCTTGGGCACCAGTTACAGAAAGGGAAATTAATTTTTTTACTTGATTTCTATGGCCACCCATCTCAGACAAGTGACTCTGGACACAATCATAGTTAGGAATACTAGGTGGGATCTCATGGACAGAAATCCTCAGGTCAAAGGGAACAAAGAAGATTTCGGATCTTCTCAAAAATAAGAGGATAAAGTGTTGGAAGTGCAGTTGTGCACCATTCCAGTAAGAGGATAAAAATGATGAGGGCAGCTCAGGAAAACATTGTGGCTGCCCAGGAGCTGTCAACTGGGCTAAAAAGGTATGGGAAATGGATGGTGGGGGCAGGCAGCATAGCAGCAAGTAGCTAACACAGGAAGTTAGAAAGGCCAAAGCAGAAAAAGAACTCAAGCTCTCAAGGGAAGCTAAGAGCCGCAAAGATGGCTTTTTTGGCTATGACACTGGAAGGGGAAGAAAGAAAAGGTGGGCCTACTGCTTGTAGAAAATTTGGATGGTGATGGGGGAGGACAGAGACTCTGTCTTCTTTCAAAAGGGAACTGGGTTCCTAGTAAATCTAAACAGAGGGACTGACTTGGAGTGGTAATCAAAGTAAGAAAGAAGATATGGAGCACCTATCAACCAGTTTAAGTCTCCGAGACCAGATCAATAATCTGAGAGTCTTGAAGCTTATGAAGAGGCTTGTAGAAGGGGAGTGGAACTAAGAGAAAGTATCAGCAAACCCTAAAGAAGAGAGATAATGAGCAAAATATAGTGAATTGTGCCAAAACTTTTGGAAAAGGAGCATTTAATACAATGAAAGGATTCCAATAGAAGAGAATATCTGTAGCTCAGGGTTGAACTGTGGAGTCCTTAGTGCTCTCTGAGCGTGGTTGTTTGCTTGCAGACCTTTCATTACCCAGCTAGGGTTAGCACTCATTACCCAGCTAGGGTTAGCACTCATTAGTGCACACCAAGGACTCCAATATGAAAGGATTAGTAGTAATTTTGCATTGAAGAATCCCAGTAGAATTCTGACATTGAAAGCCAGACTGGATGAAATCAAAAAGCATTAGAATTTTTAAAAAAGGCATTGAGGAAAAAAATGGATGGTTGCTATTTTATTGCTGGTTCTAAAGATTCTTTTAAAAAGTGGAATTTTACCCTTATATTTTAATGATATAAAGGGGCTTTCTGCCTAGAAAGACAGTATAGAAAATAAATAATTTCAAAAATACATTTTTTTATATTTACCATTCACCTTTATTCAATGAGATTTGTGTAACTGCTAATTGTAACTATTGAATACCAAGTGATTGTTTGATTGCCTTGTATACCACTAGCTTCAAATATTCTTTAATAAAATGATATTGGTACTTTATGATAGTTTCATTTTGTGACTTCCAAAACGTGTTTAATAAGTTATATTCGCTATCAGAAGATTATTTTCTCTGTGTGTGCATCAGACACTCTCTCTCTAGGTAGCTCCTTCTGTGGCTGTTGGCCTTGAACAATATTTGCCCTTTTCTATCCAAGGATGGGGAGCATTAAGAGAGTTCCCCAGGTATGGGTGGGGATATGCCTGCAGAAGCTCAGGTACAGTTGCAAGAAAAAGTATGTGAACCTTTTGGAATTTCATGGTGTTCTGCATTAATTTGTCATAAAATGTGATCTGACCGTCATCTAAGTCATGAGTATTGACAAATATAATGTGCCTAAAATAATAACACAAAAACAATTCTGATCCTTCATGTCTTTATTGAGAACAACCATAAAAACCTCATAGTGCTAGTGGAAAAAGTATGTGAACGCTTGAGTTGACCTCAAAAAAGCTAATTGGAGTCAGGTGTTAGCATACCTGGAGTCTTGTTAAGCCTTGGAGGTGTGGACTAGAGCTACGTTGACTGATAAAAACCACTCAAACTTTTTGAGTTTGCTCCGCACAAGAAGAATACGCTTATGTGAGCCATGCTTCACCAAAAAAAGCTTTCAGAGGATCTACGATCAAGAATTGTTGATTTACATAAAGCTGGAAAGGGTTACAAAGTGATTTCAAAGATCTTAGAAATTCACCAGTCTACCGTTAGGCAAATGATCTACAAATGGAGACACTTTGGGACTGTGGCTACTCTACCAAGAAGTGGGCTCCCAGTCAAAATGACCCCAAGAGCACAACGAAGACTCATCAATGAGGTAAAGAAACAACCCCGAGTGACAGCCAAAGATTTGAAGGCATCATTGGACTTGGCTAACATCTGTGTTCATGAGTCTACAGTACGTAAAACATTGAACAAGCAGGGTGTCTATGGCAGGACACCACGAAGGAAGCCGCTGCTTACTACAAAGAACATTGCTGCATGCCTGAAGTTTACGAAAGAGCACATTGACACTCCACAGCGGTATTGGCAAAATGTTTTGTGGACTGATGAAACAAAGATTGAACTATTTGGAAAGAACACGCAGCACTACATCTGGCGTAAAAAGGGCACTGCATATCATAATGAAAACATCATCCCAACCATAAAGTATGGTGGAGGAAACATCATGATTTGGGCCTGCTTTGCTGTATTAGGGCCTGGCCAACTTGCAGTCATTGAGGGGAAGACGAATTCCCAAATGTATCAAAAAATTCTTCAGGATAATGTGAGAATGTTTGTACGTCAGCTGAAACTCTGTAGAAGTTGGGTGATGCAACAGGACAATGACCCAAAACACCGGAGCAAGTCCACAACAGGATGGCTTCAGAAAACAAAATCCGCCTTTTGGAGTGGCCAAGTCAGAGCCCAGACCTCAACCCAATAAAGATGCTATGGAATGACTTGAAGAGAGCCATACACATGAGACGTCCAAAGAATATGAGAGAGCTAAAGCAGTTCTGCCAGGAAGAATGGGCTAAAATCCCTCCTGAATGATGTGCAGGTCTGATCCACAGCTACAGGAAGCGCCTGGTTGAGGTTATTGCTGCCAAGGGGGTGTCAACCAGTTATTGGTTCCAAGGGTTCACATACTTTTTCCACTAGCATTTTGAATGTTGAATGAGTGTGTTCAATAAAGACATGAAGGATCAGAATTGTTTTTGTGTTATTATTTTAGGCACATTATATTTGTCAATACTCTTGACCTAGATGACGGTCAGATCACATTTTATGACAAATTAATGCAGAACACCATGAAATTCCAAAAGGTTCACATACTTTTTCTTGCAACTGTATATGAATTCAGAGGGTCTTGCTGGAGTTTTAATAACAGAAAGGGTTCTCTGGTGCTTTCACCAAGCTGCAATGGAGCTTCTCCTTTCAACTACAGGTTAGCTTTATGGGACGTAGGTGACAACTGTCTTATATTTCCCTTTATTGTTGCGACAAAAGCATCACGCAATAATATCCAACGAAACAAAGCCCTCCTACTTCATCCTTACACATATATGGCCAAATGTTCCAACAATGGACAGAGAAAATCAATCTGCAGCTATGAAGTATTTTCCAGCAAAATGGATCAGAAGCAACTTCTATTTTGGGTTAAAACGTTAGTAGTATTTGATCAGCAATCAAATTCTAATATTGCCAGAGTTTCTAATTCTTGAATTTAAGTAGCTGTTGCTATACAGTGAGAAAAAGGGCAGATAGAGAACATAGAGTATTGAAAGAAAGGGGGTAATATACTACATGAAAACTATTTTTAATAAAGAAAATGTGAGGATAGGTGTAAATAGAGCTTGGTGTTAAATTTGGCTGATGGCTTTGCCAGAAGATGTGGGTATTTCCTTCTTACCTGAAGGTAAGAAAGAACTCTTTTGCCAGATGCATGTGGTGTACATGCTCCTTTTTGGTGTCTGCCGTGCAATGGTTGGCTATGCAAAGGGGAACATCAGAAGATGTCTGAACAACCTTGACTGCTGTCTCAGGGTCCATCTTTTCCACCCACAATCTCCAATCCCATCATCATCAACACAGAATTTCTCCAGGCTCATTTTTATTATGATGATTATTGATGTGATCGATTGGGTATTCAGGATGTGTATTTAAGGCAACAGTAGCATTACAGTAGAAAACTGCTTGGGCTGTATGCCCCCATCCCCCTCCAGGGAAGGAGGGAGAAATAATGTCTGAGCAATTTTATCTATGTTCAGAAATTATTATGGAAACATCATCATGCTTTCCCAGGATCCTCCTTCAAAGTAACCGTCCGATTGAACACCAGCTGTAGAAGAAATAAAGGACATTAGTTTCCTCTCCTCCATCCTCATGTCCCATTTTACAGAGTGACCCTTCCTTCCTGCTCCTAAAACTTTGTAACAGAGGTCAGCAACCTATAGCCCATGGGCCAGATGTGGCCTGCCACCCATAACAATCTGGCCCATGGCCCTGAAAAGAAATATACTGTAATCATCTGACCCACAAGAATGAGGGAGAGATGACTTCACTGGCTGCCTCAGCATGGATGGAGCAAAAATGTCTCCTGGCCAGAGCTGGTGAAAGTGAGCCATGAGGCGGAGGGGGAAATGGCAGGGGCAGCATGGTCTTCTGACTCCTACACAGAAGAAGGTTGCCAACCCCTGCTTTATAAGAAAAACTCCTCCAGCTCTTGCAACTTTTTGGAACCCACCTTTTCGGTTGTGCTGTCAGGATCTACTGAGAAATACCCCAACCGCTCAAATTGGAATTTGGTGAACGGCTTGGCTCCATATACAGATCTGTCCACCAGAGCCTCATCAATCACATGAAGGGAGTCCTGGAGTGGGAAAAAAAAAAGGAAGGCAAAGGTGAAGTTAAAATAAAATAGTAACTTTTTCCTCGCTGACTGGTTTGCTTAAAGCTCTTCATCCCAACAGATAAAAATCTGCAACTGCATTTCTCTTAAGTTTTAACTCTTTATAACCACAACCTGGTATCTGTCTTCACCAGTATTTTGTGTCTGACTTCTCAAGAAATATGCTTTAAATTAGGATGAGTGTAGGAGCAACCAGGCTCATTCCGATCAGCATGCTCCAATTCATAAATACTTCCAAACCCTACTGTATATTCCTAGAACAATTGCTGGCACCCAACAACATTCAGATCGTAATTTCCTTCTCTTCTGATTGGAATGTGCATCCTTGGGAATCCTCTTGAGTATCATCATCATCATCATCATCATCATCATCTTATTTTTATCAACTTTTTGTTTCCACTTCTATACTTGAATCCTCCTTTGTTACAAACATAGAATCCCTTGTCTTTTAATTCTTGCAATGTTCTACTTTTTGGATGACAAAAACCATGCTTCCTTGACTGCTGCTTACTATTTTCCTCACACTGAGGAACAGCAGTCTACTTCCCATATCTTATGTCTGCCCACCCCAGTCCTATGTGTTAACAGCTCTTCTTGGCCAGGACTCACAGGATTGACATCACTCAGGAAACCACCTGGCACTTCTGTGGAGTCTTCAGGATTCTTATGCAGGAACCTGCAAGTCAAAGAGTCAGATCACTATTAGGATGGAGTTAGATTACTGCAAAGGAAGATAAGAGGCTTCTGAATGACCACCTCTTCCATGTGACTGTCCTAAGCCTCTGGGGAACAACCTGGGGATATATGTAGTTAATCCGGGAAAGAGGAAGATATGAGTTGAGATAAAGAAAGCTTAGGCCTTGTGCCATCCCTCTGATCAAAACCTTCAGGGGCAAAATTCAGATAGAATTCTCACATCATAAGGACCAAAGTTGAGTTTAATATGATGCCTCCCCCCGAAATAGGAACAGTTTAATAATCATCCACCCTAATACTCACAGTTGCTCATACTGGCGGACCTCACACACAAGAGGATCTGACACCCAGTGGATAAAGGCCTTGGGCTTCTCTGCTGCCTCTGACTTTGTGCAAGTCACTTCTAGCTCTTTGACATATCCACTGGTATCCTGCGCATAAACATGGAGCACATGATATTATTGTTTCCATCGCAAATCAAGCTTCACAACCTCTCTTCTTCTTCCAGTATGGAAGTGTTCTTGGCTACGCTCAGCTCAGCCTGTTTCTACTCTGTCATTGAGAAGTTACATACCTTGACTTTATAGCTATACATCTATTGTTCTGCAATCTCCTTGCTGTCATATTTAATTTACTATTTGGTAAAAGTCATAATTTTTCTCCCTGTTCCGTATTCCTCCTCAAGGCAACATTTTGGCTGCTCTTTAGAATCAGAGAAAAAGCACTCTCTGGTGGCTAATTCCAGGATACCCCCAAATTACTTGTGAGGTGACCCAGCACACACAAACGCTATTGTTTGCCTTGCATTCTACTCCAGTGGAGCATCCTTTTCAACATGAAACAAACCAAAGAGATTTTAGGAACACGGCCATTAAAATCCCAATCATCACATCAGGAAATGTTTGAGTAACAGTTTACAATACTCCCCCCTCCTCCTCCTTTTTTAAAAAGAGGGTATTCCAAAGAAACTATAAACTTGGGCTCAACAGTATTTCATTTATCAGTTTGCAGTTACCATCAAGAAAGCCCTGCTATGTTCTTAGAAATAATGTATTATGTAAGATCTTTTTATGTGTTTGAGAAAGCAGTGACAACATCCATTTTTCTTTTCTCCATCTTGAACTCAGGAGTAAAATATTCAGCCAAAGGAAGGAACACGGAACAGAACACAAGAGGGGTTGCTATCCAAAGGTGTAAACACCCAGCGCTGTCATGGTTAAATAGCTCCACAAGCACTGAGAATGATCATAGTCCTTTTAGCACAACAGTGGAAGTGTCACCGACTCTGTATCATTATTAATATTATTGAGTATTAATAGTGTGCCCGTGTGCGCACAAATTTATTTATTTATTTAATAGATTTAAGCTGCCCACCTGCAGAATGACTCTGGGCAGCTTACACTTAAACTAGAAAAATGATAAAAAGAATCTCAGCGTCCAGACAAACCACACATCCAACAGCCAACCAGGGTTGGTTCGTGCAATTCACATACATATGCACCCTCTGACCTTCAGGCCAGAAAAGGCTGACCACCAATGGAACCGGCGGTCTCTTACAAGATGCTGTGACACACATTCACCTTAATGATGTTCTGAACGGTAATGACGTAGCCAGTGTGCCTCAAACCCACTGCCTGGCCCAGTGCTAAGCGCTTGTAACCTTTATCCGGGGCCTGTCAGAGAAGAAACATTAACATCAGTGGAGACCAAATGAAGAACTCAGTGTATTTAATCAGCTACCACACACACAGACACACACATATGCAGCTTTTATGAGACTGTTCATGACGCAACACGAGGAACTGGAGGGTGCCATCCCAAGGCCGTTGCAGGGATCCCTCCCTGGGCCAGGAGAAAGCCCTCACCGTTCACTTTGATTATACAGAGGATAGCTGATGTTACCTGTTCATTGAACCACAAACACTTCTGATGCTTTGGAAGGGCAGATATTGCCTCAGCTCAGGATTTGCCCATCATGGGAATCCAGAAGGGTTATGTTTTCTGATAGCATCTGACTGAGGTGAAGACCTGGTTAATATGATTGCAGAGTAGCCGAGTGTTCCCACAGCAATGATTAACAACTTATACAAGTCTGTATTAATATTCCAGCTAATACAGCATGCAGTTGTCTGCAGTTTCAAAGCTAGACAGATAAATCTAACTATATCATGATTTTTCTTTTCAGATGGAAGTCAGAAAGAATGGGGAAAAAATCTCCAGAGAAAGAAACCTAAAAAGGATGATGGTGAGGAACGGGAGAGGCCGCCCACTTTTTAAATGTGTTCTTATAATAAAAAAGCCATACCCAGAAAGCGGGCAATGGAATGGCAAGCCTTTTAAAGTAAGAGACTGCAGGACCCCAATCTATAATTCAGCTCATTAATAATCTGGCATGACGCTGAGAAGAAAACCCAAAGGAGCTACATTTGGGTCATGTTCCACTAGGCTTTTTTGTGATGGTTAGGTGCATACTTCTCACTAAAAGGCAAAAGAATAAATGTGAGAATAAGTTGAGTCAGAGCAGTGAGACGATGGAAGTGATTTCCTAGCGGGCTTAAATCAGGCAGGAGAACCATCTGTTGAAGACGGTCTAGGTCTGGAATTCTTGCGTCAAGCAGGAACTGAGCCAGCAGGGCCTCTTCCAACTCTATGATTCTGTCATTCAAATATAATCTTGCAGCTCTGGTACAATAAATACAGTCACAAGTATCTTTCAAATATCTGAAAACTGAAACTGCCAGGGCCAGAATCAAGTACACTGCAAGTCATAAGAGCCAACATTTCATCAAGGAGAAATGAATTAATCCGCAGTGCGGGCATGGCTCTTATCCAGGTATTGCGCAAACTACATACAATGTCAAGGAAGAAACAGCAAAGGGGACTGCAAACAGCAGATAAGTGGCCTTTTCAGCTATTCCTCAGAATGAAGGAGGGCTTCGGACAAAGGGACTGTGCACGTTGGCACTGTCTCCTGCATTCTCCAAGAATCCTCCTCCTGACACACCTTTTCAGACTTTTAGATCTAACAAAATTCTACTCATGTTCCTCTGACAAAACTACGTCTGCAATTAGGAGGCAACTGCTACCCATATTCAGCTGATTGACAGCTGAAATTCCTTTGAGACTCTGCTGCTTAAACAGGGCAAGGTTTGAAAACTGAGACCATACGCATGAGGCATTTAAGTGGAATCCTCTCTCCTGTGAGCCCTCAGAAGTTTCAAGCAATGCCTGCATGAAGAGGGCTTCATAGGCTATGATTAAGCTGAGGATTATGATTACTTAAAATACAGGCACATTGCTTTTTTTAACTTGCAGGTGGCACATCAAGCCATTCCTAATTAGGAGAGGGCAAGATAAAGACGTGGTCAGGGCCAAACTAAGCCATTGATCAAATCCAACTTCTAACCAATAATAGGTGCTGACCTGGTGAACATGCCTACAATTTGGCAATAGTTCCCATTCCCAATTCTATGTGAAACACCAGCATCCTCCTCTTCCTTAATTTGTGGTGTCTTCCTATTGGGCTCACCTCTCGGAAGTCACTTTGCTCAATATAGATGGTTGGCTGGAATGGGATTTCATGGAAGCCTTTGGCCTCATCAGCAGGGAAATTAGGCACAAGGATGCTTAAGGTCTAAAAGGAAGACAGAAGTGCTGGAGTTGGTTCCATAGTCACAAGGGAAATCCCAGAGCCCAAGAGGTGGGCAAGATAGTCCATCTTTTCTTTCTCCATCCCATACCACCCCAAAACATCACAGGCTTACTTTGTGCGGTGCTGGAAAATTAGTGATGGTCACCCTTAGTGGCTCCAGGACAGCCATGGCACGAGGCGCCTGTTC
The DNA here is from genome assembly GCA_030867105.1 of Liasis olivaceus. Classification (NCBI taxonomy): domain Eukaryota; kingdom Metazoa; phylum Chordata; class Lepidosauria; order Squamata; family Pythonidae; genus Liasis; species Liasis olivaceus. The sequence goes on along the minus strand of CM061348.1, from coordinate 20,847,895 downwards.
ATTCAGCACTTCCCGTACACAGGCTTCCAGCATATGAGGCTCGGTAGTGCACTGGGCAACTGTTACACCCACCTGTTGGGAATGCAGAGTCAGCCAAAAAAGGCACAGGTATCATGTTAGCTTTCAGGAAAAGGTACCAACAAGCAGCTGGTTGAGGCAACCAGTCAGGCTCTGAGAAGGTTTTCCAAGGGCTGCAATTGCAATATGTTCTCTGTCATGGTGTAGATGTGGAGTATCACCCTTGCCCTTGCTTCAGAACAACTGGAAAGAGGATATAAGGGCTGAAGCTGATGAGGAGAGAGCCAGTGTTTCTCAGGCCAGACGGAACCATTATATAAACCCAAAGCAGATGCTCTCCAATTTCAGGGCTGGGATACGCATGGCCAAATTTCCATTGTCTCAAAAAGGTGAGAGGAAAGGACCTAGGATTTAGACCCTGAAGCAGACATATCTCGAGACAGCCTGATTTCTGGGTTCTTCAGGAGGAGAGCTCTTCTGAGTAGATACAGCTTCTATTTTCTCTGCAATAAAGCAACTAATCTAGCTGTGTCATATCTGTCTGCTGGAAGCAAGTTCCTGAATATGTGATTAAGTGTCTGGAGAGTCAAGATTTATAATTGAGGCTGGCATGAAGCCTGATAGAGAAAAAGAGAAAAGGTGCCCTTTGTGGTTGCTTAGTAACTTTCAACTGTCCCTCAGCCAATGAGTTCCAGGTTCTAAAGCAGTTTCTCTCTCTTTTTTTTCTTTTGAGGATCACACTGTCTTGGGCAACTGTCCCCAACCTGGTACCATTGGCTATGCCAGCCATGGTTGAGGGGAGCTGTAATCTAGCACATCTGGAAGATACTAGTTGGAAAAGGCTGTCTATAGAAAGCATTTGTTGGAGGCCATAAGCCGGTGATGTGGAGTCGTAGCTTACAGTAGGCATGGACATCCCTTCCCTCTTTTCTTCTCTAAGTAGGACAGCCAGGAAAGGCATAAAACTCTATTGTCAGAAGCTCACACCAACTACTTGCAGAGGAACCTTGAAATCAGACTACAGAGTGCCCTCCCTGTTTGAATGCCATCCACTTTTTGAACAGCTATGACAACTCAAAGTAGGAAAGTTTTCAGTGCATCTTGCTGTTCACACTGTACCCCAGTACAAAAATTATGCCTCCTAGAAGGCAATTAAAGAAGCCTACAGAAGACAAGAGTGCTAAATACTATCACTGATGATCTAGTTGTGGGATTTCAAGAACTCAAAAAAGGAGTTACTGACAGATAATCCTGGTGAAATGATGTCCATCAAGTCATGAGGAGTCAGAAGCAAATGAAGAACTGAACTGCAAGGATTCAGATCAGGGTATCTCTCTGTATTAATATCCTAACCCACATTTAGACATCTGACACATCCCTGGCTGGACATGGGAGATGCATCTTTACCTTTGCACAGAAGTTGTTGATCGCCTCTGATGGAAAGCCTCGGCGGCGAAGAGCAGTCAAAGTAAAAAGTCTTGGGTCATCCCAGTCCCTGGAATGCCAACACCAGCAATGACTGAACCTTCTGAATTAACTCTCCCCACTCCACCACACGCACGATCAAACCTTCCCCCTTACCTGACAGCCCCTGCCTCAACCAGGCGAATGATCTTGCGTTTGGAGACCACAGTGTAAAGGAGATTGAGGCGTCCATATTCCCACTGCACAGGGCAGTACACATCCAAGGCATTGCACAGCCAGAAATATGAAGAACGTCTATCAGGAAAGAGGGAAGTGACGTCTATGAGGTCACATCCAAGAGGTAGGATTGATTCCATTCTCAGGAAAACATGAGCAATGCAATTTTGTGACTTCAGTCTCGTGAATTTTGTTTGGCTTCCATGGTATATGTTTTCAAATAAAAGCCTTTCCTTTTGAGGGGCCCAGGAGCAAGAACCCAAATGAGGGAAGGTGAGACCTAGCCAATTGTTTAATCTTGGATATCACAAGGCTCATTAAAGGTAAGGAACAGAATTTTCGGGATATGGAACATCACATAAATGGTAAATTCTGCTTTTGTTCAGGGAACTCAGAAAATCTATATGCATAAGATGGAAACCTCCTAAATCTTTGGCAGTATTTGTGTCTGTGGGAAAAGGCAGGAATGAAGAGAAGAAGACCTTCTAGTGACTGATGGACTACAACTCTCTTCATCCTTGACCAACAGCCGTACTTCTATTTGGCTGATAGAAGATGAATAATATTTGAAGGGAATTAGATTCCCCAACTCTTGAGATAAGGGATTCTACCAAAGAGCATAGGCTTACCTGGCTTGAAATTCTTTGGTGCAGAGTGAGTGCGTAATGTTCTCCAGGGAATCACAGAGGCAGTGTGTGTAGTCATAGGTGGGATAAATGCACCTGTGTTGCCAGAGAAAGCCAAAAGCTCACATCTCCAAAACTCTCAGTGGCTTCCACAAGCAGCCATCATATCTTCCTAGGAATACTTTTTCAGCATTCTTGGTCATTACTGTCTTACAAAATGCTTTCACGGTACCTTCCTTTCTACAATTTCATTGTGGTGTTTATCTACAAAAATGGCACTTATCCTTAAGGGGGGGGGCTAGTGCTCCCATCAGAGGAGTCCCAAGTACATTGGGGGGAGGGGCAACTTCCTCCATAAATTCCAGAGTCCAGCAATAATTCCAAAGGCTTAATACCTCTGAAGCCACAGCCCAAGATTAAGCACTGGAGCACGTCCAACCCAATGAGAACAAGGACAACTGCCTCACTCTCCCAATCTCATCTGTCTCTGCTTCACCAGTCACAAAGAAAATGTTCCACACTGTCCAATTCCAGTCCCAACAACAATTACACCTAAGCCTGCATACCATTTGTCACCGGTGCGATGGTGTGGTGTATATTTGATGCGATAAGCGACAGGATCCATCTTTCCATCCTCCATCACCATCTTCATGCGCAATGTGGCCTCTCCCTCTCCAAACTTTCCTTTGCGCATGTCCTGAAGAAACATAATACATACTGGAGCTTCAAATCACTCACAAAGGAAAACCTTCTATATAGTGGTACTGCCAGCTTCTACTAAGGTCCTTCCTTCTTCCCTAGAAGAAGCCACAATAGACAGATGTCTGGTGGTGGTGATGCAGTGATGTTACACAAGAGGTGGCACAAAATAGATAGCCTTTTTGATGTTGGGGGAGTTAGGGCAAAATATGTGTGGTATTTTAGCATTTATTTAAAAGGAACCCCAAATAACAGCAATTTGTCAGTGGTATGATCCTGAGAGGTTCTGAGGGCCACAAAAACTGAATGCTACAGGCAGCTTATGGGTCATAACTTCTCCATCCCTAATCTATGTAATCAACCTCAAAAATACACCACACTTCTGTGAATTAAATCAATATCATGCAATCAAAGTGAATATAAGTTGATGCATTTGATTGCCGTACTGGAAAGGGTTAGTTCAAAGAATATGGAACTTTGGAGCAAGGAAAGAGAGCTGGCAGAAGGAAACATGAAAAAGACCACCACCAAAAACAGCAGGGCAGTGAATGCCACCATAGAAAGGAGAGAAAAAAATGTGCATAATAATGCTATTGGTTTCTGAAAGCACTCCTACAATTTTTCTGAGTCTTCATCGGTTAGGATAGGATAACCAGTGGGGTGGGGGATGGGGTGTCAGAAACTTGAGGTTCTAAAACACGAAAAACAAAGAAGCTGATAATATACAGCCCTAAATACTGCAAACACTATTGAAGGTCTTGGATTCATTCTGAGAAGCAGCCCTGGACATTCCTATGCTTTTTTTTTGATGGACAGGCCATCTGAGCAGATACCTCAAAAAGAAGGAGAGACTCTTCAATTGGCCGGTCTCGCCATGGAGAAGGGGGTGGATTGTGTCCTTTGATTTCTTCCACCTTTTGGTGGCAAACATAAGCATGGCCCCTGGAAAGGGATAAAAAGACATCAGCTGCAACAACAAGGAAGCATGATCTGGGGCAGGAAGGAATGATCATGCATTACAGTAAGACTTCCCATAATCCCCTCTGTAAAAAGGACTAGGACAAAGGACACTTTGGGGAAGAACAAGGAAAAATTGGGGGGGCACTTTTCCAGCATTTTTTATTCTACCTGAACCTCCTCACCTTTTAATGAGGTCCACTGCCAAGGCATACAACTGGTCAAAGTAGTCGGAGGCATGTGTCACTGCATACGGAGTGTATCCTAAGGGAAAACAATACTAAAGTGTGAGAAGGGGTAACCCCTCCATGCCATGTTTGATCAGTCCCCACTGTCGCAGAAAGGCAAACTCAAGCTCTTTTAAAGAAACGGCTACCCCCACAAAGGACTCCCATGAAAAGGCCACCAGCACAACTGCAGTCACCCTTCAATTGTTGCACTGAAGCTGGAAGGCAAGGTGCAAAACACGCCAGCTTGTCCCAGGCTCTGGAAAAGCCAAGAGCTTTCCTCGTCACCTCAACCCTGAGCCCATCCAGCAGCACAGCCTCTCCTCCTGCTCAGCATCTCCACCTCCCTTGCCCTGGGCGTGCATACCTAGCCATTCCACTATGTCACGGATGCCCGTAAAGTACTTCTCCTCCTCTTTTTCAGGGTTTGTGTCATCGTAGCGCAGGAAGCAGATTCCATCATTCGCCTGGGGGCAGGGGGGAATGAAGCAGCACAGTTAACCAATCCACAAGTTCATCAAAAAACTTCTTTTTCCTCTCAAATGATAACAAGGTTAGAGGGCAGCATCAGAGAGTAAGGAAAAAGGACACCTCAATAAAATCACCAAACAATAAAATCACCTTAATATATGGGGCCACTTTGTTTCCTAATAGCCAAAAACATACATTAAAACCCAGCCACCCACCCTGAGAAAACCACCAGCCACTTTTCCTTTAAGCTATCTTCCAAAGCGCCACACTTTTCTGCAATGCAGATGAACTTTGGTGAGCCCAAAGAAAGTAAATTCACCCCTTTTCTTCCCACGCAGCTGGAAGAAACGTTACCCAACATGCAACCTTAATTTCTACATTTCCTGGCTTATAGTTATGTAACTTAACTGTGAATTAGGAGAAATTCTTGTGATTGAAACACACCAGCAAAACAATCCAGGACTTTTCACTGGCATTTGTTGTTTAAAAGAAGCTTCCTAAGCTGTGCATAAACGATGAGATGGGACTTAGAAGAAAGGTAAATTAAACCTTTTCCTCCAGGCAACGAAGGAGGAAATGCATAAGCACCAGGCTTCCCATTGGCTTATCGAGGTAGCACTAAATCCTTGCTTAGCTTTATGTGTGAATCTTCATGTAATTTATCTGAAATCTTTAGATTTCACAGGTCTTCTTTGGGATTAGTAGACATTAGCAACCTATATAACAGAGTTGAGGTAAAAAACCAGTGCACACCTGTTTAGAGGTAAGAACTGTTGTATTCAGTAGGACTTATTTCAGTAAAATTGCAACCAACTAGCATTTCTATTTTTAAAAAAACTAAAATAATCACAAATTCAGGCAAATACTCAAAATAGAGTCCGACGCATAACTGGGTGCATGATTCATGGCTTGGAACACAAACCTAAATATGTAGCATATAATATATACAAATATATCATTACACCTCTAGGTGTATTGATGCTAATTAGCATGCCAGGACAATGGAAGTTGCAATCCAACACACTCAGATGATAAGGGATCAGGGTATAAATAAAACAACTGTTATTGAATGCATAAGCATTTATCGCTCTGCCACAAACATGTTTCTGCTGAAATCTCACTGCTGTGCCATCCCTGGGAAGCCATTTCCCTTTTCTAAATGTTTGGTTTATCAATTCATGTAGAATTGATATTACTCACATAAAACTACATAATTAAAAATGCAAGAGAAGCATCCAGTAATCGGCTGCACTGATAGATGTAAAGCACAACTGGTCAGAGCCACCAGAGATGCCCATCCTGGGGGAAACATTAGGAAGAAACAGGTCCGAAGCATAGAATCTGGACGTGTGAAAATATCCACATTAGGCTTTGGATACAAATAAAGTAGAAATAGAATGGCAAATAGAAGGGGTAGAAATGGAAGCAGTAACAGACTTCATTTATTTGGGCTCCAATATCACCGCAGATGGAGACTGCAGCCCTGAAATTAAAAGACGCTTGCTCCTTGGGAGGAAAGCTATGGCAAACCTAGACAGCATATTAAAAAGCAGAGACATCACCTTGCCGACAAAGATCTGCATAGTCAAAGCTATGGTTTTTCCAGTAGCAATGTATGGCTGTGAGAGCTGGACCATAAAGAAGGCTGAGCACTGAAGAATTGATGCCTTTGAACTGTGGTGCTGGAGAAGACTCTTAAGAGTCACCTGGACTGCTAGGAGGTCAAACCAGTCAATCTTAAAGGAAATCAACCCTGACTGCTCATTGGAAGGATTGATAATGAAGCTCAAGCTCAGATACTTTGGTCACCTAATGCGAAGAGAGGACTCTTTGGAAAAGACCCTGATGCTGGGAAAGATGGAAGGCAAAAGGAGAAGAGGACGGCAGAGGATGAGATGGTTAGATAGCATCACTGAAGCAATGAGCATGAAACTGAGCAAACTCAGGGAGGCAGTGAAGGACAGGAAGGCCTGGCGCGATATGATTCATGGGGTCACGAAGAGTCAGACACGACTTAACGACTGAACAACAACAAATAAAGTAATTTTTAAAAGACCACTGTTGCACTCAGTTCCATCTAACAGTCTTCCAAGCCTCAAGTCTGGGTCTTTGGGGGTCTTCTCCCACTGGAGATGCCATGGATTTAACTTGGATTCACACACAGCACAGCAGATCTTCTACTACTGAGCTATGACTCACCCACACTTCTGGGAAAGGCACATTACATCAATGAGGTAGTCATGGGCATCTGCAGGGATAAATCCCACCCTCCAGCTCAAGAGGAAGAGGAATATTCAAACACACACAGCAGGACAGAGCGTGAAAAGAGGCTCAAGTGTCTCACCTTGGCAAAGCCAAAATTGAAATTGATAGCTTTGGCATGACCGATGTGCAGAATGCCATTGGGTTCAGGAGGGAATCGTGTACGGACCTAGGGCAAATAAATTTAGACTATGTTAACGAAGATTCCTTGAACAGATCCTATGCTAGTACCTGCTCACCATGCCAAATTTATTTATAACTACAGCATCTCTTTAGGCTAAAGATCACCAATAATACAGTGCAATTGAACTGTTCCAGATGACTTATACTGTACTGATTCCTTCTACAGGTGAGAGGGTAGCAGAACAGATCAGCAGTGCAAACCTATACATATTTACTAGTACGTAAGTTCCAGTGGGTTCAGTGAGCATGAATCCCACCTTAATAAAATATTGGCATTACCTTATACATCTCTTCACAATTTATTTTAGTGTGTATGTGTGTGTGTGTGTGCTCGTACCTTCCAGTCACTTTTTTTGACTCCTGGCAACTGCCTGGACAAGTCTTGAAGATTTCTTGGCAAGATTTCAGAAATGGTTTGCCCTTGCCTCCTCCTTCTTCCTAGGGCTGAGAAAGAAGGACTGGCCCAAGGTGACCCAGCTGGCTTTGTGCCTAAGGCAGGACTAGAACTCACAGTCTCCTGGTTTCTAGCCTGATGTCTTAACCACTACACCAAACTGACTCTCTTAGTTGGGAAATCTTCATAATTTGGGGCCACAATATTTGAAGGAATCCTGCTTCACAACCGTTCTTCCTTCCCAAAGCCAACGATCTTTCCAGATGCTTTCCCCCCATGCTGAAGCATGGAAGAATGTTGCCTCCCCTTCTCCCAAAAGCTCAATCCTAGAAGTGAAGTATGTTTATTCCTTTTAGTTTTCTCTGTCTAATCATCTTGAGGGAGGGGAACTCATCTTAAATCCAGGATTGTCTTCCTTTTGGTCAAATACAGTTTGTTAGTATGTAACCCTTTATGTGCAATGGAGCTGTTTAATTGGGTTTTTTTACACGGTTTTACTTTTTATCATTAATACTTTTTACATGTTATATCTTTTAGTTCCTTTTTCTTAGGCTTCCATTTTTAGATTGTGGGTTTAAGTTACACAGGCCAGTGGTTGCATGAAATCAGCCTTCCAATTTAAAGAACTCTGTCTTCCTACCGCTCACCTGTCCACCTGTGATCTCTAGATGCTTCTTTAGCAGATTCATGGTGTTAGGTGTGATGATGTAGCCTTCGGTTTTGTAGTTCTCACCTGGAAAGGCAGAGAACACATCTGAATTCAGAAGAGCAAAACATGGTCAGGGAGTGCAGGATTTTTTTATTTTATTTTTTTGCATTAAAAGCAACTGATGTGCCCAAACAAATACAGGTGGGATAATTTTCTACTAAATCTACCTGTCCAACGTCCACATTTAATTCACTGAGCTTCTTGGCTGATTGCTGTAATCAAGGGCTTAGCAATGACCAGATGTCAGCCCTTCAAGGTAGTCCAGACAGGAAACCATAACCACAAATACCAAGACGGTGCTACTTTTATTGTAAGGTTACAGTAACAGAATCTTGCAAGACTAAAAGCAACCCCCCGCCTTTACTTTCCCGAGAACGAGGGAGGGAGGGTCCCTTTGGAGATGCTCTCTCCAGCCTAATCCCTGCTTTGCACTCAGATTTCTCTTATCAGACCGTTGTTTAGGCTACGGCTCTTCCTCCTGTCTCTCAAGGATATTCTCACAGCCCATTACACCAGGCCTTCTTAAGCCATCTCTTCCCACTCCCTGTCTGGTAGAGCCATGTGCTACAAGAGGCTATCTAGTGGCAGCGGGAATGAGCTCAGCCTACAAAATAGCTTCAGTATCTGCTGGGGTGGGCAACCTTTTCCAGCCTATGGGCCCCACGGTGATTTTCTGCCCAGCTTGTGACATCAGCAGAATGTATAGGCAGAACTTTTTCTTTCTTTTCTTTTTTCAAAGGGGTGTGTGTGTGTGTGTGTGTGTGTTAATGGGCATGCCTGAAGCCCTGCTCCCTAAATTGGTCCCCAAACAGGGAAAATTGGCTTGAATTGGTTTGATTTCATCAAGGTTTGGCTGATTTTAAGGGTTGTAATGGATGCCTTAAGGCATCAGCATTGCCATTTAAATCCCCCAACTCCATATAAATGGGCTGAACATTTTGGCTGCACTTGGCTGGGGACAAATTCTAGTGAGCCACAACTGAGATGCTGGAAGCTGACGGTGGCCTCTTGGTGGCCCACCCAACAGGAGGCCATCAAGGATGAAATGCATAGCCTTCTGTGCCCTGTAATTTACCAAAAGTAGATCACAAGAACTCCAGGGCAGCTTACCTGGCTTATGGAATTTGAGTGCTTCACCTCTCAACTGCTCCAGGAGTGATTTTGTCTCTTGATGTGGTTCCCCTGCAGAGAATCAGTTTGGGTATTCTTGCATAAAAGCCAGAGAATGAAGAATGCCAAAGCATTTCCATCTGCAGCAGCCACTATAGTTATTCTCTCCCCCTACTATCTTTAACAGTGGCCTTCTTTCCTTGTTGCCTTTCCAATTCTTTCCAAATCTAGCCTGCATTAGGATTTCTTCTTACCTGTAATTGCAATTACTTGCAATATGAAGGGCTGTGTACCATTACGACATACTGGTAGTATGAACAGGAGTAACAGAAGAAGCAGTACTAAATATTGCAGAACATTCATCACAAGAAGAGGCTGCCAGAACTAAAGATGTAACTTCCAGTGGAAATAGGAGACTTAAAGCCCAACTTTCTGGCTACCATTACAAGCCATTGCCTAGATATGGTTTCAGCTTACAGGAACCCAAACGCCTGGCAGACCCAGCCAACATGGCCAACAGTTACAATACAACCAATAGTAGATCAGTAATATCTGAAGGGCCACTTATTATGCACCCATGTTCTAGACTGAAAGTCTGACGACATACGAGACACTAAATTGTTGATATGAGTTGAATCTCAGGCTCAAACGGAAGAGACCTCAATGCACGGGAAGCTGTCCTATAAAAGTCATGCCAATAGTCTAACTAGCTTGGTACCATTCAAAGTGGAAACAATTCTCCAGGATTTCAGACTATGTCCCTTCCCAATCCTCCTTGAAAGAGACTGAAAACTGAATCTAGAACCTCCTGCATGCCAAGAATGCACATAACCCTGAGTGGCAGCTTTTCCTATGTGTACGTTACCTACAGCTCCCCCAACATTATAGAAGACATGAATAATTTTGTATTATGCACATTGCACAGCCTCAGATATTGATTGTGGCTCAATTTCCTCCAAACTACTACCTTCCACAGATGTTGGATGATAAGTCCCAGAATTCCCAACCAGTGCTGGGTTGGGATGCCTAGGAATTCTGGAAGGTTGAGTTTCAGATAGTCCTGGAGAACACCAAGTTGGAAGAGATCCCCAATGGTTAATTGGGGGACCACTGTTCTTCAAGAGTGCACTAGAGAGCACTCCCACCTCAGCAGAAGTTTATGACTTGAAAGTCTTAACTGGCGGAAAGAATTTTCCAAGGCAGCAAATTAGAAAAAAAAAGGGGGGGGAGGGGCAAGCACTGTCCATGTTCTACCCTGCCAGTTCTCTGGGATGGCAGGTGGACGCTGGAAGGCTGCAGAGTCCTGTGGCTGCAAGGGCCAGAGAGAGTCCATCATGGATACAGAGCATGCCAGAACTTAATTTCAGTTTACAGACAGACACATACAAGGAAAAACACCATTCAACAAAGGCCTTACCATTTTCCACCACCGCTGATTTTCCCTTCTCTGACTCAGTATTACGGGCCTTTGGGGTCTGACAAGACAAACAAGAAATAACCACTGGGTGTCACGCCACCTGGCCCCAGTAGCTAACAGAAGAGAAGTTGTGGAGTCCTTGGGGTTCTCTGAGCTTGGTTCTTTTCTTGCAAACATTTCATTACCCGGCTAGGTAACAACTTCAGTGCACTGAAGATGTTACCTAGCCGGGTAATGAAACGTTTGCAAGAAAAGAACCAAGCTCAGACAACCCCAAGGACTCCACAGTTCAACCCTGAGCTACACATATTCACTTCTAGAAGAGAAGTTCTTAAGAGGACCACCACAGGCAGAAATGCAGCAACTAAAGCTTTTTCCTGGAATGAGGAAGGATACTGGGAAAACCTTCCTGCCTGCTGATGAAGTGGCAGGAAGCAAATGGGGGAAGGGAAGGGCAGCTATATTTCCAGCTAAGGGAAGATGGCATTCTGACAGGCTCCAGCAACCAAAGGCTTTTTAAGCATTTAGCTCTGCAGGAGAGATGTTTCGCTGGCCCTTTAGATCCATCCCTAAGCACTTTAACAAAGGTGTGATCACCCCATGGCTTTTTATACATATGCCTGCACAGGATTGCCTGGCTCCAGAACCTCACTATCCTTTGGAAAAGCTCTAAAAACCTGGCTTTTCAAATATGCCCAAGGCCAGGGTGATTTGTGATCTCAACTGGTGGAGGATGGACGACTAGTATTTATGTATATTTTTCTCCCCCATGTGCTATATTTGCCTATGTGGTTTTACATGTTCTTTTTTAATGCAGTTCTAACTCCGTATGCTGTCTAGAGTCTTTGGATTGGGTGGCCTATAAATCTAAATGATAAACTAAAAAATAAATATACCTCAATAAAGAGATTGGGAGCTCAGAGAGAATCACACCCTCCCTCCCTCCCTCGCAACTGTTTGTGCCTCCTTAGGAATGATTATTTAAAGACTGTGCCAAATCCTCCTCCCCAACCCCTTACCCCTACATACATGACAAATGTACATGGATCACAAATGTAAGTGCACCAATAAATGTGCGACGAGAGGCAGGAAACAGCCAACTAAATTACCTTGGGTTTCTTTTCCAAGTCAGCTTCTGTCTTTGGGCCTAATATGTTTAGAACCTGCAAGAGAAAAACAGAAATAGTGTTAGAATGGGGAAAGGAACTGGATGGGTTACACCAGTTTTAACTCCATTCCTTCAGCCAACAGACAAAGCTTCTCTTTTCAGCCTCCTTGAGAAAGGGTTCTTCTTACACCAGGGGCAGGCAATATGGAGTCTGAGATTGCACTGCTGAAATCTGGGGACAAAGTGACCAAATTCTAGTGACGCACTTTTAATCTGAAAAACAAGGGTGGAACAGAGAACCCCTGTGCTTATTCCTATCCTTAAAACCACATTGATTCCCAACATGAAACCATACTGCCAAAAAATATATCAGCAAAAGGTCCATGTTTCAACAGAACCATGTTGGCCCTTCTACGGGGGTTGGAGTTTAATGGGTGGGAATACTAGTGGGGAACTGCTCCCATTTCCATCACTAAAATCTATCCCAAAAGCAAAAACGGTCCTCCTGGCTAAGTCCCTGAGCCCCCTGTCCCATTAGAAGCTGTCCATCCCTGCTTGTCTTTGAGCCAAAGTTAGACAGCAAAATGCCCTAGCCTGGCACTACCTTAGTGACCTGTAAGTACACAAGATTCAAGACAATACGGCAACTATCTTTCCAGAGTTGAATTCATACAAAAAGATGATCCTGTGGCTCAAATCGCAGGCCATGAATGGTACATTGAACTTTCAGCATCTATCCTAGGCAAGCAAAGGAAAAGGTAACAGATAGGAAAACCAAAATAATCTGCAAGAGCAGCTCCCATTTGGGAAAGATTATAACATTTGGGCTTTTTAAATGAAACTACTTCATTTTTAGTCAATTCTCATCTATATTTTCCCATACAACATTTTCAAGTACATGATCCAAATTGGTAGATCAAACCACACCTGTAGGTCCACTTCATTTTTAATTATTTTGCCATCTGCCCATTTCAACTTGCTCCGTGCCTCACCTGCAAGAAAATAAAGTACATAAGGACTGCCAAAGCCTTTTTCATGACTGGTACTTAAGACAGACAGCTATCTGGGACTTTTTCTATGGTGATAACTGGGGCGGGGAGGGATGTGGGGATGTGCGAGAAGCTCTGGTCTGAGTGCCTGAAGTGTGTGAATCTATGCTACTTCCATCATTAGAGACAGTGTGCTACTAATTCCTTGAAAAAAGCAGCAGAGAAGAGCTACTGCATGGCTCAGCTTCATCAGCCTTTTCAGGTACTGAGTTCCCATTTTTATTTAAAAACAAACAAAAACCTTACAAAGTTTTTCAAGATTTCAGTGAGTTCACCCCAAGATCAGGAGTAGCAAAATGTTTTGAATTTGAAACCCGCTCTTGAGTTGAAACAGGCAGTTCGATCATTCCAACAGCACCCAGGGCTTGAAACAAGCCCTTTGACCTCAAAACAACTGCTTCAGACTCAAAATACATCTATTTCAAGTTCAAATGGTTGGAACAGCTTGTTTCAAGCACAAGTGTTATCAAGTTCAAAACATTTTGAATTCAAAACATCTCTGAGATTTCACACATTCATCTGAAATCCATTGGATCTCACACAATGATGCAATTGTGCAAACACTGGTGAGATGTTGGCTTTTTCAAAAACATTTATATTTTTTAAAAATGTAGGGATTATAGATAAAGCTCCCAAGCAGACTGATTGACTTTCTCCACACCACTGTACAAAACAGAACATTGGAGTAGACAAGGTCTTGTTGTGCTCCTATATTCACATTTAATCCTCTACTGAATTTGCTGGTGACATTTGCAAGGACAGGAAATGGACAAAAGAGCAGAGTCTGAAAAGGGCACGTTACAGAACAAGAAAGTGCCTCCAACATTAAGGACCACTCCCACCGTTGTAATGAATGTGAAGCTTCTTCTCCTCGTAATATTCCACATTCTACTCACCCATCAGAACCCCCATGCTAAAACGATAACGCTCTGAAAGGAGCTGAGCTCTATGTTTACTGATGGCTGCTTCCACCTAGACATAAAGAGAGGAAGAGAGTTCTGATTTAAGAAAAGGAGGAGGAAGGGAAAACAGGATTCAAAATGACTTCCAGACAAGGTTGCATACAATAAGATGCTACACTCTGATCTAGACTAACAACAGATAGATGCAAAACTCTGTCTGTGTGTGTGTGTGTGTGTGTGTGTGTGTGTGTGTGAGAGAGAGAGAGAGAGAGAGAGAGAGAGAGAAAGATTCAGCAGTCTTTGTTTTATAAAACTACTTTGTGGCATTACATACAGGTGAAACTCGAAAAATTAGAATATCGTGCAAATGTTCATTTATGTCAGTATGGCAACTCAAAAGGTGAAACCAATATATGAGATAGACGCATTACATGCAAAGCGAGATATGTCAAGCCTTACTTTGGTATAATTGTGATGATTATGGCGTACAGCTTATGAAAACCCCAAATTCACAATCTCAGAAAATTAGAATATTACATGACATCAATAACACAAGGATTGGAAATAGAACAATATCGGACCTCTGCAAAGTAGAAGCATGCATATGTACTCAGTACTTGGTTTGGGCCCCTTTTGCAGCAATGACTGCTGCAATGCGGTGTGGCATGGATGCTATCAGCCTGTGGCACTGCTGAGGTGTTATGGAAGACCAGGATGCTTCAATAGCGGCCTTCAGCTCCACTGCATTGTTCGGTCTCATGTCCCTCATCTTTCTCTTGGCAATGCCCCATAGATTCTCTATGGGGTTCAGGTCAGGCGAGTTTGCTGGCTAATCAAGCACAGTAATCCCATGGTCATTGAACCAGGTTTTGATACTTTTGGCAGTGTGGGCAGGTGCCAAGTCCTGCTGGAAAATGAAGTCAGCATCCCCATAAAGCTCGTCTGCGGAAGGAAGCATGAAGTGCTCGAAAATCTCCTGGTAGACGGCTGCGTTGACCCTGGACTTAATGAAGCACAGTGGACCAACACCGGCAGATGACATGGCTCCCCAAATCAACACAGACTGTGGAAACTTCACACTGGACTTCAAGCATTGTGTGCCTCTCCATTCTTCCTCCAGACTCTGGGTCCTTGGTTCCCAAATGAGATGCAAAAGTTGCTCTCATCAGAAAAAAGGACTTTGGACCACTGGGCAACAGACCAGTTCTTTTTTTCTGTGGCCCAGGTAAGACGCTTCTGACGTTGTTTGTTGTTCAGGAGTGGCTTGACAAGAGGAATACGACATTTGAAGCCCATGTCCAGGATCCGTCTGTGTGTGGTGGCTCTTGATGCACTAACTCCAGCCTCAGTCCACTCCTTGTGAAAGTCCCCAACACTTTTGAATGGCCTTTTCCTGACAATCCTCTCCAGGCTGCGGTCATCCCTGCTGCTCGTGAACCTTTTTCTACCATACTTTTCCCTTCCACATAACCTTCTTTTGATGTGCTCTGATACAGCACTTTGGGAACATCCCACTTCTTTTGCAATTACCTTTTGGGGCTTTCCCTCCTCATGGAGGGTGTCAATGATGGTTTTCTGCACAACTGTCAGGTCAGCAGTCTTTCCCATGCTTGTGATTCCTACTGAACCAGCCTGAGAGACCATTTAAAGGCTCAGGAACCCTTTGCAGGTGTTATGGATTCATTAGCTGATTAGAGGGGGACACTTTGAGCCTAGAATATTGAACCTTTTCACACTATTCTAATTTTCTGAGATTGTGAATTTGGGGTTTTCATAAGCTGTATGCCATAATCATCACAATTATACCAAAGTAAGGCTTGACATATCTCGCTTTGCATGTAATGCGTCTATCTCATATATTGGTTTCACCTTTTGAGTTGCCATACTGACATAAATGACCATTTGCACGATATTCTAATTTTTCGAGTTTCACCTGTATAATTCCCATCAATTTAAAAGATGCCAATGCGGAACAATGAGCCACTTACGGAACTGAACGTAGACAACTGAACCACTTCTAATGTGGTTGTTTTTAAGGAGTTAAAATGACTAGGTGCTGTATGAAAAGGAAATATTAAATGGATCTACGTATTTGTTATACTATGTGCAAGCCAGAAATCTAGCATAGCATGAAAAAAGCAAGTATATTATGCTGCTCAATTAGTTCCTACTTGGCTTCTCTTTCCAGTGTCCACCCATTATATGCTTAGCATTACCTTAAACCAGGGGCCTTGACTTATCCCTCTTTTACCAAATCAAAAGCATATGGCAGGGTTTGCTTGGCTCGTGGCTCTGCCTTGTTAGGAATAATGCACCTGGAGGTGCATTATTTACTTTTGGCTTCTGTACTGGGTTGAAACTTACTGCCTCTTCTATCTGCTCTGGTGTGACGACAACGCCAATGCCACACTCTCTGTCAAAGTCTGCAGTATTAATGGGATCCACAGGGTGATTTTTAAGGTATTCCAAAGCAGCTGTGGGTATAAAGAATACAGATGGATTAGAAAGGGTGGTGTGCTGCAGTGGGTAGTGTGTTGGACTAGGATCTGGATGATTTGGATTCAGATCTTCACTCAGCTATAAATCTAGCGGGTGATCCTGGAACTGTCATTACCTTTCATTCTAGCCTCCTTCACAGATTGGGGGGATCATCTATGCCATTTGAGACTCCATGAAGAAAGGGAAGATAAAAATAAATCAGAGCTATGACAGAGGGAAACTCCAAACACAAAGGTGCATGCATGCTCCTTTAAGACTTTCACAGGAGAACTCATGGCATTTTCTGGATGTTTCAGGATAAAGCCTCCCAGCTCTACCATGGGGCTCAACTGTGAGTGCTCTCTCATCACTTGCCAGGAAAACTCACAACACTTGGGCCCTCCTGCAATTATTATCTCCTTTCCTTTGAGTGATTCTCTATATGCTATTTCCTCATATTTCTCTGAAATATGTTATTCCTCTAGAAAGCATGGACAAAATGTTCTCTGCTCTGCAAAGGATCATCCATGATCGTATCATTGCCAGCTCAGCCTGTCCCATATAGTATATAAGAATTCAAAATTGCAAGGAATAAGTGTCAAACTTGGTTTGCTCCATCCACCCAAGATGCCTCTTTTGCCATGAAGACATCTTGAGCAGGAAGGTTCCCATAGGGGAAATGGTTCTCAAGCTCTGATCACTGATTTCATCCAGTCCACTGCAGTGTAAGGAGTCATGCAGTATGACCCTTGGGGCCAAATCCAATGATCAAGGATCAAAAAGAGCAGGGAGACTCTTGGCTCCAGTCTGCGAAATTCCCAAGTATATACCATTGAGCTGCAGATCTGTGACAATCTTTTTGGTAGCAATGTAGTCAACAAGGTCACCAAGACGCTTTGAGTCCTTAAGCCGGGAAGCCACATTATACAACAGGGTGCCGACTGTCTTGTCAATCACTGGACCCAGGATTCCTTGTGCCTAAAAGGTTAAGAGGAGTCAAAGGAGGAAGCTGAAAGTCAGGATAACAGCAAGAGCAGATGTCAGGAGAGGTGACAACCCTCTTAAAAGCCGAAAGCCTTTTCTAGCCTTTTCTCCCATACAACAGAAAACCATCTCAATGCCAGGTAAATCCAGACAGGTTTCCCATTCTGATCTTTCCAGTTGGAGAACAAACAGTACAGAATTCTTGCAATCCAATAACCCAATAACCAGCACTCATTTAGCTGTTGTATTTACATGTTTGAGTATAAATAATGGTACAACGGCCAAACTGATTACCAGTTTATTTTTGCATCACAAGAACCTCAGTCAATTTGGCTATGGTTCTTTAACTCTATAAAGCAAGTTTTAGATTCTTCTGTTGTTAAGTAGGTTTTTACCACATGATTTTGGGGAACTATAATGTAAAAAGCCTCTTTTCTAACAATAGAAGAGATGGATACATGCGAAATCCATCCCCACCCAATGACTTCATCCTGTTCAAAAAAAGCAAGACATAAACTGAAAAACAATTGCCTGTTTCCTTTTTCATTTGCTGTTCACATTCAGGCAGTCTCTGTTAGAGTTACACTTTCACTTCCAGAGAGGGACATAAAGGAAGGAAATTCCAACTGATATGGTTTGGGAGACAATTGCTTGCACTGAAATATGTGCTTTAATATCACAGAGACATTTCTACAGGCTTTTTATGACAGCAGTGCTGAAACCTGGACCATATTGCTTTAATATGTTTGATCTCAGCTAATCTTGGCACTGAAATACCTACTCAATGAACATCTTCAATGTGAATTAAACAGAATCTGTTAGCATTCCTCCAGTTATTATCACAAATTAAAGCTTTATCCTAACAGCAGAAAAAACGTTGAATCTTTACTATTTGCATCTATACCAAAATGGAAGAAGGGCTACAACTGAAATTTACAAGCAGCCTACAAGAGTCACTGATCCATCACATTCCTGAGGATCTGATACCTGAGCCTCTTTCTGTGTAGCAGCCTAAGAATCACAACCATTTACCACTGGCATTCCTAAAACAATGGCAGGTCCAAAAAACAATTCCTTACTCAACATATAGTAGGTGTTAGACATAGGGTGGGAATTTATTTATACTTACAAATGACCCATTTAAATCACGTTAGGCTTAAGGTAGCACGATTAACCTGTTCCATTGATCTCAGCATGACTAAGTCTAGATCCAACCCACTGACACATTTTTTAGGATTGTCTAAATACACAGGTACTATATAACTTGTTTCAGCATTCACAAAGGAACATACAGTATAAACTGAGCAGAATCTACCCATAACAGAGAGAAATGGACAGCAAAATATATTATAAAAAATGAGGCACAGATTTCTAAGGGAATGTCTACTCAGTAGCAGTTTCTTTATTTCAATGGACTTTACATCTAAGCATAGGATTGTATGAAGAGCAAAACTATAGTGCTAATTCAAATTTGGCAAACCGCCTTAAAATAATATCATACTGCAAAAGCAGAAACCCTATCTAGGAACTATCCTCCTTTTAAGGTCTCTTAAAATTCAATGCAGTACATCTTGCTTAAAATCAACACATATTTTTATTTTAGCAGTTTTGATTAAATCCGACCTTACCACCCAATGGCTGTGGTCACACAGTATGCTAAGCTACATTTTGCTCACTCATGGTACAGTATAAACCACAGTTGGCTAGGTTCTCATATTAAGCTGTTACGGGGTTTTTTTATGTTATATTATGCATTTTATTGTTTTTAATCTAATTGTAAACCACCCAGAGTCTCTTATGTGGGATGGGTAGCTATATAAAACAAATAAAAATAAAGTTACCAACACATTAGCTCCACAGAGTAAACCGCAAACAAGCCATTATATAGCTTAATACATTGCAAGTATGAATTGCTCGGTAGGACCAATTGAAAGCGCTGTATTAAAAAGAGACAAATTATTTGGAAGCGAATTAACAAAACAGGCGTGCATGAGAACACGGGGCAGAGTTTCGCTCGTTTTAAAGAAAAAGTAGCTTCGTGTCGAGCAGAAACTCGGCTCTTTTTCTGGAAACATAACGACGAGGGAAGCTTTCGCCCTTTCAGTTTGTTCTTGGACACTACCGGAAGGGGTGCAGAAAACGTGGCAAGTCTACCCCGGAGACACGGGAAACCGTGAAGGGCTACAGAAAGAGGGCGGCTACTGAGACCTGTACGACTGCCTCGCGGAGCAACGCGGTGAGCGCCTCGTTCCGAAGGGTCTCGCGAGCCTTGCTCTCGCTTAGCCCGATGCTAACGAAGAGCTGCAGCGGGTCCGATCCCTCAGCCGCCATGCTGCCGCCTGCCCCTGCCATCACTCCTACTTCCGCCCGCAGTAGGGCACCGGCTTCTCCGTCCGAGCCATCCACGCGAGTGAGCGCTGCGATGAAATGACAAACCAATCAGGATCTCCGATCATCCTCATGACCAATGAGAAGCACTTTCGGAGATACTCGCCTTCCCGGGTTCTCCGGCAAATCGGAAAAGACCAACCTGACAGAGGGTGGGACTATAGTTGTAGCTGGTTGCGTCAATCAGGGAAGATGTATTTAAACTCTGTGCTAAGAAATTACGTAGGCAACTCGTTTTGCCTTGTGTTTGTGTTATGCTTATAGTAGTGCGATGTATTCAGAATGCACGTGTATTCAGAAAATTTTTCCTTTGTGAACTGCCCTAGTGTAACCTGGAAAATTCCAAGGTTCAGTTTAACTTTTTGCTTTGGGAAAAAACAGAATTGGAAGTGTTTCAGCTGTTTATAATCTATACAAAAAATCCTTATCAGATCAACTTTGTAAGAAGGTAGTGAGAGATATATATATTCCTATTAAAATATAGTACATAAGCTCCACTATTAAAATTGTTTCTCTTAGGACTTAATTTGTAACCTTCTAGACTGAAAGCAGCTCACCCATGATTCAGTAAGGCTGACTTTGTTGCAAGATCAAAACACTAATCCAGTTTGGGCCACAAAAACTTAAGCAAGTTGCCAGAATAGAGAGGATGAAGAAAGAGCACTGTAACCTGCAATCCTGTGCATACTTTTCTGGAAGTAAACACCTCTGAATGCAATGAGGCTTTCTTCCAAATAGGCCAGCAAGAGATTTCACAGTTTAATCATAAACCCAAGAGAAAATAATGTGGGCCATTCTGCAATAAACCTGTGAGCATTATTATGTAATTACAAAGAGAGGACTCTTTGGAAAAGACCCTGATGCTGGGAAAGATGGAAGGCAAAAGGAGAAGAGGATGGCAGAGGATGAGATGTCTAGATAGCATCACTGAAGCAATGAGCATGAAATTGAGCAAACTGAGGGAGGCAGTGAAAGATAGGAAGGCCTGGCGCAATATGGTTCATGGGGTCACGAAGAGTCGGACACGACTTAACGACTGAACAACAAAATTATTATGTAATACAGGAAATATGGAAACAATAAAACATTTACTAAACCTTGTGAAATCAACACTTTTAAGTTAAGATGCGATTAATTTTGCAGACGGAGTTTTTTGATTGAGAAAGATATATAGAAAAGTTGTTATACAAAATTCTAAGCAACTTTGGAGTCATTGATGAGTAAGCCTGATCCTACTGGAGTATGTGGTGCAGAACTATTACACTCCAAAATATATAGGATTGTAATAAGAGCACACTATGGAACACTTCTGATGTATATCCCCATGTATCTGCATAGATAGGAAATGCGATATGTGCAAATCAATATTGCAAATACTGCACCTGTGGCTCTCAAAATTTAGCTGTCAGATAGATGGACATTTCATCCCATTTAAATTATTCAGTTATATGGCTAATCAGTTAGATGTTCAGAAAGCAAAACAGACTGTCCAATTAACAAGTAATTCAGGTTAGGTTATTTGCACACAGCCCTACTGGACTAATTCTATAATTCATCTTGCAGGAAAACTAACATGTATATATTCTGGTACCTTTTTCTGCAGAAAAAGAACTTCAAACCCGACTGTGTTAATCTATCATTGTCCAATATCTGTCTAATAACCCAGGGTGTTTTGAGAAACTCTTATCAGATAGCAAAATGGGTTTTGAGACAAAGGAGGCAAGTTAAAAATCCATGTTTCCTGAAATAGAACTAGATATCTGAAGAAGTTACTTTTGATTGGGACAGATTCTTTAAATCAGTGTTTCTCAACCTTGGCAATGTTAAGGTGTGTCGATTTCAAGTTCACACATCTTAATGTTGCAAGGGTTGAGAAACACTGCTTTAAATACACCGAGGCATTATATAGAGCTGATCAGGAAGTGTTAGTATTTGATTATGTGCCATCAAGTTGTTGCCAACTTTTAGTAACCACATAGGCAGATTTTCTCCAGGGTGATCTGTCCTCAACCTAGTCCTTCAGGTCTTCCAATGGTGTGCTTGTCACTGCTGTAATTGAGTCTATCCACCTTGCTGCTGGATGTCCTCTTATTCTCTTTCCTTCCAGTCCAACTTTTGCTCCCATAGAATGTCGTAAGGAAAACCATTGCCTGCATGATTCTGATCTTTGTAGGTACCACATCCTGGAATTTGAGTATCTTTTCCACAGCCTTCTTTGCTACCTTTCTAAACACTAGTCTGTGACATATTTCTTGACTGCTGGTTTCTTTACTGTTGATAATCAGTCCTAAAAGGCAAAAGCTATCTACCATTTCTATACCTTCTGTAACGAACTGCCACTTGTTGATCTTAAAACCAGTAACTTTCCTTGCAACCAATATTGATTCAAAAGAAAGTTCATTTATTAAGAATAAGTGTACAGATCCAAAGCATTGCTGAGACTGAATAAAAGCGCGCCAAAAACTGCTTTTCTTTCTTTTCCCCCCCTTACTTCGCCCTTAGTTCTTGTCTTCTGATTCCCTTGCTGGCATGGCCTTGAACATTCCAGGGCTTGTGATAAGAAACCATCTGCATCAAACGGTCTCTCCTTCCTACTCCCCCTCCCCTTTTCCAATGGCAGAACCGCAGCATGTAGAAAAAATCATTTTTGTAAACTAGCCATATAATAATCTATTATAAAATCTTGCGAGGATTCTGACATACTGCCCCTCCACAGAAAAGGATGTCAGTCAGATGATTCCTCTTTTTCACTCTAAAAGGAAAAGCAAAGATACACATAATACAATAACCAATCTAATTGTTAAGGCTTTGTAGGATAAGCATCATAAAATTTTTTAACTAAACGTGGGGCCTTTACATGTTTCTTGTCAACCCATTCAGCCATTGACTTGGGAAAATGTTTCCACTGAATTAAAAATTGAACCCCCCCCCTGTGCTTTCTGCTGTCCAGTATTTCTTTAACTTCAAAATGTTGTTCTCCTTCAACCATCAATGGTTTAGGAGGTACTGGAGAGGGATGCCACTGAGAAGACTCCTTATATGGTTTAAGCAGGTCGCAGTGGAATACTGGATGGATTTTTTTAAAGGTAGCAGGCATCTGTAATCGTAGTGAAACTGGATTAATTACTTTATCGATGACAAAAGGCCCTATGAATCTTGGAGCGAGCTTTCTGGAAGGTTGTAATGATTTAAGATGTTTATCCTACAAAGCCTTAACAATTAGATTGGTTATTGTATTATGTGTATCTTTGCTTTTCCTTTTAGAGTGAAAAAGAGGAATCATCTGACTGACATCCTTTTCTGTGGAGGGGCAGTATGTCAGAATCCTCGCAAGATTTTATAATAGATTATTATATGGCTAGTTTACAAAAATGATTTTTTCTACATGCTGCGGTTCTGCCATTGGAAAAGGGGAGGGGGAGTAGGAAGGAGAGACCGTTTGATGCAGATGGTTTCTTATCACAAGCCCTGGAATGTTCAAGGCCATGCCAGCAAGGGAATCAGAAGACAAGAACTAAGGGCGAAGTAAGGGGGGGAAAAGAAAGAAAAGCAGTTTTTGGCGCGCTTTTATTCAGTCTCAGCAAAATGTAACGAACTGCCACTTGTTGATCTTAAAACCAGTAACTTTCCTTGCAACCAATATTGATTCAAAAGAAAGTTCATTTATTAAGAATAAGTGTACAGATCCAAAGCATTGCTGAGACTGAATAAAAGCGCGCCAAAAACTGCTTTTCTTTCTTTTCCCCCCCTTACTTCGCCCTTAGTTCTTGTCTTCTGATTCCCTTGCTGGCATGGCCTTGAACATTCCAGGGCTTGTGATAAGAAACCATCTGCATCAAACGGTCTCTCCTTCCTACTCCCCCTCCCCTTTTCCAATGGCAGAACCGCAGCATGTAGAAAAAATCATTTTTGTAAACTAGCCATATAATAATCTATTATAAAATCTTGCGAGGATTCTGACACCTTCATTGTCAATTCTAAAACATTAGTCTAAGGGCTTCTGTTTGCTTCCAATGTTGCTACTGCAGCTGGGCCTTGTTATGGTAAATGATTTGATTTTTCTTTAGTCACTTTGGAAATTAATTAAAGTGAATGGGTGGGGTTTTAAAATAATAATAAATTAATCTTATTATATATTTATGTCATTTTATAAGAGTGCTAATTATAATAATTGAATGCCTAAAGCTAAGGACTGAACAGAACATTGTCTAAATAGTTCATAAACAAAAAATAACCTAGTTAAAACCTGGAGAAATTTGCTGCATTGCAAAAGACTACAGATGGCCATATATAAGTTTGGATACAGCAACAAACCCATGCTCAATATCATATCTTACTAATATCAATAATCAGCCCTATGATTGCTTTGTATTGGCAATTTTTTTTGAGTGTTTAGACTCTTGATTCTATTCAGGATGCTGAAGTTTATTTCTAGTTCCCAGTTTCTGATTTCCACAAAACTTTGAACAAGCTCTCATTTAATTTGATGTCGCAGCTAAAACTAAGCATAGAGGTCTCCCGTGTTGTATATCCCTATAACTGGGATACTTTACTCTTTCAATAATGTTCTTTAAACCAAGCCATACATTTGCACAAAGGAAATATACGGTTATCCCATACAGATAATGCAATACAGGGAAGCGCTTAGTATCTGCCACTTGGAGTTGAACCTTACGTCTGAGCGATTGATTTCCATGAAAATATATTAAATTGCCTAACAGCTCTGCTTGGCATACAAATGAAGTAAGCAACTATTTGCAAAAATGTGCATACGAAAAAAGGAGGTCATCCAAGACTGAACACATTTGGAAATTAGTGCAGGAGTATACTTTTCGGCTTATTTAATGGGGAGTAATTCACAGAAGGTGGTGGTGCTCAGCTTAACGTGGCCAGCTAAACAACAACAACCTATGCCTGACCAGACCTGGTTAGTACTGGTCTGGTACTAGTACTGGACACCACTAAGAAATCCCAGGGATATAGACTAGACTAGGAAGTTGAACCCCTTCATGGATCACTGCCTTGTCGTGGCGAAGGGGCTTGTGTAACTCAGTGAAGCCATGAGCTATACCGTGCAGGGCCACCCAAGACGGACAGGTCATGACAGAGAGTTCTGACAAAATGTGGTCCACTGGAGAAGGAAATGGCAACCCACTCCAGTATCCTTGCCAAGAAAACCCCATGGACAATGTTAAAAGGCTAAAAGATATGACGCCGGAAGATGAGCCCCTCAGGTCGGAAGGTGTCCAATATGCTACTGGGGAAGAGCGGAGGGCAATTCCAAGTAGCTCCAGAAAGAGTGAAGCGGCTGGGCCAAAGCCGAAAGGACGTTCAGCTGTGGATGTATCTGGAAGCGAAAAGAAGGTCCGATGCTGTAAAGAACAATATTGTATAGGTACGTGGAATGTAAGATCCATGAACCAAGGCAAGCTGGATGTGGTCAAACATGAGATGACAAGATTGAACGTCGACATCTTGGGAATCAGCGAATTGAAATGGACGGGAATGGGTGAATTTAATTCAGGTGACCACTATATCTACTACTGTGGGCAAGAAACCCTTAGAAGAAATGGAGTTGCACTCATAGTCAATAAGAGAGTGGGAAAGGCAGTAATGGGGTACAACCTCAAAAACGACAGAATGATCTCAGTGCGTATCCAAGGAAAACCATTCAACATCACGGTAATCCAAGTCTATGCCCCAACCACTGATGCCGAAGAAGCTGAAGTTGACCGGTTCTATGAAGACCTACAAGACCTTCTAGAACTAGCACCAAAAAAAGATGTCCTTTTCATCATAGGGGATTGGAATGCTAAAGTAGGAAATCAAGGAGTAATCGGAATAACAGGCAAGTTTGGCCTTGGAGTACAAAATGAAGCAGGGCAAAGGCTAATAGAGTTCTGTCAAGAGAACAAGCTAGTCATAGCAAACACTCTTTTCCAACAACACAAGAGACGACTCTACACATGGACATCACCAGATGGTCAATACCGAAACCAGATTGATTACATACTTTGCAGCCAAAGATGGAGAAGCTCTATACAGATGCCAAAAACAAGACCAGGAGCTGATTGTGGCTCAGATCATGAGCTTCTTACTGCAAAATTTAGGGTTAAATTGAAGAATGTAGGGAAAACCACTAGACCACTCAGGTATGACTTAGATCATATTCCAGGTGAGTACACAGTGAAGGTGATGAATAGATTTAGAGGATTAGATTTGGTAGACAGAGTGCCTGAAGAACTATGGACGGAGGTCTGTAACATTGTACAAGAGGCAGCAACTAAAACCATCCCAAAGAAAAAGCAATGCAAGAAAGCAAAATGGCTGTCTGATGAGGCTTTACAAATAGCTGTGGAAAGAAGGAATGCGAAAAGCAAGGGTGAAAGGGAAAGATATAAGCAACTGAATGCAGATTTCCAGAGAATAGCAAGGAGAGATAAGAAGGCCTTCTTAAATGAACAATGCAAAGAAATTGAAGAAAACAATAGAATGGGGAAGACTAGAGATCTCTTCAAGAAAATTGGAGATATCAAAGGAACGTTTAGTGCAAAGATGGGCATGATAAAGGACAAAAAAGGCAGGGACCTAACAGAAGCAGAAGAGATTAAGAAGAGGTGGCAAGAATACACAGAAGAACTCTACAAGAAAGATCTTAATGTCCCTGATGTCCATGCTGGTGTGGTCACTGACCCTGAGCCAGACATCCTAGAGAGTGAAGTCAAGTGGGCCTTAGGAAGCATTGCTAACAACAAAGCTAGTGGAGATGACAGTATTCCAGCTGAGTTATTTAAAATACTAAAAGACGATGCTGTTAAAGTGCTGCACTCAATATGTCAGCAAGTTTGGAAAACGCAACAGTGGCCACGGGATTGGAAAAGGTCAGTTTACGTTCCAATTCCAAAGAAGGGCAATGCCAAAGAATGCTCAAACTATCGCACAATTGCACTCATTTCACATGCTAGCAAGGTTATGTTCAAAATCCTACAAGCTAGGCTTCGGCAGTACGTGAACCGAGAACTACCGGATGTACAAGCTGGGTTTCGAAGAGGCAGAGGAACTAGAGATCAAATTGCCAACATTCGCTGGATCATGGAGAAAGCACGAGAGTTCCAGAAAAGCATCTACTTCTGCTTCATTGACTATGCAAAAGCCTTTGATTGTGTGGATCACAACAAACTGTGGCAAATTCTGAAAGAGATGGGGATACCAGACCACCTTACCTGTCTCCTGAGAAATCTGTATGCGGGCCAATAAGCAACAGTTAGAACCAGTCATGGAACAACCGATTGGTTCAAAATAGGGAAAGGAGTACGACAAGGCTGTATACTGTCACCCTGCTTATTTAACCTATATGCAGAGTACATCATGAGAAATGCCAGGCTGGAAGAATCACAAGCCGGAATTAAGATTGCAGGGAGAAACATCAATAACCTCAGATATGCAGACGATACCACCCTAATGGCAGAAAGTGAAGAAGAACTAAAGAGCCTCTTGATGAGGGTGAAAGAGGAGAGTGCGAAAGCTGGCTTGAAACTCAACATTAAAAAAACTAAGATCATGGCATCTGGACCCATCAATCCCTGGCAAATAGAAGGGGTAGAAATGGAAGCAGTAACAGACTTCATTTATTTGGGCTCCAAGATCACCGCAGACGGAGACTGCAGCCATGAAATTAAAAGACGCTTGCTCCTTGGGAGGAAAGCTGTGGCAAACCTAGATAGCATATTAAAAAGCAGAGACGTCACCTTGCCGACAAAGATCCGCATAGTCAAAGCTATGGTTTTTCCAGTAGTAATGTATGGCTGTGAGAGCTGGACCATAAAGAAGGCTGAACGCCGAAGAATTGATGCCTTTGAATTGTGGTGCTGGAGAAGACTCTTAAGAGTCCCCTGGACTGCTAGGAGGTCAAACCAGTCAATCTTAAAGGAAATCAACTCTGATTGCTCATTGGAAGGATTGATACTGAAGCTCAAGCTCAGATACTTTGGTCACCTAATGCGAAGAGAGGACTCT